>OZ010788.1:291734497-294134497 GCA_963932465.1 Maratus speciosus | reverse complement strand
GAGTCATGGTTATGCTTTTGTTTTTTTTTATTTTTACTCCTTCTTATGGAAATTTGATTTTCAGGCAACTTAATCGTACGAATAATTATATAAACATTCTTTCTAAGATATACCTAGGAGGGTCTAGGAGTAGAGTATAGAAGTGAAAAAAATGAAAAACAATTCCACAAGTGGCACGCAGTGCAAAATGTGTACTGGAAAACATCGTAACAATGTAATAGTTAGTTGAATGTTACGTTGGCGCCACAAAAACGTCTAAACCAATTGTTGCAGAACAAATTTGTGAGAACCCTTTTGTAGTTTATTTCAATAGCTTTCCAATGATATATCAGAATATCATAATATTATAACTCTGAATGAAGATGTGAGCACTTGAATGAACTTATGCCCATCGTCGCGGCGGCAATTTTGATGCCTTGATTATGGACGGTTTTGACCTCTTATCGATTGCCTCCTGGCAGATTTCTATTTCTTAACTTGCATATAAGAACTGCTCCACCTCATACTTGTATCCGGAAGTGAAATATTTTTACGCTACCTCCACTGACTATAATATGTAAATTCATTCAAAAATAATTGCAGTAGTTGTAATACTTTGAAAATTCCAAATAAAACATTATTTATTATAATAAAAAGAAAAAAGATTTTTATCAATGAAATTATTAACAAATTGAATCGTGCTAGACATATTATTATGTTTGCCACCTATTATATGGGACGCCGTACCAAGTCTAAGACATCCTCTGTTATCAAAGGATACACAGACAAAAAACAGAAAAAAATATGAAATGTTATTTAATTATTTTCTTTGAATTATTGAATTATCTTCTTTTATATAAACAAGTTTATTGTACATTTAAAATTGCCATATTATTTTACTGGTGAATTACTGAGTGTTTTTTCTTGTAATAGCCTCATTTATTTCTGAAATTTTAGGAGATTTCTTTGAGATCTCTGAAGATTTCACAAAATATACATAAACTATATTTTTTCCGGGCTTCCTTTGTCAAAGAAACTCAAATATGGTGCCAAATGTAAATGATCTAGATTTAAAAATTAAAGTTCGTTTAACATACTACTAGTAGACATTCCCAAAATCAAATTTTATGAAAAAAAAATTTAACAGTTGTCAATATTCCCACTATATTGGTATCTATCAGATTACGGTTATTTGCAGTATAATTTGTAGAAAGTGATCACAATTTGATGACTGATAAGGGGTTATATCTACCTACATACTTTCAAAATATTAATATTTTGTAATGTATTTTTGAAAGTACAATTATTAATGAATAGGCAGTTAAATTTTTAGTTGATCTGATAAAAAATATGAATGTTACGCTGATTTCATTTTCTTTGTTTCATCATACATAAATAATATCTCGAATCATTAAACGTGACTAACTCAAAACTATGTCTTTAAAGTCGGTGATCACAATAACTCTATATATTAAAAAAACGAAATGTTTGTGAAATTTGGTAACTTAAGCTTGAATGTCCTCCATTTTCACTAAATATTTTTTTCCAAAAGTGGGACGATTACTAGATTTAAGTTTTCGAAGATTGTCAGAGTTACGGTGGATCACCTTGGATTGCTACCTGAACGCCTTCATCTCTTGGGAGCGGTTCTGCTGGGACATCTAAAAGCGTTATTACACGGTGGAAATTAAAGCGGCAAAAACTGCCTACGACTCGTCAATTTTCCAAGCATTTCATTGGTTGTTCGGTAAGAAGCTTTTCACTCGTCAGTTTTCCATGCGTTTGATTGAATTTTCTTAGCAATATTCCTCTGCGGGCATTATTAGGGGCTTTAGGCGACAAAATTGCAATTAAAAGTTCCCTGCTTTTATAGCAAATATTTTAAAGGCATAGGTTAACATTGAGTCGCCAAATGAGTGTTAAATTATTTTTTAAAAGTGTAATAAGCAAAATACAAATAACGTTTCAGATATCTTTTTTCATTTTCCTGAAAACATTTTCCACAAATACATGTTTAGTTTGACCTTGCTTGTAAGTAAATTTAATCTAGACCTTAATCTAGAAATATATAAGATAACCAAGAACGACACCGTATTCAATAAACACTTTCAAACTACTAAAGATTCCGAAAAGCGTTATTTATCTTTTGAGACCCTGGGAACTAATATATTTTCGAGATTTAAAGAAGCATTTATAAAAGGACAATTTCCTTTTTATGCCACTGTTTTCGGAATGCTGCTACAAGTTTTTGGAAACTTTTCCGTGTCATTTTTATACTGTATTAATCAGATTTCGCAATCAAGAATAAAGATTTTTCTGAGGATGTCGATAGTAAAATAAACACTTTTATGTTCAACAAGCATGTTTTACAGAAAAACACGATAAATTAAGAGAATTAACATTAACATTAAAATTACTATTATTGTTATATTGTTATTATTATTATTATTATATTATTATATTAATATTATTATATATATTAATATTATTATATATATTAATATTATTAATATTATATTATTATTATACATATTAATATTATTATTATATTGTTATTATTGAATGTACATATTCAATTAAATCTGAATGTATTTAATTGAGATTTGATAATATCCTAATTACCGATATTTTCTCCTGGAGAAAAACGACTAATACACTATAAATATTACCATGAAATGTTTCCAAAATCAGTACCAGCAAACGAAACAGTTTCAAATGATTTATAACTCTTTCCAAATCATGAAATGAGTAAAGGTTTTTGTGTATGTGTTTCATTGTTATATTATATTACCGTAGATAAAGAAGAATGTGTTTTTTTATAGTTTACCTTGATAAACAATGTTAACTATAATAAATATTGTTATCTATTTGTCAAAAGACGAATGTGGCTCTTCTTCAGAAAACTTATTTTTATTATTCTTTGAAAGCAGATGAAAACATTTCAAATATTTTCTGTTGGAAGAAAAGTTTTCAAGAAGTTCCCATATCAATTACTGTTTTGTAACACGAATGCATTGAAAATTAAGAAAATTAAGCTATTTATCTTATCCTCCTCCCTAAAATATGATTTTGATTCATCCTGTCAAAATTTAATTAATCGTAACTTGCTTTACTATGAGTAAGTTTTTATGTTTCGTAATATATAGCGTCCATTATTATCTCGAAGTATAGTCAAATAATACTTCAACTTCCATAAAAAAAAATACTGTTATGAAATTTCAAAATCTACAAAATAGGACAAGTTCATGAACCACACAGGACGCTTCTACAAAAATATATAATCCCTTGCTTCAAATCCAATCATCCACATTGTTAAAAAGGTTGCAAATCAAAGCATTATCCTGACGTAAAGGATGTATTATTTTTTTTTTTTATATAACTCGAAGAATGTTCTACAATAAAATAATATTCAGACTTTTGGCTTGCGATCTCTGTTTTTATTTGAAAATGTAAATCTGGAGAACTTTTTGGTGTTTCACAGATCTTAAGGTCGTCCATAAAAACGCCACGGCAGCTATCTTGAGTAACTATGGAATGGATTAAAAATAATGAATTAACAAGTGGATAAGTGTGATCAAAGATAGCACTGAGGTTTTTGTTCAGTATTCCTTTCAAAACACTTTATCATTTAATTGATATATCCATATCGTTACTTTATAATTATTATATCATTAGCCTTTTGCAATCAGAACATAGATGTCAGTTCCAATAAATTTAATTTTAAAAATGATTACAACTGGGAGATATATTTTTAGTCAAATAAAAAAAAAATCAAGAAATTATTTTCAAACAATACTTACAACACACGTTTGTATATCTGAAGAGCACGTTTAATTACATGTTTTAATTTTAACTAAGCAGAAAACGAGATCCTTAAAATGGCAAAAATATTCGAAAGCTTTTTTAATTAAATCAATGAGAATTAAATGTAGACAATTTAAAATTTCTCAAATTTAAAAAAAAAGAGATTAAAAAAATAATGGATGATATATTTTTACAACTTATGGCTTTTAACTGGCAAAAAAAAGTACAATTGTGTAAAATTAAATCTATTAGATAATTAAGTCTGTTCCGGTGTAATAATTACAAACTACGACGCAATTTGAATGAGGAACCTTTTGAATAGCAGTTAAACACTTTACCACGGAGCCATCTGCCTCACGAGCGAAAGACAATAAAATTAAATTTCTGTTTTAAAATATAAAGCGTAAAACGTGGTCGGGTGTCATTACATTAATGCATTTAATTGAAATTATATAAGTATTTTTCAAAATTTTATAATATGTCGTGTGATAGGAATTCAACTATAAGTATGCAAATTTTCAAATCTCTGATTATACAGTTTCTTAGAACGAACTCTGTAGCAGACAGACAGACAGAAGAATAAGACTAACTTTTATGGTTTCGTCAGATGAACGAATGCCTAAAAATAAAAGAGGAAACAGATAAACACTGAAAAGTTCTAACTTAAACATAATCAAATTCTCTGAATGTATTGATTTGCACCATACTATATAATTTTGTAAAACGATTTTGTTAAGTAACTAATTGATGTATTTTTTACATTTTTTCTAGAGAAAATGGAATTGTAGTCAATACCATGAGGTCTTAAACATGTTTTATGATTTTATAGTAACGATGTTTTATGAATCATGTATATGTAGAAAGCAGAGGATCTCTTTAGGTAAAGCCGAATGACTACTTACGTTGCAAACTGTTTTACAACGATTAAAAATCAATTATCGATTTAAATGTATGGGCAGTATCTTTTTTTTTACATTTATTGTAAAATTTACAACGGTAGAATATAGTACGTCATTTCTTTGTATAATAAAAGGTATGTTCTGTGCTGCATGCTTCAGACTGAATATGTGTTTTCCCTTTAAAAATTCTTAGCAGTTTCATTTAATTAAAAACGTATACCAACCGACTATCAGAAACAAAACTTATACCAGCCCATTATAATCAGAGCAATGACAAGTGAATAGAAGAGGTTTATCTATCTTTTCTCCATCTTGGAAATAAATTCCTATATTAAAGTAATAAATGTATTAATTTAAGTAAATTAGAAAATCATTTTAATTATGCTAATTGAAAGATAAACACAACTTAAAAGTATCATACAACAACGATAAAATATTTTTTCAATTGGAAATTATTGTTTTTCTTGTGTGGAAATTAAATCACTTACAATTATTTCATATTGTAATTCAATTTATATATGGATAATAATATGAATAAACAGAAAAAAATATCATTTTATTTTTTAGAAATCCCCAAATACAGAAGTAAACAAAGACGTAAATAAGTAGTGAAATCTCATATTCTGCAAGGCATGTTACCGAATAAATTTGTACAGCCTTAAATGCTGGTTTCGTGACAAAGTATAAAATGGGAAGCTCATTTTAGGAATTATCTAGAGGCGGAACGTAACACAAGGTAGATTGAAAGACGTAATATTTTCCTCCTTTCTAAACATGTTTATTCAATTATTCTAATTATTTCAAGTGCGTTATTGGTTATATTTCTATCGAATGCCCATACGAACGAAGATGCCAATTTTTAACTATGTATGCACACACGATATTTGAATTAATGCACTTTTCTAATTTTTTGAGCTTTGTAAATACGCATAGAGAGTGTCAAGTTATTTTCATAAAGCATTTAATGTATGTCATTTTTAAGTGGTGTATTCGGATAAAAACGCTATTGTAAATATTAGGGTTTTTTCACTCTCTCGTCACATTTCGTCCTATTTATTATTTAAAACTGATATTTTTATTTTTCATTAATATTTCAAAGATCAGTAGACACATTACATACTGGAAAATAATGTTCATACAAAGACAAATGTATCATTAGAGCAAAATAACTGACTGAATATTCAAAATTCTGTACTGGATCATATTTGTTGCAGCATTTTAATCCTAACATGCAAGAATTAATTCGATAAAAACATATTTTGCATTTAAAATACATTTAAAATATTTTTTTAAGAACATATAAAGTTCAGATTTTAAAAGATACACCTGGTGTAGCTGGTGCTTGCACTTGGAATAACTTCCGGCTAAAATAAGCAAAAATATAATATCCTAAAAATTAGGGTATTCACAATAATGAAGCTATGTGCAAATGTTCCCATAAGACGCAATAAGGAGAAACTAGGGACGCTATTTTATCTCAACATTAATAAAATCCATAACAAAATACTTCTGTTTTACAAATTAGAATGCTCATTTTCTTTGGTGCGTGCAACACAAAATATACGATTTACTGACAATAGCGAAAAAAAAAATAAATCTATAAATGCATCCAACTGGCAGCGTATTTACTGAAAAAAAATTCGTGCGGCATCGTAGATATTTTTTAGTACGGCTTGAAAAGAAAAGCTTTACTTTCTAGATAATGAGCGTTAAAATCAGAAGAACAACAGTCATCCACTGTTTAAAAGACAACGTATTTAAATGGTAACTCATATTTTTCTTCATATAAGTTAAAACTACAGGTATATGAAAATGATAGCGTTTGCTTTGGTTTTTCTACTTTCAGTCGATCATAATTTGAATATGTATTATGTTACTTTTATCAAGAGCTTTCCACAAAATTATATAAATAAGCAACGCAGAACGTTATGTAATATACAAAAATCATTCTTTAAAAAATATAACTACCAATACAGGCTTCAAAATCCGCCCAGTAGAACCTTTTAAAAGCCTAATCTTTCGTAATCGGATTCATCTGATTATAGAATTTTCCCCATAAATTTAAAACTAAGTAATGTCAAACAATATGCAATATACTAAGTCACTGAAAAATTATCTAACTGAGCAAGTCTGATCAAAACTTTTTTTAAACGATAAACCTTCTCAATCAGATTTCCCTAATTATAGAACATTTTCCCATAATTCTAGGTATAACTAAGCAACTGTAGAGCGATTTGTAATAAGCCTCCAAAACCATTACTGAAAATTTATCTAACAATGGAATTTCGATCAAAATCCCCCCTCTAGAAATTCTTCAAAAAGCTATTTTTTCATAATCAGTTTACATGATTATAGAACTTTCACACACAGAATGACACACATAACAAAGTAACGTAGAACGAAATGCAATATACTAAAATCTCTCCTTAAAAATTGTTTAACTAACAGTGAATGTTCCATCAAAATCCCTTCAGATGAACTCAAGCTATAAGCAGTCGGAACAAAATATCCATTTGCATTTTATAAGTACGAGTTGAAACCCGTCGAAATTCGACGAATTAAAATGTTCAGAATGGAACTGTTAGATCAAATTTACAATAAACCTACAAAAATAATTACAATAAAAAATTCATCTTGCATTGGTTGTCTAACTCTTAAAACAAATAATGTCTTTAACCTAAAATTACCAAAATATTATTTCCACAAATTTCAACTGCTTAAATTATTGATAAATTAAACTGCATTAGTATACGTAATCAAGATGAGTAATTATGTTGAAGTTATCGACTCAGGATCTTATGTTTGTTTTTACGGGATGAAAAAACAGTAAAAAGGATTTCGCTTTGTCACATCATAAAATTTTCTCCCATAAAATCTAAAACTGTACGTTATTTTCACATTCTCAAAATTTACATACGCACCACTCATTTTCACAATTTAAAAGTATTTTAATGCGCAATACGTTATTAATGAATGTATTTCCAAACTTAAAGTCACATTTGTCCGATACAACGTTTCATGTGAACATTCATACAAACTTTAAGTTCTAATCTCAGTACCCGCGAAAATTTACCATTCAGAAATTTGCCTTTAGTTGCCATGGTATTGGCCATTTAGTATTGAGGAAGTATTTAGTTTTATCAAAGAAAATGATCGTTTTGTTTTAAATATGACATCCTTTTTTCTCACTGAATCATTTATTTGCCTAACGTCTGAAACTCAGTATCAGTTGTAATGAAAAAATATTGAAATATCTTCTTCAATCTTTTGATTTATAAAGAAGAATGTTTTTTTTTTTTTTTTTTTTTTTTTTTTTTTTAATGGCTGACGTCATTTTCTGTTCAAAAATTAGAAAAAAAAGTTATTTTTATTATTAAATGGCATCATTAGGATATATCAATAAAAATAAATAAACCCTGACTATTTTTCCTTTACTTTTAATAGAAATGGTGTAGTTCAGTTGCCACAATTACAAAATTGGTGCTAAAAACTATGAAAAAATTAATATCTCAAAAATAAATTGAGATAGAGCTTTCAAACAAATTGCATTTAAAAGTACATTTTTTTCTCTACACGACGGTGTAAAAATGGAAACTATGCGACGTTTAGAAGTTTAAAAATTTGCAATAGCTAAAATTACAAAACTGAAATTTCATTTCAAATTTCAAATTGTTGACATTCGCAGAATGACGTATGCGTTACGCACAAATATGTTTGTCCTTTATAATATAGATAGTAGATAAAACTTTATAAATCTCTGTTACATGCACATATAACCAATTTCGTTTAGCTTTTATGGAGGGTCAAATATATAAAGAAAATTTTCCATTAACATGTACGTAACGTAGGTAAAAATCATTTTAAATTGTAAACATTAATTTATTTTTTTTTACATTTAGTATATTTTGTTCGATTGCACACCAGGTACAACAAATATCATTTTTGGAAATTTCATATTAGCCGTACGCCAGCAATTACTCGTGAATTTTCATTCGTAATTATAGCTTCTATTTAAATTTTGATTGTTTCAGTGCTAAGCTCATAGATTGATTGAATGTCAGTCCGTGTTATATTTATTTATGTACTTACTTTTGAAGTTTGAATTTCGTTTGTAAATTTTATTATGTAATATTACAAGACAAGATACTTAATTTAAATTATTTACATTATTTTAAGTGCAAATGAGATGATCTTCCGTAATCTAGTTCAATGTTCATTTATGCGAGTGATTAAAATATTGTTTTTGAAAATTATATAAAACCCCCTAAATAATCATATAATAATTGAAAGGTTGAAATGTGCTCGAGAAATAGAAAATCTGAATTTAATTAAGTGAAATTTTACAAGCATTGCTATCAAGGCATAAAACGAACAGAGTGACAAAGTATCCAGGTCATGGTTCAAAGCATGGTGCAGCGCACAACTCTTCAAACCCTTCAAACTTATATGTTGGTAAGACTGCAACAATAACACAAGATGGGAAATCTTGACGAACAAACCTGCAACAAACTTGATAACATCCTAATACAGTGAAGCCTTGATTATCCGCGGTGCGAAATTATTATTATTTTTTAATTCAAGCCAATAGCAAGGAAAATACAATAAGTAATAAATATAAACAGAAAAAATCTTGTATTCGAAAGTAGTAGAAGAATATTTCTAGATTTGGTTGCCACGTTTGAAACATCAGATATAAAGTCTTTATGTCTTTTCTTGATTTTATTAATCAAACGTAAACACAGCAATTAAAATTTTTAACACTAATATAAGACTATTATGATAAATTCCGGGAGAGCATATCAAGAATAACTTCATTTTCGAGATAAAAATAATTCCATACTTATAGAAAAACAATAGTTTACAATTTAGAATAAAGAAAAGGTGTTTCCAAAGCAAGAAGCAAAAACAAGTGACTGATTTTTTTTAAAAGGTGTAACTCGGCTCTTTTTGTACAGTATGTATGGCATTGTTTCTTGTTTACTGTTCTTTGTTTTAGTGATTTAGACGTAAAGCAATTGTTTCTGATGTACTGTGCATATGTATGTATTTTTAACGTTTTATTATGTTTTTTGTACACTAAAATATAGTTTTTATGTTGAATTTTCTTCTTTTTCGTGTTTGCACCCCCATTTTCAGTCTTTTTCGGGTTATCCGCGTTTTTTATTATCCGCGGTGCCCTTACCACCCAATTCAGTGGATAATAGGGGCTCTATAGAGGAGATGTTGTAGATTTCCAGATTCGTGAATAAATGAAAAAAAACTCCAACACGAAGATTTCGAGGACTTACTTCTTTATTATGAAACTTTTTAAAAGGAGGGCCATTATAGTACAGTGGGACGGGAGAAGTCAAAGACGAGACTGCCCGACGGGGCAGCCCCGAAGGGCAGAGAGCCGAGGTCTGTCACACTCAAGATCAGAGGCAGTAGTGGTGAAATATTCATTCCAATCACTCACTCATTGGCGAGATGAATAGCAACATATGTACTGTATTGGCGATGAATATTGGTGGCGTGGACAAAGGAATCAGAAGCATCCCGAAGTATCACATAGAATTCAAACTTACGCCATGGCGCGGCTAAATGGTTACACGTATCTTAACATTCTTGCGGTAAGGGAACGTGGTTAAAGAAATAGGAACACGTGATTTTTATATGCACGTTACAGACCTAACTACAGCTGCAAATTAGTCAGCAATGGGCATATGGTTTGTATCCGACAAAGTACAAGGGTGAGAATTGAATACTAATGCAAGCCCAGAGGCTGGGAAAATATGCATTAGATAACGTCGGCTGCAAAGCGAAAAGACATTCATTTGTATTTTATTCTTTTACATTATTTCAATGGAAAATAACTGCGGTTAAGATCTTTTTCTATCGTGTGAATTTGAAAGACAGAAAAAGGAACCGAGATAAATGATGTCTGCATTTGAAAAGAACTTTAAAAAGTAAAAGCGAAACTTACAGAAGTGAGAGGGGGGGGGGGAGAATAATGACAATTTATAATAAACCAGTAAAGTTAAAAGTTGATTTTTTTGAGGGGAAAGGAGGAATAATGAATATATAACGGTAAAGCCGTTATAGGCTCTAATATATGTCTTTTTCATAAAGTAATCTTAAAAACGCATTCTAGAAAAATATGGCTAATGACGTGCGTTTTAAAGAACATTTTGTTTCTTTAACTCAAAAACGAATGATAATTCGCTTGTTTCAATATAGTTTCGAGAATTTTTAAAATGACCTGATAGAATTTCTACAAGTGTAAGTGAAAATATTTCTTAACCCCTTGAAGTGCGGCGTACATTTTTATACTACTTATATTTTATCTCGAAAGGCCACAATGACACCTGAATTTTGGAATAAAATTTCCTTCTTGTTAGGAACATGAAGAAAAACATTTACATTCCGATTCATAAATTTCGATATTAATTATGTTAGCAACATAAGTACTTTTTCTCTGAAATGCTTAATTAACCCATTCAATCTTAGCATACTTAATATGTTTTATTTTTTTAGAGTTCCGTACTTAAAAATTAAAAACGGACCCATTATAAGATTGCCCATGTGTCTGTCTGTCTGTCACGACCATTTTACTCGTAAATTAAGGAACGTGGAAAGTTCAAATTGTGGGAAGTAATAAAGACCACATATTTACATTTTATTAAACATTTACAATTTTTTTAGGAAACAAGTAAAGGGCTAATTACGTTACTTGAAGAAGAAAATGTTTTCTTTCTATATCGTGTGGGGTATCATGTTAAAGCTTTTATTACGCTCAATTCAAGAATACATTTCTTTTAATTTTAGGAATCATAGTTTCAGAGATAGCGTCGAAAATGTAGTACAAAAATATACACCCCCCCCCCCCCCATCTATTCCCGAATCTACTGAAATTAAAATTATGAAAAAATTAGAGGTGGTAGATGTTAATTTAAACCTTGCAGGAAAATTATAGCGATTATCCTAGGTCATAGGTTTTGAGAAAAGCACACTTTTTCGTTACACACAAATTTCGATTTACGGATATTCAGCAAAGGTGTTGAGGAGAGCTGGAGGTATATATCATCGCAGATATAGCAGACTATAGAAGAAGTATAAAAGTATTGTTGATAATGATTTTTGAAAAACATCGCCGATATTTAACCGAGATATCAACCCTTAAAGACACGGAGGTTTTGACGTACATAATGACAGGGACGGCGTGCTCTATGCACCATCGGCTTTTATAGTCTAGATAACAACTTTTAATGATACATTTGTGTAATACAATGTCCATTAGCAGTATTATCAGTATAAAAGAAATAAGCGTCAAATTGTTAAAAACAGACTAATTTAGTTAGAATTAATCACATAAATACTATGGGATTCGCCACTAGTTTGAATTGAGTAGATCTCTCAACACGCCTCACGTGTTTTAAAAAGTTAATTAAAAATCTTTCTGGAAAAACGTGGCACGCACGAAGGCGGCGTTCGTAAATGCTTATTGCGACCTTCTTTGAAAGCGCACTTAGTAAAATGTAAAGTTAAAACGTTTAACAAATGTTTTGTTTTACCTACACTGTAAAAAAGGAAAGATTAGCACGACGCTGAATTTAGTTTTATGAAATACCAAATGAGGTTTAAATGGGCACTACTCTTATTGTCTGTGCCGAATGAATTTCATCATAAACAGATTGGGATAATATTTATATAAGAGTTACACTGTTAAAAATATGCAGCAATTGCTGCATACTCACTCCACCACTTTTATAGAATGTTTCTATTCTGACCAATGAGAATGCCCCATAATATAGACAAGTTACAGTTTCCTATAAAAGCGATGGAGTGACGATGCAGCAAATGCCCCAGATTTTTAACAGTGTATACAGAATACCAAAATTATATATTATTAGGCTTCATATCTCTTTGAATTTTTACTGTACAACCATTCATACTTTTGTAGTATACGTATAGCTTTACCAAACCCTACGTTGTATATTTTTTTACTAAGTCTTATTATTCTTCTAGTAATATTTTTTTTTATATAAATACAGTTAACAATTCATATATTTATTTTACGGAACCCTCTGTACGCGAGTAATACACGCCATGACAATTTGGACACATTTTTACGAGGTAAAAATATGTTACTTCTATAAAAACATATCCTTTCATTTCCGTTTTTTAAATAAGAATTCTTAAATTACAAATTATTGCTTTGATTTTCATTCTGTACAAGACATGGACTAGCAAAAGAAAGTTTCACTTCCAAGCGATTATAATAACAAATTTTTGTCAGAAATACAGAAATATTATATTAGAATAATTGACCGTTG
The DNA here is from genome assembly GCA_963932465.1 of Maratus speciosus. NCBI lineage: Eukaryota > Metazoa > Arthropoda > Arachnida > Araneae > Salticidae > Maratus > Maratus speciosus. The sequence continues at coordinate 294,121,503 of OZ010788.1, read as the reverse complement.
TTTATTCTTTGAAATCATATTTCACTTTGTGAAATATGAATTTTTAATGAATTTTTAAATCTATTTGGATATAAATATTTAATAAAATATGTTAATGTTTATAATTTTTACTTAAACTTTAAATTACTAAAAGGATTAAAATCAAAATCCTAAAATGCAACGTAAAGATTGTTGAAATTTTCTGCCTCATAGAGTAATTTTAACACTTCAATATTTAACATTCCTAATTAACTCTGACCGCATAACAACAATTTGAATTAGCTATTGAAAGAATAGAAGGCACATAAAATGACTTGTTATTTAGCAAGTTGTATTCCACAACTGATTAAATCTGACCAGCTTTAACAACTTGGAAAATATTTTTATGCAGAAGCTGAAAAATTACCAACATTAAAAACTCAGTTTAACTTAATTTACACTTTTAATTTGATGTAATTTAACTTAATGTATACTTTTTATTTAATTTTATAACCAGGTGTGACAATTCATAACTTTCTTACGCGTAAGGGTAGAAACCGAGGCTTTCTTTTAGGGGGGCAATAATTCATAGTTATATTGTTGAATTTGAAAAGCAATTGAACGAGTTTTGCTCTGGCGTGTATGTTTTGCTTATTATTAATATATTTATATCACTTTGGGAATGTTGCAATAATGAGGTTTTACCAAATGTTAATGTTACATAATAATTTATATGATTAAAGTATTTATTTAATAATAGTGTTTCTATTTCAGCGAAACCACGAAATTAATTTAGCTTTTGTGCAATTTCTGACATTTTTAATCGCCCTCCAACTGTTAAACTTTCCCAAATAACACCTCTGTTCAGAGCAATGACATTTTTTTTAAACATTTATCTATAAAATCTCCTGAAATCTCAGCTGAATTATTTTCAACTCAAAATTCATAAACTGCCAAAGTAATGATGTGACAAAAGTAAATACATATTGTTTTGCTTTTTATCTCTATTAATATAACAAATTTTAATACAAGTTTCAACACAGACCAATTAAATCTTTTGTATAGAAAATCTTTTTAAATGTATCTTGAATAACACATACTTTGATTGTACCCAAATACATAAATGAATTACTCACGTAGTTGCCGAAATCTGAGAACACGTGTTTTGCAGATAATGAAAAATCACAGGGGTGTCAGAATTTTCATATTAACAAGTTACAAAATAATCGATGTTGTGATAAAGTATTATATTTTAGATGATTTAACTTATCAGCTAATAGCGTCACACTGGGAATGAAGTAACGAAATATAGGCAACCGACGAGTACTAGGTGGTTATGCAAGGCATTGAATCAGAAAACAGTGGGGTTGCTTCAAGAAAATAATCAGCGGCAAAAGTCTTTATTTAAATAAATAAACGATAACAATAGTTAGACTGGAGAGTTCTTCTAGAGACACAGTCAGTTTTAAGGGGGCTCGGGGTTTGATCGATACCGAAAAATATGTAAACAGAGATTTCCCTTCGAATCCATATAAAAACAGACGCATTCAATGTAACTAATTTAAACTTTCTAATATTTTTAAGGTATGTTTGTAGCCTTATAAAGTTATAAAATGAAGTACTTCAATGTATTAAAATAAAAAATATAGCAAAATTTATATAACACAATTTTTCGAAAAAAAAAAAACATGTATTAAAGGAGGGTGTCATATCGCCCTCCGTAAGATATCTTAACGTTGAATTAACATAAGAACATAATTTTTGCTTTAAAATGAGCAGGAAACTTTACTTTATAGAATGGCTTAAGGCGATAACTATTACTCAAAGGAAACCTTATTCAAAAAAAACTCTCAAAATTGAAAATTTAACCCCCCCCCCCCAAAAAAAAAAAACAAGTTTTTTCCCCTTAAAAATACTCAAAATATTAAGCTATCTAAAATATATTAATTCATTGCATAGATAATGATGTTATATGCATGCAAAAAAATTAAGCCATTCCATCAAATAGTTTTTTTAACCTTTCGGATAGTTGTCAAAAATAAAATTTTGAGAAAACGCGACTTAAAATTGCAATTAAATGTGCGCGGCTATGAAAGGGATTATTGCATAAATGCTTATAACTCCGTTAAAAATGCAAATATTTTTATGCAGTTTTTTGCACAGTGTTCAGAAGTAATTGAATAACCAAAATAGATACTAAAAAAAATCAATTTTTTGAAAAGTTTTCAAGCCTAGAGCCCCCTTAAAGAACTGAAGATATTCTATATGATCACGCATCAAGTAACGTAAAATTATGCCAGAACATTAACTAGCGAAAACCTAGAATAACTAAGAAGCTACAGAATGGCATTGACATTCAACTGAAACTGCAGCCACGGATTTTGACACAAGAAGAAAGAAAAAAAAAACATCTATTCTGATCCGCTGCAAAGTTATGTATTTGTTAGCGGTTGGAATACAAAAACGCTGTAATACGCAAGGTTTAAGCCAATGTCAGAGGCCAAATTGGCGAGCAGAAAGCAGTGGAGTTTCTTCAAGAAAATAATCAGCTGCAAAAGTCTTTATTTAAGTAAATTAACGACAACAATAGTTAGGCGGAAGAGTTCTTCTAAAGACACAGTCAGTTTTAAAGAACTGGACATATTCTATATGATCACACAGTAGTTAACGTAAAATTATGCCAGAACATTAACTATCGAAAACCCAGAATAACTAAGAAGATACACAACGGCATTGACATTCAACTGAAACTGCAGCCACGGATTTTGACACAAGAAGAAAAAAAATCTATTCTGATCCGGTGCAAAGTTATGTATTTGTTAGCGGTCGGAATACAAAAACGCTGCAATATGCAAGGTTTAAGGCTGCGTACGCACGCGTATTTTGCCTACTTCTCCAGTTTTCTTGGAAAAGCTTTTGTACTGGACCCATCTGCGGTTTATTCACAAAAGAATGAGGGGAATCAACAATGGGTTAGGAGATAAGGAGCTCGACTCTACTTGAAGGAAAGGTTCCTCTTTTGCCGGACATCATTCCCTTTCCTGTTAAAGTCGTTAAAAATCAAAGACACCGCGTCGCCACAAAAAACGAAGCCGACACTGCTAACAGTTAGAAGGATGGTGCGCGTCGCAGCTTAAGCCAATGGCAGAAGCTCAATTGGCGGGTGGAGAAAGAATTAAAAAGTCTCCGAAGCCCGCGAATATATCCAAGCGTCCTTTCAAAAGAGTTTATGATCAAGAAAAAGAATATTAAAGCAGTGAATTATAACTTTGCTAACAAGCAGTAAACCGACATTTTGAAAAATGTCCAAGCCGGGAATCGAACCCGGGCCCCTGGAATAGCGCTCCAGTGCTCTACCACTAACCCACGAGGACGATGCCCAGCTTGGCATCTCTCACACACATAAGTCGGTAAGGCTGCAACCGCAGCTACTAGATGGAAGGAAAAAGAATGTACTGAAATCGAACGATTTCAGATTGGGAGGGGGGATATTGGAATGCATCCAAGACAAATTTTGAATAGGGAAATGAAGAAAGAATAAAAGCACATTGTAAACAGAAAAATAAATAAATTTAAAGTAAATAAATTTAAAGAATTTAGAAGAGATTTAGGCTAAGTTAAAAATTCAAAATATATTACATACAAAAAAAAAAAAAAAAAAAAGCTTTCGCCAAATATTTCTTAGTATTCCCAGAAATTTGAAAAACTCCCTCTCCAAGAAATGTAAGTTATCTATATGTGATCTCGGCAAATGAGTCGCACGGGTATTTTTACCTTCTTATATTGCACATTTATCTCTAAAACATGACCTAATACAAATACTACCATGCTGAAAGTAGCACAGTTACTAAGCAAACGATCACTGGGGAAAATTTTCGTTTACGTGATCTCTAAAATATTCACTATCAAATGTGGAAGGGGATATTTGAATGCTTCTTCATGGTACTGCTGCAGAGTATAAGAGTAAAAATGTGCGCTAAATTTTAGGGGTGGAACAACATTAAAACGTCAAAGTAGGTAGAATCGACGACCGGAAAATAAAGTATACTCACTAAGGACTAGATAAATGGCAGCGGAAGGCAAACGACCAGCTGCACTATAATGAGCACGGAAATTGGGATTATGCAAATTACAATTGTACCGCCGAGTTTGTCCACACGTTTGGGATAAAACAAGAGCCATCTAACAGTGGACATGCTAGTCAGCGCTGAGCTAAGATCGTGATGTCAAGCTACGCATACATGCAATATGCCGAAATGATACTTATTTTGGTGAATGTCAAAGGAAAGCCAGAGAGCCTGCGAGTGTTTATTCAGAACGTTTCCCTAAGGATGTACATCCAACGCATGAAACTATAACTGATGCATTGCACCATCTTAGAGAGACCGGCTCTGTTTCTCACGACCCAGATCAAGTTGACGCGCAAGATGTAATTTTCGAGTGACACCGGAGGCTGCTGGAATTCACCCTTTTAATTCCAAAACTGAGCACGACGGAAATAAGCGAGGCATGTTGTCAGCATGTTTGGTAATTTTTACATGCACATGATGCGCATCCATACCATCCGACACTGGCACAAGCATTGATGCTGGGGGACCACGCATGGCGATTTGATTATTGTAATGTCATGCTCAACAACTTAGAGGAAAATCCGTCGTTCTTTTTTGACATTCTGTGGACAGATGAGTCAATGTTTACATGGGGTGGTATTGTGAACGTGACCAATGTGCATTTCTGGTATCTGTAAAACCTCCGGAACGCCTGCACACAACGACACGTGTGGTGTGGTATATGGAGAACCGAGATTGTTGGACCCATCTTCTACGATGGGACCTTAACGGGCAATCGTTACCCGCATCTGCTACAAAAGACGGTATGTGACTGGTATGAAGTGATGCCTCTTCGACATGCATGTCGAGTGTGGTTTCAACATGATGGGGACTTTTCCGTATAAAGCATCAAACGTCCGAGAGTATCTGGCCACCGAATTAGGTCAACAGATACTTGGATATGGTGGTCCGGTAGCGTGGCCACCGCGTTCACCGGACTTGACTCTCATGGACATCTACCTCTGGGGTTACATCAAGGCATAGGTCTATGTGACTGAGACCACTTCTCGGGTTTATCTGAAGCAGCGCATCATCCTTTATTGTCGCACAGATTGCACACCCGCTATGCTCTAACGTGTCCAAGACTCAGTCCTATCACGCATTCCATTGTGCATTGTCATTAATGGAGAACACTTTGAGCAGTATCTCTAATAGATTCCGGCGTTTTATGTATTCATTTTTTATAGTAGACAGTTTTCTGATATTATAATACATTTATATTTATTTTTCTGTTTAATTTCAATATTTCATTTTTCGCTTTGTATACGACCCCTAAAACTCATCTCAAATTTTTAGATGTAATAAACCTCTTTGGCAATACCCTGATTTTGATCTCGAATTACTTTAATTCATCTTTTCGCTAATCCCTCAATGTAAGACAAAATCATGTGCAAAAATCTCAAACTTTGAAATTTAATAACTGTGTCAATTTTTGTAGTACAGATGTGAAACTTTTTATGTTATATATGTTATGATTTGTGTAAACTTTTACTAAATATAACTATGGGGACTGAGGGACCGTATAAAAAGTTAGATTTAGTAATTTTTATAAAATTGATTTTTTACATTAAATAATGCCACAACATGAATATTTACCTCATTTGAAACGTTTATGTAATTGGAACTAACTGTCTACGACCTACGGTTGAGAAATTAATCGTCGGCGATAGATAACATATTGCACCCTGTATATATTGGACTCTCTTTACCTGAACATTCTCTAATGTGAACACCCCGATATAATAAACACATTCCGACGATTCCGGCGAAACTCCGTAGACTTGACAAAAGATTAACTCTCGGTATTCTGAACACCCACTATTGTGAACGCTACTTTTGAACCTCATTCTTTCCCACCTATTTGTAAACTGAACGTGTGTTTGCAATTAGAATTCAGGGAATTCCCCCATCATATAAATTCGAAGAAATAATTGCAGATTAATAAAAGGGTTCAACGAACTCGATTTAAAAATAAACAGACAAAAGCATTGCTAGATTATAAGCCTCTACCTGATACTGAAATTTGTTTGAATAACTCAGATAAAATCTTCAGTTAAAAAACAAACAAAACATTTATTAAAAAATAAATAAAAAAAAATAAAATAAAATAAAAAAGTATTTTTCAAACAGGCACGCCTTTACTGCACTTGTTCTACATAACAACTAACTAGAACATTCTTATTTTTAATAAACAAAAACGTCCAGATATAAAACATTTGCCATTTCACAAAAAGTAAATCACGATAATTAAGTAAATCAAATAGAACAAAAAAGTATTTTTTAATGCAAAGAGATACAAGAAAAATTAATATAAAAACAATGTCATGTGTCTCCCCCTCTCGCGTTCTGTTTCTTTCTTCCTTTTTGCTCAGCAAAGGTAAAAGTTTTTCGTCATTTCTCTATTGTTGCCGGGAACGAAGCACAACACTTACATAGATATGTCAGAAATAAGTAGGGAAACGAAAAAACTGAAAGAATTGAAGCTTAAGAAAAAGTACGAAGTTTTTCAAAAATTAAAATCAGATGCAAGTCAAAGGAAAATTGCATCTGAGTTAGGAATGTCCGTAGACCAAGTCAACGCCATCAAGGAGGAAGAGGGAGAAATTATAGCCGCTTTTAAAGCAAATGAACCTTCCTCAAAGAGTAGAATTTTTGAAAAGAAAACGGGAAAAAAGAACATAAATAATCACGTCCGGAAGTTTTTCTGCCAAATGAGAACGTAGAATCTTCCTGTAACTGGACCCCTGCTAAAGCAGATTGACAGCTCCGGATATTGCAAATCACGGTAGAAAATCACGGAAATTAAAGCATCGGAAGGATGATTGACTCGCTTTAAAAGTCGCCATAACATCGAATTCCAAATAATCAATGGTGAAGCTGCAGATGTAAATATCGTCACTGTGAATTAATGGAAAAGATAACTTCCGGACATAACGAAGTTTTTCGACGCCACTGACATTTTTGATGCTGACGAAACCGTCCTGTTTTTTAGAATTTGTCCAAATAAAATCCTAAAAGAAAGAAACGAGGAATGCGTGGGCGGGAAAATGTCGAATGAAAGACTTGCCGTCATGCACTGTGGCGGTTTTATGGTTTAGAAACTCAAACAACTTCTGATCGGTAAAAGTGAAAAACCACGGCGCTTCGAAAATGTAAATATCGAATCTTTGCCCGTGCACTATAAATCAAATCGAAAACCATGGATGGCATTCAGAATTTCCTCCCAATTTTTTTCGAGGGCATTAGCGAAATAATGAAGAGATAAGGAAGACAAATTCTTATTTTTGTGGATAATGCCAGATCACATACAAACATGCAGCTAAACAACGTGACCGTGAAGTTGATGCCACCAAACTGAAGTTCTATAATGTAACCAATGGATCAAGGAGTAATAAAGATTGGAGTGCTAAAGAAAATGTCTCTGGTGATATAAGAGCAAATTTGACAACAGAACTAACGAAGAAGGTCAATTTCGTGTATGCTGTACATTGGATATCAACGGTTTAGAATGAAGTAACTCCTACACTATATAAAGATGCTTTTGCAAAGCTGATTTCCCGTGTGAGAATGAGCAGTCAAGAATAGAGGATGAAGAAGTAATAGCTGTGAGTGACTTGGCGTTAATTCTTCAGGAGTTTCATGCTGAAATTGAACCTGGAACTTATCTCGAAGTCCACAGAAGCCTTCCGGTTTGGGACATCAACATCGTTGAAGAGGAACAGAATACTCAAGAAGAAGCAAAACCAGAAGATACCGATGAAACCAGAAGTACGATTACCTTCAATCAATATATACAAGAGATTAAAAACCTGTTTAACTATGCGAATGAACATCACCTGGAAGTATTTGCACTTCTTAAACAACCTGATAACATGTGCACCGCATGAGCATACACAATGCAAAAAAAGACTAAAATTACCCAATTTTTTAAGTAGTGGACGGAATATGTTTTCAAGTAATGTATTGTTTATATGTAATTGTTTGTTTTGTAACACCTTTTTAATAAAAAATAGAGTACAGGTACGACTGAATTTATTTTGACATTTCATTAGTCACCTAATCTAAATTCAGCGCATTCATCTCGGTAACTGGAATTACTAATCAGGCTGTGGATGTTCTATACAGTCTATAAAGTAATGTATGGTAGTAGTAGTAGTGCTTTTTCCAATCTCCCTCTATAATGAACGCACACATAATCTGAGCAGTTTTGGTTGTTCAGAATACAGAGAGTCCGCTGTATCTATTTACTTTTGAATGTAATGGTATAATCAAAATATTTTGAACGATAACTGATATATAAATTATAGATTTTTATTGCTCGGAATTACAAAGTTTCCATTATATTTCGAGGCTAAAAGGTTTTAAACGTCGATAAATTCATTTATCCCATTCATTCAAAAGCACTTTGGTATCACATTTTGCGCTATTTAAAGCATTTTCACATGCTTCCAGCAGTCAAAGGCAGTAGGAAATGCTGTACTGTAAGGTATGAAACAAATCACATTATATTTTATTGAATTTTATAAGTGGCATCCTAGGACCCCAGTTTATAAAGAACCTACACTTATAAAAAGGTACCTATCACAAAATCGCAAATTCGTAAAATCATAAACATTAATTTCATTAAAAATAAAACATTTTCTAAAATTATTCTTTCTGTATATTTAAATATAAAATTTCTATTCATATTTGGCGTGGTGAAAAATATTTACAGATGTTATTGTTTTAATAAAGAAATATCTTAACTTGTTCTAATTTTATGTTAAAAATTTTATCTAGGAAAATTTAATCAACAACATTTCATTATAAACATCTCAAAGCTTTGAAATATTATTAAATAGACAAATTTAAGTAAAATATTAATTTCCTTTACAGACGAAAACTAACAGCATCTCCTTTAATAAATATTGAGATATATCCTACTTTTTGTTTGAGAAATTTTTAAAATTAAACTTAAAAGTTCGTTTTAAAATAAATTCTAATTAAATTTTTCCTCTCTCCTAAAAGCAGTTTTTTTCTACAAAAAGTACTGCGAAAATATTTATATTAAATATTGCTTTATGTATACATTAATAACGTGTTTTTTATTTAAATCAGAAAGACAGTTTTATATATGAGATACGCTACAAAATATTGGTAGATTTTAATTTCAAAGATGGAATTGTAGATTGCGATTTTTTAAATGTCAATAAATGAACTCTATATTTCGCGCTTGATACTGTAAAGTAAGGGTCTTCAAACTCCCACGGCTGCCGGCCAGTTATTAAATTCTTATATTTCGGGGTAAACGCATAAGAGAATTAAATTATGTTTGGAATAAAAAGTCTAGATGCCTGTAAACGTCTTTGTTTATCTTTTGAAAAACACTGTAATTAGTTCTCCCAAATCAGTAAAATAAAACAAACCTCTCAATTGTCTGAGCGAAGCGAAGGATAACACACAGCGTAGTATTACTTTCCAGGCACATACAGCTACGATGGATATTAAAGCCATGGCCTAGTAAGGGAGGCCTGATAAAAACGTTTCGACAAGAATAATTCAAAAATATTTGTCGGATTTCATTCTGATTGCACCAGAAGGTACCTATGAAGGTGCCTACTGAATGCAGCTACTATGAAAAATAAGTTCCAAACCGTTTAAAAATTATATTAAAAAAACTGATAAAATAGCACAATTTATCTACATACTTCACGCGAATTTAGTGTACGTCATTTTCAACGTCTGGATGTTTTCGAAAAAAACACATTACTGCATATGGAGCAAAGAACATATGCACCCATTAATATTAAAAAATAAAAAAACCTATTTAAACAGGAATTTTTTTTTCTATTTAAAATAAAAAAGCCACAATAACTTAGTATTTGATATTTTGCGACAATCTCTGTAACATATATTTTTAATCATAAATATCGCCTTTTTTATTTCGCGTGTGTAAGTTAGAAACAATTCTTTGATGATTAAATAACATATTTTGATTGTGGCATCATTTCTTTTTATTCTTGTTTTCTTCGTTTTAGTAGTTTAAATGAAAATAGTCACCTTTGGCGACCAGTTTGGTCTCCCTTAAAATTTATGATTGGGAAAGCATGCTAAGCATAGTATCATGTTACTTTTATTCATAATTTAATTTACTTGGAATCTATATATATATTACACTATCGTAATCGCGATTATTTGCTAATTGTTTAATGGCAACGCTCGAATGAAACGCATCTCATTGGTTATTGAAGAGAATTTAATGCACTCCCATATCTATAAGGGGGATTACCATAGGAGAGACCATGTTCTGTCACCAAAGACCGCCAAGTTTGTTGCCAATTAGGCGATCAAATGTAGTCACTAAAAGTGACGCCAAATTGGCGACATTTCTAATATTTCGCCATATTCTGTTAGATTTCGATTCTAAACCAATAGAGTTTACATTAAAATATCTCAATTTCTTGATTTTCTGTAAACAAGTAAACCCTACTGGTTTACAATGGAAGTCTATGGGAATTTGGTGAAATATTAGAGATATCGCCAAGTTGGCGTCACTTTTGGCGACTAATTTTCGTCGCCAAACTTAGCGATATATCGTCAAGTTGATGACAAACTTGGCGTCATTTGGCGACAGAACTGGGTCCTCCCTATGGTAAACCCCCTTAAAGGTATGAAGGTGCATGAAATGCTGTTCAATAACCAATGAGATGTGTTTCATTCTCGCGTTGTCTTTAAACAATTATCAAATAATCTCGATTTCTGTACCACGTACGATACCGTAATATAAATGTATTTCAAATGAAAAGAATGCATTACGAAAGTTTGCGATTTATCTCTTAAGAAAGTGAGATGCTTTTGAAAAATCATATAAACGACTATGAAAATAAAATTGGAGAAGTATTAAATTGGTTTAAGTATGTATATTATAAAACACATAAGCTAACATGTATTAAATAAACTATTTTTGTTTTTATATAATAAATGTTATACAACAAGTATCTACATGTATGCTTATATTATAAAGCAGTAACGTTTGTGTGTTTGTGGTGTGTAATCTCTGAAACTACCTTGCCATTTTAGTAAATAATGGTTTGAAAATGCTGGTGACAATCTCTGCTCCAACAAATACTATATTTTATGTCGGTGCAACAACCTCCATGGGTTCAGAAGCAGAAAAATTCTAAAATTACGAATTCTGTTATATTGTTTGGGCTAGAAATTAGAAATTTTGTGCGGTGGTTACTTTTAAAATATAAATACTCGTTATGAACGCTTTCTACAACATTCGAAATTTTAAAGTTTGAAATAAACGTAAAACGTTCTAGAAAGTTTCTAAATAATGATTTATTTGGAATTGTTAGAGAAAGAAATTTTGAAATTTCACATGGCTATTGCTTTTAAGACATAAATGCCGATCAGTTTAAAAAAACACACCAAAAATTAAAAGAGTGAACCATACAAAATAGTCTAACCTGCAATTTCTGTGATACTGTTGGGTCTAGAAACTTGCATTTTAGCATAAGAGTAAGTTATAAGATCTAAATGTTCTTTATAGAACGAATTCAAACTGCAATGGGCGCATTAGAACGAATTCTAAAAAAATCGAAATTAAGAAGACTAAAAAAGCGGAGAAAGTTCTAAAGATGATCTAAATAACGAAGTACATGGAATTATTAGGAATACAAAAAAAAAAATGCATGATTGTTGTTTTTAAGACGTAAATACTCGCGATAGAACAATTTCTAAATATTTCGCTATGTAAAATGATGCAGGAACAAAAAACTTTTTTTTTTTTTTTTTTTTTTTTTTTTTTTTTTTTTTTTTTTTTAATGTCTGCTCCATTTCTGATGTGAAAACTTTTATCTGCTTAAATTTTTTTGACGGAATACTTTTAACATGTAAATGCTCTCTAAGAATGGCATCTAAAAATACAAAATTTAAAAAGATGATATGAACGGAAAACGATCTAAATTACCATTAATTTGCATTGTTAGGTATAGAAACGTTAAGCATTTAATAATACGAGGTGGAACCCGTCGAATTTCTACGAAAACAAAATGTTTTCAAAGGAACTATTGCATGGAATTTATAATACATCGACAACAATAATTACAATAAAAAATCCATTTTACACTTGTTAGTTTAACTCTCCAAAGCAATATTTTAACCTAAGATTAACGAAATACTTTTTTTATAAACTTCAACTGTTAAAATTAATGAAAAAATAAATTTTATTCATATGCGTAATCAGTAGCATATAATGAAGATAAGTAATTTTGATAAAGTTATCAATTGATGCTTGGTATTACGGAATGAAAACTCAGCAACAATGATTTCACCTTGACACAATCATGGAAATTCCCCCCTCCCCTTTAAATCTAAACCGAATCAAGTCAGTTTCAACGTTTCACATCCATATTAACCATTTAAAAACATTTTAATACGCAATAGGTTATTAATAAATACATTTTCAAACTTGAAGTCACGTTTATCAAATATTACAACTTTCTATGTTAAAATTACCACTCGTGATTTGAGGTCTTAGTATAATCTCTGTACCTGCGTGTAAAAATTCCAGAATTTTTTTACTTTTAGACGTATTCAAGGGGAATATCTCATTTTATGAAATAAAATGATCGTTTTCTTTTAAATATAACGTCATTTTCCGTCGCTGAAATATTTTGCCTATGGACCATATTCTTCGTTTCGGTTCGAGACTATAAAAGTCGCCATTTTACCTTTTGTGACGTCACAGGAATATTGTCTCAAACTCAATATCAGCGAAATAAAAAAATAGTGGAATATAGCAGCAGCATCAGGGAAATTGTGTCTTTTTTAAAGCGTAACGTCATTGTCTGTTAAAATTTTTATTGTAATGAGAAAATGGCATCAGTAAGAATATAATCAATAAAGATAGCTAAACCACTTTTAATAGAAATGAAGTACTTCAGTTGCCACGATTAGAAAATTGGTATTAAAAACTATAAAAAAATTAATATCTCAAAAATAAATTGAGATACAGCTTTCAAACAAATTGCATTTAAAAGTGCATTTTTTCCTACATATGACGGTGTAAACATTTAAAATGTGGGATGTTTAGAAGTTTAAAAAATTGCAGTATCAAAAATTGCAAAGCCGAAATTTCATTTCAAATTTCAAAGTGTTGCCATTCGCAGAATGACGTATGCGTTACGCACAGATATGTTTGTTCTTTATAATATAGATTACCCCCCCTCCCCCGAAACAAAACATGCAATTTAAATGCAAAAATTCTATCGTAGGTAGCTATTCATCTAGCATTGAAGAAATTTCGTAAATATTGAATAAATGTCAGTATGAAACAGCGAATAGTTGCAAAAAATACTTGTTAAAATGTTATTTCTCTGGGCTTTTCTCTAACTCGCCAAAGGCCCTAATAGAGGAAAGTTTTTTTTTTTTTTTTTTAAATTTGATATGACATTTTCATTCAGCTTCACTAATCTAGAGATTTTATCATAAGGTTATTTTCTCAATTGTCGTTAGAACATTTTTTATACAGTAACTTATTCGATTATTTTTTTATAATCGGGTTAATACTGACGCATATTAGCTTGCATGATTTGTTGAAAAAATATGTACGGATTTGTAAATTACTCGAAAGGGCATTTTAACAGCTTAATCTTTTGCAAACTTTCAATTTTATGACAATGGGCAGCTGTCTTGCAGGTTTGCTTTGACATTTTTTAACAGTGTTTCTTACATATATAGTATATACATACAGTGTATATTATATTATTATAGTATTTTGTAATGCTACCATTCAATTTGCTTATTTTCATCATTTGAATTTGCATAAGGTCTGTTTGATAAATATCAGACTTTTATATTTTCCGTGCGCAATAGAGATTGTAAGGCGGCGTCAATATGATGCATCAGCTTCCTGCTCCACGAATTCCAGTTAGCCAGTCGTTAACAAAGTTACTGCATCAAATTTTGTCAAAGCTTGGTGATCCTTAAAGCAAAACAATTCGTAAGATTCATCAGGTGTCGCAAGATCTATCGAATGTCCAGCTCATTCATCGCACATGATTCAGACTTTCTTGGCAAAATATGGAGTTCCAGTCGTTCGCTAAATTCCATACTTTTGAGACTTATCTTCTTGCGACTCCTGTTTGCTTCCGAAATTGAAGACGTCATTAAAATGATCCCGTTTTGAGAATAGAGATGAGATATGTATAATGCGATGGCGGAGTTGAACACCATTCAAAAAAAAAAAAAAAAAGCCTTCCAGAAGTATTATCTGCCGTGGAAAGAACGACGGGATAAATGTGTAGAGGCGCAAGGGTCCTATTTCGAAGGGCATTAGGGTACCAATCCCGTCAGTCACCTTATGTATCTTTTCGGACAAAGGTTGAATATTTTTCAGACAGGCCACGTATTTTCAATTAAAGATAGCATCTCATTTTCTATTCTTGCCACTAGTTACTATTAAATCTGTGTTCTCAGTAACATCGCTCAGACTAATCCCTCAGAAGGAGGTCCTATTTTATATCACAACTCCTGTAAATTAACTAAAAAACCTTGGTGTATTAAAAATGATATGCTTAACATTCTCAAATGAATATGTTCAAAATTCTCGTTGAAAAAATAATAACTTATGAAGTATAAGTGTGTGTGTATAGGTGGATCTTAATCTAACTAAAGCCGCCCAGAATAAATATTTCCAATACAAAGCTTATTCCTTTTACAAATCTCATGGAGCTCATGCTTTTACAAATAATTTCCAGTGATGTTGTCGATATATTTGCAGGATTCCTCCAATATTCTTAACAATAAAATGCGAATTTCCTAAGAGTAGTAATCTTGAGTTGGAAAATGATATAATTACTCGACAATGTTTTCTACAGCTTACAATTCAGCATAAGATTGTATATTAGTAAACTCGCCCTTCTATCAAAACTTACCACTTTCAGGTTAGCCCTAACATTAAATCTTACCATCTTTACATTAATTTAATGGTTTCCACCGATGGTTCACGCACTAAAAGTGGCCTAGGGGCAGATTTCTTCTCTGCGAAAGTAGGAGTAGTCACCCATTGATAGGGTTGCAGAATTGGTGATAACAATTCAATTTATCGAGTTGAAATCTTTGGAAATTTGAATTCCCTGGAAAAAATTTCTCAATGAAATTATAATTCTCTTCTCATTTATAGATATACTAGTTTATCCTGTCTGCAGGCCATTTATGCATTTAGGTCAACTAACACCCAAATAACAGAAATTAAACCCTCCTTATAATTATTCTTTCTCAAATTCATTTAGGCCATGTTGTAGCTCATTGTGGTGTACTAATCAATAGACAACAGATATATCGGAGGAGGACGCATCCAAACCTACAACTGACTTTTCATTATTCGTGTCACACTCGTATATAAAAAGACATCTCACCTAATGAAATAGTTTCGGGACCACAGGTACTGTTTACATTAGGAAAGTTACCCGCATAATCTTCTACAAATTGTTTAAAAACTCTGTCACCTTCTAACTCCTTCTACAACAGCACTTTTAACATGGCATAATATCTTTGGGTACAATTATTTAAAATTTCACAGTTACTCTTCTCCTCTTTGCGGGTGTATCGAGATGGTCAAAGACTCCATTTTCTATTAACAATGTCGTCTGACAGTTTGCGTCTACATTCGTCATCCTAAAACTCTCTCAGCAGATGGGTTTCACAATATCTTGTTCCGTCAGATTTTCCTTTCAAAATTTGCAAAAAAATTCTCTTTGTGATCGCTGAAGTAATTAGTGATATTCCTCTAGGCCGATGTTTGTTTTAGTGCACATTTTGAGTCTAAAATGCTTTTTCATTTTGTCAGTAAACTTTTCCTTATTCTGTTATTTACTACAGCTGCCCACGTCAAATATAAGGGTGACTTTTAAAAAAGCGATTGATGTGACACTATACCACAAATTTCCTTCTAAAGAGAACCTATTTCCGAGTACGTATTTTTCTTTAACTTTAAAAATTGAATTTTCCTTGGTAATTCCAACTATAACTATCAGCTACGTTTAGGATTGGTTAATAATTACGTAATAGTACTCTTGCAACTTAAATTTTTACTTTAATTATCCCATTTTTGTCTTTGAAACATAGAAACATCGACGATTCTCCTCAATTATTTTTAAAAGGTAAAATTTTTATCAGAAGATTTTCACTATTTAATTTAAATTACTTACTAAAATTAACTCTGTTGGTTTGTCCTACGTATTTGTTTTTTCGATTTTTTTAATTAGGCCTAAATTCATTACAACTATTGTTGGCGTTTATATAAGTATTGTCCTCGACCATAATATGGCTATTTTGTTCCATTTAATCTTACTTCCAGTTAAGTATTTTCCACCAGCCTTCTCTGTCGTTTTTAGGCGGGTTTAGTTCCGGTTAAATATTGTATCTATTAAGACCCCAATACAGGAGACTGGGATGGACATGGAATTCTCTACATACTTAGTTTCCTCGTCTAAGTTGTACTTCTTTGTACGATGAGTATATTCAGTCATTCCCAAATTCGTGGGCACTCTTTTGAAAAAGTGTATTTTTGAGTTCTGATTTTCATAACACCATTTTCTGTTCAAGTAACACCAAAAAAACATCAGTGGAAAGATTACTTTTTCATAAATTTAATAAATAAAATTGTTCAATCATTGTTATTTAATCTAAAGTTATAGACACATAAATAATAAAAGAAGAAACTGAACTTCTTATGTTAGAAAGAAATACCTTTTCTTTATTTAAATTCAGCCAATGAGCATGAGTGTTTAGAGACCCAATAAGATGTCATCTTTTCTTTAACAGTGCTTCAATCAGGTAACAGTGTGATTCAACTGATGTTTTCATGTTTTAGAGAACGTTTAACGACTGTGAGTAGAGCATTTAAGGGGTTTCAGGACTCTTAAAGCTTTAAAATTTTTTTAGATGTTGAACTCCTATCTTTTCTGAACATTTTGATATAATTGTTTCCTTGAAATTCCTATTAGAAGTGATGTTATGGCTTTTACATTTATACACGTTCAATTGCTGAAGCGTCGTTTCGGAAACTTTGAAGCCATTTTTCTCCAAATGACGTTTTTGGGCATAACGCGCACAATATCTCAAAAACTTATGAATATTTTTTCATAAAATTTTCAAAACATATGTTTCATGTTAGTTTGTATAAACTGAACCTAAAGTTTCCTTTTTATTGTTCAAAACAATATTTTTTAGGTAATTATACTGTTGAAATTTTCTTAATTTTGCATTAACTAAATGTAACTTTGTATTAAAAATATAAAAAAGCTTTAAATACAAATTTATTTAGGTTCAGGGCAATTATTACAATCTGAAGTATAAGTAGGTACCAAAATTTTCAGTCTAGTTGCAACACTTATTTTGTAATCGTGCGCGTAAGCTGTTATGCCGATTTTTTGCTCGAAAAATATTTAACAGTTTGGAGACCCCTGTAAATGCCAATTCTGCATCTTATAATTTTTTAAATACATGAAGTGAAATAACATACTTATATATTAAAATTAATACTTAAAATCAAATACATTTTAAGATATTAAATGTTGAAAATGGTCTTTTTTTTTTTTTTTACAATTTTAAGAGTCCTGAGACCCCTTAAAAGTTCTTTATGTGGTTGTAAAATAGTACTAATTATTGAAAAAAGCTACATTTATGAAAAAATTAGAAAGCAAATGGGTATATCTGTAACCGAAGGTGACATTGTTAAAATTTTGAAGCGGTATAAGGAGACTATTTTACTAGAAAACCAAACTGATAAAGGCAGAAAATAAGTGTTTGTAAATGAGAAGCATATGATAGAAGAATTAAATCTCTGTGCATAGGTGACATAAGACAATCATCTGGATGTATACAATGTGAAATAGCACAACCCAGTAGGTATTACGTCGAGAGCATGGACTGTTCAATCTAGACTGCAAGGATTCGGTTTTAATCCTAGAATCACATAAAAAAAGCCTTTTATCTCTCCAATAAAGTACTGGAATGATTAAACAGAGTTAAAATTGAATTTAACTGGACACTGAATCAAATGAAGTGTGTTATTGTGATTGACGATGTTAAGATCTCACTTTTGGTTAGATTGGCATGAGTAAAAGAATCGCAGAAAATTGATATTCTGAATAGTATTACACTCACCGTAAACCATGCATTCAGTTTTATGATATGCGGTTACATGACATCAAAAATTAATTCAGTTTTATGATATGTGGTTACATGACATCAAAAGGTGTGGACAGTATTTGAGTGATTAATAGGAATTTGGCTGCGCAAAACATATAAATGAAATACTTCAGTCGAAACTCAAGCTTTCCGCGCGTGATCTTTTCCAAGAAAATGAAAGCATTTATATTTCAGTAGGATTCAGCTCAATGTCAAGTTGCTTAAATGTGTAAAAAGTGGTTTAAAGATAATCGTATTCTAGTGTTGGAATGGTCACGGAATATCCACGACCTAAAAAATTAAAATTTATGCAGTTTACTAAACAAATTAATTCCACAGAAGCAAACCAACAATAAAATAAAATCGGTAATGTCATCCTAGTATCACATTATAACACTTTCAGAACTAAAAGACTTGGTTCGTACCATTGGTAAGAGTTGAATGGCCCAAATTAAAAGTAAAAGTTACCCAACTAGGTACTAACTCATATTGCGATATTGTAATGTTATTTTTATTTAAATTTTCTTATTTATTACTGCTGTTCTAAAAAACATTCCTTCATTAAGTTTGTTGACTTACATTCTCCATTTTATTATGTCTCCACTGGTATATAAACCCATGGTATTATTTAAAGAGACGGTTATGTTATCAACTATCAAACTTCATAAATACAACTTCTGAAAAATATTTCCACAATTTTGGCCAACAATGTATAGTCATAACCATTTTAATCATGAGTCCCTCACACGGGTATTGGGAATTTTTGTAAGATTTTTCCCTATAAGCTTTGCATTTTTCGTAATTAATACAAGGGGTGATCAAATGAAAAGGTACGAAACGACGTAAAAACGTAACAGTTAAATATTTGCATATTCCGCCATGAGAGAACGTAGCGAGACATCTCGGGATGTGATTGGAGAATCTGACTGGGATCGGAGCATTCGCGGTTGCCCGCATGCGCAGTAGAGAGCAGAGGCTCTTTTCAAAAGCGGCGTCCAAATGATGCGACAGTCCGTATGATGACAGGATGGTGTTCGCATTGCAAAATTTGACCATTGAGGATCAGCGAGGTGTTATCCGATTTCTGACAGCGGAAGGTGAGAAACCAGCAGCTATTCATCTCCGGATGGTGACAGTTTATGCGGAGAAATGTGTCTCTGACAAGTCTGTAGAAAATGGAGTATCTGTTTTCGTGCAGGCCGTGAGAGTCTGGGTGATGACCCGAGACCAGGCTAGGCAAACACTGTCATCACGAGCGATCTCATCGACAAGATGGACGACTTAGTGAGAAGTGATCGGCGTGTCACATTGCGAATGTTGGCGGTGAAGGTGGATGTCAGCTATGGAACCGTGTGGACAATTGTTCACGGAAGTTTGCGATATTGGAAGGTGTGTGCCGCTTGGGTTTCGAAGCAGCTCACCGACCAGCAAAAGGAACTGCGCATGGGGCTAGCACTGCAACATCTGTTTCGGTATCAGGAAGACCCCGCTTTCATAGAGCGGATCGTCACAGGTGATGAGACCTGGTGCCATCACTACGAGCCAGAGACAAAGCGGGACAGCATACAGTGGAAACATGCGTTGTCACCTCCCCTAAAAAGTTCAAAGCCGTGCCTTCAGCAGGTAAGGTGTTGCTCACCGTCTTTTTCGACGTTCAAGGTCCGCTACTTGTGGAATTCCTCGAGCACAGATAAACCATTAACTCCGATGTGTACTGTGAGACACTCCGACGCCTACGCAGGTCCATCGAGAACAAAAGACCGGGCCTGCTCACAGAGGGTGTGGTTCTGCCCCATGATAACGCGTGTCCACACTTCTCCAGAGTCACACACATGGAACTGGCCAAGTTCAAGTGGGTGACGTTGGACCATCCGCCCTACAGTCCGGACATGTCGTTCTGCGATTTCCATGTGTTTGGTCCACTGAAGAAACACCTCAAAAGGAAGCGCTTCAACTCGGACGACGGACTCAAGGACGCTGTGAAGGACTGCGTCTCGACACGGCCACAGGAATTCTGGGAACAAGGAATCCTGCGGCTTGTTCATGAGTGGGATCGTTGTGCTCAGACCTATGGTGAATATTTTGATTAAGGTCTACATTTGTACCCACTGTGTCGTTTCGTACCTTTTCATTTGATCACCCCTTGTAGCAACTTCAAAGAATTCAAACCTCATAAGGCAAAACTTTAGATAAAGTCCCTGTAATGTTTCCGGCTTATGACTGAAAGTGTTAAAAAATAACATGTCATACAGTGAAGAGCTTAAGTATGCAACATGTCAGACGTAACTCGCATGCGCCAACATAGTACATCCACGATATTTGCTGTGGGTCAAGGAAGAACACCCCCAGCGCGCTCCATCCTCCTTGCGTCCCAAACGCAATTGTCGGTCGTGATCGAAGCTACAGCAAAGTCCATGCATTCGAGGATTATGTCGTTTAGTTCAGGATCACACCTCCGAGTACTCTAGAATCTTCAGATGTACCGGACGCTCTTAGGAATGCCGGACCTAGGCGGTAACCAAGATTTTACCAGATGTGCTATTTTTTTTTACCAAGAGCGTCCGGACTTGAAAATGTACAGAGATTGTCACTAGCGGTTCTGCTGTTGCTGTATCTAAAGTGTTAAAGAGAATATATTATAGACGACACGAAATTGTATAATTGGAATCTTCTTGTTTAATTTTATTTAAACAAAACATTATGGTTATTTTTACACATTATGGTTATTTTTAACCCCAGAAATGTATTTTCCACCTTTACATTTAATAATTATAGCAGCAGAACTTTTTTCTCTAGTCCCTTTTTAAATATTATTTATTCTAAATAATTCTCTTCGTGAATTTCCTATAATAAATATAGCACTTACCTTTTCAAAATACTGGTGCTCAAACGTGTACAACAACCAATGTTACGTCTGCACTAGTATGAGAATAAACATAATACATACTACATCAATCAAGAAAGCGAAAGTCGCTATGACATGATTTTTGGGAATCCTAAAGCAAAATATATTAAAATATTGTAACTTAATTACTTTATTATAAATCTAATTTGTAATTTCATAATTTACCATTTTTCCTACTTAATTACCAACTATATAACAACTTCAATTGTTTTACAATTTATAGTTTTCAAAGAAATATAGTAATGAAACTATTAAATTTTTGATTGAAACTCAGAAAATATATTTTATCACCGAGTTTACTATTCATAAAAAAATTCAGTACTTTTTTCTGCATCCATTTCTTTTCAGAAAATTGTTGAGCCGAAAATGTTGCAACTTGCAACACATGTAGCCATTACTAAGTCCGAAAGTAATGCAGTTAGATCTTTTGCAAGTTTCCTGCTAAACGATTAAGGTATTTTGTTTACGTGAATGGGATTTTCGTATTAAAAAAATAAAGGATACTGTTATTTGATTTTGTTGGTGAAAATCAATGATCCAAAAAAAAAAAAAAAAAAAAAAAAAAAAACAGGGAAAGGAGTAATAGTTACTTGCATAATGTAACAGGCTTGTTAGCTTTTTAAAAATTGTGTTTGTAGATTTATGGTATTATTTCTTTAAATACGGTAGTGTGTACATATAAATATTTATTTGTTTATCTGAATTACGTTTTTCTACTGGGACGTTTTGGAAAAATAAATTTTTTAAGATATAAGAAACGATTAGGGTGATAACATTATCAGTGACGAGATAAATAAGGATTTAGGAAAATCAATTTATTCTGTCTGATTCTAATCACCCAATAATTAATGTGATTTATAAACAATAAAGAAAATATGATGCATAATACTGGCTCTAAATTTGAGTGAAACGTTTCTGTATCAGCAAAAGTGAGATGGGATACTTTCTTCAATAAAATTCTCCGACTTTTAAGATTTCTTTCTTTTTTTTTATTTAAAAAACATTTTATTAAATTAAAAATCTTTTAATGATATTTTTATCTGAAGAAAATTTTAAAATTGCAAAATTAAGATTAAAACTAAAAACATTGGTTAAAAAATAAGCTATATACTCTAAAAGAGATTTATTTAAAAATTTGTGAGGATTGAATATATTCTGTGCGGCATAGCCCAAGATATGCAACACCTGCTTCCAAGGTATGGGAAAATAATACGCAAGTCATCTCATGAAAATATTAACTAGACTAGACTTGACACAGAAGAAAACACAGCTACTATGATACGTGAAAATTAACACCATAGTTTGCGATTAACCATTACAAGATAACCGAAAAGTGAATGGTGAAGAAAAGCGAAAGGAAAAGCTTTAGTGAGAACTAAGAAAAGCGACCAAATACCAAACGTGAGTGACGAACTTTACCAAAACGTCAAAGCTGAGAACAAGACAAATCAGCTACCACAAAAGGAAAACGGTAAGTACTTCTTATATGTCTAATACATAGTAACAACAAAAAGATGTTAATATATCATACTCTATATTAGCAACCATATTTTTTATTACAATTAGGCAACGTCAATCAATGTACATCTCTTACGTTTTTGCAGTACGAATGTGGACCAATACAGGTGGCTCGTAAGAGTTTTGTGAAAGACTGATACTCCCCCCCCCCTCTTTTTTTTCCTTTTTCTACAATGTACAAGCGAATCTAATCTACATAATTAATACCAATTTAGAACCGGCCAACACAGCAACAAAAGGGATAAAATAAATAACGATGCAGCCATGAAGGCCAAGCTGCTAGTCAGGTTGACTTCCGCCATGAGGTGATGAAGAGAATTTAACTCCGCGGCCTCGTACAAAACTTGTTAAGCTATATAAATTTCCCAACAGGTAAGGGCCTGGACAAAGGTATAATAATAATAATAATAATAATAATAATAATAATAATAATAATAAATGTACGAATGATTCGTCATTAGTCTATTCCAACACAAAAAATAATATTAAATTAAGCATGTGCATTAAATTTTGTGTGTGAGGACATAATTTGGGATAGAATTGATATACGAACAAATTAATATAACACGCTATAATAAAACACACATACTACAATATATATTAAAACACACATACACACATAACTAACCCTGCATTCAACAGTTAAAGGTACATATACATATTATGCAGACATACAGTTTACGGTGGTCCCGGGTTCGATTCCTGGCTCTGACTAATTTTTCACTCCAGTTGGGTTTATTGTATTTATTGTATGTATGTCGGTATAATATTTATATATACCTTTTACATATAATACGAATTTTAACAGGTTATTTATTTCTCTAACGCATTTTTTAATTATCATCCGTATATTATTTCGGATAATTATAGTCTTGCTGCAAATGGTAATAAATATGGAATGACGCGTAACTATGTATACAGGAACTTGCGAAACATATTTTTTATAATTATATTTATTCTCATGGAGAATACAAGCTAAAGAATACAAAGACTATGGAATACTTTAATATTTTCCGATTGAGTATAAACATTACAGTTTTTCAATATGAGCAAAGGCTCAATATTACACATAATATTTATTATGATTGAGTTTTTTTAATATCTGAACGATATAGCTCTAGTTATGACTTATGAGTACTGGAATTCTTGAGAAAAATAAAAAATAAATCTGAAGAAAAAGCCATCCGATGGCCCATCAGCAAAATATTTATGAAAAATATTTAAAAAGAAGTTTGAACGCGCATTCTTTCACGTTCATGAAGCTTCATTCTATTTTCAGCCTCTAGATCATTTTATGCAATATTGTGATGATTTTTGGACATTATCGAAGAAAGGAAACAATAAACAGTACTGAATTTTATATTCCTAACGACTTTAATTAGAATACACTTACCGCTCATGAAAACCTGATTCGTTGCAGTTTCAGTAAAAGGTATAATTGATCTCTAGAAATGACCATAAAATGCGTCAGTTATTAGGAAAATTACAATTTTAGTGACTCGCGAAAAGAGATTTCTTTGAGAAAGCATCCGGTGGTTTTCCATATTTTACAGACATGCGGACATACGGACGGACATTCAGGGATTTTGCATAAACCTGTCTTTTGTGATCACTGACACCTAAAACGTATCAATCCGCAGAAAACCGGAATTCGAAAAGATCTCGTTACAATGTTTTCTTGTTTAGGAAGAAGAAAGTGAAAAAGGAGTTTCGCAGGAAATCTTTTAAATAGAAGTTTCGGTTAATTTCAGGTTTTATATTACCACGCAATTTTGCATATGTTATTAACTATTTATATACAAAATATAAAAGTTTCTCTTTTCACTCTCCATTTAAGAATGCTTTCATAGTTTCTTCAAAACTTCTAAAATCAATTATATCTGTAAGAGATACGAATATTCTGTAAGAATAAGTACTTTGAATCAAAGACTTTATCTTAATATGACTGCATTGTCTAAAACTCTGCATACAGAAGATATATATTGCAGAAAAAATGTTTCAACTGGCACACTTCTAGATTAGAGCTACGTACCCTTCTCTTATTTTTCACGATATATTTCGCAAACTGATTGATGGCAGACATCTGAAGATAGTTTGGCAAACGGATCATTCCATCACATCACTATATATAACAACTTGGACAGTTGTGGAATCCCTGTTTGATCAGCCTTCTGCTAGAACGTCAAATACCACGTCTTCTATGCTGGTGATGAGAACGCAGTGTGACATATTTATGAAGTCATTTTACCTCGCGTGAGACATTTGTGGGCGGCCGCTGTGCTAGATCTCATTCAATGTAAGGTAAAAAAAGGCCGCCCCTATTTAACTGTGATTTTATCTAGGAAGAGAATATTCGTGGCACAGATTGACTCGCAAAATCTACATACTGTAATCGTACTGCGCACGTTTGGGATACTCGTTATTTTACGAGAAACATCCGCAACTTTATCTACTCTATATGAGAGGCCTGTATTATTTCAACAACTGCCATGAACAACATCATTAACAGTACGCGGTTTCGTTTTGCTAAATGTATAACTCTTCGGAGTGGTTACTGTTACAATATATCAAGAAATATAATCCCTAAATGAACATAAATAACGACTTTAATACATAAATAACAACTTTATAATGTTATTTCATATGTCTGTGTTGATCAAGAAAAGTCAATCACGATTGACAGATGAATAAGGAAGTAAGACATTATAGTTGGCAAGTTCTATGAGTTTTTGTAGTGTAAGTCCCATTACTGATAACTGATATGCTTGTTGGCCACCGTTATTTTCAAGACGTTTCCTTATCCTTATTCAATTAATGAGATATCTCCTATAAATTAAGTCACATTTTTCCATTTTAAAATACTGGTAGCATGTGACTTAGTCTACAAGTCCTCATGGAAATAGCCAATTATCAATAATTGCTTATGCAAGCTTTTGAACATTCTTTAATTAGTGACTATAAATTACAGGTAATAAATCTCCTTAAATTTATTTTACACTTCCTGTTTTCAAATATATATTTTTCATAAGCATATTATGTAGTTAGTTTTGTTGAAAGTCTCAATAAGAGACATGCAGTTTTATCACTGGTACTATTTTATGGCTATTAAATATATTATTTTATTCCTAAATTAGGAAGAATTCTAAGAAAATAAAACACACTGCACCCCATATTACACAAAATGAAATACATAAACAAGAGTGAGGATTACAACATGCTCAATATTGTTGCTGAATGATTAATTACTTAGATGAGGAGGAGATCAGACAAAGTTTGAATATCTTAGAAAAAGGTAAGCAAATTTAACTTACCTACATTATTTTATTTACTAAGACAACATATAATTTGAGGATCAGAGAGCTCGTGCCGCTGATGTTAATTTACAATAGCCTTTTTGTTTCCTAACAGCTCCTACCACCTATGATCGTCAGTTTAAGGAATGTTATGCATCCTTTTGTGGCTTTCTTTTATAAAGTACATTCAACCAAAGTTTTACATATTTTTCTATCTTCTTTAGTTTATGTATGATGTTTCGCAGAATAACACCTTTATGTAACATATTTTATGTTTCATAGCAATTTGTTTGTCAGTAAGATATACAAAGATTTTATACGGCAGTGTTTTAGACCAATTTGCTGTGTAGAATTAAGAAGCCATGTTACAAAATGTTAAATCATCGGTAAGTATTAGATTCTCAAAGAGTTTTATTGATTTTTTCAGCTGAAACTTACAAAACTAGTCACTCTAAACCTTTTAATTTCCGTGTCATCATGAACCCATCAAAAATAAATAAATAAATAAATAAATAAAAAAAATAAAAAATAAATAAATAAATAAATAAATAAAATAAAATAAAATAAACCTTATATCATACCAAATCTTCTATGCCCAGACGCCCACATAGACAGAGAAATGATTATATGTAATAATTGTAATAGTTTTGAAGAAAAAACTAATTCATGTCTCAAGATCTTGTTCAGATATCTTACGATCACTACTTTTATTTTAATAACATATAATATTCACACCTGTATCATGTTGTTGGTACAAAAAATTAATTAAAGAGTTTATTATCACAACATTACATAATTTTAGTCATATTTCAGTCCCATACATTATCTGCTTATGTTAAAATTCAGAAATTCTTAAAATAGGTTGATTTTAGGTTCAATATGAGAAATAAAAGATTTTTTTTCATTTTTTAATTAAAATTTAAATAATAATAAAAATGATAAATAATAAATAAAATAATAAATAAAATTTAATAAAATATTTATATAAACTTGACAAAATAAAATATTGAAGCATTTTTTAATACAATATATATATAAAAAAATAATAAAGACATTTATTAATTATAAAATAATTTTTAAGATGCTACATGGCGCAGAATAATATACGTTTTAAAAGCACCAGAAAAAAACGCCAGAATAAACAAAAATTTCGCAGACAAGTTTCGGTAGCGTTTAGCGTACCGTCCTCAGTGCAAAGAATAACGGAAATTTTCTCATTTATATAGAGGAGAAGCGGATTCGACTGAGAAGTTCAATACCCAATGGGGAAACTGGAAAACCTAGCCAATGGGAGACTAGTGTATGAAATGCCACCAGAAATGAGTAAAAATAAAAAAATTAAAAAAAAATGGTTGTCATTAAGCAAAAGAGGATTTTATGAAATATTTCCAGCAATCTGATAAAGGAGGAATAGCAAATTCACTGCTAACAATATTGTCATAATTTTTGTAGATATGAAATGCTTCAAGAAAGTTAAGTTCGTGTACAGAAGTGGGTTTAGAGATGGTTTTGGCTGAATTAAGAGAATTAATGAGACTTCGTGAATTCCATTATTCGTTTTTCGAAATTAAGGAGCTATTATATCTTACTGAAACTTGTCTCTCACAAACAACTTTTTCATTTCAGGGGAATTACTACAGACAATCTGACGGGTTAGCCATGGCTTCACCCCTATCACCTATTCTCGCAGACATCTTTCTATATGCATTATTTTGAATGCTCACTTTTTAATCAATTCTCGTTCCCGTTCTGGACTCGCTATGTTGATGATACTTTCACTTTAAGTGACACCTCTCTTCACAATATTGATAATATCGTTAGCAGTATGAACTCAATCGATAACAATATACAATTCAGTTATGAAACCGAAGATAACGGTTCTCTCCCGTTTCTGGATACCCTTGTCACACCTACTGTGGACGGTTTCTCTACTTCGGTCTATCGAAAAAGTTTTGCAGTTTTTCTGCCCCCCCCCCCCCCATGCTCGCTCTTGTCACCCTCCCAGCCAGAAAATGGCAGCTTTTTTTTTACTTTCATAAATCGTGCCATCCATCTTTGTTCTGATTCTTACCCACTTAATAGTGAAATTCAATATCTTAGAGCTATTGCGATTGACAGAAGTTACAGCCCTTCTATTATCGATACTGCTTTAGGTAAACTACAGCAACCACGTCCCACTAACTCAAATCAGTCCTCTTCTCTCTCCAGAAGCAGCATTGTGTTACTTTTCTTTCCTAAATCCAGCTTTCCTGTTGCCAAAATTCTTAGACAGCATGACTTCATAATAATTTTTACCCCTACGAAAAAGCTCACCCTCTCGAAAGTCAAAGACCCTATTGAGTTATACAATTCATGTTGTATTTATAGTATTAATTGTCAGTGCGGTCTTTCCAACATTGGACAGACCAAACGGGCTTTAAAAGTTCGTATTAAAGAACACCAACAATATATTCAAAAACAGGAAACCAATAAATCTTCAACTGCTAAACATTGCTGGTAGATGAATCAATCTTTTGATTTTAACTCAGCCAAAATTATCTCTAAACCCACATCTGTACACGAACTTAACTTTCTTGAAGCATTTCATATCTACAAAAATTATGACAATATTGTTAACAGTGAATTTGCTATTTCCCTTTATTAGATTGCTGGAAATATTTCATAAAATTCTCTTTTGATTAATCATTTTTTTTTTGTTCATTTTTGGTGTCATTTCCTACACTAGTCTCCCATTGGCTGGTTCCTAGGTTTTACCGTTTCCCCATTGGGTATTAAACTTCTCAGTTGAATCCGCTTCTCCTCTATATAAATGAGAAAGTTTCCGTTATTCTTTGCACTGAGGACGCTACGCTAAACGATACCGAAACTAGCCTGCGAAATTTTTGTTTATTCTGACGTTTTTAACGTTGCTTTTAAAATGTATAAATTATAATGTCTATATAAAAGAATGTTATTCATCTATTATTTTAACACAATCAAACTGATTGGTAAAGCTATCATACGAATTGAATATTTCCAACTGAGCGAAAAAATACCCAAAATCCATCGTTTTAACCGTATCCATCGTTTATATGGAGTTCCTTTACCTGCGGTTTATTCTGTTGAGCTGTCTACATGACAGACCAGATGTTCTACCTATAAGGTTATCTGAGCAAAACTTGCTGGCTGGTTGTGGGCCCAGTTAGCTTAAACGGAAAAGCATTGGCCCTGTAAGCCAAGGAACTGGGTCCGATTCCCGGCCTGGGTATTTTTTCGCTCAGTTGGAAATATTCAATTCGTAATGTTATTCATGTCTATTTTTGCGAAATAAATTGAATCTCATATCAGAAATATTAAAATATTTTTTTTTTCAAAGTGCTGAACATTTTGAGGAGAAACAGAAATTTTTATATATTGGGGATTATACATAGCTTTTATTTCCGTTATTTGAAATAATATAGGAGCAACCCGATATATAGAAAAAACAATAAGGAATGTCATGATTCCATTTGGACTGACTGTTAGTGAAAGGGGTAAGTATAATCTTCAAATAAATTCATGCAAGATTGAAACAAATATTGACTGTGTTACGTGTAACGCATTTAAATTCAATTAAAATACATATTACTCGTAAAGTATTTATATATTCTCAAAATGTGTTAAAAAAATACACATGTGGTAAAAGATAGATGACCCAATGACTTCTTATAAGTAAATGTTTGCTTTTAAATAGGGGATTTTAAACTTGGAATAACTAGATATTTAGGCAGATTATGTTTGATCTTTCTTTAATACAATTATAAAGGATTATCAAAAAATTGCGATTGTAAAAAAGTAAATAAATAAATACATAAATAATTTAATTAAATTATACTTCTGTCTTAAACATTTATGTGTAACAAATAGTTTTTTGTAGTACTTAATTAAACAGATGTTTATGTTCAAATTAAGACATTTGTACACAATCTTTTAATAATATATTTCGAGTAATTTTATAAAACATTCAATAAATTGTAAAGAGTATTTGCAAAAGTAAAAGTTAGTATTTAGTGACAGAAATTTTAAACTTAAACATTTCCGTGATGTATTTTAGATTAGGTAATTAGACAGAGTGTGTTTGAGATTTCGTAATTGAATTGCATATTAATTAACAGAAAATTGCGAATATGAGTATTTTAATTGAGCTTCTTTTATATCAAAAATAATTGGTTGAAGGCTGTAATTAATTAATTAAAGAGTTGTTTTTATGTTGATAATATTATGTATAGTTATAATTAGTTGGATATGCACATCCTTTGATTTACATTTTTATTGTATAAACAGATTCACGAAACATTGAAAAAATTATTTAAAGCACTTTGCGTAACACATATAAATTCTATTCCAAGGATTTACATATTACTGATAATCTTAAAATATTTTCACATAAAAGGCTTGAGAAACACGTATGTGGAAGTAGATAGAAAAATATTTTGCATTTGCGTGCAATAATAATTTTAATATGTAAATATTCCCTTGGAAGCGAAAATATTAGATTAAGTAATTGCCAAGGTCACGTTTGATCTTACGTTAATGGAACTGAATGTCAGTTGGCATAAAAATGCGGAAATGCAGTTTTTTTTAAATTGTGCTTCCATGTTTGTACCATGATGTGGTTACCATAGAAACACCTCAATCTTTTTCGCCAAGCTATAGAAACAACAATGCAATAAAGCATGAATTAAAGAAATTTCCGCCAATTAATGCCAAACGATTTTAGAAAACTTTTTAGCACTCTGCCTAGTTTATATTTTGCGGACTAACCGAAACGGGATTTTCAAACCTCTATAGTTCGCGTTCTACTTATCATAAAAACGAAAGTCTTGTTTCTATTTAATGAGGCATAACTAGCGACCAAGGAAACAAAAGTAAATCTGAATCCAACGAATAGGTTTTTAGTAAATTTGATTTTAACCCTAGAACTGCGCATCCAAATCTTTTTTCTTTCATGTATGCTTTTAATAGGATTTTAATTCCGGGGTACCCCCATTTCTCACAAGCACGCCCCCCCCCCCACCCCCCGCACACACACACAATTTTTTTTTCGTGAGTAATCTTATCACAACCATATAATAAATCGATACAAATTGACATTTCCTTGTATATTAAAGTTATTATCGTTTGTTACACTATTAGACAAACATTAAGAAAAATCAATGTAGCATTAAAAGAAATTTTAACATTCATATGATGATCAGTGATCAACACGTTTTAAGAAAAACAAACATTAAAATCTGAAGGTCTGGCGTAATTTAGACGTTCTACAATTATTATGAAACACAAAATAATAATAAAATAATTGGTGAGAAAAGAATTCCATAATGATCAATTGAAGTTTTCGTACAGATGAGGGAAAATATACAGGCTGGGGAAATAAAAGTGACCCGGACGAGTGGATATGATTAGACGTGAATGATTGAGGCGCATACTACAGGTACACACACTATGTGATCGAAACCGGTTCATACCTTAGTGCGGGCTGTGTCAGTGTAAGTATGACCAGTGCAAAGATGAAGATCAGGGTGGCTAGTGGTCTATAAAATTTACACAACCTTTACTCCTGAAAGAGTTGTTAGCAGAGGTCAGTTTGGTCTCGGCCCTACCTGGCCACCCAGGTCACCTGATCTGTCAGTGTACGATTACTTTTTATTGCGAACCCTGAAGTCTAATGTGTATCACAATAATCCTCATAGTCTTCAAGAATTTGGCAATAACAAAGAGACAAGAAAGAGACAGCAAAACATTTCCGATGAGATTGCAGCAACTCCACAAATCCAGCTTCGATCTGCCTTCCGTAAATTACTGACCAGGTCCCAAAAGTGCCAATAGATGAATGGTTCTCATTTTCAACATCTGCATTATGCAAGTAAGCGAACTAGTATTTCCTTTCCTTTGCCGTGCTTCTTTTTAACCTGTAACTCTGTTCTCCGGGACAATTTTATTTGTCTCAAGCTGTATAAATGCTCATGCATGCTTTTCCTTATCAGTAGGCGGAGGTACTGATATAGCATTATCAAATAATTATTAAGTATAATGGATCTTTTCCCTCATTTTGTGTGTAACATATGGAATTTGCACATGAGACCAACTTTCTCATCTAAAACTATCAATATTCTTTATGTCTTTTCAGTAACACCATTTTTGTAATTTCTGCCATTACCGATATTATTGTCAGGTACACCTAGGAGGCCCGCCACGTACACTTTCAGAAAAAACTGTAAATTTACGGCCGTTTTCTCTTCAATTTTTACGGATAACAGCCTTATTTGATGAAAAACTGTCTGATCCACTAAAAATATATGGTACGACTCCATACATTTTCCTCCGCTACGGTGTAAACCTTCATTTTAGTCGTGTTTCGACAAATAATGTCAATTAACCGCGATCATAACATACTTTTTAACCCGCCAAAAAAGCTATTCTGTGATGCTACGTGCTACAGAACAGTAAGTAACGTGTTATTGTGTTTTGAAGTGCATTATATCTTTGCCCCGTAAAATTACGGACTGCACAAAATGATGGGCATGGATTTTTTTACGGGATATGACTGGAATCTCTGGTGCCGGCCTCTGCCCGTAATTTTGCAAGGATATTTTTAACAGTGTACCTCCAAGGGCGCGCGTACCCCAATTTCTGAACCGCTTCCCAAGAACTATCGGAATTTTAAACTCAAGTTTTATAAAAATATTCAACAGCAGAATTTTTATATAAAGATTTTTAACTAATTTATTTAACTTACTTGTTACTGTCTGGTTTATATATTTAGTTTATTTTAAATAAATTTCAGGTTTGTATAAATATTTTTAACGTACGTGTTGTGTTCATTTGACGCTTGTAGTAGACAGAGGTTTTAAAGTACTATTGTTCTTCCTTTTTAAATTCTTGTTAAGCCCATATCTGTCGACAGGACTACAGATATGTGTAATTATCAGATTTTTATGCGGTTTGCTGAATTTGAATAGTTTTTATTAGTAGTTCAAGTGTTTAAAGTTTCATGTAAAAATATTAATTTGTTTTTGATGTATACTAGGTTAAAGTAATTGATTCCTAACTTTAACATAGAGCAAAAAATACTAAATAGCCCAAATCTTGTATAAATGCTCATATACATATGATATTAAGATATGTTACTACGGTCGGCCCAAGTAAGTTTCATATTGTAAATCAGAATTGAAGCATTTGCGGTTTGTTTACAGGTTCGCTCAAAAAACCTTTTGATGGGGCTAACTAGTTGTGTAATTATCCGTTTTTTACGCAGTTTGCTGCATTTGAATTGTTTACTACAGTCAAACAAAGTATGATAAAGATCTATAACAAACGAAACAGAGTTGTAATATAAGCCGGAAATGGTATGTAAATGTGGTAATCATCTATTATTACAGTTATACTTTCTAATATTTCTTAACATAATCTTTAATTACATAAATATATTTAATACACTGTTTCTAAATTAATGTGAAAATTGGTAATATGAATCTGTTTATGAATCAGTTATCTCTTCAACGGAATATATCATGTTTAAAAAATAAATATGTTTTAATTTCTTTTTACAGATGCACAAATTTTTATAATGCTTAATTATACGATTTCTATAAATGCACATCGTTTTATTTTCGTGTTTAAAATATGAGTTCAGAAATCCAAAATAATTCGCTTTGAAATTTATTGTCTGAAAGACATAAATTAGTAATAACAAATATCATATCCAACGATTCTGTTAACAAATTTTATAAAGTTATATATGCACAAATATCATATAAGAATAATTAAATGTTGCTTTTGTTTATTCTTTGAAATTTTATTTTTATTTATGAAATATGCATTATTAAAATTACTCAAATATTTTTCGATAAAAATATTTAAATATGTATTTTAACTTATAAAATTTTAACTTAAATTTTAAACTTTTAAAATTATTTATTTTTAATTATAATTTTTTTTTTGGTATGAAAATTATCTTATGTAAGTATAGTGATTGTAACTTCAGAATCAGTTAGACGTGGATACATGTTTTTGATAATTAGATTTGCGTGTCAATCGTCCAATAAGCGGTGCTTATATGCGCTTATATGCTGGATTGTACACGATTTTCGCAATAGCTCTATCTCAAAAACTAATACACGGATATCCATCAAACTTCCTATTAGGTTAGATGTGAACATACGTTGTTGCTGACTAGTTTTGGTGAAGATCAACCAGCAGGTGAGGCTGGTATGCTACATTTTGCAGGAGTTACAGAAGTTCAGCGATAGTCATATCTCAAGAACTAATGCACGGAATATTATATCTTTAGAATCTTCACGATGGTTATAGATTTCCATTTAATTTCGGCATATAGATTTCCATTTAATTTCGGCAATGTGCTAACGAATTTTAAAGTATTAACATATATCAGATAAAATAAAGTTTTGGAATTGGCACATTCGACTTGTTTAATTAGCCAAACTACTTAATAACAATACATATCTTTCTTCGAAAATGTTTGAATAGCAAATTTTTTTCCAAATATTATTGCTACTTATTAATGTACTTGCATAAAGTAGTTATTTAATGATAATGTTCTTACTCAGTAAATTCTCGCAAGTCACTTTATCTTTTCCGCAATTTCTGATTGAATTTTATTTTTCTGATTTTGCTGTAGTGTTCAAGTCATATACAGTTTAAAAATCAGAAAATGTCTGCCTTAATATTTCCCCATTTTCCCCTTGTTCAGTTTCCTTTCTTACTCTTCCCCTTGATTATACACAATTGCTCAAATCTAAGTACACGTGCTTTGTAAATAATGGAAAATCTCCAGTATGTCAGAATTTACATATATCCCTACATATACATTATAATAAAACTTTCGCCAAACATCTCTTAGTATTCTCAGAAATATGATAAATTCACTCAGAAAGAAATATAAGTACGTGATCGGGGAAAATGAGTCACACGAGTATTTATACTTTCTTTAGACTGCATATTTATTTCTAAATGTTGATAGAATAGCAATACTACCTTTGTGAAGGTAGCACAGTTAATAAGCAAACGATCACTGGGAAAAATTTTGTTTACGTGATCTCTAAAATGTTCAATATTAAATGTTGAAGGGTTATATATTTGAATTCTTCTTCATGATATTGATGTAGAATATAAGAACAAAAACATTTACAGAGCAATCATATGTTGCAATATTTTGAGTTCTTTATGATGTTTAGATATTTGTTCATCACGTTTAAAAAATAATGATTACACTCTGATTATATCAGATTCAGATTTTTATTTTCAAATCAGAATTTTTAAAAGTTAATAAAATAGTGTGTAAATTTCTTTATGTAAACATTTTATTCAAATTAGATATTTTTGCAGTGTGCTAAAGGAGATTCTTTTTAAGAAGCACTATTTATTTAACAGTAAACTGCGCTTGATTTAATCTAGAGATGCGCATAAAGAGTTATATTGATATTCGAATATATCATTCTGGCATGAACAAAAATGTCTAAATTCTTATTCTTTTCAATCAATCAAAAGCATAAAGTTTATATAAAAAGAATTAAATTAATATTTGTATTAAAATAAAAAACAGATAAACCGTTCATTCTTCCAGTTAATTGCCAGTCACAAAGCAAATTTCCCCCCTGTATACGAAAAATTGTGTAACTCTTCTTAGAGGACACAAGTAAAAGAGTCAAAAAATAGTAGTACAATATGTGCACTACAAAAGAAATATAAAAGAGAGGTATAAAAAGGTGACAAAATGTGTTCATTTCACAGACACCGAAGACGAAGTGAATAGGTGAATAGGTGAATAGCAATGTTCAGTAATTCGAACTGGCTGAACAAACAACCAATACGAAAACGGGAAAGCAAAACTTTGCTGGCGAATATTCGAACATCGGAAAAGGATAAGAACTGCGAAAAAGTAGCTAAAAATTTTAAATTATAACATAAAATAGTAAATTAAAATGATAAATAAATAGGGTATATGGGTATTGTCGTTGGGCCTCTTAAAATAATATACAAATTTTCGTTGTAAACAAACAAACAGGTATCATCTTATTATACATATAGTTAAGATATGTACCATTGAAATATCAACAGAAATCTACGATCTTGTGTACGTGATAACAAACGTGCAAATACAGAATACTAAATCAAAAATGAAAGTATATATTTTCTTCAACTCAATGTGTTGAAGAGACCATTTATTTTAATTTAAGATATAGGATTTTTTTAGATTCTATAAACAAAAACCGTAGAAATGGATGCTTTCCCATACAAACCTTTTATTTTACAAATAACACTAGTAATGCGAATTAAAAAAATATGACAGCTCCATGTCACTATCCAGAAATGAATTATAAATGCTCTTCAAACCGCACCGAAAAAGACTTCGTTGACTCTAATTTAAAGTTTTTGGGAATAAAACACATTCAAATACTTAATTTGTGATTCTGTTATTTGATGCGGTCATATTCTATTCTTTAGATGTCACATTATCGAAACAAAGTATCTGCCGACGCTAAAATAAAAAAGCGACGGACACGTAAAATTAAAAAAAAAAAAACATAAAGAAACTAGAAAACAGGACTTCTGTTTTTTCTGAATTTAGTATCGCTTCCGATCAAAGAAAAAAAAATATATATATATAAATATAGATACGGTACATTCCCGATTATCCGAATTAATATGGACCAAGCTCACCTCCGATAAGCAAAAAACTCGGATAAACCGGATTTACAGAAATCGTCACCAACTAATGAGGTGAAATATAAATTTTCTCCTAATTCATTAATTAGTTCATAGTTTTTTTCAATCGAACTTATACCTTTGGATTGGGTCATTATCTTCTGATGAACTAACTTACTAAACGTTAAAACTCTGGAAACTCAGAGTTTTACGGCTGCTCTTTCATCTTCACCTAACAATTCATTTATAATAGCTGTTTCATAGTAATGGAAACCATCAGTCCATCAAAAGAAAATAACTCGGTTAAGCGGGACCCGGATAATCAGGACTCTACTGTAGTACAAAATATATTTCATCTCTAAGTCTTAAAACACACGCTTTTATTTTACATAAAATAACGTCATTCACATTCGGAGGAATAATTTCTCATTTATGATCTAGTCTTAAACAACATCTACAGTAAAGTATGCATAGAACGTCAGTATCGCTAAATAAACCTGATAAAGAGATATCGTCATCCAAGAAACTCGGCAAAAGAAATCGGCTATCTCATGATTAATATGTCTTAATTTGTATGTAATATTAATATAGATACTTAAAATTAAATTTAGTTTATAATAGCTCCATGTTTTATCAGAAACCATTCATTTATATTTTTTCAAAATAACCCGTATTTTATTTTTGTTTTTTTTCAATTTTTAAGTGAAAATGGCAAAAAAAAAAGATATAATTCATATTTTCCAACTATTTTTCCTTTACTCTCTACGGAAATGGAGTACTTGAGTTGCCAAAGTTAAACAAACGACGCTAAAAACTTTAAAAATTAATGAAGATACAGTTTTCAAACAAATTGCATTTAAAAGTACTGTTTTTTTTTCCAATACGACGGTATAAAAATTTAAAATATGCGATGCTTAAAAGTTTTAAAAATTGCAGTAGAGTGTTTAACAGTACAGTGATACATCTGCTTTGTTTTACGGCTGGCTTATACATCGGAACGTAATTTTTGGAGGCGACACTTTATTTGCTGGGAGAAAAAAAATGCATACCGGAAGCCAAAAAGTACACATTCGCGCGAACTTCATTCCTGAAAATTTTCCATAAGTTCGCTGCTGATGCGCGGTCGGAATGGATTATCTGATTTTGATCATTTGTTTTCGGATTATTCTCTATGATTTCAATATTTAGCAAATATAGCTGTAGTGTTCAAGTCGTATACTGTTTAAAAATCAGAAAATATTTACCTTAATAGTTGATCCTTTCATAAACTTTGGCCCGATTGGAAGAGATTGATAATTATTTTATGTATTTTATAAATTTTCTTTTATGTTTCTAATATGAAATTTTTCAGAGGCAAAGCGATAAAAAGGAATGATTTAGATTTTTTTCGGCTCATCTAGTACCTATATTATTCTTTTATATAACGAAAATTTGAATTTCTAATCAATCGCTTATGTATCAAATCTACGTCCTTCTGAAAGAATAATGGTACATATTTTATTTAACAATGACATTTCACAAATACCTTTGTCATTAAATTTACATCAAAGAGAATAGTGTTTTTATCTAGAGAAAATGAAATAAATATAACTATTCATAAATGTCAAGATGTGAATAAAACCAACAATTCTTACTTTAGCAGACATAAAATTATAAAATTCTTTGGTTTTATTACCTATTAATTCCACCCGCCACTTTATTTACATAACATATAATAAATCTAAGAACCTGTCATAAACAGATGTTTGATAAATATTTTTAAAACGGAAAAGCTGGATGCATATATATTTTGTTTTCGATTTTGATTACACACATGTTATTGTGCTTACAATGTTAATAGTGCACATTCACCGAACGCAAAGGGATTTTTGGTTTAGTATTAAACTAATGAAAATGTTGTATAAACTGAGCATGCTGAGGAGAGAAATTCAATTATTGTTAAAGTAAATGTCACATTAGCACTAGTACGGTGTAACCGATCAATTTTACCGAAGCCAAATAAACATATTTCGAATTTCTTAAGAGAATAATTCAAACGTATACCTTACCATAAATTGAAACATTTCAATAAAATGTTATTATTTTTTTTTCTAATTTAAATGAATTTTGTTAAATTTTACTACGCTACCGTTCCATTTTAAGGAGTACGAACTGTTAGCTAAAAAAGGATTTTTTTTGATAAAATCATTTTAACAGAAATTTCGGATAATTTCTCATTTTATATTCTGATTCAAATTTTATTAAATCTTTATATACATAATATACACGTATCATTTTAACTTTTATTGGAGAAGATAATGGTAGTTTCTTCTAAATTTGTAAAATTGATTCTATCTTCAAGAGGTACGAGTATTCTGTAATAATTCAGACTTTAATGAGACAAGACGCCATTGTAATACGATTGTGTTATACCAATATCTGAATTCAGTAAACATCTCATGCAGACAAAAACATTCATCTTTTATACAATAAGATTAAAGCAACGTACCCTTCAGTTATGTGTCGCAGATTGACGATAAGATATAGTCTAAAGTTACCTTGCTGGACATACCTTTCTACAACATACATAAAACGGAGCTTTCGGATAATTGCAGAATTCCAAACACCACGTATTTTATGCAAGGAATTATAGACCACAGTAAAAATGGATGAGGTCTTTAAACCTCGTGAGAAATATTTTTGGGCGAACCTGTCTACCTTTTCCTTTTGTGGAAGCTAATCGCACTCCAACTTATGTATGTTTATCTTGGGTGTGAAGATATACGTGGTACAGTTTGACCCCCAAGATCGTCGGATTGTAAGTGCTTTGAGCATATTTGTATGGTCTAGTTTGTCACATCTTCCCAATAACATCGATGACTTAAAATTCACTCTCTTTATTGCTGTAGGGTTTAAAGTTGCTAGATGAAAACAACAACATAATTAATAATAAGGGGTTTCGTTGTAGAAGTTGTATAATTGTGCGGGGGGTCACACCCAATATTATCCGGCCATTTATAGGGTAATTAAAGTTGTAATCATTTGTACATTAAATAACTTGATGTTTTTTATCCAGGGCTAGCAAACAAGGTCACATAACGTTAATCCAACGGTGCCTATCACATTTTTCTTGAGTTTTAATTTTGTAAATTGATTTTTTGCTTCAGCTACAACACAAAACTCCGTTTTCCAGTAAACCTTATATAAATTCTTTTCACAATTAATCCATCAGGCAATACAACATCAAAACTTTTATTTTCCAATTTATTTGGCTCACATACACACAAACAGACCTATGGTAAATATGTGGCAATTACTTTAAAAATATACTCCATATATATGTCTGAAGATTAAATGTATCTCATTTAGTTATATTACATATATTGGATAATTTCTATTTAATATAATTTAACATTTCAACCTGTATGATATTTTTGGTATAATAGAATTAATTAAACATTTATTTATTGCAGCATAACAACCTTTTAAATATAAACTTCAAATAAATCCATGCAACTTAAAAGAGAGGAAAAAATATTGATTATATTCTGAGTATTAATTTTAAATTCCATTAAAATATATGTTATACATAAAATCTCTAAAAGTTCCCAAAATGTGCTCAAAAGTACAAAAGATATATGACAAGAGAATATTCATGCGGCAAAAGATATATGGCTAAATACTCTCTTATAAGTAAATGTTTCCTTTTGACACCCAAATTTTGAAATTTGAAATAAATAGATTAAATAATTAGGCATATTAAGTTTGAGCTTTCTTTAATAGAATTGCATAGTGATTATCAGAAAATTACGATTGTAAAAAGAAAGAAAATAAATAAATAAATAAAAATTTGCATGTCCCAGATAATTTGTTTTTGTCATAATTAATTTAACTGATGTTTATTTGCAAATCAAGATACCTATATAAAAGTATTTTAATAATATTTTTGAAGTAAATCCTCGAAACATTCGATAGACTATTAAATACATTCTGTGTAACATATTTGAATAATGTTCAAAGAATTTTTAATTTAACAGAATCTATCCAAATGCTAACTTATTATGCTTGATAAGTATGTATGTGGGCGAAGATAACTCAGTAATTGCAAAAGTAAACGTTTGCATTTAGTGAGAGGAATTTTAAATATTAAAGTTTCTGTAAAATACGTTGGATTAGGCAATTAGACAGTTCATGATTTAGCTTACGTTAATGAAATTTAATATTAATAGACATAAAATGTGTTTTATTAATTCAGCTTCTTTTTTGTCATTTTTGTCAAAAAATAATTTAAAAGCTTTAATTAATATTTGAAGATATGTTTATATTGGTATACTGTCATTTACAGCTATAATTAGTTTATGCACTCATTTTAATACATTTTATTGCTTTTAAAGCACACTCACGCAACATTCAATAAATGATTCAAAGTATTTTATGTAATACATATAAATTCTATTCAAACGATTTACATATTATACATGATTCCAAAAATTGTTCCCATAACATGCTTGAGAAGACGCGAGTATGTGGAAATAGATGGAAAACTAATTTGCATTTTGGGACAATAATATTAATTAGTGCATATTTCCTTGGAAGGTAGTAAATAAAATAATTATGAAGATCATGATCGATATTCAATTAATGATAACTGCCTAAAAATGTGGAAATGCATATTTTTTTATGTAGTTTTATGTCTGTATCATGAATAATACGTTAACTATTTCAATTAATTAATGAAAAAAGCAACAGCTATTTATATATAATAATAATTTTCATATAAATTCACACAGCATTAAAACAACCATTGACTTTTCAATA
The DNA here is from genome assembly GCA_963932465.1 of Maratus speciosus. Classification (NCBI taxonomy): domain Eukaryota; kingdom Metazoa; phylum Arthropoda; class Arachnida; order Araneae; family Salticidae; genus Maratus; species Maratus speciosus. The sequence goes on along the minus strand of OZ010788.1, from coordinate 294,080,056 downwards.
TAATACTTTCAAATCATATTCAATTATTTTTCCTATTACACATAATAATAGATGACAGAGTTTGGAAAATATGGTCAAGAAGTACGTATGTGAAAGAAGATTTCAGTCTTCTGAGCAGGCATTGGTCTTTACAGATAATAATTATTATAAGTTAAATATTTTCTGGGATGTTATTAATTCAAGTAATTAGGGCAATTGTGTTTGAAAGTTTGTTAATGGAAGCGTTAAATAGTAATCCAAAAAATGCAAATATGAAAACCTTTTACATGCGCATCCATTTTAGAAATTTCCATCTCTGAAATAATGTGTTTACTATAGTAATTTATTTTTTTAATGGTAATTTTAATTCCATATGTATGTTATTTATAATTATGGGATGGCGGAATGATTTTAATGTAAAATATTTCAAATCTATTAAGAGGCTTTAATTATCCACTTTAATAAAAAGCTACACGTTGTTGACGACTGACTTTTTCGCTAATCGTTGCAACAGATTTATCTCGGGAAATGAAACATTTGAAGTTACTGAAAAAATTAAAAGCTCAACAAGTATCTGTCAGAAAACTGTTAGACAAACTGCGTTGGAAAGTTGAAAAAGTGCATTTTTCTACCAACAACAGATTACCGATATAAACAAACGAACATTTCAGAAATTGTGATTAATTTTACATATGTAAACAATGTGTAGTCAGTCATTTATTTTTGAAAATACATTGATAAAAATTTTAAAACTTCGCGTATTGAATATTTTAACTCCTGTAGTATTAATATGCATTTGACCGCATGCACCTCTGACCCATTGAAAATAATTTTTGGTTTAAAAGCAAAGTCTTTGAAAACTCAAGTCTAACTTTGGTATTTTATGTTATCCGGTGGCAAATGTTTTTCTCCAAAGGGTTTTTTTTTTGCCAATAGTAGTTATTTTTTCGCGTGTGTGATTTAGAAACAATGCTTTAAAATTGAAATAAAATGCTATGGCATTTATTATTATTGTTATTGATTTAAAGGAAATGCGTTAAAGGCATGCATTTTAATTGTATGCAATATATGTATTTTGAATGTTTGTACTTTAAATAAAAGTTATGCTTATAAATTGAAATGGGTTAAATGTTTATATTCTAAGTGAAATTAACGCAATATGAATGATGTTAATGGGAACAATATTTTGCGATTTATCACATCGCCAAGCTAACATAAAAGTACTGTATTTTCTGAGTATTAATGTAATACACATAGTGTTTATTTTGTTTGTTTCCGGTTTGTATGTTTAATTTATTTTGAAAAATTGATTTGATGAATCATTAATTCATTTTCCTTCTTTTTTTCTTTGCAAAATTAATTACTTCTCAACATTACATAATTTTAATTTTTACACCGTTGAATTGGGAGGATGTACTTTAAAATGTAAATTGTTTGAAAACAGTATTTCAATTTACAGATTTTTACATGATTTTTAAACCAAATAGCTCGATTACGGAATAACAATACATAACTATTTTTATCAATTATTTAAAATTTTAAGGGAAAACTACAATTTCTACCCACCGTCCTAGGACAGCGTTTCCACTATAGTTACATATAATGTATAAAATGCTTCACCTAAAATGCTCAGGAACCATGTATGTAAAAGAAGATAACTCATGTTCGATCTTTAACAACAATTTCCATCTAAACACAAGGATTTTAAGTAGTAAATATTATTTCGAAATTTATTAAGTTAAATAATCAGAAAAGCTTTCGTTAACCTTTTGGACTCTTTTAAGTTTTTTCTATGACAATAATAATCAGAAATTTGGCTAGCGCTATTACTGAACAGAATTGTATGCAATAGATTTCTTTTACACATCCATATTACAATGGTTTGTCCCTGAAACACTAATAATCGAAGCTTAACTTTAAAATTGTATTAGTGGCAAGTTTTGTCTAGGCTCGTTCGGCTAATGGAATTACAAATTCATTATTTGAAAATTGAGAGTATGATTTTAAAAATATATATATTTAGTCTCTTATGAATACAACACAGGGATACGACACACTGAAAAAATAAAATAAAATAAAATAAAATAAAATAAAAAATAAAATAAAATAAAATAATGCCAGGTTTCGGTAGGAATCGGAAGAATAGTTGCCCTTATCATACTGGAATGATTTCCAACCCAGCTCGGAATAAAATCCCCTAAAATACCGTTTTACTGACTATTTCCTTATTTTTTACGGATTTTATTCCGAGCAATTCGGAAATTATTCCGGTATGATAAGAGCAACTATTTTTCCGATTCCTACCGGAAAACTGGCAGTATTTTTTTACAGTACAGGTTAGTGTCGTAATTAATTAATGAAGCAGATACTTCTAGTTATTTCTCGTTAGCTCTCTATATAGCTATTTATAATGATAAATGCTTATTTATGCACTGTATATTCTTGCGTATAACGCGCTGCTCAAACAATTATATTGAGACTAAAAATACTATTCAACAAAATGCAATTTATTGAATCGTCGTAATTAGTTGACTTCATTTATTAAAAATATATTCTGGTAAGTAATAGATTTGCTTGACATGCGCGTTATACGTCAGAATACGTGCGTTATAGGTAATGTACTTCTTTTTTAGAATAAATTAACACAATATTAAAAGAATAATTGAATGGTTTATATGATACATATTTAAATTCATTTTAAAGGCGTTGCACATTTACGTAATTTATCCAAACTTTAACATAAGAAGATTTAACAGTATGTAGAAGAAGATGATTCATTTGAACTTAGCGACAAGAATTATAATTATTGAATATTTGCTTGGAAGTTATTACATTAAGTAATTAGGAATATTACGTTTGAGCTTTCATTAATGAAATTGCATGCTAATTATCAGAAAATTACGAATATGGAATTTTATTTCAGTCCAGCTTCCTTCTTACAAATTTATGTAATGAATAGTAATTAATTAATCTTGCATTTTTTATAACTATTTGCAGTTATATACGGAAAAAAATATTAATTAAAAATTGTTTATATATTTATAACTCTATATTATTTATTGAATATTTTTATTATATAAATGATAAATAAACTACTATTTTTACTTTATTGAATTCTATTGAAAGGCTTACAAAAAATCTAGCATTTTTGCTACTTAATTTGCTCGGGAATCACATATAGGGTAGAGTAGATTTGAATAATTTCTACAAAGTAAATAATTGTATTTAGAGGCAAGAATTTTTATTAATAAAATATGTATTTGGAACTTTATAAATTATATAATTAAGGATATAATTTTTAACCTTTTGCTAGTAAAATTTCATATTTACTCTCATAATAAAATTATTTTTTTTTTAAATCCTGATACTTCTTACAAATTCTTCTTGCAAGTAAATTATTTACTGTTAGGAGTTATTTATAGTTACCTATAGATATATATATATTGAGTTATATATAAATGTATAGAGTTAGTTATTTACACAATTTTACATACATCTTTTAAAATAAACATTTTAAAATAAATTTATTCAAAATTCGAAATGATTGAATATATCTTATGTAAGTACTTACGCATAATCTATCGAAATGTTTATACAACATGTTCAAACAGCACTTGTGTGAAAGTAGATAACACATTTGTGTTTATAATGAAGAGTTTTAAGTAATAGATATTTTATTGGAAGTTATTATAATAAATAATTACGTGGATTATATTAGAGCCTTCGTTAATCGAATTGCGCATTTATTTTCAGACTATTGCGATCATGGACATTTTTTGAATTGTGCTTCTTTCATACAAATGTCTATGTTATAAATTTTATGTTTAGTGTCATAATAAATTTATGAAACATTTATAGTTATTTTTAGTTATATATACAGTAAGTTATATACCAAATAAATATTCATGCACTTAACAGTACATTTCAAATAAATCACGCATCATTTGAAGATCGATAGTAGATATTCTGTGTAATAATTTTAAATAGCATTTAAATGCTTACGCATAATTTATCGCAATGTTCCCAAAACATACTCAAGAAGGACTTAGCACATCGGCTGATAAGTTCCCTGTCTAATACAGATAACATAATGTTTTTGGTGAAATTCGATTTTATTCATCAAGATAGTCTCTTTTAAGAGCGATACAATCATTCCAACGCATCTCTAACATTTCAGTACCTTTCTTGAAGAACCAATTAGCTTTGGCCTTAAAATAGGCGTTTGTTTCGGCGATCACCTCCTCATACGAGCCAAATGTCTTGCCGCCGAGCATTTGTTTCAGGTCTGCAAACAGGTAAAAGTCGCTGAGAGCCAAATCTGTAGAATAGGGTGGGTGCGGAAGCAATTCGAAGTGTAATTCGTGCAATTTTGCCATCGTAGCCAAAGATGTGTGACTCGGTGCAAGGGGGCGGGGACGCGACACCCACTTCAAAACCGGCTTTTTCATAGACAAATGTTCACGCAAAATAAAGCCTGCACATTCTTTTGGTATGTTTAGAATCTCAGCTATCTCCTGCAACTTTACTTTACGGGTTTCTAAAACGATTTTGTGGACTTTTTTTACGTTTTCTTGTATAACCACCTCTTTTGGGAGAACAGAGCGGTGCGCATAATCGATGCTTGTACGACCACGTTTAAATTCAGCAAACCAGTCAATAATAGTCGACTTTTCTGGTGCAGAGTTCGGATAACATCTATCAAGCGAAGCTTTTGTTTCCACGGTGTTTTCCCCCATCAAATAGCAATGTTTTATCAAAACATATTTTTTTTTTCCATTGTTTTCAAAATACAAAACGTTGTTACACTAAAAACACTGTAACTTTTCAAGCGACCGCCAGATCATCATAAAATGTTAACATCTACCTTTTAAACGTTAGTACTTACTAAACAGAATATTAATTTTGTACTTGTGGCACCATCTGTGTGTCAGACCGGGAACTTATCAGCCGATGTGTTATATGAAATAAGATAACACATTAAAGTTTAGAGATAATTATTTTAAGTAATAACTATTTCCTTGGAGTTATTAGATTAAGTAATTATGCTGATCATGTTTGAGTTTCCTTAAACCCCTTTAAAGATGGTGTTTCATTTTTGGGTCACTTAATTTTAATTCCTAAATGCAACATTGGTGCCAGAATATTGGAATGAAAATTTTCCTGTTATTAGGTATTGAACAAAAGCTTTTTCTTATTTTGAAATAAATTTGTTTATAAATTCTGGTGTCAGTCACACATTTCAGCATTTTACGAATAGAAGCTCCTTGCCCCCGAAAGGGTTAAAAGAATTGCACATTGATTGTCTGAAAATTGAGATTATGGACTTTTTAAATTGTAATTCTTTAATAGAAATGTGTGTGTCATAAATAATATTCTTAGTCAACTTAAGTAACATTTATAGCTATCTCTAGTTATATATTGTTAAATAAACTTTTAAAAAATTATTTGCATTTTTAAATATTTTTCGAATACGTTTGGGGGACTTCAGCGAATAACTGAACGTACTCTGTGTAATATATTTAATATATATTAAAACACTTTTTCCTCTACGCATATGTTAAATATACCGATGGTGGACACTATACCAGTAGTGGGTACTTTTAAATTGTAACTAAGAAAATGCGCTTTGAAACTCGCACTGAGGAGCAGAAATCTAGCGGGGTTTATGGTACAATCCTCTCGTGCTAACATCTTTATCCTCTTTAGTAGTGAGGTATACAAAATGTAGACCTCTATTTTTCCTCATAAAAGCAACACTGTTTGAATTTTTTTTTTTGCATTTTTACTTTACTTATATTTATCGGAATATTTTGTGCGTTGAAACAAAACAATAAACGGCCTTATTCTTATTTCCTCATAAAGTAAATGCTACTTTCAACTGAGTTTACAAAATACCGTACAGACAGAGGATCAGAAAGTAGGTAATTTTTGTATTATTTATTTAACATAAACCCTTAACAACAAAACTTCATGAAATTTCTAGATCAGTCACTGTTTTAAAGCACTATAACTTGTTAATGCGTGATTGTAGGTTATTTATAATTAAATTTATATTTTAAGGGAGCTAGTAATTTTAGATCCATATTTTTGAGCCTGTCATTTTCCAAAAAAGTATCGATATCAGAAAAAGGAATTTTTCAAACATGTATGGTGTCATTTTATTTGTTCAAAAGCAAGGGGCGTGCATTAGTAGTACTATTTTAACTTCAGGTTTCAAGCGGTTATGTCTATATAGCTATTTCAGACAATCAGTTCAGAATGAGGTGATTTTAACAGGAACAATGCGAACGTGTTCTCCTATTAACGAAATTTTTCTTAGTTCCGATTACGTTAAGCCTTTTATTCATACATTTTGTGTGTGTGGGGGGGGGGATTTCTTGCTGCTGTCTAAGTGTATGCACTTATTTTACACTTTTGCTTTAATATGATTAAAATGGGTATGCAGATAATTCGTTCGTTGTATTTATTGTTTGAATTTTGCAGCACCTTGGTGCATTGCGTTAAGGTGAACTTGGGGACAAATGCGTAACTTAAAAAAAATTAGAACACAGTCCGGTATAAAAGATTTGATTTAGATATAAACAATCGCTGTTATCACAATCACTAAAATTAAGAGCGGTACACTAAAAATAGGCGAAAATGATCCCAGAGGGTTTAGTAGTACAACAATTACTTTAATCTATAAAAAATTTAATATAACGTGCTCTAAAAGTAGATAGCTCAGTAATCTCATATGAATTTATGCGTCGTAATGATATTAAAATAAAACATTAATATATGCCAAAATATTTTCTTGGGTATTAATAGATTAAGTAATTTCATCGATCACGTTTGAGATTTTTTTTTTTTTTTTTTTTTTTAATAAAACTGCACATAGATTAACCGAAAATTACAGATATTTTATTTTCCATTATTCGCTGTTTTTATGACAGAAAGTCAGTAAGAACAGTCAGTAAAAGTCACAAACTGATATGAGATGTCGGAAATTAGTAGTAAATTGTTACTAAGTATGCCAACAGATTGACAACCGTTGCACAAGATGAGCAGGGCCGTTCAAAAATTGTTGGCGAAGAACGATGTGGTCTTCCTGTTGAGATTGCGACCAAAGAAACAGTGTGGAAGGATGGGGCAATGGTTAGACCTGACTGCCGAACAACTATACACGGAATTAGCAACTGCAACAGGGTGTTCACATGGTTTAATCTACAGCCGACTGATGCAGACGTTTATGCAGCAGTTATTAGAAAACTCATAAAGAGATGGAACAAGTTTATCAATGTAAATCACGATTATATAGAGATATAAACATGCCTTTTAAGTATGTATCTTGATTCTCTTTTTTTTATTTACTTTTGTAACCCTCTTACTGAATTGGCCTCGTAAAAGTCTATGTGTTATAGATAAGTATTTTCTGACATAATTAATTAACTACAAAAGGTATTGTAATTATAGTTACTTATATACCATTCATAGTGGCCAACATCCGGATTTTTTCAATACCAGTAAATTCTTACAAATATGTTACATCTATTTAACTGTAGAAAGTGTGCGATTATATAAAACAAGTATTTCTGCATAAAAATATCGGTATTAAAAAAGCGAAAGTTTGGCAACTATGCATTATTTATATCTATATATTTTTATTCATGCAAATTCTTTATATTCATCCTTTTATCAATATTTTTCATATAAATTCACGCAACATCCAATCAATTATACAATGTATTTTATATAATACTAGCAGGCTACCCCCGCTACGCTGGTCTGCTTATCCAAATGAACCTTGAATCAAACAAAATGTATCAGTGAATTTGACATTGTGATTTAAAGTAATAAAGAACCTAATCTGGAATGTCCTTTCGCACTGCTGAAAACGATATGAACGCCATTGTGCTATTATATTTTCTAATGTACAGGCTATTTCAGCTATTAAGGTCTTAACCCTTTTAGTCGTTCAATCACAGTAGGATTTGGTAAAGAATGATAGTACAATATGCAATATAATAAAAGAAACCCTGAAAAATTATATAACGATAAATGAAACAAATAAACTGGCAAAATCCATCCAGTAAAACTTTCTTTAAAGGCTGATCTTTCATATTGGGGTCCATCTGATTATAGATCATCCCCATAATTCTATAACTAAGAAACGTAGAATGATACACAATAAACTAAAACCTCCCCAAACATTTTCTAATCAACAAAGCAAGTATTATCAATATCGGCCATCTAGAACTTTTTACCCGACTGCCAAGAAGGATTATGCGTTTCACGCGTATCTGGGTATGTGGATTACTTTATACCCTCGAAACATCCCAACGGCTGGATGGATTTTAATGAATGAGGTCTCTATCGATTCGCCTTATCTGTCCGATGGATATAGGCTAGGTTTTGCTTTTATAAATTTAATATGACGGCCGTAAAATACAAAATGGCGGTAGAGACGAAACAAAATTTCTACGCACCATATTACGCACTATATTGTGGCACATCATTGGAAAGGCCTTTCAAAATGAAGACGGTGTTTCATTATCTATTTTACAGTCAGAAGCTCCGTTTAAATATTACACAACCGGGAAGTTGTGTAGGTAGGCTATCTAACTTTACTGCAACTCGAACATTGATAGACATCTATAGTCCTCATCAAAACAGTGTTTATAGACAGGAACTAACAATTAAACACAGCTTAAAAGTCATCAATGCAAGTAAGTAAATAAAAATAGGTAAGTAATGTAAAAAATAGTTTCAAATTCATGAGAAATAATTAATTAGTTCGCTTTTTCGCAGTCGGGTTTTTTGATTTTTTAAATTTAATTTTTACTTGTTGAAAAGTCTAAACTTTCATAATCATTTCATATGATTATGGAACTTTCCGCCATTACTTTATGACTAAGCAACGTGGAACAATATGCAAAATACTAAAACCATGTCTGAATAAGTATCTAACTAATAATGGAATTCCTATCAAAATCCGTTCTGTAGAACTTTTTAAAAATGATAAACTTTCATACTCGGGTTCAACTGATTATAGAACTTTCCACCACACCTCTATTATTAACCCACTAACGCCAAAATTATCAAATTTTGAAAATAAATTCTTGAAATTGATATATATGAATAGAAATGCATAAACTAAAAGTATTTCAAATGCATTTTGAAAAAAAAAATGACTGCAACCATATTTTTTTAGCCGTCCTCATTTGATGACGCTGGGCGTTTGTATGTATAAATCTTAATTTTTTTAAATGAAAAAATGTATATAAAATTATTTTTTAATATACAGGGTGGTCATAAAATAACTTTGCCGATATATGGAACTCTAGCGACCGGTCCGTTTAACTGATCGAGATGAGATTTCAGATATAGTTATTCAGAGGTATGAGCTCGGGATTCTGTGAACGGCATCAAATTGGCGCTCACGGTAACGGTTATAGGTACAGAAACTCGAAGTTTTACAATGGCAACGCCCATTTTTTTTTCTTCGCAAAATGCTCAGCGCATGCAGAAACCCTAAATAGCGCTGGAACAGTACGTGTATCGCAAGAAACGGACGCGTTATGCACGCACAAAAAACAGCTCTGCGAACCGGCAAAAAAAAAAAAAAAAAACACGAAAGGAAATTTGCAAAGATAAACACACGGAGGAAATAGGCAGAGGCAAGACACCAATCACAGAACGCCGTTCGCATGATAGTCAGCGTAGAAAACGAATTCTTGCCTCTGTCATATGCAAATTTCCTCCATGCGCCCCGATAGTGTTTTTTTTTTTTTTTTTTTTTTTTTTTTTTTTTTTTTTTTTTGCCGTTGGCAGAGTTGTTTTTTATGCGTGCATAACGCGTCCGTTTATTGGGATACACGTACCGTTCCACCGCGATTTAAGGTTTTCGCATGGCTGGGCATTTTGCGACGAAAAAAAATGGGCGTTGCCATTCGAAAATTTCGAGTTTCTGTACCTATAGCCGTAACCGTGAGCGCGAATTTGTTGCCCTTCACATAATCCCGAGCTCATACCTCTCAATAACTATATCTGAAATCTCATCTCGATCGGTTAAATGGACCGGCCGCTAGAGCTCCATATATCGGCAAAGTTTCTTTATGACCACCCTCTATAATCAAACTAATAGGCAAAATAATGTTAAAAATAAAAATTTATTTTTAGATATGTAAGAATCAGTGTTAGAATCGCTTGGTTTTGAACAACATTAGCAATTTGGCGAATAAGAAATAAAAAACCGTAGCCAAATGAAAAAAAAATGGTAGCAAAATAGATTCGGCATGGATCACTGAAATATTTATCTTTAACCCTTTATTGTATCCCTTTATTTTCAATATGTTCTAAAATAAACTAATTTTTTGTAATTGCTTATAAAATAGAAATTCGACTATTCGCTACAGAGACAATTAAAAATAAGTACATTCTAAATATCTCCTAAAAGTGTAAGTGTTTCAAACATTCTTTTAGCAGTCTAAATAACAATACAAAACAGCTATCTTTGATTTACCATTGTGGGAAAATATACATTAAAACTTGCTATGAAATTTCGACTCTAACAAATAGAAAAGATTGACCGGCCAATTATATTTTGCATACAAATACAACTGATAAACAATATGGCAAATGGCTAATTTCAACGCCGCATTCCAACAAAACTTTTCTCTATTGGGGCTTGATGAGATTAATTTTGTTAGTGTTTTTCCCGATTCGACGCCGGTGCATAGATAGTGATTAACTGACAATAGCGAAATACCTATCACATAATCCCGTCTGTGTCTTTGGTTTTTGCTAAACTAGGTTGGTATTGACTTAATATCTCTATAAAAAGAGTAATTTAAATGGCACGGGGCAATTGAACATGAAAAGTGACATAAATCGTTCAGTAATGCAGATAAGAATCTGTACTGTGGTACACATACACACACAATAAGAGAAGAATGTGAGCACTCGCAATTTGGCGAGTCTCATTTTTCGTTTGCTCGCCAAATGAAGCATTTTATCGCAATTTGGCGCAATGGCGAGCGGCAGCGAGAACACGGGTAAGAATACATTTTATTTTTTATTTTTAAGTGTGAAAAAAGGGAAAACATTGTTTGCAGAATGTTGCATTGCATTTCATACAATATGTTCTTGGTTTTGAAGAACAGTTATCATAATGGAAACACATTTGTTTCTCCCTTTTGAAAAGAACGTGCTGTATTTTGATGAAAATTTTTGTTTGTTTATATATGTATATTATCAATGTTTTATATATACAAATTCTGTTTCTAATTAAAATTAGATAAATAGCATCTCTATGTTAAATAAATTGTATAAACATAGAAAAAAATACTTGTGTATATGAAATGAAACAGTGAATAGGTTGCCAGAAAATATGTTTCCGAATTTCCTTCTCCGCCAAGGATATTTCCTCTGTTTCGTCAAGATTCCTACACTGGAAAATTACCAAAAATTTTTTCACGTTTACGATTGAAATAAATGGTGCAGTAGCATACATTTTGGTATGGTGTTGGTATAACTTAAAAATAGGAAAAGGTCGCAAAAAATTGTCTTTCAAATCACGCCAATTCTGTGTTAATTCGGTTATAGAATAGGACCGCTTTACAAACACAGAATCAGTTTCAACCATTTCCTAAGTTAATTGTGCGCCAAACCACGCCAGGTACCATACGACAACTGCCAGTAGACTCAATTATGTAACTTATCGGTACCAAATATGCTAATTGTCTTTGGACTCGATTACCTAATTTATCTCCTAAATTAATGCATATTTTTCAATATCATGTATTTTCCATTTTTCCTGATTTTAAGATTAATGGGTACTGTTAGATGTTAAAGACCATGGCGCAATTCGGGCTTCAGAAAGTGAGATTCGTGGCCAAATGATATGAACAGCTATGAAAAACAAATAAAATGAACTTTAAGCTTTTTTAAATATGTATTCCATATATAAATTTTTATTTATGAATATTAATATTTTTGTTATTTTTATACAATTTACTTCTGGTTTTATATAAAAAAGAGATGAATGTCTTCTTTATAGTAAATAAATTAAATAATTATTGAACAGAAAATGCGCATGAAAACTTTCCTTCTCTCGCCAATCCCATTTTTTCCAACTCGCAACTATATTGGAAAATTATAGAATTTACCCCCATTGCTCTATGACTAAACAGTGTCGAACAATATATTATATACTAAAACTATCTCTGAAAAATTGCCAAACTAACAATGCAAATTCTATCAAAAACTGTTTATTTTAATTTTTCAAAAGGCTAGTGTAATAATTGCGTACACCAGACTACAGAATTTTCCCCAAAATGGTATGGCTGAGCAATGTAGAAGGGCATGTTGTATACTGAAACCTTCCCTGGAAAATTATCTAATTAACAGTCCAAGTTCCATCTAAATACATTTGGCAGAATCTTTTAAAAAGGCTAATTTTTCATTATCAGGTTTATCTCATTAAAGAACCTTAAACCATAATTCAATACCAAGCAACGTAGAATGACGTGTTATGTACTAAAACTTTCCCCGAAAAATTAGCTATCTAACAGTGTAAGTTCAGCAGAACTATTTGAATTATATATATATATTTCTATTTGAATTACACACACACACACACATATATATATATATATATATAATTGGATTTTTTCCCAGAATGCTGTCGTCTACTTGAGAAATAACCAATATTGTGAACGTCGCTCAAACCGATGGCGTGCTCTTGCATTTTTGGCTTAAAATTAAATCGTTTGGCGATAAAATGAAATCGTAAACAAACATACCATATGTAACTCACAAGTATCGTCATTTTTATAAATACATCTGCTAATTTCTTCTGTAAGTCACATGATGGTCCAGTTAAATAAAAATAAAAATTAAAATAAAAAAAAATCATAAACAAAATTGTCACTACTTTTATGAAATTTTCTGATGCATTTTTCTTAACCGGACGCAAGAGATAAATTGCCAAATATAGTTTAAAACTTCAAACTTTCATATTGAATAACCTTTTAAGCATTAGGAACCCTCCCTTTTGCGTTTAAATTCAAGATTTTCCATTTCCAATATTACCACTCGTCAAAACTGTTTTTCATTTTCTCTCTTTTTTTTCTTTTAAATAAAATTAGTAACAGTTTTTTTTCCGAGATGTACAGTCATTTCAATTCATTTATCATAAAATCCATCGCCAATAAAATAATGGTAACCCTTTCGCCCAAAATAACAGAGCTTTCCGTCATAATTATATAACTATTCTACGTAGAACGATGTTTTTTAGCTTAAAACTTCCCTGAAACGATACCTATCTAACAGTATAAGTTCCGTCAAAATCCGTGCAGTAGAACTCAAAATATAGATGTTCGGAGCGAAATTTCCGTTTGGATTTTATATATATACTAGCAGGCTATGCCCGCTGCGCTGGTCAATATTTCCAAATGAACCTTGGATTAAACTAAATGGTGAATTTGAACTTGTATTTTAAACAATATGGATCTTCAGCTTGACCTTCACATTACTGAAAACGATGCGAACGCCATTGCGATATAATGTTATCTTAAGCGTTGGACAAAATTTAGCAATTAAGAAGTGATTGTTTTAGTTGATTATAAACAGCGCACTTATGGTCGGGTAATGAGACCGTTATGACAACAGGAATTAATACCTCTGTAACTAATCAACATATAATGAAATCGTATATACTAACACCATTCCTAAAAGTCATGCAACAGGATCACTTGTAACAAAATATGTTCTGTAGATTTTTTTAAAAAGGCTAAACTTTCATAATCAGGTTCACTTAATTTTTGAACTTTTACTGTTGCTCTATAACTAAGTACCCTTGAACAATATGTATACACTAAAACCTTTCCAAAATTATTACCTAACTAATTGTGGTATATCCTAAGAAAGTATTATAAACAATCGGAATGAAATACAAATTTCCGTTGTAAATATATAGTAGATGATGATGATGCGATTTTGTGTAATAGAATTCATAGTAAAGTTTTCGCTTCAAACAAAAACGATGCTTTCAACATTAAAGCTAATACACCAATATGTGAAGTATCCGATTACGGAAGGTTAACTTGAATTCTCATGAGCAAATACTCAAAGAAAAGTGAATATGTGGCTTTTGTGATACTTTTATGTCAGCCGGGAGCAGGTAATAAATCAATAAAGATTGTTTTCATAGCATATTCTTATCTTATTATTTTCATTTAAAACACAAACCTTTCACTCATTTAATTTAAAATGCATACCTTATACTAATTTCATTTAAAAAACTGAAAAGATAAACAATAGCAGGGAATAATGTCATAATTAAAAGCAAAAAAATATTTTTAATTTACATACGCAAAATTTAACTACTGCTACTGGGAATTTTAAAAATGCTATCAGCGAGATGTGCGCACGGTTGTTATAAATGTACCCATTTTTTCTTCTTATCGAGGAGCAATTTATAAATCGCACAATATTATTCCAATTCCAATTTCTTTCATTGAGGAACCTATGACCGGAAAAAATGGAAAAAGACTCTTGTAGATTCTTCGGATGATGGCATCTGACGCCATAAACCGAGTTTATATATATAAAAATAATTTTAAGTCGTTACAAACATTGCTTTCATACTTAAATATTTTCATTGGTACTACTTGTTATCCCGTCGACCAATTTCGCCAAATTATATAAATCGCCAAACTCGCCAAATTATATAAATTGACATAATCTTTATTTTAAATAACGAAATAACAAATAAATTAGTATAACATTAATAAAAATACAAATAAAACGTCGAAATTAAAATCACTTGATGACGTAAACACGTGTAGTTTGTTTAAATTCAAGTGAATTTGATATTTACGATCAACCATTATTGGCATTTAATCTTATAGTTTGACGATAGATTTTTGGTCGACGGAATATCTAAGTAGTACCTTTTCCATTTTTGTTTTATAACGCTAAATTCTCAGTAATCTTTTCCGTTTTATATTACATAAAATCACTATTTTTTAAAAAAATTAAGATGCTTGCATTTTTATTTCAAACTCATAGAGCCGTTTTTAATTTTTAGCCAAAAGGGTTGATTTGAATTTTTTTCGTTGCTAGAGTAACGGATGTAATGATAGATATTTTGAAGTTTAGATGCCAAAGACACAGCCAAATTAGAAAAATATGAAATGTGTCATGAACTGTTGGACTTATAAAAAATTATTTGGTAGCATTCGATTCAGCATACAAAACTACATTAAAATATGCTATCATTTGACGCATAATTTTGATATTCGATTTGTTTCCCCTCCCCGTGCAAAAACCATTAGGGGTGACACTTTAAGAAAATCCTTTCTTAGCAGAAGTTTATGTCATAAGAAGTATTTTTACCACGATTTTCAAGATTTTAGGTTCAGTAGTTTGCGCTGTGCGTTAATTAGTCCCCTGATCCAGACTTTATTTTATATACTATATTAGATATGCGATTTTGCGGTGAATCGATGATCGAAAATTAGTCCAATATCATTTGAAATATTACATAACAGAGGAGAAAGTACGAAGAAAGACGAAGAAGAAATGACGAATTACAAAAGACTTGTAATTTTTTTTTCAAAATGTTGAATTTTTCCATAGTAATAACGTATTAAAACATAAATTTCCTTAAAAATTATCTTTATTTCCTAGATTTCGAATCTGTGAATTTTCCTATAAATGAAATTGGCGATATGACTTGACAAAATAGATAATATTTGCTTAAATAAAATGGGTAATATTCGTTGATCTGAGTTCGAGTTTATAAATATCACATGCTTTCGGAATTACGGCGAAAAACATTTTAAAAAGTATGAAATTATTTTACAATATGTATGTGTGGCAGAAATTCACACTGAAATTTAAGTATTCGATTCCATTTTTAAAATATTAACTGATATCTATATACGTTACAATTGAATATGAAAATGTACTCAAAAAATGATCTCTTTCACCTAAAAAAACACCATTTGTGAGAACATCCTCAAGCTAATGTCACGCTTATGCATTTTTGGCTTAAAATCACATTGTTTGGCGACAAAAGAAAAATAAAAAATTGTAAAGAAACAAATAGTAATTACACATGTGACTCACAATTACATCTGCTTGTTTCTTCTATAAGTCACGTGATGGGACAATTAGATATAAAAAAAAAAAAGAAAAGAACAGAACAGAAAGAAAATGTCGTTAAAATTTCATCTAATCAAATTTTCAGATTCGTTTCCATTTCTAACGCAAGCGATAAAGAGCCAAATATTGCGAACAAGTGTAATATTTCTTATTAAATTAATTTTTAAGCATTACAAATATTTCTTTCAGGTTTTGATTAAATGTTTCCGTTTTTTAATATTATCACTCATTAAAACGGATTTTCTTCTTCTTTTTTTCTTTTTTTTTTTTTCATTTAAATAAAATTAGTAACAGTTTTTCTTTTATTTTTCGAGGTTTAATAGCCGTTTCAATTTTTTTTTTTTTATTAACGATGAATTTCGCCAAGAAATAAAATGGTAACCTTATCACCCAAAATAACAGAATTTTCCGTCATAATTCTAAAACTAATATAGGTAGAATAATGTGTTATAGCTTAAAACCTTCCCTGAAACAATACCTATCTAACGGTATAGGTTCCGTAAAAATCCATGCAGTAGAACTTGAAACCTAGGCGTTCGGTACGAAATTTCCGTTTGGATTTTATATATATAATAGATAATAGAATAGATAATAAATTTTATATATATATAATAGAATAGATAATAGATTATGTGTTATGAACTATCTCAAAGTTTAAAACAGATCGCATTGTTAGATTTCCTAATTTTAACAATATCGCGTTATGTTAGTTCCACATTCCACCACCAGGGAGCGCACTCTATTCTTAACGAAAGCGTGTCTGAACGAAACTCCTTCATGCAACCTTTCCGTAGATACATGAATCGGGAGGGTGGCGGTCTAAACCAATAATTTAAGATAATTGCTGAAATTACTACGAAAAATATTTTAAAGGGGCTCTACGCGGGCCCCTAATAGAGTTAGAGGAAATCGGAAGACGGCAAAATAATCGCGGGGAAAAGTTTGCTTGCGTGCTTCGGAGCTACTTTTGGCGCGAGATCTAAGCTCTACGACCAATAGGAGCCCATATATTTAAGGAAATATCAAGTAACAAAGTCCAAAATAATAGAATTTTCCGTAATAATTCTATAACTAATCTAGGTAGAATAATGTGTTATAGCTTAAAACCTTCCCTGGAACGATACCTATCTAACGGTATAAGTTCCGTAAAAATCCATGCGGTAGAACTCGAAATCTCGGCGTTCGGAACGAAATTTCCGTTTGGATTTTATATATATCACTAGAAAGGTAGCCAGTCAAAAATGACGGAAATTTAGATATAAAGATATATACAACTCATGTGCAAGAATATGATTTTTCTCATTTGTTCCGCAGTGATAGATGAAAATAACACATTTTAAGAACGAAACACATTTATGAAAAACTGTGTGCAGTAGAAGACCACTAATCTGCACAATTCCAAGTTTTCTGCAGATTTTTGCGGTCATGTCTATTCAGTCTTTGTTTAAATTTTTTTTAAATTCATATATTGGACAATTTAGATTATTAAGCCTTAAAAATAAATAAATTACACACTTGAAGTAAGGTAAAAACTATTAAATTATCGTATACCATTTCATAAAGTGGTATTATATGGTATTATATGTGTGTGCTTCACGATCTTGGTTACGACTTTGGCGAAATTGGCTGCAACTTGTCATAATTCTAATAGTGTGGGCCTCTATAACAAAAAAGTAACCAGTTTTTAATAAAATTTCTGATATAAAGTAGTTTTCAAAAACTTGTGTAAAATTGCAGGCCGTTCTCATGTTATGCCAGTCCTGGGAATAATATTTCTAACACTGAAGAGTTTCCATGTATATGTGGAATTTAGAAAAGCTTCTCCAAAAGAAAGGTCCTGAAATGACATTGTAATTCCTCTAACTTCAAAGTTTAATCGGGCCCTGATGTTGTTTACTGAAATCTAATAAATACAGTTACTTTGAATATTACAACAGAATTAAACAGCTAAACTTATTTAACTTAAACTCGCTGTTACTTCCCGATGTTATTTTTTAGTATTAAGAAAGAAAATTATTTAAATTTTTCAAATCATGCACATTTATAATTTTTTTTCCGTCTTTAATAACTAAATAATGAAAAAAATATGCTTTTGTTGTGATCTCATAAATACGACAATAAAATAATGTAACTAAGAGACATTGCAAAATTAAATCTTTGTGATTTCAAACCATAAACAAATGACACCGCCACCATTTTACATACTATGACGTCATTAGAATATTGTCCATTGATTGTTGGAGAACTTACTTTGTGAATGATTTAATATTTTTTACGGTTCACGATGAATGAATCACTTGTGTTTGTTTAGGTTTACGGAATGAGATATTAAGCCCTGAACCCAATTTCAATTAAAGTTATCCAAAGATATATGTATTTTTATTCGAAATTAAAAACAATGCTTTAATCTCGAAATAAAATGTTTTAGTTTGTATAATTGGTTATTCCTGTTAATTATTTATTTAGGTACTTTTCCATTATAGCGCATTTTTAAAAAAAAGCTTGGCGTAATTCGAGCATCAGAAAGTGAGATATGTTGCCAAAATATACAGCTACGAAAACAAATCTAATGAACTTTTATTTTTGTTTATATATGCACTTATATACATAAAAAAATCGTTTCTAAATATATATAATATTTTTTTATATACAAATTACGGCACAGATTTCAGATATGAACCGAGATACCTATGGCGCTAAAATGGTGTTATTTTGCCGGCTATTGTTTTTTATTTATTAATAAATTGTTTAGGCACAGATGTCATATTCGCCCCATATTGGCGCAATTTTTTTCCGACGCCGATTTGGCGAAAACATCAACAGCATAAGCAACAACATCCGGGTTACCATATCAAGCAAAATAACGATACTTTGGCGCCGGTTAAGTATACATTGCGTATATGACATTGGCGTCAGAAAAAAATCGCGCCAATATGGGGCGAATATGACATCTGTGCCATTGTTTATTTACTTTTATTTTCTGTTTTTAAATTATATAAACTGTTTTGTTCTATAGTTATTATTCAAACTTTTATTTATTTATAGTTATTTCCTTTTCAAAATGATAGCAAATAATTTAAAAATATATAAGTAACTGGTATTCGAAAGCGAGATTTCTGCCGAATTGGCGTCAGAGAAAAATCACGCCAACCCCGATGCGTATATGACATCTGTGCAAAAAATACTTCTGTTTCTTTATAAAAATGGATAAATAGTTTTTTTTACATTAAATAAATTGTATACATATGCAAAAAATTGCTTGTGAGTATGAAGCAGTAAATAGGTTGTCAGAAAATACATTGACAAACTTCTTTCTCTCCAAGAAACTTTTCTCCGAAGTATTGTACGTACATAAGTAATGATTGCTAGAAATGCATTTTTAATTATGATATGCGCTTTTATGTTTCACTACATTTATGCATACTATACCGTGTGTATAAATGCTACAGTTCATATGCAGGGCTACACAAAAGAATTCGTAAGGGTTCCTGAGTATGAGGATAAATTGCTTAAAGGTGGTTTTTAAAGGAGTTATGCAGTTTTACGCTGAACTGCATTTAGATTACTAAGAAATGTTTGTAGAATATAGATAAAATGATATACAGGGTCACGCAAAGAATTGGATACATAACCGTCTATGGATGATAATATCTGGAAATATGATTTCAGTAGCTTTAAGTGTAGCTTAAATTAAATTTTAGCTAAATAGTGGCATGTAATAACGGTGCTATTGCTATGGACGGTAACTTCTGAAATCAATTTAAAAAAAAATATGCGTTTTCTAAAATGTTTACTTAGTTATCTTATTTACCTTATTTCCCTAAATAACGAAGTTTTGTTAAAGCATTCAGGATGTGTTGGAAAGTGTTTCATATTCTATGCTTAACGCATGATTTTTCTTTCTTCTTTAGTCTTATTTTGCATTTAGTTTATTCTTAATTTTTGGTCTTATACTGCTTTATAGAAACTTTGGCACAGTTGTCATATATACCCCATATTGGAGCGATTTTTTCCGACGCCAATTTGGCGAAAACATCAACAGCATAAACAACAACACCCGGGTTACCATATCAAGAAAAATAACGACACTTTGATGACAGTTAAGTACCCGTTGTGTATATATGACATCTGTGCCGAAACTTTAATATTTAATGTTTAAACTCTTCGCTCCACTCACCTTGCATATAGTATAAACAATAACACAGATAGCGCAAAATAATAGACAGTTTGATACTTTTCCACTGTAGGGGCTTTGGCATTTTTAAAAAAAAGTTTGGTGTAATTTGGGCATCAGAAAGTGAGATTTGGGTACTTTTCCGTTATGCGGATACCATTGTCGCTAAGCGTAATAGTTGGCGCAAAATGAAAGTCACGTGAATTAAGGCATTTGAAAAATAAAAGAAAAAATATTGTCGTACTAAAGTGAGCATTTAAAAAAGATAACATTTGAAAATTCCAGACTTTTACGAACTATTTCATTAAATCACAAATATATACTTAAAATAATTGAACAAATAACTGTTATAAAATAAAGCAATAAAATAAAACTCATATTAAACTGCTGGCATAAAATTACAAATATCTTTTAGCATTTTGAAATAATTGGTGCATTAGCATACATGGTACTTTTCCGTTATACGGACAGCATGCTAAAATGTATGCTAATGCGCCAATTATTTCAACCTTGATCGTAGATTTTTATTGTAAACCATGCGAAACATTGTGATTTGTTATTTATGAAACGTGAATCACGTGAATGATTATTGTTTAACCTTAACCTTGGAAAGCTTTTTAATCTGCTATTAATCGAATTAAAAATGCATTTTTTTATAAAGTTGTAGTTTACTTTTACTGCTGATGCTGAGATGGATTTTATCAATTGGCAATTACCAGATGATGAGAAAGTTGTGATAAAACTGTTTCAGGAATTTGAAATTCTGCATAATAAAAGATTGTGTTCAAAAAATCATGAAATGAAATTATGGATGAGTTCTGGAAATCCGAAATTGAATTGTAGCTTACGATCATGCAAAGAAAGCGTAGAAATACTACAAAAAACTTAGTTTAAAGGATCGCGGGTGACTTTTCTTAATGCTTTGAGGTTTATATATTTATCGTGCAAAGAGTTGACATCGATTGAATTTTGTGAGCTGCAACTTGATATGAACCACAACACAACAGTGGAATGGAATAGTTATTCGAGAGAAGTTTGTGCAAATGCTTTATGTTCTCGACCAAATAGAAAAATCGGTGGACCTAATAAAATTATAGAAGTAGATGAAAGTCATGTATTATTAATACAGATTGTTGGAAAGGATATAAAACAGATGAACTGCTAAGTGCTGGTTATGATCATTTCACAGTAAATCACAAATACAATTTTGTCGACCCTAATACTGGATGTCATACTCCAAATGTTGAAAGATTATGGGGCATCGCAAAATGGCGCAACAAAAGACATCGGGAAGCTGTTCGTCATCATTTAGAGTCGTATCTCATAGATTTTATGTGGCTACGCCTTCATTCAAAAAATGAAATGTTTACTGCAATGCTGAAAGATATTTATAATTTTATGGCAGCAGTTTAATATGATTTTTTATTTTATCCCTTTAGGTACAGATGTCATATTCGCCCCATATTGGCGCGATTTTTTTCGGTTGCCAATTTGGCGAAAATATCAACAGCATAAACAACATAATCCGGGTTACCACATCAAGCACTTTGGCGCAAGTTAAGTACCTGTTGCCTATATGATATTGGCGACAGAAAAAAATCGCGCCAATATGGGGCGAATATGACATCTGTTCCAAGTTTGTAATTTTCAAATGTTATATTTTTAAAATGCCCACTTTACTATCGAGAATGTTTTTTCTTTTATTTTTCAAATGTTTCAATTCACCTTATTTTCATTTTGCGCCAACTATTGCGCTTGGCGACAATGCTGTCCGTATAATGGAAAAGTACCGCATACATTTTGGCATGGTGTCCGTATAACGGAAAAATATTGAGAATTGTTGTCAAATCATATAAACAGCTATGAAAACAAACTTGATGAGTGTTTTTTTTTTATATGTTTATTTTATATGTATATTATTCATGTTTTTATGTACAAATTACATCTGTTTCTGTATAAAATTAGAGAAACGGCTTTTTTAATCGTATAAATAAATCGTATAAATATCGGAAAAAAATGCATGTGTATATAAAATGAAACTGGATAGGTTCCGGGAAAATGTTGCCAAATTTCTTTTTTCGCCAAGGCACTTATACTGGAAAAGTACTTAAAGCACATTAAAATCGCGCAGTTAGGACCTCATACAGTACAGCGTCGTCTATTGGCGATTATTTTATTAGTAGCATCGGGAGAAGATATAAAGATGTACTTTAAATTCTCACCCATAGATTTTGAAAAAATATCTTAAAAGAGCGGAGTTTAAATTAAATTTTGGTGACCTCCTTTATGAAAGATTAATAGTTATAAATGAGAATTTCACCAAATCAGCCAGCTATTGCCAAGTTGGCCAACATTTGGCGCTACTGTGGTAACCCTGCATTAGTATTTTTCAACAATTACTCATTTCAATGAGGTGGTCCTACCGGAATCGTGAGGGACACACAGAGACTTGGATTTTATATAAATAGACTAGCAGGCTATGCCCGCTACGCTGGTCTGTTTATCCAAACGAATATTGAATCAAACTAAATGTATCAGTGAGTTTGACATTGTGATTTAAAGCAATCTGGAACCTAATTGAAATGTCCTTTTGTACTGCAGAAAACGACATGAACGCCATTGTGTATTATATTTTCTAATGTGCAGACAAATTTTCTGCTATTAAGATCTCAACTCTTTTAATTGATCAATCACAGTAGGATTTGGTAAAGAATGATATTACAATATGCAATGTAATAAAACAAAACCTGAAAAATTATTTAACTAATAAAGCAAACAAACTGACGAAATCCATCCAGTAAAACTTTTTTTAAAGGCTGATCTTTCATATTGGGGTCCATCTGTTTATAGAACTTTCTCCCCATAATTCTATATCTAAGGGAAGTAGAATGATACGCAATAAACTAAAACCTCCCAAACATTGTCTAATCAACAAAGCAAGTATTATCAATATCCGCCATGTAGAACTTTTTGAAAAGTCTAATCTTTCATAATCGGTTTCACATGATTATGGAACTTTCCGCCTTTCTTTTATGACTAAGCAACGTAGCACAATATTCAAAATACTAAAACCATATCTGTATAGGTATGTAACTAACAATGGAATTCCTATCAAAATCCGTTCTGTAGAACTTTTTAAAAATGCTAAACTTTCATAATCTGGTTCAACTGATTATAGGACTTTCCACCACATCTCTATTGTTAAGAAATGCAGAAGGGTATAGTATATACTAAAACCCTGCCTGAAACATTATCTAACTAACAGTGCAAATTCAATCGAAATCCATTCTGCTGAATCTTTTAAAAAGACTAATCTTTCATAATCGGGTTCATATGATTATCTAACTTTTAAACATAATTATATGTATAAGCAACGTACAAGGATATGTTATATGCCAAAATCTTCCCTGAAAAAGTATATAACTATCATTTCGATTCTCATCAAAATCAAGTCAGGTGAGCCCAAGTTATATGCAGCCGGGACGAATTTCCCATTTGCATTTTACTTTCGTATATATAGTAGAAGCAGAAGTAAATAGATCGATAAGAATATTGAATCTTAAAATTTATGAAAATAAGTTATTCCTCGTTGTCTCTGCTGAATAATTTTAAAGACTTTTCAGTCGTCGAGTATTGAGATTTACAATTATGTCTGCAACAATTGTATTTCATTTTGAGGCAAAACATTCTCGGTAAAATGAGCATATTTGGTGTGGGTTCCGATATTATAAAATATTTTTTTTTCAAAATCGCCATTTAAACTACGCGCATGAAATTCTAAGTGTCTCTTAGCACTGCAGTAAACGTTTCGTTTTTTAATCAGTGAAAAATGAAGTTATAACTTAATTTTATTTAATAATAAAAAATACTTTTAATTAAAAAAAAACCAGTTAATTAAATTTTTTTGCAGTGTTACTATTGAATAATGATTAAAGCCAAAAGAAATTCGCATTCAATAAATAGCAAGCCACAATGTTTGGCACAGTTTGCAATTAAATTTGGTACTTTTCCACTATAGGTGCCTTGGCGTTTTTTTTTTTTAAATAGCTTGGCGCAATTCGAACATCAGAAAGAGAGATTATTGCTAATTGATATAAACAGTTAAGAAAACCAACTTGATGAAATTTTTGTTTGTTTATATGTGTATATTATTAATGTTTTTTACATACAAATTACGGTACTACTACTTAGTTATCCCGTCGATCAAAAATCTATCGCCAAACTATAAGATTAAATGCCAATAATGGTTGATCATAAATGTCACATACACTTGACTTTAAGCAAGTTACACGTATTTACGACATCAAGTGATTTTTATTTCGACGTTATAGTTGTATTTTTATTAATTTTATACTAATTTTTTTGTTCTTTCGTTATTTAAAATAAAAATTATGTCAATTTGTATAATTTGGCGATTTATATAATTTAGCGAAATTGTTCGACAGGATAACTAAGTAGTACCCAGATTACTGCTATTTCTATATAAAATTAGATAAATAGCATCTTTATGTTAAATAAATTATATAAACCTAAAAAAAAATGCTTGTGTATATGAAATGAAACAGCGAATTGGTTGACAGAAAATATGTTGCCAAATTTCCTTCCCCGCCAATGCTATTTTCTCTATTTCGTCAAGATCCCTATACTGGAAAAGTACCAAAATATGTTTGCACGTTTAGGATTGAAATAAATGGCGCAATAGCGTACATTTTGGTATGGTGTTGGTATATCGTAAATGTAGTAAAATTTCTCCAAAAAACTATTTCTCAAATTTCGCCAATTCTCTGTAAATTCGGTTATAGAATTGGTTCGCTTTAAAAACACAGAATCAATTTTAACCTTTTCCTAAGTTAATTGTGTGTCAAACCACGCCCGGTAACATGCGCCATTTGTCTGTAGGCTCAGTTATGTAACTTATCTGTACCTAATATGCCAATTGTCTGTGGACTCGATTACGTAATTTATCTCCTTAATTAAGGCATACTTTAAAAACTACATCTACTTTCCAATTTTCCTGATTTTAGATCAATGGGTATTGTTAGATGTTACAGAGCTTGGGGCAATTCGGGCTTCAGAAAGTGCGATTTGTGACCAAATGATATGAACAGCTGTGAAAACAAATAAAAGGAACTTTTATGCTTTTTAAAATATGTATTCCTATATATAAACCTTTTATTTATGAATATTAATATTTTTGTTATTTATAAACAATTTACTTCTGTTTTTATATAAAAAGAGATAAGTGTCTTCTTTATAGTAAATAAATTCTATAATTATTGAACAGAAAATATGCATAAAAACTTTCCTTTTCTCTCCAAACCCATTTCTTCCACTTCGCCAAGGAAAAATTTGAAAATTACAGATTTTACCCCCTTGCTCTATGACTAAACAGTGTCGAACAATATATTATATACTAAAACTATCTCTGAAAAATTGCCAAACTAACAATGCAAATTCTATCAAAAACCTTTTATTATAACTTTTTTTAAAGGCTAAATTGTGATAATTGAGTTCACCAAAATACAGAATTTTTCCCAAAACTGTATGGCTAAGCAACGTAGAAGGGCATGGTTTATACTGAAACCTTTCCTTGAAAATTATCTAATTACAGTCCAAGTTCCATCGAAACACATTCGGCAGAATCTTTTATAAAGGCTAATTTTTCATTATCAGGTTCATCTCATAAAAGAACTTTAAACCATAATGCGATTCCAAGCAACGTAGAACGACGTGTTACGTACTAAAACCTTCCCCGAAAAGTTACCTTTCTAACAGTGTAAGTTCAGCAAAACCCGAGTTCTAAGCAGCCGGAATGAAATTTCCATTTGAATTACATATACATATATAGGTAGAATTAGATTTTTCCAAAAATGCAGTCGTCTACTTGAAAAATAACCAATATTGTGAATGTCGCTCAAACCGAAGCCACGCTTGTGCATTTTTGGCTTAAAATTAAATTGTTTGGCTATAAAATGAAATCGTAAATAAACAGACAATATGAAACTCACAAGTACCGTCATTTTTATAATTACATCTGCTAGTTTCTTCTGAAAGTCACATGATGGATGAGTTAAATAAAATAAAAAGTAAATTATAAAAAAAAATTCTAAAACAAAAACAAAATTGTCACTCAGGTATTATCTAATCAAATTTGCTGATGCATTTTTTTTTAACCTGACGCAAGCGATAAATTGCCAGATATAGTTTAAAACTGCAATCTTTCATATTGAAAAAATTTTTAAGCATTAAAACATTACCTTTCATTTTTAAATTCGATATTGTCGTTTTATAATATTGCCACTCGTCAAAACTGTTTTTCTTTTCTCTTTATTTTTTTCTTTTAAACAAAATTAATAAAAGTTTTCTTCCGATATGTACAGCCATTTCAATACATTTATCAACGAAATTTATCGCCAATAAAATAACAGTAACCCTTTCGCCCAAAATAACACAACTTTCCGCCATAATTCTATAACTATTCTAGGTAGAATGATGTGTTATAACTTAACACCTTCCCTGAAACAATACCTATCTAGCGGTATAAGTTCCGTCAAAATCCATGCAGTAGAACTCG
Organism: Maratus speciosus; assembly: GCA_963932465.1. NCBI lineage: Eukaryota > Metazoa > Arthropoda > Arachnida > Araneae > Salticidae > Maratus > Maratus speciosus. Next base: position 294,053,180 of record OZ010788.1, on the reverse strand, counting down.
AAATCTCGGCGTTCGGAACGAAATTTACGTTTGGATTTTATATATATAATAGATAATAGAATAGATAATAGATTTTATACATATATATAATAGAATAGATAATAGATTATGTGTTATGAACTATCTCAAAGTTTAAAACAGATCGCATTGTTAGATTTCCTAATTTTAACAATATCGCGTTATGTTAGTTCCACATTCCACCACCAGGGAGCGCACTCTATTCTTAACGAAAGCGTATCTGAACGAAACTCCTTCATGCAACCTTTCCGTAGATACATGAGTTGGGAGATTGGCGGTCTTAACCAATAATTTAAGATAATTGCTGAAATTACTACGAAAAATATTTTAAAGGGGCCCTACGCGGGCCCCTAATAGAGTTAGAGGAAATTGGAAGACGGCAAAATAATCGCGGGGAAAAGTTTGCTTGGGTGCCTTGGAGCTACTTTTGGCGCGAGATCTAAGCTCTACGACCAATAGGAGCCCAGATATTTAAGGAAATATGAAGTAACAAAGTCCAAAATAACAGAATTTTCCGTAATAATTCTATAACTAATCAAGGTAGAATGATGTGTTATAGCTTAAACCCTTCCCTGAAACGATACCTATCTAACGGTATAAGTTCTGTAAAAATGCATGCGGTAGAACTCGAAATCTCGGCGTTCGGAACGAAATTTCCGTTTGGATTTTATATATATAACTAGCAGGCTATGCCCGCTGCGCTGGTCAATATTTCCAAATGAACCTTGGATTAAACTAAATGGTGAATTTGAACTTGTATTTTAAACAATATGGATCTTCAACTTGACCTTGTACATTACTGAAAACGATGCGAACGCCATTGCGATATAATGTTATCTTAAGCGTTGGACAAAATTTAGCAATTAAGAAGTAATTGTTTTAGTTGATTATAAACAGCGCACTTATGGTCGGGTAATGAGACCGTTATGACAACTGGAATTAATACCTCTGTAACTAATCAACATATAATGAAATCGTATATACTAACACCATTCCTAAAAGTCATGCAACAGGATCACTTGTAACAAAATATGTTCTGTAGATTTTTTTAAAAAGGCTAAACTTTCATAATCAGGTTCACTTAATTTTTGAACTTTTACTGTTGCTCTATAACTAAGTACCCTTGAACAATATGTATACACTAAAACCTTTCCAAAATTATTACCTAACTAATTGTGGTATTTCCTAAGAAAGTATTATAAACAATCGGAATGAAATACAAATTTCCGTTGTAAATATATAGTAGATGATGATGATGCAATTTTGTGTAATAGAATTCATAGTAAAGTTTTCGCTTCAAACAAAAACGATGCTTTCAACATTAAAGCTAATACACCAATATGTGAAGTATCCGATTACGGAAGGTTAACTTGAATTCTCATGAGCAACTACTCAAAGAAAAGTGAATATGTGGCTTTTGTGATACTTTTATGTCAGCCGGGCGCAGGTAATAAACCAATAAAGATTGTTTTCATAGCATATTCTTATTTTATTATTTTCATTTAAAACACAAACCTTTCACTCATTTAATTTAAAATGCATGCCTTATACTAATTTCATTTAAAAAACTGAAAAGATAAACAATAACAAAAAATAATGCCACAATTAAAAGCAAAAAAAATATTTTTAATTTACATACGCAAAATGTAACTACTGCTACTGGGAATTTTAAAAATGCTATCAGCGAGATGTGCGCACGGTTGTTATAAATGTACCCATTTTTTCTTCTTATCGAGGAGCAATTTATAAATCGCACAATATTATTCCAATTCCAGTTTCTTTCAATGAGGAACCTATGACCGGAAAAAATGGAAAAAGACTCTTGTAGATTCTTCGGATGACGGCATCTGACGCCATAAACCGAGTTGATATATATGAAAATAATTTTTAAGTCGTTACAAACATTGCTTTCATACTTAAATATTTTCATTGGTACTACTTGTTATCCCGTCGACCAATTTCGCCAAATTATATAAATCGCCAAACCATTCGCCAAATTATATAAATTGACATAATCTTTATTTTAAATAACGAAATAACAAATAAATTAGTATAAAATTAATAAAAATACAAATAAAACGTCGAAATTAAAATCACTTGATGACGTAAACACGTGTAGTTTGTTTAAATTCAAGTGAATTTGATATTTACGATCAGCCATTATTGGCATTTAATCTTATAGTTTGACGATAGATTTTTGGTCGACGGAATATCTAAGTAGTACTTTTCCATTTTTGTTTTATAACGCTAAATTCTCAGTAATTTTTTCCCTTTTATTTTACATAAAAGCACTATTTTTTAAAAAAATTAAGATGCTTGCATTTTTATTTCAAACTCCCAGAGCCGTTTTTATTTTTTAGCCAAAAGGGTTGATTTGAATTTTTTCCGTTGCTAGAGTAACGGATGTAATGATAGATATTTTGAGGTTTAGATGCCAAAGACACCGCCAAAATAGAAAAATATGAAATGTGTCATGAACTGTTGGACTTATAAACATTTATTTGGTAGCGTTCGGTTCAGCATACAAAACTACATTAAAATATGCTATCATTTGACGCATAAATTTGATATTCGATTTTTTCCCCCTCCCCGTGCAAAAACCATTAGGGGTGACACTTTGGAAAATCCTTTCTTAGCAGAAGTTTATGTCATAAGAAGTATTTTTACCACGATTTTCAAGATTTTAGGTTCAGTAGTTTGCGTTGTGCGTTAGTTAGTCCCCTAATCCAGACTTTATTTTATACTAGGGGATCGTACCCGGGCTTCCCGGGTTAAAGAATATAGGTGAAAACATTTTTTTTAATTGAAAACTAATAATTTTTTATATGCAGTAATTTTTTTAGATTGACCACTTAGATTAAAAAAGCATTTTTTCATATGGAAAATACGAATTACACAATCAAATCCATTTTTTAAATTTATCAAAAGCGACAATCAGTAAACTGAGATGAATTTTGCAAACAAATTCCATTTGAAAAAAAAAATATCCTATTTGGTGATCTAAAAATTTAAATTGTACGATTAAAAATATGTTACATTAATGTTTTTTCAATATTATTCTTTTATTTGTTTATAAAAGAAGTATTAATTTCGTTAATTTGTCTTTCACAAATATGTTAGTTTGGTGGTTTTTTTAATATTATTTTTTTATTTGTTTATAAAGGAAGTATTAATTTCATTATGCAAAAATAGTCAGAAACAAATGCTGAAAAATGTTTGTTGTTTTATAGTGCAAAATGTTTGTTATTTTATGTATTGAAACCGGCACGTGATAAGATAAACTTAAAAAAAAATCATGCTTAAAAATTATTTTAGAAAATATAATACATCAGTCAATGAATACAGTTTTTAAACAAATTGCATTTGAAAGTACATTTATTTCCCTATGCGACAAAAATTGAAAATGTACGATAGTCAGAAGATTGAAAAATTGTAGTAGCGAAAATTTCAAGACCGAAATTTGATCGTGAAATATTGCCATTAGAAAAATTACGTCAGCGTTACGCACACATACGTTTGTTCTGTATAATATAGATACATAATCAGTAAAATATAATAAAGATCAGTTATTAGGATGTGTTTATCAATTGAGGCTCTTATGCTTGGATTTCCGGAATGAAAACAGCCATTTTCACCTTCTCAAAATTTGCATACGCACTTCTCATATCCATATTTATCATTTTTTTAAAAATTGTATTTTGTTTGATCATTTAAAAATCATTTTAACTCAAAACTTGAAATCATGATTGTCAGCAACATCTTTTATGTCAACAGACGCACTCTTTATTTGAGATTCTAATCTCAATTTTGGAGAGTAAAAATTTCCGCAATTTATGTTTTTTAGACGCATTTGTGTTAAAAGGCTTAGTTTTATCGAAGAAAATGATCGTTTTCTTTTAAATATGACTTCATTTTCACTTAAATAAGTATTTCGCCTAGTGTCTGAAACTTAGTATCAGTACACATGCAGAAAGGAAAACAATATAGAAAATTTATGAGGAAAAATGTGTGTTTTCAAAAGCAGTATGTCATTTTCCGTTATTATGCCTCTAATATAATATTCTGCTCCTAATGGGAATTCGCGCCACTAAACCCTAAATAACAATTTTTATCAACACTTTTGAATTTTTATCAGAAAACAGCATGAATAAAGTTTAAAATACCTCATTATTTCTCTCTAGTCTGCAGCAATGACAGCTATCTAATTTTCATTATTTTGAAGAAATTTCATAAAATGCTTTTAAAATTAAAATATAAAAGTGGGGATATTAAAATAACAAAAAAAAAAAAAACAGATAGTACGACCACATCTACAAAGGAAGAACTTTCAGTATTTAAAAATATATATATTAGTAAAATTGGTTCAGCTGAAAGTTCAGGGCAGATAACTAAAAAACACACTTGTGTTTTAAATATATAGATTATATAAAATTAGGAAAAAATAAATTAAGCAAATTATGTTGTTTTGATAAAATTATAGTAGAATGTCCTAAAGAATAGCATTAAAATTTTATTATTCGAGAGAATTTTCAACAAAAACTTAAGGAACACGATATCATTTTAAATCACGAATTATTTGTTTGCTTGTCTAACTCGGCGAAGCAAGCCCATCCAGGCGAGAATCATCAATTTTTCTAATATAAATCGCTATTATTTGCATGTCACCTCTCTTTTATAAAGACACTCTACATTTTTGTAAAACATTACGTTTATCAGTGTGTGCTTTTGATTACATTATTTTCAAAAGTGAAGCATTTTCACCTGTGAAGAATTTCAAAGCAGCTGGACTGTGAAAATGACCCACTTCTACAAAACATAATTCGGGTTTAAGAATTAAAATACACGCTTTTTTATAAAATGACGTCATTTGCATCCGCTAAAGCAATCTGCTTTTACAACCCAGTCTTAAACTTCGTCTATAGAAAAGTGTGCTTATGACGTCATTATCACGGAATAACAGACAATATTCTTGACATAGCCCATATTTTATTTTCAACTATTTTTTCAGGTTTTATGAGCAAATGGCAACAAAAAGATACAATATCTCCTATTTTAAACTATTTTCCGTTTACTTTCAAAGACTTTCAATAGAAATGAGGTACTTTTGTTGCCACGATAAGAAAAATGGTAATAAAAACTGCAAAAAAATTAATATCTCAAAAATTATTTGAGACACAGCTTTCAAACAAATTGCATTTAAAAGAGCATTTTTTTCCTTATACGAAGGTGTAAAAATTTAAAATGTGCGATGTTTAAAAGTTTAAAAATTTGCAGTAGAGAAAATTGCAAAACCAAAATTTGATTTCAAATTTCAAAGTGTTGCCATTCGCAAAATGACGTATGCGTTACGCACAGATATGTTTGTCCTTTATAATATAGATACTATATTAGATATGCGATTTTGCGGTGAATCGATGATCGAAAATTAGTCCAATATCATTTGAAATATTACATAACAGTGGAGAAAGTACGAAGAAAGACGAAGAAGAAATGACGAATTACAAAAGACTTGTAATTTTTTTTTTCAAAATGTTGAATTTTTCCATAGTAATAACGTATTAAAACATAAATTTCCTTAAAAATTATCTTTATTTCTTAGATTTCGAATCTGTGAATTTTCCTATAAATGAAATTGGCGATATGACTTGAGAAAACAGATAATATTTGCTTAAATAAAATGGGTAATATTCGTTGATCTGAGTTCGAGTTTATAAATATCACATGCTTTCGGAATTACGGCGAAAAACATTTTAAAAAGTATGAAATTATTTTACAATATGTATGTGTGGCAGAAATTCACACTGAAATTTAAGTATTCGATTTTATTTTTAAAATATTAACTGATATCTATATAAGTTACAATTGAATATGAAAATGTACTCAAAAAATGATCTCTTTCACCTAAAAAAACACCATTTGTGAGAACATTCTCAAACTAATGTCACGCTTATGCATTTTTGGCTTAAAATCACATTGTTTGGCGGCAAAAGAAAAATAAAAAATTGTAAAAAACAAATAGTAATTACACATGTGACTCACAATTACATCTGCTTGTTTCTTCTATGAGTCACGTGATGGGACAATTAGATATAAAAAAAAGAAAAGAACAGAACAGAAAGAAAATGTCGTTAAAATTTCATATAATCAAATTTTCAGATTCGTTTACATATCTAACGCAAGCGATAAAGAGCCAAATATTGCGTATCAAGTGTAATATTTCTTATTAAATTAATTTTTAAGCATTACAAATATTTCTTTCAGGTTTTGATTAGATGTTTCCGTTTTTTAGTATTATCACTCATTAAAACGGATTTTCTTCTTCTTTTTTTCTTTTTTTTTTTTTCATTTAAATAAAATTAGTAACAGGTTTTTCTTTTATTTTTCGAGGTTTAATAGCCGTTTCAATTTTTTTTTAAATCAACGATGAATTTCGCCAAGAAATAAAATGGTAACCTTATCGCCCAAAATAACAGAATTTTCCGTCATAATTCTAAAACTAATATAGGTAGAATAATGTGTTATAGCTTAAAACCTTCTCTGAAACAATACCTATCTAACGGTATAGGTTCCGTAAAAATCCATGCAGTAGAACTCGAAATCTAGGCGTTCGGAACGAAATTTCCGTTTGGATTTTATATATATATAATAGATAATAGAATAGATAATAGATTTTATATATATATAATAGAATAGATAATAGATTATGTGTTATGAACTATCTCAAAGTTTAAAACAGATCGCATTGTTAGATTTCCTAATTTTAACAATATCGCGTTATGTTAGTTCCACATTCCACCACCAGGGAGCGCACTCTATTCTTAACGAAAGCGTATCTGAACGAAACTCCTTCATGCAACCTTTCCGTAGATACATGAATCGGGAGGGTGGCGGTCTTAACCAATAATTTAAGATAATTGCTGAAATTACTACGAAAAATATTTTAAAGGGGCTTCTACGCGGGCATCTAATAGAGTTAGAGGAAATCGGAAGACGTCAAAATAATCGCGGGGAAAAGTTTGCTTGGGTGCCTTGGAGCTACTTTTGGCGCGAAATCTAAGCTCTACGACCAATAGGAGCCCAGATATTTAAGGAAATATGAAGTAACAAAGTTAAAAATAATAGAATTTTCCGTAATAATTCTTAACTAATCTAGGTAGAATGATGTATTATAGCTTAAAACCTTCCCTGGAACGATACCTATCTAACGGTATAAGTTCCGTAAAAATCCATGCGGTAGAACTCGAAATCTCGGCGTTCGGAACGAAATTTCCGTTTGGATTATATATATATAATAGATAGACTAGGGGATCGAACCCGAGCTCCTCGGGTTACAGAGTATAGGTAAAAACAATTCTTTTTTTTAACTCTAATTATTATTTTTTTACATGTAATGTATATTTTAGATTGTCCACTAACATAAAAAAGAATTTTATATGAAAAATATCAATTATGCAATCAAATAAATTTTTAAAATTTAATAAAAGCGTTATATTCACATGCCAGGAGTTCTTAGCCCAAGATTTTGCGACTTAAGTCAGTCTTTTCGATTATTTCAGTGCTTTAAGCGCGTGGTTCAAATTCATGTTTGTTAAATTTGTTTCTTATTTACATTATTTTATTTATTTTTCTATAGAGGAAGTTTTAATTTTGTTATGGAACATCAGACGGAAACAAATGCTGACATTTTTACATTGTTTTAAAGGCAAGCGGATTAATATTTCATAATCGAGCTACACGTGATAGAGATACATTTAAAAATAATTCATGCTTGAAAATCTCTCTCTCTCTCTCTATATATATATATATATATTACGCTATCGCACGTGGCACAGAAATCTCAATTATTTGTTAATTGTTTAATGGCAACCCCCGAATGAAACGCATCTCATTGGTTATTGTGTAATAGTTTTCAAAAGGGAATAACAATAAATAAATAAAAAGTTTAATTAATAACTATAGAAAAAACAATTTATATAATAAAAAAAGAAAAATAAATAAATAATTTATTAATAAATAAACAACAACATCCGGGTTACCATATCAAGCAAAATAACGACACTTTAGCGCCAGTTAAGTACCCCGGTGTGTATATGACATTTGTGTCAGAAAAAATCGCGCCAACGTGGTGCGTATATGACATCTGTGCCGTCTTTTATTTATTTATTTATTTATTTATTTATCGAACAACAAACATACGACTTCATCTCATTTAAAATACAATAAATAAATAAATAAATAAAGGTACTTTTCCAGTATAGGTACTTGGCGAAATAGAGAAAAGGTCCATGGCGAGGAAAGAAATTTGGCAACGTACTTCTGGCAACCTATTTAATCAAAATATTTTTTCGAATAAAACTACATAAAAGTTGCCATGATCACAAAGAGTTTGTACTTTAATGTTAGCTAGGCGCAATTCTCGCCAATGTCATTTTTTAACTCGCCAGCACATTTTTTTATTTTTCGAGGGGTAAATTAAAACAATGCTTTGAAGTTGAAATTAAATAGTTTATGGTATTATTTATTCTTTTTCTTTTTTAAAGATTTTCTTTTTAAGTGAAAGTCATGAATTTTAAATGTTTCAGTTTTAAATTAAAGCTATACATTTTAAATAAAATGAGTGAAAGGAATATATTTTAATCATGAAATATGAAAAACGGGTTCAATGTTTGGCGATTTATCACATGTGCCCGACTAACATAAAAATACCGAGTTCTTGATTTCTCTATCAGAATCTTCCTCTTTGGCGAAGGATCGAGCAAGTAAATTAAATTATGAATAAAAGTAACATGATACAATGCAGAGGATACATTTAAGGGAAACCAAACTGGTCGCCACGGGCGGATAGTTATTTTAAAAACAATAATAACTCAGTCAATTAAGATACAATTTTCAAACAAATTGCATTTGAAAGTAGGGTTTTTTCTCTATTTGACGGCGTAAAAATTGAAAATGCGCGATATTTAGAAATAAAAAAAATCGCTGACATAGCAAACATTTTAATTTCATTTTTTTTTCAGGTTTTCTGGGAAAATGACAACAAAATATACAGTATCTCCTATTTTCGACTATTTTCCGATTACTTTCAATGACTTTCAATAGAAATGGCGTTCTTTTGTTGCCACGATTAGAAAAATGATATTAAAAACTACAAAAAAATTAATATCTCAAAAATAAATTGAGATACAGTTTTCAAACAAATTGCATTTAAAAGAGCATTTTTTTCCTCATACAACGGTTTAAAAATTTAAAATGTGCGACGGTTAGAAGTTTAAAAATTTGCAGTAAAGAAAATTGCAAAACCAAAATTTTATTTTAAATTTCAAAGTGTTGCCATTCGCAAAATGACGTATGCGTTACGCACAGATATGTTTGTCCTTTATAATATGGATAGATAATAGATATATGTTCACACATTTTTATAACCATTTTGAAAAAGGAAATACAGAAACAAAGATACAAATTTTATTTTCTTATATGTTCAATCGGATATCTCTTTTTATGAACCATCATACTGATTGATTTACAAGACAACAGAGCGTTTTTTAAAATACCAAGGTGGACTTTGTATCACTCATCGACCAAAACTTTCCAGAGTCCATCAAATGTTTTCAAATTACTCATAAGAAGTTTGTTTGAGTCACTTATAAGAAACTTGTTTTAAAAGTCCAGATGCTCAGAAATCCATAAAAAATCCCGCGGGAAGTTTCCAGGAATGCATTTAGATTTTATAACCACAATTGAAGTTTCATTTCTCATTTTTCAAGAGTACATCAATATATTTCGAGTTATGGCTGCTACAAAGGCTGGTTTAGATACATGAGTGTATTTTTGTATTGATTATTTTTAATTTTATAATTTTGTTTAATACTTTATGTACTGAATTGTGAATTAATTAAAATTTTATCTTAAAAAGCATTTTCTTGGATTATTGAAACTACATTAGAAGAGTTACATAATCATTTAATAAATTTTAGAAGGATTTAAGAAGGATTGCAGGATTTAGAAGGATAAAATAAATTTGAATTTATAGGGATTTTGTGCAATATTTATAACCCCACGAAAATCTTTTATTTTAAATATTTTTCTTAATATTTTGTAGAATTAGGAAATGTACAAATATAATGTTCGCACAATAGAAATATTTCCGAATTAAAAAATCCCCCCCACCCCAACGCCAAGAAAGCTGAAAAGATGTAAAGGTAAAATAAATCATTCTTTAAAAAATATTTTTGTTTTTTATGACCAATAATGCTTTTGGAACAAGATAAAGTAATACTTTTATAACTCATTCTAAACTGTATTAGTACTAATCGATGTATTAAATGAATTTTATAACAAGTTATTTTAATGGTACTTATAAGTACCGTCAGTAGATAAAGGGTTCAAGTATCTATATAGAAATATTAAAATGAGAATTCTTGGCATACTAAAAACCGATATTTCTGTTCAAAGAAATCGATTGATTGTACAGTAAAAACTACTCAAAAATATTTCCGATAATCAGTGGCATAGAATGAAACTTTGTGTTTATAAATGTTTTTGAAAACACTAAAAATATTAGTTTTCAGTTTTTTAAATGCAAAACATACTTTCGGAATAGTGGGTAAATCAAAAGTGGTGATTCTAATTGTTTTGCTTAGTTATATAATATTTTCTTAGACTAAAAAAGTTTGCCTTTTTTTACTGTTGAATAGTATTCTATTTTTGTACTGTAATTCACACTTTTAAATGTCTCTGTTATGGCTAGATTATTTGGTACAGTAATAATTTGAATATGATGTTTTTTACAGTTATTTGTATTTATGTACTTTTAGAAATAATTATAAATATATTTTATATATCTTTTAAGAACATTTCTTGAATCAATTCACTCAAATTTCGAACAATAAATGAAATATTTCTATGCAATACATTTAAATTATTTTCAAAAACCTTTTATATTACTCATATTCTGAAAGATGTTTACATAGCATGCTCGAAACAGAGGTATTCAGAAGAAGATAACTCAGTAATTTCATATGGGTAGAAATTTGCATTAGAGACAGTAATTTTAAATATTAAAACATTAAATATTAAAGCAAATTAATATTTAAGTATGTAATTCTAGTTAACTGTGTTATGGTTAGTTTATTTAGTATAGTAATAATCTGAATAAGATGTTTTTTACAGTTATTTGTATTGCAGATATACAGTATATACTTTTAGAAATAATTAGAAATATATTTTATATATCTTTTAACAACATTTATTGAATAAATTCACTCACAGTTCGAATAATAAATGAAATAGTTCTATGCAATACATTTAAATTATTTTCAAAAACCTTTTATATTACACATATTCTGAAAGATGTTTACATAACATGCTCGAAAAGCAGGTATTCGGAAGAAGATAACTCAGTAATTTCATGTGAGTAGAAATTTGCATTAGAGACAGTAATTTTAAATATTAAAGCAAATTAATATTTAAATACGTAATTCTAGTTAATTATAGTTAATAGCAAATTAATATTTAACTACGTAATTATAGTCCAAACCAGCACTTCACGCTCACCCCTCTCTTTAACCCCCCCCCCCCAAAAAAAAGGTCTTTAAAACTTCATCCCATCCTCCAAAACTATGTTAATAGAGCAGCTACGGTTCTGAAATTGAGCATATAGGCATTTAAGGGGTTAGGCTTCAATATTCCACATCAACTATCGCAGTACAAATAATTTATATACGTTAAGGACAATAATGAGTGAACCCCCCACGTAGTTTCTCCTTCGTAAAGAATTAAAATTCTTTCCATTTGAAAGCCCTGCGTTTTTAAAAACGTAACTTTTTTATTATTCTCTATTTCATATGATACAAAAATATGTAATAGATTTAAATATTAATGAATACTTTTCATTTAATTTCAGTGTCATTTCATGATAATGAGAGAATTTATTTGTAATATTGGATTACAGGAAAGTTGTAGATTGCCTATGTTACTAGAAATAAGGGAAATGTCTAATTTTAAATAAATAGATACATATATATATATATATATATATATATATTACTAATAAGCAGGGATGAGCGCGCTCGCACCCAAATGGTTGACTTTCCCCACAAAATTTTTATAGTATTCTTTGCTTTATTAAATCTCAGAAATTTTGTCAATAAATAAAGCGAGATTTACCATTAAAATTTAGTGGTAGAAAGGAGTCATTTTGGTCGGAGCGCACTCATCACTAATAAGGTTATTTTATTAAACTTTTTTTTTTCGAAATGAAGTTTAACGTTTAATTTTAAACAGTTTTAAAAGTCTAATTTAATTATTTTATTTTTTATGATTTTTGGCATGAATTAAAAAATTATAGAGATATATTATTAACCTCTTTAGCTTTTTGCTATTAAGGCAGTATGCGTATGAATAAGCTTACATCACAAATAAAAATAGGTGAAATCTCCGGAATACAAATTATAAACACATGTTTGCCCTGGCAGTATCCATACTTTTATATGTCGGGATTACTGGGGATTACTTGCCATTGTGTTTCCATTTTTCTGCTTTGTGGCAATTCCATACTATCACATTTTTTTTTTTATATTTGTGTGATACTACATATTAATAAATCATTGAAGTACCTTCATTAATATTAATGCTCATTGCAGCAACTAAGTGCTTCACGCATGCGACAGTTTTTACGACAATTACATGAAATCATTAAAAAATCAGTACCACGAAGATAATTGTAATACTTGAACCGGTATGATTTTTGTGCAATTACAATTGCTTCTGTTAATATTATCCTCGTAAGATAAATATAACAGACAGAGGTATATCAACAAAACATGTTTTTTTTCTTTTTTTATCAAGCACTTTCAAAGATAAAACACTTAAAACGATTATTTAATTTTAAATATATGTTCTATCTAAGTTCTATCTAATTTATTTATTTATTTTTATTATTTTAAGAAGTACTATTGGATTTCACACCATTATATTTAAATAGTAAGTAACCTTAGGCTTATTTTATTGCAGAATTTTAAACATCAAATAAAGTTAATATCATTATTATGATATTCAGGTTCTAAACAAACAGGAGAGTTGGGATAATGTATAATTTAGATACACGTACATAAAATTAAATCAATTTTATTAATAATCATGCTTGATTATTATTTTCTGTAAGAACATGTAATATTTCCTCTAAATTAAAATTAATTTATATTAAAAGTATGAAAGCAAATGTACATTTCCAATACGTAAAATATTATTTTTTTTATAACTAGAGTAAACAGTTCGTAGTATTGATGAATTGTTTTAAAAATTTCCTTTTTTATAAAATACATAATTTAAAAAATAATTTTTTTTCAAAAAACGTAAGTTAGTTTAAAATTAAACTATTTTTAAATTCTCAAATATTTACCTTTTCTTCATATTTTCCGTAAACAAATTAAATATGCAATGTGTATTTCTTAATAAAAATATATTTTCTCTTTTATTTTAACTTATTCTTTAGGTTCAGTAAATTTATAAAATTTCACTTCTTCATAAACATATCTAAATCTGTAAATGTCAATGAAACTCGCGTATGAAAAACTCGTGTATTACCAATTCCTCCTCCAGGGACGAAAAATAACAACGTCTCTTTTAATAAAAATTTCAGGTACATATAATTCCTTTCTTTCCCGTAATCAAACAAAATTAAACGTAAGAGTATATTTTAACTGAAAATGTAGTTAAATTTTTCTTGACTTCGAGTGCATTTTTTAAGGGAAAAATAATGCGAAAATAAGTTTGTCAAATATTGCTTTGCTTAATAAATAAAAAAATAAATAATTCACACATTTTACAGAAAATAATTAAAAATTTAGCTTAAGAATATATTTCTTAATATAAGGTTTTGAAAAAAGTGATTTAGGGAGACTAGGGAGGATTGATCCATTTTTTACAATATATATATATATTTTTTAAATATTGAATCTAGAATAAAGTTCCATATATCATTGTACACAGAACAGAATAACTTTAACAGAATAACTAATAGTAAAACAGAATAACTTTATGCTACGTGATTTAATAATTATTAAAATTTATTTGGGGAAATGTGATGTGTAAACAAATCTGTTTAGACGGAATTCAAGGAACGGGAAAAATATTCAGTTTAAACACACATTTTTGTGACACCTTGACTAGGCAACACTAGTTACCACATACTTTGGCTTTACCTCATTGTGTTCATCTTGATAAAATTTGTTTACATACTTTCCCAAAGGGTTTTGAACAATGTTATGGTATTTTTCAGAGGCACGATCTCTTAACATTTCATAAGGCTGCTGCTTTCATCCGTTCTGGTCTTTTCCATTCTTTCTATTTAAATACAATGAGTACTATATAAATGAAATAAATTTCTCATCAACTTTCCAATTTATATTTCATTGAATCTTTTCTTGCTTCTATAGCAGTTTTTCACATCTTCCTTTAATCAATTTTAAGTATTTTCATTTCTCTCATTACTGAATAAATTTACATTATTTTAGAAATATAACCATTAACCATTCATTATGCACAGTGCATACAAATTTTTTTCCCAAAAATACTTAATTAAGGAAGCTTTGACCGTTTGTTCAATCATCCCTCACATTTATTGGGTTAAGTCTCTCCACATAGCCCTTTTTTGAATTATAGTACATTGTTATGTTTAGCCCAATTTACTGCACAGTCTTTATGCCTGGAATTAAAGCTGAGTATTTCTGTATTACTTAAAACCTACTTACTTAAATTTCTATGATATATTTTATTTGATAAAATGTTACAAAATGTGTCTAAAAATACACTTTTTAAGCTGAAAGCACTTCACGATTGATTTTCCACACTTATTTCAATTATTTGCATGAAACAAAAACTATTGTTTTAGCATTTCAGTAGCTTTGGTTACCACTAATTGGCAAAACTTTGAAATTATTTTAAATATGAAAACTGAAGGATGTGCCAAGATTTCCTATGGTCAATCCTCCCCAGTACCCCCTATTCTTAAATACTATTGTATTTTTTTCAAAAGTAAATATCGATATTGTTAATCCTATATGCTATGGTATTTCTTCCGTTTTTGTGTATCTATCTATGTTAAATTTTGTATTTTTGTTATATGAGTAAAAAAGTTTTGAAATTGTTTTACATCAGCTTCGTTTAGTAATAAATAGAGGTTAAGTACATATGAAATCTCTTTGCAAAATCCTTTTAATATACCAAAATCGTTGCAATACACCAACCTATGTATATATTTTTTATATAGTATGTATTTTTATTGTACATATGTATATCGCAAACTTTTAGTATATGTGATGGTATGTCAAAT
This sequence comes from Maratus speciosus, assembly GCA_963932465.1. Taxonomy (NCBI): domain Eukaryota; kingdom Metazoa; phylum Arthropoda; class Arachnida; order Araneae; family Salticidae; genus Maratus; species Maratus speciosus. The sequence goes on along the minus strand of OZ010788.1, from coordinate 294,037,831 downwards.
CTCCAAATGTACCACTTTTATTATAAACAGCATTTATATATTTAAAAAAAAACATTTTGTTGGTAAATTTGTAACACATCTAATGTAATTGTTACACTGTAAAATAATTTAGCAATTTTTCAGTAAAAATAGTTCAGCTTTTCTTTCAGGCTTATATTAAATAACGAAACTCCAATTTCATCAATAAATAAAATAAATAGTAAAATATTGAAACACAAATTTAAGACAAGTACGTGATTAAATTACTGAATTTCTTAGAATCAAAATGGCGCTGACAGTAGCGATCTTACCGAAAACATTCCTTTTGATAAAATTCAAAACTTTGTTTGAATACATAATTGCAATTTTTCTTTGAAACCCGGGTTTGATCCCGTAATTCATTATAATAACCAAATAAATAAATAAATATTCAAAATCTCTTGGGAAAATTTATAATTTCTTAGCAATATTTTTTCTTAATGACGCATTTATGTGTTAAGAGGCCTGTATACTGTTAATAAACATATATAAGTTAACGCGTTTGTCAGTATAACACTGTATATAGTGTGTGCTATGATAGAACAAGAATGCACTGTATAAAAAACACATAGTACATTCAATTTAGGAATAAGCACTTTTATACCAATAAACTTGTTATGTATTTTTAATAACACTGTTTAATTCTTAGTAAACATTTAAAATAGGTAATTACAATTATTAAAGTATCATATGTATATGCATTAGTTAATTTTGCATATGTTGGCTATATTATTACGAAATCAATGTATTTTTGATCATATTCGGATTTTTAAACATTAAAAAACAGTACTTTTGCTGCAATTTATTTAAAAAACAATACTATTTTGCAATAAAATAAAATAAATATAATTTTAATTTCTTTCAAAGATGGACAATTTTTTATAGTGCTTATTTATACGATTTCTATAAATACATATGCCTTTATTTTCGTCTTTTAGATAAGATTTCGGAAATCCCAAATTATTCCATTGAATTTGCTTGTCTAAAAGACATGAATTACTGATAGAAGATATCATATCTAACGATTCTGAAAACAATTTTTCAATGTTATACATGCAAATATATCATATTGGAATAACCGTTGTTCTTGTTCATTCTTTGAATTCTATTTTCAATGAAATATGCATTATTAATAATCAATCAAGAATTTTACGGTATAAATATTTAATCAAATATGTTAGCTTTTAAAATTTTTACTTACATCCTTAATTGTTAAAATTATTTCCTTCTATATATTAAAGAAAGTAACGCTTTGAAAATGGACCAATGAAAATCAGCGTAGATACCGTGAAACGCAGCTGATTGGTCAGAGCTTTCTGACGTTATAAGGGGGGGGGGGGGGGGGTTACCTACGGAGGGGTCTCGGCTCTGTCGCCAAACATCGCCAAGTTTGTCGTCAACTTGACGATATATCGCCAAATTTTGCGACCAAAATTAGTCGCCAAAAGTAACGCCAACTTGGCGCTATTTCCAGTATTTCGCCAAATTTTCATAGACTCCCATTGAAACCCAATATGGTTTACTTGCTTGTAGAAAATCAACAAATTGAGATATTTCAATGCAACAAAAACTAATATTAGCTTATGAATAGAGTTATTAATTATAATATTAATAGAGGAATTAGTATTAATTGATCTATTTACTTTATTTTTAAGCACAAACACTACTTATTTACAGTATTCGTAACACTATATATATAAATTTCATTTAATTTGTAATTATTGAAATGAATTACAAATTTTACCTTTTTTACATGATTTTATTTTTAATAATTCTTTTAATTATGAAACTCTGTAAGCTCTAATGATACCTACTTGGAGATAAGGAAATAAAATCGTCAGGAGTTGGGGAGGAAGGGGTTTATACCAAGTGGAATCTAAAAATTGAATGCATAGAAAATGAGGAATCGCAAAGCGATCCAGAATGGAAACACAAAACAATTTCTTCTGGGGTTGGCTAGAAAATAGGGTTTGCTTCGCAATACCGAACGGAATCGCGAAGTGATTACGCGTGGGGTTGGTGAGCGTAGCGAGCAGGGGGTCGGAGCCCTCCTAGTATTTTAAATTATAGCTTTTTAATGTTATATTATGAATATTATCATATTTTAATTATTAAAATTCAAATTCAAATTTCTAAAATGCAATAAATGATTACAGTTCTTGTGTGCTTTATCAATTCTTAACGTAAAATATTGAATATTTCTAATGATCTGTGACCGCATAACGATAGTTTGATTTAATATCTTACAGAACAGTATGCATCTAAAATGACACGTGATTTAAAATTTCCAATCCTTAACTGATTAATTTTGATTAGCTTTCTTAGATTGAAGCACGTTTTTATGCAGTAGGTTAAATCATAATGTAGATTTAAATTAAATTAATTTAAACGTTTCATATAATTTTATAGCCAGTGGTTAACATTTCGAAGATGACACGTGATTTAAAATTTCCAATCCTTAGCTGATTAATTTTGATCAGCTTTCTTAGATTGAAGCACGTTTTTATGCAGTAGGTTAAATCATAATGTAGATTTAAATTAAATTAATTTAAACGTTTCATATAATTTTATAGCCACTGGTTAACATTTCGAAGATGACACGTGATTTAAAATTTCCAATCCTTAGCTGATTAATTTTGATCAGCTTTCTTAGATTGAAGCACGTTTTAATGCAGTAGGTTAAATCATAATGTAGATTTAAATTAAATTAATTTAAACGTTTCATATAATTTTATAGCCACTGGTTAACATTTCGAAGATGATACGTGATTTAAAATTTCCAATCCTTAACTGATTAATTTTGATCAGCTTTCTTAGATTGAAGCACGTTTTTATGCAGTAGGTTAAATCATAATGAAGATTTAAATTAAATTAATTTAAACGTTCCATATAATTTTATAGCCACTGGTTAACATTTCGAAGATGACACGTGATTTAAAATTTCCAATCCTTAACTGATTAATTTTGATCAGCTTTCTTAGATTGAAGCACGTTTTTATGCAGTAGGTTAAATCATAATGTAGATTTAAATTAAATTAATTTAAACGTTTCATATAATTTTATAGCCACTGGTTAACATTTCGAAGATGACACGTGATTTAAAATTTCCAATCCTTAACTTATTAATTTTGATCAGCTTTCTTAGATTGAAGCACGTTTTTATGCAGTAGGTTAAATCATAATGTAGATTTAAATTAAATTAATTTAAACATTTCATATAATTTTATAGCCACTGGTTAACATTTCGAAGATGACACGTGATTTAAAATTTCCAATCCTTAACTGATTAATTTTGATCAGCTTTCTTAGACTGAAGCACGTTTTTATGCAGTAGGTTAAATCATAATGTAGATTTAAATTAAATTAATTTAAACGTTTCATATAATTTTATAGCCACTGGTTAACATTTCGAAGATTTCTTAGGACGGAATGGAACAAAATTTTCTTTTGGGGGATCAAGAATATAATTTGATATTGTTGTTAAAATCTCCGAAGCAATTCATACACTTTCATTCTGACATATATATTTTTTAATTAGCCAAAGTACATAATAATACTACATGTCACATTTGGTTGTTGGAATGTTTCAGAATGTTGGAGTGGCAAAGTTTTACCAAATATTATATTTATTTATTTATTTATGTGTTTAAAATATTTATTTAATCATAATGTTTCAATTTAGTCAAATCTCACAAGTAACTTTGGCTTTTGTCCAATTTCTGATTTCAGATTTTCTGTCTCCCCTTCTTAGACTTCCACATGATTACACACGATCGACCTAGTACACGATAATACAAGTGCATGATGTGTTTTGTAAATTTTGAGAAAATAACAGGGTTGTGAGAATTTAAAAGTGTAGTTTCATAAGATACCAACTTTTTAGCTAAATACTTCTCCACATTAAACAGAAACACGAAAAACCAATGTCGAAGAAATATAAGTTATCTGTGTGTGATCTCGGAAAATGAACCGCACGGGTATTTTTACTTTTTTATATTGCACATTTTTTATATATGATTTTTCTATATTTCTTTCTAATTCGAAATGTTTCAGCGGCATACGAATGAAAATGAGTGAATTGCAATTTTCGCGGATAACCCTAGTAGCTATGTTATTCTTTTCGGAAAAAGAATATTGTATTCTATTTTCGGAAAAAGAATATTCGAATTTATGATCAAGCGCTTTTCTATCAAATGTGCTGTTTTGTGAAAGAATAATTTGAAATATTATGTTTAACAATGTCATTTTCTCATAATTATATCACTAAATAGGTATCAGAGCGAAAATGTTTCATTTAGCGAAAATTTAATAAATATAAGGATTCTTTAACGATAAAATGCGAATAAAAAGAAGTATTCTCACATCAACAGATATACAATGATAACTTTATGTGGTATTAATATTATTTCCATCTGCCAAATTATTTACACAACATGTAACGAATATAAGAATCTTCCATAAACCAATGTTTGTTAAATATTTCTAAAACGGAAAAACTTGATACATATTCATTTTTATTTGATTTTGATTACATACAACTTATTGTGCTTTCGATGTTGTTAGTGCACATTCATCAAATGCGAAGAGATTTTTGATTGAGCAATAAAGTAATGAAAATCATGTATAAACTGAGCAAACCGCGGACAGGAGTTCAATAATTTTAAAAGTACATCCATAAGCCGCTTAAGCACTACTACGGCGTTAGCGATAAATTTTATTGAGGTCAAATTAACATATTTCGAATGAGAATTTTCTTTAAAAAATAATTCAAACATGTAACTTACTCAAAGTAAAGATACATTTAAAATAGAAAACTTGAGCAAAATCTTGTTCAATAAAATTTCTGATTTAAATTTAAGTGCTATATGATTTGAAACCAAAGGTTGAAAACCATAACATCATTAGCAATATGAGGTTTCGTTGTAGAAATTGTATACCCCTGCTCTGTGTTGCTAGTCGGGAATTTCTAGGGTTATTAATGTTGTAATAGTTTTTGATCTGATGCCCATATTAGAAAAAAATCACTTTTTTCTGATCACCTTTAGGTTGATATATGATGTCTCCCTTACATTAGCATATATGGTGTTTTTAAAGTAATTTATTAATCAATAAGATACACAAGGAGTTTATAAGGCAACATTTTGAAAGCAGTTTGCTATTCAGGATAACAAGGTTACATTATGCTAAGGCTCTTATCAGATGCATTCATTATATGATGCACCTATTTTATGAACCCATCAGATTTTTTAAAGTTTTATTTAGCTAAATTGATTTTTTGTTTCAACTGAAACCAAAACATCTACGTTGGGTTACTTCTATTTTTAATAGTACTAAAATTGGGTTACTTCTATTTTTAATAACACTAAAATTGGGTAACTTCTATATGTAATAATACTAAAATTTGGTTGCTTCTATTTTTAATAATACTAAAATTGGGTTACGTCTATTTTTAATTTAAGAAAAGTACTTTATTTCATTGATGCTTTTTTTTACTTTTTTTTTTTTCATTTGAAAAAAAAAATGCGTTTAAGTCAACTGTTAAACTGCTTTAAAATTAAATTGACATCATTTACGAAAGTAAAGCGCGATTATCCTATTAAAGATGTATGGACATGAAGAACACAGAACCCTGATGAAATAAAAACACGAACTGATACTCTAAGATCATTATGCGACTCTAAAAAAATAACAGAATAAACAAAGTAAATTTAGCTTTCAAATACTTCAAGGATGTATTAAAAAAATCTATCTTTAATAGAAAGAAATAAGAATGAAAAGTATCAAGGACAATGCACATAGTTAATTTAATGTAAACGCGCATTTCTTTATGTTGGTTTTACATATTCATGTTAAAACCAATTATACATACACAAAACACTAGATATATTTGTTTGTCAATATTGGCCTCCACAGAACAAAATTCAAAAAGGGGCAAGATATCCGATTATATTTAAATGCATATTCCCCCCATTTAAACAGGCACTATAAACGTGAAATAAATTAAACTGTTTTTTTTTTTTAAAATCATAATCTCGCATAAAAAAAGACAATTTTTAAGTACATTAATATAAAATGCAGTACAGAAGTATAACAACACATATTAAAAATTCAACAACACATATTACAAAGGACGACTTGAAACAGTTTATTATTTTTTTTCGTGTAGGACAGTAAGGGCTCAGCCCTATGGAACCCCGTTTAAAATAATTGTTATTTACATGAACATCAGCGAAAAAGTAATTAAAATTGTCTTCAATGAGGATAAATGGGGGAGGGTAAGAGATCCTCTGACTATGTGAAGAAAATTCCTAATTCTTACTCCATTTACTGTTTAATTAACTGAAATATTTTGAGAAGCTATTTTATTGTAATTTTCAAAGGAACAAGAAAAGTAAAAGGAATAAAATTTGAAAATTCGTTTTGAACAAGGGATATTATTTATGCGCACAAACTTATAAATGCTTATTTATGTACTACACATTCTCGCGCATAACGTTCTACTCAAACAAGCATATTTAGACCAAAAAATACTATTCAACAAAATGTAATTTATTGAATCGACCTAATTAGTTGACTTCATTTATTAAAAATATTTTCTAGTGCGAAATAAGTTTGCTTGAGGTGCGCGCTATTCGTCAGAATGTACTGTGCATTTTTTTAGAATAAATTTGCGTAATATTCAAAGAATAATTGAATGCATTATACGATACATGTTTAAATTCTTTTCAAAGGCTTTACCCATTACACATAATCTGTCAAAACGTTAACAACAGAAACTTTAAAAGTATGTGGAAGAAGATGATTCATTTGAACTTAGAGGCAAGAATTGTAATTATTGAATATTACCTTGGAAGTTATTAGATTAAGTAATTAGGAAAATTACATTTGAGTTTTCATTAATGAAATTGCATACTAATTACCACAGAATCATGAATATGGAATTTTATTATACTAATGTTTCCTTCTTATAAATTTATGTCATGAATAATTCGCTTGCTTGCATAATTAATTAATCTGCATTTTTATAACTATTTACAGTAATATGCGAATATTTTAAAATATAAATAGATTTTTTATATTTGATATTTAAGTTTTATTTATGGAATAAATTCATTTAAATTTTAAATGGTAAAATATTGTAGTCTTTGTAATATATTTAGGAACTATTGAAAGACTTTGTATATATACCTAAATTCTCGCATTTCTTTTACTTAACATGCTGGGTAATCGCATGTACCGTAGAGGAGATTTGAATAACCTCTGTCTAGTAGGTAAATACTTGCATTTAGAGACAAAAATTTTAATTAGTAAAATATTTCTTTGGAAATTAATAATTTCTGTAATAAACGATATCCTTTTTTAACTTTAGTTAATGAAATTGCATATTTACTCTCAGAAAATTTCGAAAAAGAAAATTTGTTTTAAATCTTTATACTTTGGAAATTCTTCTTATAAGTAAATTCTTTACTATTAGGGGTTATTTATAATTAAGCCATAGATATATAGAGATATTTATAATTATACACGATTATAGTCAGTTACACAAATTTATATACATCTTTAAAATAATACTTTCAGAATAAATTTATGCAAAATTCGAAGTAGGATTGAAGGCATTTTATGTAATACGTTGGAAACTAAACTTACGCATAATCTATCGAAATGTTCCTATAACATGTTCAAAAAGCACTTGTGTGAAAGAAGATGACATATTTCTGTTTATAATGAAGAATTTTAAGAAGTAATTATTTTCTTGAGAGTCATAAGATTAAATAATTGGGTAGATTATATTATAGACTTCGTTAACAGAATTCCAAATTGATTTTTAAAATATTGCGATTATCGAAATTTTTTTAATTGTTCTTCTCTTTGTATCCCTGATTTATGGATTTTATGTTTATTGTCATAATAAATTTATGAAACTTGTATAGATATTTTTAGTTATACATGCAATAATTTATATTTATACATAGTATGTTATAATATACACAATTAAATATACATCCACTTATCAATATATTTGAAATAAATTCACGCAACATTCCATAATAGGTATTCTATGCAGTAAATTTAAATAGTATTTAAAGGCTTACGCATAATTTATTGCAATGTTTCCATAACATACTCGCGAAATACTTATATGAAATAAGATAAAACATCTGTATTTATAAACAATTATTTTAAGTAGTAAATATTTCCTTGAGGGTTATTAGATTAAGTAATTATGTGGATCACGTTTGAAGTTCCTTTAAAATAATTGCACATTGATTTTCAGAAAATTGCGATTTTGAACTTTTTAAATTGCAATTATCTCTTAGAAATGTATGTGTCATGGATAATATGCTTAGTAAACTTGTGAAACATTTATAGCTCTTTGTAGTTATATATACTCGTTATATATACTTCCAAAGAATTTTTTTTAAATCTTTTTCAAATACATTTATGGAACGTTAACGAATAATGTAACGTATTCTTCGAAACATATTTAATATCTATTAAAAGACTTTGCATATGTTAAATATACCAATGGCAGACACTGTACAAGAAAGTTGGGCGCTTTCAAATTGTAACCAACAAAATGCGTTTTGAATGTCGACTGGAGTTCGCAACTCTAGTGGTGTTGATGCTTCAACCGTCTCGTGCTCTCCTTGATATATACAGGGTGTCCCAGGGTTATTGGAACAAACTTTAAGGGGAGATATGGGACATCACAAGGATTCAGATTTGCATAACAACCCATGGCCCGAAACATCATCGTACGCCACTAAATGGTGCTGCTCACGATAGCACTGGAGGGGAAATATCTGCTTTATAGCAGTCATTCGAGCAGTAGTCGCCTTCAGAAGAACATGCAACATTTTACGGACAGAGAGCTAGCTGACTTTCACTTCGTCTACGCATTGGCTGGTGGCAATGTACCAACAGCTCAAGGACTGTATCGAGAACGTTTCCCTCAAAGATATGTACCCGGCTGCCGTATGTTTTCGAATGTGCATCCCAATTTGCATGAATAACTTGGACTACTACGTCCGTAAAATGTTTCATGTTCTTCTCAATGCGACCACTGCTCGAATGATTGCAATAAAGCAGATATTTTTCCTCCAGTGTTCTCGTTAACAGCACCACCTAGTGACGTACGATGACGTTTCCGGCCATGGGTTGCTATGCTATTCTCAATCCTTGTGATGTTCCCTTCCACCGATTAACGTTTGATCCAATAATCTTGGGAAATCCTGTATAGAGTTTTTAGGCCATCGGCTCAAGGCGAGGTGTTTTTAATTGCAACCGTGTCCTCATTTCAACGTAATTTTCTGCATTTTCGAAAAAGATAAGCTTTTTATTCCTTTATTTAAAAATGTTTGGTTTTGTTTTTGTGGTGGAAGGTGGATTGTTGTTTCTGTGTATGCGTAACAATTATTTTGTAGTTTTTCATTTAATATGATTACAACGTGAATGCAAATTCATTGATGGTGTTTATAGTTTGAATTTTGCATCACCTTGTCGCATTGCTTAAAGGCGATCACGGGAAAAATGCCTTACGTAGAAATTTTTTCAACACATACCAGTATAAAAAGATTTAATTCAGATATCGAGCAATCGCTGTTATCGCAGTCACTAAAATTAAGAACGGTACACTAATAACAGCCGAAAATGTTATCAAAGGGTTTATTCGTACAATTACCTCAATCTACAAAAAAAATGTAAAATAATTTCCTCTAAAGGAAGATAAATCAGAAATCGCACTTGCATTGATGTGACGTTATGACATTAAGATATTTAATTATCAAAATATTTTCTTGGCCATTAATACTCGTAGATTAATTAATTTCGTAGATCATGTTTGAGATTTTTTAAAAATAAAATTCCATATTGATTATACGAAAATTATACATTTTTTTATTATTATTGTTCGCCCTTTGAATAAGTCTGTGTGCCGTAAATAAGTATTTGCTGACATAATTAATTAAGTAAAAAAGCTATTGTAATAGTAGTTACTTATATACCATTCATAGTTGCCAACCTCCCGATTTTTTTTATAACAGCAAATTCTTGCAAAACAGTTCGATTTATTTAATTGCTGAAATTGTGCGATTATATGTAGTATTTCTGCATAAAATTATTGGTATTAAAAAAATCCGGAGATTGGCATCGATGCATTATTTATAAGTATATGTTTTTATTTACACAAATTCTTTATATTCATCCCTTTAACAACGTTGTTCATATAAATTCACGAAACAATCGAAACAATTATTCAATTTATTCTATGTAATACAATCGATGTTCACATATTTTTATAACTGTTTTGTAAAAAGAAATACAGAAACAAAAATAAAAAAATTACTTGCTAATATGTTCAATTAGGTATAATTTTTTATGGACAATCATACTGCTGCCTCTTGATTTCCAAGATAACTGAGCTTTTCATAAAATATCAAAAGTTGATTTTGTTCTACTCATCGAACAAAATCTTCTAGATCCTATTTAATGTTTTGGGTTGCCGTTTATTAAGGAGCTTGTTTTAAACGTCCAAATACACATAAATCCATAAAATAATATCAGGGACTTTAGAGGGATGCATTTAAATTGAATAGTTTTAATTCCAGTTTCATTTCTGAGTTTAAAAAAAGTATAGTAATATATTTCGAGGTGTGGCAAGTACAAAGGCATGTTCAAGTGAAGTTTTGTGTTGAATAGCTTTAGTTTTGAATTTATAATTTTGTTTAAAGTTCCTGTATACATGGTGATTCAAAATAACGCGGACAAAATAAATGTGCAAAGCATGCATATAAAAAGAATCAGAAATTACATTGGAACATCGGGTCGCAAACGCCAGCCGGGAGTCACTATTGGTCGTTTCCATGAGAACACGAGCTGAGCAAACTGAGTTGCCACATTCGATTTTAGCACGACGAAGCTCTGGAATATTTCAGTAAACAAGTCAGAACACATCTGAATGCCACATTTCTCAGGCGTTGGATTAGTCAAGGTAGGCCAATCGCATGATCACCGCGATCACCAGATTTGTCTCCAGTAGATTTTGTATGTTTTTTTAAAGGACTAATATGATATAGTATATTTTTTGTTTATTACATATCATTTACAAACTCCTGTAGCGGCCCCAGATAGCGTTTGCCACTCCATGCTCCTACGTGATGTTTGATTATTTTTGTGTGCATACTTTGCCACATTATTTTGCATCACCCTATAGAAATGTCAAAATGAGAATTGTTGGCATACGAAAAACCGATAATTTTATTTCGAAACACCGATTAATACACTATAAAAACTACGCGGAAATGTTTTCGAAAATCAGTGGCGACTGCATTAAAGTTTCTGATAGTGTTTCTATCTATATGTAAGCCATTATTTTGTACTTTTTTCTTTTAATAAGTATGCGGAATTCACTCATTGTGTTTATTGATGGAGATTTGCATCCCCTGGACAATTTGTGTAAGGATGATCACAGGACAACGTAGAAACATTTTCTACACAGTCCAGTGTAAAAAGATTTAATTGAGATATGGACCAAACACCAATATGGCAGTCACTAAAATTAAGAACTGTACACTAGAAATAAAGAATTTGTTCTCAAAGGGTTCACTACTAGAACAATTACTTTAAGAAATCAAAATTTTAACATAACTAGCTTTGAAAAAATATAACTCAATAATGTCACGTGAATTGACGATATTAAGAAAAATGTATATTTAAGTATAAGAAAAATATATAGTTATATTTTTTCTATGATTTCTAAAGATAAAGCACCCTCTTTGGAATCGTGGGTATTTCGAAAGAGGGTAATGTTTATTTTTTATAGTGGTTATATAGTAATTTTGTAAACCAAAAAGAAAATTGCCTTTTTTTACTTGCGAATATAATATATATATTTTTTAATTGTAAATCATACTTAATTATGTCCATGTTATGAATAAATTATTTTGTGTCGTAATTATTTAATTAAACAATTTTCTTTAGTTGTTTGTAGTTATAAACTTTCAGAAATAATTTTATATATATATATATATATATATATACATACATGCATTTAACTATATTCCTTGAATAAATTTACTCAACGCAACGTTCGAATAATAACTGAAATATTTCATTGCAATACATTTAAATAGTCTCCAAAAACTTTTCATATTACACATAATCTTAAAGATGTTGACATCCCGTGCTCGAAAAGCAGACATTCGAAAGAAGATATCTCAGTAATTTCATGTGGGTAGAAATTTGCATTTAGAGACAGTAATTTTAAGTATAAAAGCATTTCCTTTGAAGTTAATAGATTAAATAGTTAATGAAATAATGTTTGAAATCTCTTTGATGGAATTGAGAATAGATTATAACAGAAATTGCGAATATGGGAAAAACTTAATTGTCAATGTTCTTTTATTAGTAGGAGATCACTCTTTCGGTAACTATTAAAAATCTTTCCATTTGGAGGGCTTCCACAGGCGACTATTTTTATACTCCGTTCGCAAAAATACATTTTGTAGTATATTTCTTATTTAAATGTTGTGAAAAGATGTGTAAAATATTTTTGTTTTTAAAAGGGGGTGTGAAATAGAATTAAAAATTATTCACCTGTGACAGCCGTGCATTTGGGAGCTCTGCATTTTACAAAAAGTTACTTCTTTTCTTACTGATATGATAAAAATAGATGTAATAGACATAAACATAAAAAAATTAATTTAATTTTAGTGTTATTTAATATTACTGAGAGCAATTATTTGTTATATTGGATACAGGAAATTTGGGAATTACCTACATTAACCCATTAATGCCGAGTTTATTTTACACATTTTTAATACCTCGGTACCAGTTGACACCAGTTTTTCCAATTGTAAATTTTAATTTATTTAATCTCTCAAAGTTTGAGATGAAGTAATATGAAAATTTCTTTACTAAAATACTGGTTTCCATATTTAAAATTTTCGTATTTCTTAAATGGCAGATTTTCGTACCAACTTGCATTAATGAGTTAATAAAAATGAGGAAAATTTCTAATTTTAAATACAATATTTATTAATAAAAATAATTAATAAAACTAATTTTTTTCTATATGAAATTTAACGTTTATTTTTAAATAGGTTTAAAATGTTTTAATTATTTTATTTTTCATGAATTTTCTAAGCATGTGTGAATTAAAAAACTATAGCAATATATTTTTCTCTTGTAGCCTATTTGCATTAAACCCTTAAATATGTCAATAAATTAGGATCACAAATAGAAATAGCAGAAATTTCCAGAATACGAATTGTATACATACGATTGTCTTTGCAGTGTCCCTATTTTCATATAACGGGATTAATGACTATTGTACTTAAATTTTTCTACTTTATGAATAGTCCATAATATCGTAAATTTCTATTCTTTGAGATGCACTGCATATTAATAAACCATCGAAGTAAACGACGCATTAATATTAATGCCCATTACACCAACTAAGTGTTTGAAGCATGTGATGATTTTAAGACAATTCCGTAAAATCATTAAAAAAATAGTCAATGGATTGCAGTATGTGTGACAGCTGGAAAATAAAAAGTGTAAAAAGCAGTACCACGAAGATAATTGTAGTGCTTGAACTAGTATATTTTTAATGCAATTACAATTGCTTCTGTTAATAGTATCCTCTTAAGATAAATTTAACAGACATAGATAAATAAACGAAACATTTTTTTTCATATAGGGTAATTCCGGGATTTATGCTGCACTTTTTTTTGAATTTGTGTATAAAGTACCACGGTACATAAAATTAAAAAAAATCATGCTGTGCTATTTAATGTTAAATATACAACGCGTGTAGTGCGACAAAAAAATTCAAAACAAATTATTAATATTTTTGAACATTTTTTTTTCTAAAACATTACACACTGTTAAAATTTTTGCAGCATTCTGGCAGGTCATTCGACCGTTTTTTGAAAAAATGGTTTCATAACCATAATTTAACTATATTCTGACCATAAAATGGCCAATAATATGGTCAGAATAGTGTTAAATTGCCTGTTGTGTAACCGTTTTCGGAAGAAAAACTGCCAAATGACCTGCCAGTGCACTGCGGCGCGTCACCCGTACATTCAGGCTGAGACGCCGCACTTGTGCGGTAGTTATGCTGCGCTTATGATAAGAACAGAATGAAATTATAAATAAAAATATTTTTTTTAAATATTCATATCTGGACTATAATTAACGATGTAATAACAAAATGAAACTAAATGAGTACAATGAAACGTATTAGTAGATGCAAATTAATAATTGTTGCCTACTTTCACTATTAAAGTTATCGACTTACTTTTTTTACATAAAATTTTAATTATTATTTCAGCAACAACGTAACATCAATGTATTAGAAAGGGAAAAGAAAAACAGTAAAATTGTGTTGACATAATTTATTTGTTAACCCTTTCGGGACCAGTGGCTTTTACACAAATTTTATTCGGTTGGTACCACTTTTTTAAAGGAAGTTACCTTTACTTAAATATTCGTGAAAATGCTCGAATTAAACAAAGCAAATATTACTTTTCTTTTTTACTGGTGCTAGAAACAATGTTTTTAAGCTCTTTATGAAGGTGCTTATATGCACCTATCGTCTCGAATGGATTAAGAGACCTGTTTTTTCGACTATAATCTACAGAAAAAGTGTCGAAAAAGCACAGTCTTTATGTAACTACATTTAAACACATGATACAACGAAGCTAATTACACTTCCTCTTTTTTGGAGTAGTTTGCAAAGAACATCTGCGTTACGCGTAATCCAATTTTTCATTATTACCATCTTGACTTGCATCTTTCTTGCCCTTTTTAGTTTTAATTTTCCCCCTTTTCTCCTTTGGTTTTTGTAAACTTGATAACATGCCTAACATGGTTAGGCTGCTTAAGAAGAAAAGAAAAAGTTAATAACATTTAATCATCCCGTACAAAAGAAACTGCGGCATGTATACCGGAATAGCATTGCGGCATGTATCCCATTTTGCATGGTGCAGACGTCGGCCATCACATTTTCCGCCATCGCTAAGGGGAATCTCGTAACCATACACACAGTACTCTATACAGACGCTACACTTAGTTTTGACTTCGAAATCATGCATGCATTTAGTAATTAGTGTATGAAAAGCATTTAAACATAACGTGTTTAAAAGTTTGGACAGTGAAATCATGCACTTACGTCAAATTAAGGATTGTACTTCTACAAGTAAACATCGAAATGGGATTCACTTTACACACTGGTTAAAATAATCTCATTGCGCACCTATACTGTGCGTTTGACGACGACCATCTATCGATAATTACAAGAAATACAAGGTGTGCTGCATCTATCCCGTATGTGGCGACTCTCCCGGAGTTATCCTACTTTCGAACATAAAACTCTTAAAACATGAATTTAATTTAGAATCTCTGGACTGATATTTTTTTCCCGTTTTTTGTTCCAAATTTTAGGAAAGACCAAATTGCATGTCTTTATTTTTATATAGCAAGTAATTTTAGGCTGATTTTATTGCAGAATTTTAGCCAATAAATAAAGCTAATACGAGGGCAACTCTGAAATTTTTGAGTTAGGGCTGATTATATGCGCCAAAATAAATACTAGTCGGATATGTAAACTTGATCTGTTTTATATCCGTAGACGATAATTTCGACAACAATTGCAGTGTAACTATTCTAAAATAAATTTTGAAGAAACAGAAAATGGATTTGACGCTTTAGCATTATCCAGCGATGTTTTTCTACGATTTTAATGTGGAGTTAAATCAAGACGAATGCCTTAAATATCTACAATTATCACATGGAAATGAATCTTCATTTCGCGCCACGATATTCAGATGGTTTACAGAATTTAGAAGACTTCGAAAGTCTCTTTTGTGTGAAGAACACAGGGGAAGACAGTTGTTAGCTGTAGTCCCAGTAGATGTGTCGGCCGTACTAAAAATGTTAAGCGATGATAATAGCTGCATTTACCAAATTACAGAAGGAACTTAACACTGGATCCGCAGCTATACATAAAATTATTTATGAAGAACTGCATATGTAAATTCAGTATTGTAGTTCGTCCCCCATAACGTAATAGAACACCAAAAAGCGGAGAATGTCAGAATTAATAAAGAAAATCTAAAATTATTTAATGGTGGTGTACACCGCCTTATTTCTAAAATTATAAATGATGATGAGACGTACATACCTGTTTTCTATATTCCGACACGTCAATAAAGTAAAGTATGGGTCTTTGAAAATGCTCCCAAACCAACAATGGTGAAAAGACAAACAGCTGTGAAAAAAGTAATGCTTGCCGTGTTGTTCAGTAGTACAGGTCTGGTCAAACACATTAAGCTATAGTTACAGAAGACAGTTACAGCTAACTGGTATACCACTAAGTGTCTTCCAGAAGTTCTTTATGAAGGAAATGTTAGGGAACTCATGCTTCACCATGGCAATGCATCTCCTCATTTAGCAAGGATGACAGTTGAATTTCTTGAACAACAACAAAAAACCCATTAAAGTGATAGAAAATCCACTCTGTTTTCCTGATCTTGCTATATATGACTTTTAGCTATTTTTTATTGTAAAAATGATTACCTGGACGTTGCCCACCGGAGTTTTCATTCGGTTTTCATTCCGGAGATGAGATTGATGAGGCTATAATAGAATATTTTTCATATATTTCAGTAAATGGATTGCTTGAGGCATTTAATCTTCGGAAATTTTGCCTACAAAAGTGCATTGATCTTGGAAGGATATGCTTTGAACACTCTTAAGAGTTGATAAGATTAACTTGTACCGTTTAGCCGTATCTCAAAAATTTCAATGTGACCCTCGTACTTCTATTCGGATATTGAGTCTCTAAATAATAGGGAGTGTTGGGATATCATATAGTTTAGATATGCGTGCCGTACATAAACTAAAAAAAAAAAATATTAATAATCATGCATTATTATTATTTTACGTAAGAACATATAATATTTCAAGTAAATTAAAATATTTTTTTTTATCTTAAAAGTATGAAAGCAAATGCACATTTTCAAAATGAATAATTTTTCATATCTTTAGAAATATAATACAAAGTTCTTTGTCATGGGTTAATTTTGTTTTACAACCTCCTTTGATGTAAAATACGTAATTTAAAAAAAAAAAGAACAAAAAAGTTTTTTTTTTCTTTTTAGCGAACATAAGTAGCAGTTCCCTTAAAATTAAAGAATTTTTAATTTCTCGCAACCTTATCTTTTCTTCATATTTTTTGTAAATAAATTAAATATGCATTAAGCATTTTTTAATACAGATATATTTTCAGCTTTATTTTACCTTATTCTTTAAGTTCAGTAAATGTATCCAATATCACTTTTTTTTATAAACATATCTAAACACGTAAATGTCAATGAAACTCACATATGAAAAACTAAGTGTATTACGTAATTTCTCAACTAAGTGTATTACGTAATTCCTCCTCCAGGGACGAAAAATAACAACGTCTCTTTTAATAAAAAAATTTGGTAGATGTAATTCCTTTTTTCGCGAAATTAAAGAAAATTAAATGTAAGAGTATATTTTCACTAAAAATGAAGTTAAATTTTCCTTGACTTCGAGTGCAGCTTTTTTAAAGTAATAAATAATGCGAAAGTTTACCGAATTTTGCTTCGGTTAAAAATTTAGATTAAAAATAATTTACCCAATATTTAAAAAAGAATTCAAAATTCAGCTTAATAAAGTATTTCTCAAAGTAATGTTTTTGAAAAAAGGATTTAATCTTATATGTTCCTGTATTAAAAAAAAAAAATCTAGATATTGTTCATCGTATAGTTATGTTCCAGTATTTCTGCATTTTTGTGTATCCATCTAGTTTAAATTTAGTATTTAAAAAAAATGAATTAAAAGGTTTTTAAATTATGTTACATGAATTTAGTTTAGTAATAAACATAGGTAAAGGACATGAAAGCCTTTCCACAAAATACTTTTAACACATTCATGACAGGAAACGAGAAAACTTGGTTTGTTTAAAGAAAAATATCATAGACTAAGGGCGTGGCTTTTACCTTACAGAAAAAAACATTCAAATCATGTTGTCCATATTATTTTAGATTGTAAGACATTTTATATTAAATTCATACATTAAAAGATAATTACTAATGCATAAACTTAGGAAACATATATCAAGTACACCAGTTTGCAAGAGACTTTCAGAACAGCTTCTTCTGTTTTAAAATTCGAATTTTATAAAATTTCCTCGTCGGTAATGTGTTAATATTAACCAACTCCTTGCGATATACAATCTTGTTTATATAACCTAAAATTACAGTATATGTACCGTACACCTTTTCGTTAATTATACCATTTTCATTACTAACGGTATGCCACAGTGTTTCTATGATACAGTATACTTAAATATGCAGTATTAATGTATCACATGTGCAGTACATAATGTATCACATTAATTTTAAACAGATTTAATACCATTAAAAAAATTTATTGCTGGTAAAATTATAACAAATCTACCATAAATGTTACATTGTAAAATATTTAGCACATTTTCAGTATATGTACAGAACTTGTACTGCACTTGTAACATTTTCGTTCGTTGCACTTTTCGTACAGTATTTCTTTTATACATAAATACTCAAAACGCAGTATACCGCTAAGCGCTTTTTACTTCGCCTCTGTCTTATAAAATGGCAGCCATACTGAAATTTGATGTTCCAGAGTGGACGAAATTTTGAAATAAGACAGCTGTTTAAAAATAAGAGATTGTTTCATAAATGAGTTTTATTTACGAATTTATGCAAATGTGGTTTCTTGAAAATTTTTTTTCCTTGTTACAACCATTCTTGCAGCTCTTATAGGTTTAAAAGAACATAGGGTAGGGGGGGGGGGGGGGTACACAGTGAGACAGCAGCCATTTTGACATATAGTTATAACATTTTCTTCTAGCTAGCAGTCACACATAAGCACCTCATCTTATGCAACCCGTGGATGTAGTTTCAGCACTTCGGTTACTCGTCCAACAAAACAGTAAGTAATTCTTTATTTTACAGGAGTTAAAGTTACATAAACGTCTATTTTAGAGTTTATTTCCTTCAATATGGCATATATTTACATAACCAAACCTAGCTATATCTAATAATAGACTATTTCGGCAAAACGACATAAACTTTTTAAAGCGACGAAATAGATGTAACAGATGTGGCATCCATTTTGTTACAACGTAACGAAAGTACATAGTGAGACACACAGTTGTGGTACACAGTGAGACGTGTCTTATTGTGTACCTACTATGTGGTTCTGATGTTAAAAAAGTTATTTATTAATAAAAGATTTTTTTCTCTCTCTTGTCCGATGGCCAGGGAAATTTACTAAACGCAAGAGGCTGAAAATTTGCATGAAGGTTTTGCATGAAGGTGAAAATTTGCTTGAATGCGAATTTACCCAATGTCTGCCACTGTCCACCCGAGGCTCATATTTTTAATATTTTGAAAATTTAAAAATATTAATTAGAAATCATAAACTGCATAAAATTATTGATAGAGTGTAAAAATGTATGATTTATGAAAATATATACATTGTCTCACTGTGTACTACTTGTGGTACAAAGTGAGACAATTTTCGATACTCCGTTATGCTGCTTCTGTGCTTTTATAAATAACTTTTTTAAAACCATTTATACATTGATGTGTAGCGCATTTAATTAATAATGAATTAAAGATGATTATAAGATGAGATTGATTATGGCTTAAAGATGTAGCAAAAAAAATTCAAAAGAATAAAAATCGTCGCCATTTGTTAAGTAATCATAATTTCCGTCTCTCTGTGTACTACCCTCCCGTACTCAAATTAGAAAATGACGCTACATTTAAAGGAAAAATATGTTGGCATGAATAAAATATCCCACACACACATACACACGTCCCAATATAACGGATTCCACCATCATCACATCCTAACCAGGCTCAGCGATATTTGGCAAAATATCGCCGAATTTATCGAATTCGTTGACAAAAACAGAGAAACTTTTATAATCGCGTTTACCGCACTTTAACTTCGTTTTATTAACAAAAATTAGCCTAGTCTATAAAACCAGAAGCAAACTTTTCCTACCTCTACAGCCGGAAATATGTTTTTAGTAAAAGGTATTCGAAGTGATTGGTTAACTATATGTTAAATATACAAAAGTGTAATCGTTTTTCATATGCTTATATTATGTAATATAATTTTTTTTTCAAAAGCACTTTTAGTAAACAATGTGATGCATTGATATAAAATGCGCTTTTTTTGGAAATATTTGAATTATAAAACATGAATTTATGTTTCTTGTTTAGATGGTAAACAGAAAAAAATCAAATCCAAGTAATATAATATATTTTCAATCAAAAATAGTTATCAGTTTTTTTAAATATTGAAAGCATATATTCAGATTGTTAAAACCAAAATCTCTATTTAAATATCTGTTATTTATATCTGAATTATGTTTGACGATAAATAAAACAATATTTGAAATTTTAATAGTTGAATTTTAATAAATTTCTAGATGATTAAAAAGATACAAAAATCACTATGTTTTTAAATAATAGAAACTTTAGTGTGTGAAAACTATTTACTAGTAGTGTTGTTAAAAATCACTATACTTCTTGTTGTAAAAATTGATAAAAATTCTAATTTCTTAATATTTTGTTTAAAATGTGCATATAGTATATTCTGTCAAGGGTATGTAAAAATCCAATGATTAATAATATGTGAGAGACTTTTTACTATTCCCATTTTCTTTTAAAAGTACCCGAGTTGCCAGTTAAATTATTTTTTCTCACTTAAATTTTTTTCATATTTTGATATTTATTTTTTTTTTAACTTCAACAGATATGTAAGAAATAAAATATATTTACATATATATAGTAAATTAAAATATTATTTTCTTCATAACGAAGGATAGATTTCGGTATAAAAGAATTTTTTTGTAATACAGTACTGGAAAAAATTTTAAGATCACTTGCTAATTTTATTGTTTTGAATAAAATTCCGCAAAGAGTTCAATATATTGATTTTAGTCCTAAATATCTAATATGTGAAGTTAATTCAATTGTAAACGTAAAAAAGTACTTTTACTTGTGAAAATTTTGTAATATTATCAAATGAAAATAAGTTTAGGACCAGTTTCTTCTTTTAAATTTAGCATAATGAGGTGACGTCATGACTGTAATATTTTATGTGGGACTCATCTGTGTATTATGCTCATAGGTTAGTAGTCACTAGATCTGAAGTTTTGGGATATCGTCGATACCATGTCACACTATCCAATGTGAAAAGAATGGCCTACTTTTTTTAAATCCTGATTTCTTGATTTGCACCAATTTTCTGAAATGGTAAAATTCCCTTCTTTTCGCCTTAATTAATATTTCATTAAATAAGGTTAAATAAGGTTAAATAAAGCGAATTTCACTATTTCAAATAAGTGGTGCCAATCAAGATATCTGAATTTAAAAGAAGTCTTCCACTGTTTTTACAATAGATAGTTTGACATAGTATCGACGATATGCAAACGCTGCTTTTAACCCTCTCGCTGGGTAATTATTTTATCAAAACAGCTTCAAAAATTGTGTAGTTAAGAATTTTTATTCTTTTGTCCCCGGTTTAGCAAAACAAAATTTTTTGTCTAATTTAACCTGGAAAATGTTCCGATTAAATAAGTCAAAATTTCCAATAAAAAAATAACTAGTGGGAATAATCTAGGAGAATTAATTAGACAGAAAAATACATCCCGGAGGAAATCTCTGTTTCTTCAGCTAAAGGGTTAACATGGATCGCCGAAAATCATTGACTGGAGAAGAAAATCGTAAAATCCCAACTTTTTCAGATTGCGAGCTAAGTCAAAGGCGAATTGCCTTAAAAATAACCAAATTTTATACTGTTGTGAACAATTTTCTTTTGATCTAATGAACTATGGAATAAATAAAAGAAGCAGATGGCCATGAAAACCAAGCTGGGCGTAAACGGAAGGTTATTAGAATGACGCTTACAGATTATGCCCATTCTTCTATTGTAAAATCTGTTCAAGAACTCTGAGTAACGTCCAGAACAGTAAGAAATATCTTAGAAAGTGCCTAATGTTTGAAATATGCTAAATTCATAGACAAGTCAAAACTACAAAAGATCAAATTGATGCAAGACTAAAATCCAACGTATTAAAATGCAATCTATGTCAGAAAAAACAATTAAAGATTAAAAAAATCATCCTTGATGGTTCAGATGGTTTAAGATATGACTGGCATAATTTATGAAGGGTGCCATATGCGCTTTCAAAAGGTGTACAAGGCGGTTGCTCAGTCATGATTAGGGCAAGCTTTAATGTAAAAGGAAAAACAACTTTGGTTTTCGCGAATTATGAACTTCTTTGACTATCAAGATATTCTTGGTAAAAATTTTGTTCCACTTACAAGTGAACGTATTGGATCAGCATTTGATGTTGCTTCAAGATTACGCATCTATTCACAAGTCTGTGTCAACTTCAAATTGGCTATCTGCAAACAGCATTAAAACTTTGAACTCCAGCTAAAAATGGAGATCTAAACCCCATAGAAAACTGTTGGGGAATCTTGGTTCGTCACGTTTATGCCCATGGAAAGCAGTTTGATTTGATAGTGGTATTGAAAGCAGCCGTTTTGGAAACATGGAATCAAATACCCAATCTATATACCAACTCCCGACCTGATCCTTCCCAAACCATTATTTAGAAGTCATCCGTGTTAATGGGAAGCAAACAAGGTACTGAAAATTTATGTACGAATCTTTTAAATGCGTAATTTAAATATTAAATATTATGGTCCTAAACATTTTTCCATCAGGTTATATTATGTAGAAATTAATTTTTGGTTATCTTTAAAACATATCATTGTAATTTTAAACAAATAACAAAACGTGCATAATTTTATGTGTATAATGTTTTAATGATATTAGTTTTTCATTAAAGTAAGAGCTTTACTGTTTTTGTTGGTGGTCCTAAACTGTTTTCCAGCACTGCATATAAATATGAAGAAATTCGAGTCTTTAACTAAGTTGCAACACAAATAATTACATTATTTTTTTTCATACTTTAGAAATGATGGAGATGTAGAAATCATAGGGCCAAACCTATAATATAAATTGATATGAGTAATATATAAAATGGAGAGAATTAAAATGGGATGTTAAGGAAATTTTAATTATCAATCGGATATTAAATTATATTATTTTATGACCGTTTAGTAGATAGAGTTTAATGAAATTGAAGAACGCAAATAACATAATTCTAATAATTGAAGCTGATAGAAAAAAATTAATGTAATAAGTTAATACTTAAAGCAATTATTAATTTTATCGCAAGCTAAATTATAATATTAATATATTATTTCAAGATTGAATACATTAAATGAACTCCAAAATGCTTATGAAATATTTGATTATAATTATACTGGGCTCTCTTGTTTATTAAAGTAAGAAACTTAAATGAAAAATAGGATAAAAATAAAACACATAAATAAAAGTAAAATAACTTGATTAATATATATCAATTAAAAAACCCGTTAACAGGTTAAAAGTTTGTGACGCAGCACTTTATCTTATTGCCATAAGAATTTTAATTATTGGACTTAAGAATAGTGATATCAAATTTTAAGTGACGCTATGCTATTAATTAATGTATATGTATACATTTATTTATATTATTTATTTCATCATTTTATTTTTGTTCTATTTATAATTGCATGTGTAAGAATTATGTTAAATTTAAAAGGATGTATAAAAATTTATTCAATGATACTTTATCATTCACATCTTTCATAAATTCAAAATATGAGTTTTAAAAGATATGATATCAAAATTTAAGTGACGCCTTGATGTAGCTTTAAACAATGTTTTAAAATTCAATTTCTATTGTTTTCGGTTTGGCTAAATATATTTACACATGTAACCAAAACTTTTAACTTACCAAAACACTGTTAAAAATATCACTCTCACTGAACCTATACAATGCACTGCAATGTATTTATATAAAAAAAAATAGTGATTTATCTTTTGTGCCACGCTATCCAAAATCAAAAGTAAAATTTATGTAAAGGATTTTTATGCGTCATATTATCCATTTGCATACATTTCTATGACAGTGTTTGACCATGACAGACTAAATTGTTCATGTCGTTGAAAGCCATGTTACACCTTATTCGGTGACTTATAAAGTAAATTATCTAGAATCACTTTAAAAAATATTCATCAGCGTCAATCACTGATCACTCACACATGGATCAATATACATGTAAAATAGTAGTACCAGATGCAATTGCTTATCTTTGATAGCAAACTTAGGCCTTATTCGGTGAAAAGTGAGCATGAAATGTGAAGGAGAGGAGTAGAAATAAATGACGTCACTTGAAGCTGTTCCACTTCCTTCTGAATGCTAGGCCTAAGCGCTGACATAAAAATGGCGGCTGCCGAAGAAGGATTTTATTTAACGTATGCACGGTCTCTTAAATTTTGACACCAGTATTTTATAAAAGATTTCTTTGAATTCTTTAATCTAAGAAAAAAATGGGAAATACTTTTAAAAATTATTGTTAAAAAATTTCAAGGAGCCATACACACGCTTAAAAACTTCCACCTTCTGCAGCCGCCATTTTTGTGTCAGCGCTCAGTCCTAATATTGAGGGGGCGGTGGTTTTTCCTACCCCTCTTCTGCGTCCGTCATATTTATCCGCGTCTTCCACTTGAAACGGCTGATTGGACTGCTATCGCTCAAAATCAAATATTGGGGAGGCAGGAAAGGGGGTAATAACTCGTTTTTTGGATTCAATGCTTTCCACAGTGGAAGATTAAAATGTCTACTCCTATTCTTTATAGTTTCCATGCATGTCAGTCATGTAGAATAACTTTTTAATAATATTTTTTCATCAGCCTTTTCGCTAATCACTCGCAAATGTCACAAATGAATCTTCTCATGGCGCTTCTAAGTATAACTAAAAATATCTTCGATATTTTTAATTTCATTCGAATCATAATTGGTAGCAATATTTTTTGAGGTTTTTTGAAAATTGACTTCCTGAGACAGGGTTTTTTTTTTTTTTTTTAGGAATCCAAGCTGAAATGATGAAATGATGAATGGCGCTTCTAGTGTTAAAATCATAAATGTTCTAAATGTTTAAAATGACATAAATAAATATTAAAATCTAAGGTGAACATAGTTTGGAAGGTTTCTATATGTATTTTAGCTTTATAAATTATTGTTTAATAATTATTAATTTTAACCTTTCTTAAATTTTTGACTTAAACGACCAGTGGCCAACTCCCGTAATTGGATATCCATTCATTTATTTCCCCTTGACTGAGGTATTTAAAGGTCGAATCCATTGCTGTTGAGACAGCTAACGAATTTTTTCGTGACTTATTAAATAAGGTCAACCTAACGATTCAAAATCAGCTAGTATAAAATGGCTAAGTAAAAAATTGTATAAAGACGTGTTCAAAATGTCTAGCAGTGTGAAATAATTGGATCAAGTGCATTCAGTGAAACAATTGGCTTCACGAAAGTTTGTCGAATTTCCTAGACAAATATGCAAGTGAATGCAGATGTGAGATATAACTGAAAAGAAGAAAGGGACACATAAAAAACATCAACAAGAAATCCTGATTCTAAAACACTTTGTCACAGAGGCTTTCAGTATGTAAATTTGTTATAAAGTTTTAAAAAATAACATTTTTTTTGAGCCATCATTATTCTAAATGTTAAGTAATCCATAATCTTTTTTAAATGTTTGTTTTTTAATAAATTGTCAACATTTGTTACATTCACATTTTTGTAATTTCTAAATATTAAGTAAGATAACAATTTTAGTACGTCTGAAATATTAAAGGAACTTTTATTCGTCCCATTATGTTTCAGACTGCTTCACAAAATTAATTGTTTACAATGAAACCCCAGAATGTATCTTACAACAATCTAGTAATTTTTAAATTTTGAAATGAGATGATTCATTTGGGAAAACTCTGTATATTTATTTTCAAAAGATACAAAGCGCTTACAGAAATTATAGGTAACTCAGAAGAGAATATTGCAAGTATTCATTCCTGGTTTTCTTGTTTTTTTTTTGTTTTTTTTGTTTTTTTTTAGATTGAGAAAATTTTGTCTTTCTTTAGAGTATGCAATAAGCTTGTATGATGTTTGCCATGGTATGTGCGTTATTGAGTATGAAGTGTGTAGTATTAATAGTTCATTTGCGGGGGCACTCAAAGTAATTTCGTTATATCACGATCAATAGGAAAAACTCGTTTACAGTGTATTTTAGAGACATTGCGTTATTTCAAATGTATTTAAATTGATATAAATCACTTAATTTGACTACAAGATGATTACTGTATAAAATGGCATTCATAACATTTCTTGTTCATTTACATATGCACAAAAAATTAATCTGTTACAGTACTTCTTTGAGCAATAACTACTGGAAGTGCGTTTTCAATTACGGTATGCACTTTTAAATTAAAAACAAATAGCATGTTACTCTTTGTATATAAATTCTATACCTCGTATCAGGGAGGCACAATAGATTTCGGGTAATGCATGAGTTATTATTTTTGTTTAGATTGTATGACATATTATATTAAATCTGTTCATTTGAATGTATTTACTGATGCAAAACATGATAAACCTATCTGGAAAACCTTTGTATGGAAGACGAACTCAGAATTAGAACTACTTTCTGAAGAAGGAGTAGTTTCTACTACTTTTAAAACAACAAAAAAAAGAGATAGTGTGGTAAGTTGGTCGGTAGTGTGTTTTGTTAAATAAAAGTTTGTAAAATTGGTATTTTCACAGTTTATTACCGAATTATCAGAACCCAAACATCGAGTAACCAAAATTCAGTTTTAGCTTGGAACTTGGAAAGTTTGCAAAATGCTATTTCTGTTTTCTTTACGGATTATTGGACATCCTCACATGAATTAAACATGCCTCAGAATTACAATTTTTTTAATTTATTCCAGAAATATAAATGTTGGTATTGTAAACGACGTATACAACTTAAAATTTTAAGTGGGCTAATTTAGCTACGATGATGGCTTTAATGTGATAAGGAATAATTTCAATAGATGAATGTGAAGATTTTACCATTTGAATATAGCTCTTCCTATTAAATATTTTTTCGGGTGATGTGTGTTTTGAATATTTTCATTTCAGACGAATTTGTTTACAGTACTTTAAGCAACTTTCAACTTCTTCAAAATAACAACGGAAATGTATATTTAAACAGGTAAACTCGTAGAAAAAAAATTAAACACCCCCTACTAACTCTGCAACTAATTATAGTAGAAGAATGTTATTAGTACCAATCGATTGGAAATAAAGTCTTCTTTCAAATAACCTATATAAAATTTGCTTCGGCGGCCGTCTATATATCAAAACCAGACCTAACTTTGGTTTTTCAATGACAATACGCAATTTTGAACACATTTTTTAAATCTGCAGTTCAAACAATGCCTAAAAACTAATTTTCAAGTAATTTGGATGATACATTTTTGAATTATAAACATTCAAAATTTAGAGCTTCTAATATTAAATCACATTTTCATATTTTTATTAATATCTCCTCCAATTATTATCCTAATGCGATAATTTTATGTATGCATGTAATACTAAAAACCTCAAACATAAATATATTGAATTTGTAATTTTTTAAAAATATATATGAATTATGAAATAAATATTGGAATAAAATATTAATTTCAAACTATATTTCTTTAGAAAGATATATACATATTATGTACCGCTTTATGCGAATTCTCAATCTGAAATTTTTCTTTCAAGTAGTTTTAGAATTATCATTAAAAATTTTCAGAATGATGGCTTAAGAGGTCTTCTATGATGTACAGGTAAGCATAATTTGAGAAAATATATATTACTCATTTTATTGAAAAATTTGGGCTTACAACAGTCGAAATATATAAGGCGAATGAAATGGTCATATTGGCAACAAATAATATATTAATAGAAGTGCCTTGTCATTTTGTAGTACTTCATCAATCGAGTACCAAACTTCAAATTAGATACAGACCTTAAAATATGCTCATTTTAAAATAATTAATTTCTCGGAAACTAATTGTACGAATTTTATGAAATTTTCGATTTAGGCTAGTTGAAAGGTGTAGAATTTATTTATGTTTTAAAATTTGGGTATTGCTATTGAAAGAGACTAAGCTTGGGTTCATTTTTATATGTAGATGACCCCTTAGGCAAATTTTATATTCATCATTTAAAAGTGGAGTTTATTTCGAATCGTTTGGCACCTGTAACTTTCTTCTTCAATAATATGTTTCAGACTTAGCAGGAGGTGTTTATTTTTTTCCCCACGACTGTATGTACGTAACAAAAATATCCGGGTCGCCACACGGAAATACGAACATAGTCAGGTTTTAGGTTTGAAATCATTTTCATCCAAGTCAAATAGGGAAGAGGTACGATGGGGTTTCTTTCATTTTATCCTATACCACGCTGCAATTAACAGTATAGTCGTAAGATCAAAATTCAGTAATACAATAAAGGCAAGGCGCTGATTCAAAACTCACTAAGTATAAAAGATTAGATACTTAAAGGACTATCACAAATAACTTCGAGATAAAGAAACACTATCGGTTCAAAATAAAGGTTACCTCATAGTTTTCACTATCTAAATGAGTGTCTAGCGTAACCTAATTTGCACAAAACCACTAACATCAGATTCCAAAGGCCACAAACACGCTTCCAAAAATTAAGGTAAAAAGAAGGATTGATGTCGCTTCTGCACACACTGGTTATTATTGACAGAACCTTTTCATTTAAAAAACAACGCTAATTGTTGCTAGTTAACTACAAGTATTTCTAATTGGTTAAATATTGTTGCTTTGGTTTTTAAAAAAATAGTAAAACTGTTACATTACTACTTAGTAAGTCAAGGATTTATTATTTTACTAATATCTCTAATTTTTATCAATAGTTCTGTTAATTTAGCAAGGATCTCCGTGTTAGGTTATTTCATATCA
Source organism: Maratus speciosus (assembly GCA_963932465.1). Lineage (NCBI taxonomy): Eukaryota > Metazoa > Arthropoda > Arachnida > Araneae > Salticidae > Maratus > Maratus speciosus. Next base: position 294,008,791 of record OZ010788.1, on the reverse strand, counting down.
ACTGTTTAAAAGTTTTCTGATAGGTGGATTTTAATATGTATGTAATAAAAAAAAATATTTCGCCCTTTTATCTTAATTAAAATACTCTAAATTATTATAATAGCTACCCTTTTTACCTAGCTATAATAATATCTTAAATGTATTTTATATTTTTTCCAAGCTTTAAATGCGTATTCTTTTATTATTCTAAAAACCTTAATTCCATTCGTAGTTTACTTCTTAAAACCCCATTAAATTACTTTCGTTCATTTTATATTGAGATGAACTCTTTTTTTTTTTCAAATGTATTCAATATCGTTTGTTGTTTTCGTTCGCCATCCCATAATTCCTTACAAGCATTCTCTTTTCTCAATAAAACTTACGCGTCAATACCTGTTGCATTGGCTGGGAGAGACAGAATTTTACGATTATTGTTTTGCTTCAAAAACCATTGTCGCCTGGGAAGCTTTGTTTCTTGTATTTTCGTCAAGTTGTTTTAATATTTAAAATCTAGCGGTCTATAGTTACGATGTAGCAATGACCTGACTATGGATAGCATCATGGCTAGTGGAGTTTTTGCATTTTATGATCACTTAATGAATAATTGATGCATTTATTGGCTTCAGTTGTTATTTTCGGAAAAACTATCAAGGAAAGTAGGTTTGATCTTCCACTCTGATTATGATTTCACGACTGCAAAACTTTGATTTCTCGGTTAAGTTAGATATCGAGTGTATGGCTGCTGCTTAAGACCGATATGTTTATATCATACTAGTTAATTAATATCATATACTGCTCATCCGCAAGAGAAGTGACACATCTTGCGAAAATTCATTTTGCGTTTTATTCCACAGATAGGTCTTTCATAGGTGTGTCTTGCTACACAAAAAGTTTCTTTCATAAGTGTAGTTATACAAAACATCACTTTATAACGCTATTTGTCCATCGTGACCACAGAAGACTAGTGGATTGTGTGAGGAGGTAAATTAATCCAACCCTCTAAACATCATCATATGCCTTAATTCTTAAAGGATTTATACTGTTATGCCCGTTTTTACTCCTACATGCATAGCTAAGTGCTGTAACTTCATGTCACAGAAAAATCATGTAAATTTTCTTTTGCCTCTCCTGTGAAATTTACTTTTGCCGAGATGTGGTACTTTTCTTGAGGGTGAGCGATATGTGTCGCAGTGGAATTTTGTTTCAAATTTAATTTATTAAACAGTATATTTTCTGTTATCATTGTCGGTATAAAAATCTTTGCTCTATAATAAAATCTTAGACGGGTTATGTTTCAATATATTTCGATAATGTAGAAATTTTAAAATAAAATTATAAAAGATGGATAAATACTGGTGAACATTATTGCATATAAATCGAAATGTCGGTTAGCAAAAATATCTGGAATAAGATGAAGTGATGCCAACACTTGAGTGAGTTTAATTTAGGTACTGTACAACAATTTTTAGTACTGATAATTGTCTGTTATTTTATGTTAAGCAAGTTTGAATGCTAATAAAGTTCCAATTTAAATTAATTTTAAGAAAATGGGAACAATTTAGTGAAACTTTTAAAGAATTTTTACTGCTGGTTTCTATGATAATTTAAAAAGAATTGCCAAAAATATTTCTAAAAATTTAAAACGTTCACAACTTATGAAATATCCTATTAAAATAATAATAAAATGTCAGTGTCTAATGCAAGTTTGTTTCTATAAAGCAAATAGAATAAAATATATTATTACATTGTTTGTTTGCATAATCGTGCGAAAATTAAATGAGCGTAAGAAAAGAAATTAAAATGAATATCATAAAAGAATAGAAAAATTGTATAGACTTTTTTTAAATTTTCAGGAAAATATTACAGTAGATGGTTTAATTAATCATATGTTTTAAGTTAGATTTTTCATTATAACATTAAATAGATTTTTTGTTTTTATGTTTGTATTAAATTCTGATTTCAGTTTTAGAAGAACTTTTGGTAGCAATACGGTAAGTATTTAAATACATTCCTAAGAATGCAATCTAAGTAAAATCTCGTTGTCCTCAAGGAATTTTATATTTTACAACACCCACGCTATGACAATTTTTTTTCTTTGTATTACATCAAAGTATTTGCGTTACGTTTATTTCCAATGAATAGAAAATATTCGTAAAAAAAAAACAGTTACTAGATGTACAAGAATAGAATACGTTTATTTCTTTTCGGATTTAATAAAATACATTGCAGGAATTTTTAACAGTATCATTTGTCATTCATTAAAGAGAAATACTTTTGAAAAGATATGCATTATTCCTTTTTACCTTCTTTTACAGTTTGAATTAATTAAACACAAATTAAAAATGGAAAATTGTGTTTGCTTAAATCTTAGTACTGTGCTTTTAAAGTAATATAAATAATTATATGTATTTTAAACAAATTCCATGTTATAAGACTTTGAATTCCATTGAACTTATGAAAAGAAAATTCTACGCTACACAATTTAATGCATTACATTTTTCGTTTATAATATGCCTGCCTAACATAAATATTGGGAATTAATTTTCATGACTAACATTTATGCTCAATATGAAAATCTTCAGTCAACATAAAAGTCTCAATGTTTAGTGTCTTAAAAAGTAAAGATATTTGTTTTCTTTTTTGTTGTAAATGAACAGCGTCGATTTAAATTATAATAAATTTTCGACTACAATTGGCATATTAGTATTTATATTAAAATCTATCGTATTAAACTTCAATATTTACTTACTTCTAATGAAATTTAATATTTCTTTCTTAGACGAGATATTAATAACTGCACTTCAATATTTTCGATTACAGTAAAGGCAATTAATCAGTGCCAAATAATATCAAATTTTATTGTCAACTTTATATAATTGAAATTTAATTTAATTTTCTATTATTGAAAACATATTGTAATTTAAGGTTTCAGTTTAGAGAAAATAATAATTTAGTGACGCTTTTTTTCTATTTTTTATATAAAAAGCATGTACATAAAAAGCAGCTATTTATAACAACCCACGTAATGTAGCTAGGCTAGCTGCATGATTTCTCTTCATGTAATTATGTTTATATTCTGATATAATTGGGTTTTTCGTATTATAACAAAAGCATTTTAAGGTATGAAGATGATTTCTTGGTGATAAACACTGATTTCAAACACTTGGCAAGAAATGAACATTACTCTTGTTAAGCATTTAGACATCATGCTCGTTTCCCTCAGTCAGCTTATATATAGACGATATAAAATATTGGCTATGGTAAAATCATGGGTATTCATTGTTTTTCAATTTACAAGAGAAAAACGTTTACGTATTCCTAGAAAATAATTAAATAATTAAGAAAGAAAGTAAAATTTAGAATAGTGAGAACAGTCTATGAAATTCAACCAATAATCGAAACTGTAATAAATATATAAATACATATACAGTAGAGCGCCGATTATCGGAATTCATGTTAACCGAACTTCCAATTATCGGAACAACCTATTTTTCTCAAAAAAAAAAATTGAACACAACTTCCATTTACCCAAACAGCTTATTTCTCTCTCTCTTTTTTTTTTTTTTTTTTTTTTTTTTTTGTTAATGATGATGAGATCTTGGATGAGGTTTCAGATGAAAAAGAAATTGAAGAAATAAAAATGAATGCTCTGAACTGAAAATGACCCAAGTCCATCATGTAACGAAGCCTTTGAATGTTTGAAAACAGCTATGAAATGGTTTGAACGGCTCTTCATTGAAGAAAGCAACAACCGACAGTTTTTTTTTGCTTAAATTATAATATCTGGAGTTCAGAAAATTATAAAATGAGAAAAAGAAAATTTTAAATGATAAAAAGCAAACAAAAAAAATCCAGTTTTTAAAAACGCTAGCACTAACTGGTGCTGTCAGTCCTAAGTCTGTATAAAGTGTGAAGATTTTAGTTTAGTCAGGGACATCCCTTAAATTGTCTGTCCATTTATCCGAACTTTTTCTTATCCGAAGTAGGGTCGGTCCCGACTTGTTCGGATAATTGGGTCTCTACTGTATACACTGACGGAAAAAAAAATCCCAACACCAAGAAAGACTTGTGTTAGATAAACGAGATTTGGTAGGCGTGTTTATACATCTGAAAATTGACATTGATTGAAATTTCGCGCTTCGCGCATACGTTTGGCGCTAGTAGCGCCACTCAGAACTTGCAGATCAGGTTTACTTTAAATGCAGGCTGTAAAGTTCGTGGGCGTTATTTAGCTTCGAAATGTGACGTATTGAGTTGATGTTAGTCAAGAATGCCTTTAACAAGACGAAGAAGCCACTGTCAACAGCTCACCGAGTTGGAACGAGGTCGCATATTCAGGCTACGAGAAGGTGGGTTTTCTTTCCGCGATATTGCAGAAAGACTTGGATGGAATGTATCCACTGTGCCTGATTGTTGGAAGTAGTGGTCAAGGGATGGTACTGCCTCAAGAAGACCGGGTTCTAGGTGGTCACGTGGCACACCTAAGAGGGAAGATCGCCGTATTCGGCGTACGACTGTGGCGCATCGTACTGCGTCTGCGGCAGAAATTCGAACTGCAGTTGGTACCACAGTGACACAGCAAACTATTATAAATCGGTTACTTTAAGGACAACTGCGAGCTAGGCTCCCTGTAGTGTTCATTCCACTGACTCCAAGCCATTGCCGTTTGTGAAGCCATTCGTGTCAAGCCAGAGCTCATTGGGGGGCAGAGTGGAGATCTCTTGTGTTTCTTTTTCATCAGAAAACATAACAGATCTCCACTCCGTCCTCCAGTGAGCTCTGGCTTGACACCAATGACGTCGCAAACGGCAATGGCTTGGAATCAGTAGAATGCACGCTACAGGGCGCCTGGCTTTGAGATTTCCTTGAAGTAACCGATTTTTAACAGTTCGTTGTGTCACTGTGGTAGCAACTGCAGCTTGAATTTCTGCCGCAGACGCAGTACGATGCGCTACAGTCGTACGCCGAATACGGCGATCTTCCCTCTCAGGATTGTCAAGTGGCCTCCTGGAACCCGGTCTTCTTGAAGCAGTACTATCTCTTGACCACTGCTTCCAACAATCATGCACAGTGGATACATTCCAGCCAAGTCTTTCTGCAATATCGCGGAAAGAAAATCCACCTTATCGTAGCTCGAATATGCGTCCTCGTTCAAACTCGGTGATCTGTTGACAGTGGCTTCTTCGTCTTGTTAAAGATATTCTTGGCTAACATCTACTGAATAAGCTATATTTCGAAGCTAAATAACGCCCACGAACTTTACAGCACGCATTTAAAGTAAACCTGATCTGCAAATTCTGAGTGGCGCTACTAGCGCCACACTTATGCGCGAAGAGCGAAATTTCAGTCGATGTCATCTTTCAGATGTATAAACACGCCTACCAAATTTCGTTTATCTAACTCAAGTCTTTCTTGGTGTTGAGATTTTTTTTCCCGTCAGTGTAGGGTAAAGCGAGGAGAGCCTGCGCACATTTCAAAAGAGTAATAATAAAAAATCTAAATATTAATGTTTTGCTAAACCATGAATAATTTTAACTTAATTTGTTTTTTATGCATTTCCATTATTATTTTGTTGTTATACTGTAATTTAATAGAACAGCAGTAATAAAACAAAGATAACTATTTTGCGCAATCTCTCCTTACAGGGTAGGAGAGAATGCGCATATGGGTAGGAGAGATTGCGGACATAGGTTGAAGAGATTGTTATTAATAATAACTGCAATTAAACTGATAAGAATAAAAATTACACCTAATCAACATTGTTGAAAGGTTTTTGTGAGTAAATATTATTGTATAGGAGTGAATATTTCAACCAAATGTTTAAATAATAAGTAAAAGAAAGAATTTCAACGACAGTTAAAAAAATTTAATTTAAGAAGATTAAAATAACAGAAAAAGCAAGACCTACTAAGATTAAAAATTAACATTAATCTAGTTGATAACATGTTTAACTTGAAAATTACTTCATTTCCATTTCCACAGTTTCATTGTATTTTGTTTGCTAACCGAAGTTGTCGTCGTCCACAATCGATGCGCTTATTGTTGTAAATCGTGCATCTTTCGTGCAATCACCTGCAACAAGCAATACATTGAATCCAGTAAGTTGTCGAATTTGTCTCCTGGTACAATTCCAGGCATTCAGTGCACTCATCCTTATTGAACTTCGAGTTTTTTTCCTTGAGTTTTTTTATCCCACTTTTTGTAGAAGTACTTTATCTTCAGATGTATATTTTTGTCGCGGCATCCTTCTTAAGTCTTTTTTCATGTATATTTTGTGGATCAGTAACATTAGTTGCACTCTGTTTTCTTTTGATTTGAATGACATTACACTACTTGGAATGGGTGAAAGCTTTTCCAAAACATTGTATTAGAAAATTTATTTTAGTTAACAAAATTAATTTATTAGCAAATTCATTGTTCATAAATTAAAAAATATATATATAAATATTTAATTAAATTATTAACAAATATATTATTAATTTATTAACAAAAATAATTACATAAAATTAATTTAATAACAACTGTATTATTAATTTATTAATAATTTTTTTATCTTGAAAAGTATTTTTTTGCAAATTAATTTATTGCCAAATTTAGTTTTGATAATTATGTATTTTTCCGAAATTATTTCAAAATTGATTCATTCCTTTGTTTTACACGTAATTTGCAATTCATACAAATATATAAATAAGCTGCCTAATCTGTCCTAGCACTTAAACTTATGGGGAAATGCGCCATCTCTCCTAAGTAGCAGATGCGCAAACTCTCCTATTTTGGTAGGAGAGATTGTGCGGCCTTTTATTTAAATAGGTCCACTTCTAAAATGAATTGTTGGTGTTCACATACTTAGTCCAGGTTAGTAGTTTATAAAAAATCGTTTAAGTTCAAAATATTTTGTATTACTGACGTTCTACAAAAATTCTGACGAACAGTTTTGAAAATTCAAGCACTTACTTTGGAAAAACAAAACAAAATAGCACTGTTTTATCCAAGACGCTTGGAACAATCAATATGCAAATTCATCTGGACACTGCAGTAATGCTGCTGTACAACTATCTGGAGTCGCTGCGCGCGCACTCTACTCCTTCCCGTCGAATCTCTTTGTGCGCAATCTCTCCTACAGCGCGAACTCTCCTCGCTTTACTATATATATACATGTTACGGGCAAAACCCGATTTCAGGTCAACTAGTTTACCCTAATTCACTGAGGATAAACTGCATTTTCCTAGGCCAAACTAGGTTAACCTATACCGTTAGGATAAACTAGATTTTCCTAGGTCAAGCTAGTTTATCCTAACGCACTTAGGATTAGCTAGTTTTTCCTGAGTCAAACTAGTTTGGCATAATGCATATAGGATAAATTAGTTTCGCCTAACGCATATCGAGTAAACTCGTGTGGCGTGCTATTATCAGGTCTGAACTAGTTTAGCTTAGCCAATTCAATTTGGCGTGCTGTTATTGAGCCCAGTGAACACCACGACGCCAACCCCCGGCCCTGTGCCGTGTATTATTGACATCGACCCTGTATAATATATTTTATAGGATAGGGGATGGGACACTGTCCCTTATCTTCTCATTTCACCTTATTTGTAATTATAAAATATGTTCAATATGGTAAATATTAAATTTAAAGTAATATGAGCTTTAAAAAATATATAATTATCTCATTAAAGGAAGTTACAAAATATTTTCCCTATAGTTAATATTAGTTTTGAAAATACTATCAAGCATTATCAAGTTTAAAAATAGTTCAATACTTATATCGAATGTATTTCAATAAAAATACTCACATTGTGTTAAATTTTTAAGTTATGTTAAAATTTCACGTTGTATTATATTTTTACGTAAATAATAAATTTATTTAAAAAAAGGTGCATTTTATTTACAGTCGATGCCAAACGTTTAGGACCACCGTGCAGAAACTAGCGTTTTTAAAATTGAAACCACTGATAATGTCATAAATCAAATCGATTTTCGTCAGATGGCATCATTCCGTCTGACAGTGGAGTTTCTGTAGTCGCTTTTCGTTTGAACTTTGAGTAATAAATGTCGCAGCCGCAATTTATTGTCTGGATCTTAAATTTCAGTGGTGATCCTAAACTTATGGCCACGACTGTAATTGTTATTAATGGTTAATAGCAAACTGCAACTAATTGAATTTCAATTTATTTCAATTGTAATTATGTTGAATAGTATATAATATAATTTAGTTGTATAGAGGAGACTCGGGCACAGTAGTGCAGTAGTGCACAGTAGTTAAACTTTTTCAGTTTTAACTTTTTTTCCCTCCTTAACAGAGAGACCAATCTGCATGAAAATATTCTTGTATACTCCATAAACCTTTTACATGCCTCAACGTGTTCTCAAAACATACTTTTTAATCCATTTTCAAAATAAAAATAATTTTATTCATCATAAAGTAGACCAGTGTGCCCCAGAGGCGAGGAACAGTGGACCGCTATTAGGTATTATCTGAATACCAATATAAATCAATTTTTCACCTGTCTGATACTTCTTTATTTCTTCTTTACCTTCAAAAAAACATAATATAAATTTGCAAATAACATTTTATAACAAATGACATAAATAACACACACCCAAAGAAAAATATATGTTTTGAAAATAATGACATATTAAAATACATTAATTGTTTAAAATAAGGTAATGTTAAAAATCAGTAAAACAAAGAATAAGTTCACATTAAAATTTGCAAATGAAATTCAAAAATACTTATGAGTAAGAATGAGCCTAAAATGTTCCTCAATTTTGTTTTGTTCCTGGAGCAACATTATGGTATTACTGATATCAGTAACAGATTCATCAACAGTTTCTGGAAAAAATGTATTTATATTTAGTTTGCGCCTCATGAATATTACCTGAATTATGATAATCATCATCAATTTGGATACATTTAAATTTATAAAGGGAGTAAATACACAGAAAATATTTTTTTACTATGTTAAAGAAAATGTCACTATTCTTCCCTTACTTTAATTTCAGATATAACTATATTTTAAAACAATATTTCTTTATAGAGAATAAGCTGTTATTAAATATTCTACATTGCTGGAAAAGAGTGAATTGCGAACCATTGTGCCCCTTGTTCAAGTTCAATTAATATTCATGTTAAATGTTGTTAAAGCTTTTTTTAAGGATATTGACACTAAGATTAAATAAAAACACTCATCTTACCTGTTCAAAAAAGCTTTTTTATCTTCATTATCTCTAACTTTTACTAACTAAAAAAAAATTATGATAATGAAAAATTTTACTTTTAGAAGGTCAAAACAAACCGTCAGGATAAAATGGCACATTCTGAGCTAACCATGTGTTCCAAAGACTATAAATAACCAATAAATTACTGCTGTCTAAGCTTAAAAAAGTAAAAATAAATATAATAATAGGGGGTGGTACATTGTGACCCAAGGTCCAATGTGTCCCGGTCTCCCGGACTACATTTAAATCATTTGCAGTTAAAATATTTGCAATTAAATTAAGTGGAAGTTGAAGAGCGTATTTAAGTGAATTACATAGCATTTTATGACGTTGCACATTTACGATCATCTTAAAGAAAAGCGTTATGTCATTATTAATTTTTTTAATATTTTTATGTGAGGTATAGTATGTTGTAAAAACACAACGTGTCAGTACAAATGAACCACATTTTTGTCATATGGAAACCTTTGAAGCACTTACTATGTAGCGGTACATTACATTTACTACACATATTTATAATTTCACTGCTGCAATATGTGTATTTTGAATTGTTGAACTTTATTTCCTTCTTTATATTGAAACTCTGAACAAAATATGAAATTTATCAATAAAAATTTTCATTATGTTCTGTACTATTTCATTCATACTTCTAATTATTTACAACTTGAAACAATTAGCATCTTATTTACTGAAAACTAAAAGTAATATTATCAATATGTGATTTGTTAAAATATATATAAAAAAATAAAAAAATCACAAACTGAATGTTGCGAAAACGAACATCAGTCTTTAATGGGTTAAACAAGCATGAATATGTTTACTGGAAAATTGATAGCATCCAAAAATCTATCTCCCGGGATAAGAAAAGTGAAAACTCTGTGAAAACTATCATTTTAATACTATCATTTTACGACAATTTCCAAAGGTTTTTAAAAATTCTCCATTTACCGTATTATATGAATTTTACCATAAATAAATTTACTTCCGAAAATGAATATTCATTTCATTTCAATTAATATTGTGTTTTGTAATTTTGATAGTTTCTTTCAATGTTATTAACGTAAAAATATATTTTTCAGAAAATTGAAATAGAATATTTGAAATCAAAATAGTTAGTAAGAAAAATAATGGGTTTTGTGTGGAGCAGGTTATCGTTAAACAGTGAATCCAAATTTATTGAGGTCAATTGTTTAGAAGTTCTTTTGTGTTCATTTGTGGATTTCGCAAGATTTGATATATAAAAATATAGAAAACTAAATACAGGGTACGTCAGGTATTTGAGAACAAATCAACGTCTGCTTTCAAACACGAATATGTGCTAGAGATGGAGTTTTTTTAATGTTCTGTACAATTGATCACATACACACTGGATGACATCATCCATTGAAACTATTTCCTACATCTGCAACCGCCTCTACAGGCAATCAAAACTGACTGCAGGTAATGGTCAGATGAATGATGGGAACATTTGTAACTGCATACACAACCGCTGCCCTGAGTGCTTCAACATCGCTGTGTGAATAACTATTGGATTCCTTCTCAACTACATACGTATAGGCCACTCGGTTAATATCTGGATAGCTGGGAGGCCAACAAGTTGAGAATGACATTGTCATGCATGTTTTAGCCGTCCATTTTTATTTGTATCTGCGTATAGGATAGTGAAGTGTCTTTTTAAAAAAACACACGGCATCCCATGTATTACACAGGTAATTTTGTGATTTAACATCTCGGTATAAGCAACGGCGTTCGCTCTGGCACCTTGAAGAAGGAAATGTTGATGCATAAGATCGTCTTCGCTTCTCAACACCCACCAGAATCATCAGTGATACTAGAAATTTTCTGCCCGTGTTTGTCAGTACATCTTCTGGGATTTTACACCATCACCGTTCTTTTTTCGGTTCACTTTCTTGACCTGGGCAAAGTTAATCTCATTGGAAAGAAACAAAAGCATTCCTGGCTCCTTTTGATGATTCAGCTTGGTAAGAATGCGCTTGTTTCTGCTCAGGTAGTTGTACCTGCCTCTTTTAGGCAAGAACTATACTCTTCTAATCATGTACGACCTCTAACGAAGGCTATCATGAATCACGCATCAGATTGTGGCCTCATCAACCTGTATGTCCTTAGCGAGTGCTCTTATCGACTTCGTAGGATTTTCATCGACTTGACTAACAAAGTCTGGTGTTTTGAGGATTGAAAACGTTGTTTCCTGCATGAAACGTTTGTCACATGAAACCTGGCAGTCACCAGCTCTCTCCTTACATTAAAGTCAAGTGGCCGGGTGAGATTCAAAATTGTGGAAATCTCTAAATCGAAGGGTTCTCAAATATCTGACGCACCCTGTATTTGTTGTTCTCTATTGCAGTTTATTTTGAGTTAGAAATATTTCTATAAAGATTTAATTATAGCTAAACAGAATTCCTACTGGTATAGGAACTTTTGCCTTCGGAAACTTTACGCCAAGTAATCACCAGTATTTTCTTAGAGACAAACACGCCTTTGCAATCGCGCGGATCATATATAAATACGAGTTTTTCTACTTACAAATACTGGTATTTCAGCTGAAAGTGGAGGTACCCTGCTATAGCATATGGTTGAATGAAAATATATCAGAGCTGTAAAATTATGAAGCGAATTGTACTCTTAAAGAATGATGTAATCATTTACCTACTACTAACAAAAGCATATGTCTGCGATTTTAACGTAAAGGAGCTGGTTCAGTTTACCGAGAAGGAAAAGTTAATTTCAACACATTTTTTTTCTTTTTTATGCTTCATAACATAGAATTTAAATTTAAATTATTTTATTTAGTATTATTTTCTAAACAAAATTTCGCTTAATTTTATGCATTGTTTTTTTTTATTATTATTATTAAAATGTTACACAGAGTATCTATAAAAGATACTATAATATGAATTCCATATTAGTAATGAAACATCTAATAAATCGTTTAATAAATACATAAATATAATTTAAAATGTAACTTACTGATCATAACAACAATAAAAAGTTGTTGATAAAATAAAATGTAAACATTAATTAGTGGTAATAAAATGTGAAAAACTGGTGTGATACACAAAAAAGATAAAGAAATTCTCAACAACGCCAGAAAATTAAGAAATTCGTAATGCTTATCAAAAGAACTATATTTTATTTCATCAGGTGCAGAGAGGGTAGAAGCAAGAAGGCTCCTTATTTCTAACTTGCAGGATTTATTTGTCTTACTCTACTTTAACCTTCCTACCCTGTTGAAATTTTACTCAACCGTAATAAAAACATTTCACATCAGAATTTTCTATATGAACCATTTTATGTATTTATTTATATTAGTTTTCGTTGCTTTTCATTTATCTTACATTACGAAAAGAAATCTGGTTCGAATCGAATGAAATGAATTATAGAAATGGGTCGATTAGACCCATTCAGTGTAGGAAGGTTAAAAGTGGGAGGACGTCTTCAATGAGCCCTATAAAAAGAGATACAAAGTTCTTTCAATAGCCTTTGCACATTCGTTAAATTTATGATATGATTCAGAAGATTATTATCTATTTTTGTAATTATTTATGAGCAATGCTTTCCACACAATTTCATTGAAAATAAAATAAAATAAAATTTACAGGTAATCAAACTGATCTCCAGTTAACAACAGGAAATAGATAAAATTAACTTTTTCGTGTCCGATTAATTTCCATTATGAGAGCATAATTACTTTTACGCTAACTATGTTAATATCACCTATCTAAATAAATTTATTGAATATCTAATACGTCATTGTCTCAAACGTAACGAATGTAGTTATTTTGCGTGCTATTCAGTTCATATTCATATGACAACTGACTAAGTAAGAGTTTTTGGAGACGTTTGGAAAATGACGTATTACAACAAAGATTTAACACACATTACAACTTTCTAATATCTTACTGCATTTTATCACACATCACTCATTCAGAAAAATAGCCTATATTTTAGACTTAAAGACTGAAATATATGTCTAAAAAATATCGCCAACGGTGAAAAGAAAATTAACCCTTTCCGGCGCGGAGTACTTCTGTTTATAAACTGATGAAATAATGGACTGACACCAGAATTAATAAACGAGGATATTATAAAATATGAACTTGTTTATTTTCACGTACATCATAAAAGGAACATTTTAATTAAATATTCTAGGTGCCGTTTGTCAGTTTTCGAATTAAAATTAGGCGGACTTTTTGAAGGAAACCACACTCAAAAGAGTTAAGGAAAATTTTATTATTATTTTTATTACTAAATGCCAAAACATAAACGAAGTCATAATAAGAAATGCATATACATATGTGCATACTAGCATTACTACATGCAGAATAACAAATGTAACTGTTATGACAAAGTAATACGCAGTGAAAGATATGCACTATTAATAGTACCCCTGACACGAACAGGTTAATAATATAACAGAATAAATAATAAAATAGACAAAATAATAATAAAATAAAATAGATAAATAATTATAAATAAGTAATAATAAAATAGATAAATAATACTAAATTAATAATAATAAAATATATAAAAATAATTAATGCAAAGTAATTCACAAAAATCTGTAATTTTGTGATTTATAACAAAATGTATTTTTAAATGTAATTAAATGCGTGTTCCAGATACTGCAAATTAAATGAAATTTATATCCAGAAAATGTAATTACATTTATAATGAATACATAATTAGTAGCCATTAACAATTAACACTATCAAATGCGTGACTTATAGGGGCATTCAAAAGCGCAATAAATCATTTTATAAGAAGCTCTATTAACAATTTTAATTACTATGTATAACTTATGATATTTCGAATTTAACATCAGTGAGAACGGATTTTCAATGTAAGTATTCCTAATTTTTAAATCAGAACCTTGAACTTCAGCTTTGCTGTTTACAAAATACACTGCCATGTGTACAGAACATGTGCGAAAATGAATTTCCTTTTAAATGCAAAACTGTAATGGATTTTTTATGTTTAATAAATATTTTAGATTACTCACATCACCAAAAATATATTTCTACATTATAGTTTTGAAATTTATTTAAAACTGTACTTTCGCATTAGCCACATGCCAGAATTTTAATATCCGAGGGAAAGCTGGAATCATTTCATTACTTACAGCGACTTTTTTCTGGTTACTCCGGACAACAATGGTTCTTTCAAAGAACTGAAAATTAGGTCATTTTAGACCAGTTTTTTTGTGCTGATTGCGAATATTCTTTCCGTTTTTCTCTAGGTGGTCAAGTTTTTGAGATTTGCATATTTAAATTTATGCAAATTTAATCTATTTTTTGTTATTTTATGGAAATTTTAGATACAATAAATATCAGATTGAATAAACTTTTCTAGATAACGATTACTGGACTATTTGTTTCTGACAAATGTCACGATCTGCATATTATTAACATTTATCTGGAATTTATTAAGCCTAATTTAAATATTTTGCAAAGGCGTAATGATTAGATTATTATCATCTTTTAAGTAGTTGCCACAGAATTGACGGAATACTTTTGTTGATTAGATTTGTAAGGTGATTTCAAACCTGCAATCTGTTTTCTTATATCTCATCTAGTTTTTGAGTAAAATGAATTTCTATTTTTGTTCGGTACTGACTAGTTTGATATAAGGTGCTTTTTAATACCGTGTACTTGATTGAGAAAAGGGTGGACAGCGTAAGATTTCTATCAGAGACATAAACAATGATTTAGGTAATCGAAATTAAATTGAAACATTTTGTAGAATCTATCCTAACTAGTTGAAGTACATAAAAAGCGAATTCTGGATTTTCTGACCAAAACAATTTTTTTTTTCAAAAACTAGACATGATAGAAGAAAACAAATCCAGATTTGGAATCAGCGCAAACAACTGGTTTAGAAACATACTAGTATACTCGTGTGGCTAAAATATTTGGACGTCAAGAAACAATATTAGAAAAAAACATAAAATATATACAAATTAGACACAATATTTCGCAGTGACATGTCAGTGTAATCTCAGAAAAAACGTTTTTGCAAAATAAACTAGACAGCAGTCATACATATAATAAAAAAGCCAGTTTTCTAATGCTTTAAGCCCTAAATTTGCATTTAGATGTACAAAATTTACTGTATTTCCATAATTCGGTTTTATGAAACTGAAAAAGTTCAAACTTATCGACCAATGTTAATATGGCGTTTTAAAAGAAACTTTGCTTACATATATTAATATTTGTTTATTATTATTTTTATTATTTTATTTATTTTTTTATTGAAGAAGTTTTAATTTCTTTATGGAATATTTCCGGGGAATAAAAGCTGAACTATTTCAAACATTTAAAGGGCAAACAGGTTAATCTTCTGTTATCGATCCGCATACAATACCGAGGGATTTTTTCATTGCCTTTTAAAGTACATTTATTTCTATTCTATGGTGTAAAAACTGAAATTGAGCGATGCTTAGAAGTTTAAAACAACTGCCATGAAAGCAACATTTATAATCAGGTCGTTGCCACTGTCTAAGTGATCTCAAAATTTCTCACGGACATGTTTCTTTATAAATAGATTAATGAAAGATTTTTAATAACAACAATATGTCTTATTTGCTGTATTTTAGAAATACGTTTATACAACGTTAAAAAAATTATTAATTATACTACATTTGATGCTGTACACATAAATACTCTTCACAAACTGTACATAATCAATCAAAATATTTGAATAACGTGCTAGAGATGTTATTAAGTTTGAGAAGATAAATCGGTAATCTCTTGTGAATAAATGTTTGCAATTGCAGAGAAGAATTTTAAATAGTAAAACCTTTCCTTCGGAGTAATAAAAACTAATTAGGCGTCTTTGTTAATACAATTATATATGCTTATCAGATAAATATCGAACATGCAAGATGTTATAATCGATTTGAAAAATGCATTTCTATGTCATTAATAACCTACTTACAATAATATTTTTTCTTTATACTGGAATTGGTGTTGTATATAATTTACTAAAGATCAAAATTTAAATATGTATTACCTTTCAGAATACGTCTAGATTTATGTATGAACATATGCAGTACTAAAAGGGAGTCAATTTGACCCCATCTGTACATTAAGGTAGATTTCGTAAGAAATACTACCTATTGCAGTCGTTACCATGCTGCGACTTTTGAAAAATTCCTTCATAACTTTTCATTATATGACACCAGGAATCCAAAACCAGCCCCACCTAAAAATGTTTATATATATATATATATATATATATATATATATATATATATATATATATATATATATATATATATATATATATAAATAAATATATATATATATATATACATATATATATATATATATATATATAGATAGATAGATAGATAGATAGATAGATAGATATACATATATATATATATATATATACATATATATATGTGTGTGTGTGCGTGTGCGTGTGTGTGTATGTATGTATTAAATTTTGTCCGCTTGATAAAAGTCACAATCATGCATGGATCGTCTTCAAGCTCGCCCAAAACTTTGAGAGGGCTAATATTTCGGCGGGGATTGCAAATAGACAAAGCCGGACCAAGGCGGATGGAAATGGGGAGCGTTCAAAATTTTTAATACCGCCTTAACATCATTCGATAGAACCAACTCTTACAGAAAAATGACAGCGAAAAAAAAACATTTGTCGTTATAGCAGTTGCCAACAATTAAATAAAATAATAAAATTCTTACCACAACAATTACTTTTTATCGCAAGACTACCACGTGAAAAATTAAAATGAAATGAATAGCTTGACGAATTGAAACAAAAAATGAATTCCGTCAGTAATTTTCTAGAGCAAGAGTTCCACGAAATGTTATATCCCACGGAAATATAATGAACACCAGCAGGTAAATATGTAACGTCATGTGAGTTTGAAAAAACGTATTAAAATATGATAAAAACCCGACTATGGAAATATTAACATAATATTTTAATATTTTGAGATTCTCTGAAGTATGTTTCGCCTTTTTAAAACCTACTCCATATGTATGCGTGTGTATATTCGTGTATATTACAATTTTGACAAAACGTTTAGGTCCCTAGAGCTCATTTGTAGTGAAGAAACTGTGCTTATCTCTAATCTTGATTTAGGTTTTGTTGGTGAAATTAGTACTTAACTTCGAAATCCACCTCCGCCTGTAGGCCTAGCCGGCAGGGATTTTTTGTATTTTTTTTTTCTCATTTAGAATCTGCATGATTAAAAAATTCTTGGAATTATTCTATAATGGTCTATTTCATAATTTTATCTACTTAGTCAGTTTCGCACAGTTAACATTTTTTGTTTATTTGCAGAAATTGCGATTTGTGTTACATGGAACCCATCTTAGGAAATCAGGGGGAAAGAAATGTAATTTTTGGCATCCTGCCAAATGTAGTTAGCTGTGGGTACAGGGTTACCATGCAAGCAATTGTAGCCCCCTTCCTCATTTCGTTATTTCTTTGTTCTTTGTTCAGTAGTGTGTAAATTTTGCTGTTCAGTGAAATGAATCGTCGCATCGTACGAACATTATAATTACTTAGGGGGCGGGTAGGCTAAACTACCTAGGGTCATCCCTTTTTAAATCTTAGGCATTTAAGTAATATTTCCATCTTAGGGCGAGGGTTAAATCGTGTTTTAGAGTAATAGATTTGTTCATTTGTGAATTACATCTAAATGAAAATATTTAAATAAATAAATAAATTACTGTTTACCGTTGACTATGCAAAATATTTCTAATGATTCATATATCATAAAATTCTCTGTCCTGGCTGAAAAATCTTCAAGCACTAACAAGACATCAATTACACCAAAGGGAAAAAAATTACACCATTTTGGAGAGAGTGGCACCGATGGGATACAAACCACGGATCTCATGATCAGGAGGCGATAACGTTAGCGTCGAGCAAAAGGCCAAGCCAGTTGCTTTAAGCTAGTAACTCGCTGTATACTAATCAAATGAGATGAGATCGCTACACACTCCATCCCCAATGAGAAAGACGTATTGCTGACGTACTCTAAGCCAGTAACTCGCTTTATACTGATCAAGTGAGATGAGATCGCTACACCATAAAAATAAGAAACGGATAAAGCCTTCCGAAGGATCTCTGTCTTTGTTTATTACACTGCAAAAAATGTATGTAATGTTAATCCATAAAATCTGTGGCAACATGCTGCCTCTATTTTAAGGAGTAATTTAACTTGTGCAATTGTGTACTTTAAACTGATATAACTTGTGTTATATTACACATTAGTGTGACGTAACACAAGTTATATCTGTTAAATTACTCACTTAATGTATTGCACCTGCTTTCAAAGTGGTAACAAGTCTTTTTTTAACCTGATGAAAAAAGTAATAGTTCTGTCGAAAAACTTTGCGCATCTTATATTTTTACAGAGTTATTAAGTAGTGTTTTGCCTTTATATTACATCTGCGATCTGACATTTAAAATACAAACTAATCGGAACTCAGATGTGAAGTTATGACTTATCGATTGTTGAAAAAAGTTTATGTCACACAATTTATACTTTGGCGGACAGGCGTTTAGTGATTTAAAAAAAATCGATTCTGAATTAATTAAACAATTTTACAAAGTGACACAAAAATCAATTTAATTAAAAAAATAACTTCTTAGATATCCGCTTACCAAATCATCGACGCAAAGACGACGTTTTATATATTTCACTTCCTGACTTTCTCCTGCTTTCAAAATGGTAGCCCTCTTCTTTGTGCCAGAAAAAGAAAGACAAATTTCTTTCAAAAGGCATTACGCATTTCTTATTCTTATGGTGTAATTCAGAATTATTTTGCCTTTATACCACAACTTTAATTGGTACTTATCGGTTAGCCGGGCGCCAGTGTTATATATACTGGCGCCCGGCCCGTATATATATATTGTATATATACATACATATATATATATATAAATATATACATACACATACATTAGGTTGGCCCTTAGGAATAGGCAATTTTCTGAAAGTAGACATTTTCCTGCTCCCACCGACTAATCCTGTTCCAATCAACAAAAATATGGGCTCTGCAAACTTTTAGCTCAATCAGAAAGTTTTAAAGGAACCCTCAAATGCCTTGAAGTTGTAACATTGCATACTCAACGAGTTAATCCGTTCAAAAACGGTATATTCTTTTCTATATTGACATTTATTTACTTCTAACAGAAGTTCATGTAGACACATCCAAGCAACCCACCCCAGCTGTTGTTTAAAAACGTTCTAAAGGATAATAACCAAAATAAAATTTGAAAAATTGCAAAAATATCGTCAAAGAGATAGAAAATATTAGGATTTTTTAATAAAGCTCACAACCGTTATAATAGAAACACATTTTTATTTCCAACAATAATTGCTACATCATCATAAACATAATATGAAGAGTGTTCACACTGAACAATGTGAATACTTTTTAGTGTTCTATGAAAACTAGAGATTGAACATTATTTTTTCCGAAGAGAGAATTTAGTGGCAGTTGGGTATTTCTTACGGTTTTCGCTAACGATCTGTAAACAAATTGTTTCTCAGTTTCATTTTTTGTGAGAATGTTATTGTAATCCTGAATGAGTTTGAGTTCTTTTTCTGCCACCTCATTCACAACAGCTGTCTTCTCTAGTTTTTCAAGTCCACTTTTGTAACTAGGATAGTCCTTCCATGTTGAAGGATCTTTGTTGAAGAATTCGGTGCTGTTAGAAAATCGCGTGAAGAATTTTTTTTTTGTATCAGGAGTTATAAAAGACGAAAACCCGATGTTTGAAAAGGAAGAAAAATCATTTTGGTTCATAATATACCTTTTCGTTTTATTTTCTTCTTCCGGTTTTTCACCTTTATTTGCTTCCAGCTGAACTTGAGCCATATGTGACTTAAACTCTATCGGAACATTGTCATCAAATATCGGTAGAGCCACAGTTGCGAGACCTAAGTACCACAGATGGTTGGAAATTTTTTTAGATGCAGCTTGACTGATTTCTGGATCAATATCCTGATACTTTATCAGTTGACACATGAATAGGAAATCATGATAAGGTGCTTTTATTGATTCGGATGACATAAACCAGGCCCGAACATACAATCGAGCGAGAAAAATACATATTCTTCTTATAGAACACTTCTCCTTATGGGTTAATTGAAATTGGTCTTGAAATATGTATATTTTAAATGCATAAATTTCTTTTGACATCCATCTAGCATGACTTACAGCTCCTGGCATACGAAACGATATCCCATTTTTCGGAATGCCACCAAGAAAGATCATTGTTAACTCCAACAGTTCTCGGTAATCACCTCGCTGTTGCTTCTGAGTAGAGTGGTGGTATTCAAGAAATCTAACTAGGATAAAGTGAACATCACCAGGCACTTCACTGCTGTCAGTCATGTAAACATTCTTCTTCAGTTTCGTTCAAATTTTCAAAATATTTTGAAAAATGCCATGTCTGCACCATAAGTTGCACCCAACAGTGAGTCGAATCAGTTACTCAAAACTAACTCATACATGTGGTTGCGGCAAGGGAAGTACAACACGTTGCGATTGAACATTTTTTCTAGAATTGTGCAGGCACCATTTATTCGACCTGTGTTGTTTGCTGCCGTATCACAGATATGTACTTGAATTTTGTCATCTGTTCCCCCATTTCTCTACTGTTTGGTAAACAGCCATGGCTTGTTCTTCTCCTGAAGATGTTGGGATTTCAGGGACTCCCAACAGTTGCTCCTTGCCTTGAAAAGTTGTTATTATTGCCAGTCTGTCTACCTTTTCAATTCATGTGAGTGCTGTCAGCAGCTTTCCATCCCAATTTAATACCAATTCTTGACAGTCATTCAGAATAATTTTTTCTGTATTTCTGTATCTCTCGCCTCTCTAAATTGTTTTCTAAGGCGTTGAAAAGAAGTGCCCTTTATTAACAGGCTTTCAGTATCACAACAGAAATCTTTTGCAGCATCCAGTAATATGTAATTCGCATTTCGGTCAGTTATTTTGCATTTATCAAAAACTTCACAAAGACGGGGAGTAAATAATTGCAATGTACCTCGAGTGGCTGAAACTGCTTTTGATGCTGCGGTTGTTGCTGTTTCTGATATTTTCTGATTAATGACCGAAGAATTTTTACTGTTATCGTCACCACCACTGCTTTCACTGCTTGATTCTGAATCGTCAGTTAATGATGAAGCAAACTTATAATTACAAAAATTTGTTTCGATTTCTTCATAAGTTCTTTTTTTCCTTGCAGTTTCCATTGCAATGCGTTTCAGTGCTCGTTCTTCTTTGTTTTTTAGTTTTTGATCTACATCAACCATAGAACCCGGCCTTCCTTTTTCACATGAAGCATTACGAATTTTTTACCCTCTTCAAATTTCTTCTTTACCAAATCAGAATGTTCTATTTCAAATAGATCGTCCATCGTTTCCACGAAAAGTTCTCTTTTTTTCTTTTTCATTACCCTTACCCCAGTTAAATTTTTTCTCTAAAACTTTCCATTCATGATAGAGTTTGAGTAACTTATCAATGCAATGGTCAGATCTTCTAGTAGGAATTCGACCTTTCTACCAAAAAGTTGAAATATCTTCAATCACCGTTGTTCCGCTTTCTTTCGTTGTAAGATTTATAACTCTTACGTTGTAGAAAAAAACACCTAACACTTGTCGATTCGAGGGTAGTTTGGCTCACACGATTTGATTGGAAACGTAGCCAACAAGACTGACTAAAGAATCTTTTCTTAAATTGTGTGATGAACTAGCTGAAAGCAATGATGAGATTTCACACTTCTAGAAAAACACGTTACAGCTATACAAGCAGTTTTAAAGAAACGAGAATGTCAAAATAGTCATCGCATGATATTTGCCCCCAAAATAAGTATGCAAAGGACATAACTTTATGAAAATGGAGAGGTTATAAGCATGGATTTTTAGCATTGCCAGGGCTACAAAGACAAAACTGAAACATTTATATCATAATGCCACAACAAAATAAACAAGCATATAAACGTTATTACAAAGAAAATTATTTATATTTACAAACACGGATGACAACGACCACCGATGTTGATTTCAGGTGTTTCCCTACACCTGCGCTCTGCTCCAAACTTTTCAAATTGCTTTCTCCTTTATATTTATGGTACCTTAGCTTTTTAAATACTATGAATAAGTCTGAACAGTTTTTTTATTATTATTTAAGAGAAAATTGTATTTGAGTTAAGAATATTTTACCCGACTTTTCGGGTAAAAATTTCAAAATTTCATGGTCAATGTGGGTCGACTTGCAGTTGTCTAATTGAGCTAAAAATTTGCATACATTGCTTTTTAGTTAATTCGAACAAAATTGGGGGTTTAGGAGCTAAACTTTTAGAAAGTTGAAAAATAAGGGCCACCCTAATATACATATACATATATATGTATATACCGGGTGTCCCAAAAAGGACTGACTGATTTTAAAATTCAATAACTTCCAAACGATGACAGATATTAAAAAAATTCTTGCAGGAGGGTTATGCATAAAGTCAAAAGTTTTATTACAGTGATTTTCGATTTTAGTTCGAATTACAAACAATAGATGGCGCTGTAAGCAATAGTCGCTAAATACAGGCTCGATTTTTGGTCCTTTCTGTTGTTCCATGCAGAAAAAGGAGATGGAAATGTATTATCCGGGCCACGAAGTACCAAAAATCGAGCCTGAATTTAGCCTCTATTGATCGCAGCGCCATCTATTGTTTGTAATTCAAACTAAAATCGCAAATCACTGTAAAAAAAACTTTTGACTTTATGCATAACCCTCCTGCAAGAATTTTTTTAATATCTGTCACCATTTGGAAGTTATTGAATTTTAAAATCAGTCAGTCCTTTTTGGGACACTCGGTATATATACATATGTATGCATATATACGTATATGTATGTATATGAATGTATATATAGCACTGGCAAACGGCTAACCGAAAAGTAGCCCTTAATTCTTACATTTAAAAGAAAAGCTAGTCGGAACTCAAATATGGATTTATAATTTATTTATTCTTGAATAAAGTATATGTCACACAATTTATACTTTCACAGAACAGTTTGTGTTTAGTGATAAAATAATCGATTCTAAATTAATTGAAAATTTTACAAAACGACATAAAAATCAAATTAATTATGAAAACAACTTCTTAAATTTTATGCTTACCAAATCCTCGAAAGCATCGACATTAATTATAACTTTCCATATTTAAATTCCCTGCACTTCAAATAGGCAAGTAAATCAAATGCTTTTTCAAAATCACTTTATTTCCCAGCTAGTTCTATAGTTCTTCTGACTTAATGGGCGGAGAGTGGAAATAATACGTCTGCAAGCAGAATGTTTCTTCTTTTACGGGAGTCACTTTTTTATGATCTTTAGATTCACATCCCTCTTTTAACGTGCACAATATTTATGACGCGGGCACGAACTATAAGTTTTTATGAAGCATACTTTATGTGCATGTATTAAGGACTCACGCTTCTAAAATTTTATAGCCGCATAAAATTTCCCTTTCTTAATTAGTCAGAGAAGATGCTTTATATTAATTAATTATGTCAGTGAACCATACAATCGATAAATTGAATGGTCTTGTATTTATTATTTGTAAAAACGAAAAACATTTTACGAAATATAATACTTGAACCTTTTTTTCGTTACTATTGAAATAGCTTGTTAGACAAAAAATAGCTAGATTTTATAGGTAATACAACTACTGATTTTTTTATTCAGATCAAATTTGAAAGTGCAAAATATTTAAAAAACGCACATTTAAATATTAAGATAAATTCAGTTTTTCTCAAAATTATTTTTGGTGAATTGTAAATATATATACAAGTTGTGAAGCGAATCTACTATTTTATTGATTTACTAAAGATGAGTAATTAAAATACTGTTATTCTTCTATATTTCACAGATAATCAAATAAATTTACATCTTCACAAGATATTAAAAAAAAATCTATTAATTATGAGATTTCTATACGTTTTTTTTTTTTTTTTTTCATTTTTATGTTTAATCTTAAGTTAAGTCTTGGCGAGTTTACAATTTTATATTTATATTAACTTTTGATTAATGTTTTATATCATAAATTAGAAGGAAACATAGAACATAAAAACATCTTTCAGCGAATACAATTTTTTCCCCTGAAGTATATAATAAATTATAATTTGATGTTGTTGTTATCGTTAAATAGGTTGCTTTTAAACTTGTAAATTTGTGTCACGATCCATTTCTCTTACCCTCTGGCCGATGTCTTAAACATATAAAATTTAGCTTCAACAGTTTTCCGTTCGAATTTTCAAAGCTAAAATAAAAAGAAGCATGTAAAATATATAAATTGTATTTTAATATAAACACTGCCCTTTCGAAAATAAATAAAAAGTCTTAAATTTATAATTTATAATTTATATGAATACGTTTTGAAATTCTAGGTATATTTCTATCATTAATGATAAATTATCGCCATAACGTCTATTTTTAATTCCTAGATATATTGCCATTCCTAAAGCATATATATTTTAATGTGCAATTAGTATAAATGTTGTTGTTTTTTTCATTCATTCAATTCCTACTATTAGCTCACACTCTCCCTATATTTATTTATATATTTATATATTTATCTTGTACAAATTTTCAATCGTTAATAAAATACTCATTACTCATCCTATCTGGTTGAAATAAATTTTTTTAAACTTGTACTGGATGACAATTGATGTTAATAAAGTTTTTTCAAATATTAATTAATTAATTAAATTTTAATTAATTAATTTTAGTTTTGCATGGGAAACAAAATGGCCGCCATTGGTTATTGAATTTCAATGAAAGTATTTTCAATAAGGGTTACCATAGGGGGGGGGACCCTGTTCTGTCGCCAAATACCGCCAAGTTTGTCGCCAACATGGCGATATATCGCCAAATTTGGCGGCCAAAATGAATCGCCAAAAGTGACGCCAACTTGGCGATATCTGTAATATTTCGCCAAATTCCCATATAGTTCCATTCTAAACCTACTTGCTTATAGAAAATCAACAAATTGAGATATTTTAATGCAACAAAAACTCATATTAGCTTGATTATATTAAATTTTTCTTTGATGGCCTAAGTAGGAATTGACTTTAAAAACAAAATTTTTATATTACTTGTTTCTTTTTAATTTATTATTCTTGACAATTTTGCTTTATGAATTATTTAAAATTTTAACAATTGACTTTTGTTATAGGCTTCATTAACTTCTACAGTTGTTTAATTCTGAAGACAAGCGCCATATTTCAGAAAAGAGATCATTTTATGCTCAGCGAACGAGATAAATCTTTTATCTTTGGTCTCCTTGGAAACATGCTTGGTTACAATTTAATAATTTTGAAATTATTTATTTGGATGCTCATTAGACGTTATACCGATTGTACATGATTATAGTCTTAATAAAAATGTAATTTGTGATATGTTTTTTTTTTCTTTATCGGTTTGGAATTTAATATTCAATTTAACATTCATTAGATGCTTGTTTCAAAATGCAAAATAAATCTCAGCTAGTGAAACTCCTTTTGTTTCATGAAATAAATAATATTTTAAGTTTTATTGTAATTATATAAAGCATGGTGTAAATAACATCATTGTGACTTCTTTGCAATTCTCTGGGATTATGCCACATGTATGAATGAAATTCTATCACGCAGTGACGTCACATTATGAGTAAAATATGAATGTCTTCAGAAACTTAAAACAAAAGGAATAAGGCACTCCAAAACATAATATTCGTTCTAGAAAACATTTTTCTGACAATTTTTTTACATTTTCGTAACCTCACGATGTCACAATTATGTCACTTCAGAAATGTGACCAAAACACACTAGAAATATAAGTCACATTCTGACCCTAATGTTATTTCTCAATATCATTAAAAATGAGAAGAACTATTTTCAGCATTTCCGTCTTAATGAATTTGGGGATTTGGACATGATAAATTGTTGTTGGCCACTTGCAAAGTTGTGGCTTATCCTTCAGGGGAGTCCCATTAAAATTGAGACATAGCCAAACTTTAGATTTAAAAGACTTATTATTTGAATGAAATAAAAAAGGGCTGTAATGTAGCTTTTTAAATTAGACTCTACTATTCTGCACTTAATAGTAATCTAGTCCTTAAATCACCATTCAGCAGTACAAAAAATGCTAGGCTACTCGTTTAAAACATTACTTACGTTTAGAAGACTGGCTGCTCAAATGAGAATAAAAAATACCTTCGAGATCGAACAAATCTATGACTGTGAATAACCGAGTAGCACACAATTTCTATAACTATATAAATGTCACTGAAACTAGGAATCCGTGGTTGACGGACAGTTTTATTAAAAGTGTGGTAACAGCTGTAAAGGCGACAGAGAGAAGCATTGCTTCAGAAGAAGAAGCTGCATGGAACGGATGCGAAAAGCAACGGCATGCGTTACAAGTTTTTAGTTTCAATTGTGCATCATGGAGACGAGACGGGTGCGGGTCTGCACCGAAGAATCATCGAATATTAAAAGGTGTTTGATCAAAACTGTAAGTGTCCCTTGAGCTTTACAGGAATCAATAAAAGAATTCAAAAAGGTAATATCTGTTACATTCCATTGCTATTCTTTTTTGAATTCTCACGCGTTTCTTAATGCACGATTTCAGGGAAAACATTAGTTCTGCCATCAATTTCTGTATGTGGATTTAGGATTAATATATAATTTTTTGTTCAACTGAATCATTTTTGTCTACTCTAATTAAAAATATTTTTGAGGCAAAAATAAACTGAAAGCAAAAATAAAAGTTTCTATATTTTAAGCTTTTATCTATAATATAAAATAATGTAAAAGTTTTCAGAGCTTTCCTTCACGTTTAGACAAGTGATAGAAATATTGCATTTTCCCATTCAACATTTTTTACTATTTATTTTTTTCTCTAAGCAATAAAAAAGCAAGAATAAAAATTTTGATATTTAAAATATATACTTTTAGCTATACCTTCAAATAATTTTAAAATCATCAAATCTTTCATCATATTCAGACGAGCAATAGCAATGTTGCATTTTTTCGTCAAAATGTTTCAATTTTTTTTTCTCATTACGGAATTAAAATACAATTATTAATTTACGACAATCTGTTACGCATTATTGATCGTTAATTATGAATAATTTTTAATATAGTCTTTCTTTCCTAAGGCTAATAATCAAAATTGAATTTCAAGCATGTAGACAAGACCTAGATTTTTCATCAACTTTTAATGTAAATTTAAATACTTAAATACACAATCCTGAAATCTATTATTTTACATTTACTCATAAATAGATATGATCTACTTATATACTGATTTTCATTAAAATCTGTAACATGTCAGCCACAGCTGGTTTGCTCATTTTGTATGGAATGACCCTTATTTGTCATGCTACAGGAAAATCATCTCGAAATAAATCAAATTTATCTAATGTTCAGTTGGAAATTATGATAGCTGATTTAGAATATAACTGTAATGATAATAATAATAATAAGACCTTATTCAAATAATATATTTATAACTAAAATGCTGCATTAAGATAAGTTGAGAATTAGCGGCGAATATTCAGCAATATATAACAAAAATATTTAGAAGACCAGGGAATCTATTACAATTGCGCACCCATCTTAGTAGTATTGAGTTGAACATCATGTGTACAAAATAATTTGTGAAAATTTGCTGAAATGTCGTCATGAGGGCAATAAAATGTCATTTACGTGATGATTTTGTACAAAGCACTTGGCTAGTGGGCCATGTACTTACAGAAAAAAGGATTTTAGTTTGGGTTAAGAGAGTTTTTAGTTAGGCTTTATTCTATCTAAAAAAGTAGCTGCGATGATATTATTAATGTAAGTTATTGGTGCTATTAAAGTCAGTAGAACGAAATTCAGAGGAGTTTTTTAAGGAGGAAGATGTTTTGTCACAAACTTATGTCGTGATATAATGTATGACATTTTTATAGATTTCATGAAGCTTTTTATAACTTAGTAATTAAATAGAATAAGTAACTTCGTAAAAGTAGCATTTTTTACGAATCTTCTTTTTTTAATTATTAATGATAAAGTGAATAATCATGAAATGTCAAAATCTTGTGGGCGATATCCCCCTCAACCTCTTTCTTAGCATAAATGACAACTAAATAGATGATTTCGAAATTGGGTACGTTTTAGTTTTTTTTAACCATTTGGAAAAATGGGTATTGTTCTCTGTCAGGGTAGGAAATCAAAAACATATCTGACGAGTTTTATTGGTTGAATCCGAATTTTATTCGTTTTCTGATTGGTCTATACAGTAATCTGTATTTCCCTTTACTTTCAACAGAGATGGATACTACTGTTGCCACTATGACAAAAAAGTAATAAAAACTACAATAAAGAATTAATAACTCAGAAACAAATTGAGATACAGCTTTCAAACAAATTGAATTTAAAAGTACATTTTTTTCTCAATACGACGGCGTAAAAAGTAATATTGTGGGATGTTTAGGAGTTTATGAATGAAATTTCATATAAAATGGGTCGTCAGATATCTATGATGAAAAACCATTTTCCCGAACAGCCAATGAAATGCTTGGATAATGCGTAAGTTTCAGGAAATCTGACGAGTCTCAGGCGATTTTTGTCGCTTGCGATTTTTACGTGTAATAACACTTAATGTTTAATTCATGGCGTACGTAATTTATGATCAACTCCATGCGATTTTTTATGCCTTAAATTTTAGTCTTTGAAAAATTCCTTTTCCAAATGGTCGTTGTAATTTGTTAAATTGCTTTTCTATTTTTTTTTTTTTAAAATAAGGGCAGGGTTTTTCTGTAAATGAGTCCGGGTGCAAAACACAAAATATAATATTTTTTATTGTATAATTGGGTGCCCCTATATTCACTTCGCTTCCAATCTAATTCAGCTTTTTTTCTTTTAGATTTCATGAATTCCAGAAATTTCTTTAATTTAATATTAGGAAATTTTATCTGTATTTAGTATGTAAATATTGTCATAAAAATTTCAGCATAACTTCGACAATCCACCATCGTTGAGACCGGGACTGAGTCGGAATTTTTAAAATACCGGATTTCTGATATTCTTAATGGTGCCTTTCTTTACAATTTATATCGTATCCACGTCATATGTATGTGAGAAAAAGAGAAAATATAATTGTAGAAAAACTAAATAAATAGTAAAAAACTCTACTTTAACCCGAGAGTAGTCGCGACATTTTTTAGAACGTTAGTAGTCGCGCTCGGTCCATTTGCCGCCGTTACCAGCAGGCCGAAAACGAAGGGGAAACTTGCCGGTGTTATCAGATGATCGAAAACGGATAACGTAGGGTGAAAATATTGACTGAACTTTAAAAGATTACAGCAATTATTCATTTTACAACCTTTTACAGCAATTATTTATTTCGCTTAAGTATATATTCAGTTGGCATCTAGATAAATATTTTTAATAACTCTTTCTTCGTTTTGCATAAATACTTAAAAGTAAATAGTAAATGATTTGATTGAATTTCTGATGTTACTATGAATCAATAATTAGTAGGAAAACATTTACTAATATGAATCTAAATTTATGATAGGGGTATTTTTATTTATTTATTTATTTATTTATTTATTTATTTATTTTTGGAAGGACAGAATCAGAGTCAGGTAGAATTTTTTGATAATCCGGCACTCTATATCCATTTAATAAAATAAAATTAATAAATTTAGCATTAATATATTAAACTGACATTAAACTGAACAATTAAACTGAAAATAAAAATGGAACCTATGACATGCAACAGAAAATCAAATACAATACCAATAATTCACCAGCATATTGCGAACGATTAATTCATTTAAAACATATGAAAAACCATCAAATTTGATGCCATAAACAATTAAAGACAATATATATATATAAACTTTCTGTACAATAATACCATTGCAAAATAAGGAAAATGACCAATAATTATGAAATCACAAATAGCACATAAACCAAATATTATTAAAAATGTAATAATTATATATATAATAAAGAAAAAGGTAAAAAATACTTAACTTCGAAATTATAAATGTAAATGTTGTAACTACGTTTTATTTATTTATTTATTTTGTGGGGTGTCTGTGTGTGTATGAGGGGGGAGGGGGGGGGGGGCTCTCGAGATTTTGTGATTAAATCCATTTTTCAAATGAAAATGCACGATTTGTAGTTTTTCTACTTATTTCAGGGTGGGAGCAGCGCCCTTGAATAAAAACTCTGGATACGAATTTCGCTCATATAAAGTAAATAATAAATAAGTTATTGAAATTATATATTTAATTTAAATACATTTGCAATTGTAAATTTAAATCCTAAGATGGATAAATTATTTTAATTAATAGAATCACTGAAAGGTTCATCTTAATAGGGATGTATTTTACAGAAACTATTTAATTAAAATGAATATTCAATTGTACATTTCATAATAAGGTATTAATGTTATAATTTATTGTTTTATAATAACGTTCATTAAATTAATAAAAACAATAAGAAAATTTTCTCCGAAATTATAAATATGCAGAAAGAATTTAATTTAAATGAATTTTCTCTCATATTCTGGAAAACATTATTCTGAATATTAGTTTGAACAATTGATGAAGGACAACAAATTTAAATTTGTTAGATACTGTCCCCAAGCCTCTATTGGATTTCAATAATAATTTCTGCGGCATTGTTAAAAAAATGTGTTTTTACTTACAGTATGAAAATTTAAAAATAGATAAATTTTATAAAAAATTCTTAAAATATTTTTTTTTAAATCATAGTATAAACATTCACTGAATTATCCAAAAGAGATTTTTATTTGCGTAATTTTTAACCTACATTATAAAATTCTCATTATTTTTCTTATTGTACAAATAAATTATATGTATGTTCTTCGCAAATATACACACTATATTTCTGAGAAGATTGTTTTATCTTTCGAATTTGTTTTATTGTACAAAAACGATACTTTTCAGATTTTGGATATACGGCAATTTTTTTTACTGATTCTCACAAAATTCTCTTCTCTTTTTTTTTAATGGTTTTGCAGTGTTATTGTCTATTTTCTTTCATTTATATGTTCGGGTAATAAATGGAAAGCAAGTTCTTTCATATAATGATGATGAATTTCCCTTTTTTTCCATATTTAAACAATTATCAATTTGAGAATTTATTCCCGCAATATTTGACAATGAAAAAAAAATGTAAGTGACCATCCATCATTTTTCTGTGCGAACTGACTACACAACTAATATAATAAAACAATTTTAAGTCACATCCTAAAAGTAAAAAAAGCACTCTTTGAACGAATTATATAGCAGAAGGAAAGAAAGACGAAATAACAACAGACAGAGAGTCCGTACTTCGAAGAAACCTTCCCCACAGATTTCGCGGAAATGGGAAAGGATGAACACGAGGGGGGAAAATTCAACTAACGTAAGTGGTCGCAACGCGGTCATTTAGACCGATTGAAACTTAAGAACGCGATAAAATGCTAAGAAATAGCAGGAATGACTTGCCATTTTGCTACACAAGAGTGTGAACACTCAAGGTCAGCTACACGGAATCTGGCTATCGTAACTTTAACGGGAAATGAGTTACAGGAAGGTAACGAATTTCGGGCGGGGAAAAGACCAACGCGCGACTATTAACGGGTTAATTGCTATTTTCTACGTTAGAAAAAAAATCTAATGAACAGAGAAGTCATTTTTTTGTGTAGTTTCAGAAACATCGATGTCAATTTTATTTTCTTTAATTTTTTTCAGCCGCTCTTTAACAAGTTTTTCTTGTATTTTATGAAAGTTAAAAACATCCATTTCAAAATATAGTCAGTCTTGTTTCTTTAAGGCATACACTAATTTCCAGAGACATTTATGCATTTTTCAGTGACACTTGTCCTTTTGTAAGTTCCTCTTCATTGTTTCTTTTAAGTTGCTACGAACGCACTGCAAATAGAGGCGTCTTAAATTCAGACACATATGTGACTGAAAAAGAAATTCAGACACTTAAACGTCAGAATATGAAATTTCAGTCATCATAAGTGTCTAAATTTAAGGCACTTAAGTGTCTTACTGTGATCATGGTATAAATGAACTGAGAAAAATATCTGAATAATGATCATGTGTCTGAAATTAAGACATGTAGAAATTCAGACACTTATATGTCTGAATGTAATACAATTGTATCATACTGTATGTATGAGGTAACGATGATTGTATATGAGGACCCCAGAGGCCAAGGGATACAAGTGACAAACTTTAGATTTGGAGTAAATTGACTTTAAAGATGAACATCAATAGTATGTGTCTGACTTAAAATATGAAACAGTTCCTAATTTCATAGCGGTCTTTGAACTCTTATTTCAATAACTGTGGAAGAAAAGTGGAGTACAATATATTTTTTAAATTTTAAGTAGAGATTATGGAGGTTAAGTAATTTATAGAGCTTGAGTAGTTAACCTCTAGAACGCAACAGATAATTAGAAAATCTCTTATATTTTGCGTTTTAGTTTGGCGAACTAGGGAAGGGACTCCAGGCACATCTGTCCAACGTTTCCCCTCCCTACATATTTTTTCTGCGAGCAATCATAAAACAAATAGCAATATTTCCAGATAGCCTGTGTACTTATCTCAGTTTTTTCAATTTTGTGACTTATACCCATTCGCTTCTGGTGTCCTAATATGCAATTGTATCGCAATATATCTGGCAGCACCATCAGAAAATGTTTTCGAATGGATGAAATGCATTGCCATTTACTAAATTTGGTATTAGTGTAAAAAAAAAAGCAGCTTGATTTGACCATGAGGACATCTGCCAAAATTGTAAATGCCCGTTTACTAACTTTCGAACAAAATTATGTTTGGTGCAAAAGTACAAGCTAAAGAAACTTTTCACAAAATATAAAGTTTCTCAAAAACTACTTCCACTCAACTGTATACGTAAAGGCTGCTCCCTAAATACAAAGAGATATGATTGCTCTCAGAAAAAAATGTATGGAGGGGAAAGGTTGAACAGATGTGCCTGGAGTCCCCTGCCTAGTTCGCCTAACTAAAATGCAAAATATAAACATGAAATAAGTTAAACAAAAGAATCTTTTGTCAGAACACCTCGTACAAGACTTTTTATATAAAAGAAATATAAAAAAAATTAAGGAGTAAGAACTATTAAATTTTCAAAAATAACAATATTTTTCAAATTAACAACATTTTTCAAAATGCAGAACATTTCTTTCCTTCTGGTGGAGGGTATTGCCCTTATGAACACCCCTTATCTTCCAATTTAAGATAAATTAAAATATATGAACGTCAAAAGGAAATAATTAAAAAATTATTTCTATTAGTGGTTTAGGAAGGGAGGGGGGGGGGAGTGTTTCTCTTACAAAAATTTATTAGTTCCTTTTTGTCTTGGTCTTTAATTATGTAATAATTTGGAAGAATAAATTTTATTATTATTTTTAAATATAAAGACAATTTAATTCAGTAAATTTTAAATACAGAGAAGGGAAATGGCCTTCAACCGCCCTCCTGTCTGTGATTATGCATAATAAATGTATTATTTAAAAGCGTTACGACGATTTTTTAAATTTATCATATGTTTTTCACCCTCTGCCTGAAAGTATAAAAACTGTAATAATTATATTCAGATAATTTATAAGTGTAAGCATTACGAAAAATGCCAAATAAAGAAAGTAAAATGCTTCTGATTTCTTCTTATACGACGTTCCATTTCCCGCTAATAAAAAAGTTTAATGAACTTATCATACTGTAAACTGTACGCTGACGTATTGATTGACGTAATGCTGACTCAATCTTTTTTTCCTTTGTCAGCCGAATTCGAGTTCTGAGTCCAATGTCGCTTTCAAATCTAAACGTTTTCCAACAGTTCACATCTTTAACCGATCCTATTTTTTAC
This sequence comes from Maratus speciosus, assembly GCA_963932465.1. NCBI lineage: Eukaryota > Metazoa > Arthropoda > Arachnida > Araneae > Salticidae > Maratus > Maratus speciosus. Next base: position 293,974,652 of record OZ010788.1, on the reverse strand, counting down.
TGTGAAAAGTTTTGTCATTATAATTCTACTGTGGCTGCGTCATTTCTGGAAGTGTTATATTTAGAAGTTTCTTGCATTTTGAATTTCTGCGTGAATCATATGTGTTTCAGATATTGATATAATAACGGAAAAGAAACACTTGAAAATTACATTCAAGAATTCTACAAAGAGCGCGCAACAGAGATAGTATTATTTTTTATTGCCTTTTCATCGATAATATAGGGTTATTCATCTCGTCAAAACTTTGTGAATAAGAACTAGCCCCAGACTTACAAACTAGTCCCACGGGTTGTGTTTTAAGAATGGAAAATTTTCATTATTTTAACACAACTAGTAGGATATATGAAGGGGTTTCTTTTAAAAAGATGCAAGTATTTTGTTACTCATTCACTATGAGAGATCTTTTAAATCAAGTCAAGGATATCGATAACAGTAAGTGATTTTGATATTTTGTTTATAGTACCACATAAAATATTGCATGAAATATAAGTTAGGTTTGAATCTGTTAACGAAAAAACAGCTAATTCTAGAAATATATATTCTTACATTCATGTAATTATGCATGTTACTCTTATATTTCATTTGAAATCAATTTTAATATTGATTCTTAATTATTTTTAGCAAAAAATAAATTTGAAATTTAAAAAGCTAGAGTTATATACATTTACTTTCATAACTAGTTTTGATTAAAATTGCGGTTTTTATCATTTTATTTATCATCACTTACATGAAATATTAAAAAAATGACAATTAGATATTAAAATGTATGTTTAAGACAAAAGAAGTTTAGAAATTAGAAGTAATTTTTTCTGCATGTTATTTAAAATAGAATATTTATTTATTTTTTATTTATTATTAAATAAATAGCCCTTGAGATTCTCATCTGATGTATAAAAAACTTGTCTATGTAGCAATATAAATTTAAAAGAAGAATTTAATTTTTAAATGATATGAATTTTCTTTTTATTCTGAAGGGGCGGGGGGAATTTTTGTGCAATTTTGTAAAGCTGATATTTTAAATCTCTTTCGACATTGCTCTGTTTATAATGAATATTTCGAACTTTTAGAACAGGATAAGATTAGAAACAAAAAATATATATTTATCCGAATACCGTAAAGGCCCTGCCTTCAATAGTAGACACTATGGGACTGTGGAATTTGTTCGATAATCACTGGTCGGTAAAAAAATTAAAATTTTTCTCCCTGCAAACTAAATATGTAAAGTGTCTAAATATGTTATTGAAAATGCTCCAGCACGTACCATTTTTCCGAGAAACAGTTTTATAATAATAACAAACATGGAAGGACTATTATATTAATTTGCAATGCTAGATAAAATTGAAATCATGAAAGAAATGTTTTAACTGTCTTAGATATCAAAGTGACAAAATAAAGCATGGAAATTTTATTTATTGATACTTGTGTAAAGCATTTTTTATCCCCCCTCCCTTTTTCGTGTCCGAATTTACTATTTGCTATCCACTAATATATTTTCATTCCTTATGCCGCTGTAAATCTGGTAATCATATTTATACATTTATTTGCAGGTAATTTACCTATTATTATCTATATTTTATGGTTTAAAAATTTTTCACTCAAATTTTAGCAAGAAATAAAATATCTTAATTTTAAATTTAAAAGCAAAACTCTCCTACCAAAAAAATGGTACGTGATACAGTAATTTCGTTACCATATTTTTATTTAGAAGATTAAAATCTATAAGAATCAACTATTAATTTTACAGAGAGGATTTTCGTACCGACCAATGAATCAGACATGTCTGTTTTTTTTTTTTTTTTTTTTTTTTTGGTAAAAATAAACAAATGTGCATGCGTTTTGCTTTTAAAAAGTTTTTGTTAAATAGAGCTGTCCGGTATTAGGGAATGTCCATTAGTCTCCATAACGAACACTTCCGAATACCAGACATCTCTATTTAGCTAACATAATGCAGGGTTGGATTTTTTGCAGAAGAAGGATTTGATTGAAGCATGGGCAAACTGGGCAGTGTCCCCTACACCCTCCCTACAATTTTAGGAGCCCCGAATTAGATTTGCAATTATTGTAAAGTTTATATTTTAAATTTTTTTCAATAGTGGGCCGATTATAATAAAAATCTTGAACATTTAAGTCTGACTTAGATTAAAAACTAAAAAAAAAAAATCCCTGCCGGCTCGGGCCTACAGGCGGAGGTAGATTTCGAAGTTAAGTACTAAATTCACCAACAAAATTTAAATCAAGATTAGAGATAAACCCAGTTCCTTCACTAAGAATGAGATCTAGGGAGCTAAACATTTTGTGAAAATCCTAATATAGACGAATACACACACGCATGTATGTGGAATAGGTTTAAAAATGGCTAGAACAAATTCAGAGAACCTCAAAGTGTTAAAATATGTTAATATTTCCATAGTCGGGTTTTTATCATGTTTTAATACGTTTGTTCAAACTCACATGACGTTACATATTCACCTGCTGAGGTCCATTATATTTCCAATATGACGCACTACATATATTTTTTAATTCGTCAAACTATTTATTTCATTTTGAGTTTTCATGCTGAAATCTTGCTTTAGAGAACTTATGACGTAATATTCAATTTGTTTTCAGTTCGTCAAACTATTTATTTAATTTTTTTTTTTTCACGTGAAAATCTTGCAATAATAATAGTTTGTTGTGGTGATAATTTTATAGTTTTTTTTTAATTGTTGGCAACTGTTATAACGAAAAATATTTATTTTTTACTGTCATTGTTGTGTAAGAGCTGGTTTTATCAGAATCTTGTTAAGACGGTATTCAAAATTTTGAACCCTTCCCATTTCCATTCCCATGGGCCGATTTTGCCCATTTTCAATCCCCGCCGAGACATTAGCCATCTCAAAGTTGTTGGCGAGTTTGAAGATGATCCGTGCATAATTGCGACTTTTATCGTGCGGACAAAATTTAGTACATACATACATACATATATATATATATATATATATATATATATATATATAAACTTTTTATGTGGGGGTGGTTTTGGGTTCCTGGGGTCATATAATGAAAAGTTATGAAGGAATTTTTCAAAAGTCGCACCATGGTAACGACTGCAATAGGTAGTATTTCTTACGAAATCTACCTAAAATCTAAATACAGTAAAACCTCTCAATCACATGCACCTCGGCAACGAATGGTGGATAAATTCCCTTGAAAACCTTATTGAGAGGTTTTATTGCAGTTAGATGTTTTTAAATCGTATTCTATCCTAGAAGTTCAAAATACTGATTATAATGTACATTGTTGAAATATATTTAAATTATCAGCTTTAAGAAAATTGCATACCAACTTTCAGAGCCCCTAAAATCGCACTGTATGGGGGTGGAGGGGGCAGGACCATGGCCAAAATTTTTCTAGGATTCAACGTGGTCAAACATGGCTGCGTATAATGCTTAAAAAAATGTTTGCAATTAAGACGTTTGAAGTGTCTGAAAAAATTCAGACCATTTTAAAATGTCTGAAAATTTAACACTCCGTTTCAGACACTTAAGTGTCTGAATTTCAGACATTTCAATTTGCAGTGCGTTATGAACGTTTCTATTTAGTACAGCGTCAGTAATCGCGCTGTCCGTTAATCCAAATCTTTCGACATCAAAAATTTTATTTTTGTGAACAGTTGCTATTTTTCTTTTTCCAGCAACTTGCAAGTGTTAAAACAAGTTGGAAATTGCACGTCAAACGTGGCAAATGAGGTGCGTTCTTTTTATAACTAGTTTTATAAATATATTTTGCACCGCATATTGTACTGAATGCATATTTTACTGCGCTTCATAAGTGCATATCAATTTCATTCTGTTGAAAGGCTTTAACATCATTAAGAAGCACTTGAAATATTTTTTTTTCCATTAGCCGTAGTGTAACAAAAAACTTTTGACTGTCCCTGTAATTAAACTAGACATCCGATTTTCATAAAATTTGAAATGATTCGACAAAATTTGGAACAGTTGTATGTTTAAAATTTCAGACCCTTCGGTTGGGTAGTTTTTGCTCTGTTATATGCGGATGGACGCACTGAACGACCACTATTGGTGCTACTTATTTACATAATTACGAACGCACCTAAAAATGCGTAGCAGATGAATTTGATGCTGGATATTTGAAATTGTAGGATTTCCGAATGCCGGATAATTGAGGTCACAGTATATAATCTTTTTTTATTTAATGTTTTTTGAATTTAATAATTGTGTAATTTAATGGGGATTTAATGGGAAATAAACAACCATGCCTTATGTTTTAATTTCGGCTTTGTTACTATCTTCAAATGAAAACTCATAGAACATAAAACTCACTGTATCTTTACAGGCATTTATCGCCCTTTTTAGAAGAAAAACGAAATTATTTTTTTAAATACAAATCATTTTAATAAAACACGAGCTTCTGGGGAATCATTTAAAAAATATTAATGTGTAGGAAAAGTGCAAAACCATTGTATTTTTAGTATAACGCCAAAAAAGAAAGAATTAATATTCAGCAGTATTTTTTAACAGTTAACATGCTAATCATTCTCATTAAATTCAGTATCATAATACTTCGCGTCTCTTTCTGCATTTACTTTCCTGATATTAAATATGCCGCTCTATCTCATATATCGTTACTTGAATCTCATTTTGTTTTTTTAATTTTATTACTTTATTTTATTTCATTTGTTGTTCATCACTTTTTAATACTTTCCAACAAAGTTGTAAAGTGTTTATGAATTCGGTTTGTCTGTCCTACTGTCTGTCTCCCCACACTCTAACTTGTATAAATATACTCGGATATTCATGCAAAGGACGGACTGTAAAATTCAATAACTTGCAAACGGTGACTCATATAGTAAAGTGAGGACAGACGCCGCGGTCGGACAGATGTCGCAGACATTGTATTGGCGACACTAGCGCTCCCTAGGCCAAATTAAGAATTTCGTTGTGTGCCTAAGTGCTGTCTGTTTTGTTGCATGTATTTCCACTGCTTTGCCTGCTTTTATGCTTCAAACCTGCGTGGAAAGTTGCTAAAATTATTCTAATAAAGTTTTATTGCATATTTTAAGCCAAATAAGCAGAGATTTCATCCCAAAATCAATTGCAACTGTAGAATAGATCATCGTAGAATACAGACATGTGCTTGCCTTTCTCACGCGTCGCTCACATGACACAAAATGGCGGCGCGGCATCTTATCCTCTACTATGGGACAGATGCCGCACAGAGGTTAAGGGACAGATGCTGCAAAATATTTTTTTCGGTTCAATAAATGCATCACTGCGATTTAAGTATAACTAACATTTAAAACAAGGTATATTAGCGCATTCTGCTACTTATCAAAATATTCTCAACAACAATGCTGGTTCTCCATGTGTGAATAAGGAAAACATAGGCCCTTTACAAGTCTCACCATTTAAATTGTTAAACAAAATATCTCTTATCCATATGGTCAAAAGGCCCTTACAGCCAAGTAAGAGAAATCAAAAGAATGCAAATATTACAAGAAGAGAGTTTATAAACAATAAAAAAGGGGAATGAAATAAAAAGCAAAATAAACTAGAAAGCGTCAAAGAACGACAGCTTGGTGGAAGTAAAATGTTTAAAAAACGGAAAGGAAATATCAGCTTGAACACACCTTACTTGAGGAAGAAACTAAAATATGAGTCATCTTCCGATAATAGCGAAATTGTTCTTTTATAGATTTTGATGGCAGTATGTATTGGATTGGAATTTGATAACTCAGATGTACTGATTGTGTCTGGTGTCTTATCAAGAAACAAAGTCTAAAGCGATCAGGGTTCAGTGCATCAAATTCAATCGATAGCTGCATGACAAAGGCTCACATTACTTTTTCAACGGAAAGTGTGATGTGATTGTGGGTGAATGGAAACACAAAATTAAAGAATGAGAGGAAAAGCCAAAAAAATAGACTAGGGCCTAAATAGAATATAACTAATGCTTACATTAAGAGCAAACTGCAATGTTCGTCTGGATGTAAACCAGTGATTTATATCTTTTTTTGTAATTATGCTGTCTATTGTTTCCAGTAATTATGCTATCCCTTCACGTAAATTCAAATGTTTTTCGTTTCATTTTCATTTTTTGTCTTAAGTTTTATTTTTCGAGCTTACACTTTTGCAATTTCGTTAAACTTTTCACAATTTAGTGATATATATAATTTATGTAAGTTTACTGTTATTTATTTTCATTTTAAGTAGTTTGAGGAAATAAAAATGTAATTGATTTGAAAAAAAATAAACAGCATAGCTTTTTTCTCCATGCGGCATTTGTACCACACCCCATGCGGCATCTTACCCAGCACTTAAAAAATGATGTTAAAAAAGTACGTTTGGGAATATAATTATGCCTGCTTTATTAAGAAGGCTTTAACTTGTTTAACATAGAAATTAGATTCTAAAGGGTTTTATCAATAATTTCTGGTACTTATTTTGCTGTCTTTTGCTTTATTGTACATTTTACAAGAAGAAAAGAAAAGCTGCGGCATCTGTCCTCACTTTACTATATTTTAAAAAATCTTGAAGGAGGTTCTGTATAATGTCAGGAGATTTTTACCGAGGTTCTCGAATTTAGATCGAGTTACAAACAATATATGGCGATGCAAGCAATATGCGCTAAATTCACGCTAGATTTTTTGGCCTTTCTCTCCTCCCATGCAAAAAAAAATGAGATTAAAATGCATTGAGTGGGTCCCAAAGTACCAAAAATCGGGCCAGGATTTAGCACATACGTCTCGCAGTGCCATCTATTGTTTGTAATTCGAACTAAATTCGAGAATCACAGTAAAAATCGCCTGACATCATACGCTCCTGCAAGAAATTTTTAAATATCTCTCACCGAATGCAAAATATTGAATTTTAAAATCAGTCAGCCCTTTTTAGGACGCCCGGTGTGTACGTTAATGATATTTACCATGGTATGTTCGTCATTAAATATGAAATGTGCAGCATTAATAGTTCATTTACTCGCGCTCTCCAAAGAATTCCGTTACATTATGGACAATGGAGAAAAATGTTTGCAGAGTATTACGCTATTTCAGAAATATTAAAATTGATATAAATCATCAAATTTCACTGCAAGATAATTACTGTAGAATAGGGCATTTGTCGCTACATTAGCGGGATACACAAATAAAATCGGTTACAGTATTCTTTGAGAAATAATAGTTGAAGTGTAATTTCTCATTCGATATGCATTTTTAAGGGGACGGTGGAGTTTAAAATCCCTAAAAATATATATTTTTTTAATTTTACCTTGAATATTATTCAAGGGTACATTATATGCATTATGGCATGCATTTATCACAAAAAAAGGAAAAAAAATATTTTTGAGAGAAAAATGGAATTTTACGCGTCGTCTTAGAAATCTTCGAAATGCCCCTTGCGCATTCCATATCAATGAACATCCCCAATATTTTTTATATAAGTTTGGTTATATATATAAATAAAATAGAGCATCGAATTTTATATATTTGAATTTAAAGGTAAAAAAAAAATATTGAAAATTTTTTCAAAAAAATATTAATTTTTTTAAATTTTTTTAAACTTTTAAATTTAAATATATAAAATTTCATGCTTTGTTTTATTTATATATATATATAAATATTTTATAAAAAATATTGGGGATTTTCATTGATATGGAATGTGCAGGGGGCATTTCGAAGATTTCTAAGACGACGATTAAAATTCCATTTTTTTCTCAAAAATAAAATTTATTTTTTATTTTTTTTGTGATAAATGCATGCAATAATGCATATAATGTACCCTTAAATAATATTTAAAATAAAATTTACAAGGAAAAAAAATTAAAAAATTTTGAAATTTTAAAATTTTTTCAGGGTGGGCCGCGGCGAGCGGCCCATCCCCGTCCGCAACCCTTTATTCTTCTACTCTACTCCGACTCTTTTGCGGAAGCAAGATTCCCAGCAATTGTCACGTCCCGAATGAAAGACTCTCTAGCGAAAACCAGATTGAAAAAAAATCAAAAATTGAAACCGGACAAATTTAAAAGGGAAATTACACAAATTAAAGACACCGAAAAGCGGGAAGGGTTGGGCTCGGGATCGATGAAGCTACCGAACGACTCCTAGCTACTTCTAGCTTTTTATTAGCAATAAATTTTGAAATTTTAAAATTTTTTCGCAAAAATTTCAATTTTTTTTAAATCTTTAAATTCAAATATATAAAATTCTATGCTCTATTTTATTTCTATATGTAAATCAAACTTTTATAAAAAATATTGGGGATTTTCATTCATATGGACTGCGCAGGAGGCATTTCGAAGATTTCTAAGACGACGCGTAAAATTCCATTTTATTCTCAAAAATAATTTTTTTAAAAAACATTTTTTGTGATAAATGCATGCCATAATGCATATAATGTACACTTGAATAATATTTAAAGTGAAATTTACAAATATAAAAAAAAAAATATTTTTGAGGATTTTAAACTCCACTGTCCCCTTAAACTGAACTAAGTTTTGGCATGTTACTCGTTGTGTATAAATTCTATACCTCGTATACAGAGCTGCACAAAAGAATTCACGTACCATTTTCCTTATTAGCGGAAACCGTTGCAGGAGAATTTTGAGCTGAGTTATGTATTTACTAACATGTTACTAACTTTTTGGCATACATGTAGTTATTAGATACAAATGAATATATCATCTACAGGGCTGTTCAAACCGTTCGGATAATTTTTCGACTGTAGATGGGAATTGTTGAAATTGGGTTTTCGAATGTGTTATCCGTTTCCAAATGGTTCAGTTAGACATCATATTTCAACTTAGTAAACGGTGAAGTTTGCTACATCAATCTGAATGTGTTGGAAAGTGTTTCATAATCTATGCTTGAAGAATGATTTTTTATATCTGTATAATATTGTTCTTCTTTTTAATATAGTTATTTAACTTGGTTCTTTTATTCTAAGTATATAACATGCAAAACAATCGGGTATGATATAAAGCTTCAAACCTGACAAAAATCTTTCCTTTCTTTGTTTAAAAAAAAAATGCGAAAAAAACCCCCTTAAAGTTTGTTTCATTAATAAAGACTTTCATATTTAGTTATAGTTATTTTTAAATATTTCCATATTCTGCTATATATATTCTCTATATAGTGTTTATACAATCTGCGTAATTAACAAATGTTAAAAGCAACTAGCGTTTCAAACTAAAGTAACATATTAGAAAGGTGTAATAACAAAAGAGTAACAGAAACATATAGTTAGTTATACAATGGTAGATACATTACATAAGAGATAATCTCTTTTGAGGGTTTTTAACAGCCCCAACATAGGTGAAATGTGTTTAAAAAATTTGGTTAGTCTATTTCCCTGCCCAACTTTCCGAGCTCTAGCTAGCGTAAATATACTTGAAATGACATATAATTTTTATATGCTAATGAGGATCACTAAAGAATGCTTTCTATTGAAAATGAAGTGTGTAGCATATATAGTTAGTTTACAGAGAGACACAAAAGTATTCAGTAACTTCCTGGTCTATGGAAAACAATCCTTCGTTATGCACTTTATTTAAATTGCTTATTTAAATAAATAATTTCATCGTATGGGAAAAATAAATTTCTTAATAATAATGAAAAATGCTTCATAATATATGCTGTATGCATGATTTTTCGTTCTTTTTTATACCAAAGTAGTATACTATATCATACATCAATACTAAAATGGAAATTTTCAGGTTTGTTTCCATTTACATTACTCAACAACACATTAAAACAGTACTCAAAACTTATTATTATAGTTATCCTATTTATATTTAATTATTTTTTATTTAATCTTTCTATCTCATTATGTAGACGCTCTCCATACGTTTTCTCTGGAGGATCATACTCTAAAATGATTTTACTAGTAAAACCCAGAAAACAAAATTACATTACGGGTATCATAAGCAAGCACATTTACTAACTTTCGAGCTTAATGATATTTTACCTTTCCTTGAGCACTTAGATTCGTAGAAAAAACTCTCGAGGGGAAAGAATTCCCACATTTGGACATAACAGCTTTTTTTTTCTGCCATCCGATTTCGTTTAAGTTTTTCTATTTTTTTTTTAAATAAAAAACGACATGGATATTTCTTTTCAGAGAAAAATTGTAATAAAAAATATAAGTTTTTTAATACCACCATGAAAATGATTTTTTTTTTATATTAGGAATGACCTCTTTAATGATAACTTTATTCTTTGAATATACAGGCTGAGTACAAACGATCGACCCGATTTAAAAAAAATCATATTTTCGAAACTACTGCACAAAATACAATAAGTGATACATGAATTTAAAGATTTTTTTTTCAATTACAAATGTTCGGTTACACGGCATACGTCCAATCTGTAATTCAGTTCGTTCCAAATATTTTGTAGCATCACTCAGTCAATGGTTCTGAATGCTGCACAAATACGTTCTTTAAGTTTTGGCAGTGTTTTCGGTATTGATGGTACATAAACAATGTCTTGGACATAAAATAGCAAAAAGAAATCTCATGGTGTTAGATCTGGTGATCTTGGTGGGCACGTGATTATGGGTAAATCACTACCACCTGCTTGAGGACAGCGCAGATTTTGTGTTTCAGCAGGATGGAGCTCCACCTCATTGGTCTTTGTAGAGGTATGTAGTTACTTGAACGAGAAGCTTCCACCCGGTGGATAGGGCATGCAGGTTTGGAACGAACTGGATTACAGTTTGGAGGCATGCCGTGAAACAAGAGGGTCACGCATCGAGCATTTGTAACAGAAACAAACTTTGTCTATTTCTCTTTAAACTTATGTATCACTTATTGAAATATGTGCAATAGTTTTGAAAATATGATTTTATAAAATCGGGTCCATCATTTGTACTCACCCTGTATATATAAGAAATTACAATAAATACAACTGAATATTTCTCTTCACATTTTGCAGACGAAAGGCTAATCGTTGTTTAACTTTAAAAGGCAAAATTAAACCAAACTCTATACTTTTTTCTTTTACTAAACTGAGCTACTCGACATACTTTTTGTAAAATAAATTTAATTTTAACCCTCATTATTTTATTATATAATGTCAATTGTATCTCTAAGAGAGAAAAAATAATGTTGAAATTTGTTTGTACATATTTAATGATAATAAATAATATCATAAGACGAAACACAATTTTTTTTCACCTGTATTCAACCTAAAATATATAATGTGAACATTATTTTATGTTCCATTAGATGAAGTTCCATTTATTTTATGACATCACTTTGTTTCTCATACGCCACTTTCCATGGGTAGAACTCCTACATTGTTAAAAATTTTGCAGCATTCTGGCAGGTCATTCGACCGTTTTCTGAAAAAACGGTAATTTAACTACATTCTGACCATAAAATGGCCAATAATATGGTAGGAATAGTGTTAAAATTACGGTTGTGTAACCGTTTTCGGAAAAAACGGTCAAATGACCTGCCAGAATGCTGAAATTTTTTAAAAGTGTACGTACGCCCTATCTTACATCGTTTATGGGCAGGGACTGACAAAAGTTGAAAATTATTAGACGCCAGGAAAAATTCCTAGGAGCCAGCTTGAAGAATCATTTCTCTGACATTAACGCATTCACTGCAAAATGGAACACTGGCTACTCATAATCGTATTCGGCTAAGGTCTACACCAGATCCTAGTGATCTGGTGATCTTGCTCCACTTAAGCATAAAATAAAATAAAATAAAATAAAATAAATCGTATTCGGCTATTTTGAGTGATCAATGTGTCATTTTACAGTGAACGAATCAATACCACTTTTACATTGTAAAATTTAAATAGAAACAAACTATGAAATTAAACATTTAAACAGTAGACAAACTAATAGCCTTACCTTTAATTCACAACAAGAAATTACATACAGAAATAAACAATATCTTTGAGATTTTGATTTGAAAGACCATTTGTCCATTTGTCATTTTAGTGAGATATATAACTGCACATTTTGGTATATTCCACTTAATGAAACATCATTCAATTTTTTTTCATATTCTGCTGGAGTAATTTTAATGTTTTCTAATCTAAGCAGTGCTCTGGCAACATGCACTTTGGTTTGGCTTAGCAAAAACTCTGAGTTCTGAAAAATTAGGGAGAGTTGTTGCACCAGTATGGTGTATTTTCTTCCACTGCAAATAATCGCGCTATTAAAAATAAATATTTTCGCACATGGATTTTTTTTTTTTTTGGTTAAAGAAACAAAAATTAAAATTAATATGTAGGTAAAAAATTTAGTCGCCAAGAGGAATATTTTACTCGCCCGGGCGACCTGGCGAAGGGTTTTGTCGGATCCTGTATATGGGTAAGACGCCCTATCGTACAATAGCCCCAGTTTGTGGTTCAATATCCTGAAAATAAATCCTGAAAACCTCAGCAGAGTGACCTAATAAAATTTAAAATACAGAAGTTAAATATTTTCTTCTACCCATGGAAAGTGACGTAAGAGAAACAAAGTAGCGTCATAAAATAAATGGAACTGCAATTAATAGTAATAATATATATTTCCTGTAATTGAATTCAATCCAAGAAACTGCTACTGCTACTTCTATTTTCAACTGTGATAATTATTGGCTCTCTCATTTTAATATCAAAGCGGCGTATTTGTATAAATAAACAACCTTTAGTTATTAAGATATTCTCTGATGATGAGCTAGAAAGGCTTGAAAGTACTAGGAAGTTTTAAATAAAATGTATATTTTAAACTTGTAACATATTTTTCCTTACATTAGTCGCCTATTAAGTAAGATTGTGGACCTGTTTAATATTCACATTAAATATTTTAATGATATTATTTTCTCTTAAAGTGGAGGCATTTAAGGTCTTGCATTATTCAATTTGTTGAATAATTGTCAATTAAAGCAATCAGATATGAATCATTACTGTTACATGCATTGTTTATGCTTTTCTAAAACTTTACTATACATTTAATATATGCATCCTGAAAAATACCATCGATGAAAAAGATTAATAGTATTGACAATAATTATCCCTGTTACTCAGATTTAAGCAAGTAAAAAGTATCAACATTATTTCATGCAAAACTGTGCATATTAATTTTTATGTATAAATTTAAATGTTTCGGAGAGCTTTTAATGTCTGACTGGCGAAATTCAAATTAAATTTACGAGGAATTGTTTATTGAATTAAGACAATGTCACAAAATAATAGAAATAACAAAATAACAAAAATACGAACGTACGGATAATATTATTTTACAAATTTAAGGGGACAAGGGACCTTAAAATCCTTTAAAATATTTTTTTCTTATTTTTTTTTTTTTTAATTTCACCTAATTATAATTCAAGGGTACATTATATGCATTATGACATGCATTTATCACAAAAAAAAAAAAAAAATAATAATAATAATTTTTATGAATACGCGTCGTCTTAGAAATCTTCGAAATGCCCCTGCGTTCCTCATATCAATGAAAATCCCCAATATTTTTTATATAAGTTTGGTTTATATATATAAATGAAATAGAGCATCGAATTTTATATATTTAAATTTAAAGGTTTTAAAAAAATTAAAAATTTTGAATTTTTTTCATTTTTTTTTTATCTTTAAATTTAATTATATACAATTCGATGATCTATTTTATTTATACGTATAAACCAAACTTATATAAAAAAATATTGGAGATTTTCATTGATGTGGAACGCGCAGGGGGCATTTCGAAGATTTCTAAGACGACGCGTAAAATTCCAATTTTTCTCAAATATATATATATATTTTTTTGTAATAAATGCATGCCATAATGCATATAATGTACCCTTGAATAATATTTAAGACAAAATTTACAAAAAATAAAATTTGGAAATTTGGAAATTTTTTCGAAAAAATTTCCAAATTTTTCAAATTTTTTTAACCTTTAAATTCAAATATATAAAATTCGATGCTCTATTTTATTTATATATATGGAACAAACTTTTATAAAAAATATTGGGGATTTTCATTGATATGGAGAACGCAGGGGGCATTTCGAAGATTTCTAAAACGACGCGTAAAATTCCATTTTTTCTCAAAAATAATTTTTTTTTTTTTTTTTTTTTTTTTGTGATAAATGCATGCTATAATGCATATAATGTACCCTTGAATAATATTGAAAGTGAAATTTACAAAAAATAACAATAATAATAAACTTTAAGGTCCCTTGTCCCCTTAAGAGAAATTTAAGAAATATAAATTTCTGCGCGTTTATTATATTAATAATTAATAGAATCATCTTTTTAAAAAGATATTTAGATTTATCAAAGGTGAAATTTACCCCAATCAAGTTATATTGTAATAATTAATCCCAAATGTTAACCATTACACAGAAATTTGTTCCTGCTATCTAATATCTTTTTAGCTTTTCGTTAAATTACCGTGTTTTTCAGTACTAAAAAATACATCGAAATGTCCTTTCGAAAGAAGAAATACATTTATTAAAAGCTTTCACAGTTTGTTTTTCTATATCATTATAATCACGCTGTTTCACATTGAAAAAGACATATGTTATGATTGACATGATGATTTGAATATCGATTCAGGAAATATCATTCGCGCTATCTTAGAATTCACAACAATAGTTTTAAAAGATTATCTCAAAATATCAAGTAGATGTCTCGCGCAAATATATTTTTTAAATTTAAACTGTTTGGTAATATTATGAATTGACAATTTTAAATATAACGTAATTTCCTCCATGTACAATTTTAATGCATATTAATGGATTTATTATTTTACAATTTTCTTTCCCTTTTAAAATTCACGTGTAAATATAGTTTTTATGACGTAATTATAAATATATTCCTTATTTTAATACGGAATCATTTAAATCTCATTTGAAAGTTTTATTCTGTTTAAAATAGTCACGTGTAAACAATTTTTAATTTGAAGGAAATATTATTCATTGCGCTGTTTTAAAATTCGGCAACAATTTAAAATAATACCCTTTTTTAAAAGTTGTAAAAACTGGCTCTGAAAATGCTTAAAAATTGAATTTAAAATAGAAATAAAACCTCAAAAAATGAGTAAAATTTAAAAAAAATAAATGCAGTCTGCACACCGGGCACTTTTAATGTATGAAATGATAAAAAAATGATTAAATTAACATCTATAGTTTTTTCTCCTATAAAACTTTTTTAATGGAACGATTTTGACAAATTTTAACATTAAATATCTCTTAAAATAATTCTTCGATTTCAAATTCGATTTGAGCGTGTTTATCAAACATTTCTATTTAATACCACCGATTTTCATATATTTGTATGCAATATTTTCCTTAATATTAACGAAGAAAGACTACGGTCACAAAAAATTCAAAACCGGCGGCGGCGGTGGTGACAGCGTTAGTTACTTTATTTTAGAATAGAGAGATAAGACTCAAAAAGTGAAATAGGCATTAAAACATAGATGCCAACATCGCTTAATTATTCCAGAGTCTGATGCAAGACGAACAAGTTTAAAACCGGAAAGTGTTTATAAGAAAATGTGTCTTCTTTCAACATGGTACTTATTTGATTTCGTTTTAAAATCGTTTATTAAATAAAATTCCCGAATGTGTCTACTTTCAACATAGTACTTATTAGATTTCGTATTTAAAATCGTCTGTTAAATAAAATTCCCGGTTACAAACATGTTTTTCTTGTATCAGACTCCGGAATAATAAGAAATGTCTATGACTAAAAGTCCGATTTGAATAAAAATCATTGATTAAAATCAATTATTGCCCCCCCTCCCCACGCGAAAAATAAAAGAAAGATATGAGAAAAATGAACTATGAATAGAAAAGTTTGTGTAATTTACATTTTTTTAAAGTGTAATAAAATATTTAAATTTTCTGGACATTTCATTTTAAATATGACAACATTTTCATAAACGGAAGCATTAAAGTTCATGATCTATAAATCCCATCTATGTGATCTGCTAAATATTTGGCGCAATTATAGCATATTAAACTATATAATTACAGTTAAAAAAACTGTAGTGCTATCAAAATATTTTTGTTCAATCTCTCTCAAAAATAACGAAACAGGAAAGATATATAAATTAAAAATAAAATGAATAAATATTTAAACCTATATATAAAATTAACATTAAACTTTAAAAAATACCTCATGTAAACCGTGATGTAATTTATGACTTAAAACTTTCATATATGTGCATTTTGTTCATATTCGTACTGTTTATGTACTGCCAAATTTATTACTAGTTTTTCATTAATAAGTTCATAATACATTATTTTCTTATTGCAAGCGAAAAACTGACCACAATACCTTTAGTTCTAAAGAAGTTTTTTTTTTTTTTGTTTTGCTTTCATTAATATAAAAGTGTGAAATGTGCATCTGAAACGTAGCAATTAAATAGATTTACAGTCGTTTAGAAAAATATTGAAAATAAATGTTTACATACATGGTATATTTTATGCTTTATTTGCGACTTATTTTGAAACTTTTATATAAGAAAATAACATTGATACGCAATATAATTTTCTTAAATTTTTATTTCGTTTCATAAAACTATGTTTCACTTAAAGGAAATTTACCCACTATATATTATAGTTTATGGTTAAAAATATTAAAGCCACGGTTGGAATAGTGGCAGGTGCTCGTAAGTGCATTGACGTCATTCATGCTGCACAAACTGATCATAAACTGGTTAACTATTTCCTTATGTAGTCTTTTTATTTCTTTGTGAAGATCTTGCTATTTTATATTTATGTACACGACACATTGTGCCTATCCAGTTTATATTAAAGTTGAGAATTGAAATGTTTCTGTATCACATCTTAGATTTTATAGCAGATGTTGTGGAATTTTAAAGCTATAATAAAGCATATGTGTTTATTCAATTATTGCACATAAATATGACGTTATTATTCTTAAAGCAATGTTTTCTTGGATTATAGTTTATTATAGAAATATATTTATCATTTAAAATAGCTGGTTTAATTATGTTTTTGTGTATGCTAAAAAAATTACTTCAGTTTACAATTGTTTAATTTTACACATAATATTACAAGAAAAATCAATTCATACGTGTTTATATTCAACCAAAATGTTAAATACTATTAAGAAATATTACAAAATCGAGACAATTATAAAGTTTAAAATTAATTACCGGTTTCTTTTCTCCTGCTATGCATCCATCGATCTCTTTCTCTCTCTGTGTGTGTGTGTCTGTCTCTCTCTCTCCCCTCTCTCTCTCTCTCTCTCTCTCTCTCTCTCTCTCTAAATATATATATATATATAAATGAAACACTTGCCTTCTTAATACTAGAGATTTTTAATATCAGGTTTTGTTACGAGAACTTGTTAGTTGGCTTTTGGTTTAAAAGGTATTATATATACAGAGTATTTCCAAATTCATGAACCAAACTGCAAGTGAAAGTAAAGCATACATAAAGAAGATATTTTGGTATAGCAATGTGGGGTCGGAAATAAAAAGTTTTGGCGAAAAACATGAAATGCGGAAGTAATGAGAACAAGCATTTTATTGACATAAAAATTTTTAAGTTCTCAAATGTGTCACTGGCAGGGTCTAGCAATTGGTTGGCGTACCCTTTCGTCGATTCCAAGTGTTTCACGAACATTTGCATGAACCGCTGAAAGTCTTTCAATAATGTATTCATCAGAGTCAACTGGTGTTTCTGGAGTTTCTGTGGTGTTTCATAGATGAGACATGTGTAACCTTCGTGAATGGGAGCCAGTCACTTGCTAGATGCTGCCACGCATGTATCGATGTTGGTGGTGGCAGATTTGAGGACATATTGTAATTGTTGTGTCAATAAAATGGTTGTTTTGGTTTTCTCCGTATTTGTTATTTTCCGCCAAAACTTTTCATTACGACCCTACATTGCTATACTAAAATTCCTCCTTCGTGTGTACTTTATCTTCCCTTACGGTTTAGGCCATGAATTCGGGGACATAATATCCTTTTCAATTTAAATTTCTTATTTCTGAAAATAAAAAAAATTGCATTAGTTTAAATTAAAAAAAAAAATACAATTTATAACTTCCTAAGAAGGACTAGAGCTCTGCAGTGGTTAAAAATGTTTTAAACCTTTAACTACCGACGGTGCTTATAAATACCACTCACTTTAAACTTCCATCTCATAGTGAATATTACTAATAGTCTAATGGCGCTTTGCAAAAACACACTTTTAACTGAACTTTATGCGGATACATGGCAGCAGTAGTTCTAGGTTTGTTATTTTAGAGAGGAAGGGGGGTATCTTTGAAACAGTCGATGCGTTTTGTGCCGACATTTTTTACAGATTGTCACGCTCGCATTTTTATTGCTGTAAACACAGAATGCCATTTGACTAGCTATTTTAAGCGACGGTGTGCATGTATTTGATTTAATAGTTGAATTACTCGGTGGTACTTATAAGTACCGTCAGTACACTGAGTGTTGGAGAAAAACTTCTTGTTTACTTTTCGTCTGTGTCCATCGTTTTCACCTGCGTCAAAATGTAATTATTAAAATGTAGTGTAGTAATAATTTCCCTAGTATTTCTTTTATGTTTTATTATTTTTTTTTATAGGAAATCGAAAAAGTTGTGGTACCAGCTCATTTTTGCTGTGCTAGAGATGGCATATGTAAATTTATATACTGCATATGTGGAGATGCGAGAGAACATGTTGTTCCTAGGATATAGACGTCTCATAACTAAAGAATGGCTAACAATATCGAAACCTAAAAAAAAAAAAATAGTTTTTTTTTTTTTTTTTTTTTTTTTTTTTTTTTTTTTTTCTTAATAATAAGGATCAGGCTATATTTCACATACTTAATAAATCGAAAATATTCTACCACAATTCTAGTGCCATTTGAAATACCTTGTAGATTTCCTTTTACGATATTTTATTTTAGTCGATTTACGATATTTTATTTTGTTTTATTTTAGCCATAGTGTACTGACGGTACTTTACAGTAAAATTTTAATTAATTACCACTAAAGAATTAAATTTCTCACGGTGAATATTTTTTATGTTTATCATAATTTTCATTGTAGTAACTAAAAAAATGACATGAAAAAAATTGCTGTAGATCATAATGCAGTAGATAAAGGATTAAATTAAAGAAAAAATCTCGAAATAATATTTCATAATTATTATATTATTTTAGAAATTTCTTTAAAAAATTATAAAGGAATGTGACAGTTAAATTTTACATTTTATTAGAAATTTTGTTTTACTTATTATAAATATAAAACCAAAATTTCCTCTGTAATTTTGTAATTAATTTAAATTATATTTTATTACACTATTACTTATATTTTAAGTACTCAATAGTCAACGCTAATTTCAAATATAAGTATTCAACAGAAACATGTTCATTTTGCACATTTTACTTCCGCACATGCATTAAGTATGACAAATTTTGTTTAAATGCATGTAGAAAAAATGTAAATGTGTTGAATAATAATGTTTTATAAACCACTACTGTGGGTATTATTTTGGAATACATTCTGCCAAGTACAATGTTTTGAATTTAAAATAAAATGCTATATCGCAACAGAATAATATAACTTATATTTTCTTTTTAAAATTCTTAATATTTAATTTTTTAATATCGCCGGCTATTTAATCTTACATATAGACCAGTTTGTACAATAATTATGGGCAGAAAAAAAATGTAATTTTTTCCTGACAGTCATATATTTATCACAGTTAAGCATATTCAGCAATCTGTCCAGATATTTGACAGTTTTTATACAAAAAGCTTACGTAACCATAATTTAGCCATATCGGCAATAATATGGTCTGAATAGAGTTAAATTACAGTAACGTAACCGTCTTCCATAAAAACTATCGACTATCTGGGCAGTTTTCTGCAAATTTTAAACTGCATAATTAAATCTACTCTCATACTTCAAAATGGATAATTACCATTAACACAAATATACGAAATTATTTTTTGTTATCATTTTTAATTACATTATGACGCAAAATCATGAAATAGAAACCCAAATTATTAACTCTGCAGCAAATGGTCGTATGAAAATGAGACTGGGGCTAATCGATTAAGGATCTACTAATAAATGCTATGTTTAAACTTTTTAAACGTCTATATTCAGAAATTATTGCAATCATGAACAATAAAAAAGTTGAATCAATTGAAAAACTTAGATATATATTACTGTATATGTCAAAAAAAACATAAAATAATGAAGGGTTCATTTGATTGAGGTAATATATATGGATAAAAATAAATAAATAAATAAAACTGTTTATTTTCAATTCGCATGGTCGGCGTTATACTCTTTGAAAATAACATATATATGTTGTGTCAGTAAAACTGTATAAGTAGATATTCTGATCTAGAGGCATAAATTCTGGGCATTTTGTCGAGCTCGATTAATATATACATACGATTAATATATACATACATATATATATATATATATATATATATATATATCATTCATTTTTTGCAACATATTTATTGATATTTCGAAAATATACAAAAAAAAAATGAAATAAATAAATAAATAAGTTATAAACTGGCAATGTTGGGGTGTGCTGTTTGATATGATTGCAACCCTTCTGGTCACCTAAAACAAAAATTTTAAAAAGTTTCTTTATTATTAAGTATGCCGTTACAGACCCTAACCTAGCAGAAAACAGAATTATTTTTTTTTCCGCAAAATGGCAGTTGTCTCCTCCCCCCCCCCCCCAAAAAAAAAAAAAAAAAAAAAAAAAAATTACACACTTTTTTTCATAATTTTTTTTTTTAAATAGTAAACAAAAAATTATAAAAAAAATGGTAGGAGCGCTGGAAAGCTATATATTGAAGGTTCGTACAAAGTTTGAAATAAATCGGTTAACTAGAACTTGAAACATCATGTCAACCATGTTTAAAAAATTAATTTCGGAAAAAGTGTACTAATGTAATGTATAGTGAGAAATAAATGCGCTAATGTGCATATGTCAAGCACCGTGCTGATTTAAATAATTTACACATGGTACCGTTGGTGATGAGTCAAGTCATTGCAATACCAACAAGAAAGAACTAGTTGGATGTGCCAATCCCAAAACGTTCTTCTATCTTATACATCTTAATATTTCAAAAACTAGTTACACATAATAATATTTCAATATTATTAGTTAAATACTATACCAACTTTGATTTTCATCCTAAATTTCTGCTTCAGTCAATTAAAGGAACTAAAAACGAGTTAATCTATATCATGATATTTGCTAAAATTAATAGTTTTTGCTTATTCTGTTGTTATCAGATGTTTTCGAATAGCCGGCTTAGCAGGAAGCGAGTTCCCGCTTTTGCACGAGCCGCCGATGGACAACAGAACTACAAAAAATCAAGAAAAGTATGCAAAAATTGCTATCACAGAACCCCTTTACTGTGTAATATTTCCAAATTCAAGGAGAACCTGTTGTCCAAAGCCAAAAACATGCACAAAAAATTAGGTTCAATTGTATGCATAACTTCATACACTTTTCGATTGTACAACAATGAAAATGCACAGAGATCGCAATTATAGCGCCCCCTTCTGGCGGAATTTTTTTAAGTTCAGGGATGACTTGCTTGCTATAGCCAGAAACATACACAAAAAAATTGGTTCAATTATATACATAACTCCATACACTTTTCGATGGTACAATAATGAAAATCGTACAGACATCGCAATTATAGCGCCCCCTTCAGGCGGAATTTTTCCAAATTCAGGGAGGACCTTCGTGCCATGACCAAGAACAAACACAAAAAATTTGGCTCAATTCTATGCATAACTTCATACACTTTTCGATGGTACAATATTCAAAATGACACAAAAATCGCTATTACAGCGCCCACTACCGGCGATTTTTTTCCAAATTAAGGAAGGACCTGCTTGCCATAGCCAAGAACTTAAAGTAAAAATTTGGTTCAATTCTATGCATAACTTCATGCACTTTTGGGTGGTACAATATTCAAAATCGCACAAAAATCGCTGTTACAGCGTCCCCTAGCGGCGAATTTTTTCCAAATGCAGGAAGGACCTACTTGCCATATCCGAAAACTTAAAATAAAAAGTTGGTTCAATTCGATGCATAACTTCATACACTTTTGGATGGTACAATATTGAAAATCGCACAAAAATCGCTGTTACAGCGCCCCCTACCGACAATTTTTTTCCAAATTCAGGGAGGACCTACATCCCATATCCGAAAACTTAATATAAAAACTTGGTTCAATTCTATGCATAACTTCATACACTTTTTGATGGTAGAATGGCGACAGACAGACGGACAGACGGACAGACGGACACACAGACAGACAGACATTTTCTATAAACATGTTTTTTGGGATCTCTGACCCCTAAAACGTGTAAATCCGTCGAAAACCGGAAGTCGAAAAAAATTTCGATTACAATACTTTCTTCTATTGAAGATAGAAGAAAGTAAAAATCATGCGTTAATCATAGTTTATGAAAAACTTTATAACACTCCCTGAATGCTTTACGAAAAATTTAAGGAAAATTTAGGAAAATAAGGTAAATAAGATAGCTAAGTAAACATTTTATAAAACGCATAAAACATTATAAAAACTTATTTAAGCAGTTACCGTCCATAGCCAATAGTACCTTTATTATATACCCGCCTCTATTTAGCTAAAATTTAATTTAATCTAAAACACTCTTAAACTTTTGAAATCATAGTTCCAGATATTATAACCCATAGACACTTATGTATCCACTTCTTCGCGTGACGCTGTATATCATTTTATCTATATTCTACAAACATTTCTTAGTTAACTAAATGCAGTTGAGCGTTAAAATGCATAACTCCTTTTAAAAAAAAACACTTATAAGCAATTTACGCTTATACTCATTAACTATTACGAAGTCTTTTGTGTATCCTTGTATATGAATTATAGCATTTATACATGCCGTATAGTGTGCATAAATATAGTGAAACATAAAAGCGCATATCATAATTAAAAATGCATTTCTAGCTATCATCGCTTATCTGAAGTTTTGCGGACACAATATATTATCTGAAATATTTTTTCTGTCTCGGTAAATGCTATGCATTCCTTAATATGCATGAAATAACTTAGAATAAACCTCGGCGAAGTATATAAATTTTATTGTATATGAAATAGTTTAACATAATTAAAATACGCCGCAAACAAATCCCCCATATCATTACGTAACGGAATTATTTTGTGGGGCCCTGTAAATGAATAATAACTACTCTTTGCACCGCATATTCTTCAGAATGCTTATTTTAGTGCACTTCATAAATGCATATCAATTATTTTATGCTTGGAAACGTGTAACATCATTAAAAATCATATGAAACGATTTTTTCCTATTGGCCGTAATGTAACGGAATACTTTTTACTGTCCCTGTAAATGAACTAAACATACTACAAGCTTCATTTGAAATAGGGATCATGCTATGATGAACTTTAATAACGTCTATAATATTCAGAGCAACCCGAGCATATTTACGAGAGTTAGAGCGCGGACTGACTGCTATACAAACCGAAATCATAAACACTTTTCAACTTTGTTGGAAAGTGCTAAAAATGATCGGGTGGTCGGTTATTGTTCACTGGCTATTGACCGATTAGCTTCTGCGTCACGGGTTTAGTTGCTGCGTCATTAAAATAAATATAACTCCGTAAATTATTGGAATTTTAATATTATATCTCTAGGATATATTCTTAAAGGCATAAACTTTAAGAATATGCAAATAAATGTTTTTTTGGGTTTTTTTTTCTGAATTCTAGATTAGAATGCCTACTTAATTTAGAAAATAGGGAATTTTTGTATGATTAGGAATTTTCGTATGAAATAAATAATTTTAATTATCTTTTTCCTTTCATGATTTAAAACGTAAGAGTACATACGACAAAAACAAATTATTCTTTTATCAATAACGCTCAACAATATTCTAGTATAATGATATATTTATGATAATAGCACTAACATTAATTGAAATGACTGTCAACTTCGTGACGATATTTTTATTCTGATCCAAAACTTTTCATAAAAAGTAAAATAAATTAATGCGACCTTCCGGTATTAATATAATTAATTGGTGAAGAAAAAATAATTCCAGTATAATATAGGAAAGAACTTCAGATATTCGAATTAATAGTTTTTTTTCTTTCCTTAGTATCGTTTTCGTAATTGAGTAGATGATTTAGTGGTCTTTTTAAGAATGAAATATACATGTCATTACTTGCGCTATTTAGCTTCAAGTAAAGCTGATATTTTTCTCCTCTGCAAATATATTTATTCCATTTCTTTAATAGCTAATAACCTATTGTTCAGTATTTTTAGATTATGTATTATTCTGATTAAGCCAGTAATAAATGATAGAGTAAGAACTGACAGATAGTGCTATATAAAGCATTAGAGTTTATTAAAAGTTATTAAAGTTATAAAAGTTATTATTAAAAGTTTTAGAAAGATTTATTTTGTGTGTTAGTTTCCGCACTGCTGCCGAAGGGAGTCACTTCGAACAAGTTTTAAGATAACTTCATTTTTTATTAATTAATTTTTAGATTAGATAACATAACAGCATATTAATAATTGTATCATTTTGTAACGAACTGCAAGTATTGATGTTCATCATTTCCTTTAAGAAAATTATTTTAATTTTTTAACTTATATTTTTAGTACAAACTGCATATTTTTCTTTACATATCAGAATGAAAATAGATTTCAAATTTGTATTGCAATGTTAATTTTATTATTCTCAGCTATTATTTTTTATATCTGTCGACTATTTATATTTCTAGTAAATTCGTGAATGACCTCTGTTTCCCAGAAAAAGGGTTCTTCAACTTTTAACAGCTATTGCTAAGTCAATTTTAATTAAAGTCGAATCGGACTTTCTTTTCTACTTCTTAAATTAATAGGATATTTTTACTATATATAACTTCTAGTGCCGGGGGACCGTATAAAAATTTAAATTTCTTAATTTTTAAAGAAATCTTTTTATTGGCACAAATCACTTTTAAAATATTTCTTTACCTCATTTAAAACACTTTTTCGCAATTGGAACTAATGTGTCCATACCTGACGGTCTACGAATTAGCCATTGGACAACGTTGAGAGTGGACAAGCTGCATATCTGGATATATCTCTGAAAGACCGCATGAAGGAGTTTATTTGACCATAATTGTTCCCTATAAAACGAGCCAAAAGAAACATTTTTTCCACATTATACTACATATTTATCGTAAAAGCACGACTAAGTGCACATACGATTGAGCAGAAATTAGTAAAGATATTCAGCAAATAACAATGAAGTAAAATTTCAATTATCGTTCTCTATAAATTCGTTATTATCAAATTTAGAAGAGCTATGAGCTATGAAAGTGTATTTTTTATTTAGATAGAAATATTGGTACAGTAGAACCTCGATTATTCAAAGTAATTGGGATCGACCCTGTTTCGGAAATTCTAAATTTTCGGATAATCGAGAATGCTTCAATTTTAAGATTAAGGAGAAATATATGCGATATTTCTTATTATGGCAACAAGTCCTTATTAAAAATAAAGCAATAGCAAAATAGAAACAAGAATACAATAACTGTTTTAATTAGTACTCCTTTTATCTTATCCTTTACTTATCCTTTTTTATACATGACAAGTACTTCAAAAATGGTTTGTTCATCGCAGTTTCGATTGCCTTTGCTTTGAAACTCTATCTCGGAGTCTTTTTAACAGTATTAGTTCACCAGTATCACAGTTTTTCCGCTGCTCCAGCCATGCAAAACCTTTTGCAAAATATTCAACAGCTTAGAATTGCCAATTTGTTCGTTTACTTCGTTCCACTCCACAGCTTACGGGAAGAAAAGTTAAATTGAAAGAAACTGTAAGAAAGGATATCAAAAATATTTATATGTTCTCGTAGTTCGGAAAGGACTGCTTGCACACAAGAAATTTGTAGTTTAAAAAAGCTTTCAAAATGAATTTTACACACAAGGAATGTGATAGTAAATAAATAAATAAATAAATAAAAGCGGATTTCGATTAACCGAGAGTTTCGGATAAAAGAGTTTGTACTGTATTTATATTGTATCAGTTTTTCCAAATTTTTTTATAATGTTAGAAAATTAAAGGTATACGATCAAGTAAAAGTAAACACTCGAATGATTTCTTTGTGTATGGAAAATTCCCAGCAAAGAAAGAAACAGAGGGCCATAAGCTGGAAAAAAGATGGCAGCCAGCACTGCCATCAGCGGAAAAGTGAAATGGCGCCATTACTTAAACTTGTAAAAATGTCCGTGCGAAATGCAGCGGGCCCATCAGTGGTGGCCAACAGCAGGTCAGCATTGGTATGCTATCACATTACTTCAATCCGGCACTTTTCCTGCAGTGCTAGCTCCTATCCCATTGCTATTCCTTTGCTGGCCCAGCACTTTCCCTTACAAAAAATTCTTATAGAATTATATTAAAAAAACGAAGTATTATGGCTTTTTTCTCTATAAGTTAGTTTCATTAACAACTATGGAAATATCTGTCTATAATAGAAATGCCTATTGAAACATTTGAACTTGCAATAGTTTTCATGTGGTCACCCTCCCAAGTACTAACTACGCTCGATGCTGTTTGGTTTTCGTGATCGGACATGAACAAGTACTCTCAGCGTATGCTACAACCGCTCGTAGTTTTCAAGCTCTCATTACACTATTTCAAGTTTGTTTCTTTTGAGATTTACGTTCCAAATCATTAAACTGGTATAGAAATTATTGTATTGTACAGAAATCCCATATATTTTATACTCTTTTTCCTATTACTGATTCTCAGCTGTGTAAATTATGAAAACCGAAATCCTTTGAAACTTAGTAAAACCAGATTTAAAAGAAAGAAAGTGCGTTGAAATAAAGAATTTACTCATTCATTCATTTATTCATTTATTTTGTTGGTGGCAGTGGTGCTATATTATTTACAGTTTAAAAAAGATTAGCTTCACCGCTTAAACTGTGTTAAAATATTTATTTCACATTTGTGTTGAAATACTCGATGTCTTCGATATTCGCAACGGCATCTAGCGTAAGGGTTCACAGCAATAATACCGCAAAAGTTCGTGCATTTCTATGTAGTGGTGGGCCAGCGCATGAGATAAAACGGAAGCCCACCAGAATTTTATCTGGTTACTTCCAACAGCAAAGTTGACTGAAGCTGTCCTGCAGTGGTCATGCAGTGGTAGACCATTAGCCAGCACTTCTCCATCATTGCCAGTAGCTATCTTTCTGCTGGCCAGCAATTTCCTCTTTGCTGGGTGATATTACGTATGCAGTTATAGTCCAGGCAATAGGGAATTTTACCTAGAAAAATTAATGGTAGTACTGGAAATCGGCTTTCTAGATGTTTTTTGGGTCGCTGAATCAGAATTTGTAACTTCCCATCAAAATTTCCCCAGGCAACCTCCCCAAATTTTGATAAAAAAGCCCCCCAAAAAGGTTTTTATTAAAAAAATCTATTTTTTTATTGTTTTAGAGAAAAGTATCTAGAAATTCAGAAAGAAGACAAAATTTCCAACAAATTAGATATATGACATTATAACTTAGGATGAAGGGGAAGGGGGGATCTGCCTCGGAACATGCGCGCGGTGCTGCGTAAACTAAGTTGCGCAATTCCACTTAACCACTCACACGTTTACATTCGCCCTCCCATCTCCCCTCCGAACTTTCTCTATAAGGTTTACTTTAAGATTTTTGGGTCGCTGAATCTGAATGTTTAACTTACCACCAAAATTTCCCTCCCCCCGAAAACTCCCCCAAATAGTTGTTTTTAACTTAAATTTCTTATTGTTTTAGGGGAAAAGCATTACGAAATTCAGAAACTAGACAAAATTTGCAACACATAGAATAGATGACATCATGAATTAGGATGAACGGGGAGGGTGAGGGCTGCCTCTGAACATGCACTTCGGCGCTACGTGCACTAAAGTATGAAGTTCAGGCAATAGGGGATTTTATCTGGCAGAATTAATACTAGTTCTGGATTTCGACTCACTTTATGTTTTTTGGGTCGCTGAATCCGAATTTGTAACTTCCCACCCAAATTTCCCCCGGCAACCCCCCAAAAAATTGATTTTTTGAAAAAATTTGGTTTTTGAGAAAAGCGCGTGGGGAATGTTCCGAGGCAGTCCACTCTCTCCCCGTTTATCCTACGTCATAATGTCATATATCCTATTTGTTGCAAATATTGTCTAGTTTCTGAATTTTGTAATGCTTTCCAAACAACTATTCAAAACAACTGTTCAAAACAACTATTCGCGGGGGTTTTCGGGGGGGGGGATTTTGGGGGGTAAGTTAAAAATTCGGATTCAGCGACCCAAAAAACTTAAAGTAAATCTTATAGAGAAAGTTGTCAGGGAAGATGGGAGGGCTAATGGAAACGTGTGAGTGGTTAAGTGGAATTTCGCAACTTAGTCCACGCAGCACTGCGGCGCATGTTCCGAGGCAGATCCCCCCTTCCCCTTCATCCTAAGTCATAATGTCATGTATCTAATTTGTTGCAAATTTTGTCTACTTTCTGAATTTCTAGCTACTTTTCCCCTAAAATAGTAAAAAAAATGGAATTTTTTAATAAAAACCTTTTTGGGGGGGGGGGCTTTTTACCAAAATTTGGGGGGGGGGTTGCCGGGGGAAATTTTGGTGGGAAGTTACAAATTCGGATTCAGCGACCCAAAAAACATCTAGAAAGCCGATTTCCAGTACTACCAATAATTTTGCTAGGTGGAGTCCCTATACGGTCTCTATTGCCTGGACTATTAATGTTTTCTTAAGAAATGTCTGCATATGTTAAAACACACTTTATGCTATGATTACTTATCCAAAATTTCATTAGAGATAGCATCTTCTTAACGTAGCTTCTGGAATTCGCTTATGTGTCCTTTAGACTTCTGTAAGCACTAATAATAATGAGATATTTTCTTTATACCTAATTTGTAAACTTCATACCCCTTTTTATATAAACTTATTTTACTTTCATGTAAGTAGGAGGGCTTTTGTTCTCATCTAATTAGTTAGATTTAATAGTCATTACGCACTTTATGAGTCGATTACCATTTTTATTTAAATATTGTTCTAATTTTTTTTAATGCCATTAATATATATATATTTAAGAATATGATATGTCGAATTGAAATCCATGAATCCATCTGAAACATCACAAGAATTCACTAGAGGACAAGTTATTTAGTTCTTTAAATTTAAATATTGCATTCTTAAAACTAATACACATTCTTAAAACTCATATTCTAAAAACTAATAAAACAAGTGATCAAAATATAAATATTATGATATGAAAAATATTTATTTCCTCAATATATAGAATGAAATTCCGAAATAAAAGAAAACGCATTGCGAACATAAAATTATGCAATTGCCGAATCTTAATTTTTTAGCTATCATGTACTATACATTGCTAGTCAGATGACTAACTCAAATACTATATCTATTATTCAAACGGACCACACAAAGACCCACAGATAATATTATATTTAAACTTTTATGACTTCCATATAAAATTCATATACATTATTCAACGATTAAAAAATGTCTTTATACTAGAAAAAAATATTTATAAATAAAAAAAAAATCTTAAAAGTTTCCTTTCGTTATATCATTGTATACGTGTTCGTATTGTATGAATCTATATTAAAAATAGAATATATCTCATCATTTTTATAACTGACTTTTTTAACACATTTATAACGGCTGACAAGAATTCGTGTTATTTTGGATGTGTGTAACACCACCCACAGGCGTTATTTTGATTTTTCACATCACATTATTTCAGAAAAACAAATACAATATTTGTATTTATAAAATTAGTATATTATTCATACAAATACTCCCACTAGAAACAGAGCATTTTTTGTACTCATTCATTTAAATATGAATAGGAACACAGAAAAATTTTATTTGTTCAAATAATGTAATACGCAAGAGTAACGCCCATGGGCGGTACTTCCTATTTCAAACTAAAAACTGGTTCACAGCAATGTGTTTATACTTATTTTATTGTGCCTTGTTGTAAAAAGAGGAACTTCAAAACATGAATGAGTACAATTGGAAACTTTTCACTGAATAGGAATAATTTAATTATAATCTAATTATAAATATAAAAAAATCTCCTCATAAGATATATCATTAAATATCTCATGCGAATTATTTTGTTTCATTTACTATATTTTTGGTTTTACATTAATTTAAACTTCTTTTCAGTGGAAATAAGAAAATGCAGGGATGAGTGAAGAAAACAAATCTAAATAAAAATACAAATGTCCCTTTGTGTTTTTGAAAATATTGACAGCTGAATAGAAATGCATAGTATTTTCGTTTTCAAGACTTATACATGATTTCTGAAACAATATTATAAACAAATGTAAATAAACATCTATTATAATTCCATGCGAGGTTTTCGGTGCATGCAGCATTTTGTTTTCGTATAACGATTACCCAAATTAAATAATATACTATGTCAAGCAAACACAAGAATCCTATCGAAAACGATAACAACGAATTGTATTACATACATTGTATTTATTTTATTTTGCTATAAATTTAACATTTACCTATAAACACCTCTTTACAACAATTGTATTTATTATTTTATCTTTAGACGTA
Source organism: Maratus speciosus (assembly GCA_963932465.1). Taxonomy (NCBI): domain Eukaryota; kingdom Metazoa; phylum Arthropoda; class Arachnida; order Araneae; family Salticidae; genus Maratus; species Maratus speciosus. The sequence goes on along the minus strand of OZ010788.1, from coordinate 293,944,039 downwards.
AACATCTTTACTGCAATATAAACCATTTTAATAACTGGTTTACGATTGAAAGTAATAATGTATATATCATTCTTATTATAAATGATGCATTAAATATTCTAATTAACTGTGTGATTTTTCGTGCACGCAGCATTTTGTTTTAGAACATCTTTATCGAAATTAAAGAAAATATGGTAAATAAACACAATATGTATTACACAAAATACGATAACAAATTCTATTTTGTACATTTTATTTATTTAAGCTTACTCTGAATTTAACAATTATTCAGAAACAAATCTGCAACTTTGTGTTACAGATATGCATTTATCTTTTCGCATTCAGAGTAAAGAACTTTATTCTAGCAAAAAAAAATATTTTGACTACTGGCTAATGATTAAAGCTTACAATGTAAACATATGCCATGTTTTAAACTATACAGTAAACGGTAAACTAATATTTAATAGACATACATATTTCTCGCAAATATAATCTTGTTTATATTCTTTATCGAGAAAATTGTTAGATACGGAAAAGACTGTACGTGAAAAGCAAAGATTTATTCGTTCTGAAGAAACTTTAGAACGATCGATGCATTTTATTAAAACATGCTTTCATTAAAATTAACTAAAATGTAGAAAAAATATATATGTTTAAAATTCACTAGAAAATTTGGCAACATTTCGCCAAATTGGTCAAAATTTGTCGCTATTGTGGTAAACTTGCCGTGAGTACTTTTCAACAAACATTCGTTGTTGAAACAGATACGTATTTATCCATAGGAAATCAAACTACACTTGAGTAAACATTAAGTTTAAGTAGTGTTTTTGCGATGTCTTTCGAAAACGGACGGCACTTAGCGGCAGCACCCCGCTTTGCATTCGAATTTTCAAAACACGTGTTTAACAATTTTAGTTATACTATAAGGCATGTAAAGTTTAAAGATTTTATTTCCATTGGTTTATGAGACATGGTGTTTCTTTTACATTTTTAATTTGCCCCCGTTTCACCCCTTAGGGATCGAAATAAAAAAAATCAATGTTCAATTAGTATATTCCCCCCAGAAATATATATATATATATATATTACAAATTTCAAACCTCTGTGTCAACACGTAGCGGTTGTAAAATGAGTAACAAGATTTGGCTGCCGCATACAAACACAATTGTAATTTAAAAAAAAAAAAAAAAAAAAAAAAAAAAAAAAAAAAAGAAAGAAACCTAAGCTTAAAATTGACAGTATAAGCTTAGAGAATATTCTAAATGTGTCAACGATAACCTTCTGCAGTTTAAGAATAAACAGTCTAAATTAAAGATTATGTCTGAGAATTAACGTTTAACCCTTCACTGCACCACATGCCACATCCGCACATACCTAAAAACATTGTAATTCTTATTATGTGCCATGAATTTGGCCCATATGATCTCTATCCCTTATCAAGAACAGTCCAAAGAATGTAATAACACTTATTTTGTCCATGTCAGATGGCTGCATTTGACAAATAAATTACAATTTGTTCTTCGGAAACAAAAAATATTTCGATCAAGCTATTAAGGTAAAATTTACTGTCGTTATTTTTACTGTAAATATTGTACTGTATAAAAATATTAATATAATAAAAGTTGCAGATAAAATTAATTAATTTAAGCTCTTTAGTTGTAAAATATAGCAATGCAATATTTAAAAACCCTACTTCTGTACATAGTGTATACGCCATGAAATATAAAATTTTAGCTGAAAATTTGAAATTTTATTTTTTTCACTATATGTCCCATTTTTAGACCGATGTATAGATTTCAATTTTTTTTTTCTTTTATAAAAATAAAAAAAATCGTGCAGTGAAAGGTTAAAAGGGTTATCAGTTAAAAAATCAAAACTTCAAATTTTGTGGCTCTCATCATTTCATAAAGATTCGTTCAAACATCATACATATGATACGTGGATATCTGTTCAGAAAATGAAAAAATCAAATTATATTAATTTTACATTAATTTTATAGATGATATACAGTAGTTTTCAATAGATAATGCAAGTGGATACATTTATGTTATTTTTGTTTTACTTAAGTACATAAAACTTAAGTGATATTGTTGAAGTACCTAAATGAGACAATGCCTTTCGGGCATCTCAGTTCAACTTATCCCGGTGGCTGGATACTCTTTTTATGTAGGCAATCTAGGATTGAAAGGAATGTTTGTGAACGCGTTGTTCCATTTCTAACATTTGTGCGTGAACGAACCTACTATGTCAGATCGTCGCTGTTATTTTACACAATAATGTGGTTTCTGTGGTTGACTTGATACTAGAAATACGATAGTAGAAATTTAATCCAGCGGATTTTGTCGGGTCCTATCCCTTGTAGGTACTTGAGACTGTTTTCGGAGATTTAGATAAGCCTCGCATCATCAGCTGCGATTGTTGAAGCAGATTGAAAATGGAATTAAATTGTGTAACCGGAAAGCGTTCTTTTTCGCAAGGTGTTGACCGCATTGCTTCAAATAAAGTGAATTTGGATACCATCTAATTAGTTACATTGACGTATAAAAACCCGTCAATGTAATGTAAATAATAATGTAATGTAAGTGCAGTTCTTTACAGCGTTTTAGTACTTTTAGTGATCTTTTACGGAAGCAGCTATTTTGAGAGTAGCTATTATGTTGGAAGTAGTCTCAGAACAAGAAAATGTTTCGGTGTTAACCCCCCCCCCCCTCTTTCGTTAGATCAGCACTTCCTCTTTAAATTTCCCGTCGTTAACTTAGTTTTCTAGCTCTACTGCATTGACCTTATTAATTTTGACCTGAAATATTTCTTTTTTAATCTTAGTTCTTTTCTCATGACTACTCATTTCAATGACACGACAGAGGGGCTGGTCACAACCTTAAATTTATTAATTTAATTATCATCAGTTTTTCAAGTAATTACTACTGCATTATAATTAAATAATGACTATTTTAATATTCATTATTTAAACATTTTTAAATTTGACATTTAATACACAAGCACTAACAAATATCTAAGCAACACAACATTAATTTTACCTAAACAATGTTTATTACGCTATATTCTATACAATTATTCCATAAACGACATTCTTTTCATATTTAGGAATTTCAGGTGCGCTGGAGTTTTTTCTTGAATTTAAAAATTATGGTATGGTGGTTTAATCTTCCAAACTTCTGGAAATTTTCAAAGTCACATAAACATAATTTCAAAAAAAAAAAAAAAATCTTGAACAGTGAACAGTAGAATGTCCAGGGGCGACCCAGTTACCCGGAAACTCCATGCCCTGCATATGAGTAATGATATAGCACATCATAAGAAAAAATGAATGTAAGTATAACTATAGAGCAAAGCTACTACTATAATAAAGTATAATGATAGAAAAACACTTATAGTTGTGTAAAAAATACGAGAGTCAACAATTCTCAAAGTATCCATAATCGTACGATGTCGGAGCAAACCTACCGAGCGAATACACAGAGAATCGAAGACGGAATGAGAAGAAATTGATAGAAAAAGTCTAGTTCAGCAGGTGGTCGTACAGACAGCCAATTCGAATTAGGAAGGGCGTGGCTTCAGCTATTGGAAGCACGCAGATCGGCGATCGAGAAAAAAAGTTTAGAAAAGTAAAAAAAAGAAGGGTTCACATGTTCGCAGAGTCAAAATATTGAAGGAAAGCCCAAACTATTAACAAAATGACAATTTTCAATGACCATGCGTTATAATTAAATTTAAAAAATCAAAAAACCCGACTGCGTAAAAAGCGAACTAATTAATTATATTTCAAACTATTTTTTATATTACTTACCTATATATATTTTTTACTTACTCCTATTGATGACCTTGAAGTTGTGTTTAATTGTTAAGTCCTATCTATAAAAACTGTTTTGATGAGGCCTATAGATGTGTATGAAGCTTACAGTTGGCAGTAAAGCTAGAGATCCTACCTAAATAATTTCCAAGTTGGGTAATATTTAAATGGAGCTTCTGACTGTAAAATAGCCAGTGAAACATCGTCTTCATTTTGAAAGACCTATCCAATGATATGCCACTAAATAAGGGGCGTAAAAAAATGTTCGTCTCTACCGCCATTTTGTATTTTACGGCCGTCATTTTGAATTTATAAAAACAAAACCTAGCCTATAACCATTGGACAGTTAAGACAAATCCATAGAGACCTCATTCATTAAAATCCATCCAGCCGTTGCGATGTTTCGTGAGTATAAAGAAATCCACTTACCCAAATACGCATAAAATACATAACCCTTCTTGGCAGTCACATAAAAACACAAGCAGCGAAGTAGAGAATTTTGAATAAAAGGTAGGAGCAGTAAGAGAACTTACGACTCACTATCAGAGGAAATTTTATTGGATTCTGCCGTCATGTCAGTGAAAAGTAGAAGGTTAGAAAGAAGATATTTTTAGTTTGAATTTTTCCGAGGACACTGTTCAGTTTAAGGGGAATTTCCGAAAAAGAACTAACATTCAGGTCTTCTTTGTTTTAAGTACACTATCGGCTATCGCTGGGATAGATCCAGAGAATTCATGCAAGTGGTAGAGCTGCTGAGTTGGTGGTGGAGCTATAGTTTTAGTGAAAGTTGGTTTGAAGATGCGTGGATTAGTTTTAAGAACTTTAAAATCACTTTTTTCTGATTTCTTTTGCAGAATTTCGATTTTTTTTTTAAGTAGCAGTGACATTAGCATACAACTTGCGAAATTGAAGTTTAACCGGAAATTGAGAGCAACCCTTATAGAGCGGGCGGCGGCGACACGAATGACTACGTCATCGAGTTACGGGATGAAATCATGATGCAGGACAAGATTTATAGGAGTAAATTAAGGAATGACTGGTCTGCCTCGACATTTTTTGGTACGATAGGCGATGCAGCGGGCGCCAACTCGTCATTTTGGCGTCACTATCACGTGATCGAGTCACGGGATGAAACCGGTGCCAAATTAAATTTAAAAAAATGTCTTTTAAGAATATTTTGGTCTGCCTGCTAGAATGTTATAGATTTTAGTCTTGGTAGAAACCCCGGCAGACTAAAATCTATAACAAAAAAATAACTTATAATGTATAATTAAAACCCTATAAACGCAATATTTTACATTACATTGCCATATGTATTACTTCGAATCAACTTTCAAGATGAATTAAGAGTTTAAAAAAAGATTATTAACAGTACATGAGAAAATGACTGATTCTGCATAACTTGGTACAAAGCGAGAAGAACGGGGCGCCAATTCGTTATTTTGACAGTGTTATTACGTCATCGAGTTACGGCTTGAAATTTTGGCACATTCTACATACGGATTAGTACAATACGAATATTTCAGTCTGCCTTGTTATATCTTGGTAGGAGGTGAGCAGAGCGGGGCGCCAAATTTAAATTTTGGCGGTATAATCACGTCATTGAGTTACGGCTTGAAAATTTTTGCATATTAAAGGCACATATCAGTACAATAAGAATATTTCAGTCTGCCTCGTCATATCTTGGTACGAGACGAGCAGAGCAGGGCGCCAATTTTTTATTTTGGCGGTATAATCACGTCATCGAGTTACGGGATGAAATCATGATGCAGGACAAGATTTTTAAGAGTTGATTAAGAAATGACTGGTCTGCCTCGACATTTCTTGGTACGATAGGCGCAGCAGCGGTCGCCAACTCGTCATTTTGGCTTCACTATCACGTCATCGAGTTACGGGATGGAACCGGTGCCAAATTAAAGAAAAAAAAGTCTTTTTAGAATATTTTGGTCTGCCTGCGCATATCCTGGTAGAAACCACAGGCAGACTAAAATCTATAACAAAAAAATACGTCATAATGTACAATTAAAACCCTAAAAACATAATATTTTACATTACATTGCCATATATATTACTTCGAATCGACTTTCAAGATGAATTAAGGGTTTAGGAAAAGTTTATTAATAGTACGTGAGAAAATGACTCATTCAGTATAACTTGGTACAAAGCGAGCAAAACGCCTGTTCCCAATTTTGACAGTACTATTACGTTATCGAGTTACGGCTTGAAATTTTGGCACATTAAACATACCGATTAGTGCAATACGAATATTTCAGTCTGCCTCGTCATATCTTGGTATGAGATGAGCTGAGCGGGGCGCCAATTCTTAATTTTGGCGGTGTAATCATGTCATCGAGTTACGGCTTGGAAATTTGGCACATTAAAGGTATCTATAAGTACAATAAGAATGTTTCAGTCTGCCTCGTCTTATCTTGGTACGAGAGGAGCAGAGCGGGGCGCCAAATCTTAATTTTGGCGGTTTTAACGTGTCATCGAGTTACGACATGAAATCTTCATGTAGGTGAAGATTATATGGAATAGAATAAGGAATGGCTGGCCTGCCTCAACATTTCTTGGTACGATATGAGCAGCAGCGGGAGCCAAGTCGTCATTTTGGCGTCACTATCACGTCATCGATTTACGGGATAAAACCGGTGCCAAATTGAAGGTAAAATAAAGTCTTTTAAGAATATTTTGTTCTGCCTGCGCATATTCTGGTAGAAATCCCCGGTAGACTAAAATCTATAACAAAAAAATACATCATGATGTACAATTAAAACCCTATAAACATAATATTTTACATTGCATTGCCATATCTATTACTTCGAATAGACTTTCAAGATGAATTAAAGGTTATGGAAATGCTTATTAACAGTACGTGAGAAAATGACAGATTCGGCATAACTTGGTTTTTTGCTATAGATTTTAGTCTGCAGGAGGTTTTTACAAGGATAAGCGCAGGCAGAACAAAATATTCTTAAAAGTCTTTATTTTACGTTTAATTTGGCACCAGTTTTATCCCGTAACTCGATGACGTGTTAGTGACGTCAAAAAGGCGAATTGGCGCCCGCTGCTGCTCATATCTTACCAAGAAATGTCGAAGCTGACCATGCATTCCTTAATCTGCTCCTAATAATCTTGTCCTAAATGAAGATTTCATGAAGATTTCATGTCGTAACTCGATGACGTGTTAAAACCGCCAAAGTTAAGAATTGGCGCACCGCTCTGCTCCTCTCGTAACAAGATATGACGAGGCAGACTGAAATATTCTTTTTATACTTATATATACCTTTAATGTGCCAAATTTTCAAGCCGTAACTCGATGACGTGATTACACCGCCAAAATTAAGAATTGGCACCCCGCTCTTCTCATCTCCTACCAAGTGATGACGAGGCAAACTGAAATATTCGTATTGCACTAATCGGTATGTTTAATGTGCCAAAATTTCAAGCCTTAACTCGATGACGTAATAGTACTCTCAAAATAGGGAACTGGCGCCCCGTTCTTCTCGCTTTGTACTAAGTTATGCTGAATCAGTCATTTTCTCACGTACTGTTAATAAACTTTTCCTAAACCCTTAATTCATCTTGAAAGTTCATTCAAAGTAATATATATGACAATCTAATGTAAAATATTATGTTTACAGGGTTTTACTTGCACATTATGACGTATTTTTTGTTTTTGTTATAGATTTTAGTCTGCCAGGTTGTTTCTACCAGGATATGCGCAGGCAGACCAAAATATTCTCAAACGACTTTATTTTACCTTTAATTTGGCACAGGTTTCATCCCGTAATTCGATGACGTGATAGTGACGCCAAAATGACGAGTTGGCGCCCGCTGCTGCGCCTATCGTACCAAGAAATGTCTAGGCAGACCAGTCATTCCTTAATCTACTCCTAAAAATCTTGTCCTGCATCATGATTATATCCCGTAACTCGATGACGTGATTATACTGCCAAAATTAAAAATTGGCGCCCCGCTCTGCTCGTCAGGTACCAAGATATGACGAGGCAGATTGAAATATTCTTATTGTACTGACATGTGCCTTTAATGTGCAAAAATTTTCAAGCTGTAACTCGATGACGTGATTATACCGCCAAAATTAAAATTTGGCGCCCCGCTCTGCTCATCTCCTACCAAGATATAACAAGGCAGACTGAAATATTCGTAATGTACTAATCCGTATGTTCAATGTGCCAAAATTTCAAGCCGTAACTTGATGACGTAATAAACTGTCAAAATAACGAATTGGCGCCCGTTCTTCTCGATTTGTACCAAGTTATGCCGAATCAGTCATTTTCTCACGTACTGTTAATAATCTTTTCCGAAACCCTTAATTCATCTTGAAAGTTGATTCGAAGTAATATATATGGCAATGTAATGTAAAATATTACGTTTATAGAGTTTTAATTGTACATTATAACGCATTTTTTTTTTGTTATAGATTTTAGTCTGCCGGTGGTTTCTACCAGGATATGCGTAGGCAGACCAAAATATTCTTAAAAGACTTTTTTTACCTTTAATTTGGCACCAGTTTCATCCCGTAACTCGATGACGTGATAGTGATGCCAAAATGACGAATTGGCGCCAGCTGCAGCACCTATTGTACCAAGAAATGTCGAGGCAGACCACTCATTCCTTAATCTACCCTTAAAAATCTTGTCCTGCATCATGATTTCATCCCGTAACTCGATGACGTAGTCATTCATGTCGCCGCCGCCCGGTCTATTACTTGAAGAATGGTGCTCTAGAGAGCAATTAGCACAATTCGGTGGGGGTTTAGGGACCTCAGTAGAGTCATTTGTTTTGATATTACAGTCTGCAGATAGGTGCGGTCCTCCAAGTTCTATACGTTTAGGATTAATATGACAGTTAGCAGTGATATGAAAACACTTTTGGTATTTATAGCATTAAGTTGCTTTCTTTGCGGGGCGAAATTCATCAATTTAGACCCGTAGAATGTACGTTCAAAATGTCATAGGAAGTGACATTTTTCGGGAGTTCGCATGAGATAGAGAGGGAGCAGCTGCCCGTCTCTACGGTTTTTCATTTGCGAAAGTTTTAGGATGGTAATCCTGTACATGCGTGGGTTTCTCTAACAGATTCGATATCTAGGGTTCTATTAAGTCCAAAAATGACAACTTTTAGAAGTACACTGATGCCCAAAATTAAGGACCAGTCACAAAATGCTAATTTTTAAGTAAACGAATACTCAAAAGGAAATAATATAATTCAAATAATTACTATCCCTACAGCACAGCTAATCCATATAGCATCTCATTCATGTCACAAATGGTCACAAGTGTCACAGTCACTACGGTGAAACAAAAAATAGGAAATTCCACACGTCTCATTATGAGTCTCAAATGATCACTATATGTGACTCAACTGAGACATCAATGTGACTTCTACTTTGTGACGAGTCACCAGGTGACTTTACAATGTAGTTACATTGTGACTCTCATGTGACTGTCATTTTAAGATTCAATATCAAAGTCATCAAGAACGTTGTAGTAGGATAAGTCACCAAATAATATCACATTAAAGTCACTCAAAAGGGCACAATGGTGACTTCATAGTAGTCTCTCTGTCACCTGAAAGTCATCATGTGACTTTAATGTGACATTATTTGATAACTTATCACAATGCAGCGTTCACGATGACTTTGAAATTGAGTCTACAGATGACAGTCACATGAGAGTCACGATGTAACTACATTGTAAAGTCACATGGTGACTCATCACAAAGCAGCAGTCACAGTGGCGACTCAGTGGAGTCACATATAGGGATCATTTGAGACTCATAATGAGATGTATGGAATTTCCTAATTTTTCCCTTCACCGTAGTGACTGTGACACTTGTGACCATGTGTGACACGAATGAGATGTTATATGGACTAGCTGTGCTGTAGAGATAGTAATTATTCGAATTATATTATTTCCTTTTGAGTATTCGCGTACTTGAAAATTAGCATTTTGTGAATGGTCCTTAATTTTGGACACCAGTGTATTTCCTGATTAGGGATGATGTCATGTTGAATTTTTTTTTGCTTAACGTATTCATGTAGTAAATGTTAAAGTATTCATGTAGGAAACGTTTTATCACATTGATTTGGGCTCTTCCAACATTTGTGCGCACTCACTGCCATTGTGCTTAGTTGTACTTAATTGTAACAATATTACCTGAACAAGTTCACAGTAATGCTTAACAATTGCGCAAACAGTAATCTTTATCTTGCCAATACTCCTCAGTTAGAATTTTATTGAATAAGCAATTTTACAAATTACATTCGTTTACTTGACTGTGTATTGTTAACTGAGGATCATTACATATCTTTTGAGATTGCAATGATGTCATTTGACGAGCTTTACCATCTTCGACAGTTCGTTTAATTTCTAGGAATTTTTAGATGGTCCATTGGGCATTTTGAGAAATTACGTCTAAAAGTTACGCTGGGAACGAAAACTAAAATGAGTAATGAAATTTTGTGGAATTATACATGATTTTCCCATTATTTAAATATATTTTCAAAAAATAAATGAAATATAACTAAATATAATAAGTCTGCTCATTTAAATTAAGTTCCCTGTTTCTGGGAAAATTCGGAAAATTCACTTTTGCGTTACCCTCCTTCTCTTGGATTTAAAACTTTATCCATTCATCATATTTCAGTATTATTTACCGAAATATTCACCTGTATTATTATATAAATTTTAATTTTCTAAAGTGATGAGTTATTCTGATTTTATCTTTTATCTGAATTATCAATCAATTACTCAGAATAAAGACAGTAAATATATTCATTTAACAAAACTCAGTTATTCACAATTTCTGCTTTATAAATCATTTTAACAGTATACACGCTCACGCATTTATGCGTTAATTATACAACTCTCGATAAGAAATTCTAAATTCTCCTCAGAAAGTTTGAATTGTTATTTTTGTTATTACTAGGGGGCTCGGCCCCCTACGAGCTACGCTCGCCAACTCCCGTCCAGACACCGCAGGCTCTAAATGCACGCTAATTTGATCGGCTTTAAAAAGATTTTGAAAGATTGAATTATAATTTAAAAAACAGTAGCGATCTCCCTATAAACGAATTTCTATTCATTTCTCTTTGATTGGGGAATTTTAACGCCAAATCCGCTGCGGTACTACTTGATTATCCCGTCGACCAATTTCGCCAAATTATATAAATCGCCAAACCACTCGCCAAATTATACAAATTGACATAATTTTTATTTTAAATAACGAAAGAACAAATAAATTCGTACAACATTAATAAAAATACAAATACAACGTCGAAATAAAAATAACTTGATGACGTAGACACATGTAACAACATTTCAAAATAAGCTAATATAAAAGGAATTAAGTAAACAGAGTCTTTGTCTCCTGGTATTTTTTAACAAAGCGAAAAGAAAGTTCTTTTAAATGAGACATTTTAAATTAATCGTTTTTAATCTGACGTAATTTTTACCAAGCTATTCTTTCTCTTTTAAATAATCGCGTGAAAGTACTTTTGTTAGCAATGAAATATTATTTGCGGTTTCCTAACAAAAATAGTTGAAAATATCCTCTCAAAATATTAAATAAATCTCTAGCGCAATTTCTAAATTTAAACTTTTTTGCAATATTATTTTGTGTTCATTTTATGTAATAACTATAATGTGACGTAAATATGACGTAATTTCTCCTAAGACTTCTAACGCATGTTAATGAATTTATTATTTTACAATATCCTTTCTCTTTTAAAATTCACGTGTGTACTTTTTATGACGTAATTTTTAATAAGTTCCTGCTTTTTATACATAATTATTTAATTCTAATTTGAAAGTTTTTTTCCTGTTTATAATCGTCACGTGTAAATAAATTTTTAATTTGAAGCAAACATTGTTGCTTGCGCTTTTTATACAGTTGGCAACAGTTTAAATTAGTACAATTTTCTGAAATCTGTAAAAAATATCTCTAGAAATGCTGAAAATTTAAATTTAAAATAGAAATAAAACCTGAAAAAATGAGTCAAAATAAAAAAATTAATGCAATCTGCACTCCGGCAAATTCTAACGCATAAAATGATCTAAAAATGATTACACTGCCATGTATAGTTTTTGCTGCTATAAAACTTTTTTAGTGGAACGATTTTGTCCAACTTTAGCATTAAATATCTCTTAAAATAATTATTCGATTTGAAAACTGTCTGCATCAGCGTGTTTATCAAACATTTCTGTATAAAACCACTGATTTTCATATTTTTGTATGCATTATTTTTCTCAATATTAACGAAGAAAGACCTCCGGTCACAAAAAATTCAAAACCGGCGGCGGCAGCGGCGGTGACAGCGGTAGTTACTTTTTTTTAGAATAGAGAGATACCGGTAAAATATTTAATTTGTTATTTACCGGTAAGATATTTTATTTAAATCCATCGTCGCCAATAAAGTGTCTGTATAGCTAAATAACTAAAAATTATAACAGACTAAATATGAAGAGGTAGCCCAAATACGTAATTAACATTTAATTAACACTTAACAAAACAAACACACGTCACATTACATGTGCTATCATAGAACAGAATATTCTATTTACTCTGATAATATTTATCGTGATTCCGGGATGAATTGTTAGGGGCTGGCATCTATACGTTTTAAATTTAAATTAGAAACACCATAAAAATAAAGCAAGTTTTGAATTAAAAATTTTTTGGCGTCAACTCGGGAAAAAAAGCCATAATTGGCAACAATATTTGTGAGCTGTATAGTGTTAATATAATATATGGATATACCTCATAAATTAATTTTATTACCCTTCTGAAAGCCTCTCCTCATTTAAAGCATCCAAATCGTCACTAATAGGTCCATCAAAAAATTTAGACACCCAAATGCGATGAAAGTTTATATGATAACGTGTACTCTTTTCCCTTTCTCAGCAAGTATGAAACAGTTCTTTAAGGTTGTTCTCAACTGCTTTCGTCAACTAGCGCAAAAAAACCTTTTTACACATACACTAACTCATTTATAAATGTAAAGCTACAAAATTGGCAAAGCTGACTAGGAAAGCGATTTGGAATCGAACTGTTTTTTTTTTTTTTTTTTTCATTTTTTGATCAATAGATTAACTATCGAGTTATAAGCGAAATGGGTCACGTGACAAAGGCGTTTTTTCTCCCTTCCTGACGCTTTTCCTTCTCTTGTCTAGAAATTTCTTTTCAAAAGGTCACGTTTGGCAGCATTTTCTAAAAGATCTATTGCGTTTACAATAAAACGGAAAGCACAGATCGATTACAGAATTTCTGAATAACAAACCCTGCTAATTTTTTGCGTTTCCGAACAAAAATCAATTAAAACTTATGTATGAAAGTTGCCCATTTGGATTTGAGAACAGCCTGAATTCCATGAAATTCATGGAGTTATTTTATATTCAAAAATACAAAAAGAAATGAAAATCTAGATTTCGGTATTAATCTGAGCATTTAGGAAACGTCGTCGGAATTCGGTAAATAATTTTGGCTACTGCAATGCAAAAATTTTCAAGAAAAATATTTTAAATGTAGAAACGTGTTTCGTCTTTGATGTAAATGCGTGTGCTTTGTGTTTTTATTTATTTGTGGTTTTGCTGCAGGAATTTAGGAAGAATGATTTTATCTCGTTTATGGGTAATTATACCCATGCACATTCAACTTACACTGTAAAGTCATATTTAAATAAAATGCATTTTTACGAACCGTATTTTACTTTGTAAATATGCTTTATCAGGAACACGGTAAAACAAATAAATAAATTCCCATGGAATTAAAAAAACAAATATCAAGGCCGGAAATTTCCATTCAAATGTCTAGAAAATCATTGACAAGTTAAAATTAAAAAAAAAAGTAATTATCCTTGAACTAACATTACAAAATATTTTGGTGTTAATAAGACGAATTTAAATTTGTATATTCTCATCATTTAAAAAAAAACATATTCAGACGTTATAAGAATTATATGTAAAATATTGTCTCTAATTTAAAAGATCGAGTGTTGTTAACTGCATTTTGATTTCAAAGGATATGAATTAATAATACAGCCTCATTCAGTTGATAAACGATATCTTGAAAATTTCATACGGTATAAGTTAAAACAATAGCAAATGTAGCCTTGATAATATTTCTTATTGGAAACAAAGATTAGATTTTAAAAATACCAATTTTACCAGCGATGTAAACCATGATAAAGTTATGAATGCGTAAGCGACAAATTATTTCAAATTTACGGATAATCATTAATTAATTAAATAAAATAAGGCTTCTAATACCGTATTAGAATTAAAAAATAATGAAAATAAAGTTAAAATTTCGATATTCTTAACGTTTTAGACAGACAAGGTTTAGAAATTATGTTATTATCATTATTATATTATATATTTGATAGATGTCTCAATTCTCAAATGGTGAAATTTTAAACTGTTGCTTATTAATTCGTATGCTGTTCGATGTATTTTAATATGATATTACTGTGACGAACGATTCCTAAATTTTACTTAAATTTGGAAATAAAAGTCACATACTGCACGCAGTTCATACAGATTTTGATTTTAAATGCATTAGGATGGTCATAAATTAATAGAGTTTCTTTAAGTTAAACGTTATGAATTTAAAAACTAAAAAAAATTTAAATAAAGTCCTGTTATAAAATTTGTTCACCTAATTTAATAATAAAATACATTCATATTACAGAGTCATTAAATTATTACTTAAGGTTTTAAAAATTGTTCGACCTTGACAAACAATTTAAAGAGTAAAGTTACTAATTTATAGATATATAATATCAGATCAATTATGACGTCGATTAAAATTATATAAAAATAAAGTTTTCTTCATCGTGGAAAATTTTCAGTGTTAAAGCGAAAAACAAGCCATATTTGAAGACTACAAAATTATCCGGAAATTTAGTCTTCCGGAATACTTGAAACGCCTTATTCGTAACTTATACCATTTTCACAAATGATCATTGATTAAATAAATTAATTAAAGCTTCTATTGCAGAATTAAATTCTATAATAATTTAATTAGTTTATAAAGTGAGTTCAAATTTCGAGATTTTCATTATTTTAGAAAGATACATTTAAATATAATATAATCAATATGTACATACCTGTTAACGTGCTGAAAAGACCGACTGATATTAATTGCACTTAAATTTAATCAATGATTTACTTAAGCGTTAAAACATAATTATGTGGTTAAATAAGATTTGCGATAAGCAGTTTGAAGTTTGGCATTGATACTTTCTAGAATATAACTTTTCAAAATGCAATTTTATTGAATATGTTACAGGATATATTTAGTATATTGTGTAATGGATTATAATTCTAGAATATGTTAAATTATATCATATATTTAACTTTCTCATGAACAAGCCTTGTTGATACGTTCACTATGCTCCAAGTGCATTGCAATATAATCGTTATTTATATTATTACAATTCTATCAATTTAATACATTTTTAATGCATTGAACAATGGTTAATACTCTCAAAAATGACATTCTTATACGTAAATAAGTTTGTTTTTGAATAACGTTAATATATATCTATATATATATATTTTTTTTTTCAGATTTTAAACAAAATACATAAAAAACAAAACTATCATTTTGTCCTTTTTCTAGACTGTCAGAGGGTTAATACTTATTAATGAACCATTATTTATACTTCGAAAATGTTATAATCAAAAATCAACAACTCTATTACTGAAAAAGCAGACAGAAAAAAATATATGATTTTATTTTACAATCTACAGCATGGACTATATTTTAAAAAGTACAACAAAAAATAACCAACTAAACAATTCCATGAAAATATATTAAATGGCATGAAAGAACTCGTACTTAGTCGTAATTCAGTAATTTGTTTACTCACTAATCCGGTAAAAGAAATAATAGTTAAAAAAGAAAAAAAAATGCGACTTGAAGAAATTGTTTCTTGACTTTACACTTTTCATCCGACACTTCATTCTTAGCCACATTAAAATCTATAACATATCTGGTTATAACCAACAATAATCCCAAAACGCTATTTGAAGCCATCTCCATCTCCAAATCCAAACCATATTTTAGAAAAGTATTTTTGTTCACTCGAGATTCGACTCGAACACCGTGTCTGTTAGTGTTTCGATTGTTGTTGTTGTAATCTACCGCATTCAACACAAGACTGCAATCCACATATATTTCAAATTCCAATTTAACAATAGTGCTCAATTTGCTGCGAAGTAGTCTGTGATACAGTCGTCTCCCTGTTTAACGTCGCTCTACTTAACGACAATCTCTACTTAAGGACGATTTTTTGCGATCTCGGCTCCTTTAAGTAAGAAAATTTCTATTTAAAGACGAAATTGTTTCTGTTTAACGACGATTTTCAAGTATTTCCCAGGTATATTTCGTATATTCCAGGACTTAAAAATGTGTCAATTCATTTTTTACCGCTAATTATACAAGTAAGTTGCAACCATTAGACCTGGGAATCATTTGTAGTGTAAAAGCATATTACCGAAAATCCTTAATTAGGAAATTATTAAATAATTTTGCTGACAAAAATAAAATTAAAACATTTACAATTTTGGGAGTCATGCACATGATTACATAACCCTCGAAAGAAGTGTCTCCTTGCACAATTGAAAACTGCTTTTGAGCATCTGGAATTGCCATTCAAGAACAAATGGTATAACAGATGCACAACTCGACACAAAAGATATCACCATCGAAGAATGGAAAAGTCTTGTTGGTGATGAAGATGTTTCAGTAAAAGAACATACCGATTGTGACGAAGACTTTTAGCGAACAATTTAAGAAATTTAGAGCAAATTTATAAAGACATCGCAAATGAAAATTCAACTTCAGATGCAGAAGATGGTGATGATGCTGATGATACAGAAAGCGAGACACCACCTCCTTCTTACTTAGATGCAAATTCTGCTCTGGATATTCTTCGCCAGTACATTGTTCCATTAAATATAAAAGATGACTCATTCAACCTTCTTAAAAAGCTTGAAGCAAGGGTACTAAAACTGGACCATCATTGAAACAATCTACACTTTTTGATTTTTTAAAAACTTAATTTGTTTAATTAAATGTATTATAAATATTTTTATTGTACTGTAAGTAACATTGTATGCAGTATAATTAATGCAAATTGTATTTGTGCAATAGAAATATGAATTATTAAATTCGTTATCCGTATCAATAAAATAATAAGAAATAAAGAAAACATTAAATAAATTTAAATAAATAAAACAGTTCTAAGCGCGCCAATACATTGAGAAAAGTATCGACAGTCTTAAGCCTGTAAAGTGTGAAGGGAAATGTTTTTCAAATATTATTTTTCAACAAATTCTGTTTAACGACGATTTTTCGAAGTTCCTTGAAAGTCGTTAAACAGAGAGCCAACTGTATATTGCAATTTTTCGCGCATCTTTGTACAACAATTATATGCGAGACTACGACTGTGTTAAAATCATAAAGTAATACAATGCACATAACACCGAACTCAAAGCTCGTGATGATTTGTTATTTTCAACGGCATTTGAAACTAATAACAATAAAAAAAAAACATACCGGAAGAAAAACACACAATTTTTAACCCAACAACCAATTAAACATCAAAGTTTAATTACAAAAATAATTTAAGTAAATTGAAACATACTTTCAAAAGTTATGTACAAGCATGATGATTATCTTAACCAATTAAAGACGAGCCTCCTTTACACTACTTTTAATTCTTCGACACCAGTTTTTGCCACATTGTAATTTTGATTTATTTAATCCCTCAAAAACTGAGATTAAATAATATAAAAATTTCCAAACTAAAATACTGGTATTCAATTAAAAAAAAAAAAAAAAATTTTCGCTTTACCTGGCAAGTTTTCTTGCCAACCGGCTTTAATGAGTTAATATCAATCACATAAATAATTTCTTTGGAAGTTGGATAATAAAAAATACATAAAAATAAAAATATAAGGTAAACTGACATAAGCGATCCCATTGGACATATTAAACATTTTTAGTGCGAATCATAGAGCTGAAGGCGCTACCAGTATAATTTTCATGCATTTGGTGTTTAAGAGATATTCAAACCATATTTAAAAATATATATATCGATCAGAAACGTTGCACAGGTAAATTCAAAGAGAAAAAATGCTTAAAGTTTCATTTACATGTTAAATAGAACATATGTTTTTTTTTTTTTTAATATTAGCACACAAATTCGACGCAAAATAAAACTAAGCATATTTATATAACCTAACAACAAGTTTTGAAATCTCCTTCTAAAATAGTTCAATAATACTACAGAAATTTAATAACAGCGGTAGATTAGTATAAAATATAAAATTATTATGAATAATTTTTTTTCTAGTGATAATTCACAAGTACCTAATGAATTTATTATCTATATATTTAATACACAATACTGTATTTTTATCCCTATGCTTTCTACTGAACCGATTTTTAGCCTCCGGTACGGTGTGCCATTTCTTTCTCCCAGCTTATTTTGTGCCCAAAAAATAACGTTACCTTACAGAAGTTAGCCGTAATACAAAGCATTACGATTAAATACTCTTTAGCAATTTTTAAACTTCTAAGCATCGCACATTTTCAATTTTTATACCGTCGTAATGAAAAAAAACTTCTTTTAAATGCATTTTGTTTGAAAACTGTATCTCCATTTATTCTAATTATTTTCTTATGAAAGAAAGCTGTTTATTTGTAGATGTGCCCGAACTAAATATTTTTAAAAATATTTTTATTTTTATATTTTAATTTTAATTAAATAAATGTTTACGAAATTTCTTCAAAATGATAGAATTCCGATTACTTCCGTTGTTTCAGATAAAAGAGAAATCATGAAAAATATTCAGACACGTAATTTTTTGTACGTATTATTTCATTAACAAAATATTTTCGGTAAAAAAAGAAAAATAATAATCACGTGTACTAATAACCTCGTCTATTTACAATCTAAAACCAGAGATGTTTCGCATAATTACTATTACTTAAAATTTCGTATAGAATTTTTATACTTTACTATTATCAATAAACTATTTTTACCTTACATATTGATGCATCAAAAACAGCGATTCTCAGTGAAACGATTTCACAACTCTATTAAAAAAGTGTACTATTCATAAAAATATAAATAAAGAATTACGTTTCATTTTTTTTTAATTCAATAAAACTTTTCACATTTAGGTTCATTATGAAATCATTTATAAATTATTGTGCGGCATAAAGAATTAAGAAAAGATAAAGAAAATAAATTTTATTTTGTATGATGGTATAAATAAAAATCCATGTAAATGAACTATTTTTTTTTATGTTACCAGTTATAAAAGAAACACCAAATTAAATACAAAGTAATTTTATTAAAAGGAACAAGAAAATGGAGATTTTATTTTTCCTTTTAATAAATATAAAAAAAAAAATTTAACTGATATTTTTTCAAATAGTATTTTACTCATAACATATTCTGCATTACTAACAAATTTTGAAAATCTTATACACTGTAAATTAAAATGTCTGAAATTCAGACACTTAAGTGTCTGAAACGGAGTGTTCAGTTTTCAGACATTTTAAAATGTCTGAATTTTTTCAGACACTTTTTGTGTCTGAATTTCAGACACTTCAAACGTCTTAATAGCATCCATTTTTTTTCTAAGCATCATACGTAGCCATGTTTGACCACGTTGAATCCTGGAAAAATATTTGGCTGGTGTCCTCCCCCCCCCCTCCCCCCCTACAACCTGATTTTTTTTTTGGTGCTCCCAATTTTGGTACACATTTTTTGTTAAGCTGATAATTTAAATCTTTTACAACATTTTACTGATTATAATCGATATTTTGAACTTCAGGAGCAGAACAAGATTAAAACAAAAAATATTTATCTAAATATTAGATTTTTAAAATTTGTTTTATTTTTAAACTTATTTTACTTTAAAAGTTCAAAATATTGATTATAATCAATACAATTTCGAAACAGATTTAACATATAAGCTTTACAAATATTGCACATCAAATTTGTGGGCACTAAAATCGTAAGGGGGGGGGGGGTGCACGGCCCAGTATGCCCATTCTTTAATCAAGAAGTTCTTTTGCAAGAAATGCAACCCTGCATTATTGTTATCTAAATTGAGATGTCCGGTATTCGGGAGTATCCGTTGTGGAGGTTAACGGACATTACCGAATAGCTATTCTGAAACATCTATTTAGCGAATACTTTTTTAATCCGCATGGCATACATATTTGTATATTTTTACCTCACAAAAGCAGACATCTCCGATTATCGGACAAATTTAACGGCAAGGGCTATTGAGGGCTTTTAAAGTATGTGGATAAATATATATATTTCTTATAATCTTGTCCTACTCTACTTCATATAATTTAAAAATAGATTTTTAAAAAATTTATATTGCCACATAGGCAATTTTACATATATATCAGATGATAATCACAACAGCTATTTAACTATGAATAAATAAATAAATATTGTACTTTATCCCTTTGCACTCGGGGACTCCGGAGCGGAGCCATTTAAAATTTGTCTTCAAACTCGAGGGCTCCGCTACGGAGACAATGCAAATTATTTTGTGATACCTGTCTAGAAAAGCCAAGATTACATGGTATCGCAAAATTATTTGACGAAAATTTAAACGAAAATTGCATACAAAATCCCCCCCCCCTCCCCGAAAAAAAATGAAAATCCTTATCATTTAAAAATTAGATTTTTAAAAAAATTATATTGCCACATGGGCTTATTGTTATCATTCCTATGAGCTACTAAACAAGACATCTTTAAAGCAAAAAAAAAAAAGTTAGCTCATGATATCACTATGATACACACTTGCGATGCTTATCAGTAAAGTCTAATTTGAAAATGACCTTCGAATCCACACACGCAGCGAAATTGAAATAAACAAATGATTTCCTTTTTCCTGACTGGCTTACTTCTATATTTCCAAGTGAAAAGATTTCCACATTGAAGGATCGTCATTGAAGGATACCTTTAGAAATATATCTAAGAAATACTTGAGATAAATATTAATTTTCAATTATATATAAATTTCATAAAAATCAATTGATTTTTTTTTCCAAAAGCGAAAGTTTATAAATATATTTTTTAATTTCAGCTGAATATTGTTCAATTGAAAAAAAAAAGGCAATCCCGAAAATCCCGGAATTTTCCAGTAAAAATCCCGGGATTTTCGGGATTAAAATTAAAGCGGGATCCCGTGATCTCAATCCGGGATTGTAATTCCTAGCTAGGAAGTTTTCTTCGAGCCGTGGATCTTCCATGCGTTAATACGGATTAGGTTCCCTTAGAAAGACCCCCACGGAGGGCACTCCCCCCGGGCCTATATCCCTCGTGTAGATAATTGGCCGTCAAAAATCAACCCAACCGAACCCTAGCTAGGAAGTAAGAAAGCTTTAGGAGATCTTTCAAAGTTTTTTTTTTCTATTTCCTTGTGGTCGTTTAGTATGAGATAAGCATTAGTCATTGAAACTAAGAACTGCCATATTGAAAACAAAACAAAACAAGTGAATGAACTTTTAAATATGACTGTTTTTTAGTGATGTTATTACTTTTAAATTTGAGAAAAAAGATGAGAATAAATAATACATAATTTGTAATAAAAGACAACGTCATAAATTAAAAAATATATACTTCTAGAATTAGTGTTTTTTTTTGCAAAAAGATTCAAAACTAATTAAATTTCATGTAAGATTTTATTTAGTACAATAAATAAAATCATAAAAGACACTAATTTTAGTACTATAAAGAAATTATAACACTTACTTAAATCGCTGTTTGCAAGAGGTAAGAAAAATTCCTCGATTTGAAATTTTAAAAACTACCACAACCACAGTGAGGGAGAATGACTTGCACCATTTTAAAAGGTAATCCCATAATACATCCGACTAGCCATATTTAAAGAATGAGATGTCTCATCCTCAAAACAGGACCTGCCAGACAAAAGTTTCTCTTTTTTTGCCAGCTTCGACAGGACGAAGATGAATAACACAATATTATTGATATAAATTAATACGAGTTAACACTAAGCCCATTGCACACGCTTTGTAGAATTTCCGGGTGTAATCTTCAACCGTCGTCTACTTCTGTTCTGTGTCTATCCCGCCCTTATATCGACGACAGCTTCTAAGAGACATTTGATGTCGAGCACACACGTCAGATGTATGTATTCAATAAATAAATAATCCAAGTTAATACGAATTAAAATCACAGTACTTCACATTTCGCAAAAAACGAATTAAAATACACGCGTACATAAAAACAAACTTCGTTTGAATTACAACGTATACCACTTCGAAGGAAGACATCTAAAACGCATGCGCAACTGGGAGTGCGAGTGCCCCCTGGTGGTTATTGCGTCGGAAGAATCAAAACGTCTTAAATTAAGACACGTTTAAAGCAATGATGTGTCTTAAAATAAGACGTTTACGGATATTTTAGTCATTATTCTCTGTTCATTTACACCATGGTCATAGTAAGACACTTATGTATCTTAAATTAAGACATCTATAATGTCTGAATTTTCAGATTAAGACACTTAAGTGTCTAAAACTCTTTTTCAGTCACATATGTGTCTAAATTTAAGACGCTTCTATTTGCAGTGTAGTATTTTACCAAGTAATATAGAATAAAATTTAAATAATCAAGGAATCAGTTTTGTAGAAATAGCTCTTATTCAGCTGGAAGTAATATTAGTATAAGAACTTGAACTTTCTTCAGAAAAAAAAGAAAAGGAAAAAAATTACTTTCACAAAAATTGGATTAATAGGTAAAGACTTTTAAAAAAATGCAATATGACTAAAAGCTTCTGTTCTAAGAACAATTTATAATATTGAACTCTCGCGTTTTGTTTTATTTACTTTGCATTCTTCTAAAAGATTTTACAGAAATCTTATTCTGAAATGATGAAAAAAATTCTAAAAAAAAGCATTTTTTCCGCAATCATCAGAGTAGTTAACATTTATCTATTTTAAAGTTTACTAAGAACATTTTGCTAAATACAAGGTTTAATTAAAGAGATTAAAATTAAGCAGTTGGATAGATTTTAAAGAAAATTCCTTTTTATATTATATTTTTAAAATTAAACAATATTTTTATTTTGAATATGATTCATAGGACAGAAAGGATTTAATATAGCCATAAGAAAATAAGATAACCTTTTATTAGCCACCGATATGCTATTTCTGTCAGTAATCAATTAAATGGTCGTCAATAACATAACATTACGTTACATAAGCAGGGCTCGCACCGTTCCTAAAATTTTCGTACTTTGCTACCAGTATTTTAATTAAGAATTCTTCGTGGTGTATCCTTTTGACATCTATAATAGAATTATAGAACTAAGATTATCGTTTTAATTTAGTGGTAGCAAAGTACGAAAATTTTAGGAACGCTGCGAGCCCTGCATAAGCCAGCAGTGAAACGTTGCAAATGTATCATTGTATGGTTAAATACTGATATTCTCTACTACTATTTTTTAAACTTCTAAGCATCACACATTCTCAATTTTTACAACTTAGTATAGGAAAAAAAGTACTTTTTAACTGCATTTTGTTTGAAAACTGCATCTCAGATTATTTTTGAGACATTATTTTTTTTTGTAGTTTTGAAAGCCATTTCTGTAATGGTGGAAACAGAAATACCCTATTTCTGTAGAAATAAAAGGGAAATAATTGGAAAGATTACTATATATTGTTGTCGCCATTTTATCATAATAACTGAAAAAAATTGTAATTAAAATACGAGCTATTTTGAAAAAGTATAAATGAATGATTTGTGATAAAACATGAAGCTATTATAAAGCATATATAATTGTAAATATCCATATTAATAGTACTTAAAAATGAAGACACATGAATCATTAGATAGCCGATATTTTTTTTTTTTTTCGAGTTTACGACATCGCTTTTTGCCGGGTTTGTGTATTATTCCGCGATTTTGACGGCATGTGCGTACTTTTCTATAGATGTTGTTTAAAACTCGATCGTAAATGTGGAATTCTTCAGCGGTTGCAAATGAAGTAATTTTATGTAAAATACTAGCTGACCCGCCCAGCGTTCTCCTTGCCCGTGGTAATATTTTTAAATTAACCTTAAATTTGTGTGATTTTATATCTTTAACTTGATTTTATGTAACTAAAATGCGTACCCACTCACTGTATGGAAATGCGGAAGAAACTGCTAATTCTTGAGATTTGATATGTAATTTTTTTTTCATGATTTTTAGAAAATTGTATGGTTAGTAATGAACAACCTGAAACTTTAAAATGCCCTCTACTGATGGAAAAATGAGTTAAGAGGAGTAGAGTGAGCGCTTTGAATGGACAAGCCAAAAGCTTTAAAACTGACACATGAAAAAATTAATTTCCACCCCCACCCCCATCCAACGGGGTGAATGACTATTAAGTCTAGGGTCAAAAATAGACCACATAGCCCAGTGAAGAGTTTCACCTTCGGGCAAGTCTTCAAATGAGGTCGAATCTTTCTGTAACTTAATTGGGAGCTGAGTTAGAAAATTGACCCCCCCCCCAGGCGGGGACAAATTTGAGTGAGGGGTTAGAAAGGTTCATAATATGAAAGAGTGATCCGAGGGTTTTCTGATAATATATTACATGAGGGTTTAGCAGGCGTGCTGCGTAAGCACTGCAAAATCTTGCAAAAAAATCGATCTCGAAACTTTTAGTTCCACATCCCACCGCCAGGTGTGGAACTCTATTCTAAACGAAACTGTGTTAAACAACCTACGCGTAGATATATAAGTGACGGGGGTGTCGAATTTAAGAAATTATCTGGAATTACTATTAGAAAATAGTAGTAAGTACACTTTTGAAATTTGTATATTAAATAAGTAATATTTATCCCAGGGCTCAGTCAAAAAGCCGTATTTAAAACTGTAGAAAAGTACGGCTTTAATGTTTAATCGCCCGCAGACCCCAAAAAAATTATTTCCCTCCTTTCCCCCCTAAATTTGATATTCCACTACTTTTAAGAATGTTTATTATGTGTTATAAACTATCCGAAACTTCCAAATCTATCGGTTCGTCAGTTTTCTAAATTTTAACCTACTCGTAGATACATTAGATTCGCGTTTTAACAAAGCATTGATTTTCCTTTTTAAAAATCGTTTTTTTTCTAAAACAAAAAAGTTGTAGATCAAATTTTTATAAAATTTAGATATGATTAAACAGCGTTTACAGATAAGGCTAGATACATAACTTTAAAATCTTTAACCCTTAAATTCCGGGTGTTGCTGTTCGGCAACATACCCAATTTAGGCTTCTAAAATACTATTAGAATAGTATTGATGCTATAATCCTAATGTTGCCAATAAAATACATTCTGAAAATATTATTAAATCGATTTTCAACATGTAGATGGCAACGCTTGTGCTGTTTAAGAATAAATATAGAATTATTTTTTCAATTGTTGCTACATGTTCTTTTTGTTTTGTTTGGAAGCATGCGAAATACCCTATTTTGTTCTCCAGTGACCAAATAAAATTTATTTCTGATTATAGTACCCAAAATTATTGTGTTTAACATTATAGAATTTTATCAAGGAAAATTATTTTTTCAATTAAAGACCGGTATTGCCGATTAGTAACAAACTGTTTTTTAGCCGTAAACCATACTTAAAATAAAATATAATTGTTTAAGTATTTTTCCCATGATTTATTTAAAAAATGGAAGCCGAAAAATATTATTACAATGATTTTTGAAAAATCAGGCATTTAAGGGTTAAATAGTGTATTTAAAAAAATGACGGCATTCCAAAGAAACCTAGTATAAAAATCATTTGCCGTTTGGGGGTTTTATTCCATAGCCAGTCGCCGCCTGCGTTGCAAACACCCGCTCTCACCATGAAAAAATTCTCAAAAACCTGTGTTTATTTCAACGGAAATTTAAAAAGAGATTTTATAAGTGGATTTTTACTGTCGTTTTCAGCTATTTACAGGAATATAAAAATAATTTTTCAAATTTCTGAAAGGGAATATTTTCTGCATCTAGCTGTATGATTTTCGAGTTTTTAAGACCGGTAGAATTTGAGATTCAGTCCTTTACAAAAAAATCCAGTATTTTTATTGTCCTAGCAGTGATGTAATTACATTACCCCTATCCCCCTCTCTTCCAGTTTTCGAAGAAATATTCTGTGGTTTAATAAATATGTATGGTTGTTGAACTATGAATACTTTTCCAATCTTTTAATTTAAGGATTTCAATTAATTTCTCAACTAATTATTAGAAATTTAAAATCCTGTATAATAGGTACACCAGGAAAGATCTTCGACTATCTCCTCAAAAAATTTCAGATTCTCACAGATTTTCTAGATTTAGTAGATTTCACTAGCCATCGCAGACACACAGAAAGGAATACAGACGGACAGGGTGATGTTAGTTCTTTTATTAGAGTAGATAAGAGTGTATTTTAAGCCTTAAAGCTAAAATATGTTTTGTAGAAGTGAATCATTTTCACACCAATGGCACTGAAATTCTTAGACGATGGAAATGGTTCAGTTTTGAAAACAACAGAATTGAAATCACACTGTGGAGATTGTCTGTATGGAAGCGCAGTGATCATTAGATTAAAGTAATATTCGTTTGAGAGTTAGATAACCGGTATAAGATGCATTTTTTACTGTAACTAATTTTATAGATTTATTAAAAATTTATAAACAATTCCGACATTAACATTTTCTTTCGTCGATATTCGATGTGTTTTACATCGTAAGAATAATACATAATTTTTTTCTCATCCTGGGTGACACTAAATTTTGAAAAAGCAGAATTTCTGCTTCATGCTTCTTGCTTGTGTATTTCTTTTTTTCAGGCATGCTCAGTTTTAAGTAAAGTTTAGGCAGTTTAGTGTCAACCTAATAACTTCAAAAAAGTAAATATTTCAAAGAAAAAATATGTTTCCATAAACTAAAAACAAACAACAGTACAAGTAAAGTATAATCTATTTTTTTTTAATTTCCGGTATGCATTTTTTATTTTTATTTCGGTATACTTCATAACAGCCATTGCGTTGATATGTCAACTCAAAAAGTATGTTTTGCATTTCATTTTTGGTGTATATTGATTTAGTCAAGGACAAAATTTGATAAAAATAGCCAGATATATCAACAAGAAGAAAATATTTCTAAAAATTTAAATTAAATACAATTATTCAGAGTAACTTTGAACCATGGGGTGTAACTTTGAATCACCTCCTAATTTTCGATATTTTTGACTCCAAAAGACTAAATATACCCAAGGACTGTGCTCTGTTGGCAAAGTTGTAAACTGGGATTTCTACTCTTTATTTTAGAAAATAAATTAGCGACATTATGCGCAATTAACTGCATCCTCTTTTTGTGAAGTACTGTTTTCAAGTTAATTTTGAATGCTGTTTTGAAGTTGTTGTAATCCAATTAAATTTTCATAGTAAGTAACAATATACTCATTTATCAGACATATTATTATCTAAATGTTGTAAATGTGTATTTTGTGATTATTTATTCATTAATAATTACTAAAAGGTAAAATAAGAAGGCACTAACATTGTACCACATTTTCAGGGTAACTTTGAGCCGGCTCAAAGTTATACTGATGTTTATAATTTACTGATTATAGGTGCTACTGTCAAAATTTTCCCATATTTACACGTATATTTTATATAAATACCGAAAGTGTGCATTAGTTATAACATGTAAATATTTTCACAAATACGTGTGAAATACCTAGAATTCCTTTAAAATCGTTATTTGGGGCGGAGCTATTCAAATTTGACATTTCAATCATTCGATATTTTTTATTCTTGTTTGAATAATAGTAGTACTAGTATGTATTACTATAACTATGGATATGTTATTGAGTTAAAACATTGAAAATTGTTTTTAACTGCATTTTTATGTTTTATCTGAACAATAAACAGTTTTCTTTTACTTCCAATTATTCATGGTTCTCTTCTTCCACTTTTCTTATGCATAATATTTGTTGAAATATCATAAATTATACAAATCTTGTGATGTTGGGAAAAGTAAATGCGGAGTCTTTACATATCTGAAAACATTTTTGGGGGTTCAAATTTGTCCTAATTATAAAACTATTTTTTTTTGTTTATAATGAATTATTTTAGATAATATTTATCATATGGTGCAAAGTTACCCTAAATGGCAGGGTAACTTTGAACCAGGATAAAAATTCATTTTTTATTGCTTTTATCATTATTATTCCTTAATTTTTGATAGTCCTACGATAATTTTGAATCATTTCTTCAATCTTATGCCCCTAGTTGCAACAATATTCTTAAAATAAGAGTGTGGCATATGAAAATAGAGAAAATGCGGATCAAAGTTACCCTGAATGACTGTACTTAAAGAAAAAAAAATATATAGGATAAAATGTTTTCAAAAATGTTTTATGTCCTGATATTTTATTATTTCACAATCGCTCTTGAATTTAAAGTGATAATTCAATGTTTTTATGGGATATATTTCCATTTATAGGAATCATTTCCTCGCAATATTTGAA
This sequence comes from Maratus speciosus, assembly GCA_963932465.1. Lineage (NCBI taxonomy): Eukaryota > Metazoa > Arthropoda > Arachnida > Araneae > Salticidae > Maratus > Maratus speciosus. The sequence continues at coordinate 293,915,683 of OZ010788.1, read as the reverse complement.
ATTAAAAATGTTTACTGACAATATTACAAAATCAAATAAACTTTTATTTAAATTTTCAAAAAGAAAGACAGATAGAAATAAAAACACTGAATATTTCATGATATATTCCAAACAAAATATTCTTATATAATAATATTCTAACATCTTATTTATCATATTCCTTTTCATTATATTTTTGGAATCTGTCAGAAACAGGCTATTCATCAATTTTCTCCAAATAAATATACAGAATAATTCTGTACGTTTTTTACAGTATTTGGACTTACGAAAGCAAATTTTAAAGGCAAAGAGTATACAGATGCGGTTGAACTGACTTTTATGTTAAATAGATTCTATAAAATGGGTTTTCAGGAATAATTCATTTTTTGTATTATAATTTTTTCCCAAAGAATTGGGTTTAAATTTGCGGTACTATGAATATATTCTAAACACGGTATCAATATATTAGATAGTATGTGTACTCACTCACAAAACTAATATATGAAAAATTCTTCTTAAATTGATAAATGAAGATAAGTAATTAATAAAACACACTTGGAGGGATTATTTATTATTCTGATGCTTTTGTTGTTATACCAGACTATTATTCACAATAGATACCTGCACGGATCGGGCTGTACCAACCACAATCCGAAAAATCTACTTGATGATCAGAAACTGCTTTTCAAAAAAAAAAAAAAAAGTAATATTGAACAAATAATAAAACAAGATTTATGGGATTATTTCTTATTTTGATGCTTTTGTGACTAGTATTCACATCAGAGTCTTACGCTGGTTGGATTGTACAGAATAGAACCAGAAAAATGTACTTGAAGTGGAGCATGAAATTCCTTTTTAACGGGCAGTGAACGTTCAAATCCACGTTGTTTATTTTTCACTCAATTGTACGGACATTTTCCATACGTAATACTTCCTACATTTTCTAAGTAAATTAATCTTTTCTTTTCAAAAATGTGCTTAATTAATTTATTAATTAAAATATGCGAATTAATCACTGTAATTAAAAATGCTACATGCGCATTAAATTTAGGTTTATAAACCTGTTGTTTTGTTAAATGGTAGCTTTATAATATTGCAAAAAAAGTTGGTATGCCTTTTAAAATTATAATAATACTTTGAGAAAAAAATAATAAAAAACTCCCAATATTTAATTTTTTTCATGAAATTTCAATGAAAAAAGATATATAACTACCAAATTTTCCTTTTTTGTACAGTAATGCGTGCAAAAATATACAAAGTTTTTCAATATAGCTTATTGCAAACAATAATATTTAATATAATTAAAATTGGATAAAAAAATAAGACGCATGGAATATATTGAATACTCGACAATTATTCTCATTTTGAGAAAACGTGATTTAAAGTTTTCGTTTTAATACAACTCAAAAACGGTGTACAAATTCGTAACGCTTGTGACTTCGCTAGTAATCGTTACAATTACATGCGTATTTTTGCAATTGCTGCAGTTAATGTTTAGTATATTAATTTACCAAATATTTAAATCAAGTTTTTAGTCGATTTTTTCCAACTAAAAGTCTACGGTCCCTTAAATTCCTTTTTACTCATTGTTAAACAGATTGCAATGAGGGTATTTTTAAAGCTTAACTGAAACTGGCGGAATGAGCTGTAATTTTGGGTTAGCAAATTTGAAAATTTTGGAAATCGAGTTCTATTAAAAATTCCATAGTTTCAAATCATTTTTTTTTTCAAAGATATGCTTCAAAATATGTATTATTTTTTATACTCACATGAATTATGACTTATGAACTCAGAGATCGATTTATAGAAGCATTAAACGTGAGACTCCAACATTATAACTCATGGCTTCTAGTAGTTTTTCAGTTATTCTTTAAAATCTACCCGCACTGCATTCTCTTTTAAAATGATTAAAAGTGAATTGAAAATGAGTTATTCTAAACTTAAAACTTTCATAATTCCTAAACTAATTGATTGAAGGCCTATAATTTGGGGCCAATATACCGAAACAAATAAATATACCGTCAAACATTCTTTTTCATATTGAAAATTTTTTATATTGCACAATTTCGGTTTGATGCCGGCCTTCTGAGCTTAATTTTTAAACTTATATTTAAAAAAAGAAATAATTCCCAGTCCTAGGACTATTTAATTTTTTCTAGGACAATTAGGGTTTTAAACTGACTTTTTTTTTTGTCTTTTTCATTGGCACCTTAACACCATATAAATATATCGTGACAATAGGCGAATTATGACGAAATCTAAAGCCTACAAAGTCAAAAAAGACATGAAACAGAAAAACACACAAACATACATCTTTATATCATAATAATATAGTGATAAAAAAAAACCTTCTGCGAATTAAGACTTTTACAACAGATCAATTATTTTGAAAATAGGACTATCCGTTCTATAGTTATGTGTTAGCATAGGGGAGACCGGGTCAAATCGATATATATTGCAGAAAATTGACTTTTTCATAATGAACATTCAGATAAAATAAAATTTAAACCATGTAATTGCAGAATGTTTTCTAATGTTGAAATGGGTTCAACCATTTTGAAAAATTTTGCTGTATTAAAATCAGTAAAATGTAGCTTAGGAAATAATAATTTTTGTACCAATGTACCCCTTGACGGGGTGGATTGGTATAGGGATGGGGCAGTTTGGTAGAATAAGAAATATACATAGTGACTTTAACACTTTCATTAGTAACAGTAATTGGGATACAAGAATGAAAAATATTTAAAAATACATTAATATTAATTTGAAACTGCATCAATATAATATAGAAACCAAACGACAAAACATAGGATAAAATAATAGCAGAATTTTTATGCAATTAGTAGGCATTATAGTCACTTAACTCAATAGGGAAAGCTAACAATGTTGCAGCTCTAGCAGTACCAGACAAAATGTAGGCTGTTGGAGGATAAAACATATTAAGGTTAATTGGGGCAACTGGGCCATGATTTTACTATGTGACTCTGGAGCTTCTGACAATTCAGCTTCAAAAAGCTAATGTTCATTTGAATTAAAGTTTAAACTTCTGTAAATGTGTTCAGCTAGGTTCCCTCTATCAAACAGAAATGCTCAAAATTACATTTTAATATTTAAAAATATAAAAATATGCATATTTCCTTTTTCTTTCCCCATGGGTCCAGTTGCCCCATGAAAATGGTGTAAGTGGACCAGGAGGGTCTATGTTCCACACGCATTTATTTTTTTTTTTAATGTGGGATATCAGGTCCTGTTTAAAAAAGTGTAGACAACTTTAAAAAATTTAAACCAGGCACACCATGCAATTTATATGTCAAAAAAGAGCGTTGTAAGGGAAACCTTTGCTGTCAAAGTGTCTAAAAAAGTACTAAAAGAGAAAATATTAGATTTATTTATACCAAAAACATAAAAATTAAGTAAGTACTTATGTACTTTAGTATAAGTAATATACATAAAAGTCACATAAATATTTTAAGGAAAAAAATAGCAAGGTAAATCTATAAACAAACGGCTACGTAAGTACTTACGTACTTTATCTGTATCCAGGGGTCGCATTATATAGGGAAAATTTTATTGTTCGTACCAGAACTCTTAATGAGTTACTTTCATGATCATTTTATTTAACATAATTCTAAGGAAAGGTGCGATAAAGATATTATTTTCAAAATAGTGGTAAGAATAATAAAAGTTTCCCTATAGAATGCGACCCCTGTATCGTACAATTTCAGGTATGGCTATCTCGCTTTCAGGGGCAAGATATTTGCATTCGTAAAATGTTAGTATAATTTAATGACACCAGTGTTTAAAAGAGAAACTATTTGAAAAGAAGTAAAAGTATATTTTCGCGTACTTATAAAGGTGAAATTTTCATTATAAAATTCCGGTGCCAATATGGAAATTAGGAATTAAAATTATGTGATGCCATAACGGCATCACCGACTCTCAAGGGGTCAAGAAATTTGGTTTGATATCACCCAATATGCTTTTTTTAAATTTTATTACGTTATTTTAATAAGGTATTCTATCATTTTCTTTATTGTGAGCAAAAAACAATGGAGAAATTTACTTCCCGTAGTAAGAGAAACACACAAAAAAAATATTTATAACTATTGGGGTAACTGGATCCAGCATGGCCCAGTTACCCCGGATACATGTCCCAGTTACCCCATTCTTGAAAAAATATGGTGTAACTGGGACACCGGGCTTACATTTGAGACATGAAGTAAATATGTATGTAAACCTAATAATATTAACGTAGTTATATGCCTAATCTTTTTTTTTTTAAAATTGTTTAATAAAAGTACTTACAGTATTTTAATAAAAAGCCGAGGAAGTTCAACGAAATTGACGTTCTTTTTAAAAAAAAGAAACGTAAATTTTCGACAACCTATAACAGAAAAGAGAGAGTTATGATTGAGTTGACACACGTTGTTTGAAGAAGTAGAGGTTAAGAAGTCACAAAAGTTAAAACTTAAAATACGTCAATAGTTTTTATAAAATAGCCTATGGCTCAGTTACCTCGTGGGTCCAGTTACCCCAACTAACCTTACATCTGAAATATCAATTATATTACTATCAACCTGTTCAGGGAATTACAATCTTAGCAGTCAGTTTTCTTACTTAAAGGGGTCCGGAGATAAAAATTCTTAAAAAAAAAAAAAAATAATAATAATAATATTTTTATTGGCTTAAAAAAATACTAAGTTTTTAGCGTTAAATACCGCAAACCGCATGCTTGTATCTACATTAGATCCAGAGATAGCACACCTTTTGCCTTGAGAAGCGATGCACCAGCTGCCCGCTGGCGAGAACTTTAGCTCTAATTATCTCGGAATGAATTTGTTCACGATTTGTCAACTTTAAAAGAATATATCTAAAATTCCTTGCAAGATATATGTGTGAAATTTTTAACAGAGATTTTATGCCATATTTCCAACAAATTGTTTTCGGGATTTTTAATTTTGAGTGATAATTGTGAAAATATGCTAATTAATGCAAAAATCCACATTAAAAATAATCTCATTTTTTTTCTTAAATTTTTTTTATAAAATTCTAATCAATATTTTAAGAAATCCTGAAAACAAATTAAAATGACACATTTTATGTACACAAAAGTGTAAAAATTTTGTAAATCGAGTAAGCACTTCCAGAGTTATATCAAAAATTAAATAAGTTTAAAATTTCAGAACTTCATCCATTAGTGCCTGAATTTTTTTTCAACTCAATATTGTGCTTAATTATAGTATATGGTGTAAAATGAATGTAAAAAAAAAATAAAAAAATTTCTCTTTGAAAAAATATTTATTTAACATATAAAAATCCAAACGCCCCAATTTTGGGACACTAGGCACGAAAGGGTAGGGGTTTTCTCCGTTACTGTCTAAGCATTATATCTATGTTTTATGCCATTTGATAGGTTTCAAAAAGGTTATATATCATTCGGGTTATTATTTGACTATAAAAATTTCTTTATTATTACTATAAGAGGGAGGGAGCTGGGGTCGGCTCAAGAACAAGACCCCCTTTCTCCTCACCATTAGCAATTGGCATAGTAAAAATTTATACAGTAAAAATTTATTGTAATCGATAATTATTAATGGAGTATATATACCGTATATACTCGCATATACGCCGACCCATTAACTTTTGAATGCAAATTCTGTAAAAAATCAAAAAATCGCGTATGTCGACCTCCTAACTTTTTACTTCAATTTCGAACAAAATCAAACCAAAGATTTCACTTACTAATGCGAAAAATTAGTAAGTAAACAAAAACAAATCATTGAAAATTTTTAATAAGAAATTATTATTATTTGTATATTTTATATATTATTTTATTATTTATACACATAAAAAATCAGACTTTTGCAGTATTCGAAGATTTTTTTTTTCTTTTTTGGCTTTTGTAATTGACTCGCGTATAAATCTACCCCCCAATTTACTCGCAGAAAATTGTCAAAAATTCTTCGTTTTACATACGAGTATATATGGTACAGTAGAACTTCGATTATACGACCCTCGTGTAACCGGAACTCTGTGTAAACCGATGTGAATATTCTAAATTTTTTCAAACTTTTTTTTTTTTTACTTTCACATTCTTTGTGTATGCAAGTATTCCTTTCCAAACCACGAGTTGATATAAGCATTTTGGTTCCCCTTTCTTCGAATTCCATTGAAATTAGCTTGAGCACTCACAAGATCCGATCCCGTGATAATTATACTCCCCCACCCCCCCCCTTCTGTGTACACGTCCCTGTTCTAAACAAATAAAATTATTTTCATGTATAATTTAAATTTAGATATTTATTAAGCAGTTCAAATAGTCCTAATAGCAGTTCTAAGACGATGTTGAATATTAAACTAGAAGTCTATTGATAAATTCTCGATTATCCGGATATTTAATTATCCGCTGTCGGTTCGGTCCCAATTTCGTCGGATAATCGAGGTTCTGCTGTATATATTTTAGTAATCTCAGGATGCCAAATACTAAACTAGTACAAAACATAACGGTATGATATAAATTTTTACTAAGCCAATAGCTAAGGGTGGGAAGGTGTTGGTGTCTTGTTCTTGAACCGAGCCAGCCCCTGTTCCCCCTATAGTATACAAAGAATAGCCAAATAATAATCCGAATAATAATTTTATAACTAAATAATAATAAGAATGGTATGTAACCAATTTGTAACAAAATAAATGGCATAAAACACACATTTAATGCATAGGCAGTAACGGAGAAAACCCCTACCCATTCGTACCTAGCATCCCAAAATTGGGACGATATATAAAGGTTCAAATTCGAACAAAAAAATAGAAATCTGGAAAAATGCAAAAATACGTATTCTAAAATAACGTTTCATCTTATAAATAATACCACTTATCAAATGATTGATAAAAAAATAAAAGAATATCTTACTTTTTCTTACGCGCTCTTTTATTTCAAGAAAATCCAACTTTGCGCTACTACAAACGTTTATTTCACCTTTTTATTCTTAAAAATGCACTGTCATTTATGGATAAATATTGAAAACAAATACTAAGGATATATTTTACTAAGTTTTGAAAAGATATAATAATTTAATTTATAATGGGAATTTTTTAAGAAAGCGTCCCAAAATTAGGACGTCAGGCACAAATGGGTTAATTTAAAAAATATTTAAAAATTTTCACATTTTTTTCTTACTTGCAATATCTTATTATATTAAAAGATATTTCAGAAAAAAATTCATAACAAAATTTCTATAAATAATTTGAAAAAAAAAATAGAATTTTGAGCCCCGGACCCCCTTAAATACTTTACGGAAAACTCATATTGAGTGTTCTTAACTTCGATATGGCTAACATAATAAATAAAGCTCTTCTTTACAGCACATCATTACTAACTGAAATATTGGATCTACCAGACTCAAATATTTTGGGTGAGATAAGTTAGTACTCTTCTTCATGAGGGTTGACACCGATGCAATCTTAAGAGCTCTGGAGACTATAATTGAAGTCACCTGTTCCATTCTCGGTTTCTGAAGCGTGTGCAGGTTGTTTTGGATCTTTTTTATTCGCTTAGTAGAATTTTTAGTTAACCCTTCTGGTTTTATCTTCTTCGACCGTCAAAAGTTTCCACTAATTGTATGTTCTTGAAATTAAGTTGAAATTAGGATTCTTGAAAATTCCCTTTCTTCACCCTCATGCATTATTTGACTTGCATCTTGCAGCCTTTGGGTATGGGCAAACACTATCTGGTGTAACAGGTTGTTTGCAATTTTGTAAATAGCCTATTAGAGAAGAAGATCTTTGATATTCTGTGTGTCCATTTCGTTGTTGATAGAACTTTGAATGGTAATAGCTCGCGTTATTCTTAAGGTTGAAGAAAATTCTGATTGTCATAGGCCTATGTCACCTGACGTACTAGGTTCTGGCAGATCAGTTACAAAGGAGCTGAAAAAATCGTCATGTGTAAAAATGTTTCGATTAACTGTCCAAATTCCTGTTTTTCTGAAGGATGGTGTTACATTTTTCATATAAATGTGCAGTCATTAAATGCTGTCTTTAGCTGTGCTTTTAATTGTTCATAAAGACCAGCATATAGAGGTTGTAATCGATGGGTGCAATACGGTGGAAATACCAGAAATTGTCTGCAGAAATTTATTACTCCCAATGATGCATGTGACTCGTGATTATTCAGTAGGATTAAAATTTCATCACATATTCTTACTCTTGTGAATTTTTCCATATTCTTCATAACTTGCAAAAAAAGTTCACCATTCATATAACCACATGAAGCGGCAAGTCCTAAACTACCCATTGGAGCTCCATCCAAGAAAACTTCTCTGTTTCGCACTCTTGGAAACACAAATGCAGGATGAATGGTGTTCGCAGTTGCGCCTATAATGACACAAAAAGTAACCAACAATCCCATTTCCGTTAATACTGCTTTACCCAGTTGCTTCGTACCAGCTTCTGCCACAACCCTTGGTGTTTGTAGCACTGCGTGAATTCCTGTTACATCAATATTGTAAAGCCTTTCTGAAAAAAATTTATATTTAGTCAAAGTTTCTTCGAAATTGTTAAGAAAAGTCAGTGATATTTGTGGGATTAAAAACAGTGGCCCGCGAAAGACTTGTATTATCTGGTTTTCTTAAACTCAAATTTAAAAATCGCTTCATAAATTGTAGCACCCGGTCTTCACCAGCCGTTTCATTATTAAGCTATTTTTCAGGCATAGGCTTTTTCAAATTAGCAATAAGCTTTCTTACGTAATTATAGGAAAAAAATCTGATTTGCTTATATAATAAGCCGTACTGAATTTTTGAACTTTTTATTAGACACTCTGCTAGTATATCTCCTTGTTCATTGGTAAACACTTGCTTGGCAGTGTACTTTAAGCTAAACGGGTAATTGACTACTTCAACTTTATGTTGATTTTCTGGATTACCAACACTTGCTGCACATACACTATATAGCCAAAGGTGTCCGGTCACTTGAGATTTTATACGTTTTGTTAAATATCTAGAAAAATATATGAGGAATTAACCTGAAACTGCAGGTTTTTAAACAGTATAGTATAGGTCATATATTTCCGCGAAGGTTTTTTTCCCGAAACCCCATAGGGGACCGTCAACAAATTGAAAAAGAACGAATATCTTTTGCATACCCTGCAAAAACTTAGGTTGCAAAAACGTTCAAACTCGAGATTATTAATAAGTGTCTTATTGTAATAAACTGTGTTCATTGTTATGAGGATAGCATGTATACTCGCAGAGAAATTAAGGTTTTTATAAAAACAGTCCCAAATTTCGCCAAGTTTTTAGCTTATAATTTGCAGAGTTTGTAATATAAAAGAAAAACTCTTTTCAGAAAATATGACAAACAACATTGCACAAAATAATCAGCAATGAGAATTAAAAAATAATAAAGATTGTATAAAAATGTGCAGGTTTACTAACAAAGGATTCACTGCGCATGCGCGAATGCAATCAAAATATAATGTACATAATGTATTAACTAAATATATAGAGCAACTTTTGTGAAAATCTCAAAATCATACGTTAAAAATTCTGCAAATTGCCGTCGATAGAATAAACTTGAAATCCGTTGTTCCCAAAAGGAAGCAAAATATTGAGGGTTTGGATCCAAATATAGTAGTACGTGCAACATTGTGTACGCTATCTTAACACTAATCAACAGATATTTGATACAACCCCTCATATTTTTGCTTCTTTTGGGGAACAACGGATTTCGAGCTAATTCTATCGACGATAATTTTCAGAATTTTCAAACTATGATTTACAGACTTTCACAAAATTTGCTTTATATACTTCGCTAATACAGTATGTATATTATATTTTGATTGCATTCGCCTATACGCAGTAAAATATTTTTTAGTAAACCTGCTCATTTTTCATCCAATTTTTAATATTTTTTTTTAATTCTGATTGCAGAGTGTTTTATACAATGTTGTTTGTCATATTTTTTGAAAATAACTTTTTTTTTTTATATTAAGAACTCTGCAAATTATAAGCTAAATACGTGGCGAAATTTGGGAATGTTTTTATAAAAACCTTAATTTCTTTGCGAGTGTACAAGCTATCCTCATAAAAATGCACATAGTATATTACAATAAGCCACTTATTAATAATCTCGAGTTTGAACGCTTTTGCTACATTAGTTTTTACAGGGTTATCCAAAAGATATTCGTTCTTTTTCAATTTGTTGACGGTCCCCTATGGGATTTCGAGAAAAAATCTTCGCAAAAATAAATGAGAAACACTATACTGTTTACACACCTACCGTTTCAGGTTAATTCCTCATGTATTTTTCTAGATATTTAACAAAACGTCTAAAATCGCAAATAACCGGTCACCTTTGGCCATATAGTGTATGTTTGGATGAGATGCCATGTACTTTTTCAATCTGTTTGCAAGTGTCATTACTTTCAGTCTATATGTTCAAGCTGCTGCACTATTTTGCCACCATTAAGGACATCAGATACAGCTTTTGCTATAGTCTCTTCACAAATTTCTGCACGATTAGTTTATTTCTTTAAATTCATCATGTTAACTGCAAAGAAGTAGAATTATTTAAGAAATAAAAAAATAAATAAATAATATGTGCAGCCTATAAAACAAAAGCAAAAGAAAATGTATTCAATTAATGAATTGCGCCTAGTAAATATACTGCAACAATACAGAAATTACAGTACACTGGCTTTAATTGTCTGAGCGAAGCGAAGGCTAATACACAACGCAGTATTACTTTCGGGTCAAAAACAGCTACGATGGATATTAAAACCATTCGTAAAACTTTTCGTCAAGCATAACTCAAAAAATATCTGTTGGATTTCGGTTCTGGTTTTACCAGATGGTACCTATGAGGGTAACCTACTGAATGCACCTACTATGGAAAATAAGTTCCAATTCGTTTAAAAATTATATTAAAAAAACTGATAAAAAAGCACAATTTATCTACATACGTCAAGGAAATTTAGTGTATGTCATTTTCACCGGCTGGATGTTTTCGTAGAAAACCAAATTATAGCACATGGAACAAAGAAAATATGCCCGCACTAATATTAAAGCACAAAAAACATATTTTAATTTAATCAAACAGGAAAATAAATCTGGATTTTTTTTCTATTTCAAAGAAAAAGATTTCAGATTTTACGTTAATCTACCCAATAGCATTTTTTAATCGCCAAAAGCAACCAACATTTATATTTTGCATGTGAAAATTTGAAAGTTATTTTATGTGTAAATAAACAATTTTTATTTCTGGCTTCATTTATTCTTAATTTATTTATTTTTGTCTGTTTAGTATTTTAAATGAAATTTGGGTGCTTGTTAGTTATCCCGTCGACCAATTTCGCCAAATTATATAAATCGCCAATCCACCCGCCAAATTATACAAATTGACATAATTTTTATTTTAAATAACTTAAAATTAATACTAAATAAATTAAATATTTTAAAGAACAAATAAATTGGTATAACATTAATAAAAATACAAATAAAACGTCGAAATTAAAATCACTCGATGACGTAAACACGTGTTGTCAAGTGAATGTGACATTTACGATCAACCATTATTGGCATTTAATCTTACAATTTGGCGACAGTAATTTGATCGACGGGATAACTAACAAGTACCGAAATTTGTACTTTTCCAGAATAGGCGTCTTATAAATAAAGAAAATGGGTCTGGCGAGAAAAGTAAACTTTCCATGCATATTTTCTGGTAACCTACTCATTGTTTCATGTACTCAAGCAATTTTTTAAAGATTTAAACAATTAATTTAGTGTAAACAAGACATTTACGCGCAGATGGCGCATGCGCACCACGTTGGCGCGATTTTTTTTCTGACGCCAATCTCATATAGGCACCGGGGTACTTAACTGGCGCCAAAGTGTCGTTATTTTTCTTGATGGTAACCTAGCTGTTGTTGTTTATTTATTAATAAATTGTTTATTTACTTTTCTTTTCTTTTTTTAAATTATATAAATTGTTTTGTTCTATAGCAATTAATTAAACTTGTGGTACTTGTCAGTTATCCCGTCGACCAAATTACTGTTGCCAAATTGCAAGACTAAATGCCAATAATGGTTGCCATTAATTAATTAATTGTAAGATTAAATGCCAATAATGGCCAATAAAACCATTAATTCGACGTTTTATTTGTATTTTTATTAATGTTTTACTAATTTATTTGTTCTTTCGTTATTTAAAATAAAAATTATGTCAATGTGTATAATTTGGCGAATGGTTTGGCGATTTTATAATTTGGCGAAATTGGTCGACGGGATAAATAAGAAGTACCAAACTTTTTTTTATTTATTGTTATTCCCTTTTTAAAAATATATGTGTAACTGGCATTCAAAAACGAGGTTTTCGCCAAATTGGCGTCAGAAAAAAATCGCGCCAATGTGGTGCGTATGTGACATCTGTGCCAAAAAGTATTATATTTATTTGTAAAAAAATAAACATAAACGTTCATCGGGTTTGTAATAAATTGTCAGGTTTGTATCTTTTTGTGAAAAATCTCACTTTCTGAAGCCAAAACTGCATAAAGCTTTAAAGAAAAAACGCCAATGCAAAGTAATGTTGTTAAAGTACAGTGAAATTAGTTAAAAACGGGAATTTTAAATGAAGTGAATGAAAGCTTTATATTTTAAATGAAATGAATGCAAGATGAATATAGTATGGAAAAAATATTGTCAATTTATCACCTGCGCTTGACTAACTTAAAAGTATCAATATTGTAATTGGTACATGCTATGCAAAATGAAACAATTATGTTATAACCACGCTTCATGCAAGAAAAATGGCCAATAATTCGTATTCAGATACACAGGCAAGGTTGACGTCAAACAAGAGTAATACAAACAGCAACATTGTTATAACGGACGGGAGTTATAACAGCTAAGTAATATTGGCTTAAGCACATATACCACACAAGCAGTTTTTACATATGTTTCGAGTGAAGCTCGATCATCAAGGTGCTAGCTAATTATTCATACAAGCAACCGTTACAGAAACGAAAGTTTAAAATTTAAATGTAAATATATGCAATCTCGCATTCCCCCCCCCCCCCAAAAAAAAAAAAAAAATTAATAAATAAATAAATAAAATGTTACAGCAATGAAATTTAATTGGAGTTAAGCGAAGATTTTAAAAATACGATATTGGTTGAAAACCAGATTACGGAATATTCCTATACTATTTGAATTAATCACGGTACATTTTTTTTAGCCCTGTTCAGATATTGCCAAGAGTATTTTATTTTTATTTTTGGTCAAAAGCCGCCTTTTCCCCCCGCAAGTGTAACTTGTGTTGATGTTGAAATAAATGTTTTGACTTATGCTATTATCTCTTCATATTATTTTTATTTATTTACTTATTATTATTTTTAATTAAATGAGTCAAATCGTGTTTATAAACTTATTTGTTGTGTTTATTTTAAATTAAAAGAATGCAATACGAAAGATGTCGATAAGAACAGTATTTAACGATTTATCAATTGCACTCACCTAAATGCTTTATTACCATGTGTTTAATTCCCTTCTTGGAATTTCCTTGTTATATGCACTTTGCTTTATTAAAAAAGCTTGACGTAATTCGAGTTTAAGAAAGTGCGATTTTTTGTCAAATCATATAAACGACTATGAAAATAGAACTGAAGAAGTATTATACTGGTTTATGTATGTATTTAAAAAAATGCAAAAATGTCGGTATGAAACAGCGAATAGGTTGTCCGAAAGTACTTGTAAATGTGTTCGTTTTCTAGGCTATTCTATCTCTTGCAAGGGCCCTTAACAGAGGGAAGAGCTGGTTTAAAATTGATATGGATTTTTTTTCAGGTTCACTAATCGAGATATTTCATCATTTGAATTAGTAACCAGTATATGGCCAATTAAAGATAGTATCTCATTTTCTTTACATGCAACAAGTTATTATTAAATCTATGTTCTCGGTAATATCGCTCAGATTAATCCCTCCGATGGAAGTCCTAGTAAAAACAAATACTTACAACAAAAAATACAATAAAACAATAAATACTTACAATAAAAACAAGAATGTTAAACCAATGTACATTCTATTATGGGGCCCATTGGTACATGTACCATTGTGCCCAAATAGGGCTGTACCAAACTATCCCAATAGTAGATTTTTTTATGTCATAGCTTACTTTGGTTGTTTACATTGTAGTTCAAGAGAGTGTGAAAATAAATGCCATGAACATACGTTATAATGTGCTATTATACTCAAAATGATAGATTAAATGGAATTCTGATTATAATGTTACAAGTAGACTTCCAACATATTACAAAATTACAGTAAAATAGTTAAAGTTGCCTTTTAAAATAAACTAAAAATTCCATCCCAGTAAACTTGCACTTTAAGAAAGTTTTCACTGTTGCCAACTTTTAAGAGAGAAATAAAAAAAAACTTACCCCTAGATCTAAAACAAATACGTTACAAACGAATTGTATAAGCCCCTTCGTTGAAAGTCGATTAAATAATATAAATATTAATATATTATATTTTTATTCTAAAATTATCCACATCAAATAGTTTACAGATATTTTATCCAATTAGATTTTCGGAATCTGTCAAAATGGCTCGTCAAATTTTCCAGAATAGAAACACATAATGTATTTTATACTATATTTAAATTTATAAATTCCAATTTAAAAGGTATGGGATATGGTTAAACGGTCATTTATATTAAACATATTCTAGAATATCTCCTTTAGAGATATACGTGAATAATGAATTCTTTTAAAAATTATAATACTTTGAAATGTTACCAGGAAACTGTATTTATAATTATGACGCAGGAAATGTTGCATAAACACTCTCCAGTTGCATTACAGCTTTTTCTGAAATACTGATGTTCAATTTATCGAGATATTCTGTTTATGTATATTTTAAAATGAACCTCACAAACTCCTTTGCATCACAATCATTAAAATGTCTAATTTCTGTAAATCAGAATATTTCGATAAATAAAAGATATACACTTTTAATGCTTTAAAGTGGTCCTACAGATAAATGTGTATAATAAAAAGGTTTAAATAAACAATATTTTACCTCTAATAAAACAATACTATACAATTTAAATTATTTAAAACATATCAATAGAATTTGCCATAATTTCAGCATGGTAGAGTTATTGATGTGATTTTTGAAATACTGAGAATAATGCATAAATTTGCGGAAATACCAGAAAAATACTCAAATAGATAACAGAAACAATACATGTTTCAGTACTGCAATACTCATTAAATGTGTTTCAATAATATTTTATATTTACAAATTGAATTTATTTACGAAAATGCTGATTGCTATTAAACAGTTCTTTTCAACTTTTCTTATTTCCGTTCACGTTTAGTTTATAACGAAACTTCTAAGCATTTCTTTTAAGCACTGCTTTTAATATTCTTGTTCAACAGAAATTAAAATGCATCCACATTTTAAAGTGAAAACTTTAAGTAATATCCATTAAGCATCAACAAGTTTATTTAACATATTTAAATATTACATACGTTTTAAAGAATTTGGTCTTCTACTGCTAGTAAATAGTTACGCCTGTAAAAGAGGATTTTAAATTGTGAAAATTTTTCTTAAACTTCATTACGCAATTAGGTAGGTTTGGATGGAGCTTTGGTTAATTAGAATGCATATTAATTATCAGAAAAATAACGAATCAGCTGTTTTACTTTATGTTTCGTTGTTCATTATTCATGATAAACGAACACATAATATGTTTCTATGTTTCCTTTATATATAATTATATATATTAGTTTTAATTTATTACTATGATTTAAATATTGAGATAAATTATTCTTATATTCATTAATGAAGCAGATTTACGTATAATAGTTTATAAATACGAAAGAAAATGTTTAAGCAACCAAATAATGAAATCATTTGCGCGTAAAATCTGCGTACAAAATAAAATGTATATAAATTCGACAATGCATAGCAAGATAATTTCAAGCAGACTGATACATTAGTATTAAAACAACAATAGGAAGTAATATAATTTGAAATTTTGTACCCGACTTTTGTAACATTTCATCTGTTTTCAGAAATACGTTAAAACATTCTATGAGATTATCGGTAAATAATAATACGAATACCTACAAGAATATTTTTCATATATTAAGAATTATTTATGATCGCAGTGTTTGTAGGATTCACGCGACTATCAAGCGTACCTATCAGGTCATCCTACAAATAACCTTGTTTTTCTAGTATATGTTTCCATTTATTTATTTTTTTATGATATTTTGATAAACTACGGTAGAAAAACTACTTTACACTCATGTTCTCACTTCGTTATAATGACTAATTAATCGTATTCCTGCTTAACTCTCACAGTATTTCAAAGCATTCACGTATTATTTCATGTGTTTAATTTCTCATGTCACTACCCTTTCACAAGAAAACGTTTATCAAATGGAACCTTCAGATTTAAATACCCGAAAAATATTTTCTTTCTCTGTTTGTTTATTGGTTTAAAAAAATTACGATTATGCTTTGAACTATAAAAACAAGAGAGAAGTATTCGAAGTAAAAACTGGCCAATTAGATATTGAAAGTGTGTATTAAAACACAGCCTTAAAATATTTTCCCACTGTATATGCACATCAATTATGTAATTTACAGTGGTACTCCGACTTACGTCACCCCGCATTTACATCGTCTGGCCTGGAAAAAAATTTCGTTAATTAAGACTAACTTTGATCTTTTTTAAAGATTTTTGGTTCCATGAAGGGAAACATTCCCGCGACTGTCAAGTGATAGTGACAAACAAATAAAAAAATCTCTTGTAAAAGCTTTGAAAACTCACTCTCTGCTGTTACAAAGAACTTCCAAAAGTTTTTAAAAAAATGTTGGTTCAAACTTCATTGCAAGATTTTTTCACATATTCCAAGACTCGAATGAGGCAGCTAGGTTAACAATAAATTGTAAATTAACAACTTATTGATTTAATTCAAATGGTATTGTAAACGCATACTTTTGTCAGTGTTAAATGTATGTAATATAATCCCTAAATACAGCAGAATAGGTTCATTAGATTTTGGAGATTTGTATTTGATCTTTTTTTGCTTATTTAAATATACGACTTACGTCATTTTTGACTAATGTCGCTAGTCTTGGAACGAATTGTTGCCGTAAGTCGATGTATTATTGCACATACTATTCGCAAAATTGTGTTTTTGCAGTTTGAGAACGCTGTAAAAAAATCATTCACAGACAGACCCTTACTTTAGCACAGAGCCTCCATCTACTACTTTCTGAATTTGTTGCGTTTAGAATATGCTTTTTAAGTTGTATCACAATGGAAATACTATTCTAATTGCTACAAAAAAAATGTGAGTTACTTAAATGACAAAAATAGTTGGTTAAGATTGATATAATCATTTTATACATATCGGTGCAAAATAATTTATCTGTCCGTATATGACTTTTTTTTCAGATTGCGCACAAATTATTTGTGAATCGCATACAAACTGCATATTTGTATTAAAGTTAAAGAATAATTTTAATTATTTTTAATGAACGCATTTTCAGTTTCAAATTGATTTTTTTCCTAGTTTGAATATTTTTATGTTTTGTTTTGTTCTTTTCAGAATTGAAAAAATCTTAAAAAACAGAAAAAAATCAATTGCTGACTCCACTTAAACAATTCCTTATATACCACAATAAAAGGTGCAATGAAAAAAAAGATGGAAAAAGAAATAAAAAGACAAAGAAATGCAAGACAGTTGTAAGAAAAATATTTTATTACATACCATTTATACCACTGAATTACAGTTACCTTTAGTCAGCTGTAACGTTCAATCTGTTTAGAGGCGTATCGAATGCATTTTTTTCATCGGAAGTGTTGAAATCAAAATAGAGTAACAAAAGATTTTATAATTAATATCTTACAAAAGATTCATTGTGTGTCCTCTTTAAATATCTACAAGACGGTTGTAAACTATTTGAAATAATTTCAAACTCTGGCAGAGGGGAGCAAAATAAGTATATTTTGGAATATCATGTGTATCAGGAAATGATATGTATAAGATGCAACCCTTTAAAATTATCTTAGGTATTTTCCTTTCAACCTGTATATGAGAATATCTAATAAGTTGTTATGATATAAGAACCGTTAAAAGAATTTTTCTTACTATTTATAAACAGTGAATAACATAAAAGATAATACTGAGACTGAATTTCACTTTTATGTGTTAAACCCACCACTAACTTTAAATCGCATACCTAACATTATTTCTCTGTTATAAGTAATACTTATTTTAACTGTGTTCAATTATTTTGATAAATATTAATTCAAAGATAACGCTATATTATACATATATGCACAGAAAGTTCCATTTATTTGAGACAATTTATAATTAAGGCAGCCGTTTAAATGTGAAGATCCGATGTGTCCTAGTTAATCGAAATCTATATATATATATTTACCATTAGTTAGTTTTGAAAATGAACAGATAATATTTAAATAAAATATAAATAGCATTTATCAATTGATTAATTCTAGCAAATACGGAATATGGAAATTTATTATTTAAATAACTAATCAAATGTTACTGATGTGGATATTTAAATTACTATCTTGAAAATAAATATTAAAAATTCAAACACAATTTCTATCGTCTTATAGAAAATTGATTGAGGTCCTACAACAGTATGGAAAAAATACAGTGGGGATTAGGCTTTCGTCATTTAATTTACGAATATTATTCTTTATTTTAAAATAGTTATTTGAATTTACCTATTTCCAATGCGCCAGTGACAGGTAATTGACATATTGAATGTTAATGCTATTTCTAAATCGTTTTAAAAGGTACTTCCTATGAAAATATGTTTTGATAATATCTTTTCTTTTAAAATGCGAAAAATTTTTAAATGCTCCGATAAGTAGCCGAAAAACGTACAATGTTCAACATTTTATCGAAACAAAATGCACAAGAATGTGGCAACTATTAGATGGTAAATCATTGTTTCAACAATTGGTGCCCAATGTGTTGAACTGTGGACATTTATAAATTGTACCATGAACTGGTAAAATATTGAACCATGACCTAGTGAAATGATGAATAGAGAACTGGTAAAATCCGTCAATATGGTAAATAGACATCACCTGCTTAATTTTTCAATAGAGCGCTGATAAAATATGGAACCATGAATTCGTCAAATGCTGAATTGAGTATATAATATTAAATCATAAGTTGGTTATTGTTATCATTTGCAAAGAATCTAGTCACAAGATAGACATCAAAGTCTAAGTTGAGTTTCGGACATCACAATTCTTAGCTTAAATGCTGTCTTCTAACCACTGAAGATGCAGACACATAAAATCATTATCTAAAGCAACATATTGAGAGTTCCTAGAACAAATTGTTCTTATTGGATGTTATATATTGCTAGAGAATGGAAAAAACTTCAACCATTCGTAAAGTTTCATAATAATCAAGAATTTCGAAAGAATGAAGTAAATTATATTTTAGTGCTGCAGAAAAAACAACTTGGTTTACTTTATTTTTTTGCAGAATCCCAAAAGACATTTATGAATTTCTCGCAATGCTTACCAAAATTTACATCACCAGTTGTAAAAGTATGTATTAGGAATGCATAAGAACTGTTTCGCAGTTGCCGTCTCTTCATTGATGCCATTGGGACTTCCTCTGACAGACTTTTCAAAATGTGTAAGTCTCTTTACGCCATTGCGAGGCGGTTAGGGTGCATGGACAAAGTGCTTAAAACAGACGGTGCAATGATACTTCGAACATATACTTCCCTGAGCATTTTAGGGATTCCAACATTCAACGTCAATCAGGCACATTTGTTACTCTCAGCAGGTCTCATTTACTACTTTGTTCACAACTAAAGAAGAAAAATACTCTTCTTATATGGCTGGACATTGACAGCACCGTTCATCGGAGCTTCCTCCTAGCATTTCGCAAGCATCTGTATACGATTTGTACGTCATCAAATAACATATCGTCTCTCACATTAAACCGTCAACTTTTTTACATAATACTTTAATCTCTGTTGAGAAAAATTCGAGAGGAATAATTTTTTTTGAACAATTTTTCAGTGTAAACAAACGGCTATTATTTGGTAAAATTCTTATACACACAATATAATTTGAATATACAGTATATATTGCGATTATTATATTAGAACAATTGGGATTTTCAATATATTATCAATTGAACAATTCAACTAATATTCTCAAAATTACTCTAATTAACGACTTCCCTCAGAGCGACAAGTCTGAGCGATATTGGTGAGAATATAGATTTAATAATAACTTGTGACAAGTAAAGAAAATGAGATGATATTCATAATTGACATATACTACCACAAATTCAAATGATAAGAACGAACAATTTGAATCTTAGAATTACAAAATACTATACGCAAATCCATATACACAAGGTTTTGCCAAATTGGCGTAAAACAAAATTGCGTATATGACACCTTATGGCCTAACTTCATGGTACTTTTCCAATATTTCTTTGTCTTGGCGTTTTTTTTAGTGCAGTTTTGGCTTTAGAAAGTGAGATTCATTGTAAAAAAGATATAAATAGCTTATGTAAACAAACTTCATGAACGTTATGCTTATTTTTAGAAATAAATATAGACAATTTATTTATATATAATGTTATTGTTTTTATATTCCTTTGACTTCTGCTTGTAAATAAAAATAGGTAAATGGCTTGTTTGTACTAAATAAGTCGAATATATTTTTAAAAAAATGCTTGATAACATGAAATAATAAATAGGTTGCAAGAAAATATGGATTATATTTTACTTCTCTCGCCAAACTCATACCGGAAAAGTACCAATTTCATTTAAAATGCAAAAATAAATAAATAAATAAATAAATAAAAAGAAATGATGCCATAAAACAAAATATTTTTTAAATATTATTGCATAAATAAACGGCAGATAGTTATTAAAATAATCTCTGATGAAGAGTTTGGGAAAGCCCGAAAGTACCAAGAAGTTTTAAATAAAATGTATATTTTTAACTTGTAACATGTCTTCTATTATTTTAATCATATTTTAAGTAAACGAGTGAACTTTTTAAAGTTAATATTGTATAATTTATGTCAAAATATTTTTTAAACATCAAATAATTGCTTGTAATTTCCACACGCGAGCTATAAAGATGCTTTTGGTGATTAAAAAAAATGTTATAGGAGAGATAATTTTAAAATCTCAAATATTAAGTTATTATGTTTTTTTTTTTCTTTTAAATAGAAAAAAAAATCCAGATTTTTTTCCTGTTTGATTAAATAAATTTTTTTTAATCATTGCACTTTAGCATACATTTCTGTTAGCATATTTTCTTTACTCCGTGTGCTCTAATACGGTTGTCTACGAAAACATCCAACCGGTGAAAATGACGTATACTAAATTTTTATGACGTAAGTAGAGAAATTGTGCTTTTTTTAATAATTTTTTTTTAATGTAATTTTTAAACGGTTTGAAACTTATTCTTCGCAATAGGCGCATTTAGTAGGCTACCCTAATAGGTACCTTTTGTAAGAAATTAGAACAAAATCATGAAAATATTTTTTGAGTTATGCATGACGAAAGGTTTTAATATCCATCGTAGCTGTATGTGCCCGGAAAGTAATATTGCGCTGTGTATTAGCCTTCACTTCGCTCAGACAATTATGTACTTGCATCATAAGAGAAGAAAGTTTGGAATAAAGTTAATTATTATATAGCATTTTTGCCAAATAAACAGGATATTGTGAAGGAATAAAAAAATCACAAGGCGGACATGTAAGCGCATCTCTCTATCTTGATAATAATATAAAGGAAAAGGGACAAAAATTTTACCTTGTATTACGAAAACGTTAAACAAATTATGTCTGTTTGATAAGTTTATTCTATACGGAAAATAATAACTATTGTACCAGACATGATTTCTTTTGGCGCAAACTTTTCAAGTTCCAAAATAGCTCATGAAATAAAATTCATTTCTATGAAATGATTACTGATTCCGACAATAAAGAGTTTATAGCACTTGCTATTTTATGCTTGAGCGGTTTTAATGAGATTTTATGTTATTTATTATTATGATGATAAAATTTGAATTTTTAATTGTTTTCGGTTCTTTTGTATTATATGCTTCACTTAATTCTTGTGTATTAACATATTATTTTTATCAAAGAATGAAACCTTAATAAAGAAAATATGTATTTCTTTCAATTGTACCATGTATATAAAATTATGCGTTTACAAATTATGCATTATTCTTTATATCTGTATTATTAAATATAGACAAATTCTTCTAGTATTTATTCGAAAACATAAAAAATATCTTTATATATCTCTCATTATAAAATTAATATCGATAGAATACAAGTCTGATATTTCGTATATAAGTAAATAGAAAAGTGTTTAGAGATCAATGAAAATTTAATCTATTTTATACGTGTTCGTTCATATATGACAATACATATTTTCTTTTATAAAAATTCAAGAGAAATAAAATATGAGAGTAAAAGTATGAAATATTAAAATGAAACAATGTCTGCTGTAAATATTTCATTTTTTATCGTCATTAAATTTCAATTTTCTTGTAGGCTTTACTAAAAGAAAACAAATCTCTGTCATTTATATATAAGGAGAGGAAACGTTGGATTTCTTTAAATTTTTATATTTATTTATCTATAATTTTTTGATGATTTAATAAAAAAATAATAATACAAAATGTACAAAAAGTGCGGGATTGTATTTCCTAAGTTTCAATCATTTAAAAATTTTAACAATAAATGAACAAAAATAATCATGACCGTTATTTTCATTTAGATAAACTTAAAAAAAAATACAGTCGTGATTTTTTAATTGTACGAACATATATTCAGAGGAGTATGGTTAACCCATATGTAAAAAAATACAATCTAATGAATCCGTAAACCCATCTAACTGTGAGCTCGTGGAATTAAGGAAAAGAAGATTTATTTAGCTCACTGAGTGCAAAATAATTTCGTAATCTGAATTATGCTGCTCTTTGTAGTGTTAAGCGAGCCCTCTCAGTTAAACAAGTGCAGAAATTAATGAAGCCTGTAACAAAAGTCAGATGTCATCCTTAATACTTTATCAGGCAGAATTGTTGAGCGTAATAATTCGAAAAGAAAACAGAAAAGCAGTAAATCTGGAATTTTATTGGATGTGCTTTAATGAGATTTTAAAGATAATGAACTGATTTGTGCAATGGTGTTAAGCATTAGGTAACAACATTTTAAGAATCACTATTTATCAGCCTTGCAGTACCTATATTTATTGAATTGATTAGTTTAAAATAAAAAAAAATACTTTTAGTATATAGATTCGCTTTATCTATTTTACTGCTTGCGCTTTAACAAGCTGTTGATAATAATGAACTGATTTGGGCCATGGTGATAAGCATCAGGTAACTATATTTTTCAAGAATCATAGTTTATGAGTCGCATACATACAGTACCTATATTTATTGAATTGATTAGTTTAAATTTAAAAAGAGATTAAAACGCTTTTAATCGAAATGTTCACTTTATTTATTTTACAGGAGGGATTACAAAGGACTCACTATTTGAAAATTAAATAATTCATTATCTAATAGACCCCCAATATCTGCCCAGAATAGCTGACTACCAAATTATGAAATAAAAATTTTGAAATCTTCCACGCATGCACAGCTAAAATTTATTTCATAAAAATGCCCATATATCGTCAAATATTCAATATATCTATGTTTTAATTGCAGTATACTGTTGCTATTATTCTTTGTCAAGTTTTCGGAAAGTTGTGTTAAATTTGGTTAAAAACTCTGTATGCTATAAACAAAAAACTTATGAATTTTTTACAGACACAATAACATCTTCACGAATATGAGTACTAATCTTACACAATTGCACACAAACGTTGAACAGGACCCAAATGGTCATTTAAGACAGCGACAAACCATTTCCAGCATTTTCTGTTACATAGGTGATCGCAAATATTATTTTATTACTAAATTTATTATTAGACCCCCAATTGTCCTCCCGACTAAATCTTCACCAAGAAATATGAAATCGAACATGTTCTTTACACCCCAGAAGTTCAAGAGCAATTCCCCAATAATTTTCGGAGATATTCGACAAGTAGTGTACAATCGAAAGCATCCAGTTCCTGTACCTTAACTTTTGGAAGCCAGTGTATAAAACACTTTTTAAACAGGCACTTTCGTTGCCAGATTTTAAGTCGTCTGGCATTAACTTTGCAACCGAATTTGTGTCTGGCAAATTAATTACAGGTTATCTGTTAGCCAAAGTGTAATATCTTGTAATTTTTAAGCTTGCTAAAATTACGCGAAGATGACTTTTTTTTTACTTATAAATGTGGATCTGGCAGGGTCTTAGAAACGTTGGCAACGTCTGGCTATAATGGTTAATATCACAAACAGTTCGTAGAAACAGATGTTATAAACATATATCACGCTAAAACAACGTAATTTTGAAATTTTTTGGCCTGCATAACCCCTTCTCCCGCAGGCAAATGCAACGTTTCCCGCCAGCTGGACCGTCTGCATACGTACTATACTATAAAACGGAAGGACATATAGAAAAATGAGCCTTGATAAAATGACGTAATTTTGAAGTTTTTCGACCTACATAACCCCTTCTCCCGCAAATAAACGCAACGTCTCCCGATAGCCAGACTTTCCGCAAACGTACTATACTACTGAACGGAAGAACATATAGAAAATGAACAATGAGTCTTGATAAAATGACGTGTTTTTTGACGTTGACTCTTAGACCATAATGTTTCGCATGGTTTGCAGTAAAAATCCTTTGAACGTTTAGGGTTGAAGTAAATGGCGCAATAGCATACATTTTTGCATGGTGTTGGTATACCAAAAAACCAAAACCAATTAACCATTATTAACCAATTTTTTAAAATTGTAGTTTTCGAGGCGTTTGTAATTTTTTTCTAACTCATATTGTTATTTTAATTTTTTTACCAAAAGAATTTATTAACAAAATTACTCAATTTAAATTTTCCGTTGCTATAGTAACGGATGTATTTTTAGTTATTATCATTCAAAAACTTGAAGTTTTGTCACGAAAGACATTGCCAAATTAGAAAAATGTGAAATATCTCACAAACTATTGGACTTAAAAGAATTTAGTTAGTACTATTCGATTCAGATACAAAAATACATTAAAATATGTTATCAGTTGAAAAATAACAATAAAATCAGTATTTAAGGAATGTTTTAAAAATTCGTTCTCTGTTTTACCACAGTTAGGGGTGGAATTTTAGAAAATCCTTTCTTAGCGTCACTCTATGTCATAAGAAGTATTTTTACCGAAATTTTCAAGATTTTAGATTCAGTAGTTTGAGCTACGCGTTGATTAATACAAAATCCAGACGTTTCTTTTATATATATAGATAATTTATATCAGACTCAACATTGTTTTGAATAAAATCTCTTTATTTTACGTAAATAAAAAAGAATAAATTAAAACTCGTTAAATGAGATGCATAAAAATATTTTTATTATACACAAGTTAATATTCTTTTTGAAAATAAAACTTTCATAAATTTTGATATATTAACCGTTGCTATTTCTTCCTTCGAGATTGTTTAATAATTATTCTAAATTTGTTACACTTTTTGAAAGATTTTTTTTTTTCTAATACTGTCATCGTAAATAAACATATTGGGAACTACGACTTAGACTGGATATGTCAAAATTATATAATTTTACGTTCAAAATTTAAAAAATAAATTAATTTTAATATATTCAGCAATATTTTAAATTAGTACACTTCACAATAGAAGTTTAACCTCACTCGCACAGTTCAAATCTTACATGCAAAAAATTGCAGCGACCTATGCCATTAATATCGATTCAAATAATTGAGTTGATCTCAATTCCATTTAATCATTCTATTATTTTAAGTAATTTCTTCTCCTGTGTATTTCTAAAAGAAAATATTCTGAAAAACAAATTACTGAATCACTTGCACAATGGTATACTATAATCATCATAAGTAGGTGCATTTTCTACCTTTTGTTGATAATCTGCTTTCACGAGCAAAGCTTTTAAGGTCAAAATAATAGCTCTCCAGGGGGGGGGGGGGAAATCACTGTGTGTGCATGATTACTATCTCACAGATGCTCTAATGTTCTTTAATTTCTCATCAAATTATCGTTAACTTTTTTAAAAGAAAAAGACACACACATTTCTTTTTATTACACTTCATAATAAAAGTAATATATTTGTATATTTAAAATACACTCATGTCCAAAAAGTTTCATATTTCTTAGTGAAGATTTAATCGGAAGTACAATTAGGGATCTAATAATAAATTTAATAATAAAATAATATTTGCGAGCAGGTAGGTAACAGAAAGTGCTAAAAATAGTTTGTCACTCTGTTAAATAACTATTTGGGTCCTGTTAAAAATTTGTGTGTATTTGTGTAAGCAGGGCACTCATATTTGTGAAGGTGTTAACGTGTCCGTAAAAAATTCAAAAGTTTTATACTTATAACACAACATTTTCAACCAAATGTAACACCACTTTCTGAAAATCTAACAGAATACAGTAGAAACAGTATACTGCAATTAAAACATCAGTATATTGAATATATGATGAAACACGGGCATTTGTATCACATAATGTGTAACTGAGCATGCGTGGAAGATTCTAAAATTTTTATTTCATAATTTGGTGGTCAGCTACTTAGGGCAACTTATTCTAAAACTCCAGTCAAATATCGCGAAAATTTAGAAAGATAGGGGCGATATGGTGTGTTGCTTTCTAAAGTAGCTTTATTACAAGGGATTTTCCACAATTTTTCAATCAACTCACTCTATCTTTCTGAGTTTTCACAATACTTGAATCGACTTTTCATAAACATTGCCCTAAATATCTGGCTACCAAATTGTGAAACAATTTTTTTGTAATATTCTACGCATGCGCAGTTAGAAATTATTTCATACAAATGCCATATCTCATCAAACATTCAATATATGTCTGTTTTAATAGCAGTATACTGTTTCTACCGTTCGTTCTCAGGTTTTTGGAAAGTTGTGTTAAATTTTGTTGATAACTATGTGTGCTATAAACAAAACACTTTTGAATTTTTCACAGAAACGTTAACATCTTCACGAATATGAGTGCTATATGCTTACACAAATGCACATAAACGTTGAAAAGGACCCGAATAGGCATTTATAGATAATTTATTAATATATATTCTTTCTTAAGCTTGTGTCACACTTGTTTCTAAAATAACTACGATACATTAAACAAGGGAACTTTTAATTAGTCATGTGGCTTCGTAATGGCCACAAACTACGAGAACTATAACTATTCCACCAGTCTGCATTTTTAAACTTTTTGTCAGATGATTTCTTATGAATAAGGTTTTCCTGAATCGATTTTTGATGCTGTTTCCAGAAATGACTTCTATTTTTTTTTCTATCACGTCGGGATTTTACAAAAGATAAGATGTATTTTCAGTATTTTAATTAATGCAATCAAAGATTTATCACAATTTCATACAAAGTATTTCATTAAACACGTTAAAAATACTGTAAAAAAGGTCCTTATAAGTTCATGATATTTCTTTAATAAAAGGAAAAGCAAATATCGTTCAATTCAACAAACTTTCTCCGTTTTGTCTTTCTTGCAGATCCTCCTTCATCATTTATGTCTCTCTTCAACATCCAGCAGTAATCTGCCGTAATATTTACCTTCCATCTTCCTCGGTACCTAGTGTCCATCTCTTTAATATCCTGGTGAAAGCGCTCACCGTGCTCTTCACTGTGAAGTCCCACATTTTCTGGAAAGTACTCGATATGGGAATGCAGAAAGTGCATTTTTACACCCATAATACAGCCCAAATTCTTCGAATTTTCCCAACATTGTTTCAACAATATTACTGTAATTTGGATCTTTCTAATTTCCTAGAAAGTTTTCTTTCGGTAACACATTTGAAGACGTCCATGCGTCTTTTTTTTTCATCTCATTCATCGTTTTTTTTTTTTTTTTTTCAAAATTTTTGTCCTTCATCAGTTTTTTTGATTTGAAGACCGACGAAAATTCCAGATTTTAATTTTTCGTGTGTGATGAAGGGAAATTTCATAGTAAGGTACTTGAAGAAATACCTATCTTGTGGTATAGCCTGTAGAAATTGTTTCATTAATCCTAATTTAATGTGTAATGAGTTGGGTTGATTGTTGACGGCCAATTATCTACACGAGGGATATAGGCCCTAGGGGGAGTGCCTTCCGTAAAGGTCTTTCTAAGGGAACCTAATCCGTATTAACGCATGGAAATCCACGGTTCGAAGAAAACCACGAAAACTCCGAACGATTAGGCCGACGGGCGCGATTGGGTTCGAACCCAGCACCTCCCGTCTACCAGCTTCGAGAGCAGAACCTCTCAGCCACTGTTGGGGCTTATGTGTAATGATGGAAGCAAGATTTTTTTTGGGGGGGGGGGGTTACGAATGGTTCCTGCACTATGTTTTTAGTCCCTGGAACAAAGATTTTCTGCTCTGGCCAAAAATCTCAAAATCCAATGTTTTTGCTTTGCCCGACTGTCCCATTCACATAGAAAGAAAGGAATTTTTGTGTACTCAGCTTGTTGCCCTAATAGTATTCCGATAGCTTTGAAGTCACCGCAGATAAGCCATTTGCGTATGCCATACTGAATATTTCTTAAGAGTATCTTCTAAAAGTCGTTAGATAAGTTGGCAAGCACACAGATGTACATTTACCTTATGTGTGACTACCGCATAATGCTTGTTCTCAGAGATGAATATATGAAATCATCTCGGGTCGATTGCAAACAAACTACACGTGATAGAAGAAAACTAAGAACAGTTTTGTAATCAGCATAAAAAATGCATTAAGGGCATTCATTAGTTTTTAATCATCAGATATCATGCAGACTAGTGTTCTATAAAGTTTTACACCAAATTTGTTTAGGTTTTATTTTGAAAAAATATATATTAGGTTAAATAAAATATAAAGTGCTGAAGGATTTGACGGGAAGGTTCCAGTATGTCTGAAGTTATGCATCTAGAATCCAATTTTTCGTATATTTGGACAACAATTTTATGCATTTTTTTACTGGGATTTATTATGCAATTTGCGCGATATTTCCAAATTAGTAAAAAGAATCATATCTAATTCTTGTAGCCTTAAAAAATAAATTTTGTCCTATTTTTTATGGAGTATATTCGGCATTCATAAACCAATTTTTGTTATCTTTCGCAATTTTTTATATAACTTTCAACGCTTTATCGAATTCCTTAGCAATTTTCCCATATTGATAAAAGAAAGCCGGTTTCAATCATTTTGCGAAATCTATAGAAAACTTTATCCTTTCCGATATATGAATTTTTCTTCTAATTTATACGCTTTTTTCGTGTTCCGCGGAATTGTTATTTTAATCAATAAAGGATGTCAAATTCAGTCTTACAAACTAAATATAATACATTTTGTGATGTGCAATTATTCTTTGAGATTTTTTTTTTTCGCGCCCCGCGGGGACTTTTTGTAATTCGTATAAAGAAGGTTTTTACAATATTTTAATACCTAATAGTAAATTTCGCCCACTATGATTTTTGAATTTTTCTAGAATATTTTTATGTGATTTTTGCCGTTTTCTGCGTTCCAAGGAAATATATGGTTAATCAAAAAAACATTTAGAGTTCATTCTTTGTTTCTTTATAATAAATTTTCTTTTCTGCGATTTTTTTTTCCGAATTACTTATGCAATTTGAATTCTTATTCCAATTTTTTTATGAAACTTTTGATGTTTTTTTCGCATTATGCGGCTATTTTTTGGCAATTTTTATCTGAAAAAGTACAAACGATATCAAAAGTACAAACGATATTTAAATTTCTATATTCTGAAAAAGTAAAAATATAGCAAAAGTGCAAACGATATTTTATCAAACTCTTTGATAAAATTCGTTAGTGTCTTTGTGAAATTTAAGTTGGAAGAATTTGTTCCTACAGCAAAGTGTATAAATCTAATTGCATTCCAATAACTCTGAAGTCACCACAGATAAGCCATTTGTGTACGCCATACTGAATATTTCTTTAGAATATGGTCTAAAAGTCGTTAAATAGGCTGCCCAGTATCCAGATGTTGGTGAGTTCATTCTTTGTTTCTTTATAATAAATTTTCTTTTCTGCGATTTTTTTTATTTTTTCCGAATTCCTTATGCAATTTGAATTCTTATTCGAATTTTTTATGAAACTTTTGAGGTTTTTTTCGCGTACTATTTTTGGCAATTTTTATCTGAAAAAGTAAAACTCTTTGATAAAATTCGTTAGTGGCATTGTGAAAGTCAAGTTGGAAAAATTTGTTCCTACAGCAAAGTGAAAGAAAAAACTATCAATATTTCAGTCTATTCTCCGTCAAAACAAAAAGTAAGAAAAACAAGAAAAAAACAAGGTTTGTTTGTAAGAAAACAAGGTTTGAGATCGGGCTAGGCGTAAATCGCATGGGTGCATGTTGCCGAAGCTGTAGTCTCCCCAATCACATATTATTTTCAGAAAACCAAATGACGAATCGGGTGAATTTCACTAGTATAAAATATTTAAAATTTATATTTAAGAGTCGTATATTTATACAATATTATCATTATAATTTCTCCAATCTGAAATATAGATGTGGCTTTAAATATCAATAAATAAAAATGCAAATACACTGTAATTTTGGTAAGTTCATAATGTACATGATTTATTTTATAATTTTAATGAGAAAATTGTTATAAAAAGCGGGAAAAAGGGGCTCTCGTAAATTTGCTAAGAATTTTAATCTTGTAATTCCTAATATATAGATTAAAGATACGGAATTTAATTTTATTAAAAATTATAGTATTAAAAATGTTAAAATTGATGTTTTTAAATTGAAGATTAATATACTGAAGAAAATTAAAAAATGTTTTGTTGCTTTCAAATTTAAGAATTTACTGTTTAAGGATTTGCTATATCATTTAATTTATTTTAAGTTATTGAGTAGAGATAATGTTAATAAAAATGTAATTTATTTTAACAAGAAATTTCAACAGAAATATTTTGATAATTTGCATTTAAATAAAATATGCAAAGATATTTACTCCCTTTTTTTCTCTCAAAGAGGGTATTATTTCAGTTGCATATAATTATCCAAAACCATTAAGTAATAAGATTTTTAATTATAGACAAACAGCTTTTTTAGATGTGAATACATCTTTAGTTTGTTCTTGTAATATAAAGATAATATAATATAATGTAATATAATGATTTCATTGATAGTTATCATGGTCTTATAATTACAGGTAGTCTTGATATAATTAAAAATAAAAATGTCAAATATTTAAGGAATTTTGGTACAAAACTTAGAATTAACAGTAAAATTAGTTATAGTAAATCACTAAAAATTTTTAAGGATAATGTCAATAATTTTATAAAGAAACAATGTTATAAGTTTAGTATGCCTTTGGGAGCATTTTTTGAATGGAAATTTCAAATTTTGCGGTATTTCAGTAGTTTTTTGAAAAATTATTTGAATTTGTATACTTATGAATATTAAATTTTTAATGCAGAAGATGTAAATTTTATAAAAGATTTACATAATAGTTTTGTTAATGTATCTGTGGACAAAGCGGCTAATAATTATGTAATAATAAGTAAGAAATTTTGTATTGAAAATATAGAAAGTGAATTGGGTAATACTGATTTACTTATAATACTGCAAAAGTTAATATTGATAAAGATCCTATTGCTAAAAAATTTTTTGCATATAAAAAGAAATTTTGAAATATGCTTTCCTATAATTTTGATGTTTCTACTCATCACTGTTTATCGTTTATTCTTTAAACACCCAAGTTCAATAAAAATCCTTTTAAATTTAGGTTCTAAAAGTGTTAATAGGATTTTCAATATTGGTTTACAAAAATTATTAAAAAATATTTATGTTTTTTTAAAATGTAAATTTAAGAAGTATAGTTATTTTTGGTCAATTGATAATAGTATTGACGTTTTTAACAAATTGCCTTTTACTCCTCAGAAAATACAGGTTTTCGACTTTCAAAATCTATACACCAATATACCTATTGATTGTTTTTATAATGTCTTAATGAACATCTTTGATTTATTTTGTTTACATGAAGAATTGAATTTAATTAGAGGATTATTTTTATGTTTATTCCATTTTTGTTTTTACAATACTTATGTAATTTTAACAACAATACTTTCAATCAGATCTGTGGAATGGAAATGGGGACAGATTATTCTAGTACAGCTGCTAATTTATTTTTGATTTACAATGAATATAAATATACAATGCAATAAAATGCGATATAGACAAGTTCCCTTCTTAGCAAGTGTAAATGTATTATATATTCTTTTCTTACTTATTAGTATATTAATTTTGCATGGATCAACACGTTTTTCAGTTTAAAACAGGGTTCCGTTATAGGCAGGTTCCTTTTCACACATTTTACTGTATTTTAATTTAGTTATATTTTAATATACGTAGAAATCTACTATTCTTTAAAAATAATAAATTTTAATGTTTAAGTGTAGAATAATGGCGATTCAAAAATGTATGCATTTTTTGCAAAAACTTTTGGGCCGGACTTAATTTAACTGACCTTTAAATGGACCGGGCCACGCTGAGACAATGATTTTTATACGGGCTGACTCAAAATTAGGACTGAAAATTTTGGGCCGTGAAGACTAGGAATGAAACCAGGCCCGGCTCTGTACAGAAAAACTATGTTAGGCCCGGCCCGAGCCATCAGAAAAAGTATGGCCCTGTCCCGGCCCGGCCCGAACAGAGTGGGGCCCGGTCCCGGAATGAAAATCGGCCCGAGCCCGGCCCGTACAGATCTCTACTTTAGGTATATTGATGATATTTAGATTTTCAATTTTGACTTTATTAATGAATATTACATCATATATATATCCAAAATGTTTAAAGTTGAATAGGGCAAATTGTGATGATTACAATGCAGATTTTTTATAAATTCCTTTTAATATTTTTGATAATAAATTAATTTTGGATTTGTATGATAAAAGAGATAGTTTTCAATTTTTTATAAGAAGTATGCCACATTGGTTTTCAAATTTACATAAAGAGATTTACTTAAATATAATAATTAATCAATTAATTACTTTCAATAAAATTTGTGATAGTGAAAGTCATTTTTATGACAAATTTTTAAGTTTTTAGCTAATTTTTTAAACTGCATATTTGATATACATCCATTAAATATGCATCCATTTTTGATATGCTCACGTATACAAAAAAAAAAAAAAAAAAAAAAAAAAAAGATAGGCACAGCATTTTAAAAACTGGTATACTATAAAAAAAATAGCTATACGCATAGAAAAATAACAATTGCTTAATATGCCCTGAAGAAAGTATGTGTTTTTATGCATTACTCCGTCTTTTTAATCAAAAATAGCAATTTTATTTGTAGTTATTTAGAAAAAATCTATACGTTTTGGAGGCAAAACATTCCGACATTTACATTAAGGCTGATAATATGATTTATACGAACTCTATGTATTTTCACAAACGAATATAACAATAAAATTAGAAAATTATATTTAGTCTGTCCAAAATTTTCAATTAAAATGTTTTTTTATTAAATAAAATTAATATTCTTTTTTATTTCTTATATTAATACGAAAAAGAAATATAAAATTGTTCTCAATTTTATTAAATTATCCAATCACTATAAATAAAAAGTATCATTACATTCTTAGATTTTTCAGCGATTAATAGAAAAGTGCTTTTGCAGTACTCGAAGAAATAGAAAAATCTATATTATAAAATAAGATCTTGTACCAGGTGGTGTTACATTCACGATGACAATGTCCTAACTAATAAATTTTGCTTTTACCGCATTTTTCGAAAATTCTAAACATCTCACAATTTTCTTTTTTACGCAGTCGATTGTAACAAAAATATTGTTCTTTCGAACAGAATTTGTTTGAAAACTGCATCTCAATTTATTTTTCTTTTTTAAATTTGAAAAATAATTTTCAAGTATGGATTTTTTGTAAATCTGCATGCAACACAACTGCGGAAGATACACCTGTTTGCACTTAAATCAATGAACAAAGCATCTATGTATCTCCGCTTAAAATTTAATAACTAACTTTCCAACTGTAATATAAACTCTAAAAATAAGTAAACAAATAAATAAAATACGAATTTAACACATATACACTGCTCAAAACAATTAAAGGATATTGCAGTTTTAGGTGGATTTTGTATCTGGTAAACTGTTTAGCTGATTGATACATGGTCGACAGACATAGTATGTTATATGAGAATAAATTACACATGTTTCGCAGAAAAAAATGCATTTTATTGCGCATTTGTGTACTAAAGGAAAAAAACACAATTTGTGCATATGAGAAAAAAGAATAAGAAAAGGTGTTTTCTTCAAAGAAAATCATTTTCAGTAGGGGGTATGGTTTCCACGGGCGGCCAGCAACGTTGAACACCTTTGAGGCATGGACTCAATGAGGCTATTAATGACGAGTTGGGGTATTCTGCCCCACTCTTCCAGAAGAGCTCTTTCCAGTTCTTGGAGAGTTTGTGGGGGTTGTTGGCGGCCAGAAACTCGTCTTCCTAGAGCGTCCCAAACGTGCTCGATTGGATTCATGTCTGGAGAACACGCTGGCCATTCCATTCGAACGATTCCTTCCTCGAAAAGGAAATCCTCCACCAGGTTTGCACAATGTGGCTTGCAGTTATCGTCCATTAAAATGAAGTTATCTCCGATTGCTGCAGCGTAAGGGACTACAATAGGTCTGAGGATCTCATCCCTATATCGGCGACGAGTCAGAGCTCCATCTCGAATGATGTAGAGGTCAGTGCGCCCGTCAATGGAGATGCCACCATGCACCAACACTCCTCCACCGCCAAATCTGACACTTTCGTGCACGAACGCAGGATTATTCCTACTGCCACGGTCCCTCCAGATGAAAATACGCCTATTATCTGGATGCACAGAAAAACGGGACTCGTCAGAAAACAGAATATTGCTCCATTCATTTCTCCTCCAGTTGACATGCTCGGTTGCCCACTCCCTGCGGTCGCGACGATGCCTTGATGTTAATCTAACACATACCATCGGTCGGCGAGCATACAGACCTACAGCATGGAGCCGGTTTCGGACAGTCTGAGTTGAAATCGTGGTGTCTGTAGCCGAGCGAAGGTGTTGTTGGAGAAGAGTAGCGTTTATGGTTCGGTGTCTCCGAGCTGTTAACGGTAAATACCGATCTTCATTGGGCGTTGTTGCCCGTCTACGACCTTGCCCTGGTCTTCGGCCTGCACATCCACTCTCCAAAAAACGGTTCCAGATCCTGGAAATGACACTTTGTGACACTCCAATGGCTTGCGCTACTTCGGCTTGAGTTTGGCCCCCTTCTAACCTACCAACAGTTCTCAAAGCTTCTGAATCTGTCAAATGACTTCGCTGAGACATCGTACTCATCGAAACAAAGCAATCACTGAATGCCGATCATCCTTGTCTTCATTCTCTTTTATCCAGTTGAAAGTCAAATTTCATTCGCTGCCGCTGAAGAGACGTTTTTGACGTCGAACTCAAAATTTGCATACTCCACAGTTTGAAAACCAGAAAAATTTGCATTTGTGATTCTCTTCTTCTATTTTCGGCAAAAAAATTTCGTTTATATCTTTATTTTATATAAAAATTCAAATATCCTTTAATTGTTTTGAGCAGTGCATAATCAATGTTTAAATATTTTAAACAATCTGAATTGCAAAACTTGTCATATTTCTCCACAGACCGGCGGTATGCGGCTCTTACGAAAGCATCGTAAATGGTTTTTAGCATAGTTGGCAGGCAATTTAAAAATAAATAATAATATAAAACATTTTTACTGTTTCAATTAAAACGATTTTTATCTACGATCTGTACTCCATGTCACCCAGGGCAGCTAAACCTGGGTAACCCGTTTTGGGGTACCTAGTTTTTAATAAATTATAAAAATAGCAAAAATATTATATCCTAGGCATTTCATTTAGTTAGCGAAATTATTATCAGAAGATTTCTTTTAATTTATAACTGAATTTACTAAAGGTTTCAAGATTAAAATTTCAAAGTACTTTCTTAAAATTTAACAAAATGTATATTTTAAGCCTAGCAATACATGTGTTGTTTTCAACATAAAATTTAACAACTCTTATTCGTTGAACAACCAACATATCTTGTGGAATAACACACCATTTCTAGCATTCACCTGTCTTTCTAGTTGCAGGATAAAGAGTTTAAATATATTAGAGAATACTGTGGTTGAATATCCTTCTTAAATATAGGTGTGGTCTTGTAATCTTTAATTCCGGATATGTATCGTGTTGTACATTTCTTTCTAACTATATGCGTTTTTACAAGTTTTATTATCAATAATTGGAAAATTATACCCCGAAAGACTGTTGTAATTTAAATGTAATTATGCTCGTGGAAACACGTATTTTTTAGGAAAATTAAGACGTCTTGTTTCCTCTGACACTTTAAAAAATATATCCTGGTTTTCGAAAGTAGAACTAATTATGTAATCTTGTACTTTGTGTATTGTTTAATAACATCATGCACAAAACTAAGAAAGTGAACTAAGAAACTGCATTGATGTAGTTTACAATAGAAGACATTAAGACACTTAAATTTTACAGTACGTTTATATGCGTATGTCATTTTTTAACCTATAATAAATTAAGGATACCTCTTTTAGTTTTTTTATTTAAGCATTTATTATTTAAGAAATATTTTAATTAATATTTGAGAATTTTTTTGATGATTTTTGCATGATTGAGCCAATGGTATAATATTTTTGAGGCTCTTCTGCTGCTGTTCATATGACGAAAATGCCTTAGTTTCAACTTTCCTTTGGCCTCCTTTGAAAATGTATATATATTTACCTGAAGGAGTTGACGCTCTGATAAGAACAAGTATATCCATATCTTGTACAACAACAGCAACGTTGTTACTTTCACTCAAGGAATCTATAGCAGTCTAAACAATTAGAGTGTCAGGGTCATTATTACTTTTCTGACATGAGACTCCTTTGTGATTTAGTTTAGAGTATGGAATGTGAATCAACATTGTCTTGTTCTTATTTGGGAGAAACTGACTTTGGGGCATATTGGATGACAGTACGTTCTTCAAAATGTTTATACACTGAATTATGAACTGAATATAATTTTCCCTAAAACCTTCTCTTTTGTTCAGCAACTTTGGTACTGTTTGCAGTGTCAGTGTAACCAAGAAAAACAATTTTTCAGCTCGTTTTAGAATACTCTTTTTTAACGTACTTTATGTACACTGTAAGAAATGACAGCTGTTTCTTAACCGAAAAGAATGTACTATTATTCAATTCCTACTATTAGTTCACACTCTCCTGTGTATATATCTTGTTCAAATTTTCAATCGTTAATAAAATACTTATTATATCATCCTATCAAGTTCAAATAATTTTTTTTTAACTTGTAGTAGATGACACTTCGTGTTGATAGAGTTTTTTTTCAAATATAAATTCATTAATTAAATTTTAATTAATTAATTTTAGTTTTATATGGGAGTAAAAATAGCGGCCATTGGTTATTGAACGGCATTTAATGCATCTTCATACCTATAAGGGGGGTTACCATAGGGGGGAATCCTGCTCTGTCGTCAAATACCGCCAAGTTTCTCACCAACTTGGCGATATCTCTAATAGTTCGCCAAATTCCCATAGGCTTCCATTGTAAACCGATAGGGTTTACTTGCTTATAGAAAATCAACAAATTGAGATATTTTAATGCAACAAAAACTAATATTAGCTTAAGGGATTACATTCAATTTTTCTTTGATGACCTAAGTAGGAATTTACTTAATTTCTTTTATATATATTGCTTGTCAAGAATGAAAATATACAATAACTTCTTCCAGGTCACCGAAGATTCCGAAAAGCGTTCCTTTACCTTTAAAAATCTATTTATTTTCGAAATTGAAAGGAGAATTTATAAAAATAAATTTATGTTAGCTGCCCGTCATTTTCGGAAACGTTTCTGAGTATCTTTTAGTTCAGTTTTCTTAAATCGGAACATCATTTTTTCGGAGGATATCTGCCCTCAGGTAAATATTTTGATATTCAGTAAATGTGGTTCACGGACAAACATACAATATTAACAACATTAACATTAAAATGAAAATGTACATTATGTTGTTACAATGGCATGCAAAAATTTAGTTATGCAGCTGCAAACATTTACTTGAGAATTGATAGAATCCTAAAACTCCATTTTCCGGGTACAGGGAACTGGTTAATGCATTGTAAAAGCTACTAAGAAACGTTTCCGAAAGTTACGGGCAGCTAATACAAATTTAGTTTTGTAAATTCTTCTTTTAATTTAGAAAATAAATTGTTTTCTAAGGTTTCTACAGATAGAGAAACACTTTTTGCAATCTTGGGTGACTCGGAACAGGTTAATATACATTTTTCTTAATATACATTTGCATTCATGATTATTGTACGTGCAGTCGTGGGAAAAAAAAAAAAAAGTAAACACCCCCTACTAACTTCTCAACAAATTATCGTAGAAGAAAGTTACGGGTACCGAACGATTGGAAATAAAGTCTACTTTTAAATGATGTATATAAAATTTGTTTAAGGGGCCATCTACATATTAAAACGAACCATAACTTTATTTTTTTTAATAGCAGTATACAATTCTGACAGCATAAATGAACTCTACACCTTTCAATTAGCCTATAAACAAATTTTTATGCAATTCGTGCTATAAGTTTCCGAGAAATTAATTATTTTAAAACGAGCGTATTTTGAGGGCTGTATCCAAATTGAAGTTCCGAACTCGATTGTTAACCCGGAGAGCCGCCTTCTTGATCAAGGCACGTTTAAGCGTCAATGAAACCTGTTTGATTGCAGGATAGCAGAATAAATTTCAAGAATTTACTCACTTCTATCATAGGCGGCCCCTTAAACCATCATTTTGCCGTTTTTTAAGCATAATTTGAAAACTACTTGGAAGAAAAATGTGAAATTTCGGATATCCATAAAGCAGGACTTAATAGGTCTCAATCCATCAAAAAAATTGGATGTTGCAATTCATATTTTTTTCGAATATTAATTTCATAATTCATAATTCATATCATAAAATTATAAAAATTGCAAATTCAACGTATTTATGTTTGGGTATATTAGTATTATTCCTACACAAAAAATTAGCTCATTAGGAGCGTAATTTCAGGAGATATAAATAAAAATATGAAAATGTAATTTAACATTAGAAGTACTAAATTTTGAATGTCTATAATTCAAAAACTTATCATTCAAATTACTTGAAATTTGGTTTCTATGCATATTTTGAACCAAAGATTTGAAATATTTCGTTAAATTTGGGTACTGCCATTTAAAAAAAAATGAAGTTTGGATTCGTTTTAATATGTATATGGCCCCCTAAGCAAGTTTTATACACACCATTTAAAAGTAGACTTTATTTCCAATCGTTCGGTACCAGTAACTTTCGTCTACACCAATTTGTTGAGGAGTTAGTAGGGGTTGTTTACTTTTTTTTTTCCACGACTGTACATTTTCCTACATTAAGAAATATCTGTCATTTTTTACAGTGTAGGTGTTACAAATATCCTGTAATGTTTATCCCTTCTTCAACACCACCGTATGTACCAGGAAGCCACCATTCCCAACAATTGTTTGTTGTTGGAGATCTTTTATCTATCCGATTATTCAAAAATTTTACATAAAGCACTTTTCTTTGTCTTCCGCATTCCGCAATCATTGAAAAGAGTTATAGGATAAGGAGCCGTTTAATATTGTAAGTAATCTGCTAGATCATCATGCTACATGCACACAAAGAAATACGTTGGAATATAACGAGGGAGTCCACAGTTATAGTGTTGTCATGAAATTTGATTGAATTGTGCATACAGGGGCACTCAAAAGAATTCAGTTACATTATGGTCAATGCGGCAAAATTGTTTGTAGTCTATTTTAATGACATTAAGCTACTTCAAATGTATTAAAATAGATATAAATCCCTGAATTTCACTTCAAGATGACTAATATTGAATAGGGCGCTCACAGCATTTATCGTACATTTACAGGGACACACAAAAGCAGTCATTTAAAGTACTATCTTTAAGCAATAACTTCTGGAAGTACATTTTCAATTTTGCTATGCGCTTTTAAATTGAACAAATATTTTGCATGTTGCTTGTCGCGTATAAATTCTATACCTTGTATACATGGAAGCACAAAATAATTTGCATACTTTTGTAATACAATAATTTGCATTGCTTTTTATTAGCGGAAATTATCGAAGGGGAATTTTGAGCTGGGGTATTTATTCCCAAACCGAACTAAATTTTGCATGCATTTAGTTAATAGATACAAATATACATATCATATACAGGACAGCTTAAAAAAATTCGGATATTTTCTGACTGCAGTTTGGAAGTGCTGAAATTGGGATTTCAAATGTGTTATGAGTTTCAGTATGGATCAATTAGACATCATAATTCAACTTATTAAATGGTGAAGTTGTGTTAAATTATTCAGAATGGCTTGGAAAGTGTTACATAATCTGTGCTTGATGCGTGATTTTTTTTCTTTCTTATTTTTATTTCGCCATAAAGTTTCACGCTGAACTGTATTTAATATGTTAAGTGATGTTTGTTAAATATACTAAGCACGTAAATTCATAAGCAAGCTTCAAAAAGAACTAGATAAATTACCGTTTATGGATGATAACGTCTTGAAGTGCATTTTTAATTGTTTTTCACGCTTTTGTGCGTGAATTAATTTTTAGCTTAGTAAGTGGTGCGTATAGAAATCAGTAGATAATACACAGGCCTGTACACACACAAAAAAAATGCAATTGCAATCTATTTGTGGAATTTGCTAAAGATGAATTTCCGACTGTGGTTTGAGTTTTAACTACGACTTCAACTATCTGTTACTACTAAACTAAATTTATCATACTTTGTGCTACATGTACAAATGTGAAGTTCATATACGAGGGCTTTTTGAAAAGCAAAGATACAATGCCGCATACACACTCAAAAAAAAATCTTTTTTGATAAAATATTTATTATGAATTATTTACAGCTATATATCTTATTTTTTAACATAATTGCCGCTGTTGTCCAAGCAATTGCTTAGTCTGGGTACAAGCTTCTGTATCCCATTGTCATACAAGTTCGCCGCCTGTTGTCGAACCCTAATTTCAACTTCAATTTTGATCTCATCATCGTCGTAGAAGTTTTGTCCTGAAAGGTGTCTCTTCAGGTTAAAGAATAAGTGGAAGTCAATGGGTGCAAGTTCCGGGCTGTATGGCGGATGGCTTAAAATTTCCGACTTCAATTTTTTGAGTGTTTAGCGCGTGAGGAAGCCGAATGCGTAGTCCATGCTCTTCTATTTGTGTTCTTCCGTTAACATTTTCGTAATCCAGCATGCGCACAATTTACGGTACCCTACAGTCACAGTCGCAGCTTCTTAAAGAGTTGTCATATATGCTTCTGGTATGATTTTATGCAACTTTTTCATTGTGAGACGCCTATTTACTCGAATCGCTTCCTCCGTTCTTTGAAGAAAGGCATCAGAGATCACAGATGGTTTACCTGTTCTGGGTTCGTCATGAACATTGGTCTTACACTAGAGAAAGAACAACACCATTTCGTTACATTTTGTCGATTCATAATGTGGCCATAGACAGAAACAATTCCTCTGTGAATTTCCGCTGGACACTTCCCTTTTGCATGAAGAAAACGTATGGTGGATCGAACTTTAGATTTGGCTGGATTTTTAACTGGCGCAGCCATTTTAATCATTTGCTACATGAAGCAAGATCACCATAGAACTAACGAATGACTTCGAGGGAAAAGTCAAAGGGTCAAGGCTACAATCTGTGTTGCCAACTCGTTCATTAAAACTTTTTTCCCGTATCGTCTGCGCTGTATTTTTACTTTTCGAAAAGCCCTCGTACAAGGCTATAAAAGAGTAATCTGCTGTTGTTTTTTTTTTTTTTTTTTAAATAAGTACCTACATTTCTAAAATTGCGTTTTATAAATGTGTTAAACTATTCTTAAACTGTTTACATACAGCTAAAGTAATTACTAATGCTTAATTAAAATTTAAAGGATTTCCGAAAAGAAAATCCCTTTTATATCCTTATTTGCGTCATATTTTATTTGATTAAATTCTCCATATTATATGCATATACAGTGCTTAAATATTTAAATGCTAAAATACATTGTAAAAATGTCGTTGTGATAAAACCCGAATATATGTAACTACTTTATTAAACAAGTTTCATAGATATGAAAATATGCACTACAATTGAAAACGAAGTACATCATTCAAACAAAATCAATAATTATATAAGATATAGAAAATATGACCTGATATTGAGTGAATATTTCTTTTCTTTCTTCAACAATTGCGATTAATACAGATTAATTAAAGTGTAAAATAACAGAATGTATTCCATAGCAAGTATACGTGACATTTTAATTTCGGAAATGTTGAACAAACAAGAAGTCTCAATTTTCTTGACAAATAGGAATCTGCACGTACATAATTTTTCTTTCCATCCAGTATAAAATGAAATTTGTAAAAACGAAATCGGAACTAAAAGAAAAAGAAATTTTCCCAGGTAGTACTTATTTATAATCAAAGACTGCAAGACCACACCTATGTTAAAGGTCATCATTTAAGTGTTATATGCCGTGACATATTTAAACAATTTAACATACATGTAATAATACAACGTTTTCATCTTGAAATGAAAAATATATATCTGCATCACATTTCAGAATTATGGCAACTGTGATAAATACAATATAAAATATACTTCA
Organism: Maratus speciosus; assembly: GCA_963932465.1. Lineage (NCBI taxonomy): Eukaryota > Metazoa > Arthropoda > Arachnida > Araneae > Salticidae > Maratus > Maratus speciosus. Next base: position 293,872,785 of record OZ010788.1, on the reverse strand, counting down.
TACGTCAAACATTTTATGTTGAAAATAGATCTAAAAACCAATTAGCTTCCCTGGATCAAGGTATAATTATTTAATATTAATTTTATTGTGTAATAGTGTTTATAGTTATTTATTGGTAAAGCAAAATCACAAATGGCCTAGCTTGTATAACGCGGAATTGTGAAATCGCAATTGCTTGTTTTACTATACAGTTTACATTTATATTTCAAGGAGCAAATGTTATATTTGGTGAGATATTTCCTTGGAACTCACTTGGACCCATTTCCATGGAATTCGATTTTTCTGACTTCTCATATTTCCAATCTAGTTACGGGATATCAAATTTTTGGTTGATTTCAAACTTCCGCATTTTTAAAATTAGTGAAATCTTGTAAGTGGAATCTAACTTATACATAACAATATCTATATACTTTGCTAAAGTCATCTTGAAATCATTTAATTTATCGATAATCATATAACAATAGATTATTACAGTATTACTTTATGTTTTAGAAAAGAGGTATAGGCATTGTACAACTAATGCTGTAAGACGTGACACCGGACTAGGTGATTTTCTAACACCCATGTAGTAAGATAATAACTTCTACTGGAGAACGCATGTATGTTTATACGAGCCGTGAGATGTGCAGCTCTGCAGAATCTTTCAAAATATTCATTCTAAAGCACGTTTTGTTGGAGCAAGAAATAGAAACATATATATATATTCAAAGGGTAAAGAGAAAGTGATTATTCCTTATTCTGTAAAACAAAAAATGCGAAAAAAATATGTTACACTTTATTAGTAGATATCTTTAAAAACATTATTCTTCTACTTCCTTTTATTATTTTAAAGTGCGAGTTCCAAATTTCCCCTTTTATTAAAATTAGTTATATTTTAAAAACTTCATAATGTTACACTCTTATAAATCAATAAATTCTATTAAGTGGAATTAGGGAAAAGAAGTTTTATCAGGTTCACTGAGTGAGAACTAATCTCGTAATCTGAATTATAGCATTCATTCCACAGTTAAACAGGCCTTCTCAATTAAACAAGTGCAGAAATTAATGAAGCCTGTAACAAAAGTCGGATGTCCGCTTCCCTAATTCCTTATCAGGGAAAACTACTGAGCGTAAAAATTAGAAAAGAAAACAGAAAACAGTAAATCTGGACTTCCATTGTTCACTTTAATGATATTTTAATGCAAATGAGAGAATTCGGGGTATGATGATAAACAAGTGGTTAGGAATTTTTTAAAGATAAATTACTTTACATCAAAAAAGTGATCAGGTTATCACATGGAAAAAATTATTTTAAATTTTAACGAGACAAAACTAATTGGACATGATAATTTTCATGTGCTAGTCTGATGAATTTAATTTATACAATGTAGTAAGTTAAAAAAAAAAGTAAGTAATCAGTAAGATTTATTCAGCTTAAATATATTGAACTAAAATGTAAGTAATTTAATTTATTCATCTGTAAAATAAAAAAGGTAATAATTATATAATAGAGTATAATTATGTTCCATGATATTTAAATATTTTATGACATGTTTAATATGAATGGAATGTTTCTACTTTTACTTATAAAAGTTCAATGGCTTCCCTTTCACACACACACACAAAAGGGAAAAAAAAAACAAAAAAAAAACTTTCCATAACTTTAATTGGCGGAGGCGTGTTTAATTTTGAGCTTCTTATTTCCAATATGTATGCAAAAATTCCAGAACATTCCATTTATTTCAGTTATGATGCTTTCTCTGTGATGTTTTTACTATAACAATGGTCAATGATATTATTTTTTATGATGTCATATCATTTCACAATTTACAAAATAAATTTGTGGAAACATCGTTGCAATATTTTGATTATTTTTAAAGTTATGAAGGACATTTGGGTGCATGTTTGTTTTATGGTGCATTATTACCCTATATAGTCTCTCCCTTGAGTTTTGAATAATGCATATACAGCTCAATACACATATGTGGGAAGAAAATAAATAAATAAATAGATAAATAACGAATGCGTGGAAACGAATTATGGTTCCTCATGAATTTAGCTTGGCTAAAATTATTTAAATAACCCATACCGCTTTCTGTCGGCGGATAGGAGTTAGCCTTTGTAACGATGTATAATTTTATTTTCTACTAGTGCAATCTAATATACATTTTTGTGTGTTTACAATTCTAAAACTAACACATAAAAACTGTAAACCATTACTCATACAGAAAATATTCATATACAAATTTTAATATTGATTTTATTTATTATACTAAATTTTCGTAGATATTTGAACATCCAATTGGTCTGTAGGGGAATTCCCGTCGTTTTTTTTTTTTTTTTTTTTTTTTTTTTTTTTTTTTTTTTTTTTTTTTTAAGAAGACAACATGTTTTTTTTAAACATGTATAATTTTTTATCTTCCCCGCTACAGGTGCACAGTTAGATTCTGGGCATCGAAATGGTCGAGGTTCTCTCAAAATTTCATTCGTTCGATGCCTTTGAAATGAGTATCAAGTTTACTTCGGAACTAAACACTTGGGGTCCCACGTTAGGCTGACCACCTGCAAAGCACCATGGTCAAGAAAACAGGGCTGGACATTGTAGTGCATGATCCTTATGAATAGTCGTGCTGCAGGTGTATTTTTGTAAATTGTTATCATGTTTAATTACGCGAATTATATCTAATATTGTATACACTAAAACTTACATTTGGAAAAAACTGCACGTTAAAAATAATTATTAAAATATAAATCTAGGCTATCCGTTTGATATAATATAATTTACGAAAAACTGCCAAATTAAACTGTTCTACTAAACATCCTAGATAAATGGTATCATATATTAATCAGACTATTTTTTAAAGGGAAAACACAACTTTCAATTTAAAACGGCAACATTCACAAAGTGTTTCTAACCTGATTTGAATTGAAAATTCATGTTTTTCAAGCTGATTACATACTGCTTTATCTTTAAATAGTTTGTATTCTTGGGAATGTAAATTTTTATTTTGATAATCCAAGTAAAATATTCACACTTGAACGTTTAGTACAATCTCATCAAAGAAAAAAAAAATATGAATGAACATATTATTCATGACATTACCATGAATGTATAACGAGGTTGTGTTAAAAAAAATGCATACATTCAGTTTGTCTGATAATCAATATGCAGTTCAATTAACGGAAGCTCAAACACTATTTGCATAATGTTTCAGTCTAATGAATTTTATGAATGTGTTTCATTATTTAAAATTCCTGTCAGGGATGCAAAAATTTATTTAGGAGAAATTAATAACTTAATTTTCTAAGTAAGGTTATTTTTCAATTTTATATTGAATATTTGACATTATGACACTTCCTGAAATCGTTTTCAAAAGAAAATATTTTCTGTTTTAAAAATCTGGAGCAAAAGTAAAATGTGATTAAATTTAAAAAAAAAAAAAAAAAAAAAAAATTCTAATGATCGGAAGCACTTGTTAATTCAACGTGATAGGATAGATTACAATCACGGAAGCAGAGGGTTCTGCACCAGAGAATGCTAATAGAGAAATTAGGCTCTTTGCCCGGCTAATTAGAGAATCTCCTTTCTATTTTCAATCGACCTCATATTTTTTAGGCTTGTTGCAATGAGCTTAACATGATTTACGCTGATTGGAAAATGGTGGTTTGTTTTTGAATCAGCCTGATAGTTTTCAGGCTTATTGCAAAGATCCTGTGGAGAGCTAAGCTAATTGGAAATTATCGATTTGTTTCTGAATCAGCTTGGTTTTTATTTCAGACTCATTGCAGGGCGCATATGCAGTTTAAGACTAATTAAAACATTACCTCCGATGACCACGTGTTTGTCCAAATAGCCTATATTATCCAAGTTTATTCCTGTTTGCCTAAGTTTGTGAATGAGTAAGCATACCTTTAGCATAAAAAATAGAAGGGGGAACATAAAATAATACTTATTGACAGATTTCATTAACGCGAGCGGGTGTCTAAGGACAGTGAATACTTCATTTTTTAGGGGTATATTTTCATTACCAGCCAGTGCAGATATAACAATACAACATGCAGTTGAAGCAGATTTTTTATATTTTCCCAGAACGTAAATAAGACGGGTCGCTTAATGTTTTCCCAGCTTTACGTAGAAAATGTTTTGCTGGATGAAAATAATTATAAAACATATATAAGAAAATTGTTGTACTAATAAAATCTGCAGATAAGGCATATTTTAATATTTTCCCTGCATTAAAAAGAAAATTGATTGCTTAATGAAAATTTTCATAAAACATACATAAGAAAATTCCTTTAATAGATGAGTTTCAACCACGTGATCACCTGACCACCAAGTTTCACCGAACCAATCATAATCAACTATTTGTAGCCTGTATTATGAGCCAACCAATCACAATCGGCTAAATTTGGGGGTCAAACGAAAAGCACGTCTGGTTGCTAAGATCATTGCTAGGGTGTGACGTCAGTTGAAACTGATCGATACTAGAGAACAATGGCGGATGAGGTAGGCAGGTTTTTCAAGGATATTTTTTTTTGTGTGTACGTGGGGAAAATGGGTAGATAAATGAAAATAATTATAAAGAATATATAAGAAAATTGATGTACCAATAAAATTTGCAGATAACCAAATGTTTAGTATTTTTTCAGCAGTACGTAAAAGAGATCAACTGCTAAATAAAATTAGTCATAAAAGTCTATGAAAAATGCTGTATTAACAAGTATGATTTCTGCTCCTGATTAACTGATATATTAGTGGTTAATTTAATTTTAAGTCTTTAGCGTACTTAAAAAATAAAAATAAACTCGCAATACATCCAACTTCTACATAATGCTAAGGAAAAAAATAACGTTCTATCTTGACAGCAGATTTTTTTGTACATCTTTACGGGTGAAGGGCAAAATTTACCTATAAAAAATTAAAGGTTTTTTTAAACATAATTATCAGCCAGGGGCATAAATAAAATCTGTCAATGAAGGAATTTTCTTCATATATATATATATATTATCATTTTAATTCAGCAACCAATTTTCTTTATATAATGCTAGGAAATATTAATAACCTGCCTCATTTCCAGATTTCGTTATTAAAGAAATTCTCTGATAAAGGGGATACTAGGGAGAGTTGATCATACGGGAGGCTTAACCCACCCATCACTTTTCGTATTTAAAAGAATTTAAGAGTTTTATCAATAGGTGTCAAGCAAAGCTACGAGAATGCTCAAACAACAGTCTTTGTTTCATACAGATAATCGAAATATGTGTGGAAAAAATCAATTGTGAATGGTTTTTACCCTAAAAGTTGTGTTTTTTAGAAATATTTTGTAAGCTTTTTTCAGATAAAATATATCATAGAAATTTCTTACAGATGAAAATAATGTAAGTAGGTTTTAAGTAATGCAGAAATAACGAGCTTTCATTCCATGCATAAAGATTGTACAGTAAGTTAGGCTTAACATAACAGTGTGCTATTCTTTAGAAAAGGGATATGCGGGGAAGCTTGACCCAGTCAATGTGAGGGAGGATTGACCAGATGCTCAAGGCTCCCTTAATTAATTCGTTTTGGAAATATATTTATTATACACTGTGTAAAATGAAAGGTTAATAGTTATATAGCAAAGAAAATGTACATTTATTCTGTAAAGCTACAGTAAAATATGGTCATGAAAAAAAATGTTTAAAACTGCTTAAAGAATTGCTATAGTATCCACTGTAAGAAAAATTTAATGAAATATACATGGGGAAATTGATAGGAGCTTTGTTCCATTTAAATATTACTTACAATAGAATAAGGGGAAAATAGAATGGGGGATATTCAGGGGCAGTGGTGTGTTTATGAAACCACTTAACTTTAATTCCAAAACGCCACAATGGCCCCAGAATTTTGCTAAAATCTTTTCCATTTAATATGTATGTGAAAATAGCCGTTTTCATATTTCCAAATCAATTTGTTCGTAAATTCCGGGGCCAGTCATTTATTTCAACATTTTATTTCTGAAAGTACTTTGAAACAGAAAGCGTTAAAAGATGTTAATTATAAGTTAAGTGCTCATACGGCTGCAAAGGAACATAGCATGGATCTAAAAACTTTAGGAAGGTCTGTAGTCAAATCTCACCAGGATGAACACAGTGAGATGAAGCCAAACTATGGGAAAACTAAAGTTATTAGTCAGAGTGTCACAAAAAGTATAGGATAAGGAGACAAAGAAAGGAGGACAGTGGCTCCTAAATCCGGTCATAATAATGCATGAAACCCTATGAAAATTGAACCTGTCTCTAACGGACTGCTGTCTTAACAGTTAAAATTTCATTTTCCCTGCTGTACAATTATACCTGCTCAGACAAAATCATGTTTAAAACAAACATTTTCTCCTCTGACTTGCAATTGCATCAAAACAGGTTTGTTCAAGCATCACATTTACAAAAATATATTTTTTATAATAATTAAAGCAAGTAGCATAAAGTTACTTTGTTTCTTTTTAAACTGATTTTATTCCTCTTCACAAATATTTCTGTATAAAACAAAGTGTGTCAAGCCTCCCATATAGCGGGTCAACCCTCCCATATGTGGGGAGCCTTGACCCATTATTTTCTCATGATTAAAATCAATGATTTTTTAAATATCTTATATATTGCACTTATGTAGCAATTTTATTTTGATAACTGATTGTACAACGAATACAATGATATATATAAAACTTTATTCTAGGTTTAATATTTAAAAAATTAAAAATCATTTTGTAAAAAGTGGGTCAACCCTCCCTAGTCTCCCCTACTTTTTATAATTGTTTTTATGTATCAAAGCATTTTCGATGCGTAATGTTGGGAAAAGCATAAATCTGATCACATCAGCTGTTTTTATTAGAGCAGAAATCTTCTTATATATTTTTTTAATTATTTTCATCAGCAACCCATCTTCTCTATATAACATTGAAAATATTAAAAATCTGCCTCATCTGCAGATTTTATTCATAAAGCAATTTTTTTTTATATACGCTTATAATTAGAATGAGCGAAGCGAATCCTCTACTAGGCTACACAAATTACAATCTGTCATACACTTTACAAAAAAAAAAACTATTCAGTATTTTGACTTGAAATTAATCATAAAAATAAATTATGGTCAGCAGATTTGCACAATATTATTTTTTTACAGAATAACCTTAAAAAATTATTTAATTTAATTTATTTTATATGTTTTTCCATTACGGACGCGCCCCGCCGGTGACCGAGAGGTTCTGCTCTCGAAGCTGGTAGACAGGAGGTGCTGGGTTCGAACCCAATCGCGACCCTCGCCTAATCGTTCGGAGTGTTCGTGGTTTTCGTTGAACCTTGTATTTCCAAGCGTAAATACGGGTTAGTTCTCTTAGAAAGACCCCCCTTAGGGCCTATATCCCTCATGTTGATAATTGGCCGCCATAATCACAACCAACCAACCATTACGGACGCATTTTTGCAAATAAAAAATGAAACACGTATATTTTCAGAAGAAAAAATAAATCATGGAGTTAGTCATTATAGATAGAATCATGATTAATTAAATAGTTTCACGATTTCTTTTATGAAATTTTTAAAATGCCTTTTTTATGAAAATTATGGCATATGTTTAATGAATTAAAATTTGTGAAAATTCAATTATTTAAATTCAATTATAAAAGTATTTTTCACTGTTAAGAATTCCAATACAAAATTTATTCTCATTATGTGAAATCATTTATGCAGACGATATTTATGTGTTTTAAATGAATTATATTATGATTTTTTTTTAAGTGGAAGCATATGAATTAAAAAAAAAAAAAAAAAAAAAAAAAAAAAAAAAAAAAAAAAAATTCGTTACGTCTTCAATAAAAAATTCCGAGGAAATTCTTTCTTATTTGGCTGAATTTACATTTCTAAAATTAAAATGAGCCAAAACATAAAATAACCTTTTTGCTTAATAAAGATGCAAAAATAATATAAAAAGTATTGTCACTTAAAATATTTAACTTATTAAATAATGCTTCCCGAATCCAAACAAAGCATGGCTTCTACTAGTTATTTTCATTCAGCAGTCCATTTTCTCTACGTTATGCTGGAAAAATACAAAAAAAAAAAAAACATGCCTCTCCAGCAGATTTCGTTAATACAGAAATTTTCATGTATATATTCTATAACAAATTCATTCGGCGATTCATTTTCACTAACATAATGCTTGGAACACTTTAAGAATATGTCTTATCAGGAGATTTCACTTGCAGAAATTTTCTTATATATTTTTATAATTATTTTCATAATGAAACCTTTTTTAGGGTTCCGTACTTAAAAAGTAAAAACGGAACAATTATAAGATAACTCTTGTGTCTGTGTGTCCGTCTGTCACAGCCATTTTACTGGTAAACTATGGAACGTAAAAAGTTCAAATTGGGGGTAATAATAAAGACTATCGACCCACATATTTACAGATTATTAAACATTCACAAATATATTTAGAGAAAATGCAGAGAGGCTATTGAAGTTACTTGAAAAAAATAATCTTTTCTTTGTATATCATGTGGGGTATCGTGTGAAAGCTTTCGTAACGCTGAACTCAAAAATACATGTCTTTTAATTTTAGGTATTATATTTTCAGAGATATCGTCGAAAATGTAGTGCAAAAATATGTCCCCCCTCCTCTATTTCTGAATCTACCGAAACTAAAATTATAAAAAAATTAGAGGTTGTAGATGTTAATTTAAACCTTGCAGGAAAATTATAGCGATAACCCTAGGTCACATAGTTTTTGAGAAAAGCGCATTTTCCCGTTACCCTAAAATTTCGATTTACAGGAATTCAGCAAAAGTATTGAGAAGCGCTGCAGGTACCTATCGCAGCAGAAGTATAAAAGCATTGTTGATAATGATTTTCGAAAAAAATAGTCGGTAATTAGCCGAGATGCGTCTGCGGTGAAGATGACACTATAAGTCACCCGTACTACAGTTGTACTCTCACGCAACGCTGGCACTTGAGGCGTCCAGACATACTGCCAGTCAACTGGCTCCAAAACATCCTTTCCCGCATTCTCCTACTCAACAAATTAAAACGCATTCACAATTTCCTTACATACTTAACAAACTTAACTTAAGCCCTGGTTCTGCTTATCCAGTCTCACTGCCACCATATCAATCTTCAAACAGCACCAGAATCCAGTCCTCTTTGTAGGCTCCAGTAAATTCTCCTACTCAACAATGTGTGGTTTCCTACGATCGCAAGAGCCTCTGCTCGTGCTTCTGACCATTCTATCAAGAGATACATCTCCAATGGACGCTTGAGTATCTGCTCGTGCAATCTTACTTGTGCCACACAAAGCATTACATCTCCAATGGACGCTGAGTATTTGCTCGTGCCATCTTACTTGTGCCACGCATTCCATTCTGAACCCTTCCTGCCGCCCCTTGTCGCGAGAAAGGTTCATAACCCGGCGGCCAGGATCAGTGATGTTTATTATTATTATTATTATTATTTATTTTATTTTATTTTTACTTTAAATGTTCTTATACTCCCGCCCTCTGTCGCGAGTAGGCGTTTTCCTGGCGGGAAGGCATTCGTCTAATTTTTGTAATCCCACTTTGTTCTTTTTCAAATAAATTCTGGGTTCTGTGGTCGGTGGTGCATAGACGCCCTTACCGGGTGAGAGTCGCCCCTTGAGCATTTTGTGTTTGTCCGTCTGCATACGGCCGGACAGGGCTGGACTCACTAACGAGCCCCAACGTGTCGGGGAACATACCGGGAGAGACGTTAAGCTCTAAGGGGCAGGCCTAGCCGGCCCTGAGCAGTCTCTCTTAGGCTGCCTAACCCTTAAAAACATGGACGGTTTGGACATACATAATGACAGGAGTGGCGTACTCTATATACCACCGGCTTTTAAAGCCTAGATAACAACTTTTATTCATATATTTGAGTAACACTATATCCAGTAGCAGTATAAAAGCAATAAACGTCAATTTTTTAAAAAACATACTAAGTTAATTTGAATTAATCACATAAATACCATGGGATTCATGACTAGCTTGCATTCTCCCAATACACCTCCAGTGTCTTTAAAAGTTAATTAAAAAGCCATCCGAAAAAATGCGGCACGGTCCAAGGCTGTGTAGCAACTTTGCGACCGCCTTTCGAAGCGCGCTTAGTACAATGGCAAGTTTAAACTTTGAACGAGGGTTTTGTTTTAGCTACACTGTAAAAAGAAAAGATCATTACTACGCTGAATTTAGTTTTATGAAATGCCAAACAAAGTTTAACGCTTAAATGCCTGAGTTTTCAAAAATCTTTTAAAAAATGTTTTTCGGCTTTCTTTTTTGAAATAAATCATGGAAAAAATAATGAAAAAAAAGTTATATTTTATTTTAAGTATGGTTTATGGCTAAGAAACTGTTTGTTACTAATCGGCAATACTGGTGTTTAATTGAAAAAATAATTTTCCTTGATAAATTCTATTATATTAAACACACAAGAATTTTGAGAACTATGATAAGAAATAAATTTTACTTGCTCACTGCAGAACAAAATAGGTATTTCGCAAGCTTCCAAACAAAACAAAAAGAACATTTATCAACAATTGAAAAAATAAATCTATCTTTATTCTTAAACAGCACACGTTTTGCCATCTAAATTTTGAAAATCGATTTAATAACATTTTAAGAATGTATTTTATTAACAACACTAGGCATCATAACTTCAATATTATTCTAATAGTATTTATAAGCCTAAATTGGGTATGTTTCTGAAAAGCAACACCCGGTATTTAAGGGTTAAATATGCACTACATTTATTTTCAGTACTGAATTAAGTTCCACATAAACTGATATGTATAAAATTTTAAAAAACTTTATCCAGAACAGCAATATTTTATGTTATTTATTCTTCATATCTCTGAACATTTATGGTATACTCATTCATAATTTTCTAGTATATGGGGAAGACTAGGGACGGTTGGCCTACGTTTTACACAATTAATTTTTATATTTTAAATATTGAACGTAGAATAAAGTTTTATATATCATTTTATTCGTTATACAGTAAGTTATCAAAATAAAATTGCTACATATGTTTAATACACAATAAATTTGAAAAATGATTGACTTTTATCATCAGAAAGTAATGCGTCATGACTCCTCACCTATAGGAGGGTTGACCCGCAATATGAGAGTTTTGACCCACTTTGTTCCATATTGAAATAATTGTGAAGAGAAATAAAATCAGTTTTTTTAAAATGCAACATAACTTCATGCTACATTGTTTAATTAATATAAAAAATATTTCTGAAAATATGATGTTTAAAGAGACCTGTATAGCCGCAATCGCAAGTCAGAGGAGTAAAATTTTGTTTTAAACAGGTTTTTGTCTAAGTAGGTGTAATTGTACAGCAGGGAAAATGAAATTTTAATGTTTAGGGCAGTATTCCGTTAAAGACAGGTTACGTTTACATATGGTTTCATGTATTATAATGTCCGGATTTAGGAACCACTGCCCCGCTTTTTTTTTTTTTTTTTTTTTTTTTTTTTTGTCCGCTTGTCCTACTTTTTGTGACACTCGATTTGACAACTCCAGTTGTTACATAGTTTGGCTTCACTTCACTGTGTTCATCCAGGCGAAATTTGTCTACATACCTTCCTAATTTTTTTCGATCAATGCTATGTTCTTTTGTAGCCGCATGAGCACTTAACATTTAGTCAGATTTTACAAAACCATGATGAATTTTCTATATACTGTAATCCCAATTATTGAAGAATTATGCTTTGCATAGTTTTCGAAATCATTCTCCATCCAGATTCAAAAGAAGGACTGCATTCCGAAAATAATTTTATAAAGTATATCGCGAGTTTTAATGACCATACTATAATGCTAAATGAGCTTACATATCACTATTGTTAGTGCTTAATCGTAGAACTAACGGATAAACATTCTGTAGAAATGAAAAATGACATGCAAGTACTCAGAACTTGCCACAAATTAAGTATTACCATTCGAAAAGATGATGTCAGATCTCAATCTGCTATAAAATAATTAATTTTGTTGGCAATTTTTACATCATTTAACATATTCTCCTGACACTTAATTCAACTTGTTCATTAAACTACCAAGTTTTTTAATCATTGCCGAATCACTGGACTATGAGAATGTTTCAGTAAGTTTTTGCTCTTACATATAAATAATTGAGTGAAATTTATGAAATTGATACATTATGTGAATCCTTTTCTGTATAGTTACCGTGCACAGTAAGATATATCTGAAACGGTATTTGAAATAGAGAGGGAGGATGTATTGGAGGAGGCACGATAGTAGACCCAAAGAGGGTAATTTTTTTAACTTTTGCCGACCCTTACATGTGACTTATTGTTGGAAAGTCCTGTGACCACTTATTAATGTCATGCTCATCCCGAGCCCCTTCCCTCAAATAAGCCCTCCGGGAGGCAAATTTGAGGGGAGGGGCTCGTGAGATGCATAACATGAATAAGTAGTCACAGGCCTTTCCAACAACATATGTGGGATCCGTAAAAGTTAGAAAAATGCCCCCCTTTGAGCCTACTATCGCGCCTCCTGGAATATATCCTTCCCGCTCTCTTTGAAATACCGGTTGCACAAATATGTTTCTGTGCACACTGACTATGTATAAATGGACTCATAAAATGTAGCAATTTCATAAATTTCACTCAAATATTTCTATGTGAGGGCAAAAACTTATGGATACATATACGTACTCGTGGGATACTCTATGGATACATACTCGTATTTAAACATTTAATGATGTACAAGATACGAATATGAAAATTACAAGATATTTTCATTGTGCACCAAATGTTTTTATCGTTGATGGAATTATATACTTCAAAGTCATACTATATAATGACATTAATTCAACACGTACGCTTACGTCCTCATAAATATTTTGCATATCCTCGTTATTTTGTCGAATAGCATAGTGTCCTCTATTTGATGTCTATTGAAAATAAAACAATTTTCATCTTATGATGGATTATGACTGATGACACGATTGCAGGTTAAAGAGATTATTCGCATATACATTTTACAGTGAATGTGTAATTTTTCGAAAAGAAAGTAAATTATCTTAGAAAAGAAAAACATTCATGTAATCACAAACATATTCTAAGTAATTTTTTTCAGATATGACTTTGTACTTTTATGAAAAAAAGTAACTTAGAAAAGAAAAACATGCATGTAATCATAAAAAATATTCTATATACATTTTTAAACATAACTTTGTGCTTTTATAAATTAAAAAATGATTTTTTCTGAATGTGAAGACTTCAAAATACACTTTATTTAAATGATAGTTCAACCGCATTTTAATATCTCTGACATGTTCGAGACATGTGAAAATGACACCAGTAAATTCTAAGGAAATAAAAATGAGTTGGGATAGCATATTTTTGTGCTATAGTAAAATTTATGAGCCATCTGTTCCTGTCAAATTATACAGATCTGATAATAAAATGATTATGTAAAATGTTAGTTTCGGCGAGTATTAAAATTTGAAGTATATAACATATTATTCTGTTTATCTATTTTCATGCATTTCTTGCAATTAAAAAACCCATTAGTATAATTTGTTTTTGTTTTTTACGAAAGGTTTACTTTAATAAATTCGAAAAAAATTTTTCATTTAAAATAACATATAATAGAGTATTTTTAATGCTGTTTTAAACAGGGAATCTCCGACGTTACTGAACTCCAAATTAGTTTTTTAATAAAATTATATTCATATTTTTAAATACATAATTTATAAAAAAATTAACGTCGTAGGTTTTTAAATTATTGTTTTAATTTCTTCTTATTAATATTATCTTGTTCGATATATATTCTAAATATTTTTATATCGACTTTATATGTTTTTTTAATTAAATTGCGCTTAAATAACTCAGCTGTTACTCATTCAAAATTATTAATAATTAAAACTATTATAAATTTTACGTTATTTATTAAGCGAGGAAATTCGACTTTTTAGAAATATAAAAATATTTTTTTTAAAACAAGAAGCTGGATTTTACCATCTGTCCTGATATTTCTATTGAATCAGTTTTTATAATATTCCTTCTAAGTGAAAGTTGTTCATTTGTAGATGAGCTCACATTTTTCCCATTTTTGCATTTATTTTTAAATTTAAATGTTTTTAATGAAATTTCCTCAAAATAATGACGATCGTTTTTTCCTGGTTGCAGAAAAAAAGGAAGATTACTTTTATCTGAATTGATTATATCTTTATTAAAGCCATTCTCTTATTACAATAAAAGGAAAATACTTTTAAGATTAATTAGATGATGCTTAAGACATAAGTAGTGTAACCTAAAAATTTAATCATGTTATTTTGTTATTCGTAAATTTACTGACCTATACCAATTCCTGAAACGATACTATCTATCCTATATATATAAAATCCTAATGAAACGACTGAATTGAAACGAATTTATGTAACGATTCTATAAAACGACTGATTGAACAACTGATTATGTTTCACGGCGATTCCTCCTGAAATATGGAATATGTTGCGATGAAATTAACACCAAAAATCCGTATTGATACACAGATCTCAAAACTGGTATTAGAATTTTTAAATTCGAATTAGTTTTCGAAATATTAATTTTTTTCTAATTTTATATACTTTATTCTAATGATGGCAACTCAAATTTCATTTATAACAGATATTTTTTTTTTCAAATTTCAGAAAAGGTTAAAATTTTAAATTAATTTGGCGACCAGGTTGGCCTCCCTTAATGTCCTTAGAAAATGCTTTGTTTTTGTATTTCGTTATGATTTTATTTAATACAAAACATTTAAAATTAATGGCTTTCACTTCTTTTTTTTTTTTTTTTTTTTTTTTTTTTTTTTTTTTTTTGTTGAGCGAAACGAAAATAAAAATATTAGGTTCAGATGTCATATACGCACTGGGGTACCTAATTGGCGCCAAAATGGCGTTATTTTGCCTGACATTGTAATCCGGCTATTGTTGCTTATTCATTAATAAATGTTTATTTACATTTATTTTATTTTTTATTTTTTTAAAAAAAGTTACAAATTACTTTGCTCTATAGTTATTAATTATTTTTTTTATTTATTGTTATTTCATTTTAAAAATAATAGAAAATAATTTTAAACAATAGAAAATAATTTAAAATAAATAAAGTAACTGGTATTCGAAAACGAGGTTTTCGCCAAATTGTCGTAAAAATATCACGGCAAACCCGGTGCTTATATGTCATCTGTGTTAAATATTAAGTAAGGCAAGAAATCATGACATTTAATTTCAAATTCATACCAAATGACCAATGTCGCCAAATTATATAAATCGCCAAATTATACAAGTTGACGTAATTTTTATTTTAAATAACGAAATAACAAATAAATTAGTATAAAAATACAAATACAAATAAAGCGTCGAAATAAAAATCAATTGATGGCGTAAACACGTGTAACATTCTTACAGTCAACTGAATGTGACATTTATGATCAACCATTATTGGCATTTAAACTTATAGTCTGGCAATAGATTTTTGGTCAATGGGATAACCAAGTAGTACCGTTTTAATTTACCACTCGAAAATTTAAAAAAATGCCAACTTACGAGTTACAAAAAAGGGTACGTTTCCGTTATACGGACACCCTTCTCGCCAAGCGCAATAGTTGGCGCAAAATGAAAATCA
Organism: Maratus speciosus; assembly: GCA_963932465.1. NCBI lineage: Eukaryota > Metazoa > Arthropoda > Arachnida > Araneae > Salticidae > Maratus > Maratus speciosus. The sequence goes on along the minus strand of OZ010788.1, from coordinate 293,857,132 downwards.
CGTGAATTGAAACATTTGAAAAATAAAAGAAAAAACGCTGTCGATAGTAAAGTGAGCTTTTTAAAAATATAACATTTGCTAACCACAGACTTTTACGAACTATTTTACTAAATCGCAAATATATACTTAAAATAAGTGAACAAATAACTGTTATACAATAAAGTATAGCAAATAATAGCAAATCACAATGTTTCGCATGGTTTACAATAAAAATCCGGTGCTACATAGTTATAACGTCCACCAATTTCGCCAAATTATATAAATCGCCAAACCACTCGACAAATTAACAAATTGACATAATTTTTATTTTAAATAACGAAAGAACAAATAAATTAGCATAACATTAATAAAAAAACAAATAAAAATCACTTGATGACGTAAAACGTGTAACTTGCTTAAAGTCAAGTGAATGTGACATTTACGATCAACCATTATTGGCATTTAATGTTATAGTTTGGCGATAGATTTTTGGTCGACGGGATAACTAATTAGTACCAAAAATCCTTTTCACGATCAGGGTTGAAGTAATTGGTGCGTTAGCATACATTTTGGCATGGTGTCCGTATAACGGAAAAGTACCCCAAAAAGCTATTGGCGAGATTTGAACCCGGCTAACATAAAAGTACCAAGAATTCTTTGCGATCATGGCAACTTTTATGTAGTCTTATTCGAAAAAATAACTTTGATCCTTTAATCAAAATTGAAATCTTTCTTATGAAAAGCGAAGGAACTGTTGATGATAGTCACATGACTCAGGCTATTATTACAGAAATTATTTTCAATTCTAAAAACTGCGCAAAGAATAATATTTACTGGCGATTACAAATTTATTTACACATGGCTATCAAAAACAGAAAAAAAAACTTTAAAATTACTATTAAATGAGTACGTGTTAAAAGCAGGAAAATATTGAATTATATGTGTGGAAAATTGTATTTACACGTAAATATTAAAAGAGAAAGGAAACTTTAAAATAATAAATATATTAATATGCATTTAACACTTTCATGGACAAGGTACTTCTATTCGTAAAATGCTGAAATTAGTGAATGGCACCGGAATTTACAAACAAATTTCGAAATACGAAAATGCTTTTGTTCACTTACTTGGACACCCAGCCAGGACGCCAACCGTTAGGCTAATGGACCGCATGTCCTGGCGGGAAAACACTCTCCACCAATCCAGCTCCACCTCATCCGCCGAAACAGGCTTACCAACGGCAATTATTTAATCAAATAAAATAGAAAAAAAAAAGCACAATCCTGTGCAGCATAGATTCCTGCTATGCCAACAAAAGTTAACAAAAACGCATGTTTATAGGTTCCATGCAAATATAATATAAAATAAAAACTAAGATTAACTAACCTGAATGAACAAAAAATGCATGTTTAGAGGTTACATGCATCTCTGACAAAAACAAAATTAAACTAAGATAACATAATTCGCATGTTTATGGGTAACATGCAACCAATGGCGTGTCAAAGTCTATACTGATAAATAGTTCATGCATAATGTCTATACAAAGTCCCAAACTTAACACACCAGATTCACAGACAGAGTCAGAGAAGACGATCCTCAAAGTTCAGTCATTACACTTCAATATCCATAGTCATGTAACATCACGAAAATGAAACTCAGTAAAAGGTCCACTTCAATGACCCTCTACCATCTCCAAAAGTCTGAAACACTGCAGCACCAATGTTGCTCCTTTTTAAAAGCATATATCACTTTCACAATGACCAACGTTCAGATCATCAAATGAATGGCACCCCAATCTTCCGTAGAAGACAGGAAGTCCCAGCTCAAAGACCATCATCCACATACTAATCACTATCTGACAATTGTATAGGATAGTATATTCTGATAAATTAAACAATAGTTGTAGCATACTACAGACACAATATATGATATTTAAGAATTCTGAGTATTATTAAAAACAAGTCAGCAGTAACTGATGACGATCCATGCATCAGGACCAAAGAACCACCCTATATTAGGTTTAAAACTTGTATCTTATGAACGAGTACAATTCATTAAGGACGTTATAGTTAGCACAGAGCTTTCTATAGTTTTCTTTACAAAAAAGAACTCTGGATATATTTTGGCGAACTGTAAGTGAGTTATTAAAATAGAAAAAATAAGGCATTTTGGGGCATCTTCCAAATAAATAGTGTCTAACATTCCCTTTATAACCACAGTCACAGAGGTCGCTATTTCTCTTTCCGATTTTCTTCAGGTGCTCGGGAAAGCTGCCATGAGCAGTAATAAAATATTGTAATAACTGGCCTGAACATACAAAGTTTTCATCCACCCTATTTAATACTGTATAAGTGTCTCTACCTTTACCACTATGCCTCCACTCTCTTTGCCAATCCTTTACCGTATTGATTTTGCAAATTCTTTTAATTAAGGTGACAGGAAAAGGAACATTCTCGGTAATATTAGCATTTTCACGATTAATAGCCACTTTCGCAAGAGTATCTGCTCGTTCATTTCCAAGGGTTCCGACGTGTGCACGGGTCCACCCAATAATCACAATCTTGTCAGGATGCTGTATCAAATTAGTATAAATCTCTTTAATTATCAAATTTGCTGGAAAATTTCTTTGTAGAGCTAGAGTTGAAGATTTGTTGTCGGTATATATATAAACTTCCTTGTAATCGGTATCCAAAAACCAATTAATAGCATATTTAATCGCTATCAACTCAGCCTGATAAATTGAGTTCATCTTATTTAACGAGATTTTAAAATCTTCAATAAATTCACCATACAGATAAACTGTATATGCGGCACCCACGCCAGCTATCATTTTCGATCCATCCGTGTACACGATGGGAACTTTCTGTTCTTTAATATCGTCATCCGATTTATCTGTGATTTGTAGGTTATGCATTGCAGTATACTTAGGAAAATCATTTGTTGTAAGATTAATCATTATATTCTGTCTTTTTATTTCTACATCCTCATATTTTATATTGTCCTTTCCAATCATTATGTCATATTTCTTAACCAGATATCTTAAACTAATGTGCAAAGGAGGGATTCCGTTTAGTACGCACAATGCATCCGTAGAGACTGTCCTGTATGTAGACAAGATGGTGAGAAGACCTAATCGCTGGCATGAGCTTAATTTACTAAGTGCATGTTCTTTCAAATCTCTGTACCAAACCTCAGCACCATAAACTATCTGCTTTTCTATTACTGTCTTATACCATATTTTTCTGAAGTTCGCTTGGAGTCCTCGATCCCGTTTATCTGTTTTCTTAATGTTTGATGCCAGATCTCTAATTTTTTCTCTGATGTTTTCCAAATGTGAGATCCAATTGAACTTCGCGTCCAAAGTCAATCCTACATAAGTGATGGTATCTTTAATCGGTATTGAGATGTTGTCAATTTTGAAGATGGGATGCCGATTTTCCAAAAGATATCTACCGAAAAGCATGCCCATGCACTTTTCCCTGCTTATCGTTAGTTTCAGTTCATTGCTAATATCCGAAAACCACTTAATACGATCATTCATGTTCCTCTCTAATTCGGCTCTGGTGTCAGCACCAGCAAAAATTACGAAATCATCGGCATAGGACAGAATTTCTTCAAATTTGATCCTGTATTTCTTCAGTAAATAATCGGCGACAATCAGCCACAACAATGGGCCAAGGCAACTGCCTTGGGGACAGCCTTTAAAAAGTGCGAACCAGATGATTCCGTTCGTAAAGCTGAATCCAATTCGTCTATTGCTGATGTAGTTCTTCAAAATTCTTTTAATATAATCCGATATCGGTAAACCATCAATAATTTCCGCAAGTGTCATCCAATCCACCGCATCAAATGCTGCTTGTATGTCAATCGAAGTGATTGCATAGTACTTGTTAGATCTAAGTTTATCTCTTATCCACTCCCTCAAAAAATGGATTGCAGTCACCGTACTCCTCTTCTCTCTAAAGCCATATTGAGCCTCATCCCAGAATCCTATTGATTCTAACAATGGCATTGTTCTAATCTTGATAATTCTTTCTAATAATTTACCAAAAATGCTAAGTAAAGTAATTGGCCTAAACGATCTAGCACTTTTCCCATCTTTGTTCCGTTTACGAAAAAAGATAACTAATCCATTTTTCCATATCCTAGGAAAATGCCCGAATCTAAAACAAGCCGTGAAGAGTTTTCTAACATAGTTTGGGCATGCTTTACAAATATTCTTCACTATTAGAGCATCGATTGCATCATAACCCGGAGCCTTATTATTTTTTTGACAAGACATAGCATATCGCATTTCTCTAGTTGACACCTCCATTACCTCACCCGCAACCTTGCCTGTTGAAGTAAAATTAAAAATTTCGGTGGGAATTTTGTCAACGCTAAAATGTTCTTTCATCAGATCCTTTGCTACATCGTCGTATGAATCAAATGGTGTCGAATTATCAAATCTTGTAAAAATAAAATCACTTGGCTTTGTAGCTTTACCAGTGATGTACTTATACAGAGTCCCATAAGTATTCGAAGTATCATGACAAAAGTTTGTCCACGAATCTCTTTTCGCCTTTTTTACCAACTTTTTATATTCTCTTCTATGTTTAATACATATTTCTTTCAAGTTTACATCTTCTGGGTTCCTGATATATCGTTTGTAATGTGCAGACACCTTATTTCTTGCAGATCTTAACTTTTCACTAAACCATTTTATGGTTGGTTTGTAGGACAAAGTACCTTTTCTAAAATGCTTCTCTGACATTTCTGTCACTATTTTCATAAAATTCTCTACGTGATCATCCAAATCACTAGTATTATTAATCAATATAAGATCTTGTAACCAATTTTTCTCAAATTTCCTAATATCTTCAATAAATTTCCGAAAGCTTTTATTCTTTGTTTTGAACCTCTGTCGCAATCTAATTATAGGGGTATAATTCAAAGAAAACCTTATGTAACGGTAATCACTGTAGGAGAATATTTTGTCGTCGACAAACCAGTTATTCAGTTTATCACATATTTCCAGACCGCCAAGTGTCAAGTCCGGACGACCCTTCTGTGTGCCCTGCACAAACGAGTGTGGAGCGGTGACATCATTCATGATTCTCAGTTGTTTTTCTACAAGGTGTTCCAGGAATATTTCTGTACGTTCCGTTTGACGGGCGTAGCCCAGGTCCATGATTGGCACATTAAAATCGCCAGCTATCAGGATCTTATCAAAATTGTTAAAATGTGAACCAAGATCCACAAAGTCTTTATCTATATTGTTATTAGGAGGTGAATACTGAGAACAAATAAAAATAACATCATCATTTACATTTAAAGAGATGGTAATGGAATTATCCAGAGCCAGGTTACTAATCACGGCATAATCCCTGTTAGTTATTATGATAGCAGAATTATATCTTAAAGAGAAATAGATTGGCCAGTCTGGTGTAATGCCAGGAGCCTCATAATCAGAAACATAGATATCTTGGCAAAGAACTAGATCTATATTATTAGACAAAACATACTGTACCAAAGCATCGCTTGCATCACCACAGTGATGCAAGTTCACCTGCACAAAATTCAACAAACCAACATGAGAAACAACCGTGACAGTGCCCTTAGCTACGATTAGCTACTATCTTCAGTCTATATTTCTGGAATGCCGGACAATTACTGCTATCAGCACGATGACTGCAATCCCCATTCACATCATCAAAATAACAATTTGAACAACAAAATGTATCCGATTTACAATCTTTCAAGTAATGATCAGCAGCACATTTAACGCAGTTAACCCTCTCAGTACAACTATTGGACATATGCCCGAACCTCTGACATTTAAAGCATCTGGTTATTGACACAAACTCAACCACCCTATATCTTTCAAAGTCAATGCATATTCTTTTCATTTTCAGTAGGATATTCTTACACTCTTCGTCCACATCTATCAGCCAATTATTTTTTCCCTGCTTGGTTTCAATTCTACGTATTATCCGCACTGCCCTATCTGTACCTTTCATTAAACTTTCTATTATCGCCTTCGTAGTTGAGTCTACATCAGAAGACTGTAGCTTTCTTTTAAGTCCCATCATAGTATCTTCCGACGAGCCGTCCTGCAAACACTTTTCCACTTCCTGCTTTACATCCTCCTCTTTAAGTTCTGGATCAACACTTAAAATCAGTATTCTCTCCCTTCTTCTGATCGGAACATTTATCTTCGCAATATCCTCAATCTCTTCTGAATCTGCTAGAGAATCTCTAATCACATCCACCTCTGCTTTGGTCTTATATTTCAGTATCACCCTGTTAGTCTTAGTAGTTATGATGTCCTTTGGCAATGGGAGATCTTTATTCCTTTTATTAACCAACTTGATCTTTTCCCTCAGTTGTGAAACATCTTGGTTCTCCTCGTTCGGTGTCACTATTACCGTGTGCTCATCTCTTCTTTTCTGTATTACTTCCTTAGGTTTCGTCTGGACCTCCTCATTTGAGCTAACAGAAGTTCTACTGATTTTCTGGGCTAAATCTGACATCATTGCGTTATATTCAGCGCGGTCATCAAGTCTTGCTTTCATAACTTTATTGTCCTCCGATATTTTGGTACATTGTTTTAGGATAAAATCTAAAGCCTTCTTTACGCAATTCACAGTTGGTGTCGATATTTTATTACCCCTTGAACTCTTATGTTCTAACAAATCATGAATTTTCGCATTGATATCCATAACTACCTCGATAAACCTTTTACCTTCAGCATTCTTGATCCACTGTTCTACATTATCATCAGCCATCCTACCAATCCTAGAACCCTACAAATACCACCAAAGACTTTTAATACAACCCAAAGGCCCTCTATCGACAATAACTATCACAAAAGACCCTCTAACTGAAAAAGCAAAACAAACCACCGACAATTCACTAGCGTACGTTTACAATGAGAACTACCTTTCAGCTTATATAAAAGATCGTGTGGTCAGAAAAAACACAAATGATCCAATTAAAAAGCGAAACAGGAAAACACGATTCAAGTATAAGAGAAACAACAGCTAATAAATCACCGGGTAATAGAATCAATAACCGCTGGATAAAACGATCAGCCCACGAAAACTGCCTCACTAGACATGTGACACGAAAAGGACTAAAAATACCAATGTAGAAAAGTAATACCACGTGCAGCACAGTCAAAAAAAAAAACTCACACACCACGTGACCAAACTACACACAATAATTGTAAACAAACAATAACAAGATCGCTGTAACCACGGCAACAAAGACACTGACTACCAAAAATAAAAGTACTCTAAAAAATATACGTCACTACTAAATCACCACACAATACATCACAAAGCAGAATCACTGTGATCGCAAATGACACCAGCAAGAAAAATATACAGGAAGCAAACAACTAAACACAACTCAAACACAAAAATGGCTAACAAAACAAAATGTCAGAAATTAAAAGAAACGCTCGCCGAAAAACTTCAAAAATAGATATCTCAATAAATAACAAGAATAATTAAACGAAAAGTAAGCGAAAAGAAAGGTCAGGTAAGATTACATAAACAGTATTAGTATCAGTAAGAAATATGCATAAATTAAATAGATAATAGCTAACTTAGAAAACTTAACGATAAAGCGTGTCTTTCGACATGCAAGAATCAGTGTAGAAATTTTTCAAAGTTCAGTAACTACAAAAATAATGCAAATATTTAAATAAAACTCATAACACAGTAAGATAATAGAAACAGGAATAGGATTATGCCAAAAAATTAGAACTGGATCAGATAATTACCCATATAATAGACTTTATCGCAGGAGCACCAAAAACAATTCAACTTCAATGGCGGAAAGCTTTTCTTTTTTGCTTGTTCACTTACTTGATCACCCGACCGGAGCACCAACCAAAGAATGGCATAGGATGTAACGCTCCGGTGGAAAATCCCCACAACAATCACCGATGCCGGACATCGGAAAGCATCCAAAATAACAGGGAAAAAGGCACATATTCTGACGAACTTACATAGTAAATCGTAAATTTACAAAACAATTGATGTTGCTTTCATCATAATAATAAAAATAAAAACAAAAGTGAAGTGACTTAAATGTATAACAAAAGTTAAGACTATAAATCCTTGTTCAAGATTATGAAGTGTAAATGTTCATAAAAGTTCACTGTTCACTAATGTTCAAATGAGTTCAGTGTTCGAAAGAAAAATGTTCATAAAAGTTTTATATAAGATAAACTAACTTGAAGAAAGATCACCATAATGTTCAGACCTCAAGAGAAAATCACCGCCAACAAAAATGTCAGACAAAGGACAGTTACTATAAAAGGCACAATGTTGAGCCTTTGATGTAGTGTCAGAAAACCACGTAATGTCCGTAGCGAACCACTGATGAGTATTAACAGTATGATAGAAGTAAAAAGTTACAAGTGTAAAAATTATCAAAATTTATACCTAATAAATGAGTATTCCCTATTAAGTGCGTTGTACATAGCACACAGTTTTCTATAGTTTGAACGGGTGGTGAGAACGTTTCGAATATTCCATCTCAGTGTACAATTCCTGTTGAATTTATATGTACAAGGCATTAACGGACAATGTCCAAACAAATAATGTTGTATACTTCCAACTTCACCACAGTTACACCTGTTATCTGGGCGTTTTCCTATTTTAAACAGATACTGTGGAAATGCTCCATGTGAAGAAAGAAAATAACCTATCACCTGGGATTCACATAGAAATAAATCGTTAACCTTGTTTAATATCGCATAAGTATCTCTTCCCTTCTCCGAATTTTCCCAAGAAACCTGCCATTGATCATGTAGAAGTGTTTTAAAATGACGCTTTAAAATAGAAGTTGGTGCAGGAATGCGTAGAACTTTATCATACAGATCATTTATAATAACTGATTTTGCCAACATGTCCGCTCTTTCATATTCACTTACTTAATAAAAGAAAAAATTTCATTCCAATATTCTGATGCCAATGTGGCATTTAAGAATTAAAATTAAGTGGTCCAAAAAGTAACCACCGCCCTTGAAGGGGTTAAAGCAGTAAATTGCAATAATTGTAATAAATTGTATTATATCAATCGTTTTATAACGCTGTTACAAAATACCGGTCGGCAAAGACTCTGTTTACATAATTCATTTTATTTTAGCTTCTTTTCAAATGTTTAACTGATCTTCTTTAATCAAACACGAATACAACCATTGGATGTATTAACAGCAATTCATTCGGCCTTAAATTTTCTCAATCAAAGGGAATTGAATGGAAACCCGTTTACAGGGAAATCGCTATAGGTTTTATCATTATAATTCAATCTTCTCTAATCTTTTAAAAACCTATCAAATTAGCGTGATTTTAGATTCTGCGGTGTCTGAATGGTGGTTGGCGAGCGTAGCTTGCAGGGCGCAGAGCCCCCTAGTTTTCCTATAATATATGGAAATATAAATATATGGAAATATTTACATCAATTTCTATATTTTTTCATTCTTTCAGATCTACAGTAATTAATTTATATTAGAACTATCGACTAAAATTCAAAGGAAAAATATTTTCATTTGCAAAATCTAAATAAATAATTAAACGTGAATTTTCAATGAAAACGTGTATTTTCATTAAAAGAACTGCCATAATTTCGTACTATTTTGTCTAAATAAAGTAATTTACATCAGTTTATCATTCACCCTATACCGAGATTAAAGTAACCTATCTTCTTTTATTGGATCAAGAAAAGCGTACTGCTGCAAAGAAGAAAATGACGTCATGTTTAAAGAAAAAACTAATTATTACTCATAAAAGAGTAGCATACCATTACAGTTGGTGTCAAACATTTTTTGATTCCACTGATAATGAGATTCGATTCTGATTTCAGAAGGACAAAATGCTTCGGTAGCTGAAAATGACATAATATTTACTAGAAAATCGGAATTATCGTTTAGAAAACTATACCGTTTCACTACGATTTTCATCTCACTGGAGTTAGTTAGAATTCCGCAACACTCTCACAACTATAGTTCCAAATACAATAGTGGTAGTGCCTCATGAGAAATGGTGATTATGTTCGATTAAGTGTGTCGGATTTTCATAATTTACATTCCTTTTTCTTTCCTCTTATATCGCTTCAGAGATAATCAGTTTATTCCTCACTCTAGAAAAGATTTTAATAGGACAAAACGCAATGCTTCTATCATTAGAAATGAGGTTAAATTTGAAGAAGAAAGAAAAATCATGCATCAAGTATAAAATATGAAGCACTTCCAACAATACCAAATTACTTTACCAAAATTTAGCTATTTAGATAAATAATGTAAGTAAGATACCTAAGTAAAAATTAAAAAAAATAAAGATTTCACCATTTACCGTCCATAGTAGAATATGTACTTCAGTTCTGTTGCGCAGCCCTGTGTTTGATCTGTAGCTTGGTATATTAGGCAGAGTCGGTAAATAACGAGGCAGAGTCTATAAAACCAAAAGTAGGGTATTTAGAAAAATTGATATAAGCCTGAAATAAAGTTGCTGATGTGACGAAAACGATTCGCTCGCTTGTCACTCGCTAGGTGGCGGTACGCGTCATGCAAACAAACTTATATTACAATGCGTGCAAAAATTGTGTGTGTATGTATGTGTGTGCGTGTGTGTATGTATGTTAATTCTATCTTAAAAACGGCTCTAACGATTTTGACAAAATTGTGTATTTTACCATTTTCGGGCACGCCAAGACCATTGGGCTAGGTCACATGTTCGAGAAAATTAGATTAGTGGGTCATTATGGGTCAGGGTCAAGCTGATTATATCTAAAAAACGGCTCAATCAATTTTGACTAAATTTTATGCCCAACCGTTTTCTTGTTCGAGAAGACTATTGGGCTAGGTCACACGTTCGAGAAATTTAGATTAGTTGATCATTTTTGGGTCACTGCGGGTCAAGCTCTTTTTATCTAAAAAACGGCTGGAACGGTTTTCACTAAACTCTATATTCTATAGTTTTGGATTACGAGAAGACCATTGGGCTAAGTCATTTGTTCCAGAAAATTTGATTAGTGGGTCCTTTTTGGGTCACTGTGGGTCAAGCTAAGTTTATCTAGAAAACGGCTCCAACGATTTTGACGAAATTTTGCAACCTGCCGTTTTCGGGCACGACAATACCATTCGGCTAGGTCGCATGTTCAAGAAAATTCGATTACTGAGACATTTTAGGTCACAATGTGTGAATGTGTAGTATGAACTCGTAGGGGGGATCTGCCTCGGGACATGCGCGCGGTGCTGCTTGAACTAAGTTGCGCAATTCCACTTAACCACTCACACGTTTACATTCGCCCTCCCATCTCCCGTCCGAACTTTCTCTATAAGGTTTACTTTAAGTTTTTTGGGTCGATGAATCCGAATTTTTAAATTCCCCCCCAAATAGTTGTTTTTAACTTTAATTTCTTATTGTTTTAGGGGAAAAGCATTACGAAATTTAGAAACTAGACAAAATTTGCAACAAATAAGACATATGACATTATGACGTAGGATGAACGGGGAGGGGAGTGCTGCCTCTGAACATGCACTGCGGCGCTACGTGCACTAAGTTATGAAGTCCAGGCAAAAGAGGATTTTACCTGGCAAAATTAATACTAGTTCTGGATTTCGACTCACTTTATGCTTTTTGGGTCTCTGAATCCGAATTTGTATATTCCCACCAAAATTTCACCCGGCAACCCCCCCAAAAATTGATTTTTTGAAAAAATTTGGTGTTTGAGAACAGCGCGCGGGGAATATTACGAGGCAGTCCCTTCTCTCCCCGTTTATCCTATGTCATAATTTCATATATCCTATTTGTTGCAAATTTTGTCTAGTTTCTGAATTTCGTAATGCTTTTTCCCTAAAACAATAAGAAATTTAAGTTAAAAACAACTATTTAGGGGGTTTCGGGGGGGGGGAATTTTGATGGTAAGCTAAAAATTCGGATTCAGCGACCCAAAGAACTTAAAGTAAACCTTATAGAGAAAGTTCGGAAGGGAGATGGAAGGGCGAATGTTAACGTGTGAGTGGTTAAGTGGAATTGTGCAACTTAGTCCACGCAGCACCGCGGCGCATGTTCCGAGGCAGATTCCCCTTTCACCTTCATCCTAATTCATAATGTCATATATCGAATTTGTTGCAAATTGTGTCTACTTTCTGAATTTCTAGATACTTTTCCCTAAAACAATTTTTTTTTAAATAAAACCTTTTTTGGGGTGTTTTTTACCAAGATTTGGGGGGTTGCCAGGGGATATTTTGGTGAGAAATTACAAATTCGGATACAGCGACCTAAAAAACATAAAGTAAGCCGATTTCCAGAACTACCATTAATTTTGCTAGGTAAATTCCCTATTGCCTGGACTATAACGTTATTAAATTACTCTAAATTTTGAACTTGCACCATAAGATAAAGGAAGTTATTGAAATATGAATTTAATTATTATGTATAGCCTTTTTACGCAAACCATGTCCAAATAAACAGGATATTGTGAAAGGATGAAAAAATATACAAGACTGACATGCAAGTGCATCGATCTTGACAATTAATAAAAGAAAAGGGGAAAAGTTTACCTTATCTTGCGAAAACATTAAACTAATCATATATTTTTAATAAGATTTTTCTGTACGAAAAATAATAACTATTCTACCAGACATGATTTTTTTAGGCACAAAACATCTCTAGTTCCAAAGTATCTAATAATATACAAAGCATTTCTATTAAATGATTACTGATTCTGGCAATAATGGGTTTATAGCATTTTGCCATTTTATGCTTCAACGGTTTTCATATGAATTTATTTTCTTTATTATTATGATGTCAAATTTCGCATTTCTAATGGTTTTCTGTTGATTTGCATTATGTGCTTCATTTAAGTTTTATGTAATAACATATTCTCTTTGTCACAGCATGAAACTTTAAAAAAGAATGTGAATATTGTTTTTTAACCATGTATATTAGGGAGGCACAACCTGTGGCCCGCGAATTTCCTCAATTTATAACTGGAAAAAATTGCAATTTTTATCCATAGTTCGCAGGAAAAAATCGTTAATTTCGTCAATTTGCCTCAGGGAAATTGAAATTTTCGTCAGTCAATTAAGAATGCAATAAGAAGCAAATTTCTTTGATCGGACATGGAAAAATCGCGAATTTCGTAGATCAGGTCCGGAAAATAACAAATTTTCTGGATGTGCTCGAAAAAATTGCTAATTTCGTTGATCGGACACGGAAAAATCGTGAATTTTGTCGATCAGACGCGGACAAATCGCAAATTCGGTTAATCGAGCACCGAAAAATCGCAAATTTTGTGGATGAGGCACGGAAAAAAGTCGAATTTTTTCGATCGGGCACGGAAAAATCGTGAGTATTGTCAATCGAGCTGTGTAAAATAGCGAGTTTTGTCGGTCGGACACGGAAACATCTCCAATTTCGTTGGTCGGCCACGGAAAAATCGAAAATTTCGTTGGTCGGCCACGGAAAATTCTTCATAGTTGTCGATGATGCACAGAAAATTTTCAAATTTTGTTGATTGGCAGCAAAAAAATCGCCTTTTATCGCCAAAAAAGAGGAAATTTCGTCAATTTGCCTCAGGAGAATTCATTTAAGAATCGCAATTTTCCTTGATAGGGCACAGAAAAATCACGAATTTTGTCAATGATGCGCGGAATAATTGAAAATTTCGTTGATTGGCTGCGGAACAATCGTGAGTTTCGTCCTTCAGTTAAGAATCGCGAATTTCGTTGATCGAGCACGGAAAAATCGCGAATTTCGTTGATCGGACGCTGAAAAATCACGAATTTTTTTGATACAGTTCCGAAAACGCGCGCATTTTGTTGTCGGGGACGACATTATCTCGAATTTTGTCGATCACGCGCGGGAAAATATCAAATTTTGTTAATCGGACACGAAAAATTACTGAATTTCGTCGATCGGGAGCGAAAAAAAACACAAATTTTGTTACACAGGGGCGGAAAAATCACGTATTTTGTCTATCGGCTTCGGAAAATTCGCGAATTTCGTTGATCAAGCGCGAAAAAATCGCAAACTGTGTTGATCGGTTCCTCCTCCCTCCTTTATTCATAAAGTTCACAAATTTTTTTCGGCAGTAGCCACTTTCATGCCTATGTCTGTTTTTTAGCACATTTAATGAAACAAAATTTACTCTCCCGAATAAAGTCAAAGAATATTATCAGTTCTTGAAAATAATCAATCTTTTCTGTATCTGTTATATATACAAACGTAAGATATATCCTTACAAACTGAATTGGATATGTTGACTGGGTAGAAGAACGTAGAGGGCGAACCCACTTCCCTCTGAAAAACCACAGATCACCTCCTCAAAATAGAATTCTCTCCATGTTACTGATGTGGCCCTCGACAACCCAGACATTTTTGTAAGTGGCCCTTCTCTTAAAAAGGTTGTGCACCCCTAATGTATATCAATTATACATTAGCAAACTATAGAAAATTCTTTATAGCTGTATAATTAAATGTAGACAAATTCTTCTAGTATTTATTCCAAAACAAATAAGAATCTTTTATATATCTTGTTATGAATAAAATATAAATAAAATACAAATCGAATAATTTTTATATAAGTAAATTGAAAGGTGTTTAGAGATCAATATGCTAATGAAAATTTAATCCTTTTTGTTTTTTTTAGCTTGCCGTTTGTATATGAGAATATATATATATATTTGTACGAAGAAATATGCCGAAAATAGATCATGAGAGTGAAAGTATTAAATATAAGTATTAAATATAAAACAATATCTGCCCTAACTATTTCTTTTTTTAGTATCATTATATTCGAATTTACTTGCCGGTTGAACTAGAAGGAAAAAAAATAATCTCTGTCATTTATAAAAGTATAAAACGGGAAAGTTTCATTTTCTTTAAATTTTGATATTTATTTATATATACTTTTTTGATGATTTAACGTCACTGAATAGAACTATCTTTATGAAAGTTATCGAGTTAGAAATATAATAACCATTATAAAAAAATAGATGCAACATTAGAAACATTAAATACTTTTTGCAATTAAAAATAATAATACAAAATGTACAAAAACTGCGTGAATGTTCTCCCAAAGCTTCAATATTTTTTTAATTTTTAACAGCAAAGATTAAAAAAAAATAATCAGAAATCTTATTTTAACTTTGATAAAGTTAAAAAAAAAATGAAGTCGTTATTTTTTAAATTGTTTTAACAAATATTTAGAAATGTATGATTAAACTATATGTAAAAAAAAATGCAATCTAATGAATCCGTAAATTCTGTGTGCTCGTGGAATTAAGGAAAAGAAGTTGCATCTAGCTCACTGGGTGTGAAATAATTTCGTAATCTGAATCATGCTGCTCGTTCTAGAGTTAAACAGGGCCTCTCAGTTAAACAAGTGCAGAAATTAATGAAGCCTGTAACAAAAGTCAGATGTCGTCCTTAATACTTTATCAGGCAGAATTATTGAGCATAATAATTCGAAAAGAAAGCACAAAAGCAGTAAATCTGGAATTTTACTGGATACGATGAGATTTTAAAGCTAATGAACTGATTTGGGCAATGGTGTTAAGTATTAGGTAACTACATTTTAAGAATCATTGTTTATGAGCCATATACGCTACCTATCTTTATTGAACTGATTAGTTTAAAATTAAAAAGAGATTAACATGATTTTAATCTATGGAGATTTTAAAGATAATGAAGATATTTGGGAAATGGTGGTAAGCATCATGTTACTACATTTTAAGAATATTCGTTTATGAGCCATGTACATTATCTATCTTTATTGAATTGATTAGTTTAAAATTAAAAAGAGATTAAGTGCTTTTTATCGGTAAGTTCACATTTCTTCATTCTTACACTAATGCACAACATAGTGTCATCTGTTGGCGAAATTATGAACTATTTTTTAAACTACTCTTGATCTAAATAATACAAAATACATTAATTACAAAAAACTGCAGTGTTCAAGTATATTTATTATATGAAAAACTAATAAAAATTTTAATGTTAAATATGACTGTATGTATATATTTATTTTTACTTTTAAAAGAAAACTATTCGTCCCCCAAAACAAAATTAATGTATGTGCAAAGACAATCAGTTTTCTTCAAACCTTTAAAAAATTAAAAAAAATATCTTTAAAAATTAAAAAAGAAAAAAATCTTTAAATATTAAATAGACAGAGATGCTGCCAAAGTGTAATTCATAATTATAACTCGAGTGTACCAAATTTAAAGAGTAATTTTATATATCTTTATAATCTCTAAAGTACATTAACAACAAAGAATTTTAGTATAATGGTAATCAAACGGTATTTATTACAGCACAACACTTCTTAGTGAGAAATGGAAACTGTATGAAGTTGCTTTAAAAATCATAGCATATTTTAAGTTTCTAACAAAGAAGCCAGATAAACGATATATGTATGACTAAAGTTAGGATGATAATAGATACCTACTTAAAATCTTTATAAGTTTAAAGAAGAAATATATAAAGTAGAATCTTTATTCATCGAACTTCTGTTTAGTGAATTTATATCCGGAACATTGAACTTTGAAGATAATTTCGTGTAAAATAACTTCTATATACCGAAGCAAAGCGCCTATTTAGCAAAGTCGTGCGACGTCTTTTCATGAGAAATTTTCTTGAAAATGTTATTTTCCTTTTCAACACTTCTGAATTCCTAACTCTTGAGCCATTCACTATATTACGTTGCCGTCAAATTGAACACATTTTACGAAAGTCTTCTGCTACTTTTGGTTGAGCTCTGTTATCTTAAATTAATTTTTTTATTGGTCTCTGTTACCAAACAGAGCATGTTAATCAACGAATAAGAATGTCGGGTGAAAACGTTTATTCCATAAAAGTCGAAAGGCGATATCTTGAAATATTTGTTTGTTGTTAGTTTGGCGTCAGTTCCTAATTTTAGATTTTAACACATGTCGTGATTTTTAAAATGTCTAAGAGCAGAAGTCTTAGTATTTAAAAAGACGTTGCATTAAAATATTTTATTCCTGCGAGCAATTTATCGAGAATTATAAAAATTCATGAAGCAATTTTAAAACAAAGGGAAATACTATTACGAAATCCTCTGTTTAATTACATTTTGGTCCGGATTTAACGTCTTCGTTAAGAGGAGGTCTTAAAATTTTGTATTAGTGTAGAGATAAAAACTTGAAAATCATTCTTGAAAATCAATCATCAGCCCACCTTGTTAACATTTTTCAAGATATTAATTTTTCAAAAATATAAATCTTTTTTTCCAGGTGACTTAAAATACACAAACACTGAAAGAAAATAATATATGACTGAGGGAAAAAATATTTTTATTTTATTCAAATAAGCAGTGGCGGCTCTTCCATTGGCACACATGAGACGTGAACCCCCAAAGAAATTTGAAGAAATAATTTAACAAATTAAATTAAATAATTATAAACAAGTTTCTAATTTTTTTGTCGATCTCTAATACGAATATAATTCACTCATCCCCCCCCCCCTCCACTTTTTTTAGATAGGTTCATAATAAATCGTTACTTTAGAAAATTTGAAAGTTTTTAACGCCGAGCGCTAGTATTTCCTTGAGCACACGTGCGAGCGGAGAAATGCCATTTAAACTCAGGTTATGGGAACGGAAGGGGGAAGACGAAAATCAAGGCAATATTTTGCTCAGACCGTTCCGTTCGCACAATTTCTAGCGTGCGGTAGCAAGCATTTTTGGCGAAAATATTCTTGTTCGTTTAATTTTTCCTGCGATTTCAATATTAAGTTAGATGTTTTTGTACTAATTGTTTATCTGCCTGTTTATATTTTTCCTGCTTTTATTATGTGCAGGAAGTAGTTACAAATAGTATAATGATTATCCTGTTTTATATGTTTTCGTTCTAGTCCCCCCCCCCCCCCCGCGCAGTTTCACTTCAAAATTCAATTTATTTATTTTAATGTGCTATTTTCCCCAGTGCGGTTCGTAAATTAAAGCTAATATTTAAAAGTATATCGCTTGTACTAATAGACCCTAACTTTTAAATTAAACTATTTTTAATTTCACATTTACTTTAATAAAATAAAATCAGTAATTCAGCCTTCCCATTCTACTCTGGATATTTTCTCACATATATTTAACCTTTAGAAGAACGTTATGGCTGTCAGTTAATACAAAAACATTTTAATTTTTCAGCTATCCTTATTTGGTAATGTGTCTGGCGCATCATCAAAAGTTTCTTAAAGAAAATCCAGACCGTTAAATTCATATGTATTAGAATACTGCATATTTCTGTAACAGCTGCAATCTGCATTACAGACTGAACTTTGTGTTCACATCTGTCTCAGCAACCGCATTCACACGCCTTTCGGCTGACGATTTTTTAATTTCTCCAGCTGTTGTCTATAATCGAAAACATTTTCCGCTATTACTTAAGACGCACTTATATCCAAAGTACAGTGTCTTTTTTTCATTTCCCATAACACAAGAATCTTGTAACCTCAAAATATGGTACCCCTATGCAATTCAAATACGTATAAAATCACCGCTTGTGTTTGGCTAATCCTTTGCCAGCCAATGTTTTGTTTTATCTTGTGCATGGCGCAAAATACTTTTATATTGCCGATATTGTATCACACCAAGCACGTGAATTTTAGCTGCATGGTCAATCACTTCTGCTCTGACCCTCGCCTCTGGATGGAGTGTTGACAAGAGGCTTGTGCTTTGGTCCCCTGTTTGTACCTCTCCCCCAGTATTTGATGTACTACAATAAATTTATCTTCATATATCATATTGGAGTTTTTTAACATTTTGCACCAACCTCGTATTTATTGTGTGTTTTTGTTTTCTTATGATCAGCCAAGGCTTAGAGGACAATCCTCCTTCATAAACACTTAAAATGGAAGCTAGTAAAATCAGTATTTCGGAACTAAAGAAACGGAAAGAAAGATTGAAATTAGAAATGCGTAAGCCAACGTCTTTTCTAAATCTTCTCCAAGTGACGGAAATTAAAAATAGAGATTTCAAAAGAGAATTTAGTTTATTTTTATACGACAAATGTCAATAGTTTGTGGATGTGATTTAAGTAACACACGGGTTTTTTTTGTATTCGATGTCTTTTATTAATTACAAGATTTCTATCAATGGATGCATTTATATTTATTTTAGTAAACAAAGTGATGAATTCGAAGGATGCTTGAAAGAAGAATTCCCCAATGAACCCCATCCCCCCCCCCCCCGAAATCCATATTCTCCTACACGGAAGAGCAAAATGCCATTTAAAGAAAAATGCTGCACAAATTGTACTTTAATCCCATCTTTTACGTCCTACTTGCAAATTTCACTTTCGTAATTTTTATATTGTGATTGTGAACCCCCCTTTAAATAATCCACGAGCAACCCCCCCCCCCCCCAATAAAACTCCCCCACCGATGACTCGGCAACTAAAAATATTTTTGAAGAAAAAAATAAAAACAAGAACGAAAAATCATTCGTCCACTATAGATTATGAAACACTTTCCAACACATTCAGAATAACATAACAAAACTCTACAACTTATTAATGTGAAAGATATCTAAATACACAATTTAGAAAATGCATAACGCATTTAAAACAAAACATTTTCTGCAATTACCCTGAATAGTACGAAAAACATGCGAATTTTTTTAAGCATCTCCATGGAACCATGGATTCATATGTATATAACATAGTGCAGTAAAAGTTAGTTTAATTAAACGCATAGCACATAATTTCAATTTTCCATGCAGCAATTTACTTCCATAAACGGACATGCACTTAAAATCCTTTTTATAGCACTATATACGATCTATTGAATTAATACACACCAAGAAATAATGAAAAAAATAGTGATATTTTAAAAGGAGTATCACAACTGAAAGCGCATTTCCTGCAATTATTATTCATTGGCGGTATTGTGGCCAAATTCTGTTGTACGTCTTTGTAAATTAACGATAAGTTATATGCACACCAGATTCTACAGCAAGCGTTTTGTAGTACACATCAGGGATATATACAAATTTTAAACTATTTAAAATAGTGCAATATCACTAAAATTGAACACAAACGATTTTACCAATAGGTCGTCATGTAAAGGAATTCTGTTGAGTGTCCATGTAAATGAACCGCAATTGCTACATAATACCGAACATGCCCCAGTAAACACCAACAAAGTATATCACTTTCATGGAAATCTGACTATATAGTTACGGGAGTTAGAGCACGGACGGACAGACAGACAGACAAACCGAATTCATAAATACTTTAAATACTCATGAATACTCAGTATGATTATTCATGAAGACTCAATACAAATGAATACTCAGATTTCACAAAATTTGCTCCGTTTTTGACGAAACCGTTTCCTGGGAAATGCACCGAGCGTATATCTCGTCAAATTGAGAAAATTACTTTCTTTGATTGTTTGAGGATATAAATTTCGTCAAAAGTTCTTGTTGGAAAAGTGCAATAAAATAGCTGGTTGTGCCATCTATTGAACAGTTTAGAAGCGTCTGAATTTATTGACAGGGGGGAAAATGATATATTTAATATTTTCATCAGGGGTGATTCGAACTCACGACCTCCTGTGTACGAGTCCTTCACTCTAGCTATCTCGCTACTGGGTCCTCGTATAGATGCAATTTTAGAAGCATGTATTGGATTCTACTGTGTGCTTATGTTTTTATAAGGAAGATTGTCATTTTATCGATGTTGTTACCATTCCTGCAACTTTATTTAATAATACTAATTTATCATTATGGTTTTCCTATGGTTTATGAATAATTATAATATGATTTGATTAGTATAATTTACTAGAGAAATTTTCTTTGATCAATGAATGATTAAAATATGGTTTGGTTAATTTGTTGCTGTGAAAAGCGAATTTCGAAGTGCATATTGGGGGGGGGGGGGGGGGGGTTATAAATTTAAGTAGGGGTTTAAGATTGTAATACTTTACTGTTTTCAGAAGGGAGAGGGATCAATTATGCATATTTTCAATTTGATAGCTATATAAATATACTTCTTAAATGAAAAAGAGATCTGGAATTTTGAAATTTTATTAATCAAATTTTATTTTTGAATGACTTTGTAAAACACAGGAAATTTATTCTTTTCGAATTAAACCATAACGAACAACAGCAAAATAATAATAAACATTCCTGAAAATTTTAACAGCTAAAACAATAACTACCCATATTTCAAAATTTTCCGAAAATCGCCAAAAAGTACAATTTTTTAAATAAATTGTCACAAAAATTAAATAAATAAGCAAAAGTCTGCTTGCTAAAATCGCAGGATTTGAGGAAGTACAGTAGAGCGTCCCTCTTCAAACGCTACCACAAATGTTTCCTTAGAATGCTTTGAGTCTGGCCGAGAATGAGGAAACGCTTTCGTCAAATATTGAGCGCTTTCCTTTTGTTAAAAGTCACGTGATTTTGATAAGAAATGGTCGTCAAAAACGACGAAATATACCTCAAGGATTGCTGAATCGTCAAAAGTGAGATTTTTATTTCTGAGAGTGTTCGAAACTTGTATTTCCTTGCGTAAATACAGGTTGGATTCCCTTAGAAAGAGCCCCACTGTGGGAACTCTCCCTTCGGGCTTAAATCCCTCTTGCATATAATTGGCCGTCATAAACAGCACACACACACACACTGAGAGCAGAAAGTTAATTGTTTTTTCAAGATAAAAAATTCTTGACTATAACATTTTAATACTGTTAAATGCAATTTAACCCTTTGCACTCGAGGGATCCGCTGCGGAGACATAATTTTTCTTTGCAAAATTTGTTTTTGGCACCAGTAATAAAGGGAAATATAATGTACCTTATTTAATCAGAGCATTTTTGAAATTGTGTACTTGAACGAAACTTCTTTTAAAAAAGTGGTGCGATCCAGTAAAATTCGTGTAACAGCCGCCGAGCGCAAAGGGTTAAAATATCAGATTAATAAAAAAAAATAGACATGTAAAATAAATGCTCTATGGGATTGTTAAAGGATTAAAGTTATTTATATATATATATATATATATATATATATTTATATTAATGGTTGAGTGAAAAGTTTAAGTATTTGTAATGTGACCCTGGGATAAGTAAATTGGAGCGAAAATTCAATTGAAAAATTCAAATTGAACCAAAATAAATCCATTTCACACCTCTCAGAATCACACCACGGCCGGAAGTATAGTGGAGGACAAATGCGCGTTCTAATTTAATTTAAAGTTGATTAATTTTCTAATGGTAATAAAATATTATAGATAATTAAAAATCACTCACATATATTGACCTGATAATAAATGAATTAGATTTAAGTAACTGGCCGATTTCTGTAATAAAATTTGTGAATCTGAAAAAAGAAAACTAAAGGATTACTCACCTTGTGAAGCACAAATAATCCAAGGTGATTAAATATCGATGAAATTTTTATTTAGCAAAATATTCTCAATTTAGTAATACTGGATCCAATAGAAAATAAAAACATAAAATATCGATTCTGAAAATATGAACATTGAACATATCTTATCATAACACTTAATGAACTTAAATATCCTGCACACATTTTAGTTTATAGGTATGAAAATTGTTTATGGTACACTTATCTTCATGATCTAAATGGTTATTATTTCAAATAAAGTCAGCAAAGTTTTTAAATTGGTAGTTTATGAATATTTAATACACTAAAGTATGTATGAAGAGTTCTTTTGTAAGTACATTGTTTTATCACGAAGAAACGCAAACACTGTGGCGCTAAAGTGACGCATTGCATTTTTGTAAAAAAAAAAAAAAAAAACGATCATTCTAAGAAATCAGATATAACACGTTTTCCATAGGAGTTATAGCAGGAACCTTACTACTTGTAGAATCATAATCCACAAGAATAAATCTGATGAAAATATACGTAATCTGTAGGACATCACAAATTCGGGAGACGTCTGTTATTCACTCGTAGAATCACCGAAGAAAATGATGAGTGGCACAATCTGTGTTCTGTTTATAGAGTGGTGAAGATAAAGGATCTTTCATCTGTCTGTCGATTTTTTATTTAAAACTAAAATAAGCAGTGTCTTCTTCAAAGCCTGTAACGTAGAACATATTTTAATAAGAAATGCTTATTCGTTGAATACTCTTACGCACCGGCTAGACCCTGATGCCTAGCGGGGAAAAATCCCCTAAAGATTCGTACGTCTTACATTTTCCGACATTTTCTTCAACTGACTCTATTAAAAAAGATCGGCAAAATAACGGAGTTCCATTCTTGGCGAAACGAGCCAATCAGAATGCTCCAAAAGACGGTCTGTGGATAGCAAGCCTGCGAAAATATTTTTACGCTAGAATTTCAACTGTGGAATGACAAAACTCTCATGGGCTGGAGCGAAAGAGACGCCTGCCAGTATGTGTGGTCTTATGACGTAGTAATGGAATTTCCGGCGCATTCCAATGATAAGAAACATATTCTGAACTAGGAGATTGCTTTTTTGAGGAAAAGTATGAATAGAAAGCAATTAGAAATAAAGAAGAGTCTAGAAATCATTTTCTCGTTTATCTGGTAAACTATACAAGCAATTGCTCTGAAATTTTACCAGAGGAATGATAAAAAATATTAGAAAAGAATGAACGTGATTCAAAATTAAAATAATTAAAAATAAAGAATTTTGATTTTTAATATTAGAAAATTTAGTAAAATTTGCTGTCAAATCAAAAGATCGTAATTTGAAGTTGTTTATTAAAATAAACAAAATATAAGAATTTTAATTTATATAAATTTTAAATGGGAAATGTTATGTAAAGCTTTTAAAACATAACAGTGTTATCTGATATAAGCAGGATTCTAAAATTTTTGGTAAACATCACGACAAAATTGTCCATCATGAAAAAGATTAACACTTTAACATTTTTGTATAATACTTGAATAAAGATTAGCATTCACAAAATTAAAATGATGTAAAAATATTTAATATGTTTGAGATTATCATAATTTAAAATAATTTGCTGAATAAGCATTGCAGTCAAGTAGCAGACTTAGCAATACGTATGCTAAAACCAGAGAAATCAAAAGTAAAATAAATCACCGTCTATTTATACAATACGTCAGTGAGATGACAATTCCAGTTGTTACTCATCCTCCAGGAAAAACACTTATCTCGGCCATATTAGGTATAAGTATTTAGATGCCGTAATTATGCCGATTGTTCAGCTTAAAAATATATACACAAAATATGCCCTGTATCACATCTACTTCATTTTCTCTAAAACTTTCAAACTATCCAATTACAATACTTTAAATTCTAAATCGCATTACAGCTATTATAAACAACGGATTTCAGAATCACAAATTCCAAATCATTGGAATGCATTTTTTTTCCGTTAACGACTTTGAATGCATTTTAACCTTTTTCTTGACCTATTCATATCGAATCATGTTTTGGGGGAAAATGGTGTTAATTGTTAATCTACTTATTTAAACAAGACGATGCACAGTGGTCCCAAATCGCGATTATGTGGCCAAAAATCAGAAAATCGAAGTTTCGTATTTCGAAATGAAGTAAATTCCACAGTATTTAGAAATATCTGAAGATTTATATTCTTTAATATTTTGGTTTTATAAGCTCACCTGAATTCGGATTGTTTATTGGATGTTAGGAGTTTTGAGCGTTTTCTGCTGTTGCGTGAATTTCAGGCAAATTCGCTGCATTCAAACCCTAACTAAGACCTTTTCAGATAGTTTTCTCGTTTTTGTCTTTGTACTTCTCTGAAACAACATTAAATTACACATGTAATTTGATTTTTCGATTGCAAAAATCTCAAAAATTAAAAAAAAGGAGGAATTTTTTAAAAAAAAATACATAGATTTAAGGAATTTTTGTACATAAAGTGATACATAAAAAAAGTCCTTCCGAGTTCCTCGGATTTTCATAGTACAAAATGTAGAACGAACCTTCTAAAATCATATCCCAAGAGATTTATTGCGACTTTTTTGCGACTTTGAGAGAACCAGTCGTTTGAAGTTGGACATTGGATAATTGCCAGTATTAGTCCAAAATCAGTAACTATATTTAAAGTCAATCTAATTTTCTCACTGAACCAAAATTGTCAGTGGTTATATAATGCAACATTGCACGTTACATTTTTATTTTATATGGATATTTATTTTATTTTATTTTCATACTCATTGAGTATCTTGAGCCCTATTTTTGGTAAGTGAAATGATGCTGCATCGTGAGTTTTTTCGCGTACACCACCACCTACGTATTATTGCTAATTAACATAACACTGTCACTTTCATTTTTTATAATTCACTGGGGGGGGGGGGGCTTAAGATTTGGGGGCATTTTTTTTATTTATATATATTTCTTTGTTTTTACAATTTTTCCCTTGTTTTTTTCTGAAAATTTTGAAAGTAATCTAATTAATGAATTGAATGATTTTATTGTTAATTCATAATAAATAGATAACGAAAACATAAAAAATAGTAAGAATATTTTTAGATTTTCCTTACTATAGGGGCAAATTGAAAAACGGGAGATTTCACGTATGTGTGTGTGTGTGTGGGGGGGGGGAATTTAGCTGATTGATTATTTATGTATTAATTTCAAATGCTAAAAGGTGTAAATTAAAACTTTAAAACCAGTAAAAATACTTTCATTTCGACTGTTGACATGTTTCGACTCACCCCGAGTCATTTTCAAAAACAAATAAATAAAGCTATTTTAAATTTGCACGGTCTATGACACGCCATCATTCAGTTTTCCACGTATTCTTTCATACTGTGCACGTTACATTTTTGTTTAGTATGGATGCTTATTTTATTTTATTTTCATACTCATTGAATAGCTCGAGCCATATTTTTCGTAAGTGAAATGATGCTGCATCGTTACATATTGAGTTTTTGTGCGTTACCATCTCTATGATTTCTCTTATAATGGATGGATAGTATAGACTGGACGGGAATTTTTCTTTCTTTTATTGAAATTTACTTTGATGGTTTTTTCTTGATAAATCTTGTAAGGGCTGTGGTTTTTCTATTATATTTAATATCAGCTATATGCTCCGTTTTTCTATACTTAAATTTCCTGCTAGTCATACTAATATAGTAATTCTTTGATCTGTCCGCCCTAATAAATGGTATTTCACACACCCCAGAGTAATTCTCAAACCTAATTGGGTCAATTTTAGCGCAAATGATATTCTTCAATTTCGGAGGTGGTTTTGCTACTAAGCAGATATTGAAAAGTTTAAGGCTATCATTTAATCTATCAAAACAGCTTGGAATATATTGAATAGTATAAAGTTTGTATTTTTGCGAATCAAATTTACGTTCAGGCTTCTTATTATTGACAATCATATTTATTCATATCATATCATATTCATATCATATCATATCATATCATATTATTTATGTATGTTATTGATTTCTTATACTTTTTATTGTTACTTTTCAATAACAAAAAAGAGAGAAATAATAAGATTTTAACCTGTATATTTTCAGGGAGGGAGAGAGAAGGTGGGGGGTAAAATTTCAGGGGAGACTGAATTAGATGATTTGTCTTTAAAAAGTGAAAATATTTGCCACACTCAAAAGTGGAAAATTCTCATTCCTGTAAAAAAAAAAAAAAGAAAATTTTAATTTAATAAAAACTTGCCCCCTTCCCTCCCCCAATCTCCTCCCCCGGAACCCCAATTACATTTATTGAATATTAAAAGACGTGAATAACTGCACTGCTATAAGTGAGAAATGCCAAGCTGGGCATCGTCCTTGTGGCTGAGTGGTAGAGCACTGGAGATCTATTCCAGCGGCCCGGGTTCGATTCCCGGCTTGGAAATTTTTCACTAAGTTGGTTTACGCCTTGTTAGCAGTGTGGTTATTCACGTCTTTTAATAGTCAATAATTTCATGCGTAATTTCACTGCTGAAAAGTAGTTGAAAAATTAATTAAAACCCAATTACATTTAGTTTAAATTCACAATGTACTATCATTTAGAATGTTATAAAATAAAAAATGAATAATATTTGGTACGGATTTTTAAAATATAGCAACTAAAAGCTCAGTGCAAAAGAAAGTTAATTGAATTTCATTATTATATATATTTTTTAATAGCAAAGACCTCTTCTTAAAAAAGATATGTAATAATATTTATAAAAATTAAATGTTCCCCGTTTTGAGTAATTTTAGCGCAATCATCCGTGAAAATAGAGAAATGAAACATTTACATACAAAGCGGACAGATTATTGTAATATTAAAATAACAATTTATATATCAGCCTCAATTTTGTTTTGACCGAAACCGCTTTCTTTTTTGCATAGCTAAAAAAGAATAAATTAAAACACATTAAAAGAGATGTAAAAAATATTTTTATTATGCAAAATTTAATATTCTTTTTGAAAATAAAACTTTCATAATTTTATTTTATTAATCGTTGCTATTTTCCACCTTCAACATTGTATCACAGTTATTCTCACTTCTTTACACTTCTTTGAAAGCAATTTTTTTTCCAAGACTGCCATCGTAAATAAAAATATTGGTAAATACGACTTAGTCTGAATGTGTCAAAATTGTTTCTTTTTACGTTCAAAATTTAAAAATAAATTTATTTTAACACATTAACTATATTTGAAATTAGTATCTTCACAATAGAAGTTTAACCCCGTTCGCACAGTTCAAACCTGCATACAAAAATTGCTATGAACTATGTCATTAATATTGATTAAAATATTTGAGTTGATCTCAATTTCGTTTAATCATTCTATGCTTTTAAGTAATTTTCTCCTCCTATATATTTCTAAAAGAAAATATTCTGAAAAACAAAAAGCTGAATCACCAGCACAAAGGTATACTGTGATCATCATAAGTAGGTACATATTCTACCCTTTGTTGTTAATCTTCTCTCACGAGTAAAGCTTTTAGTTTCAAAATAATAGCTCTCCAGGGGAAAAAAATCACTGTGTGTGCATGATTACTATCTCACAGATGCTCTAATGTTCTGTAATTTCTAGTCAAATCATCGTTAACTTTTTAAAAGGAAACGAGACATACACTTCATAATAAAAAAAATATATATATTTCTATTTTTAAATTAGTATAATGATATTTTTGTACTTGAAATGTGTAATACACGAGAGAAAAAATATCCGATCAATGTTCATTAGTGCAATTCTAAGCGTCGCAGAATAAAGCTGTTTGCCCCTAAGTTCTTTGCTTATTATTTTCTATAATTCTGGTAAATTGAAATTTGCTTGACGAGTCGTCGTATATATATATCTACACTATATATATATAATCATAATGAAACGGATTTATAAAACGGATATATGAAACGAATTTATGAAATTGATATATGAAACGAATTTATGAAACGGATATATGAATCGACTGATTAAAGAACTGATTATGTTTCAAGCGATTTCTCCTAAATTATGGAATAATTTGCGATGGAATTAACACCAAAAATTAGCTTTGATCCGCAGATCTCAAAACTGGTATTAGAATATTTAAATTCGAATTAGTTTTCGAAAAAAAAATTTTTTTCTATTTTTATATACATTTTTCTAATGATGGCAACTCAAATTTTAATCAAACATATATTTTTTTCATATTTCAGAAAAGGTTGACATGGTAACCCGGCCATTGTTGTTTATTTGATAATAAATGTTTATTTACTTTTACTTCTTTCTATAAATAATATAAATTATTTTGTTCTATAATTATTAATTATTTTTTTCATACTTCCTTTAGAAAATAATAGAAAATAATTAAAAAATACGGTACTACTTAGTTATTCCGTCGACTAATTTCGCCAAATTATATAAATCGCCAAAATACTCGCCAAATTATACAAATTGACATAATTTTTATTTTAGATAACGAAAAAACAAATAAATTAGTATAACATTAATCATGGAAGACGGTAGTATTCCGAGTGACGCAGCCTTAAGCCTAAAATCGTATCTTATCGTATTGTAGAATTCATAGATGGCGGAACTCATATATACAGCTAACTCGACATCAAAGAAAATGCGAAAAGCCGCCTGTTAATAACTCAGCAAATATAGGTCCTATTGTTCTGATTTTTTTTTAAACAGTCTTATATCTGCAATCTAATCCTATTCTGAATTTTTTACAATTCTACGTGCAGTATATTTTCAGATCTGTAAACCCATTTTGAAAGCAATTTCGATGGTGTAAGTTTGTCTTTTTTTTTTCTCCGAAACGGTCTAGATTTTTTTTTTTAAACATTAATATATAAAATGAATCTGTTTTTGATGAAGTGGATAAGACTAACCTAGTATCTAGGAAAACTCTTAATTTTTATATAATCTGAATGAAAAATTGGACTTCTTGGGATAGCGGATTGCATGTTATTCTGTGGGCTAGCAGACAGAACGTTGCACATCGGTTTTCCGCAGTTTAGGTCACAGTTAAAAATCTTAATATTGGCAATAAATCTTTTTTTAAACTACAAAAACAGTTTATTATGTGCTTTAAAATACTTAGGCTGATTTTTTTAAATGGGGCAGTATTTTGTAATTATATGTATTTTATTTCATTGTTATTCATAGTAAGTAAACATTTTTTAAGGAGAAAATATTTCACATTTTAAAAAAAATTCTCGTATCGAAATTCGATATTTATCGAAAATTTTCGTATCGAAAGGAAAATTCATCGCGTTCGCCATAAGACTTCGCCATGTATCACTACGCGATACGCGAAGTTGACTGAAGAAATAAGAAATATCAAAGATCTTGAAATGGTATTACAAGGGGAGAAAGTGAGTACAATTTCTAATTATCCAGACAGCATTCTTTGCAACCGATCCTTTCTAATTAGTATAATGTTCTGAATTGTTTTTATTTTCAACAATACTTATAACTGTTTTCCTTACAAAATAACGTTCATGTGTGGCTTAGGTATTTCTTGTGATATGTGAGTGTAATACAGATAGATTACTAATTTAATTTTGTGTTTTGAGTTTTCTTTTAAAGACATTAAACAAAATTTTTCATTTTTAAAGAACGCACAATTTAAATAAAAGGTATGACGAAATCAAAATTAAGATTTCTAATCCCGTTTATAAAATGATTCATTTGCGAATCGTTTCTAATAACATTATAAACGAAAACTGTCTTAAAATGACATCTTTTTCGAAATATGGGTAACTTTCGTTTATTTTTTTTAATATATATATAACTCTTTTCAGCTTCAAAAATTAAAGCATCGTAGTATTTTATTTTTATAAAATTAAACCTAAAGGGGTAAAAAAAAATTCTTATTGCCGTTTATCTCTGTAACAAAAGAAAAACAGAAAAAAAAAAAAAAAAAAACTCTGAAGCATTTCTTTTAGGCTAATTGATTACAGCCATGGGTGCAAAACCTTCAGTCTCAGGACTGATTTCAGTCTAGGACATATTTTTGATTGATAGTAAATTCTACTTTATATACTTAAAGCATCACAATTAGCTCAAAATGAACCATTTTATCCTGACTGGTTGTTTTGAGCTCCTAAAAGTAAAAATTTCATCATGATACTTTTCCTTATTTAGTAATTAAAGTTTATAGATAAATAAGATAAAACAGCTTTTTTGCAAAAGTAAGATACTTGTTTTTATTTAATTTTAAAGTTAATATGCTTAAAAGAAAGCTTTAAATAATTTACTTTTAAAAAATATAAAAGTAGCCAGCTCCCTTATATGGTATTTGTGGTAATGAAGTATTATTGTAAATAAGAACAATTCAGAACATGTTACTATTTAAAAAAGATTGGATTCACAAAATTTCATTAGCAGCTGCATTGTAGCTGTCATGATAATTAGACTTTGTATAAACTAATAAAATAAATTACCCAGTAACCATTTCAATTAATATATTAATCTGACTCGCATCTTAAATTAAATATTAAGTTTTTATTCTGCTTTCATTAAACCATTCACTATTCTTTAACATTCCGCATATTCCGACTACAAAAACTCTTTTTATCAATTCCACCTGTACACTGGAGGGTTGTCGTGCCACTTACAGAGTAGCGCGTTTATCGCTTAGTTGTGCAATAGCATTTGAAAGATCACCACACTAACATAAAAAAATAGCAATAACAGAAAAACAAAATTAATCAGTTGATTATAAAAAACCCGCTCCATTCTCGGTCGGAGGAGGAACATCACAAGAAAAAAAACCCTCGCGAAATTTGACAGTATGTCAGGGAGGGGGGGGGGGGATCCAAAACTTCAAAATAATTGTAACTTTTCTAATAAATATGTTACATACAACATATGGTAGTAATAATCGGTATATCTAATGAAAATACAAATATTTTTTTTTAAATGAACTATTTAATGATTTTTTTTATCCCTATTACTGTATTGGATTAATAGTAGTTTAAGAGCCATAATTTTATATTGTAAAATCCTTAAAAGCACTCTGCAAGCAGTCCTTGTTCAATCACAAAAGCCTGCCACTAAAAAATTTTAATGCAGAAGATGTAATGTATTTCTCAGATATAAACAATGAATTTTGCAGTTAAGAAGCACATGTATTTTACAAATATTGCTATTTCTTGGAACACTAAATATGATACATTATCGCCTTTAACACATTATTTTGGAGTAATGAAAACATTGTTATTATGTTAAATTTTTTTGTAAATGAGTGTTATAATCAGTAGCAGCTCATGACAGGTTTTTCTTGCAGCACTAAAAAGCATGCTTTCCCAAAGTTTTATTTTTTTTTTTAAATAAATTTTGCCTTATTTAATGGAAGAAAATTCTGCTAAAAATAAGGCAAAGATTTCATTATTAAAAATAGTGAAAAAGAATAAATTTGCCAGTCATGCATTTAGTGTTCCCAAAACTGTCAGTCATGAATTACCACTGTTTATAATGATTTTGCCCAGGCATATTTGGATGCTATATTTAAAGGTAATATCTTTAAGGTAATTTAATAATGTGTGATCTATACCTATTATGTAAAATTTTATAATTTGCACATTTTCTGGTTCCAAGGAATGTAATTTAAAGCATGTATACGAAGTAAATTTAATGATGTATGAAATATGATCTATATAATGCAAAATTCTATAATACGCACAACTTCTCATACCAAGGTGTGCATTATAAAGATCTTCTACTGTATTCATATGTAGTTCACACATCAAAAACCTTAAAGATTTAGTATCTGTAAGAGGACATTATTACAACTTTATATTTTTTTCATTCTGTAGCACAAATTACTCAGCTTAGAATTTGCCAATCAAAACATTGCCATCTTGATTTTTTTCCCACTGTCTTTATTTACCTCAGAAGTGATTAAGATTTTTTTATATTGTAAATCCTAAAGGTTATAATAGCAAAAAAACATCTTTAAGCCCTTGGGGATGAGCGACCGGTATACTTGGCCACTTAAGGTGTTCAGAATCCTTCATTATTCTCACCATTTATTTTTAATTTTAAAGTTTACCTTCTTTAATCGGAGCATTTCTGTGATTCAATTACAGAAAATTTTCTGTTTTTAAAAACCTGTAGTAAAAGGTTAAAAATTAACCAAAGGGCTCTTGTCGCGAAGGGGTTAAACATCTTGAATTACAGTGAACTTTAATTGCCAGTACTCTTCCAATTGAGCTATCTGTACGACAGCCCAGCCAACACAATATTCGCTCAGAACAACTATTATCATGACATCAATTGATTGTGTGAAAAATAATTAAAAGTGTACATGGTTATATATTTTATTATTAAGCAACAGACTTTGCAGATCTGTTTTTCTAAAAAGCTTTAAAGATTGCAATCTCTAGGCTGGAGTGGGAAAGTGGTAATTTTGAGGAATAGGAGGATAATTAATATAGAAGAATTTTCTGTATAAAAATAAAGATTTAAATTTTTTTAATGCTGGGAAGTAGGGGTAGGGAGAAGAAGTGAAATGTACAGTCGTGGGAAAAAAAAAGTAAACACCCTCTACTAACTCCTTAACAAATTTTTATCGTAGACGAAAGTTATTGGTACCGAACGTTTGGAAATAAAGTCTACTTTTAAATCATGTATATAAAATTTGCTTAGGGGGGCATCTACATATTAAAACAAATCCAAACTTAATTTTTTTCAATGACAATACCCAATTTTAACGAGATATTTCAAATCTTCGGTTCAAACTATAGGTACTATATATATATACAAAACCTAGGCACCAAATTTCAAGTCATTTGAATAATAAGTTTTTGAATTATAAACATTCAAAATTTAGTGCTTCTAATGTTAAATTACATTTTCATATTTTTATTCATATCTCCTGAAATTATGCTCCTAATGTGCTAATTTTTTGTGTAGCAGTAATACTAATATACCCAAACATAAATACGTTGAATTTGCAATTTTTATAATTTTATGATATGAATTATGAAATTAATATTCGAAAAAATTATGAATTGTAACCTACAATTTTTTGATGGATTTAGATTTATTATGGAATATTGAATGGAATATAATTTATATTGTATTCAAACTAAGTGAAATGTATTCAAATGGATACTATGAGGCAAAAAAAAATTATTTACGTAAATCTTATTTTAAATTTTTTATAGTATTGGACAAAGGATAAATCAATTTATTCAAATAAATACATTTAAATGCATTATATTAATTCAGTGAAAGTGACATATTTAAAGTATATTGGAAAATTAAAACTATTATTTAGATGTGTGAATATATCTTAGCCAAAAAAAAATAATTTAAATTTAATTTTAAAACAAATCGCTTAAAGCCACATCAAAGCGTCACTAAAATTTTGATATCATATCTTTTAAAACTCATACTTGGAATTTATGAGATGTGTAAATGTTAAAGCATCAATGAATAAACGTTTATACATTTTTTTAAATTGAACATAATTTTTGCACATGCGATTATAAAAAAATAAAAAGATGAAATAAATAATATATATAGAGATTATAATTAATAGCATAACGTCACTCAAAATTTGATATCATTATTTTTAAGTTCCATATTTAAAATTCTTAGAGCATAAGATAAAGTGCTGCGTCACAAACTTTTAACCCGTTAAGGGTTTTTCTATTGATAAATATACAAATAAAAAGTCGAAATAAAAATCACTTGATGACGTAAACACGTGTCACTCGCTTAAAGTCAAGTGAATGTGACAGTGGCATTTACGATCAACCATTATTGGCATTTATTCTTATAGTTTGGCGATAGATTTTTGGTCGACGGGGTAACTAAGTAATACCAAAAATGCATATTTAACTCAACATGTGTAACCAAAAACGCATATGTAATGCATATGTATTTGAAAACGAGGTTTTCGCCAAATTTTCGTAAAAAAAAAAATAATAATAATAATCATGCCAAACCTGCTGTGCGTATATGACATCTGGCCAAATATTACCATTCTAAAAAAATGCTAACTGGCCAGTTGAAAAAAAGCTATTGGCGATATTTGCATCCGGCTAGCGTAACAGTATCAAGAATTCTTTGCAACCATGGAAAATTTTATGTAGTTTTAATCGATTTTTTTAAAATCAAAATGGGAAAACTTACGGTCCCATATTGGCAAGATTTTTTTTTTTTCTGACGCCAATGTCATATACGGAACGGGCACTTAACTGGCGCTAAAATATTGTTATTTTGCTTGATATGATAAGCCGGATGTTGTTGTTTATGCTGTTGATGCGTTCCCCAAATCGGCGTTGTTAAAAAATCGCGCCAATATGGGACGTATATGACATCTGTGCCAAACTCTCATATGAACGGCGAAGGGATCAGACCGAATTTGTTGATGGCAGTTGATGACTTGAACTATTATAATATAGATGAAATGATGGCGATAGAATAATATGTGGCGACTTATCACCTGTGCCAAGTTGACATTATAGTACCAAAATGGCACCTAGAGTATAAAAAGCGAAGTGGTCCACCTGGAACTGTTGATGATAGTCACACGACTTAGGCTATTGTTATAGAGATTGTTTTAAAATACCCGGAGACAAAAACTCTGTATACTTAATTTATTTTATTTTAGCTTCTTTTCAAATGTTTAACAGATCCTCTTTAATCAAAAACGAAAACAACCATTGGATGTCTTAACAGCAACTGATTCGCCCTTAAATTTTTGCAATCAAAGGGAATTGAATGGAAACCCGTTTACAAGGAGATATGCACAGCTTTATTCAGTATAATTCAATCTTCTCTAATATTTATAAAACCCATCAGATTAGCGTGCTTTTTGATTCTGCGGTGTCTGAACGGGGTTTGGGGAGCGTAGTTTGCAGGGGGCAGAGCCCCCTAGTATATATATATATGTATATGTATAATTAAAACAGAAAGGTTAATAGAGATGTTTTCTAAAGTTTGTGCCATTTTTGTTTTTATAACTACGTTAAATTTAACACTGGAATTTTTAATAAGTTATGTGGCATCGTTATGGGCATAAACTATTGACGTACTACAGGGAATTTGTTTCGATTTTATTTTGAAGCGTAAAAAAGAATGGAGTGTGGTATTTAGACACCCAGCCAGGACGCCAACCACAAGGCTAATGGACAAATGTCCTGGCAGGTAGATCCCTCCTCCACCCAGTTCCACCTTACCGCAGAAACGGGCTAAACCAGTGGGCGATTATATATCTAAATAAAATAACAAATAGCATAACCTATATGCTCATAGCAACTCGCTATGTCAACACAAACGTATGTTCAAGTTAACATACAACTGAAAATACACAGTACAAGAAAAAGGGTTTGTGGGTAACCCACAACCAATATAAGAAAATTAAAAATAATAACATAATATGGGGGTTAATGGATAACCCTCAATCAATAAATAGACCAAAATACTAAACAATGATACTACAAAAGCACAGGTTTGTGGGTTACCTGTAACCAAATATAATGAAGAATGATGCAATTAAAAGTCTGCAAGATTAAATGTAATCCTTTAGAGCAAGTTCTTAATTGTTCCACTATATAGATCAGCTAAAATCCTCGCTCTTCATAACCAATCAAAAAGATCCAAACCAAACAGCTTCTCAATTGATGATAATAGAAAATCAATCAATACTGAGTTCATCAAGTGATTTTGGTAGTTGCATAAAATAGAACATAGATGATAACTTGTAGAATATATGAAGTGACAATGGGCAATCAAACTATGTAGTGTCACACACAGTACACACAAACTAATGGTTAGTCCACCACTCTAAATCACAACTATTACGATAAAATGTTAATGTCATAAGTGCGAATATTAATATACTGATATAATTGCAAATAAAACACAATGTTTATATCCCAAGAGATGGCTTATAGTAAATAAAATACACTGCTCAAAACAATTAAAGGATATTTGAAGTTTTATATAAAATAAAGATATAAACGAAATTTTTTTTGCCGAAAATAGAAGAAGAGAATCACAAATGCAAATTTTTCTGGTTTTCAAACTGTGGAGTATGCAAATTTTGAGTTCGACGTCAAAAACGTCGCTTCAGCGGCAGCGAATGAAATTTGACTTTCAACTGGATAAAAGAGAATGAAGACAAGGATGATCAGCATTCAGTGATTGCTTTGTTTCGATGAGTACGATGTCTCAGCGAAGTCATTTGACAGATTCAGAAGCTTTGAGAATTGTTGGTAGGTTAGAAGGAGGCCAAACTCAAGCCGAAGTAGCGCAAGCCATTGGGGTGTCACAAAGTGTCATTTCCAGGATCTGGAACCGTTTTTTGGAGAGTGGATGTGCAGGCCGAAGACCAGGGCAAGGTCGTAGACGGGCAACAACGCCCAATGAAGATCGGTATTTAGCGTTAACAGCTCGGAGACACCGAACCATGAACGCTACTCCTCTCCAACAACACCTTCGCTCGGCTACAGGCACCACGATTTCAACTCAGACTGTCCGAAACCGGCTCCATGCTGTAGGTCTGTATACTCGCCGACCGATGGTATGTGTTAGATTAACATCAAGGCATCGTCGCGACCGCAAGGAGTGGGCGACCGAGCATGTCAACTGGAGGAGAAATGAATGGAGCAATATTCTGTTTTCTGACGAGTCCCGTTTTTCTGTGCATCCGGATAATAGGCGTATTTTCATCTGGAGGGACCGTGGCAGTAGGAATAATCCTGCGTTCGTGCACGGAAGTGTCAGATTTGGCGGTGGAGGAGTGTTGGTGTATGGTGGCATCTCAATTGACGGGCGCACTGACCTCTACATCATTCGAGATGGAGCTCTGACTGGTCGCCGATATAGGGATGAGATCCTCAGACCTATTGTAGTCCCGTTGGAGCAATCGGAGATAACTTCATTTTAATGGACGATAACTGCAGGCCACATCGTCCAAACCTGGTGGAGGATTTCCTTTTCGAGGAAGGGATCGTTCGAATGGAATGGCCAGCGTGTTCTCCAGACATGAATCCAGTCGAGCACGTTTGGTACGCTCTAGGAAGACGAGTTTCTGGCCGCCAACAACCCCCACAAACTCTCCAAGAACTGGAAAGAGCTCTTCTGGAAGAGTGGGGCAGAATACCCCAACTCGTCATTAATAGCCTCATTGAGTCCATGCCTCAAAGGTGTTCAA
The DNA here is from genome assembly GCA_963932465.1 of Maratus speciosus. Taxonomy (NCBI): domain Eukaryota; kingdom Metazoa; phylum Arthropoda; class Arachnida; order Araneae; family Salticidae; genus Maratus; species Maratus speciosus. The sequence goes on along the minus strand of OZ010788.1, from coordinate 293,819,601 downwards.
CGTTGCTGGCTGCCCGTAGAAACCATACCCTCTACTGAAAATGATTTTCTTTGAAGAAAACACCTTTTCTTATCCTTTTTTTCTCATATGCACAAATTGTGTTTTTTAACTTTAGTACACAAATGCGCAATAAAATGCATTTTTTTTCTGCCAAACATGTGTAATTTATTCTCATATAACCTACTATGTCTGTCGACCATGTATCAATCAGCTAAACAGTTTACCAGACACAAAATCCACCTAAAACTGCAATATCCTTTAATTGTTTTGAGCAGTGTAAATTTTAATATGTCCATATGCAATAATTACTCTTGATCACAAAGTAGAAATGGAAATTACGAAAATGAGATAATGTAACACTATTCGATACATCCAATATACTTCTTCATTTCTGAACATTAGTCAACAGGCAATGAAACTGATAATAATGCACCAGCATTAGAACAGAAAATTAAAATATTTGAACCATCTCGTACCCTGTGAGATCTTAATTCATATAGTCTAGTTGCTTAATAGCCCACAATAACAGAGACTTCAAATATAAGTCAAAATGTTAAATACAGTTAAATTACATAGAAGACTCAAAATTTATACCTTATGAATGAGTAATTAGCATTCAAAGCATTATAAATATCACATAATTTCCTATAGTTGTGATTATCAAATAAAATTCTTCTAATGTTGTATCTGACGCTTGCAGAGGTATCAAAATGAAAGAAAAAGGGAACTAATGGACACCTTCCAAATAAATAATGAGTAACATTGCCTTCCTTAGCGCAGTCACATTTTGTTGAACTTCTCTTCCCAATTTTATTTAAAAAAGATGGAAAGCTGCCATGTCCAGTTATAAAGTACTGTACCACCTAGTTTGAGCAAATGTAGTTAAAGTTTACCTTCCTGATAACGCCATATGTATCCCTTCCTTTACCGCTTGAATTCCAGTATCTTTGCCATTCAGCATAAGTATTTTCCCGAGTTACACGTTTAATAAGAGAAATAGGAACGTCCAAAGGAGCCACAATGTCCGCATTTTCTTCAATAGTTGCTTGCTTTGCTAATTCGTCTGCTTTCTCATTTCCGATATTCCCAACGTGGGCTTTAGTCCAGCCTATGGTAACTATTTTTAAGGGATCGCTGATTAATAATTCGAAAATATTTTTAACCAAGGTATTAGATGGGAAAGTTCTCTGAAGAACAAGAAATGAAGCATTACTATCCGTAAATATCCAAATTTTTTGAAAGTCAGAATGTAATGACCAATCTATTTCATACTTTAACGCAGATAATTCCGCTTGATATATTGAGTTGTGCTTATCCAATGATATTTTAAAGTCACAAATAAAAGATCCACAATGAAAAGTCGTGAATGCTGCACCAACGCCAGATTCCATTTTAGAACCGTCCGTATATATCACTGGAAGTCCCAGATCAACAAAGTATAAATCGGATTTCTCTATAAAATTCAGATTATTTATATCATTATAACTTGGAAAGTCACTTGTTGTAAGATTTCTCATAATATTAGTAGAGTTAATAATGCAATCCCCTACTTGTATGAGTGCATTATTAAACATAGTTTCATATTTTCTAAATTCATGTTTAAGTTTAATATGGATTGGTGGAATTCCTGTCAGAGTACATAAAGCATCAGTAGATACCGTTTTGTACGTTGAAATAATAGATAATAGTCCAAGGCGTTGACATGAAGATAATTTTCTTAATGCATGAACGTGTAGATCTGGGAATTAGATTTCGAAGCCATAGCAGATCTGTTTTTCAATTACTTGATTATACCAAGTTTTCCGAAAATTAGCGTGCAGTCCCTTATCTCTACACTTCGTCTTGCGAACATTTGATGCAAAGTTGCGAATCTTTTCTCTTATTCTTTCAAACTGGCCGATCCAGTTAAATTTACCATCTAGTTGAAATCCTAAATATATAATATTATCCTTCACCGGTACGGTAACCCTGTCTATCTTAAAAATCGGGTGTCGATTATCTAATGTAAATCTTCCAAACAACATGCTAACACATTTTTCTTTACTTATAGTTAATCTCAAGTCCTGACAGATCAAATTCATCAATTGGAGCTTGTCATTCATGTTATGTTCCAAATCGTTACAAGTATCCCCATAGGCAATAACGACAAAGTCGTCAGCATAGGACAAAATATCTTCAAAGTTTAAAGTAAATCTCTTAATCAAGTGATCTGCAATAATTAGCCATAACAAAGGTCCAAGGCAACTGCCTTGAGGACACCCCTTAAAAAGTTGAAACCATTTGATTCCATACGTGTAACTAAACCCAATTTTTCTGTTACTTATATAATTTTTCAAGATACATTTTATATACAGAGGAATAGGTAAATGATCTATCAAATTAGCTAAAATTTCCCAGGCAACAGCATCAAATGCAGCTTGTATATCTATGGATGCGATTGCTACATATTTATATCTCTTTAACTTATTTTTAATATTGTTCCTCAGAAAAGTCATAGCTGTGATCGTGCTGTGCTTTTCTCGAAAGCCATGCTGAGCCTCGTGCCAAAAATTAGCAGCTTCAAGGTTTGGGACAAGTCTGATTTTTACTATTCTTTCCAAAATCTTCCCAAAAATGCTCAATAATGTTATCGGTCGATAAGATCTAGGTGTTTTTCCGTCTTTGTTACGCTTCCTAAAGAATATAACTAAACCATTTTTCCAAATAACTGGAAAATGTCCAAAACGTAAACATGTTGTTAGTAATCTTTTAATATATATCTTACTTGTTTTACATACACTTTTAACAATTAAGCCGTCGAACAAATCTGAGCCCGGAGCTTTATTTACATCTTGCTTGCTTAATGCATAGTTTAGTTCTCTGGAACTGACTTCTCTACAGCTTCCATCGTTATTTACCAAATTATGTGAGTTATATTCAAAGATGTTATTAGGGACAACGTCAGTACTAAAATGCTCTTTCATTAAAGAATCTTCAACTTCATTATAAGAATCAAAAGCCTCAGATCCGTCTAATCTTGTAAAAATTAAATCCGTGTTACTCAATTTCTTTCTTGAAATATAAGAATACAGGCTACCATAGGTCTCGTTTGTTCTGTTACAAAAATTCAACCAGCTTTCTCTTTTCGCTTGCTTAATATGCTTTTTATAATTATTTCTATATGTTTTGTATATATCATGTAAATTAGCATTAGTTGGATCATTTTTATAACGCTTGTATCTTGCTGCCACCTTGTTTCGTTCAATTCTTAATGTATCTGTAAACCATCGAATCGTCGGCTTGTAGGACAAGGGACCTTTTCTAAAACATGAATTACAAATATCCGTTACTTTCTTCATATAGTTGCTGACATGGTTATCCAATTCATCTGTAGTTCTTACCTTTAATAGATCATCCAGCATATTCTTTTCTATTTCTTTGATCTTTTTATTAAACGATTGAAAGCTCTTCCTCTTTGTTTTATACTAGGGGGCTCGGCCCCCTACGAGCTACGCTCGCCAACCCCCCGTTCAGACACTGCAGTCTCTAAAAGCACGCTAATTTGATCGGCTTTAATTGAATTTTTTTGGAAGATTGAATTATAATTAAAAAAGCAAAGGCGATCGCCCTATAAACGGGTTTCTATTCATTTCTCTTTGATTGGGGAATTTTACGGAAAAATCAGCTGCTGTTAAAAGATACAATGGCATTTCAAAATCATCTAATATAAAATGAATTAAGTAAACAGAGTCTTTGTCTCCGGGTATTTTTTAACAAAGCGAAAAGAAAGTCCTTTTAAATAAAACATTTTAAATATATCGTTTTTAATCTGACGTAATTTTCACCAAACTTTTCTTTCCCTTTTTAATATTCACGTGAAAATGCTTTTATTAGAAATGAAATATTATTTGCGCTGTCAAAAAAAAAAAAAAAAAAAAAAAAAAAAAATAGTTGAAAAGTTCATCTCAAAATATCAAGTAAATGTCTCGCGCTATTTTTAAATTTAAACTACTATTTTGCAATATTATTTTTTGTTCATTTTACGTAATAAGTGTAATATGACGTAAATGTGATGTAATTTCTCCTATTTAAGACTTCTAACGCATGTTAATGAATTTATTACTTTACAATATCCTTTCTCTGTTAAATTTCACGTGTAATTATAGATGAAGTAATTTTCAATAAGTTCCTGCTTTTTATACGTAATTATTTAATTCTAATTTGAAAGTTTTTCTTTTCTGTTTATAATAGTCACGCGTAAATAAATTTTTAATTTGAAGCAAACATTATTGTTTCCGTTGTTTATACAGTTTGGCAACAGGTTAAATTAGTACAATTTTCTGAAATAAGTAAAAAAATATCTCTCGAAATGCTGAAAATTTGAATTTAAAATAGAAATGAAACCTCGAAAAATGAGTCAAATTAAAAAAATAAATTATTTCTGCACACCGGGAAATTATAACGTATAAAATGATCTAAAAAGTATTAAATTCCGATGTATAGTTTTTGCTCCTATAAAACTTTTTTAATGGAACGATTTTGTCCAACTTTAGCATTAAATATCTCTTAAAATAATTCTTCGATTTGAAAACTGTCTACATCAGCGTGTTTATCAAACATTTCTGTATAATACTACCAATTTTCATATTTTTGTATGCATTATTTTTCTTAATATTAACGAAGAAAGACCTCCGGTCACAAAAAATTCAAAACCGGCGGCGGCGGCGGCGGCGGTGACAGCGGGAGTTACTTTTTTTTAGAATAGAGAGATATTATATTTTGTTTCCTTTCTAGTATATAATTTAATTTAAATCTAATGTATAAATGGTCGCTGAAAGATAAGTTTTTATCATCCACAGTCCAGTTATCTATCTTCGCACAGATTTCAATTCCACCCAGAGTCAGATCAGGACGACCCCTCAGAGATCCTTGAACGAATGTATGTGTGGCATCAGGATCGTTTAAAATTCTCGAGCCCTTATCCATTATATGTTCTAAAAACACATCTGACCGTTCAGTTTGTCGAGTGTATCCGAAGTCCAGTAAGGGCACATTAAAGTCTCCAGCAATCAGAACTTTATTAAACTGCTGAAAATGATCTCCAAGATCTGAGAAATCGTTGTCAATATTACCAGTAGGTGTAGAGTATTGGGAACAAAGATAGATTATATCGCCACAGACATTAAGAGATATAGTTACACTATTCTCAAGTTTCAGACTACTTATAGCTGCATAATCCTTGTTAGTGAGTAAAATCGCAGCATTGTTATTAGACGATAAGAAAAAAGGCCAATCAGTAGGAACACCCGAAATAACTCCATCCACTACGTATGGGTCCTGACACATAACCAGATCTATTTTATTGCGAACCACATAAGTACACAAAGCATCATTAGCGTCTTCACAATGATGTAAATTAATTTGAAGAACCTCAATACCACCATCGAAAACTGAACCAGCAGGAGTGCCCTTAGCTTCGTCTGGGAATTAAAGACTCACGATATTTAATGAACATAGGACACATCGGACTATCCGCTCTATGAGCACAATCACCATCCGCATTTTCGAAGTAGCAGTTTGAGCAGTTCTCGGTATCAGATTTACAATTCTTTATGTTATGTGCTTCAGCACATTTAGAGCAGTGAATTTCTCCAGAGCAATTGTTAGCTAGGTGTCCAAATTTCTGACATTTGAAGCACCGCATGATAGAAATGAATTCTACCACGCGGTACCTCTCAAAGTCTATGCATATTCGTTTCTTTTCCAAAAGCATACTCTTGCTCTCCATGTCGACATCTATCAACCAGTTGTTTTTACCTTGTCTTGTTTCAATTTTCCGAATTATTCTTACTTCACGTGATGGCTTCTTCAGCAGTCCCTCCAGAATGATACGAGTTGTAGCTTCTATATTCATAGTTTCCATTTTATCAGCAAGACCAGTATAAGTATCACCTACTCCACCCTCACCAATCTGCGACTGCAACTCACTCTTCACTACATCTTCCCCAACACTCGGCTCAACACTCAGCAATAAAATCCTCTCACGTCTCCTCACCGGAATATTAACCTTAATCAAATCCTTTATCTCGCCAGACTCAACCATACTATCCCTGGCCTTCTCAACCTCCAATCTGCTTTTATATCTCATTATGACCTGCTTAGTGTGGTATTTTGAGGAGGGGGCGGGGAACTATATTTATTTTTAAAATCTTACCGTTTGTTACCGCAGCAATTGTTTTAAATTCTTGGTTAAAACCGCCACTATCCCGACCCATGTATCTAGTGAAAGATTGCGTGAAGGAGTTTTGCGTATTTAATATTACCTATTCAATATCAAACATTTTATAAGTGTTCATACCACTATTTTCGAATAGTAATTTCAGCAAATATAGTAATTTCGACAACCCCCTCCACTAGCATATCTCCTGATTGGTTGTTTAACAGAGTTACGTTCGTATACAGTTTTTTTAACAATAGAGTACGCACCCTCGTGGTGGAATGTAGAACTAACAGACCGCGATTTCATTGAAAATAGGAAATCTAACAAGGCGATCTGTTTGAAACTTTAAGATAGTTTATAACACATAAGAAAAAGTTTATAAAAATGGCGCGTGAAATTTAGGGCAAGTGGGGAGAGGGGGGAGGGGCAAAATAGTTCTTTCTTTTACCTTTTTGTTCCATACCGTTTCAGGTGAGTTTTTTTGACGGAACCCTCAGATACATGCAACTTATTAACTATTAATCTGTCAAAAGTTAAATTACCACTATTTCCGAATAGTAATTTCAACAAACATCTTAAATTCTTGCTGAAGACTGCCACCCCCTCGAGTAACATATCTACTGATAGGTTGTGTAAAGGAGTTTCGTTCAGATATGATTTTGTTAAGAATAGAGTGCGTTCCCCGGTGGTGGAATGTGGAACTAACAGACCGCGATTTCATTTAAAGTAAGAGATCTAACAATGCGATCTGTTTTAAAATTTAAGATACTTCATAACACATGATAAAAAAGTATAAAGAGGAGCGCGAACAAAATTAGGAAACATAGCTGGACGATATGTTTGAAACTTTAATATAGCTTATAAAACATAACAAAAATTTTAAACATCAGGGTGCGTCAAAAATCATGGTGACGATTACCCCCACTTCGTCCACCTCTCAAGGTGGGCTTTTTTCTAAATTTTGCAGATACCCGTCATATGATATATCGTAGCATTTTTTTTGGGGGGGGGGGGGGACACGAACAAAATTAGGAAAAATAACAAGGCGAATCTGTTTGAAGCTTTACGACAGTTAGGAAGGTTTTGCCAAAATTTTGAAGGTGTTCCACGGCGATAAATGTACTGGATGTTTTGAAAGGCATATTAAACGAAACCCTTTGTGCGATCTAAGATCACACTTACCCACTCGTTTTTTTAGCGAAACAAAAAGAAAAATAATAGGCTCAGATGAGATACAGGCACCGGGGTAACTAATTGCCACCAAAATGGCATTATTTACCTGACAGTGCAACTCGGATGTTGTTGCTATGTATTAATAAATGTTTATTTACATTAATTTGCTTTTTATTAAAAAAAAAAGTTATAAATTGTTTTGTTCTATAGTTATTAATTAATTTTATATATTTATTGTTATTTCATTAAAAAAAAAATTTAAAATAATTTAAAAATACATATGTAACTGGTATTTTAAAACGAGGTTTTCGCCAAATTGTTGTAAAGAAAAAAAAACTCCTAACCTGGTATATGACTTTTGTGCTAAATATTAAATAATACAACAAATCATGACATTTAATTTCAAATTCAAAGCAATGTTTTAATGGTACTACTTAGTTATCCCTTCGACCAAATTCGCCAAATTGTTTAAATTGCCAAACCACTCGCCAAATTATACAAATTGACGTAATTTTTATTTATTTTAAATAATGAAAGAATAAATAAATTAGTATGAAAATACAAATACAAATTAAGCGTCGAAATAAAAATCACTTGATGGCGTAAACACGTGTAACTTCCTTACAGTCAAGTGAATGTGACATTTACGATCAACCGTCATTGGCTTTTAATCTTATAGTCTGGCGATAGATTTTTGGTCGATGGGAAGTAGTACCGTTTTAATTATCACTCGAAAAATAAAATGCTAATTGGCAAGTTAAAAAAAACGTTATTGGCGAGATTTTAACTTACTAATATAAAAGTACCAAGAATTCTTTGCGATCATGGCAACTTTTATGTAGTTTTATTCGGAAAAGTAACTTTGATTCTTTAATCAAAATGGAAACCTTTCTTATCAAAAGCGAAGGGTTAAGACCGTAATTGTTTATGGCAGTTACATGACTTGGGCTATTATAATATAAGTGAAATGATGGCGACAGAATAATATTTGGTTACTTATCGCCTGTGGCGTGACTGGCTAACATTAAATTACCAAAATGGCCGCCTGCAATATAAAAAGTGAAGGGATCAGCCCGTAATTGTTTATGGCAGTTACATGATTTGGACTATTATAATTTAAGTAAAATGATTGCGATAGAATAATATTTGGCGACTTATCACCTTTGGCTGGCTAACATTTAAGTACCAAAATGACCGCATGGAATATAAAAAGCGAAGGAATCCGACCGGAACTGTTGATGATAGACACATGACTTTGTCTTTCATTATAGAGATTGTTTTCAATTCTAAAAACAGCGCAAAGAATAACATTTCCTAACGATTAAAAATTTATTTAGACATGACTATTAAAAACGTAATAAAAGAAATAAATAAAAATAACTTTACAAATTACTATTAAATGAGTACGTGTTAAAAGCAGGAAAATATTGAAAATTATGTCTTGAAAATTGCAATTACACATGAATATTAAAAGAGAAAGGAAAATTTATTATTACAAATATATTAATATGCGTTTAACCTTTTCAGGGGCAAGGTACTTCTATTCGTAAAATGTTGAAATCAGTGAATGGCACCAGAATTTACAAACAAATTTCGAAATACGAAATACGTTTTGTTCACTTACTTAACAAAAGGAAAATTTTGATTCCAATATTCTGGTGCTAATGTGGCATTTAAGAATTAAAATTAAGTTGTTCAAAATTTAACCACCGCCCTTGAAGGTGTTAAAGCAGTACATTGTAGTAATTGTATTAAATTGTATTATGTCAACCGTATTAGAACGCTGTTTAAAAATATCGGGAGGCAAAGACTCTGTTTACTTAATTCACTTTATTTTAGCTTCTTTTCAAATGTTTCACTGATCTTCTTTAATCAAACGCGAAAACAAAAATTGGATGTCTTAACAGCAACTGATTCCGTCTTAAATTTTCACAATCAATGGGAATTGAAAGGGAATAAAAATCACTTGATGGCGTAAACACGTGTAACTTCCTTACAGTCAATCACTTACACGGAGATTGCTATAGGTTTTTTCATTATAATTCAATCTTCTCTAATCTTTTTAAAACCGAGCAAATTAGCGTGCTTTTAGATTCTGCGGTGTTTGAACGGGGGTTGGCGAGCGTAGCTTGCAGGGGACAGATCCCCCTAGTATATATATATATATTATTAATGTCTACTATCAAAACTAAAAATCATATTTATTTGAAAATTAGCAACATTGAGTTATTATTTTTTTTAAATTTATTAATAGCGATACTATGGTACCGGCTCCGTGCAAGGAGTTATCAGCCTAATGAGATCGCTAAAGATTGCTTTTTAAAATCAGTATTTTTGACTCTGTTAATTTAAGCGGTTTAAGCGCGTAATTGAATGTCATGTCTTAAATGTCTGATTTAGTTATATTTTATTGTTTCATTTATTGTTTCATTTATTGATTTATCACTGTCTCCATTTTTTAGTCCATTAACACGTTTTGGGATGTTTTTATTTCTTTTAATGATGTCTATTTACCCTTTTTTAGGTAGATTTCGTAAGAAATACTACCTATTGCAGTCGTTACCATGGTGCGACTTTTGAAAAATTCCTTCATAACTTTTCATTATAGGACCCCAGTAACCCAAAACCATCCCCACCTAAAAAGTTTATATATATATATATATATATATATATATGTATGTATGTATGTACTAAATTTTGTCCGCACGATAAAGTCGCAATTATGCACGGATTGTCCTCAAACTCGCCAACAACTTTGATATGGCTAATATCTCGGCGGGGATTGAAAATGGGCGAAATCGGCCCAAGAGGTGGAAATGGGGAGGGTTAAAAAATTTGAATACTGTCTTAACATGAATCTGATAAAACCAGCTCTTACACAACAATGGCAGGAAAAAAATAAAAGTTTTTCGTTATAGCAGTTGCCAACAATTAAAAAAAAAAAAACAATAAAATTTTCACCACAACATTTACTTTTCTTTTGTAAAATTTTCACTTATAAAATTAAATAGTTTGACGCATTGAATATTAAGTTTTCTAGAACATCATTGTTCTAGAACGTCATAAGTTTTCTAGAACAAGATTTCAGCATGAAAACTCAAAATAAAGTAAATAGTTTGACGAATTAAAAAAATATATATATTGCGTCATATTGGAAATATAATGGACCTCAGCAGGTGAATATGTAACGCCATGTAAGTTTGAAGAAACATATTAAAACATGATAAAAACCCGACTATGGAAATATTAATATATTTTAACACTTTAAGGTTCTTTGAATTTTTTGTAGCCAATTTTTAAACCTATCCCATATACATGTGTGTGTGTGTATTTGTGTATATTATAATTTTCACAAAAAGTTTTGCTCCCTACAGCTCACACTTTGTGAAGAAAGTGGGTTTTATCTCTAATCTTGATTAAGTTTTGTTGGAGAATTTAGTACTTAACATCGAAATCTACTTCCGCCTGTAGGCCCGATTCGGCAGGGTTTTTTTTAGGTGCGTTCATAATTATGTAAATATGTAGCACTTATTGCGTTATGGAATATAACCTGAAAAAAAAAAGGATGAACTATTTTTATTAATTTAAATACAAACGGAATTCTTAATCGTCAAACGCGAGAAAAATAGATTTTAACAAATCATGCTTTAAAATTATTTTAAAAGCAATAAAAATTGATTTAATAGTGATTCAGTTTTCAATAAAATTGGATACAGTTTTCTGACAAAATAGATTGGAATGTACATTTTCCCCCCATTTGGCGGTGTCAAAATAGAAAATGTAAAATATTTAGAAGTTTTAAAAATTGCACTGAAAGTTAAATTTGATCGTTTTGCTACCACCAAAATGACGTCAGTGTTACGGACGGACACGCTTGAACTTTATAATAAAAAAGATAGAAAGTGCTAAAAGATTTAGCGGGAAGGTTTGTTATGCGTCCAGAATCCAGTTTTTTTTTATTTTTGGATGAAAATATTTTATGCAGGTTATTGCTAGGTTTTATTTTGTGTTTAGAGCGATATTTCTAAATTAGTAAAAACAGATTTCGATTTCATTCTTATAGCCCTGAACAATAAATTCCGTCCTAATTTCTGTAAAGTTTATTCTGAGTTCTTAAAACAATTTTTGAATGTTTCTAATACGATTTACGATTATTCATAATCGTAACAGGAAGCCGGTTTTAATGATTTAGCCAAATACATTGTAAACTTTGTCTTTCCCGGTTTTTGAACTTTTTATGCAATTTGTCGTCTTTTTTTCAAATTACGCAATTTTTTTTTATTTTAATCATAAAACCATTTTTATATAAACCCCAGTATAACAAAACTCCGCTCTGCATTTATTCTTTGAGATTTTTTATGTGTTTTTTATCGATTATTTTTCGCGTTCCGCGACGAATTTTTGTCATTTGTAAACGTCTGTTTCAATCTTTTAATAAAATATAGTAAATTTACCCTCTACGGTTTTTAAATTTTTCACGAATTTTTTATGCAGGTTTTGACGTTTTGCGCGTTTTGAGGAATTATTTTGTTAATCATAAAAACATTTCGCGTGTAATATTTTATCTCAGTACAGTAACGTTTGTTTTCCGAGATTTTTAAATTTGTTCGGATTTCTTTATACAATTTGAATTTTGCTATTTCGAATTTTTCCTACAATTTATTTATTTATTTTATTTATTTATTTATTTTATTTTTTATTTATTTATTCTTTTTTGCCTATTGCGAATATTTTTGGGCATTTTTTTTTTCTGTAAAAGAAGGACTCTTGGGTAAAATTTGTTACTGCCATTTTGAAATTCAAGTTAGAAAAATTCTAAATTTATTCATATAGCAACGTGAAAGACGATTTTGAATATTGAACCTAATCTCGGTGAAAAAAAGAAAAATCAATAATTCAAGATTTTTTTTTCATTATTCATGATAAACAGTATGTATTTTCACAAACAAATATAAATACGTAGCTGGTGGACAATCTAAAAATTATATACCAACTATAAAACATTAGAGGTTCATAAAATTACAGGTTCAATTACTATAATTATTATCTAATATCCGTAGATAAATCCATCCGTATTGGGTATCTTAAACCTGGGTAACACAGTTTGGGTCATCTGGTTAACAACAAATTATACAAATAACAAGGGTCAGATAGGTGGGGAGGCCTACCAAATGGCTTAAGCACTCACAAGCCCCACCCAGCGGTTTCCATCTACTACCGCCGTCACCACACACACACACACACAAAAAAATAAAATAATAATAATAATAATAATAATAAATAAAAGGCCCGAAGGGACCTACAGGAAAGCCAATTGAGAATATTAAGATGAAATACAATATAAGTACAATATATACACGATGGAAAGCCCAATTTTTACTGGGCGTTTTCGAGAGAAATTTAGATATTTGTAATTAATAAGATCATGAGATAATAGATAATAGGATTTTTAAACTTGTTGGAGCGGCAAAAGCTCAATTACTCTGCAAAACTGGGCGTTCTGCAAAAATACAATAAAAGCTACGTATATGTATACTAAATTAGAAAGAGATTCATAATTTTAAAAATAATGTAGAATATAAAAAATAGGTAAAATAGTGAATAATTATGATGAATATTATATAATTATATACACACACAAAAGTTCAAAAGTCTATTGTTCTTGCAACAGTTCAATTATAGTTCAATCGTGTTGTTTGTGGCTAAGAGTTTATTTTGAATTGGTGGTATCTGTCTATTTGTTAAGATACGTTCTCATCATCATCTATAAATGGCAAAACATTTTGAAACAAATAATGGTTGTTTTCTAAAACTTTCATACATTCAATTATCTTTTGACAAAATGATGGATTTGACAAAACCACTGAGAACCACTGAGACAAAGAAATTTTTGGAGATTTTCTTATATGGTAATATGATGTAAGGGTACAGTTAAAGATATAATGCAATGATGTAGCTCGCTGACCGCATACACATAATGGAGAAAGAACCCTGTCAAATTTATAAAGATATGATGAAAATGGGCCGTGGTTAGTGGCAAACAGAAAAAGATTTCTATGCAGCAGGATTCTCTTTTCCGAGACTTTTGGGGCTAAAGCGTATGTGTACTGTCCTGTGGTACCATAGTCCCAGCGAGTCTGCCATTGTTCGTGTAGAGATGATTTTAGAAGCTTCTTCAAGTAAGAAGGAGGGTTGGGAAAGAATTTGTATTTGGCATGTGATGTGGCTTTGGTTGCTTCTTTTGCCAAAGAATCTGCATGCTCATTCCCCACATTACCCACATGTCCACGGACCCATTTAAAGAAGATCTTTTTTCTTGTTTCTTGGAGTAGTTTGATAATTTGTACTGCGATGAGATTTTTTGAAAAAACATCTTCTATTGCTAAGAGACTTGAGAGACTGTCCGAGTGTATTAATACTTCTTTATGAGGGGAGTTCCTAATCCACAGCACAGCCTCTTCTATGGCCAGGAGTTCTGCCTGAAAAACAGTATTTTCTTTACTTAACTTAGTTTGATCCTCGTGGATTAACTCTCCACTCTGATACACACAGAAGGCATATGCCGTTTCATCTTCCATCTTGGAACCATCCGTATAAATGTTTATTTCTACATGTGGAGTATTTTCTGGATCTATTTGAAAGAAATATTCTTTAAATGATTCAACTTGATCTGACTTCATTTTTGGTTGGTAAAATATTGGTTCTTGATTTCCTGTCGGGATTCCAAGACGTAAGACTCTTCCTGTTGTTGCTATATATTCAAGTTGAAGTGCCAAGGGCGGAATACCTGTTAAAACACAAAGGGCATCCGCCGAAGTTTTTCTGTAGGCACGTGAAACTAATAACAGGCATTGGTATTGTATTGATGAGATCAGACGAAGCCCATGGGCTTTGCTTATCCGGTGAAACCAAGTTGCTGCAGCATACGTGATTTTTTTCTCCAAGATACTATTGTACCAAATCTTCAGAATTAATTTGTTTACCCCTCCGTAAGCTGAGGCAAACTTCAATAGGTCTTGCGAAAGTTGTGTAATTTCCTGCCTTTTCTTTCGTAAATGGGGGAGAAACGACAACGTACTATCCAGAACGATACCTAAGTATTCTAAAGTTGGCTCACTTTTTAATGAATGGTTGTCAATTTTGAGTGTTGGAGCTCTTTTCAAAAATTTTGGTCATCTAAGGTGGAGAACTTTACATTTATTGTAAGATATTTTCATGTTGTGATTTGACATCCACCTACTAATATAATCTAAGATGTCCTTTCCTAATTTTTCTAATTCTCGCCTTGTTTTACCATTTAATATAATTAAAATGTCATCTGCATAAGCTATTATTATGTAACCTAACGATTTTAAATGGCGTAAGAGAGCGTTTAGGAAGATTCTCCATAGGAAGGGCCCAAAGCATGAACCTTGTGGGCACCCCTTCCTAAACCAATGAATTTCTTGTGCTAGCCAATTTGGTTTCGCTCCTCTGTGAGATAAAAAGGATTTCAGGATATTAACATATGGCTCCTCCAACCCCCAAAATTCCAGTTCTTGGATTGTTGCGTTCCAAGGTAAGTTGTCAAAAGCATTTTGGATGTCTAATGATATTACTGAAATGTAGTTGTTTTCTTGTTGAAGTAAGTCAATTGTTGAGAGAACTTCTTGTATCGCTGATTCAGCCGATTTACCCTCTAAGAATCCGTGTTAAGAACTCTGTAGAACTGTCGAATGATAATTTATTCGTTTTAATAATAATTTTTCAAAAATTTTCCCCAGAATTGTTAGTAGAGTTATTGGTCTGTATGACTGAGCAGATTGTGGGTCCTTACCTGCCTTTAGAAAAAAGACTAGTTCTCCAATTTTCCAACTTTTTGGGAAGTAATTTAAGTTTAATAGAGTATTGTAAAGATTCAGTAATAGAGATGAATGTGAGTGGTAAATATTTCGTACAATCAGATGGTCAACATTATCAGGACCTGGTGCTTTATTCCGATTGAACGAGAAGATGGTAGCTTTTAGTTCTTGGAGTATAAATGGATTAACTGGCTGGGTTGAGCGCGGATGAATTTGATGCGGTTGCAAGTCCGAAGGACCAAATATTGAATTGGCAATTTCTGCATAAAAAGATTGTCTTGAATGGGTTGCTGTAGTGGAATCAGAAAGAGCGTAGACTTTCTGTCTGTAAAAATCTCTAAATGCCGTCTTTTTTAGTTTCCCAAAGGGGTCTTTGGTATTTGAGCAAAAAGAACTCCACGCTGTTTTCTTTGCTTCCAGAATTTTCTTTTTATAGGGTGCTCTATACTTTTTTAATTTGATCATGTCTTCCTCTAATGCAGACAAAAGTTTTGTTTTCCTATAAAGTGCTTTAACAAAGCTTCTCATTTTCCTAAATTCCGCTGTCCAGCAAGAAACTGTTGGTTTAAATGTGGAGTTTTTTTTCTTTAAAGTATGGTCACAGGTTTGTGTTATTATATTTATAAAGTTGTCGTACTCTTTTTCGAATGCCCCCGTCGTTTTTATATCCTGGAAAGTTATATCATTTTCTTGCAATGATTTAGATAATTTTCTATTGAATTTTTTCAATGAGACATTCTTTGTCCGATATCTACGCTTTGAAAGCTTCGGGGTTTGGATATCCATATACAAGGTTATCAGCCTGTGGTCACCGTAGTGCATATCATCCTCAACAGTCCATATGGAAACTTTTGGGAACAGTGGGAAGGATGCTAGTGATACATCTGGCCAACCTTTCAAATGCGTGGTTTCAAATGTTGGTTTTGAGAAAGGATCATTTAGGACTAATAAGTGCATCGTATTGAGATGATTGATGAGGTGTTGTCCTTTTTCGTTATCATTCTCATACCCCCACAGGACACTATGAGCATTCAAATCACCCAGCAACAGAAGTTTTGAACTCATACCCAACGTGTTCGCCCAATCTTGTAGATCTTCTTTTAAATTAGCCGATGGTGCGGAATACTGACTGCCTATAGTTATTTGTCCTTCTGTTGAGGAGATATTCACGAAGACTGAGTTATCATTTTGTTGAACTCTTATATGTTGTAACGATGTATCTATGATTATTATTTGGCAATTCTTTTTTTTTGAAGAGTAGCAAGGAAGTCCTGAGGGAAGGCCATGTGGTCTTCCTTTGACTATATTGGAGTCCTGTATGCATGCTATTTTGTAGTCTTCTTGAATTAAGAATTGAAGGAGTGAAGCTGTTGCACTTTTATTCTTTTGAAGATTAATCTGTGCTATTTTAAAAGATGATGATATTTGATTAGTTGTTGAAGGTACTTGCATGTTTTGATGTTGTCCTTGCGGAGAAGAGTTTGAGTCCGAGAGATGAGAAATTTGAGTAGAATTTGGAATTGAAGGTGAGTTTGAGTTTTTGTTTGTATTTGATGAAACGATTTTTGTATTGTTTATTTGGTTGAATGTGGAGCAGATACATTTATGAAGGTTTTCCTCGATCGAAATCGAAGTTTAAATATTGGACATTCATTTGAATCCGCTCTGTGTGGGAAATCATGTTTTGTGTTCGGACAATTGATGCAGCATATTTTCTTAGGATCTTCTTTATTTGGGCAAGTTGTTGTTGTGTGATTATACGCACAAATAGCACAGGCAGCTTCAAATCTACAGTTGTTACCTGTATGGCCATATCGTTGGCATTGCGAGCAGCGGATTATTGGGCGATAATCCGCAACTTTACAGGAATTAAATCCAATCAGGATACGGCCTTGCTTCGTCAGATGACGGGCGTAATTGATATCTAAATCCAGGACCAAATGGTAAATTTGTGATTTTTCTCGGTGAATTTTTTTATGTATCGCTATTGGGATTTCTCGATTATAATCTTTCAAGATTTTCTCTGTGACTTCTTCTGGTTGAGTAAATAAAGGGATTCCAAGAACAATTATCTTCTTAAAATTTATAGTTTTGTACGTTAATTCAGTGATATCTTTAAGTCTTTCAATTCCTTCTATTATTCGGAGGGTTTTTTCAGTATTTTCTTCACTGTTGGATCTTATAATTAAGGTGTTTCGATCACGAGCTGTTTCACAGCAGATTTTAGGGAGGTCCGGAATGTTCTTTGTCTCCGTATTAAGAAGATTTCTAATTGTGTGGAGTGAAGTTTTTGTTGCCTGTGTCTTCTTTAAAAGTATGGCAGATTCAGAGGTGGTTTTTGGATTTTTATAAAGCGCACTGATTTTCTCTGAATACAGAGGTTTTGATGATAGTGTATGTTGTTGGCTGACCGTTGGGATTTTTTCTAATGGGCTTTGAAACGAATTTTTTAAGAATTCTGTATTTGCTTCAATTGAATGTAATTTTTGGTTGATATCTTGAAGTATAGATTCATCTATCACCATTTCTCTTATTGAAGGGAGTCCTCCTTGTGATCTTTTTTGGGACTGGGTATATAATTTTTCTTTTAACTCTTTAATTAGTTGATTCTTTTCTTCTATCGTTAGGTGGAGATTAGAAATTTCTTTCTCTTTTAAGTTCAAAATTCCTGCTTCATCCTTGTTGGACAATTCATTGTATGATTTCAGAGAATCTATCTCCCGAGTTAGTTCTTGAATTCTATTGTCTTTTTGTTGTATATAAACTTCAAATTGTTGCTTTCTGTCTTTTAATTCTTGTTCCAGGTCGATTGCCTTGTTGTACCACTCTTCCTTTTCGGTTGTTATTTGTTTTAGGTCTTGGGATTGTTGAGATGCGTTTCGCAGCTGATTTTCAATGATTTGGATGTTTTTTTTAATTAATTGTTATACAAATAACAAAAATATTATATCTTAGGCCAGGGTCGGCGAACCTTTTCACATTTTGCCAATTTTTCCCCAAAAATATTTTACATGATAATGACGTGCCAACAAGTTTAAAGGGTCAAATTAGCAAAATTAATTAAAATACTGAATTTAGGATTTAAAAGATAAGTAACATATCGTAATATATTTATTTAATGAAAATACTACTCATACTTTTCATTTCCGGAAAAAAAAAAAAAAAAAAAAAAAAAAAATTCTTCTTTTATGGAACTGAATTTGAAATTCAGAGTTATCGTTATTTCCCCAATGTCATTTTTACTTATGATCGTTATTTTCTGATAATCTCCTGATTCTCTCTTAATTTTTTGAGCCAATATTGACCTAGACTGGAATTTATAAAATTACATTTCAGTTTGTTTTGTATTTCAGCGACATCCAACCTAATTTAGAAATTCTCAGCAAGTCTAAACTCAAGATAGTACAATTTGTGCATTTTCACTATATGAAAGGCTAGTATATGAAAAGGCTGGTATCTGACATTTAATATTTTTCTGATTGATTGTTTTGTTGGTTTGGTTTGGATTGTTTTGTTTAACTGCATCATAAAAACTTTTTAAAAGTACAGAGATTTTACTTAATATACATCATATTTACTCAATAATTTTTACATCTGAATTTACAAAATTAAAACTATTTTCACTTAAGTCCAATAAAATAAAATCTATCAAGAAAAAATTTTACTCATAAGTTAACAAAAGTTCCATTCTTAACAAATCAGCTATTTTGCAGGAAGAAATCATAATAGATTTGCCTGTATTTTTTGCTACAAAACATGAAAATTGAATGCATCAAAAATTTCATTTTGTTAATTACCTTGTTTTTCTCGCGAGCCCTTCACTATTTTAATTTAGAACAAGAGTCTATGAAATTAATCTCCCGCGTGCCACCTCGCCGTCCCTGTCTTAGACTATTCATTAAATTAGCGAAATTATTACCTGAATATTCCTTTTAATTTATAAGTGAATTTAATATGGGTTTCAACGATTAAAATTTAAATGTACTTTCTTACGATTTAAGGGGACAACGGAGTTTAAAATCCTTAAATATATATATATATATATATATATATATTGTAAATTTCACCTTAAATATTATTCAAGGGTACATTATGTGCATTATAGCATGCATTTATCACAAAAAAAAATTATTTTTGAGGAAAAAAATGGAATTTTACGCGTCGTCTTAGAAATCTTCGAAATTCCCCCTGCGCATTCCTTATCAATGAAAATCCCCAATATTTTTTATATAAATTTGGATTATATATATAAATAAAATAGAGCATCGAATTTTATGTATTTGAATTTAAATGTAAAAAAAAAATTCAAAAATTCAATATTTTTTCGAAAAAGTTTCAAAATTTTTCATTTTTTTTAACCTTTAAATTCAAAGATATAAATTCGATGCTCTATTTTATTTATATATATATATATATAAATCAAACTTTTATAAAAAATATTGGGGATAGTCTAGCAAAATGTATGTTTTTGTTTCAAACATAATATTTAAAAACTCTTTTTATTTGAACACCCAACATATCTTATGGAATAAGACATTATTTCTAGCATTCACCTGCCTTTCTAGTTGCAGGTTAAAGAGTTTAAATATATTAGATAATACTGTAGTTGAATGTCCTTCTTAAATATAGGTGTGGTCTTGTAATCTTTAATTCCGGATATGTATCGTGTGGTACATTTCTTACTGATTGCGTTTTTACAAGTTTTATTACCAATAATTAGAAAATTATAACCAGAATGGCTGTCGTAATTTAAATGTAATTAAGTTCGCGGAAACAGGTATTTTTCAGGAGAATTAAGACATCTTGTTTGCTCTGACAAATAAAAAAAATATCCAGGTTACCTAAAGTAGAATAATTATGTAATCTTGTACTTTATGTCTTGTTTAATAATGTCATGCACAAAACTAAGGAAAATATATTGATGTAATTTATAGCATAAGTCATTGAGACATTTAAATATTATCATACATTTAAATGCGTATATAATTTATTACATATAATAAACTAGAACTATTATTTTTTATAATTTTTTTAGATAAATGTATTTAATGTTTAAGAAATTGATTCAATAAAATTGAGATGTACTGGGATTCAGAGAAACTTTGGGCCTCCGTTTTTTGGTCTGTTGACACGTTCTGGGATGTTTTGAAAAAGAATTTTTTTTAATGATATCTATTTACTAATTTTTTTAGGTTCGTTCATAATTATATAAATACATAGCACCTATAGTCGTCGCCTAGTTTGTCCGTCTGTCTGTCCCTCTATCCGCGTAGAACAACGCAAAAACAACCCAAACGAATGGTTATATATCATCGTTGCAGAATTTTGTCGAGTCTTTTCAAATTTTATGAAAATCAAATCAATACCTATAAAGATATTAATAAAAGTTTTCTTCATTCTATTAAATCCTATCATACGTAATTAATTCAGTGATATCCCGTGATAGGTAATGATTCTAGATTGTCTTGGGGATTATGTCATATTTAAGATGGAGTCCTATTATTTCCGTAATAGTAAATTTAATATATAGAATCGTAATAAATTCTGTATCCATGCATTTTTGCGTAAGAGTGCAACAACTATTGCACCAAGATTTAAATATTTATAAAAAAAATAGTTACAGTATGATCAATTGCCACGTTTGACGTACAATTTCCGACATGATATGGTTTGTTTTAGTTGGAATGGAAGAACTAATGCGCTAAATCGCATGAAACTCCTTACTGATAGACATTCACTTTGATTTGGTGTTGATTTGATTTTAGTGTATTTTGCCAGTTAGGCATCACTTCTATGTTGTATTTTAGAAACTTGCCTGATCGTACTAACTGGTTATCTATAGAATGAAAATTCATCAGATTTTAAAAGCAAAATTCATATTCTATAAAATATAACTGATTTAATTTTCATGTTTATCTTTCAACAGTGGAAAATCCCATGCTATAAATTTTAGGCTAAACCTTTTTACTTTTGTCTTTAATTTTTTTACATAGAAATGAACCAAATTCTACAATTAAAAATTTTAAAGATACGTGCAAACCTCTTATTAGAAAACGCTTGCAAACCAAAAATTAAAAAAAAAATAGTTATATGGGATATGTGGGATTTATGGTACGTAACAAGTATTTATTTTTTGTTGCCCAAATTCACTTTATGGGGTTTATTTTGCGCGGGATATTTTCCGACCTTATGTTATTATGCATTAATGGTAAGAAAGAAAGAAAAGATTTTAAGTTAAAAATTACTTCTTTCTAATACATCTGTCAAACCCTAACATAATATCAATTTTTAATACCTTGAATAAAATATTAACAAAATTTTTTAAAATATATAATCATTTGTAGTCTACCTGGCAATTTGTATATTATTGTTGTTAAAGTACATTTTTTTTTCTTTTTTTGCATTGCTTAATAATACGCTTGCCTATAAAACATGGATAACAATCTCTGTTATTTAGGAAAACCAGTTTTAAATGGAATCTCAGAGGAGTGGTGAAAAATCAGTTTTAGACAGCCCTCTGTCTTAGCACCAACAGATACATTGAGCCTTATAATAGTATTCTATACTTTAGACCATGGAACTTTTTAATTTAAGCAAAGATTCCATCATAGTCATGTTTCTTTTTACAGGTTTTGCTGAAATAATGATATAACAAGCGACTGACAGCTTGCTTAGGGGGCGCCTACAATTTAAAAACAGACCAAACTCTGTATTTTTCAACGGCAACATCCAATTTCGACAATATTTTTTAAATCTTTTATTCAATGAATACCTTGAAACAAAATTTCTATTCATTTCGATGATAAATTTTTGAATTATAAATATTTAAAATTTAGATCTTCTAATGTTAAATTACATTTTTATATTTTTATTAAGATTTCCTGAAATTTTAATCCTAAGTGATAATTTTGTGTGTAGTTATAATACTAAAAAACCCAAACATAAATACATGGAATTTGTAATTTAAAAATTTTTATAATATGAATTACGAATTATGAAATTAATACTCGAAAAAAATATGATTTTCAACCTACAATTTTTTTCATAGATTTATATTTATTATGTCCTGCTTTCAACGAATTCTCAATTACGAACTTTTCTTTCAATTTACTTTCGAACTATCATTAAAAAACGTCAAAATGGTGGTTTAAGGGGCCGTCTATTATGCAAAGAAAAGGATAATTTGAAAAATTATATTTTGTTCAATTTATTGAAAAATTTGAGCTGCCAATAGTCGAAACATATTAAGCGAGTGAAATGTTCATAATGGCAAGAACTAATACAAGTGGTACTAATTAATTAGTGTACTAATACAACTAATAAAAGTGACGTAATCTTTTTGTAGCATTTTAACAATCGAGTACCGAATTTCATTTTGGATACAGCATATAAAATATGCTCATTTTTAAATAATTAATTAATGTCTCCGAAACTAATGAAACGAATTTCATGAAATTTGGATTTAGGCTAATTGAAGGATGTAGTATTTATTTATAGTGTCACAATTGGGTATTGCTTTTGAAAACAAGAAATCTTGGATACGTTTTGATATGTAGCTGCCCTCTTGAATAAATTTTATATACATTATTTGAAAGTGAACTTTATATACATTATTTGAAAGTGAACTTTATATACATTATTTGAAAGTGAACTTTATATCCAGTCGTTTGCTATGAGTAACTTTTTTCCACGATAATTTGTTGCAGAGTTAATAGCGTTTTTTTTTTTTTTTTTTTTTTTTTTTTTTTTTTTTTTTTTTTTTTTTTTTTACAGGACTGTGCAAATGTGAAGAACGTATCTACCTTATATATATATATAAACCTAATGAAAGGAATTTATGAAACGATTTAATGAAACAACTGATTAAAAGACAGATTATGGTTCATAGCGAATTTCCCTAAATTATGGAATATTATTCGATGAAATTAGCACTAAAAATCTGTATTCATCCAAAGATCTCAAAACTTGTATTTTCGAGATTATATATATATATATTAATTTGAATGAAATTTCTCTAATGATGGGAACCAAATTATTTTTTTTTATGCAAAAAGGGAAAAAACAGATAACGATAGGGATCATTCGATTTCTTCTTTTTCGCCATTTTCAAATTGATAAGTGAAATTATCTTCTATATCAATCGGTAGTGAAGACATTGTTGCGATTAAATTATGTTTTTAAGGAAAATTTGATAAAATATTTTTTTTTCTCATTTCGATCGCCTAGAAACAGTTTCCTTTATAAACCAAATATATTCTGTGAACTTCAAATTTGACATACATTTCATAGACATTTAAAAAAATCACTTGTTGGAAAAGAACATAGAAAAGGGAAAATGACAGGGACTACTAGATTTCTTTTTTATCGTAATTTTCAAATTTAAGCTAAAACTTGAAAACAGAAGGAAATTTTAAAATCAGTATTGAATGATCAAGTGTTAAAAGCAGACTATAGGAAAAATTGCGACAGAATATTCACACGTAGATATTAAAAATATACGAAAACTTTAAAATAATAATATTATTACACGCGAAACGCAATTAAAGGCGGTAATTACGCCATATGTAAAATGGCCAAATATAGATATCGTCATATTTAAAGTGCTTAAAATAATTAAATTATTATGCGTGAAAAACTTTTAATGGTGAATATTATCTCATATTTAAAAGCTAAAATGATAATTTTCCCAATCTCTTGCGTCTAGCAATTTTTTTATATGTTATATCTAGAAGTGTTTCATATCATGTTCTAGTTTTCTTGGCGATATTTTTGGGGGATAAGTGTTTCCATGTAGTTATTGCGATGTTCAGCATTTGGGTTGCTTTTTTTATTACTTGAATGCTACTGGTGAGTAAGTAATAATTTTGCATACATATATTTTTAAATTAATTTTTTATTTAATTTATAATTCTCCGGTTTTTTAAAAGATATATTTCAGTAGTTGTATTAATATAAAAATATTTTGTGTGTGTATTTTTATAGGTTTTAAGGTGTATATAATATTAACTTTATAATATAATATTATGTTTGAATTTCAAATGTACAATAAATATATTAAATATGAAATGCTAGAAAACTAGAATTCTGCTTTTTCAGAATTTAGTGTCTCCCCGATGAAAGAAAATATTTATATAAATATAGATAGTACAAAATATAGTTCAGTTATAAGACTTAAAACATACACTTTTATTTTATATAAAATGACATCCTTCGCATCCGCTGAAGAAATCACCATTTACTATCCAATCTTAAACAACATATATTTTAAAGTATGCATAGGACGACACTATCGCTGAATAACACACAAATCCAGCAATAAGCGATGTCGTCATTAAAGAAACCCGACAAAAAATAAACTATCTAATGATTCATATGCCTTCTTTTGTTGGTAACATTAATATAGATACTTAAAATGAAATATATTTTACATTAGCTCCATGTTTTATCAGAAATCATTCATTTATATATTTTTTAAATAGCACATATTTTAAGAAACATTTTTCAGTTATTATGGAAAAATGGCAACAAAAAGATATAATTTCTACTATTTTCCAACTATTTTTCCTTTACTTTCTACAGAAATGAAGTGCTGCAGTTGCCAACATTAAAAAAATTCGTTAAAATCTACAAAAATATTAATATCTCAAAAAAAAAAATTGTGATGCAGTTTTCAATGAAATGCTATTTAAAAGTACTTTTTTCCTTTATTCGACGGTACAAAAATTTAAAATCTGCGCTGCTTAGAAGTTAAAAAAATTACAGTAGAGTTTATCCTGTACAATGATGCATCTGCTTTGTTTTAAGGCTGGCTTATATAGCGGAACGTTATATCTTAGAGACGTCACTTTAATTGCTGTCCGAAAGAATATCGGGGGCTAGTATATAAGTATATAGCATTTATTTACATGTGTATTTAAGGTTTGTTGGGGTAACAGGAGCCACGATGTAACTGGGCCGTAGGCTATTTTATAAAAAACTGTTGGTGTTTTTTATGTTTTAGCTTTTGTGAGCAATGCCCCTTTATCTCTACTTCCTAAAACAACGTGTATCAACTCAATCATAACTCTCACTTTGCTGTGATAGGTTGTCAAAAATTTACGCTTCTTTTTTTAAAAACAACGTCAATATCGTTGAACTTCCTCGGATTTTTATTGAAATACTGTAAGTACTTTTATTACAATCTTTTTTTAAAGATTAGACATATAACTACATTAATATTATTAGGTATCTATACATATTTACTTCATGTTTTAAATGTAAGCCCGGTGTCCCAGTTACCCCATAAATGTTTCAAGAATGGGGTAACTGGGCCATGCTGGATCCAGTTACCCCAATAGTTATAAATATTTTTATTTTTTTTTTGTGTTTCTCTTACTACGGGAAGTAAATTTCGCCATTAGTTTTTGCTCACAATAAAGAAAATGATAGAATGCCTTATTAAAATAACGTAATGAAATAATAAAAAAAAAACATATTGAGTGGTATCAAACCAAATTTCTTGAGCCCTTGAGAGGCGGTGATGCCGTTATGGCATCACTTAATTTTAATTCCTAATTGCCACATTGGCACCTGAATTTTATAATTAAAGTTTAACATTTATTAAGTACGCGAAAATATACTTTTACATGTTTCAGATAGATTATCTTGTAAATATTGGTGTCATTAAATTATTTCAACATTTTACGAATGCTAGTATCTTGCCCCTGAAAGCCAGATAGCCAAACCTTGAAATTGTACTATACACAGGGGTCGCATTCTATAGGCATAGCTGCCAATTTTTACGCTTTCTTGCTACCACTAGAATTTAATAGAGATTTTCGGTTTGTTTAATCATAAGATTTCGACGATTAAATAAGACAACATTTACTATAATATTTTAGTGGTAAGAAGAAAGTGTAAAAGTTGGCAGCTATGCTATAGGGAATCTTTTATCTTCTGTACCACTATTTTGAAAATAATATCTTCATCGCACCTTTCTCTAAGGAACAATAAAATTTTCCCTATATAATGCGACCCCTGGATAAAGATAAAGTACTTAAGTACTTACGTAGCCTTTTGTCCAGAGGTATTTTTTCCTTAAAATACCCATAGGACTTTTATACTTATTAAGTATACTAAATTGTACACAAGTACTTAGTTAAGTTTTATATTTTTAGTATAAATAAATCTAATATTTTCACTTTTAGTGCTTTTTTTTAGGCACACTGACAGCAAAGGTTTCCCTTACAACTCTGTTTATTGGCATATAATTTACATGATCTGCCTAGTTTAAATTTTTTTTTAAGTTGTTTACACTTTTTCAAACAGGACCTGATATCCGATATGAAAAAATATAAACGCGTGTGGAGCATAGACCCCCCTAGTTCAGTTACCCCATTTTTGGGGGCAACTGGAATCATGAGGAAAGGAAGCTGAAATATGCATATTTTTATATTTTTAAATATTAAAATGTAATTTTGAGCATTTCTGTCTGATAGAGGGAACCTAACTGAACACAGTTACAGAAGTTCAGATTTTAATTGAAATGAACATTAGCTTTTTGAAGCTGAATTGTCAGAAGCTCCAGAGTCACATTGTAAAATCATGTCTCAGTTGCCCCAACTAACCTTAATACTATTTATAAATGCATTTATAATTACATGCATAATATATATGAATATAATAATAATACTAATGGGTACTTCTTAGTTATCCCGTCGATCAAATTACTGTCGCGAAATTGTAAGATTAATTGCCAATAATGGTTGCCATTAATTAATTAATTGTAAGATTAAATGCAAATAATGGCCAATAAAACCATTAATTAAACGTTTTATTTGCATTTTTATTAACGTTTTACTAATTTATTCGTTCTTTCGTTATTTAAAATAAAAATTATGTCAATGTGTATAATTTGGCGAGTGGTTTGGCAATTTATATAATTTGGCGAAATTGGTCGACGGGATAACTAAGAAGTACCTACAAATGTAATATTTATAGTATAAAAATATATGTTCATAAAAATTTTAAAACCATGTTTTTCCGCCATCTTGAAAATTTTGGTAAGATGCTAAAACGGCCTTTTTGTGCCATTATGGAGCACTTCGCCAATCACGCCAATCAGAACAGGATACGGAACTCATCCCATTATATCACTTGATGCAGATTTGGCATAAATACAGGTAAACGTATGCGCAAAATACTTTTGATTTTATTTTGTACGAATTACTATTCAATAAATATATATTAGAAATTTCGGATATTCTGATTAATTAATGTAAACAAAACAATATGCATTGTACAAATAACACGAAAATATGCATGATGGTATGTTAAAACAGAGGACCGTATTCATGAATAAGTAATAGGGGAGATGGGTGATGAATGGGACATTTTCACAAAAATGTTTTTTTATATTTTTTTTATTTAAGTTACTATCAATATTATATATGACATTTCATACATTAGGTATTTGCCAACATATATGAACAATATTTATTCTAGATTATGATTTATTCATAAAAATATTATGAAATTTAAAAAAAAACGTTCCTCCCTGTCCCAATCATCCCCACAGCAGGGATGAATGGGACACTAATAGGGATGGATGGGACACAAAGATTTTCCTCCCTGTATTCAATTTTACTAATTTAAAATTTATAATTATAACCTTATATGAAAATTATATTTGTAATATATGATTTTACAGCACGAATCGATATGTTTTTTTTTTTTTTTTTTTTTTTTCAATAACTTCTTTTATTGCAGTTTTAACTTTTAATGCGGACTTCGGCTATCAACCTGTTCTTTTTTTTCCACTTATGAGACATTTTAGATTTGAAATGAAAGTGCAAAATGTCTTTTAAATATAGCATATCTAATAGTTTTCAATCATAACTTATTAATTAATTTTAATTAAATGTATCGTAGAAACATGCAGAACGGAAATTATTGTGTCTATCGGAATGTCGTGTCGTGTCATGTCGTGTTGGGAAAATCAATTCGTACCGGAAAATTCTGCCCGGTAATTATTAGACGTTAGATATCGGAATCAATGTCTAATAATTAAATGATTGAATTTTCCGGTACGAATTGATTTTCCCAACACGACCCGACTTTCCGATTGACCCAATATGTTAGGGGTGGGGATTTATTTGCGCAACATTTCAAAATTCAGTATAATTTCCCCCATTTGATCAATACACATATACTATTTTTATCAATTTTATCTATTTTGATTAAGTTTTAGTACCAATTTTTTGATAATCCATTAATAATTATTACAATACAATAAGTAACACTCAGAAATTTTAAACAATAACAACTCATATAATACTATTTAGTACTATTAATTGACGTAAATTATTGATTTATCATCATATATAATACTATTTAATTAATAAATACAATTTTCAACATCTTTAGGGAGGAGTGAGAATGTCCCATTCATCCCCATTTGAAATGTCCCAATCATCCCCATGATGCATAATATCCCTTCTCAGCCATTTTACCTCAAAAATTATTTTGTCACAATGGTTACTATTCATTCATTTTAATTATTGATATTGAACCTTAAAATAAATAACTACAACATAGCTTAATTTTTTATATTGTAAAAGATATTTCACATCTTCAAATGTAAAAAAAAACTTACTTTTAAGCAGAGATTTCAGAAAATGCAACTTTGAAGGAAAATGAAAACAGCAATGTGGTCCTACTTTTAGTTCTGAAGCACACTGTGGTAGAGATGTATGGGGTTAGGAAGCAATTTAAAATAAATGTTTATTGCTTGAAATATTGAGAATGTCCCATCCATCCGTTGTCCCATACATCCCCCACCTCCCCTACCTGTTCCTGAAAATATCTAAAACACGATCAAAACATAAAATATAACTAGAAAATTTTAGAACAAAATGCTTTTCAATATACCGTGTTTCTGAAAGCTATTCCCATATGCAGACGGAGTTTTTAACCTTGACCCTAAATGAAGAATATTGTCCATAACATCTCTCTATTCTAAAAAAAAGTAACTACCGCTGTCACCGCCGCCGCCGGTTTTGAATTTTTTGTGACCGGAGGTCTTTCTTCGTTAATATTAAGAAACATAATGCATACAAAAATATGAAAATCGGTAGTATTATACAAAAATGTTTGATAAACAGGCTGATGCAGACAGTTTTCAAATCGAAGAATTATTTTAAGAGATATTTAATGCTAAAGTTGGACAAAATCGTTCCACTAAAAAAGTTTTATAGGAGCAAAAACTATACATCAGAATTTAATAATTTTTAGATCATTTTATACGTTATAATTTCCCGGTGTGCAGAATTCATTAATTTTTTTTAATTTGACTCATTTTTCGAGGTTTCATTTCTATTTTAAATTCAAATTTTCAGCATTTCAAGAGATAATTTTTTACTTATTTTGGAAAATTGTACTAATTTAACCCGTTGCCAACTGTACAAAACAACGGAAACAATCATGTTTGCTTCAAATTAAAAATTTATTTACACGTGACTATTACAAACAGAAAAGATACTTTCAAATTAAAATTAAATAATTGCGTATAAAAAGCAGGAACTTATTGAAAATTACTTCATAAAAAGTATACACGTGAATTTTAAAAGAGGAAGGATATTGTAAATTGATAAATTCATTAACATGCGCTAGAAGTGTTAAATAGGAGAAATTACGTCATATTTACGTCACATTACAGTTATTACATAAAATGAAAACAAAATATTGCAAAACAGTTTAAATTTAGAAATTGCGCTAGACATTTATTTGATATTTTGAGAGAATATTTTCAACTATTTTTGTTAGGAAAGCGCAAATAATATTTCATTTCTAAGAAAAGTATTTTCACGTGAATATTTAAAGGGAAAGAATAGCTTGGTCAAAATTACGTCAGATTAAAAACGATGAATTTAAAATGTCTCATTTAAAAGAACTTTCTTTTCGCTTTGATAACAAATACCAGGAGACAAAGAATGTTCACTTAATTCCTTTTATATTAGCTTATTTTGAAATTTTGTTGCACGTGTCTACGTCATCAAGTTATTTTTATTTCGACGTTTTATTTGTATTTTTATTAATGTTGTACTAATTTATTTGTTCTTTCGTTATTTAAAATAAAAATTATGTCAATTTGTATAATTTGGCGAGTGGTTTTGCGATTTATATAATTTGGCGAAATTGGTCGACGGGATAATCAAGCAGTACCGCAGCGGATTTGGCGTTAAAATTCCCCAATCAAAGAGAAATGAATAGAAATCCGTTTATAGGGAGATCGCTACTGTTTTTTAAATTATAACTCAATCTTTCGAAATACTTTTAAAGCCGATCAAATTAGCGTGCATTTAGAGTCTGCGGTGTCTGAACGGGGTTTGGCGTTAAAATTCCCCAATCAAAGAGAAATGAATAGAAATCCGTTTATAGGGAGATCGCTACTGTTTTTTAAATTATAACTCAATCTTTCGAAATACTTTTAAAGCCGATCAAATTAGCGTGCATTTAGAGTCTGCGGTGTCTGAACGGGGTTTGGCGTTAAAATTCCCCAATCAAAGAGAAATGAATAGAAATCCGCTTATAGGGAGATCGCTACTGTTTTTTAAATTATAACTCAATCTTTCGAAATACTTTTAAAGCCGATCAAATTAGCGTGCATTTAGAGTCTGCGGTGTCTGAACGGGGGTTGGCGAGCGTAGCTCGTAGGAGGCGGGCCACCTAGTTGTTATAAAAACCAGTAAGTTAGCGACACTTTTATCCTAACCATCGTTTTATGCAAGCTTATTTTCAAACTAGCCGCCCTTGGCGACCAGTTTGATCTCCCTTAAAATTTATGTTTGAGAAAGCTTGCTAAGCATTGTATCATGTTTCTTTTATTCATAATTTAATTTACTGAGACTCCCTTAAATATAATTAATTTAATTCCTTAAGCTAATATTAGTTTTTGTTGTATTAGAATATCTCAATTTGTTGATTTACTGTAATCAAGTGAACCCTATTGGTTTATAATGGAAGTCTATGGGAATTTGGCGAAATATTATAGATATATCGCGAAGTTGGGTGTCACTTATAGCTACTAAGTTTGGTCGCCAAATTTGGCGATATATCGCCAACGAAATTTGAATCGATGTCATCTTTCAAATGTATAAACACGCCTACCAAATTCCGTTTATCTAACACAAGTTTTTCTTGGTGTTGGGATTTTTTTTCCGTCAGTGTATTTTTTAAACAGCGCATATTACTATGTTTTTAGAGGCTTTCGAGCCAGAACGGTGGTTGGAGGGCGTAGTTCACAGGGGGCTGAGTCCCCTAGTACAAGGCTATAAAATAGTATTCGGTAATTTTCTAAATATGTACCTAAATTTCTGAAATTGCGTTTTATAAATGTCTTATGCAATTCCTAAACTATTCACTTACAGCTAAATTATTTACAAATGCTTAGTTAAAATTAAAATGAAATCTGGATAAGAAAATTACTCTTATATTCTTATTTGCGTCATATGTCCTTAGACCAAATCCTTCATATTATACGCATATACAGTACTTAAATATTTAAATGTTAAAATTAGATTGTAAAATTTTTGTTGTGTTAGAACTCGAATATAATTACTTTATTATACAAGTTTCATACACATGAACATATGTACGAGAATTGAAAACAAAGTTCACTGTTCTAACAAAATCCATAATTATCGAAGATATAGAATTTATGACTTGATGTTGTGTAAATATTTACTTTCTTACTTCAATAAACGCGTTTAATACAGATTGATTAAAGTTTAATATAATACAATTTATTCCACTGCAACTATACGTAACATTTTAATTTCCGACATCTAGAACAAACAAGAAGTCTCAATTTTCCTGACAAATAAAAAAACTGCACTTATTGGATTTTTTTTCCATCCACTATAAAAGAATTTGCAGAAACGAAATCGGAACTAAAAGAAAAAGAAAATTTCCCACGCAATTCTTATTTATAATCAAAGATTGCAAGACCACACCTATTATAAAGGTCAAGATTTGAGTGTTATACGGCCTGAAATATTTAAACATTTTAACGTTCATGTGTTTGTTATATTTCAAAGATTACAGCTTAAAATGAAAAAAAAAAAAAAACTGCATCACATTTCAGAATTATGGCAACTGTGATAAATACACTTTAAAATATACTTAATACGTAAAAAATAAATATCTATGCTTAGTATGTTGTAAATTTAAGTAAAAACCAAGCCGCTTTCCTGGATCAATTTTTTACTATTTAATATTGGTTTTATTATGTAAAAGTGTTGATAGTTAATTATAGGTAATGCAAAAGCACAAATGGCCTAGATTGTATAACGCGGAATTGCGAATTCACAATTACAGTGAAGTCTCTCTGTGCGACCACCTGCATTAAGTGACCACCTCCCTGAACGACCATTTTTTCATGGAACGAAATTTATTCCCATAAGCTCAATACTAATTTTACCTCCATTCAGAGACCATCTCAGTTGAACTCCCTCCATGAGCGACCAATTTCTTTAAGGAAAATGAAACAAATTTCCTTTTTTCCTGGTAGCTTGAAGAAGGTTTTATTAGAACAATAATTCCGGAGAGCGCATTATTCATGAAACTTCTAAACTAAGTTTAGATTTTTTTTTTATTCCGGTAACTTTTATGTGTTTAAACCCCTTTGTGGTTTTTTAGGCAATGAATTTAACTCTGATGACACATTAAGAATGACAGTCAATAAACTACCCTGCCCTATTCTGTCAGGAAACTCACAAAGAAATAAATAAATTAATGAAATCGTCATTATTTGTATCTATCCAACAAAAAAAATTGCATTTATTTACTGAACTTCGAAAGAACTTGGAAATAAAAGTTATAAAAGATAAAACAGTAAAATCAAAGCAAATGTCAATATATTCATTTTTTAAACCCTGCAGTAATTAACTTTTGTTTTGATACTTAAATTTTCATATATTTTTTCCTAATGTGAAAAATAACTTTTAGTAACGTTAATGTTTACCTTATTTAACAATATATATCTAGATTTAAGCATGACCTCCATAAAGAGACCACCTCTCGGAGCGACCAATTTTTATTGGAACGGAACGTTGTCGCTTTAGGGGGGTTTTACTGCACTTGTTTTACTATTTACATTTGTAATTAAAGGAATATATTTGACAAGATATTTCTTTTAATACTCATTTCCGTGGGATTTGTTTTTCTGTCTTTGTTTTATTGCGACATATTAAATTTTTGGGTAATTTCAAACTTAATATATTTCTTAAATTAATGAAATCTTGTCACTTGAATCTAATTTGTATATAACAATATATATATATATATATACATTGCTAAACATGTTTTGAGTTAATTTAATTCCTCGATAATCACATAAGAGTAGATTATTGCAGTATTACTTTATTTTTTAGAACAGAGATCTAGACATTGCACAACTAATGCTGTTGCAATAGGTGGCTTTCTCACACCCATGTAGTAAAGTAATTATTTCTACTGTAGAACTCCAACTAGAATACAAGAACAATTTACAACGTCTTTTGTTTTTTTTTTATTATTAAGCAAGTGTATAGACGAATAGTGGGATGTGCAAATCTGCAGAATCTTTCAAAACGTTCATTCGAAAGCAATTCTAATTGGAGCAAAAAAATAGAATTGTATATATGCAGGGTGTAAAGAGTCATAGTATTGATTATTTCGTATTTTATAAAATAAAAAATGCTAAAATGAAGTGCCCAGTTTAACTGATGGGCATTGGGCTCACAGGCTATTCACACTAATTGCGTATTATACTCTTATTTATCTATATTATTCATAAAATAGAACTCACTCTTTTTGAGCAAAACGTTAAATAATCAGGGAAGCGTCTGATCAGAATAAACCGGTATACCACTTTTGAAGCCAGTATAAGTCTACATGAAAAACCAATTTATCTAAATTAAGGGGGGGGGGGAGATCAGCCCCGTTTTTATACTTAATCAATAAACTTTTAAATATAATCAGGGAAATGCCTTATCACAATAAACCGGTACACCAAATTTGAAGCAAATACGATATTTCTGCATGAAAATACAATTTATCTAAATTAGGGGGTGAGATTAGGCCTCTGTTACCCCCCCCCCCATTTATACATAAACAATGAACCTGTAAATCTAATCAGGAAAGCGCCTTATCAGGATAAACCAGGATACCAACTTTGAAACAAATCGGACAATTCTTCATGAAAAACCCAGTTATCTAAATTAAGGGGAGGTTAGCCCCCCGTTACCCCCTTTATACTTAACCTATATTCCCTTAAAACTAATCGGGGAAGCACCTTATCAGAATGAACCAATTTACAAAATGGGAAGGATATCGGATATTTCTATCAAGAGTTATCGCCTTACGTATATACATGCGTACGTACATACGTATGTACATACAGAACCTGCATGCCCATTAGCTCACAGGCTTTGATAGCCTGTGAGCTAAAAACAATTTTACACTTTCCTAGAAAATATTTTCAAAACCATTCTTCATCTTCCCATTATTATTATTATTTTAAATTGCAAGTTCCTAAATCCCCCTTTTATTAAAAATAATGCTATTTAAAAAAAATTATAATATTACACTCTTATTAATCAATAAATTCTATTAAGTAGAATTAGCAAAAGAAGTTTTATCAGGTTCACTGAGTGTGGAGTAATCTCGTAATCTGAATTATATCATTCGTTCCACATTTAAACAGGCCTTCTTAATTAAACAAGTGCAGAAATTAATGAAGCCTGTAACAAAAGTCGGATGTCCACTTCCCTAATTCCTTATCAGGGAAAACTACTGAGCGTAAAAATTGGAAAAGAAAACAGAAAACAGTAAATCTGGACTTCCATTGTTCACTTTAATGATATTTTAAAGAAAAGGAGAGGATTCGGGGTATGATGATAAACAAGTGGTTAGGAATTTTTAAAAGATAAATTACTTTACGTTTTACAAATGATTAGGTTATCACTTGGAAAAAAATATTTGAAATTTTATCGAGACAAAACTAATTGGACATGATAATTTTTCTATGCTAGTCTGATGAATTTAAAATATGCAATGTAGGAAGCTTAAAAAAAGAGCAATTCATCAGTAAGATTTGTTGGGTATAATAGTGTTATTACATGTAAAAATTGCAAGCGACAAAAATCGCCTGCGACTCCTCTGATTTCTCGCTTTTGAAAGCCACTGTTTTCGTTTTCAAAACATTTCATTGGCTGTTCGAGAAAAGGCTTTTCCATCGTCAGATTTCCAAGCATTCGATTGGCTGTTACTGGCGACTCGCTTCGTTTCAGGCGTCAAATACGCTCCGAAAGAAAAAAGTTGCTTGCTTTCGAAGCGACTCCCCTGGAGCCATATGAATAACATAGAGACGCCTGGAATTTCAAGCGACATGGACTCCTCGTGTAATAACACCATATGAATATGTAACTAAACTGTAAATAATTTACTCATTTATGAATAACTAGTATGTTGTGGCCATCAAAAAAACTTTCTTCTATATAAATCATGTCAAGTAAATCATTTAAATAATACAAGAAATTACGTCAATTTAGCACCAATTCATATTAAATTATATCTGAATTTGAAGTTGGATGAAAATTCGTGCATTAGTTCTTGAGATAGAGCAATAGCGGAAATTGTAAAAAATGTAGTATAGCAGTGTCACTTATTTTGCGATTTGCACCAAAATATAAACAGCTCTAATTGATATCAAGGTATACCTGAATCTGAAGTTTGATGAAAATTATTGCATTAGTTATCGAGATAGAGCTATAGTGGAAATTCTAAAAAATGCAGCATAGCAGCGCCACCTGTTCAGCAATTTGCACCAAATTATAAACAGAAGTAATTCATATCAAGATATACACGAATCTGAAGTTTGTTGAAAATCCAAGCACTAGTTCTTGAGATAGAGCTATTGCGGTAATCGCAAAAAATGCAGCATAGCAGAGCCTCCTGTTGAGCGATTTACCCCAAAATGTATAAAACGTCAATTCTACTCAAGGACTAACTGAATCTGAAGTTTGATGAAAAGTCCGATTTGAAGTCCGTGCATTATTTCTGGGATTGAGCTATTGTGGAAATCGTGAAAAATGCTTACAGCAGCGCCACCTGTTGAGCGATTTTCGCCAAAAACTAATCAACACCCATTTATATCAGGGGATAACAGAATATTAATTTTTCTAAATTCTGTTTCTTAGTTCTGGAGATAGAGCGTCCACAAAATTTGTGTCACACACAGACAGACTCACAGACATACACACAGACTCAGAGACAGACATTTTGTAGAAACAGGTTTTTCGGGTTTTCTGAGCCCTAAAACGTGTAAATCCGTCAAAAACCGGAATTCGAAAATTTTCATGAATCCAATACTTTCTTCTTGTAAAGATAAAAGAAAGTAAAAAAATTAAATAATTATACAGGGTGTCCGGTCTCAAAGGTGTCCAATGGCTAATTCCTTAACTGTTAGTCATAGACATATAGTTCCAATTAGAAAAAATGCTTTAAATCTGATAAATAAATATTTTAAAAGTGATTTGGGTCAATAAAAACATTTCTTAAAAAATTACGAAATTAAAATTTTTATACGGTCCCCCGGTCCTATAAGTTATATTTAGTAAAATTTTCTTATTACACTGACAAGTAAGACAAAAAAAGTCCCATTCATATAACACTAAAATTGTGCGAGTTATAAAACTTTAAAAATACATGACTTATGACACTTTTCTGCTCTGAAAACAAATGAGTTCGGCTTGGCTTTGAGGGGTCACATTTAAAGTGCTTAAAGAATTCAAAGATCTCATTTCATGTGTATCTGCGCTTTGAAAAAAACCGTACAAGTAATACGATTAAGTTAACATTTATTAAGTTTCAGATTGGCTGAAATAACATATGTTTTATATTGTCAGGATTTGAGACTGTTTCTTTTATGATTTCTTTTAATAAAATTATGTTATTTTTATAAGTTTTTATGTTACTTCAACGATCTTATGTATGTTTTTCCAGTTCAAAATTTGTATTCGAACTTTAACCCACTTTCAAATATCCGAACGAGATTACATTTTACATACTGGCGCAAATCCGATAACAATCTAATATTATTATGATTTTCGGTGGTTACCATTTATACTTATTTTATAGGATAACACATAAAATTTCGGATAGATTACCGCCAAGAAGTTTATGAAAAAGTTTTAGATAAGATAATACAAAACGGAGATTGTTGGTTTTTTTAACTTTTATGTATTTTTTAGCACTGAATCCGAAAATTGCCTTAATTTTTAACCATCATGTTAGAACTTTTCGCAAATCATAAATTGTCGAATTTAAAGAATAAAAAAATTTGGATGCTATAAAGTAGAGGAAATGGTTGTATTTTTTAACTTTTGATAATTGATTTTTACGTACTTTTTAGCACTAAAGCTGAAAACGACTTTCATTTTTAATCATCACGTTAGAATTTTTTTGTAAATGTGTAAGTTAAAATATAGCGAAAATCTCATACTATAAAACATATGTAAAAGTTTTTTTATTTTATTTTATTCAGTAATTTATTCGATATTTTTGCTTATCTTGGCATTCTTACAGCTGGGTGGTGTGATGACATGGGGGAGGAGATTAAATTTTAATTTTGATCTTTTTAACTTTGAAATTTACAATTTGCGAAAAATCCTGATGCGATTGCTAAAAATGAAGGTCAATTCCGAATTCAGCGGTACAGAATACATAAGAATCAATTATCAAAAGCTTAAAAACATGAAATAACCCAACTTTTGCAGGCTAGTGTAATCTAATAATATTTTAAAATACGTATCATTTTGTAAAGAATAGAGGCTGTTAATTTAGCATTATTTTTTAATTTAACAAAAATTCTGTTTTTTTCTTTCTTCTTAAATGTTTATTACAAATTGTATATTTTGCATTAATATGTCAGAATGATTAAAGATATCAAATTTATATTGCAATGTTAATTTTACTCTCAACCATTTTTTAATATATCTGACGAAATTATATTTCGACTAAATTTGTGAATGACCCCCAATTTGCAGCAAAAAATATGCTCCAACTTTAAACAGGTAATATTCGGTCAATTTTAATTGTAAAACAACAGGACTTTTTTTTGTATTACTTGTCAGTGTAAAAGGAAAATTTTACTAAATATAACTTATGGGACCGGGGGACCGTATAAAAATTTAAATTTCGTAATTTTTTAAGAAATGTTTTTATTGACACAAATCGCTTTTAAAATATTTCTTTACCTGATTTAAAACATTTTTGTAATTGGAACTATATGTCTATGACTAACGGTTTAGGAATTAGCCATTGGATACCGTTGAGACCGGACACCCATTATAATAGGGCATAATTTTGTCTGTTATTTAAATATTTTATGACTTGTATAATATGAATAGAATATTTCAGATAATTTTTCTGATAAATATTTAATTAATTACCCTACATACAAAGAAATATTTTTTGTTATAACATTAATTAATGTGGATATTTTTAATTAATTTTGAGCTACTTATTTATATGTATGCAAAATATTCCAAAGCATTCCATTTATTATTTTCTTCAGTCTTTACAAGAAGAAAGTATTAGATTCGTGAAAATTTTCGACTTCCGTTTATCGACAGATATAAACGTTTTAGGGGTGAGAAATCCCGAAAAACATATTTTTAAAAATGTCTGTGTGACTCTGTCTGTCTGTGTGTATATGATACAAATATTGTGGTCGCTCCATCTCAAGAACTAATGCACTCAATTTTAGAAAATTTTATATTCTATTCGCTCCTGATATAAGTTGGTGCTGATTAGTTTTTGAAGTAAATCGCGCAACAGGTGGCGTTGCTATGCTGCATTTTTACGATTTCCTTAATAACTCTATCTCAAGAACTATTGCATGGAACTATTCATCAAACTTCAGATTCAGTTAGTCCTTGATATGAGCTGGTGCCTATTAGGTTTTGGTGTAATTCGCCCTACAGGTGGCGATGCTACGATGCATTTTTTTCACGATTTCCGCAATCCCTCTATCCCTCCGCAATCAAGAACTTATGCACGGATTTGCACCAAACTTCAATTTCAGGTATACCCTAATAAATTTCGTGCTGATTATGTTTTGGTGTAAACCACCCAGCAGGTGGCGCTGCTTTGTTGCATTTCACTGCTTTTACACGATTTTAGTAAGAGTGATATCACAAGAACTAATGCACTGAATTTCATACATTTAGAATCCTCGTGATGGACACAGATATTCATTTAATTTTTGCACTCTGATAGGGAATTTCGAAGTATTAGCATGTATGAGATATAACAATGTTTTTGTATTGCCACATAGAACTAGTTTCAGTTATGATCAGAGTTTAATTTCAAACATAAAAAGTACCGGAGCTCTAGTTGTCTGCAGTCATACCAAATTCCGCCGTCCCCTCGTACCGCATGTTTATATGTCGTACATTATTTTCAAAATTTAAAGTAAATTCCTCTTCAGTAAAAGAAATTTTTTTACTTATTTTAGCTATATGTATATGTATTTGTATAAAATATGATCTAATAAATGAACAAATCAAAAACGTTAATATCTGGATTCCGGAATTTTCGGAATTTCCTACTCGCCAAGGTTTTCTGGTTAAAGTAGTAAAACATAAAATACAGAGCTGTTTTTGGTGTCTTTCGGTGCATAGTAGTTCGAAGCTCCCGTATATTCCGAATGATATTTAAATATTCACTAAAAATAAAGAAGAGCTAGAGCTTCTATGAGCTTCGGCTCGAATTAAGCACCTCACAGGGCTAAAACGTTGATCAGTAGAACTATTTTATAAGCACGAGGAAAAAGCAGCGTATATATGTACACAACCACCAGGAAGATGACAAATACGTTTTCAGTTAATTTTGGCATTCCTCGTCGCCTTTCTCAAACCACTGGGACAAAAAGAAAATTTAGAGACATTGGGAGACAGAGATTCTGGGGCAAAGAGAAAATATTCATTTGTAAATTTTACTATCCATTTTCTTTAGTATATTAATTTCACGTATTATTTTGAATATCCGATTGGTCACTGTTTAACTCACGCTAATTTTTGCTTAAAAAGACAAACTCTATGTTACTGATAAAAAGATCGTTTTCTGAAATATGTATAAATTATAATCTACCTCACTACAGGTGCACATTTCGATTTTGGGCAGTAGACTGGGCAAGGTTCTCTCAACTTTACATTCTTTCGGGGTCTATGAAATTACTATCAAGTATTATGAAATTAGTATCTTCAGAACTAAACACTCAGGGCCCCGCGTTAGGCTGACCACCTGGATGGGATATATGCTGTATAGCACCTCAGGGCCCTTAGTCAACAAAACACGGTTGGGCACTGTAGGCCATAATTTTTAATTTATTTAAGTGCTACAGGTATATTTTTAATTTCCTCTATCTTCAATAGAAGAAAGTATTGTAATCAAAATTTTTTTCGACTTCTGGTTTTCGACGGATTTACACGTTTTAGGGAACAGAGATCCCCCCAAACATTTTTATACAAAATGTCTGTCTGTCCGTGTACGTACGTATGTTCGTGTGCTGTGTGTCGCCATTGTACCTTAGAAAAGTGTTTGAAGTTATGCATGGAATTGAACCAATTTTTTTTTGTATGTTTCTGGCTATAGTAAGCAGGTCCTCCTTTAATATGGAAACATTCTGCCAGAAGGGGGCGCTGTAATATAGATGCATGTGCCATTTTTATTATTGTACAATTAGAAAGTGCATGAAGTTATGGATAGAATTGAAGCAAATGTTTGTGTATGATTTTAGTTATGGCCAGAAATTTCTCCTTCAATATGGAAATATTTAGTCGGAAGGCGTGGCTGTAATAGCGATCGTTGTGTGATTTTCTTTATTGTGCCAACGAAAAGTATATGAAGTTAAGCATGGAACTGAACCAAATTTTTTGCATACATTTTTATCAATGGCAACCAGGTTCTCCTTGAATTTGGAAATATTCCACCGAAAAGGGTCTCTGTGATAGCGATATTTCTATAATTTTCTTTATTTTTTGTAGTTCTATTGTCCATCGGCAGCTCGTGCAGCGACAGGAACTCGCTTCCTGCTAAGACGGCTATTCGCAATCAGCTAATGTAGAACACAATAACGAAAAACTATTGATTTTAATAAATCAAAATTGGTATAGTATTGAACTAATAATATTCAAGTATTAACATCTGTAACTTTGAAATATTAAGATATATGAGATAGAAGAAAGCTTTGTGACTGGGACATTCAACTAGTTATAAATTGTTATCTTATTTAATGAAACGAATAATGTCTAAAATTGCATATTTTAAAAATTATAATTTGAAAAAATTGCACGTCAAAAATAATTATTTAAAATATAAGTCTGGGGTATACAAGTCCATTTGATATATAATTTCCGAAATACTTCCAAATTAAACTGTTCTACTACACATTTTAGATAAATAGTTTCATATACAGGTTGACAAGCAGTAAACGCTTCAGATTCAAAATACAATTATTCCAGAACTATAAAAATTATGAAGATGAAATAAGTGATATTTATATCTGGTGGATTTTAAATTTTATATACTGTAATACTAAAAAAATTAAATCTATTAAACTATTAAAGCTAAATTGTTTAGCGATTGAAATACAAAAGACAATGGAATTTTTTTTAAAATTTATTATGGCATTCTTAATGTTTGAGGTGGTGCAGCGACATCTATTGACGGAGATATGAACTATTTAAAAAAATAAAGTACATGAAATTTAAGATGTAAATCTCACTCATTCCATATTCATATTTATTACAGTTAATCAATTATTGAATTTTCTAATTGCGCATTTATTTCTGGTCACACTGTACAAATCAGAATGTTGTTTAAACACAAAACAGAAATTTTAAGTTAAGGGGTCTCATTTTAGAAATTTTAATTTTTTATATGTTAAGCTCCTATATTTTCTACACATTTTGATATAATTGCTCAGTTGAAATTCTCATTGGGACAGAAGTTATGATTTTTAGAATTATATCCATTCAA
The DNA here is from genome assembly GCA_963932465.1 of Maratus speciosus. NCBI lineage: Eukaryota > Metazoa > Arthropoda > Arachnida > Araneae > Salticidae > Maratus > Maratus speciosus. The sequence goes on along the minus strand of OZ010788.1, from coordinate 293,777,325 downwards.
TAGCTGAAGCGGTGTTTCCGAAACTTTTTTCTCCAAATGACGTTTTTGGCCATAACGCGCACGATATCTGAAATACTTCTGAATATATTTTTCATGAAATTTTAAAAACATATGTTTCATGATTATCTGCATAAACGGAACACAATTTTTTCCTTTTATTGTTCCAATTTTTTTTTTCGGTGATTATACTGTTGAAATTTTCAACATTTTCTATCAGCTAAATACAACTTTGTAATAACAATATAAAATTACTTTAAATACAAATTTATTTAGGCTCAGGGGTATTGCTATAATTCGAAGTATAAGTAGATACTAAAATTTTCACTCTAGTTGTAATATTTATTTTTTAATTCTGCGCGTAAGCTGTTATACCAATTTTCTGCTCGTAAAATGTCTCACTGTATGGAGCCCCCTACAAATGGTAATTCTGCATCTTACTATTTTTTAAATGCATGAAATGAAAGAACATACTTATATCTTTCATCACAATAAAAAATGTGTTTTAAAATCATATGTATTTTAAGATATTAAATCTTGAAAATGGTTTTTTTTTTCGATTTTAAGAGCTTTTTCAGACGGCAATATTCACAAAGTGTTTAATTTCAATTAAAAGCATGTTTTTCAAGCTGATTACATAATGCGTTATCTGTAAATATTTTGTAAACTTGCAAATATAAATTTTTAATTCGGTAATTCTGAGAAAATATTCATGCTTAGCGTTTAATACAATCTCAACAAAGATAAAAATTAAGATTGGACATATTATTCATGACTTTACCATGAATGTATAACGAGGATACGTTAAAAAATTGCATAAATTCAGTTTGTCTGATAATCAATATGCAATCCAATTAACGGAAGCTCAAACAGTATTTGCATAATGTTTTAGTCTAATGAATTTTAAGAATGTGTTTCATTATTTTAAATTCCTGTCAGGGATGGAAAAATTCATTTAGGAGAAATGAATAAGTTAATTTTCAAAGTAAGATTATTTTCCGATTTTATATTTGAAAATTTGAAATATTTGACACTATGGGAGTTCCTGAAGTTTTCTTAAAAAACAAAAAAAAATATTTCTGTTTCAAAAATGCGGAGGAAACGTAAAATGGGATTAAAAGAAAAAATAATCTAATGTTCGAAAATACTTGTTATATGCGAATTATTCACCGTGATACGATATTATGATATTACGACATGAAAATAAACCCCCAAAAAGAATTAGTTTTAAATTCAGGAAGCAGAGGATTCTGCTCCAGGGAATGCCACGGAGGTTATGGTATGTATATAGCTGCACAGTGCTAAAAATAATATCTCGCTAAACCCCATCGAGTTAATATTTATGGTAATGAGGCTATCTTAATTTGTTTACAGTTAAATCTGATCTGACAAAGCTAAAACGCAGCAAAGCAACTATTTCTGCTGTTGTGATATTTCATTCTATATCAGATGTAATAGACCGTAATCAATTTTAGAATGTTGTTAAGAACACATTAAACACTCGCAGCTGTAAACCACTTTTAAAAAGTCTGTCGGTTCAAAATGAAAACCTTTTGCTGTGTTCTTTAGAGCAGTATATTCTACTGTTGAGAAGATGAACTTATTATACTTTATAACATGCTAAAATCCGCTGTATGGTGAATAAACTATATGGCCAATGATGACCAGTCACTTGCAATTTTAGACGTTTTGTTAAAAATCTAGAAAAATACATAAGGATCTATCCTGAAACTTCAGGCATGTAAACAGCATATAGACGTCATATATTTCCGCCAAGATTTTTTTCCCGAAACCCCATAAGGAACCGTCAACAAATTAATGAAAAATGAATATCTTTTGAATGACAGTGTAAAAACTAATGTCGCAAAAGTATTGAAACTTTAGAAAATGATTAGGATCGTTTTTGTAGTAAACTGTGTTCATTTTTATGAGGATAGCACGTATACTTCCGGAAAAATTAAGTTTTTTATGAAAATAATACCAAATTTCACCAATTGTTTTTGCATATAATTTACAACGTTCTTAATATAAAAGAATGGTCTTTTTAGGAACCATGATAAATGACATTGTACACAATACCCTGCAATAAGAATTAAAAATAATAATTATTGGATGAAAAATGAGTAGGTTCATTAAATAGTGTTTCACTGGGCATGTGCGAATGTAATCAAAATATAATATACATAAGGTATTAGTTCAAAGTATAGAGCAACCTTTGTGAAAGTTTCAAAAACACAGATTAAAAATTCTGAAAGTGATCTTCTATAGAATAAGCTTTTGATTGTAGGGAATTGTATGCAAATTTCTTTGTCATGGTTCCTAAAAGAACATTCTTTTATATTAAAAACTCTGCAAATTATATGCAGAACACTTGGTGAAATTTGAGATTGTTTTTATAAAATCTTAATTTCTGCAAAAGTATACGTGCTATTCTTATGCAAATGAACACAGTTTACTCCAAGAAGCCTTTTAATCATTTTCTAAAGTTTCAAATCTTTTACGACGTTAGTTTTTACAGGGTTACCCAAAACATATTCTTTTTTTTTATTTTTTGACGGGGCCTTATGGAGTATCAAGAAAAATTTCAAGTAAGTATATGACGTCTAATATGCTGTTTACACACCTGAAGTTTCAGGATAATTCCTCATGTATGTTTTTAGATATTCAACAAAACGTCTAAACTTGCAAGTGACGTGTGATCATTGTCCATATTGTGTATAAGTCTGAAAATCGCATGTCTTTCCGACCCTTACATATTTTTTAATCGCATTTTGCTTTTGATCTAGAATTTTTAAACACACAGAATATATTTTATAAAACAGTTTTATTTGAAATTTACTTTTCCTGCAAATATTTTTAAAATCCGTGTTTGCCTTATAACAAACTGCTAGTATAATTTAAAAATTTCAGGTAAACTTAGTAATCATAAAGTTATGTTTTTGGATCCTGGACGTAGCAAAAAAAAGTGAGCATTAAAAGGCCTCAACACATTTGACAAAGCATTGAAATACTAACTACTTGCGACATATAAATTGGATTACTTGAGTATAATTTGGAGAAAAATACCGTTGTCATTTGAATGTTTTTTTACCTTCTGACCGCTCCGCAAAAGGATAAAATTGTAATGATATTTTCTCTTTAATTTTTTTTATACAAAAAAAAAAAAAAAAAAAAACAGAATTTTTCTCTCAAAATATAAAAAACTTAATTACAGATATCAATATAATCCTTGAAATTATTAATCATTATTCAATGTTTTAAAATTGCATTATATCATTTAAATAATGCTTCTATTGCAATAAAACCTACAGCTTAGTTTTCAGATATATGAATTCACGCCCCTGAAAAGATTGAGAAGGTTAAAGAAAATTTGCCCATACTATTATCCCGCTATTCTTTCAAATACCCAAACTAGCATTAAAAATTCAAGATAAGCAGATGCATATCTTTAATTTTACAAAATCTGTTACTCTGATTTTTACGCGTAGGATGAGTTTCAGTAGTGCTTCGATGTTGTTCAGCAGGCAACAACCATTAACATATGTTACAAAATAAATAATCAGTACCATCTTACCATGATTTTTTAATGTTGTTTCCTCTTTGAAGATAAAGAGCCTACTATGTACAATTTTTAGTACTAGTTTTAAAAAATGCTTAAGTAGAGCTTTTGTTTATGAGAAACGTTCGACCAAAGGGCTCTCACCTAAGTCGAGTACAAGTTTCATTACATTTAAAAATGTGTTAAGGAATTTTTGTTCACACTGTGTAACTTTTTTTAATAAAAAATATTTGATACTTTAAAGGCAGACTCATACCGAAGGAGCACTTCCATTTGTATATATAGCCTTTGAAAATAGCATTAGGCACCCTGGCTTTTAATACATTTTTGCTTTTTAAGATAAAAAAAAATCTTATTGTGTTATATGTGATTATATTAACGTAAAATTAGAAAAAATATCAATTTCCAGTAGGTTCACGTTTGGCTTTAATAACAGCAGTAATCCTTCGGGGCATACTCTTTACAAGGCGTGAATATTTTTCTGCACTTATGGCACCCCACTCTTATATAGGAGCAATTTTCAATGTTGTTTTAACGTTATGCTGTGTTTTCTGATTTTACGTTTTAATATAGCCCAAACGTGCTCGATTTTATTAAGATCTGGGAGCATCGCTGGACAGTCCAGCAATACAATGTTCCTGTCTCTAAATCAGCACATTGTAGTGGCTGATTTATGACAAGAAGCATTGTCTTGTTGGAACTTGGCACCACGTAAATTGGTGTCACCAAAAATGCGAATAAACGAAGGAATCAGCACAGTGTCGAGTACATTTATGTGTATTTGGCTGTTCAAGTGGCTTTCGCAAACGAACATTTGACCAAAGATATTAGCAGTCATGCAGCCCTAGATCATAATACTGCTACCGCCGTGTTTTACAGTAGGTACCACGCAATCTGGATGATATACTTCGCCGATACGTCGCCTCACAATGGTCACACCGGTGTTCCAAATGTCTGGAAATAAAATTTAAATGACACACATTAAAATATAGTCATTTTCATTACAAAAGCCAACTCTGACTGGATTATGGTTATTTTTTATTGTAAAGGAGGGTTAAAATGCTTACCCCAAAATTAGATTCATCGGACTACAGATCATTTCACAAATCCTCTTTCGTAAAATGTTGATAACGACGAGTCCACTCCAAGCGATTATTCTTACTGTTTTCTGAGAGCGAGGGCTTCTTCCTGCTCTGCGTCCTTTTAAACCAGCTTCTGACAGTCTTCTGCTTGCCATTCGAGCACTTATGGTCTTCCCAGTGTCTTCTGACAGAGCTGCAGCGAACTCAGAAGAAGTTGTTTTGCTATATCTAACAGACTCTCGTTATAGTTTTCTATCCTGGCATTTCATTGTTATGCGTTTTGTGCCCCTTCTTTTCTTAGTTACGTGATACCAAATCACAGTGAATTTTTTAATAGCAGATTTCACTGCACATCAAGAAAATTTCTAGAAATTCTTTATCTTTCTTGAGATCTGTCTAGTTAATGCAAGATCTGTGAATTCACCCTTTGTTTCAATAGACAGTTTACTTTTTGGGCATTTTAGAATTAAATGATTCAAAATTCGCCACTAGATCACACACGGGAGTTATTTTGAGCTGCGAATGTCAAATATACACTGGCAAAACATTCGAATATTTTTTTCGAAAAATTGCATTTCCTTTGTTTAGATTTTACCCACTAAAGATATCCAACTATGATTTCTCGGGAAATTCTGGACAACGCTATATCTAACAGCCCATACCTCTAAGAAATTAATAAAAAGCTATGGCTGTCCTGAAGATAACATGAAGATACAGTGAATGTAATCGGGTACTTCGCAAATCTGGTTCAGAGGGTATCATCGTTGCTCTCTGTAAAATAGTGACATGTGAAAATATGTTCTTGCATTTCGCTGTTTTCTTCTTTTAGAGATAAACCAATTTCAGTACAAATTTTACGAAATCGTAAGGAATGTGTACTCTACCGTAATCCCAAACATTGAAACAACATGTGTCGCATAATCTGTGCCATACGTCTTTCTCCATATTCATTTATAACCGCAAAAAGCTGATGCATTCCGAAAAGGTATTTAAAGCATATTGTGGATTTTAATTAGAATAATCTACTGGTAATTTCTCTCACTTGTCCAGATTGTCCATGCTTAATTTTACTATAAACAGTTTTACTTATTGAAAGAAAATATTTTACACGTAAGTAACCACTTGTCACTCGATAAATTATTGCCATTAAAGAAGCTATTGCAAACCTCATTCTGCTGTGATATATTTAACTTATATTGGGAATATTTTACAATATCCAACATATTCTCCGTATGCTCTATACAACTTCTGTATAAATTTTACCAATTATGGAGAATGGATAGTCTACCATAATCCCAAACAACTTAGAATTATGTATCTCATAACCTTCGCAATCCTTCTGCATCCAGCTTCATTTACATCAAAAGACAGAATGCATTCCGAAAAGGTTTTATAAAGAATATGGTGAGTTTTAATGATAAAACCCTACTAGGATTTGCTATCACATATCGAGATAGTAAAGGCTGAATCGTACTGCTAATGTTATAATTTAATGAGGTGGAAAATGTACATGTAAGAACCCAGCAGCTAACAAAAGATAAGGTATTACAATTCAAGAAGATAAAGTCAAACCTCATTCTGCTGTAATCAACTTAACTTTTATGTTGAAATTTTACGTTATCCAACATATTCTAAGTACATTTGATCGAACTTTCGTTCAGATTTTATCAGATCAAGAGGAATGTGTTGTGTAACCGTTGGAAATCTTGACGGGGAATAGGAAGACAATTTTCCTGTTATATATGGTGCTGAGTGACTGGGTCTTGCTCTCATATATACAGACATTTAATGCTGAATCATACTACTAATGGATGAACTTAATGAAGCAAAACAATTAACCGTAAGTAGGCATCACTTGTGAAAAGATAGGGTACTATCATTGCAAATGATAAAATCAAACCTCATTCTAGAGTAATCAACTTAACTATTATGTCGAAATTTTACGTTACCCAACATATTCTACGTACGTTTGATCGAACTTTCGTTCAGATTTTATCAGATCAAGAGAAATGTGTTGTGCACCATAAACCCAACTAATGAAGAATGGTGTGTCGCGTAGCAATCACAATCTTTCTCCATGCAGACTAATGTACCTCAAAAGAAGGAATGCATTCCGAAAAGGTTTCTTTTAAATATATAACGAGTTTTAGTGATAATAATATAATTGTAATAGCATTCACATATTCAGATTGTTAATGCTGAATTTTATTGTAAAGGACTTGACTTATTAAACAAACAATATACTAAGTACCCTGTATTTGTTAGTCTATAAAATAATATTGCTATGTAAGAAGATAATATCAGACAGCATTCCGCTGTAATCAACTTAACTGTCATTGCAATTTTTATACATTATACAGCATATTCTCCGGAAATCTTTTCCCATCTTTGAATAAATTTTATCAGATCATAAGAAATGAGTGAGAATATTTAAGAACTATCTGTTGCGTAGCTTTCTGAATCCTTCTCCGTCCAAATTCATTTACCTCAAAAATAGGATTGCAAGTCGAAATGTTTTTTGAAGAATTTGGTGAGTTTTAATGAAACACGTGTACTGGGATTACTGTGCTTCACATATAACAGGTGTTCTGAGTTGGCAGTCAGAAGCTTGCAAGTCAAATAAAGCATGCATGGAAGGCAAAGGTAAAATATAGTACGGGTTGTCAATGTTAGATATTAGTGTTCTCATTTACGAAGTGTTATCCTAATTTATGCTTTTCTAATTAATTTATAGTTATCAAATTATTAAATGAATCTCTAACCATGTAAAGGAATGCGATAGACAGCATTTTTGGCCATGAATGTGAACTAAAATTATCTTCACCATGTATCTTCACTGCATCCATCCATAGAATTCTTGACGGGGAATAGGAAGACAATTCTCCTGTTATATAAGGTGCTCAGTGACTGGGTCTTGCTCTCACATATACAGATATTTAATGCTGAATCATACTACTAATGGATGAACTTAATGAAGCAAAACAATTAACCGTAAGTAGCCATCACTTGTGAAAAGATAGGGTACTATCATTGCAAATGATAAAATCAAACCTCATTCTAGAGTAATCAACATAAATTTTGTGTTATCCAATACACACAATACACACACTCCGTACAAATTATCCTACTTTTGTTCAGACTTTACAATATCTTGATGAATTTTCCATCCACTGTAATCCCAAACTTAGAAGAACTATGCTTCGAGTGGTTTTCATAATCCTTCTAATCCAGATTCATTTACATAAAAAGAAGAACTGTATTCAGAAAATATTTTTATTAAGTATATGGCGAGCTTTAATGAACATAATATAGTGAGAATTGGGATTACGTATCAAGATTGTTAATGCTGAATCGTAGTACCAACGAATAAACATTTTGTTGAAAAAAAAAGATATGTAAGAACCCAGAACTTGGGTTCATTGGAGACATTGGGTCCAATGGGTTCATCAACTTGGGTTCATTCATTATGTATTACCATTCAAGAAGATAATATCAGACCTCAATCTGCTATACACTATTTATCTTTTATTGGAAAAATTTACAATTTATACAATTACTATTACAATTTTATCTCGTCCAACATATTCTTCGATCACTTGTTTCAATTTGTTCATTTAACTACCACTTAAATCAGATTTTTTTTTTTTTTTTTTTGTACGAAATATTTTTGTGGTTGATGAAATTATGTACTTCAGATTCATACTATATAATGACATTAATTCTATACGTATGTTTTATTCGTTCTCATAAATATTTTGCATATCACCGTTATTTTGTCGAAGAGCATAGCGTCCTCTATTTGATGTCGATAAAAAGTAAAACAATTTCTATCTTATGATGCATTGTTACAAGTGGCATGAGTACAGATTAAATAAATTATATGTATATACATTTTATAATAATGTGCCATTTTTTGAAATTAAAAAAGTAACTCAGAAAAGAAAAACATTGATGTAATCACAAAGTTTTACAAATTAAGTAATGATTTTGTTTAATGCGAAATCTTCAAAATAAAATTATTTAAATGGTAGTTCAACCGCATTTTAATATCTCTGAAATGTCTGGTACATATGAAAATGACATCAGTAAATTTCAAAGAAATAAAAAATATTTAGACGTAGCATATATTTCTGCTATAGTTAAATTTTTGAACCATCTGTTCCGCTCAGTCTATGCTGATCTGATAATAAAATGATTATGTAAAATGTTAGTTCTGGACAGTATTAATATTTAAAATAGATTACAGATTATTCATTTTTTTTTCAAGCATCTCATCCAATTTAAAAACACGTTACTTTTAGTTTTACTTTAAGGTTTACTTTTAGTAATTTCGAAAAATACGTTTACTTAAAAAGAAACATAATAAAGTATTTTATTTTTTTATTCTGTTTTAAATAAGGAACCTTTGAAGATAAACTAAACAGCAAGATATTTTTTTAATAACATTAATTTGAAATTTTTAAGTACATAATTTATAAAAATCTAACATCGTATGTTTTTTAATTGCTGTTTTATTTTCTATTACTAAAATTATTTTGTTCAATATATATTCTAATTCACTTATTTAACCTATATTTGTTTTTGTTTAAAATTAAATTGCGATTAAATACCTGTGCTATTACTCATTCAGAGTTATTAATAATTAACAGTATCTTAATCTGTTTTAAAGTCATTATTAAACGAGGAATATAACTTTACAGAAATATTAAAATATTTTTTTTAATTACAAGCTGCTTTTTTACGACTTCTGACCTGAGATTACTATTGATTCAGTTTTCATAATACTTTTTTTATAACTAAAATATGTTCATTTGTAGATGATACTACCTATTTCTTTTATATATATTCCCATTTTTGATTTTTTTTTTAAGTTTAAAGGTTTTTAATGAAATTTCTTCAAAAAGACAGCAATCGGTTTTTTGCTCTTTTGCAAAGAAGAGGAAAATTTATTTTTCTCTATTTATTATCTCTTTATTGACGCCATTTTTGTATTGCAATAAAAAAAAAATATATTCTAAGTTTAAATAGATAGTGCTTAATTGTAATAATAATTGTACCCAATAATTGTAAAAGTTTAATCATATATTTTTTATATAAATTCATTAACCAGTAACATTTCCTAAGAACTGCATGCAAATAATTACATCAATTTCATAATTTGCTTCATTCCATCAGCTCTAAAATAACAAATTATGTCGGAACTATCCATTAAAACTTCGGAAAAAAAATTTCCAATGCGAAAATTAATTATTTAATTAAATGTGAATTTTCAACAAAAACGTGTATTTTCACTATAAAAACTATCATAATTTCCTACGATTGTGTCTAAGTAACGTGATTAACACCAGTTTATCATTCACCCTGAACCGAGATTAAAGAAATCGTAACTTCTTCCTTTAATGGATCAAGAAAAGTGCGCTGCTTCTTTAAGTGAAAATGACGTCATGTTCACAGTAATAACATATTTTCATGCATAAAAGTGTAGCATAGCAATACAGTTGTATCTTAATTATATTCAATATTTTTTTTTTTATTCCGCTGACAAAGAGATTCGAATCTGATTTCAGAAGAACGAAATGCTTCCGCAAATGAAATTTAAGTAATATTTAATAGAAAATCCGATTTACCATTCAGAAAACTAGACATTTTAATACGATATTCATGTCTCTGGAATTAGGTAGGAATAACCCCTCTCACAACTATAGTTCCAAACACGCTAGTGGTAGTTACGGTGGGTCTAAAAAATCGAAATTTTTAAGATCAACTTCTAATAGAGCTGAAAACTTGCCAACTACTTTGTAAATAGAAGAATAACGCCAATTTTTTTTAAAAATCGATTAAAAGCTTCAGGTCGCGCATCGTACTTGAATTTTGGAAAATATGATCAAATACGACAATTTTTGAAATTAATGATGAAAATTTAAAAATGGTCATACCTACTTTTAGTAGTGCGCAATATTTGCCTTTCGGAAATTAAAGAATAACACAGAAAGAAAAATATAAATCCGTTGAAATCTTTAGATCACGCATCGCCATTAAATTTAGAAAAATATTATCAAAATTGACAAAGTTTGATATACATCATGAATTTTTTCTTTCACAAAAACGTCTAATAATGTAAAAATATTGCGTTATCTGCTAAAAAACGTAACGTAAAACTAATTTTATATTAGGTTCATATATTTTAGTCCTGTATTGTTTTTAAATTATGAAAATTTTTATTGTGTGTGGCGCGGAAACTCATTTATGGCTTTCAGTTCCAATACTGAAAGAGTTTTTGAATCAATGTGAGGCAAAATGCACTCTGAACTGATTCTATTCAATATAAGAGGTGCAGTATCCTTGCATGTGGACCTTTTATTAAGTTCTGAGTAATCGTGAGCACTAACATTGAATTTGTTGTCGCAAAATTTCGCACAGTACTCACTCTTACGGTCACAGATTGCTTTGCTTTCCAAATCCGTCTGAATACAAATTTTCTTATATGCTCGCTTTCATCTATTTTCATGGACAATAACAGGATTTGGAATGAGCAAAGAATGCATCACGCTCAGTAACAGAGTCTATCACCTCCTGCAGTTTTTTTTCCTCCAGTACGGTATGCTATTTCTTTCTCCCAGCTTATTTTGTGTCCAAAAAATAACGTTACCTTACAGAAGGTAGCCGTAAAACAAACCATTACGATTAAATACTCTTTAGCAATTTTTTAAACTTCTAAGCATCGCAGATTTTAAATTTTTATACCGTCGTATTGGAAAAAAAAGTCCTTTTAAATGCATTTTGTTTGCACCCACCCTAGTGGTAGTGCGTCAAACGTGTAGTTGATTAAGTTTTCGGTTAAGTGTGCTAATTGACAGAATTTAAATTAGTTTTCTCATATACCGAAATTGAAGCTTATGTACTCTTAATCATTTTCTACTTTACACTATAAAAGATGCACAAAAACACAATGCTTCTGTCAGTGAAAATGACATTCAGTCAAAACACGAAACAAAAATCAAATGTCAACCATATATTATGAAGAACTTTCCAACACTACAAGAATATTTTAACAAAACTTCGATATTTAAGCAACTAAGCTAAATAAGGTACCTAAGTAAACATAAAAAAATACACAGTATTATTGGAAAAAACTATTTCAGCAATTATCGTCCATAGCCGATTATGTACTCCAATTATTTTGTAGAGTACTGAGTTTGATCTGTATAGTGGTATATAATCTATATAGTTGCGAAATATTATTTTGGTAAGAAAAGGAATAACACGTTGAAAATTCACATTCAGCATCTTAACCAATAGACGGAAGCATACTTGAATACTATTTATTGTACAGCCCTGTGCTTACTACCATTTTATATTTGCAACATATTAAGCTAAAATTTAATTTCGAACTACTGAAATTACACCTTCAGAAATTACCTTCCATAGGGGACGATACATCCAATTCTTTGCTTGGCCTTGTATATGATTTTATTTATATTCTAAAAACATCGATTAGCATATTCAATATAGTTCAGTTTGAAAATATGTAACTCAATTAAAAACAACATTTAAATAATTCAAGCTGACTCAGTAGCCCTTATAAATTCTTTTTTTGTAGCCCTGCGTAGGATCTAGAGCATTTATACTAGGGTGGATCGAAAAGTATAGGATTTTTTTTTTTCAAAATTACTTTTGGTGCGGGGTGAAAAAGTTGTGAGTTATGCATATTAGTTTATATGTGTTTTAAAAACTGAAATCTTTTCATACCTTCCGGTGATCCAAGCGCACTAAAATTAATTCAAAAATGACATTTTTATAAAAATTTATATATTTTTCTTTTTGGTTTATATATATTTTTTAAATTACTTTTGGCTCGGAGAGTGAAATTTGTCTTTTATATATATTAGTTTGCATGGTTTTTTTTTTATTATTAATGAAATCCATTCATATCTTCCGGTGCCCCAAGCGCCCCCAAACTCTTTAAAAAATTATTTTTTTACCTTTGCCTCTTGAGAACCTTGGAACAACACTACAAGTACCTCTTAGTTCTGTGTTGGATGTACAAAAAAATTATGTAGTTTACATATTTGTTTTATCCAAATCCATTCACATCTTCCGGTGCCCCAAGTATAATTAAAATTTGATTTTTTTAAGAAAACATATCAAATGTGTTAAAATTACGAAAATTGTTCAAAAATTTGGCAAAGCGTTTAGTTAGTGAAGTATAAATTTATAACTAATAGTAATTTTATAATAATATATGAAGTATAAATCAGAAAATCAAAGCATTAAATGGTAAAAATTATAAAAATTGAACCTAACTAGCAAATTTTTTTACTTCTTTAATTTTGTAGATTTTCATATTTCTAAATTTTATACTCCGTTTCGGTATGTAAATGTTGGAAATGTCTTCTTGATTTTATTCTATTCAATATAAAACCATGTCTCTTTTCTTGTCCAGATATACTTTCTGATACCTCAGTCACTAGGCGAATGCATCTTTCAACAGCATGGGTATGGCATGGCTATTTTGACCATTACTCCGTTTTTCCTACTTTTACCGTGCTCTCAATTTCTTCACAAGGCATATTTCCCAAAAGAGGTGGTTCAAAACGCCCAACTTGTTGCCAGTTAATAAATTCCTAATAATCATTTGCTTTAAAGTGTATTTTTAGCAGTTGAAAAATTCTTACTTCTGGTGATCCTCTATTCTCATTCCTAGCACAAATTAGCTTTCGTATTGCTGAAGACGTGATATGCTCTGTTAACTGAGAGCATTGAAAAACAAGTTTTCAGAATGACAAAAATATCAATTTATTTGAACAACAGCGTATAGAATATTTATTAGATTGTGTTCCAAATATCTAGAAAATGTGATACGTTCCCAAATATGCCGAGCTCCTTTTGTTATGGAGGGCTTTGTTTTGATAATGAACCATCCAGCAGTTGTTAACCATCTTGAGTGAAAAACTGTACAGCTGTATTTAATGCCAGGCCAGAATCGCATTGACCGCATGATGTTGCTCTGCAAATATCACATACATATTTCTGGTCATTATTGAGAACAATTTCATCTATGTTATCTGGCATATTCTCCACACTTATTTAAAAAATGTTGCTACTGCCTCACAGGTTTTGATTTATGTACCAATTGGCCCACAATATGCTATAGGACCAATTGTTGCACCATCTAAAATATTTAGTGCATGCCGTAAAGGCAACTTATTTGCATGAAGCAAACAAATACACCATTGTAAGAGTCTATTGAGTACCAGCTCCATCAGCCGAATAACTTCCTCCTTTGTTTCCAATATTCAAAGAATCAGGGTCCACAAGCCTTGTTTTTAGCCCATGATATAGATTAAAATATTAAATTTGTTATACTGACTTAATTATTTCACTTTTTAATATTAGAAGATTTATTCTGTACGAATTCAATAATAGTTTTTGTATTTTGTTCGGATTTAAATGATTTACACAAGCTCAAACTTCGTATTTGTCGTAGTTTTGATGAAAAATACACGATTTCTCTTAATTTTACTTCAATTATGTAAATGAGCGCAATCGCGCAACACTTTCTTCTTGACATACATTATAAAACATCAAAATTTACAACATATGTTAAAATAAAAGTGTTGCAAAACTGCGCTCATAGTAAAATATTAAAAATTGAGAGTTAACTGCATTCCTTCATGTCACTGACATATTTTACGATGCAGGGGCGTGTTTAAATTTGTTAAAATGAACGTAACTATTGCTAATAAGATTTGTGTCGCTGACGTGTGACATTATTACGGGTAATATTTTTTAATTTAATGTCATAAAATATATTTTTAGAAAAAATAGTACTTTGTTGTACATTTACGATTGACCAAGGGATGGTAGTAAACAAGTGACTTTTTTATTGCGAATAAAAGTATATATCTGGATTTTTGAATACTAATAAGTTAATAATTACTGGCGATAGTGATAAATGAAATAAAATAAATAAGAATATATTCTGTGGTAGCTGTTCGAAGAGAACAAAGTTGGAAAAGACAAGGCGTGTTATGAATCACTGATGGGGAAAATAATGACGCATCTATACTGAATTCGGTTATCGTTTCTAAAGCTTCAAAATTTAGGAACTGGCTTAAATCTAATGATGTTTTTATCATTGATCGTGGATGTCGAGAAAGTATAGGCTTCCTTGAAGATTTGGTTTCGATTACAAAGATACCATATTTTTTGCAAATTAAAAATCAGCATACGTGTGAAGAGGCGGATAAATCGAGATTAATAACATATGTTAAGTGAATCATTGAAGATGGAAATGGTATAATAAAATGATGGAAATCTTTAGACGAAGTAATGTCCAATTCACACCTACTATTGATAGGAGACTTTGTGATCATTATCTGTGCCATTTGTAAAGCTTTTTGACCACCTAGAATCAAGCAAAATAATGATGATGAGATTGTTTCAAAAATAATTATAAATCTAGTAAATCAACCTAATTAATTAAAAACGTTGGTAGAGTCTAAAAACTGGATGAGACGATAATAGTTTTGCAGCGAATGGAAGCACAAACAATGACGGATTTTCCTAGATTAACGATCACTGAATTGGGTAACTTTACACTTGGAGTGTACGAAATAAACCAAGGAAATTGTTATACTGAGGAACACCGGTATGATTTTGGACTCTATGAATCATTTGTTTATAATGAACCTAATGATATTATCAGTGTTCAGCTACAATCGAGACATACGTCTTCAAAGACATATAACGCATGGATTCAATACAACATCTGTTATTCTACACCGATTAATTATTGTTATTATCAGTGCAAAATATGAACCCGTGTAGTGGTTGTTGTGCAAATATTGCAGCCAATTTCTGGTATTTGGGATACCAAAGGCATCTGGCAGAAGCAATCTCACACTGCTGACAAAAAGGATTATGTTCTGGACACTGCTACCTCCCACTGGTCAGAAAGTGAACAATCTGTTACAGAAGAGTCTCATTAAGTTTTATCACTCTAGTTTTGATCATATTTTACATGTTTTGTTCATCCCATAACGTTTAATTAATATTCTAATATCTTAAAATATTTAATGTAATGTAATATCATGTTATTACCAAACTTTTAAACTTGTCTACTCTATATTTATAATTCATATGACCTAACATAACACATACATAACTATATGCTTTAAAACCTTTTGGGTCAAAAATGCCGCTTATGCACCCTGATCCTTTGTTCCGTCGCATCGAATTACTGTAAACTCAAATAATGGTATGTTGATTAAAAAAATGATTATTGCTTTATGTATGGCTTTAGCTTCTCCTGTTGAAAATGTATCGTGTCCAATATGCAGCAAGTTAGGTTCTATATTACAAGATTAATAATATCTCTCATTTGTGGTTGTTGTGTAGTACATTGTGTCCTTCATCATTTACACTTTTGTGTTGCCTTTTCTATGAAGGATAAAAATATATATATACATTTAATAATAAGCAATAAACGTTTTTTCATCCCCTGGCACTACTTTTTACGATATACAAATGATTCTTTAACTCTTATTTTTACTTATAAATTTTAGTTTAAAATTTGCATAAAAATCGATTTTCGGCAAATATTTAAATGTCTTGGGGCACAGGAAGAAATTTATCGAAGTAGAATTTTTTTGCATGTATGCTAGTATGCTTAAAATATAACTTTCGTAACCAGCACCAAAAGTAATAATAAAAAAAATTATAAATTTTCGTAAAATTTCAGTTTTTAACTATTTTCGAGCACTTGGGACACCGGAAGCTATGAATGGTATTTCAATAATAATAATAATAATAATAAACTAGTATGTTGTGGCCATCACAAAACTTTCTTCTATATAAATCACGCCAATTAAATCATTTAAATAGTAAAATAAATTACATCAATTTATTCATATAAAAGTATACCTGAATTTGAAATTTGATGAAAATTCGTGCATTAGTTATTGAAATAGAGCTGTAGCAGAAATTTTGAAAAATGTAGCATAGCAGTGCCACCTGTTGAGCGATTTGCACCAAAACACAAACAGTACTAATTCATATACCGGAATCGTAAACCGGAATCGCCAAAACACAAACAGTACTAATTCGTATACCGGAATCTGAAGTTGGATGAAAATCCGTGTATTAGTTCTGGAGCTAAAGCTACTGTGGAAATCACAAAAATGCAGCACAGCAGCGCCACCTGTTGAGCGATTTACACCAAAAGGTACAAAACATTAATTCATGTCAAGAACTAACTGAATCTGAAATTTGATGAAAATCCGTGCATTAGTTCTGGACATTGAGCTATTGTGGAAGTCGAGAAAAACGCTGCATAGCAGCGCCACCTGTTGAGCGATTTGCAGCAAATCATAAACAGCACTAATTCATATCCAGGTATACCTGAATCTGAAGTTTGTTGAAAACCCGAGCATAAGTTCTAGAGATAGAGCTATCGCGGAAATCACAAAAATGCAGCATAGCAGCGCCACCTGTTGAGCGATTTACACCACAAGGTGCAAAACGTCAACTCATGTCAAGCACTAACAGAATCTGAAGTTTGATGAAAATCCGTGCATCATGTCTTGAGATAGAGCTATTACGAAAATCGTGTAAATGCTGCAAAATGCAGCATAGCAGCGCCATCTGTTGGGCGATTTGCACCAAAACGTTATCAGCACCAATTCATATCAAGGATTAACTAAATCTGAAGTTTGATGAAAATCTGTGCATTAGTTCTTGAGATAGAGCTAGTGCAGAAATCGCGGGAAATGCAGCATAGCAGCGCCACCTGTTGAGCGATTTACACCAAAAACTAATCAGCATCAATTTGTATTAGGGACTAACTTAATATAAATTTTTATTAAATTCCGTGCATTAGTTCTTGAGATAGAGTGCCCACAAAATATATGTCACATACACACAGACAGACAGACAGACTCACAGAGTCACAGACAGACATTTTGTAAAAACATGTTTTTTGGAATCTCTGACCCCTAAAACGTGTAAATCCGTCGAAAACCGAAAGTCGAAAATTTTCATGAATCCAATACTTTCTTCTTGTAAAGATAGAAGAAAGTAAAAACATTTGCACCCCGCACCAAAAACAAAAAGAAATTACAAATTTTCATAAAACTTTCAGTTTTAACTATTTTCGGGGCACTTGGGGCACCGAATGATATGAATGGATTCTAACAGAAAAAAATAAATGTAAACTAATGTACGTAAAAGACAAATTTTTCACTCCGTAACAAGTCGATTATCTGCATCTCTACTTTTCCATCCACCTTAATTTATACACACCACGTAGTATGTAGCAATTTAGTTAATTATAAATTCGCATATTATAACTCAATTGCACCTCCAGCAACTTTAGATAATATTGAGTACTTTAGATACAGTACTGAATCCGAAACATTTTTGTGTCCCTGTAAATGCATAATAAATGCTATACACTTTATACGTACTACTTTCATTAGGGTAGACCGGGGCTAGTTGGCCATAGGGGCATGTTGGTCAAGTCGCGATATTTTTTAAACTTTGCGTTAGATGACATTGCCATTCCAGCCAAGTATGCGTTGCATCGCTTTCCTCCTCCAACATCAGCATCATTGAAGTCGGAGCATCCGTTAGAGAATTATTGAGAATTTCCAAAATTTTGCAAAGGTGAGTAAATTTACTCTCTTATAAATAATCGTTTTTTATTTGTTTGTAGATTACATTTTAGATGTTGATATATAATAATACAGAAAAATAATTGTTCGTAGTTATTGTAGGGCATGTTTTTTTATTGAAATACTTTCAGGATAATTTCTTACAGTCATAAAAAATAAAAATGGCGATATGGGGTTAGTTGGCCAATTTAGCACGGGGCATGTTGGCCACCTGGCCAACATGCCCCGTAGGAATTTGGCTGTGGGCTATTGGAATTTTTATAGTTTTAACGAAATATTTTAATAATCACTTATTATTATTTTAATTTATTATTAATTAATAGTAAGGAATTATTTTATTTATTTAATTCCTAGTTATTTCAGTCAATCTTAAAAAAAAAAGAAGTTATAATGTATTTACCTCCTCCCCAAATTAAATCAGCTGCTCCTGTTGTACAAAAACATTTATAACTTTCATAATTATAGAAAAATTCATGTTGGCTTGGCCTACAGGTGAAGGTAAATTTCGAAGCTAAGTATTAACTTCACCAATAATTTAATGGATTAAGGGAAATTTGATTTTTTTCTTATACAACCTCCCCTCCCGCCAAACACACACACACACTTTTTACTTTCTTCTATCTTTACAAGAAGAAAGTATTGGATTCATGAAAATTTTCGAATTCCGGTTTTTGACGTATTTATACGTTTTAGGGGTCAGAGATTCCAAAAAACATGTTTTTACAAAATGTCTGTCTGTGACTCTGTGAGTGTGTCTGTCTGTGTGTATGTGACACAAATTTTGTGGGCGCTCTATCTCAAGAACTAATGCACGGAATTTAATAAAAATTTATATTCTGTTAGTCCCTAATACAAATTGATGCTGATTAGTTTTTGGTGTAAATCGCTCAACAGGTGGCGCTGCTATGCTGCATTTTTCACGATTTTCGCAATAGCTCTATCTCAAGAACTAATGCACGGATTTTGATCAAACTTCAGATTTAGTTAGTCTTTGATATGAATTGATACTGATTACGTTTTGGTGTAAATCGCCCAACAGGTGGCGCTGTTATGATGAATTTTGCAGGATTTACACGATTCCCCCAATAGCTCTGTCTTAAGAACTAACGCACGGATTTTCATTAAACTTCAGATTCAGTTAGTCCTTGATATGACTTGCAACTGATTATGTGTTGGTGTAAATCGCCCAACAGGTGGCGCTTCTGTGCTGTCTTTTTCACGATTGCCTCAATAGCTCTATATATAACTAATGGACGAATTTTCATCTAACTTCAGATTTAGTTGTATGTTGACACAAGTTGTTGTAAATTAGGTTTTGGTGTTAATCCCCCAATAGGTGGCGCTGCTATGTAGGAATTTTCACGATTTTCGCTGTAGCTCTATCTCAAAAACTAATGCACGGATTTTCTCCAAATTTCAGATTCAGTCAGACGTTGACATAAATTGTTGCTGATTAGAATTTGGTATAAATCACCCAATAGGTGGCGCTGCTAGGCAGCATTTTGCTGGATTTACATGATTTCAGCGATAGTCATATCTCAAAAACTAATGCACGGATTTTCTCCAAACTTCAGATTCAGTCAGACGTTGACATAAATTGTTGCTGATTAGAATTTGGTATAAATCACCCAATAGGTGGCGCTGCTAGGCAGCATTTTGCTGGATTTACACGATTTCAGCGATAGTCATATCTCAAAAACTAATGCACGGATTATCTCCAAACTTCACATTCAGTCAGACATTGACATAAACTGTTGATGATTAGGATTTGGTATAAATTACCCAATAGGTGGCGCTGCTAGGCAGCATTTTGCTGGATTTACACGATTTCAGCGATAGTCATATCTCAAGAACTAATGCACGGAATTTCATATCTTTAGAATCCTCATGAGATGCATAGATTGCCACTTAATTCTGGCAGTGTGATAGCGAATTTTGATATATTAACATGTATGACATAGAAGAAAGTTTTGGGATTGGTATATCCGACTAGTTTGTTTTTAATTTCTTTTTGCTGTAAGAGTTGCTCCTATCCAAAATCCTGTCAATACAAAAGTTGACGATAATAATAAGAGAATTTATGATAAATGTAAATAAATTTGATATCTTGTGAATTGACGAAGTTGTGAATTTTTTCTTCTGAAAACATATATTTTGCACTCCTTAAAGACATTTTTAATTGTATCAAAAGTCTGTCATGTATAATTTTTTGTCCCGTTTCCTAGAGGTTTTGAAAACTTTAAACTGATTGGATATGTTATCGCGTCCATAGAAAAGTATATATATATATATTGTATATTTTGTCTATAACTGGTTTTTGCATCAAATCTGGTAAATTTTCATGTGTTTAAATGATTTAATTATACAAAAAGGTTATATATATATATATATATATATATTAGATAGATAGATAATGTTTTGAACTGGTGGTGGTTTTGGGCTCTTGGGGTCATGATCGGTGTAGATCTGCAAAAGTTTTTCAAAAATTCCAACATATGGGAGATTGCTATAGGTAGTATTTCTTACGAAATCTACCTAAATGTTCCGCCTCCTAGTGTTACATACTACCGCTAAAAGTAACAAATCTGACAATCAAAATCTACCCGACTCTGATATTTCTCAATTATTAATAAAATCTCCTAGTTCCCCTATCCAGAGAAGAGTTTGCTACAAATAATGATTTATGACATCACATTTTATGAAGTGAGAACCTCTTACCTGGGTAGTTCTTCGTTGAAACTAAATAATCCTTTCTGTCTTCATAATCCATAAAAAGGGCAGTTTCAGGAAACATTTTTTTAATTATCAAAAAATATATTTTCCTTTAAGAAATATGTTGCCCCTTCCACAGACAGAATAGAACTGCATTTCCTGAACCGTTAATAAAGATCAGCAGTTCAAACAAAAAATATAAAAAAATTATATCATCCAACATAATTATATCAAGCACATTTCTATATCCTAACTTATTAGATTATCTAAATCTCATTATACCAATTATAAATCATGAATGTAATCAATAATATATATATTTCATGATAAACAAACCGGGTATTTTTTATACTTGATTAGGCATTGTAGTTTTATATAAACGAAAATTAACATTATTTCAAAGAAGCATCATGAAGCAATATTACATTTTACTGACAGAAATTTGAAGGGAATGATGCGTTAGAAAAACATAATAAACGAAAGAAAAGAATTATTGCACCTAACAGATATACATAGGCCATGATATAATTTATTTATGATCTTGTGTTTATAATAAATCATATAATTAAGGATGAATGATTTCTTAAATTACTGTACTGTAAGATTTACGGTGTTTTAACACCTAGCATGCCTTTATTAAAATTTATTAATGTTCCGTAACGTATTAAAGGCATTTTTTTTTAGAAAATAAAATCAATTTTTAAAGCAATTTTTGGTCGAAGTTAATAATTGGAATAACTCACAGTTTTAATATTTATTTTTTTTTTAAATTTACGTGGCTACATTGTGCTTTCGTTCGCAAGAAATAAAAATAAAAATTTGGTAAAATTTTGATCATTTCTTAAACATCTCCACTATCAGAACATTAAAAAATGGCTTGGACCAACTTAACCCGCGGGGCAGGTTGGCCCAAGCGACTTGGTGTGAATTTGAGCTTCTAAACTAATACTTATAGTTAATATTTTCAAGTTTTACTATTGTGACTTCTTCCTGAAAGTACACTGATAGTGGTAACATATAAAGAAATTTAAAATGTTGAATTGTAATTTTTAAAAAATTATTAGAAGTAAAAGCGGGCCAACTAGCCCGGTCTACCCTATATTTGAAATAGTGTAACATAATTAAAAAAACACTGCAAGCAGTTTTTCTCTATTATACCATTTGTAACCAAACTATTTCCTTTGACCCTGCAAATTAATATGTTTTTTACACACCATATTCTACAGAATGCATATTTTAGAACAGTTCACAATTGCGTATAAATTTCATTGTTTTGGAAATTCTATAACATCATTAAAACGCACTAGAAAGGCCTTTTTTCCACTAGATTTGTATGTCTAAATCTGTATAGTTTTAAGTACATGCAGATTCAGTTACAGCAAGTTTTAGCCTATACATATTTTTGTATTTGACTATAAATGTAGACCAGGATAATTTTTTTCTTCGAAACTCTTTCTTTTGTAAGTACTTTTTGCTATAATACAGCATTTTTCTTTTGAAAGCTTCCTTATTAGAATTAGGATAAGAGAAGAGATGTCTATTGTAATACTTTAGGAGAAAAAGTTTATTTAAAAAATATTTATTCTTCTCACAAACGACAAATGCTACTCTTTTGTTGTAACATACGGCTATCAAATGAATGAAAGGGTGTTGGCCTTGTAAATTGCAAATAAGTTTTAGGACAGCTTGCTTTTAGTCAGATTGCATTTTTTTAAACGTGTTACCGCATTTATTCATTGCTTGTCAAAATATTTTTACAAAAAGTGTTCTTTGTCAGATGAATGTATTCATGGAAGTGGCAGGAAAAAGTTAACTAAATGAAAAAAAAAAGAGGAGACAGTCATTTCACGATTTTTTTAGACCAAAATTTCAAATAAAATGTTTTTAAATAAGAACATAAAATGAAACGTGTTTCAATCTCTTCGTAATTTTGTGCTTACCTTTTCATTTTTACAAACTTTGTGCAAACCCAGACAAAAACAACAAAAAAGAAATTTTATTCATTAAATATTAATTGTAAACTTAACAAATATTTTCAATATAAATCAAATATATTACCTATTATTTTTTAATCGTAATTATATATAACTTGAGCTTATTACCATTCTCGATATATAAGGTATTATTATTAGTTTTTCTCTTTATTTAATGTTAGCAATTAAAAACATATTTTCGTTAAAAAATATTTCTAGTATTAAAGTTTTCAATTAACAACGATTTAAAAATATAATCATATATAAAATATATAACTTACATTACACAACTGAAAGGTACTAATAAGGATATTACCATATATAATCGCAAGGGAAATAGATGAAAACAATATATCTATAATTTTTATTAAAAAATATTAAAAGATTATATATTTCATTTATATTGAAAATATATTTTTATTGTACATATATTTACTTTTGTATTTGTGTCGCATTAAAAAAAATTTGAAAATTTCATTAAATTTATGCCATTCGTAATAGATAAATAGCCATAGTGGTACCATATGAAACCACTTATTGTTGCGTTGTATTTAACAACTTTGTTGTAAATCTATAATTGATACATAAAATGTCGACAGGCACATGGAGTACCTGCAAAAAACTAATACGTGTGAAAAAAGTAACTAATTTTTAAAATACCGATTTTCATAAAATAATAGCCAGTTAAAAATTAAAACTTGCTTTTTGTATATACTACTTGGTACGCGACGCACAGCTAGCAGGCGTGGCAGGTTTTGTCACATTAATTTATTTATTTTTAATAACATGTAGGCATTTGTATAAAAAAAGGATTATACAAATTTCAAAGCGTAATTGTGCGCAGTAAATAAATTTTTTTGTTTGGCAAAACAGATTGGACATTTTTTTAGCACTAATAGTATTCACTAAAACAGTTATTTGTGTAGGATAAAAGATTAAACGAATGTTAAGCAGTAATAGTACGCAATGGAAAAAATTTCTGTATATGGAAAATGATCTGGTGAATTTTAAGAGGTAATAGTTTGCAGTAAAGAATTTTCTTTAATAGTAAAAAATATTGAAAGAATTTAAGCGCTAATAAGACGCACATAACAACATTTCAGTATATGAAAGAACATTGGACAAATATTAAGTGTCTATAGTAAGCAGTAAAACAATTTTGTAGTACAGAAAAGCATGGTCGTTATGCATTTTTCCATTGAAAAATGCGACGTGTCTCCCTCCAAATCTCAAGCACTTAACAATAATTGTGTATATAGAAAAAGAGTGGACAAATATTAAATTGTTGTAATACACACTAAAACAATTGTCTGTATAAAAATCTAGGTTTTTATGCATTTTTCTTTCGAAAAATACAGCGTGTCTCTCCAATTTGAATCTGTACAAACATAACAATTGTTTGTAACTATAACTACGAAAACGAAATTTTAAAGAAATTTTCAACCGAATTATCTGGCATGGTTTTAAATGCAATTATATAATGAAAAGTGATGGAAATGTAAAGCCTTTTAGGCATTTGACTTTTACAAAAGGAATCATCTACATATTCAAAATTGCAATAGCTTGGGATTTTCAAAAAATGGCGTTCAATTTTGACACTTTGTTTTGAAACACGATAAAATTTTATGTTTTTTAATGAGATAAATTAAAAGCCCTAAACATTTCTCCAGCCGCATCCGTGTGGGATAATTTGGTTATAAAATAGTATAGATTATTTGTTTTTTTTTTCAATGATTTACATAAACTTTGATATTTTTCGCATCGGATTATACAATTTTTAATTCAGTTCAGTAAATAAAAATAAATATCGTTTAGTAAATAAACGTACATTTAATTCAATTTCAGCTATAATTGAATATGCGAGGAATCTCAAAAACGATTATAAATTATTTAAACAAAATAAAAAAAGGAAATAACATTTAAAATGTATTTTATTACGTGGATGAATTCTCCCTAATTGCACATACAATTAAAATGTTTATATATAAATATGTTATAGATTTTTCTGGTACATTCAAAGGAAAATTTTTAATTAACAATCTTTAAATACCTTCAAACAATAATAATACAGAACGAAAAACCTTCTTTAAACATTCAAAATTCAATACAATTTTAAAAATTGTCTATTAGCGAAATTCAAATCATTAAAACAACCTCATTTGTTTAACATATTTAATGCATTTTTATTCCGAAAAATACAACGTGTCTCTCACCAATTTGAATCTGTACAAACATAATAATCGTTTGTAACTATAACTACGAAAACGATATTTTAAAGAAATTTTCAACCGAATTATCTGGCATGGTTTTAATTGCAATTATATAATGAAAAGTGATGGAAATGTAAAGCCTTTTAGGCATTTGACTTTTACAAAAGGAATCATCTACATATTCAAAATTGCAATAACTTGGAATTTTCAAAAAGTGGCGTTCAATTTTGACACTTTGTTTTGAAACATGATAAAATTTTATGTTTTTTAATGAGATAAAGGAAAAGTCCTAAACATTTCTCCAACCGCATCTGTGTGGGATAATTTGGTTATAAAATAGTATGGATTATTTTTTTTTTCAATGATTTACATAAACTTTGATATTTTTCGCATCGGATTATACAATTTTTAATTCAGTTCAGTAAATAAAAATAAATATCGTTTAATAAATAAACGTACATTTAATTCAATTTCAGCTAATTGAATATGCGAGGAATTTCAAAAACGATTATAAATTATTTAAACAAAATAAAAAAAGGAAATAACATTTAAAATGTATTTTATTATGTGGATCAATTCTCCCTAATTGCACATACAATTAAAATGTTTATATATAAATATGTTATATGTTTTTCTGGTACATTCAATGGAAAATTTTTAATTAACAATCTTTAAATACCTTCAAACAATAATAATACAAAACGAAAAACCTTCTTTAAACATTCTAAATTCAATACAATTTAAAAAATTGCCTATCAGCAAAATTCAAATCATTAAAACAACCTCATTTGTTTAACATATTTAATGCATTTTTCTTCCGAAAAATACAACGTGTCTCTCTCCAATTTGAATCTGTACAAACATAACAATCGTTTGCAACTATAACTACGAAAACGAAATTTTAAAGAAATTCTCAACCGAATTATCTGGCATGGTTTTAAATGCAATTATATAATGAAAAGTGATGGAAATGTAAAGCCTTTTAGGCATTTGACTTTTACAAAAGGAATCATCTACATATTCAAAATTGCAATAGCTTGGAATTTTCAAAAAGTGGTGTTCAATTTTGACACTTTGTTTTGAAGCACGATAAAATTTTATGTTTTTTAATGAGATAAAGGAAAAGTCCTAAACATTTCTCCAGCCGCATCTGTGTGGGATAATTTGGTTATAAAATAGTATGGATTATTTTTTTTTCCAATGATTTACATAAACTTTGATATTTTTCGCATCGGATTATACAATTTTTAATTCAGTTCAGTAAATAAAAATAAATATCGTTTAATAAATAAACGTACATTTAATTCAATTTCAGCTAATTGAATATGCGAGGAATTTCAAAAACGATTATAAATTATTTAAACAAAATAAAAAAAGGAAATAACATTTAAAATGTATTTTATTATGTGGATCAATTCTCCCTAATTGCACATACAATTAAAATGTTTATATATAAATATGTTATAGGTTTTTCTGGTGCATTCAATGAAAATTTTTAATTAACAATCTTTAAATACCTTCAAACAATAATAATACAAAACGAAAAACCTTCTTTCAACATTCTAAATTCAATACAATTTTAAAAATTGCCTATCATCGAAATTCAAATCATTAAAACAACCTCATCTGTTTAACATATTTAATGCATTTTTATTCCGAACAATACAACGTGTCTCTCTCCAATTTGAATCTGTACAAACATAACAATTGTTTGTAACTATAACTACGAAAACGAAATTTTAAAGAAATTTTCAACCGAATTATCTGACATGGTTTTAAATGCAATTATATAATGAAAAGTGATGGAAATGTAAAGCCTTTTAGGCATTTGACTTTTACAAAAGGAATCCTCTACATATTCAAAATTGCAATAACTTGGAATTTTCAAAAAGTGGCGTTCAATTTTGACACTTTGTTTTGAAACGCGATAAAATTTTATGTTTTTTAATGAGATAAAGGAAAAGTCCTAAACATTTCTCCACCCGCATCTGTGTGGGATAATTTGGTTATAAAATAGTATGGATTATTTAGTTTTTTTTTCAATGATTTACGTAAACTTTGATATTTTTCGCATCGGATTATACAATTTTTAATTCAGTTCAGTAAATAAAAATAAATATCGTTTAATAAATAAACGTACATTTCATAAAATTTCAGCTAATTGAATATGCGAGGAATTTCAAAAACGATTATAAATTATTTAAACAAAATAAAAAAAAGGAAATAACATTTAAAATGTATTTTATTATGTGGATCAATTCTCCCTAATTGCACATACAATTAAAATGTTTATATATAAATATGTTATATGTTTTTCTGGTACATTCAATGGAAAATTTTTAATTAACAATCTTTAAATACCTTCAAACAATAATAATACAAAACGAAAAACCTTCTTTAAACATTCTAAATTCAATACAATTTAAAAAATTGCCTATCAGCAAAATTCAAATCATTAAAACAACCTCATTTGTTTAACATATTTAATGCATTTTTCTTCCGAAAAATACAACGTGTCTCTCTCCAATTTGAATCTGTACAAACATAACAATCGTTTGTAACTATAACTACGAAAACGAAATTTTAAAGAAATTCTCAACCGAATTATCTGGCATGGTTTTAAATGCAAATATAATGAAAAGTGATGGAAATGTAAAGCCTTTTAGGCATTTGACTTTTACAAAAGGAATCATCTACATATTCAAAATTGCAATAGCTTGGAATTTTCAAAAAGTGGTGTTCAATTTTGACACTTTGTTTTGAAGCACGATAAAATTTTATGTTTTTTAATGAGATAAAGGAAAAGTCCTAAACATTTCTCCAGCCGCATCTGTGTGGGATAATTTGGTTATAAAATAGTATGGATTATTTTTTTTTCCAATGATTTACATAAACTTTGATATTTTTCGTATCGGATTATAAAATTTTTAATTCAGTTCAGGAAATAAAATAAAAAATCTTGTAATAAATAAACGTACATTTAATTCAATTTCAGCTAATTGAATATGCGAGGAATCTCAAAAACGATTATAAATTATTTAAACAAAATATAAAAAGGAAATAACATTTAAAATGTATTTTATTATGTAGATCAATTCTCCCTAATTGAACATACAATTAAAATGTTTATATATAAATAAGTTATATGTTTTTCTGGTACATTCAATGGAAAATTTTTAATTAACAATATTTAAATACCTTCAAAGAATAATAATACAGAACGAAAAACCTTCTTTAAACATTCTAAATTAAATACAATTTAAAAAATTGCCTATTAGCGAAATTCAAATCATTAAAACATCCTCATCTGTTTAACATATTTAACCGTCTATACTAATTTTTTTAATACTTAAAACCGTATTGAAAACTTGATATTTTGTGAAAATTAAAGAGAAATTTTAAAACAAAATCAAATAAATTTTAATTTTTAAAAACAAAATTAAACACTTTTAAATTTTTAAAAGCAAAACTAAATAGAAATTTTATTACTTTTGAACCAATATAAAAATATTCTAAGAAATAATTACCGAGTTAAATACATTTGTACTTCTTGCCTGAAGCAAAAATATACTTTCAATTTTTTAAATATATAATTCAAGTTCATTTAACATTCACAATATCAATGTTTAGAAATATAGAAAATTTAGTTCATGATACTTCTCGGGGTAACTTTTATGTTTGCAGAATAGCAGTATTTGCACAAAGTCGTGATTTAGAGATAAATATGCAATATGAAGTGGGTAAATGCTCCCATGTGACTCATTTTGCGGAAAGATACGCGATTGAAGAGCGAGTTTTATCTCGTTCAGTGAGTATTTAGAGATATTTGATTTTGCTGTGGGTTATTTAAAGAGCAGAAAATTTCTCGTCAGCAGAATAACCGATACCTGAAATTATGTGTTATTTAAAACACAAAATAATATTGTAAACTCCAGAAATTTTGAACAAATTTAGAACAACTAAAGTTATACAACTTTGGGATTACAATAATATATATGCTAAAAGATAATGATACGGATTAAATACGTCTGTACTTCCTCCGTAACTAAAGTATAATTTCAAGTTATTAAATTTACTGGGTGTCTCTTTTCATCGTTGACTAATAAGTAATTACTAAATTGTTAATTTTATTGGGATGCAAATGCAAAAATATTTCAAATATTATTCTTTATAGCACAAAATTTCGTTTAAGTCAAAATATTTGTTTTCTTAAGTTAGGAGTTTAAAATTTTATAAGGTGCAATACTTTTCAATAAGTTAAATAAATTATAAATAGAAAAGCGATAAGGTTTCTACAAGGAGGGAAACAGTAAATATTATATTCCTGTACGACCAGTACCGACCGAGATATTTTCATTTTTTGCGGCATGTTCTGGTACTATAAATAGAAAAGCAGATTTTTAGTGCTAAAAACGTCGAAAATTCATACATTACAAAGTAGGGGAGTGTAGCCGAATTTGCACCACTTCATCTATTTTCAGGTGTAACTCAATTCCTTTTTATAATTCCTGCAAAATACAACTACACGCGTCCAATCTATTTATCTACTAAATAAATAAATCTTTAGAAAAAATTCTTTTTGAAAATCTTAAGTTTATTTTAATTTGAAGAATTTGTCAAAAGTCGCCTAAGTTGGACCCCCAGTCTCCTAAACTGCATCAAAGAATATTAGGCTATATTTCAAATGAAAATCAAATTTCAAATTAATTGCTTAAAAGGAGCAAAGGTCAACCTATTGAAAAAGATTCCATGTCATGGACTCGACCCTTGCCATCAGTATAGCGCACTGACATTCTACCGACTAAACCACATGGAATGATACCCAAACTGGAACTTCTCATTATTACAGTTTGGCAATGCTACTAACGCAGCACAAGATGGAATATATTTCGGTGAGCCACTGATATGGGGCAAACATGATGCGTAATTAAATCCAGCATCGATTGAAACTAATGCTTGGGAAAATTTCCAGAGAGAAACATTCGCCTTGCTTGCAGTACTTCAAGTGAAAATCAAATTTTAAGCAATTAATTTGAAATTTGATTTTCATTTGCAATATTGTATGCAAGGCGAATGTTTCTCTCTAGAAAAATTTCCCAGTATGAATATTAGGCTGTTTTAAAGAGTAAGGAGTATAAATAATTTTATTAAAAGCAAACTTTGCGATTAATAAAACAATCAAACAAAACAACAGCAATGAAATATAATAAAGTCAAATGTCAGAAAGTAAGAGTAACTTTTTTATATCAAAATGTATTCAAAATATAAATTACATTTATATTTAATTAAGATTAGAAATTATAAAAAAAATTGCCAGTTACTTCAATGTGTGTATGAAGTGATGCAAGATTTACAGATGAATTTCTTTTGTTCATTTTTTTTTTCACCAACGCACAAAACATAGATCCATATTTTGCAATCTGAACACTGAATCATTTCTGGTATTTTATTTTTCTTACAAATTAGGCAAAACCAATCATCACTGTATTGATTTTTCATTGTAGATTCTGAATCATTAGACACCTTTTTTGGAATAGAAGTTTTCTTTACCTTATATCAGTAATTCTTTCATTTAATAATTATCTTTCCCATTGAATTATGTTCCAATTGCTTTTCTGCATTGAGAGTTTCCTTTTTGTCGTTTTTAACTACAAGGTTTACTTTATATGACGAAGATGTTAACACAGCTGTATTTTGGCTCCCTCTGTACTTTGACTTAATAGATTTGGGCAAGAGGGTAACATTTCTAATAACTTGTTGGCTTTTTTTTTGGAGGGCGAGTTGGGGATTGTAGCTGCCGCCTTTTATTGGGCCAATCTTATCACTACTTACACTTTCCTTTTATTTTCCTATACCTTTGACAACTTTTGGTGTTACTGGTGTTTATCTTCCAGACAGTTTGTCTGTGTCGTTTACATCAATTTTTTACTCTCTAAGATTTAGTAGGTTTCATGATTACTGACTCTGACTCCGAAATATTACTAGCAGGAGAATCAACGGACTTATCTGCAGTTCCTATCTCCTCGTCAATAATAAGTGCAGAAACAGCTGCAAAATAATGACTTTTTTAAATATGCCTGTTAGGAGACCAAATACTTCTTCCTTTAAAAGATTGGACGGTGGTTTCAACGGTTGCTACTCTTCTGTAAGCGACAGATAAAAGCTGCGGGACTTACAAAGTTGTCAGAGGGAAATCTTCATGAGCTCAAAGCCACGGTTCTTGTGCTTCTACGTTATAGATATTGAAGATTTAAAGAAGGCTACATCCAAAAGTTGCAACTGTGGCTTATATGCTCTGGTAATTGCAATATAATAATGTTATTTTCCCGGGAGAAAACTATGGCATAAAGGTTTTGACATGTGTCGCATAGCCATCAAGCAACAATACTACACCCTTCCCATCAGCGCTTTTCGTATGGTCACTAAAATGTTTTATCCCTTTTAACCCCATGACCGCCGAGCAAAAGGGTATTTTTAGCAAAAGGGTAAGCTAAAAAAAGTTATTTTGTCCAACATGACGTAATTTTTTTTTAAATTATGTATAGCTATAGAAGCCTTGAGAGTATGAATCATAACTTAATTTTTAAAAAATAAATTATATATGTAGAATTATATTAATTTAAATAATTCTTCTATTGCAGTAAAAACTGCAGCTTAGTGAACGGATATATCAGTTCGCGGCGGTTAGAAGGTTTTAAAAATAAATCGGAATTGATGTACCCATTGATCACAGTATCTCGCTCGTTTGAAAATGCACATTTGAGGGATATAATGTTCTGCTGCCCTTATACGACAAACAACAGTTGTGTACATCTCTTTCTCTACTTGTTACTCCTTGAATTTGTCATTTACCTTTCTCTCGTACCACTTTTTATAATTTTTTTGCACAGTAGTGAAGCCAGATTAATCCACATTATACATTCGTGTAGAATCGATCATATGTTCGTCTACAATTCCCTGTAGAATACCAAAAAAATCATAGACTCTTTCCCTGTTTAAACCTTTTGCTTTTACCAAAGACGTGGAATCTGGCTGCCTAAGACACAAAATAGGATGGCGTTTCACGAATTAATACAACCAATTTTTCTGCCATTTTCTGGTCATTGTTAAAAGTGTGAGTCAATTTGTTAATTTAAATGCGAGCCGTTTGATGTCCTTGATAGTCAAACTAAACATCCGCGCCTCAAAGTATGACCAGCTAATTATTGCTCAAATTCCGGTGAGAATATAGGTGGTCGTCCAAGTGCTTTTATTTCGTTGGCAAACGAGTTTTATGGTCATCGGGTCTTTTGATCGTTGCTTTAGGTACCTTCTATATTCTGGCACATTCAGTTAGACCATAGTCTCCATTCTTATAGGCTGCAGTGGCCAAGCTTAGGCCCTGCAATCTCCATGGAGCATATTTCGCTCGATTTGGCATTCTAGAGCAGAAAAAAAGAAACATCATGTATCACGGCAAAGTTTATGAAAAGATTTCCAATTGTATCAAACTACTGTTAAGAAATTTCATTTTTGTTCGTACATTTAAATGTGATATCTAAATAAACATTCAAACAAAAACAACTGGATAAAAATTTATTTTCTTCAATTGCTGTCCATAGCCGATAATTGTAAGTATTCATTCGTGTATCCCTGTGTATAATCGATACATCTCGTAATGATATATAACTTGCTTAATTTTAACATGCATAGCACAGCTGAAAAAGCATGCCGAACAGTTATGACTCATAATCAGTACTGTAAAAGAAGAATTTTAAATGTACCAGTACATAAGTGGTAGAGTGGATAATCTATACAAAACATTTTTTAACTCCCTTCAGTAATGTATAGGACTGTATGTATGGGCCAGTATGTATGGACCATCTAATCAATAGTATATGGGCCAGCTAGTCAGTAATGTATGGGCCAGATAATGTATGACAGCAATAATTTTCATTATGTTTGAAATAGTGTAACACCATTATAAGACACTAAAAGCCATTTTCCACATATATTACTATGTAATGTGTTTTTTTGTGCATCCCTGCAGTATAGGCTGCAGGGATGCACATTATATTTTATAAAAGGTATGTTGTCTTTTATTTCATTGATGCATATAAATTTCATTATGTTTTAAACATTTAAAATTATTAAAATGCATTAAAATTATTTTATTCATTGACAGTAATTTAACAGAATATTTTTAGTGCCAATGTAACTATTCATATTCAATACCAAACATGTAATGTCCAATTTCTATAATCTATATAAGTTACATGACAATCTGAACATATTTACGCGAGTTAGAATACGGTTATACAGACGGTCAAACAACTCAAATCCATTAATACTTTTCAATTAAATTAAGAAAAGTGTTTAAAAAAATATGCTATAATGAAAAAAATACACGCTACGATTAATCAAAACATTATGTATTCAAACAGTGTTGAATTCAAAGGATACCCCAACGGAGCCTTCAAATGTCCCATCCGCCCAGGAAGGTTTGAGATTTTATGCTTTTTAATGGAAAAAATGGAATCCCCCCTCAGAATTGTAAAAAGTCTCCCTCTCCCACTCACGGATACGTGACTATCACGAAGGAAATATCTTAATTTAACACTTTAAATGAAATACTCCGTATGAATAAAGAATTCGGAGAAAATAAATACAAATACGTACAAAGTAAAACAAATTGCAAACAAAATTCATTTCATATACATGTAAGGTCAACGTCCCTAAATGTCGTGAACATGTATTTCCGGACAGATTCACGGGCAGCCCCGTGTAAATGGTAAAATTAGACAATCAGACTTCTAAAACAAAACCCGAAACATTTCTCACCATTTAAAACATTTTCTTTAAAAACATTTACCATTAAAATAGACATAGTTCATTATAAAACGCCCCCATCTTCCATAATTGAGCCACAAAATCCAGAAAGTGGCTGACTAATGTTTCATTTACATGTATTGCAAGCTGAAGAGGGTGATCAAATTAAAAATTAGAGTTATAAAATATTCTGCTCATTTTGGTGATTTTGTTTTCTTCAAATACCACAAGCCTGTGATTTTTAACTTTTGCTAATTGATTTTTATGTATGTTTTACAGCTGAATCCGAAATTGTTCTTCATTTTTAACCATCACGTCAGGATATTTTGCAAATCCTACATTTCAAAGATAAAAAGTAAAAAAAATATATATATAGCGAAAATCTAATACAATGAAGTAGATGTCATTGTTTTATTTTTAACTTTTGATAATTGATTTTTATGTATTTGTTAATGCTGAATCCATAAATTATTTTTTTACTTTTAATCATCACGTCAGGATGTGTTGCAAATCATAAATTTCAAAGTGAAAAAGAGAAAAAATAATAAAAATAGCAAAATCTTGTCAAAGAAATTTGCTAAAGCCTTACCAAAAGAAAGCCAATGTTTTTAATACATCTGAGACAAATTTCCAGCCTTATTACCCGCCAAAATAAAAGAAGACACCGACATGAACCACATAGAAAATATAAAAGGAAAAGCATCATGCAGAGTGTAACAGGAAAAGTGCCAGGCAGAGCATGACCGGTTCAAAATAGATCCACTCGCGGAATAAAATTGTAAGGATCTTAAATACACAATATTTTACATGTTTAGATGTAAACATACATAGTATTAAGCCAACATATGAATCAATTATTATAGAAAAAAAAGGTTTTACGTCTATTTTGTACTATCAGATTTTCGCAATATTTCGACTTTTTAAAAAATTGCGATTTACAAAACACTCTGCTGTGCTGGTAAACAATGAAGATAATTTTCGTATTTAGCGCTACAAAATACACAAGAATAAAATATCAAAACCCAACCATCACATCTATTTTCAATTATCAGATGCTCTCTATTTTTTTACTTTTTAACTTTGAAATTTATGATTTGCTAAAAAGCCTGACGTGATGGGTAAAAATGAAGGCCATTTTCGGATCTTGCGCTACAAAATACATAAAAACCAATTATAAAAAGCTGA
Organism: Maratus speciosus; assembly: GCA_963932465.1. Lineage (NCBI taxonomy): Eukaryota > Metazoa > Arthropoda > Arachnida > Araneae > Salticidae > Maratus > Maratus speciosus. Next base: position 293,742,126 of record OZ010788.1, on the reverse strand, counting down.
AAAATATGTCACAACACAAATTTTGCAGGCTAATAAATAGTGTGTTTATTAGCGACAAACTAAATGCCATAAATTTGGAGAAATTTTTAGGTGATTACGAAGCACGTTTACATGATTTTTCCATATATTGCATTAAAATAATGTATAAAATAGAAATTGTTTTTAATTAGGCTGTGTTGAATTAGAAAATTACTAATTTCAGCGCGATTCTCAAACAGTATTTTTCTTTTACAGAGTATTTAAATATGTGTTCAAAGTGATCAAAACAGAAAATTACTTGTCTATAAAATTATTAATTTTTAAAAATGGCGTAAGAATAGCGGTGTATATACGAGGCAGATATACTATATACAGGGTGCAATGTTATCTATTGCCGACCTTTAATTTCTCAAACGTCATTAAGACATGTCCCAAAAACCTTAAGCAAGCAACTTTTGAAAAAATTACCTTCTCGCTCGGTGAAAGCCATTTGTGAGTATACTCACAGCATATTGAAAGGAAAAGACCTCTCACATTAAATCAAAAGAGGTCTTTGAAGAAGTATAAAAATCCTCTTCGAAAAAACGGTACGAAAAAAGGAACTCTCTTTTCAAAAAAGAAACTGGTTGTACAGCACGGAGGATTTTTAAATATTTTAATTACTGCGGTCTTTAGTGTGGTAACGGGTGTTATCAATGGAGCTCGCTACTAAATATGCTCTTATACCGGAAGAAGAGTTGACTATACATGTGCCCACGAAAAAGCAAATGACTGAATTTGATGTAGAAATGTCCAATGTACTCAAAAGTTCACTTCCCGATCATGAGAAAGTTCAACAGTACTATTAACTGCTAAAAAAGAAAATGAATTTGCAAGAATTTAATCTCCCTTGGTGATCAAAGCCTTTTAACGATGATGAAATGAAAAGAAAGTCCAAATCTCTCAAGACGGAACCAGTCAAAACAGAACCTCTTAAAACGAACCTGTCCAAACAGAATCTACCAAGACCGAACACCTACAGTCAAAAATACCCGCTGAAATGTCTCAAGAAGATGATTACAACACGTTTGTGATAGCCTCAACACCAGCACATATGAGGAAGCAAGCTCGATCTTTACTCGGGTTACTGATCGAAATCAAGCAAGATGGCCTGGGATCGAACTGGAAGAGTCACTTGTAATGGAAACACCTTACAAGATACGAATGTAGCGTAACTCTTTCATCTCATTTTTAACGTTATAAATAACCTGGAAAAACACCGACAAAATTTCTTCTTGCGCTTCATGAAATTGGAGTACCTTCAAGCACCATTAAAAATAAATATTTATCACCTGAATCAATGAAGAAAATAACGAAAGTTATATCACCCAGAAGAAATTTTGTAAAACACAAGAAGAGATCTACTAACAATGTATTACTAAGTCCCGCTTGGTCGAGTTTATATTAATAAAAAGGAATTGAAATTGCAATAAACTGTGTATTCCTTTTTACCTACAATAAATATTAAAAATCTTATTAAAACACATTATAAAAAGAACTTTAAATGCTACTTACCTAGACACGACCAGCTCGTACATATGCTTGGGAAGAAATCAATACAATTTCTTATCAGGAAATCTTATCAGCGATCGATCACGTCACTAGACAACATAACCCATACTCGGGGATATCACGTGATCTTGCTTAAGTAGATAAGCCGGCATGTTATCAGTCAGTCCTCTCCAAGTAAGCATAGTAGAGGGTTATATTTTATTTCGCGTAAGTCGAGTATAGCAATAGAGTGGATTTGAAAATAGTTCACTTGTATTTAAAATGACTTTGTTAAGTTTTGTATATTTTGTTAAGAATGGATAAAACTATAAATAATTTATTTTTAAAAGATTAATTGAATTATTATTTTAATTATCATAAAACTCAATTAAAGAATATGTGTTAATTGCAATTATAACTTTAATAATATAAATATATAGTCGAAAATTTAATGTACTCCTAATCAGTGAGGTTATCTACGGAGAAAAAACCCATGAATGACTCAGAACTTGTTAGTCATTTGAAGTATCATCAGATAAGAACTTGTCTTCTACATTATTCGAGAAATTTTATGAAATAAATGTGTTCGTAAAAGGTAAGTGTAATTTTTATGCGAATACTTATTTCTCTTATACATTTAGAAAATATTTGTTGTTGAAGCATATACATTTCTGAAACTTAATCAAGAATTTAGTTAATCAAGAAGTAGTTTAAATATCTAAATTTAAATATGTGAGATAAATATGTATTGAAGAGTTCAGTCACATGCGAGTGTATTCAAAAGTCATGGTTGTAGTAAACCATGCAAGTTAGTTAATAAATTTAAATTATGTAAGTGAGTTAATATGTAAATTATTTTGACGAAAATTTTCAAATTCTGGTCATTCTCTTCTCTAACACCTTAAAAATTCATTTTTCCTTAAAAAATTATACTTACAATACTATCTCAGAATAATGATAAAAGAAATGAGATGTTAGAATGTTATTCCATATGGAAGGCATGAATACGAAATTCCTCAATAGGTAAACAATAAAAAAGTTAAAAGTTTTACCTTTATGTTTTGATGTGTTTCAATGGAAATATACACTTCTTTGGATGAACAAAGAACATTTATTAGAAGATTGAATACACTAGAATAATATATATGCTGGTCAAAATACGGATCACATTTCACAATAAAACAAAACAGATGTATAAGACTATTTACAAACACAAAGAAATACTTTGAACTATGGCTTGTTGCAGTTTTTTTTATCATATTATATTCCTTTGGAATATTATTGGATTTTTTTAATCAAGCAGCATTTTGCTGCCAACTGCTATAAGGGAAGAAGCAACACTAACTGAACTGAGTGTCTGTCACAGTAGATGAAATATAGAAGATTGTCTGATGCTGCCATCTGGTGGATGTTCTTGAAAACAAAAGAGCATTTTCTAACATCTCTAACGTTTTGTGATAGAATCTGACACCAGGTGGATAAGGTTTCTACAAAGTTCAAATTTGGCCTTTGGCAGTGGCTTCGTCATTATATCTGCTATCATTTCATTTGTTGATAGATATTTGACATTTATAACATTTTTAGTTTTTAAATCTCGTATGTAATGATACTTTGTATCAATGTGCTTAGTGCGAGATTTAAATTTTTCACTTTCAACCAATTTAATTGTAGATTGGTTATCCTCAAAAATTCTAATAGGAAAATGTTGTTGTAAGTTGAGGTCGTTACACAATTTTAAAATCCATAGCACCTCTTGAGTTCCTTGTGACAGTGCCACATATTCAGCTTCTGCTGACGATAACGTCACACATGTTTGTTTTCGTGAGAACCAAGAAATGCAGCTATTGCCTAAGAAGATTACATTTCCTGAGGTGGATTTTCTGTCTGTAGCATCTTGTCCCCAGTCTACATCCGAGTATGCAACTATATTAGGATATTCTTTTGAAGAAATGTGGAGATCAAGGTCTTTCGTTGTTTTTAAGTATCTTATTACCCTCTTAACAGCATTCCAGTCATTTTGTCTTGGATTATTGCATCTTCGACTTAGTATGTGTGTAGGAGCGGTAATGTCAGGTCTTGTGCATGAGGAAATATATAAAATACTTCCTATAGCTTGTCTATAATTATCATTTGATGATAAAAGATTTTCTTCTTTATCTAAACTATAATAGTTAGTTTCCATTGGGGTATAAGATGGTTTGGTTTCTTCAAGCTGAAAATCCTTAACTAATTGAGTTATTTTACTTCTTTGTGAAAGTAAATAACTTCCATCTTCTTTTCTGTAAATTTCTATACCTAAGAAGTATTTTGCTTCTCCTAGTGATGTTATGGGATAAGATTTCTAAGTAATTTATTACTTCATTAACTTCATTTTCATCTTCTGAGCTCATCAGCGTATCATCTACATACAGTATGAGATGAATTGTCTTCTTTGATTTTTCTTTTATGAACAAACATGGATCACCTTCACTTTGTTTAAATCCATATGCCTTTAGAGTATTCTCTATTTCTTCATTCCAGCACTTGGCGGCTTGTTTAAGACCATATATAGCCTTTTTTAATTTATAGACTTTGATTTATTTTCTTCATCATGAAAGCCTTCTGGTTGATGCATGTATAATTCTTCATTATCTAGTTTACCATGTAGAAAGGCTGTTTTAACATCTACTTGAAATACTCTGGCTTTATGATAAGCTGCCCAGGTCAGAAAAGCTCTAATAGTTGTATGTTTGACGACAGGAGAGAAGGTTTCATCATAATCAGTGCCTAATTTTTGAGCGAAACCTTTGGCAACTAATCGTGCTTTGCATTTTATTGCTTCTCCATTTTCAACATGTTTTGTTTTGTAAACCCATTTACAGGCAATTGCGTGCTTGCCTTTGGGTAAAGTAACAAGCTCAAACACTTCATTTTCCTTTAAAGAGTTAAATTCTTCCTTCATAGCTTGAAACCATTTCTGTTGATCTTTTACTGGTAATCGCAAAACATCTTTAAAAGTTTCAGGATCTTGATTTTTGGAACAACTGTCTTCAGTTTTGTAAGAATATCTTTCTGGTGGAATTCCTTTAGTCTCTCTGTTATATATTCTTCTCTGGAAATTATGTTCACTTTCTTCAGTTGTTGGGCTATCTGCTGATTTTTCATCCATTTTTATTTCTTCTGCAGTATTTTCTATTCGGATAGCTTCACTATCATTTTCAAGATTTTCTTCTGAAAAATTGAAGTGCATTAAATCTGAGATTCGCTCTTCAGGATTTTCTTTAAAGACATTTTCACAGTTCATATTATAAAAAAACTTCACTGTTCTGCTTATCACTATTTTTCTACCGCCTATATAAATTCGGTATCCTTTGCTTCTTAAATCGTAACCAACAAAGACTCCTTCAGTGGCCTTTTCGTCAAATTTTTGTCTCTTCTGTTTATGAACATACACATATGCTTTGCATCCAAATACTTTAAGGTGACTCAAATTTGGCTTATGCCCATTCCACAGTTCATATGGTGTCTTTCAGTTGATTTTGTGGGTAATCTATTTTGTAAGTAGGCTGCTGTAGCTATGGCTTCTGCCCAGAATGTTTTTGGCAGTTTACCATTTATAAGCATGGCTTTACTCATTTCAATAAGCGAGCGATTCTTTCTTTCTGCGACTCCATTTTGGTATGGTGAATATGGCGTCGTTGTTTCATGATTTATTCCTAAGTTTTTAAGGTAGTCTTTGACAGATTCGTTGCAATATTCTGTTCCATTGTCACTACGCAAGGATTTAATCTTCAATCTAAATTTATTTGTTGTTGATGCAACATACACTTTTAATTTATCAAATACTTCATCTTTAGAAAAATAAAATATACTTGTGTATAACGAGAGTAATCATCAATAAATGTAACGAAATATCTTTTTGATCCCATACTTTTTGTTTCTGCAGGACCGCATACGTCGCTGTATATCAAATCAAGTGGTTTTTTACTTCTGTGTTGTGTTTCTTTTGGAAATGATTTTTCTGTTAGCTTAGCTTTTATGCAACTTGAACATTCAGTATTATGAGAACAATTATCCACAGTAATACCTAAAGCTAAATCATTCTTTTGAATTTTCTATGGCCCAGCCTTTGGTGCCATTTTAAAATGCAGTTAACATTAGAACAAACGGGTAATATTTCTGAAGCACTATATACCTTTTCATTTGTAGGTATTATTTTTAATCTGTATAACCCCTCATCAGCTTTTGCATCTGCAACTAAGATGTTGCACTTTTTAATTAAACATATATCATCTTTAAATGTCACAACAAAACCTTTCTCAGTACAAGACTGGACAGATAATAAATTACTATCCAACTCGGGAACATAAAGCACATGATCTAATGTAACTCTATTTGTTTGACCATTAAGTGTTTCAATATTAAAAGTACATTTACGCTTTCCCTTTGCAGTTAATTTAGTTCCATTAGCAATTGTAATTGTATCTTTATTCGAGTTCTTTAATTCTGAGAACAGTTCCAAAGAATTAGCTAAATGAACAGACGCACCTGAATCAATAACAAAAGACAAATTTTTGTTTTTATTTCCATTTTGTTGAGATTTCATAACAAAACTCGAAGAATTTGATTCTTCCATTAATTCATGATAGTTTTGAGAATCTGATAGATTTTCATTTTGACTAGCAGTAGAGGCAGAGAAATTCTTTGGTTTTTTAAACTGTTGGCGTGATCTATCTTGGGTGAATTTGGTTTTGTTTTGTTAGTATTATTACCCTTTAAGTGAAAACAATCTTCACGGTTGTGATTATTCTTTTTGCAATGATTACAAAATTTTTGCTTATTCAAATGCTTTGGTTTATCCCTATTACCCTTTAAAGCAATAGATTCAAATTTTGTTGAAATTTGTTTAGTTTCAACTCTTCTAAGATACTCATCAATTAATTTGTTTTGAACATATTTTAATGATAAATCTGTTTCATATTTACTTTCAATAGCAGTTATAAAGGTACCATAAGAATTTGGTAAGGAACGGAGCAAAATAGCTATTAAATTATCATCTTGTATTACTTCACCTATACTTCTTAATTTTTCTGCTAATTCTAAGACAGTATTAATATGATCCTGCATTTTAATACTTTCATTATATTTAATGGAATACAGCTTCCTAAGAAGATAAAGTTTATTAGTTAAATTTACTCTTTCATGAACAGATTTCAATTGATCATATGTCTCTTTAGCACTTTTAGCATGTCTGACATGAACAATTTGTGAATCTGAGATATTTAAGCAAATTAATGCCCTAGCATTTCTATCATTTTTTACCCAATTATCATCATTTTCCTTTTTAGGTTCAAATACAACGTCATACAGACCTTCTTTGATTAACAATTGTTCTATTTTGAACTTCCAAACTGAATAGTTGTCATCAGTTAATTTATCAACATAATGAGATTCTTTAATACTAGACATTATGATATAATAATATTTGCTTATTTCACAGAAAATAAAACTTTTTATCTTATTAATACATCAAAACAACAATTATAAACTCAAATATAATGCTTATGATGAAATAAGAACAAAATAAAATACTTGAGAACAATTTTTGAAGTTACTTTTGATTTCAGAAAAACTGTTCTTAAATGTTCAATTGTTTGTTTAAAACATAAATTTACATTTGCAACTTATATAATAAAATTTCAATAAGAAACTGGCAAAATAAAAATCAAAATAATTTCTTTTCTTATCAATACACAATACTTTTGGTTTCAAAATAAGAACAATTCTTTGAATTTTCTTTTATATCATTCACTTGTGACAAATACAATATTCAGAAAATAATTACTTCTTTGAATTTAATTATATGATATTTTCTTCTTTTATATTACTATATTTAAAATTGAGATAACTTCAGTCTCATAATCGACTGTTAGAATGTTATTCCATATGGAAGGCATGAATACGAAATTCCACAATAGGTAAACAATAAAAAAGTTAAAGTTTTACCTTTATGTTTTGACGTGTTTCAATGGAAATATACTCTTCTTTGGATGAACAAAGAACATTTATTAGAAGAATGAATACACTAGAATAATATATATGCTGGTCAAAATACGGACCACATTTCACAATAAAACAAAACAGATGTATAAGACTATTTACAAACACAAAGAAATACTTTGAACTATGGCTTGTTGCAGTTTTTTTATCATATTATATTCCTTTGGAATATTATTGGATTTTTTTTTAAATCAAGCAGCATTTTGCTGCCAACTGCTATAAGGGAAGAAGCAACACTAACTGAACTGAGTGTCTGTCACAGTAGATCAAATAAAAAAGATTGTCTGATGCTGCCATCTGGTGGATGTTCTTGAAAACAAAAGAGCATTTTCTAACAGATTTGTAGGGGAAATCACGTGATCTCTATTACGTAACATAAATGTGAACTAAATATATATCTCACAAACACTGCTCAGAATGACTATGTCAGGTTTTTAAGACACACATAGGAATGTATATGTATATATATATATTTCAAAGAGTATAACTAGCATTACTATTCATATACCTCGATATTAATATTAATTTATTAAAACCTTCCGCTTGATTAACTGAAAGAACATAATGACACTTATGTGTGTAAATAATATTAAGTTCTCAGTGATGACTTATCATGTTAAAATTTTGCAGTAATTTGAAATATTGCCTAATAATAACTTGCGTCTTTCTTAATAAATTTGAAAAGAATCCCTCTTCTATTTTATATTTGTTTTAATTATGATAATCATTCTAAAAAGTTAATTACGCATTAATTAAACTGAAAAATACTAAACGAAATGCTTATTATTATCATTTACATTTGAAATGATAAATATTTATTTAAATTTTGATGATTAAAGTTATATGCTCTAAAAGCGCAATCATTTCTTTCGTGTATTAATATTTATCAGAAATGATCTTAAAATAATATTTATTTATATTAAGAAAAATTTTGAAGTTTGTGTGGCTTCACATACTGATTAGATTAAAAGTTAAATGGGAATTACAATTTTGTTTATATGTTAAATCGTACTTAATTAATATGTGTGAAAATCCTATAATTTTAATGATATTCTGTATATTTTCATATGTTCTAAATTCTTAGCAAAATATATCTGAATGGTTCCAAAATGAGCATATATGTATGAAATCATTAATAACATTGAATAAACCAAAGTGTATAACCGATAAATGTCTAAAACATATCTTTCAATTAAAAAAAAAAAAAAAAAAAAAAAAAAAAAAAAAAAAAAACTGTAATTTCTAAAAATTACCTTTAGAAAACATATCATTTAAAAGAATAAAATCTTTAAGCAAATTTCTAATTCCCAATTAATTAATATTTAACTACTAACAATTATCTAATCCATATTCCTCATTGCGTTAGCAAATAACCCCTCAACTAAAGTGAGTCATACTTATCATGCGAACTGTTGTGCTTTTAGCCGCTTATCTACCAAAGTGTTTTCCACATGGGGATTACGTGCACATGCTAAAATGTGATGTTATATGAAACGAAATCAGCTAATATATATCCCTCATTAAAAAAAAATTATGTAATGATATTAAGTATCTGAATACTTGTTATGAATTAATGGTGTGTTTTGAAATGTTTGTTAAGTATAATTTAAATTTTATTTTATTTTTATTTTTGCTTCATACAGTGACTAGATTAAAAGATCACCGAAAATTTTATTTTTTCTTCAAATATTCATCAAATTTCCTAGTTGCATACATATTTTTTTTTCATTCAATAAGTAAAGTTTAGTCAGAAATCACGACACAATAGTATAACTTCATTTACCTAACTAATGATACTCTAAAATTACTAACCGACTAATACAAAACTTTCAATTCATTTATATATAATCAAAAAATATTTGTGAAAACATGGCTGCAAGTCAAAATAATATCTTTAAAAAACATGTCACTTAACAGAATAAAATCCATCCCCAAATTTTATTCAAAAAACATCCACATTCCTACAAAAATGATAATTTCCCACGGTTTTTTTTTTTTTAAATTTCTATTTCAAATAAAAATATCTCATAACACTCAATTCATTAACAAAATTAAATGAAACCCTCGAAACATTTCTGTAGTTTCTTCATTAATTTATTTTCTCATTCATATTTTTTAATTATCATTTTTAATTAATTACTATTTTTAAGTAATGAATATTTTTATTTATTCTTAAATTTCAACTGCATACTACACTTGAGAAAAAATAAATTTCAAATTAAAAATTATTCATTAACGCCTCGTACTAGATTTGACTAATAATAATAATAATAATAACGTTCGAAATTTATGAAACCGATCGAAAAGTATACCTCGTACTGTAACAGAGTAATTTATGTAACCGATCGAAAAATACCCACTTGTACTAAAACATGTTAAAAAATTCAATCTCTCAAAAATTCCTACTTTAATTTTAAAAAATCCTTATCTCACCAAAAACATTTTTACCCCCCCCTTTTTTACCCCTATTCTTACAACACGCTCTCGGAAGAACACCTCCTCCTCAACCTCATCATTCCCCCACTTCCTCATTCCCCCACAGTCCAACACCTCACACCTCCTCTCGAGGCCGGACCCCCATTTCTCCCCTACTCATCAATAAATAATGAAAAAAATACTAACAATAAAAAATGACTACTTGTAGAAAATCCCTTATCATTCCGCTACTTTTCGAAATGAGGTAAAATTCAGTTCACTATACTGCCGATATCATTTATGAATTTTAATTTATATTCGACTGAACATTTTATATTAGCTACTCTATAATAATGACTTCCAATTCTTGCAAAAAATCCTTGGTCTACTTCCGTATGTGCAGTTAAAAAAATTCTCACTACTGCTCATATTTCATCAAAAATTTGATATTCAAATTATACTATGTTGTTTTTCTATATTTTGCGAAATTATCTTAAACTGGCATTAAATTTGATTGGAAATCCTCTCTGGTATGAGCAAAAAACGTACAAATATTTCTTGATTTTTTTAAGGAATGAATTTTGTGATATTCATAAACAAATTTACCCAGATGGATAACTGGACAGAAGAAACAAAATTAGATTAAATAGCATAAAATCCAACTGAATGTGATAAAATTGTGAAAATTGTATGCAAACTCGTTTTTCTAGATATCAATTCGTAAAAATTTAGAAACATTAAAAAGAATATCGAATAAAAACTAATGAATTTTAACTGCGGTCGCATGCGTTATTGTAATTTTTGTACGCTGTTTTTCTTTTGGTAGTCCGAGGGTTAAGACAAATGTTAATCAGTATGATCTGACCATTTTGCCGATCCCTGGGAATACGATAACAATAGTAAAAACAATTCAACTTTAATTGTAAAACGGAAAATGAGTTTTAAAACATTTTTCTTCTTAAACGATAATTAATTCAATTCTACACCATATTTCCTCATTAAAACACACATTGTAGTCAAATTAAAAATAAATAAATAAATAAATACACTCTTTTCTTAATTCATTTACTCAAAAAAGTGTAATTATTATTTGAATAGATTACAAGACATTAATTTATTTTTCTCAGGCATAAATCTTTCCATGAATACTCATCATTACAGTTAAAAGATTTGGGATTTCATTTATTTCCATACATATTTAAAGTTTAATGCGTATCATCTGCCAGTTTTATAAACAACACAAGTTCTCACTTACTGAATCGCAAGGTGGGAAATCGACATTCAATGCATTATAGATAAATGTTTCTGTTTAATCTGACGTGAATTGTAAAACGTCGAGTCATTTTATTTACTGTAAATAAACCGATTATAGAACATTTCCTTCTACACCAGCGCCTGCTCTTAATTTAAAGTAGTATCGATTAATGGGTGAGTTATCAGGTTTATACAGATTGCATTAAAATATTTCTCATCGTTGGGATAATGAACAAATCCCTAAATTTTAAATTTGATTTCCACAAAATATCCACTTCGAGGTGATAATGATAAGCGATTTTCACGGACTTTAATTTGTACTAATATGTACACAAATGCATGCATTTATGTTTCAGGTAATTGCCTTTTTATAGCCATAATTACATTTTCGGAATTATGCGTTCAATAAATTGTCAGTTTTCTATTTAGGCATTCGTGCTATTAAGCGTTATTTTTTTTTCTATTTATCACTGTTGTAAGTTATAATCAAGTGAAAACATATTAATTATTTTTTTTTAAATTTTAGAATGAAAGAATAATTCTTACCGTTTATAACATAAAGTGAGAAAAAATGTTCATAATTTAACTAGTCCTGCATGAGAACTGTGAAGCTATTTTCTAACACTGTTGTTTTAGTATTGTCAAACACTTTATGGCAGACACACGGGTTGTGTTTTAATATTTTAGCCTTTTAGGATGATTTAAATATTTAAGTGTTGGTAAATAACATATGTAGGAAATTCAAATATTTTAGTTTTACATATCTATAGTTTTGTTTTAATCTGGAACTACTTAGTTTTTTTATTAATATTGTGAAAGTTCTCACTTCAAGAAAACTGTAGGATATAAAAACACTGTTAACACATATCGGGGAATACAACATATATTGCCAATCCAGAATATCATAATAAACATAAATATCAGAATATAATAAAACAGAAAATAATAATAGAAAAATCATAGAAAAATTAATTAAGTGCAATATTCCATAGCGATTAATGTCTACTTTTAATAATACTTGCATTAAAAATACATTTATAAGTACACGCACGTGCAACGTCCTGGTAACATGTCTTCTAGCTTCATAAAATATCTTAAATTAAGTAGAAAATAATTTGTTAAAAAGAGTACACTTTGTTAAAACCTTACTTGTAGCTTTAGAAGAATTCCCATTTTACTCCTAATGATATAAGCCTTTTTTTAGCCGTAGAAATGTTGTTGAAATGTTGTTTAGATGACTATTGATGTCCAAGCATCCAGGTAAAGCTACTTCTTTTAAAACATCAATATCATCAAACCGTTTCAAAAATATCTTTTCAATATTACAAAAAAAAAAAAAAAAAAAAAAAAAAAAAAAAAAAAAAAAAAAAAAACATTATCCAATGGAATTTTCTAACTCCCTGAATCTTGTAACAATAATTTTGGGAGGAGTGTAGTTAAATTACCGCGCATTGTGGGATGGTGAATAAGTCCTAAGTGGATAAAGGATTATCTGGAATGTTGGCTGATTAGCACGACTGACTGTCAACCTAAGAACATAGATGATGATAGCTATGATTGAAGTTTAATTTGAATCTGCAATTGGCTAGCATTATGATGATTTTCTTCTACCACTTTGACGTTTTATCTCTAGACGCGAGAATCCGAGCGCTATTTATTGTGATAACAGAGAAATTTGTCTGTTTATTTGTGAAAATTAAGAAAAAAATTGTTGTAGACTAAAAATAACAGTTTTAAAAGAAGACATTTATTTAAAATGGAAAAAATAACTAATATAATATTAATTCGTTTCTTGTCGCAATAACGTTTGATTAAAATGCTTCATTCAAATAGATATTTTAATATAAATAGTTCATACAATTGAGAAAAATTACAAAGGAAAAATAACTTTATTAGTTAAAAAATTAGAAACCGGTAAAACAAATATCAACAGATATTATCAAACAATTAGATGTCTTCAGATATTGATAAAACATGAAAACAAGAGTATGAATAACGTGCTTTTTTCTAACATGATTAAAAAGCAATTTTAAAAGTTTGTGAAATCTTTCAAAGTACAGAGCATGCAAAGGTACACTGAATTTTTAGCAAAGAATAAAAAAAAATAATTACCCATTTTTATTTAAGAAATGAGGCTGACAATCAAAAACAAATGTTATAGTTTTCAGCAGCTAAATTTATATTGAATTACATTTATTTTCGTAGGATAAAAAAAAAAAAAAAAATACTTTAGTAAATGTTGCGTTATTGCACCATCAGCAGGGATTGTGTTACAATGAATTAAGTTAAAATGTAATGATATTATTTTATGGGTACGAACACGTATATGCATTTTTATTGCATAAATGTGACTATAGCGCAACTAAAACGTACAGACAAATAGATAAAGGAAAGAAGTCATTCACAAAAAGTGATATTTCCCCCTTGAGAATCCTTATTTTGACTCAAAATCTTGTATGAGGGAGGAAAAAACCATTAACTGTTCAAGACAGTAAAGGTAGCAACTGCTCCTAATACACGTAATGTAGTTATGTTCTTCCGGATCAGTCGTAAACATGTTTTAAATGTATCCCTCCAGAGAAATTCAATAGAGCGAATCTATTTAATGTGATGAAACGATTAAATAGAATGAAATATAATTTATCTTTATAAAATAATAATTCTTGTGATAATTTTAATGAGTTAAATTAAGTCATACCATCTTAGTTGTAAACAAGATTTATACAGAAGTATTGTCACTCTGGGGAATGCTGTAAAAAAATTATTTAATGTGGTAAAATTACTAAATAGATTTAAATGTAATTATTAATAAAATTATAAATATTCAAGTAGTTTCATTCAGTTAAATTATTTTGTACCAGCTCTGTTGCAAACAGCTTTATATATATATATATATATATATATATATATATATATATATATATACAATGCTTTAAAAGGTGTAAAACAAACAACCTATTGCATCAGGCGCAACGCAGCTTCTTATATGCACTAAGTAAATATAACTCTATCAAAAGTAAATGATTTATGAAAATCATGAAAAAGAGGGTGCAAAACAACAATAAAAAATCAATGAAAATTTATAACTAAAAAACAATAAACAAACCACTCCTTGCTTTTCGGAAAGCGGGAGGAGTGAAAAAAACAGGTACCAAAAACAGAAATTGGATCCTCACAGCTTTCGCAAGATATGGCCAACGCACATACTCCAAAAGTATAAAAATCAGCAAATAGACTTAAACTTTCATAAACGCAACGAAACAAAACTACTTTAAAAATATTAACGAAACAAAACTGCTTTAAAAACATAAACAACCAACCAATTCAAAATCAAAAGAACCAATTTTAACTTATAAAACGTAAATAAAAATTCTTATATAACTAAATCATTAAGCAATTAAAAACATTGAACATGTGAGAAGGCCATACCCCCAGCTTGACCCGTGAAGACTTGAAAAAAACTTGCTACCTTTAAAATATCCACTACGCTCCACATCTCTCCAATAGCAGGAGTTGCAAGCAAGGCCATAATCCAAGTTAGACCAGCGCATTCAGACTTGTCTTTCCGTTATCTTCATAATCATAGATTTCTTTTTATATCAACCCAGCTCCTACTTGAAGTTCATCAACATGCAGACGATCTTAAGAAGACTTTAATCCACACCTTTCATATATTCAAGTAGTTTCTTCGGCATCCATTACGGTGTTTGGCCGCTTAGCTGTTGCCACTTTAAAAAACTTTTTTCAAGCTGATTTACATAATGAAAAATAAACTGGTATGGATATAAATTATTTTAAAAAAGATTAGCAGTAAAATTAAAAATCTGTGAACTCGTAATTCCCTATTACTACAAATTCTATAAAATATATTAACTTGTCCCAAAATAATGTTGATAAAAACCCTTTTACTTAAATTTGAAAACCAGTGTGGCATTGATTATCAAAATTAAAAAAATTCCGTTTATCAAAAAGCTTAACTAATATATTGTTGTCTTTAATTAAAATGTCTAAATCCAAAAAATTAACATGCAAACTATCAACAGAAGCCTTATTTAATTTTAAACATGGAGGATAGATATCGTTAATCGATACCGAAAGTTTGCCATCGAATATTATCAATTTATCGATATACCTTAAAACTGCAAATCTCTTATTACTGTTTAAAACATAGTTAAATTCATAATAAAAAAGAAACAGATTAGCAGCAGAACTCAAAAAATTAGTACCCATACCAATGCCACATACCTGGTAAAAAAGCGAGCTATTGAATGTAATTAAATTATTAAGAAAACAGAAATTACAAAAACTAAAGAAAAAATCTCTTTTAATTCCAAGCTCCTCCTCAATGCAAAACACATCAAAAATATTTTTTTAATGTATCATAAAGTAAATCTATAGGTATATTAGAAAAAAGATTTTCAAAATCAAAGGTATACAAATTAGTGGGCGTTATGGGCCTTTTTTTAAATTTTATTTAAAACCTCATTACTATTGTCTATACACCAAAACTAACTAGTATTTCTATACTTAAACTTCAAAAAACCATAAATGCGCTTCAAAAACTCCTGTAACTTAACATTTAAATGCACAAAGCATTTTAGGGACGTGCTTTGTGACTTTATTAATTTTAGATTAAAGAATTTTTCAGATTCTAAGACTGACAGGGTTTTCTTTACTTTGAATTTTCAACAAAAGTCTTTCGATAATATTAAAATTAAATATTTTTTCAGATATTATGACACTTTTTTCCCTCTTAGAGATATTGATATTGCTGTTGCTTATAAATATGACATTCCTCTTAGTAAAAAATTGTTCAATTATAGATCTCTTGCTTTTTCTGATGAAATTCCTAAAACCTGTAAATGTGATACAGATTTCTTAGATTTTATTGATGATTTCCATAAACATGTTATTACTGGAAACTTAAATATTATACAGAATAAAAATTTGCATTTTATGATGGGATTAGGTACTAAGTTTAGATTAAATAAAACAATTAGTAAGAAAACAGCTATTCAGATTTTTGAGAGGGATTTGAAAAAATTCATTATGCAATTATGTTACAAATTTAACACCCCCTTTGAAGCATTTTTGAATGGGAGTGGCATATATTAAAGGAATTTGAATTTTTTGTTAATAGTGATTTGAACAGTAAGGATTATGTTTATCATAGTCTCAATAAAGAAGATATAAAGTATATTCAAATTTTACATAACAATTTTGTAATAGTACCTGTGGACAAAATAGCTTCAATTTATGCAATTATACGAAAGCTTTTTTATATTGACAAAGTTAAAAATGAGTTAAATAATAGTAAATTTTTATAAAGAATGTAAATTAACTCACACTGTTATTGTCAACAAATTTAATGCATACACAAAAAAGGCTAGAAAGATGTATTCATATAATTTTGCTATTAATAATCATCATACTTTTCCATTTTTGTTTCTCACTCCAAAATTTCACAAGACACCTATTATATTCAGATTAATATGTTGTAATTCAAGAGGCATTGGTAAAAGTTTAAATATTAAGTTACAGGAGTTTTTGAAGCGCATTTATGGCTTTTTGAAGTTTAAGTATAGAAATACTAGTTATTTTTGGCGTATAGACAATAGTAATGAGGTTTTAAATAAAATTTAAAAAAAACGCCCATAACGCCCACTAATTTGTATATCTTTGATTTTGAAAATCTTTTTTCTAATATACATATAGATTTACTTTATGATACATTAAAAAATATTTTTGATGTGTTTTGCATTGAGGAGGAGCTTTGAATTAAAAGAGATTTTTTCTTAAGTTTATGTAATTTCTGTTTTCTTAATAATTTAATTACATTCAATAGCTCGCTTTTTTACCAGGTATGTGGCATTGGTATGGGTACTAATTTTTCGAGTTTTGCTGCTAATCTGTTTCTTTTTTATTATGAATTTAACTATGTTTTAAACAGTAATAAGAGTTTTGCAGTTTTAAGGTATATCGATGATTTAATAATATTCGATGACAAACTTTTGGTATCGATTAACGATATCTATCCTCCATGTTTAAAATTAAATAAGGCTTCTGTTGATAGTTTGCATGTTAATTTTTTGGATTCAGACATTTTAATTAAAGACAACAATATATTAGTTAAGCTTTTTGTTGAACGGAATTTTTTTTAAATTTGATACTCAATAAATGCCACACTGGTTTACAAATTTAAGTAAAAGGGTTTTTATCAACATTATTTTGGGACAAGTTAATAGATTTTATAGAATTTGTAGTAATAGAGAATTTTTGAGTTCACAGATTTTTAAATTTACTGCTAATCTTTTTTACAATAATTTATTTCCATACCAGTTTATTTTTCATTATGTAAATCAGCTTGAAAAAAGTTTTTTAAAGTGGCAACAGCTAAGCAGCCAAACACCGTAATGGATGGCGAAGAAACTACTTGAATATATGAAAGGTGTGGATTAAAGTCTTCTTAAGATCGTCTGCATGTTGATGAACTTCAAGTAGGAGCTGAGGTGATATGGAAAGAAATCTATGATTATGAATACAACGGAAAGACATGTCTGAATGACGCTGGTCTAACTTGGATTATGGCCTTGCTTGCAACTCCTGCTGTTGGAGAAATGTGGAGCGTAGTGGATATTTTAAAGGTAGCAAGTTTTTTTTCAAGTCTTCACGGGTCAAGGTGGGGGTATGGCCTTCTCACATGTTCGATGTTTTTGATTGCTTAATGATTTAGTTATATAAGAATTTTTATTTACGTTTTATAAGTTAAAATTGGTTCTTTTGATTTTGAATTGGTTGGTTGTTTATGTTTTAAAGCAGTTTTGTTTCGTTAATGTTTTTAAAGTAGTTTTGTTTCGTTGAAATTTTGAAAGTTTAAGTCTATTTGCTAATTTTTATAATTTTAGAGTATGTGGGTTGGCCATATCTTGCGAAACCTGTGAGGATCCAATTTCTGCTTTTGGTATCTGTTTTTTTTTCACTCCTCCCACTTTCCGAAGAGCAAGGAGTGGTTTGTTTATTGTTTTTTAGTTATACATTTTCATTGATTTTTTACTGTTGTTTTGCATCCTCTTTTTCATGATTTTCATAAATCATTTACTTTTGATAGAGCTATATATATATATATATATATATATATATATATATATATATATATATATATAAAGAAACAAATTAATGGGTTAAGTCGAACAATCAAGTCGTGCTTTTTACGACATATTACTGGATTAGTACCACATTTTAATAAGCCATTGGTGAGGTTGATTAGCAGTCGTACCACTTAGCGCAAGCATCACTATTGGAGGTGTCAACTCTGGGGAAATTTAACAGCTGCGGACCGATGATATCATTGGTAGAGTCCAATCAAACGCTCATTTATTCATGGTGAAGACAAGGCAGATTAGGCCGCATGAGTGGTGAAAAAAGGCTTATAAAGAAATCTAGGGTTTTCCCAATAAGAACATAGAAACATAGTCATCGGAAACTGTTTATTCCATCAGAACATACCAACATAAAGAAATTCCCAAAGGATGAGAAATCAGAGCCATCCCGCTTGAGCACGAACTAGTTATTCATGCGAAAGAGATGTTAAATAACGAATTAATATTCTACGTGTCTTAGGATACCAAGTAACAGATTAAGGAAACAATAAAATTGCACAAAAAGTCTAAAATCTACTTCTGAGCTCATGCTCGAGCTATTTATTAGAATGCGCGGAGGAAATCTGATTGAAATCAAAACTTCAGGCTAACCAAACAAATTCACGAACGAGACTCGAAATGAAATTGCGGTCCGTCACTCAGCCAATGGAGAACGATCGAGAAACGTCAAAGAAAAGAATCCCGGCGCTGCTAATGGAAGGATTTCGATGTGAATACGCTGTCTCCCAGCTGGCGGGAAAATGAGATGAAATAAAATAAAAATGTAAAATTGGCTTTTATAAACATTCGAAAAATAAAGTAACTGCGTTCAGAACTTTACAGTTTGGTAGACCAAAAAAAATAATGAAGGAATTAATAGTTTAGATTACGTTTTTGAATAAAACTATTATTAAGATACGCGTTTTAAACTTATAGGAATTTAACTAGAAATAAATAATAGAGCGTTTTTAAAAAAAAAGGAAATAATGAATATGCCGGCAATATAGAATAATTTAAATGAATAGTAAAAGTAAAAAATAATTTATAACACACACACATATATATATAATATATATATAACTTGTAGGGATCTGCAATAAGTCTGCAATTCAAGGAAGATTGAATAGAATGAAATAGAATTATAATCGTTAATATAGTTTTACTGAGTTAAATTATTTTATACCAGTTCTGCAGCAAACAAGTTTGAAATATACTCCTCTAGGGAATTGCACACGATAAACTTTATTTAATGTAATAAAATGACTAAATAGATTGAAATTTAAGTTTTATTTATAAAATAAAAATTATTATTATAATTTTATTCAGTTAAATTATATCGTAACTGCTTAGCAATAAATACAATATATATATATATATATATCCCTGTAGGGAAATGCTATAAATCGAGTTTATTTTATGTGATAAAATGATTGCATAAAATTAAATATAATTTATATTTATAAATAATAATTGTTAGGATTGTTTTATTGAGTTTAATTATGTCCTACCAGCCCAGAAGATTGACTTACTATGATGGAGTAGTTGAATAGAATAAGAAATAATTTATGCTTATAAAATAATAATAATTATTATAGTATCATTGAGTTACTTATATGTTTTACTATGAGAATGAATCAGAAATATTCAAACTCTAATCAAACACACTTATAACTATAATTTTGTTTCAGCGGCATAACATTATAATGCAGTTTTTAAGATAAATATATATTAATATCTACTTGCTAAAGATAGCCTACGTATTCTCTATATGAAAAAATTCTACTTCTTCGTAGACTATAAAAATATACATCTATTTTTTAATAACGCCATTTATAAGCTGGTTTTAAGTTTATATTGAATTTTAAAACTCAATGTACTGAATTAGATACAACTTTTTTTCAGAGAATGAAATTAGAAATAGATAACGAATATTGTCTTTTAAAACGTCTTTTAAAAATTGTAGAAATATGAATAAAACTACTTTGAAATTATTTCTTTAACCAGAACTGCACAGTGATTGTAAAGGTAAAAAAAAAAAAAAAAAAAAAAAAAAAAAAAAAAAAAAAAAAAAAGGAATTTAATATGTACAACAATATTAGCGAGAATTTAAACTCATAATAGAAATAAGAAAAATGTACTCTTTATTTCTGAAAGTAAAAATAAAATTTAAATGTACATTTTAAATGTTCCGTGTTTCATTTTCCAATTTTTATTGCGATGCAAATTCAAAAATGATTTATAAAAGACTAGGGGGCTTTGTCCCCTACGAGCTACGCTCGCCAATCCCCGTTCAGGCACCCCAGATTCTAAAAGCATGCTAATTTCATCGGCCTTAAAATGTTTGAATTATAATTTAAAAAAACAGTGACGGTCTCCCTGTAAACGGGTTTTCATTCATTTTCCTTTGATTGGAGATTTTTAAGACGAAATCAGCCGCTGCTATGAGATACAATGGCTGTTTTCGTCTTTGTTTAAAAACAAGAAAGAAAAATCATGTGTACGGCATAGATTATGAAACACTTTCCAACACTCCTTGAAAGCTTTAACAAAACTTCGTTATTTAGGGAAATAAGGCAAATAAGATAACTAACTAAACATTTAAAAACTGATTTCAGTAGTTACCATCCATAGCCAAATATTTATTCCAATTCTTCCGAAGAGCCCTGTATTTGATCTGTAGACTGATATATATACTATATAATAGGAAAATTAGTTTAGCAAGAAAACGCATAACAGGTTGAAATTTGTCTTTCAGCAATTTATACTAATAGATGGAAGCATACTTGAATACTTTTGTTCAGTCCTGTTGTTTACCTAGTACCTTTATTACACGCCACTATTTAGCTAAACTTTAATTCAAACTAAATTACTCTTAAAACTACTGAAATCGCATTTCCAGAAGATATCATCTATAGGCGGCCATGTGTCCAATTCTTTGCGTGGCCCTGTATATCATCTTATCTATATTCTACAAACATTTCATAGAAAACTACATGCAGTTCAGCATAACACATTTTAAACCCACCTTTCAGCAGTTTACGGTCATATTCAGTAACCTTTACGAATTCTTTTGCGTATCCCTGTATATCAACTATAACATATACACACACCATATAGTAAGCATAAATATAGCGAAACTTAAAAGCGCATATCGTAATTAAAAATGCATTCCCTGCCATCGCCGCTAACATACAGTACTTCGGATAGAAAATACTTGTCTGAAATGTTTTGTATGTTCCTGTAAATGCTATGCACTTCGTATTATACATGAAATAACTTAAGTAAGCCTCACCGACGTATATCAATTTTATTATATATGAATTTGTATAATTAAAATACGCCGCAAACAATTTCCCCCTATACCATTTGTAATGGAATTATTTTGTGTAGCCCTGTAAATGAATAGTAACTATTCGTTGCACCGCATATGCTACAGAATATTCTGCATATTTTAGTGCACTTCGCAAATGCATATATTTTTTATTATCTTTGAAAGGGTGTAACATCTTTAAAATTCATTTGAAATGATTTTTTCCCATTAGCCGTAATGTAAAGGAATACTTTTGACTGTCCCTGTAAATGAACTAAACATGCTACAAGCTTCATCTGAAATATGGTTCGTGCTAGGCTAAACGTCATTAACCAAAAATTTCAGTGCGATCCGAGTATATTTAGGACAGTTAGAGTGCGAAAAGACAAACCGAAATCAATAACACTTTTCAACTTTGTTGGAAAGTGTTAAAAATTAGTTAAAAATTTGAAAGTAAGCTAATGTAAAATGAGTTAAGTACACAGAGCCTTTGTCTCTCGGTAATTTTTAACACCGCTATGAGAAAGTTCTTTTATATGTATCGTTTTAAATCTGACGTAATTTTCACCGAAGTTTCCTTTCTCTTTTTAATATTCACATGAAAATTCTTTTGTTGTTAGAAAGGAAATATTATTTGCGCTGTCTTAGAATTCACGATAATAGTTGAACAAAATTATCTCAAAATATGAAATAAACGTCTCGTGCAAATATATTTTTTAATTTAAAGTGTTTTGCCAACTTTTATTTATTTGGCCTTTTTAAATATGACGTAATTTCCTTCATTTGTGACTTTTAACGCATAATAATGAATTTAGTATTTAAAAATTTTCTTTCCCTTATAAAATTCACGTGTAACTGTAGTTTTTATGATGTAATTTTCAATATTTTCATGATTTTTAACACGTAATCGCTTAATTCTAATTTGAAAGTTTTTTTTCTGTTACTAATAGCCACGTGTAAATAAATTTTTTATTTGAAGGAAATATTATTCTTTGCGCTGTTTTTAAAATTGGCAGCAGTTTAAAATAATTGCTCTTTTCTAAAATGTGTAAAGAATATCTCTCGAAATGTTGAAAATTTGAATTTAAAATGGAAATAATTCCTCAAAAAATGAGTCAAATTAGAAAGATAATTGCAGTCTGCACATCTGGAACTTCCAATGTATAAAATGATCTAAAAATGTTTAAGTTCCTATGTATAGTTTTTCTCCTGTAAAACTTTTTTGATGGAACGATTTTGACCTTTTTTAACATTAAATATCTCTTAAAATAATTATTCCATTTAAAAACTGTCTGCATCAGCGTGTTTATCAAACATGTCTCTATAATACCACCGATTTTCATATTTTTGTATGAAACAGTTTTCTTAATATTAACGAAAAAAGACTCCCGGTCATAAAAAATATGCATGCCGATCTAGTAGGAGTATACCCGGATGATCTACGCAGATTTTCATTGGTCCATTTCTAAATCAAAACTTTTTTTATATATATAGAAGGAAAATGCGCAGAAGGCTGACATTTAAAAATATAAAATGTTATGCTAAACCTGAACAGCAATTTTCTCTTTTAGGATTGTAATTGAATAATTTCGCATAGACTTAAACGATTGATTTTTTTTTTAACTTGATTTTTCATTTTTTGTAGAATTTGCATTTGATCCCTTAAAAGAAATCTTATGGCATACATTTGTTTTGGAATATTACATAACTCAAAAGAATTTTTAACAGCAAAAGAGCGATTAAATTTATTCAATTTAAAATTTTAAGTTTCATTAACGCTTGGAGCATAACTTAATTCAAAATAATTTTTTATACTAAAAGAGCGAATAAATTTATCCTACTGAGTGACATGTTGCACAGAAATTAAAGAAACAATGTTTTCCATTTCTTATCCTTTATTATATTTAATGTTAAAGTGTATCAATGTGTTAAATCATGGTTAAGTGTTCTTTCCTTCGAAATAGTAAAAGTGCAAAAATTTAAATGAAAAATTGTGAAGACTTTTTGTTATTAGCTTTAATAGTCTATAAAACAATTGACGTATGCGTGACTTAAGGTTAAAATATTTATTTTACAAATCCTTGAAAAATCATCTCTGATTTAAAAAAAAATTAACTTATGAAAATGTACTCTTTCAATTTTAGTTTTTGCGTAACTTAAGCGAAATTCTTTTCCAGTGCATTGCAATATGATATTGTCATAGACAGGATTTAAATTATTTAATTTATTTTTATCCATTTGTTTTGACACAACACGGTTATTTTGGTACAGAAAAGATATACAGTAAACTCCCGACTATCCGGCCTAATGTGGCGGAAGTGTAGGCCGGATAACAAAAAAGCCGGATAAGCCGGAGTTCTATAAATATTTACTCATTTCCTGCTCCCCCCCCCCATTATATTAAAAACGCATGTTGCACATTTTAAGATAAATTTTATGTATACAGTTCATACAGTTTCAAAATAAGCAAAACATTAACGTAAAACGTAAGCCTAATTCGTAAAAGTAAATGATTAAATCTTATTCTACTGTTTATTAATAAATGATTTGCACAAATATGAAAAGTTATGCACAAGATAAAATAGTCAAAACATAGTTTTTAGTTTTCGAAAAACTCCTTGATGGATGACTGCTTCTCCCTGCCAGCTCTCTTGCGCGACACAATGTCCCTCTATTTACACAAAAAAGATATCTGATAGTATCGATACTATCAGCTGGTCTCGCTTACTCCTGCTAACTCGTAGTTTCTCCTCCATAGTCACTACAACCTTTTTTCGTTTATCACCCATTTTGTTATTCTTCAATAAATAAATACGAAACACACCATAAGACTATACGAAAGAAACCAGGATAAGCGGAAAATAACGTCCGCAATTGTTAAAAACCGTTGCACAACTGACGAAACATGTTATCAAGCCTTAATGCCACCCTCCCTTCCTGTCTGTCTTTGCTACTGTATTCTGCCATCCATTCTTGCTTCCTGTTGTGAATTAGTGCTTTTCTACGGACGGAAACATGCCTATCTCGGCCGCTAGCAACATTCCTCATTTATTTTATTAGGCCGGATAGTACGGAGGGCCGGATAGTCGGGCGTTTACTGTATATCATATCAATTTTCATACTGAGATATATATATATATATATATATATATATCGAAGAATCTCTTGGCTGACACAATAAAATGCACTTTGATACCGGAAATAAGACAGGCTTTCTATTAAAAAAACAATTATATTGAAAAATACTTATTTACACGATATATGCATGAAGATACTATTTACATAAATATCAATACATCTTAAATTCAACTTTATCGTCATTGAAACATACTACGTCATTTTATATACATCTCTTTACTACATTCTGCAGCACACTCTCTAGTTCACCGCCAAAACACACGAATGTTCTTTTCTTTCTGAAATCACTTCAGTTTCTACTCGCAGAGCGTCTGTCGTACCGAAGGTTAACTCTAGCGCGCATGCGTTGCCTGCACAAAACATATCATTTATTAAAAAAATACTCATAAAAATGATAAAATGACAGGGAAAAACGCCTCTTTTGCAATGCATTCATTACTGCTTCTCTTTGTATTAAATTTACTTATATACCCCATGTGTCTTAAAAGTCCCCATGCTTCAAATTAATGAATTGATTGTCCATGATTTTTTTAATATTAAATTTTATCGTCATCATTGTATCAATTCTTGAGTTTTTACCATTTGGTTCTTTTCGCACTCAATTGGTACGAGAATTAAGATCTATGTTATTTTGTTCTTCATAGCCAAATGAGTTTATCACGCATTTAGAGTATTGCGCTGCTCGAAACTTATTTTGAATATAAATCATAAGAAAGTTGGAAAGATGTTTGCAGAAATAAATATTCAAATTATGCAATACCGAGTAAAGATACGCTAGATCGACTCGTTCGACGATTTCGTAATACAGGTTCGGTGGATGACAAGCACAGGAGTGAAAGACAAAAATTTTCTACACCGAAACTATATACATGCTAGAAGAATTTTTTGGCAATCGACTTATTTCAGAAAATCTTTAGCCAACTCTGTCCCCTGATCTGAGCATCTCGGATTTTAAAGAACAAAGTTTATGCAAATAATCCGCAAACAAAGAAGGATCGGAAAATTGTCAATACTTTATGGACACAAGAAGTGATATTTTGAACATTTATTGTAATTGTAAATTCAGTACTTTTTTCTACGGGATGTTAAAAGTGCTTTTCATTATTACCATAAAAGTAATCGTTTTAAGGTTTTTTGTTTTGTGAATATTAAATACATATGCCGTCAGTGTGGGAATCTTTAGGACACTGTATAATGATAAACTGATTAACTTTATGTAAACTTAAGCACTCCATTCTCTCGTGCATGCTTTTATTACATTAACTGCATTTATGAGTCTGTGTCATGTTGACTTACATATTTTTATGATTTTATGACCATTTTAAGTTGCATTGAGTGTATATTATTTGAGCGTACGTTATTTAAACTTTAAAACATTTTTTTTCTCTAAAATATATTTGACAAATCATAATCTAATTATTTCTGACAAAATAATTAGTATAAAACTTTTGGTAATAGCCGAGCTACGCTAGATTAAAATTAGCTTTGTGTTCTACTCAATATAACAAAAAATTATTGCTGTATCATTGCTAAAAACCATTTTATTTTATAATATAGAAACAATCAATATTGAAACTACGTTCATATTTCTAACTTTTGCACACTTTTTTTCGGTAGCAGGACATTTAGGCATGAAAGCCTTTTTACAGGTGAAAAAGAAACGTCTTTGCCGTACGTAAAGGCGGAGACCCATAAATCCACGCCTACGAGGTAGAAACAGCTTTCCTCGTTTCGCACTTTCTTTTGGTTTTTAGGCCTGAATGCTTTTTAACACGCCTAGAAAGCAACGTACAACATTCATTGCGAAAAACGGAGATCCTTAAATATTTGCGCACATATTCGAATGTTTTCCCCTGAGCCTTGTTCACGTGATGGCGAGCGATACGTCTGGCAATTCTGAATCCAATTTTTCGCAAAATGTCGTTAAATATCCACAAATTTGGCGACATTCTTTCATTTGGCGTGAAACTGTTTTTGCATTTGTAATCTTAAAAGTCGTTTTTTACGCTCAATGAAGTCAATGTGGTCAATATTTCCCTCAAAATTACCAAATTTTGTGAAAAGTTGCCAACTTTGAGACATTGGTTACTGCCAAAAGCTCGACAACTTAATTACTGTTTCAATCCTCATTCCCTTTGAAATGCATTGACCCGTAGCTCTTATCCTATCATTGATGTGTAGGAAAGAGGTTAAACATATGGTGTAGATTCCTAAGAACAAGATTGCATAGGCCACTGAGATTTATTCCACATATTTAACCTCCTTCTTCCGCATCATTTCTGGGAGAAAAAAGAGGCCAAAGAATGGGGCTCGATTGAGGTCCCATTGCAACACAGAGCCATTTGTTGCTGTTATGTATAACTAAAACCAGGGACCGCTGTAAAAAAATCCTGACATCTTACATAACTCTGCTGCAAGATTTCTTCCATTAGCTGTCACCATTTGTAAGTTGTTGAATTTTAAAATCAATCAGACCATTTTAGAACAATCGGTAGGTATGTAAGTATGACGGATTTATATATTTAATGCATGAGAACAACGTAACAAATCTAAATAATAATAATGATTATTAAAACATTAGTATTTTATTACGGAGATCTCCCAAACAATCTCATATTAGTTTAAAGAATTGGGTAAATATGGCGGACTAATAAATTAATTAGTAGAAACTTGGCGTTAGCTTAAAAAATCTTAATGAGCTAGAAAATGATCATTGCTATACGAATCATTTCCTAGACAGATGTTGTCCTAATAATGTGTGATTTATTTTTATAATATATATGATGTAAAATAAAAAAAAATGCATTTTTATCGTAATACTTCAAATAAAATTCTTATAATTTAATTTAAAAAACTGCTGTATCATATTTTAAAAAGACTTTCTAGATCTGAAAATGACATCCCCACGTTTTCATGTAATATAAAATTTGGTAAGGTATTATGTTTTCTATTCCGGAAATGTATATTAACCATCAGTTCCTGGCAGACTCCAGAAACCAGATAACAAATATATATATATATATATGCATGATAAAAAGTTGACTGCGAAGACCGTTAATACTGCGATTGAAATACATTAGAATTCATATATCAAAACATATTCTGGTTATCTATTTTTATAAAGTTTTATTTTGCTTTTAATTTATTCATATTTTAGTTGTGAAGGAAAATAACATTACTTCCAAACATTTCGAGAGACATGTTGGCTATTTTAAATAAAATATACTTGGTATCTAATAAATTAACCCCGTTAAAATATCAGTAACGACTGAGATGAAATATAAGTGAATTTTTTACAGATCAGAAATTATTCAGTTTATTTTGTTTTATTATATTTTAAAATCGCATTAAGTATGTTTTGATCTTGAACTTGAGAACATTGCATAAAATATTTGTAATTGAACGGAATGTATATTTTATGCAAGTTGTTAATGATTTTTATTACTTCAAAATGACTCATAGTGTAATAAAAAATCCTCATGGAAAAAAAAAAAAAAAAAAAAAAAAAAAAAAACGAAAAAAAGATGTTGGTATTATTACTCTGAAAAAGTACAAAAATAATCTATCTGTTTTAGATTCATAAAATATATAAAATAATTATACATAAGATATGGGGACAGTTATAATTATCTTTTCAGCTTTTCGGAAATTACTATTATTTTAATTGCTATTGCAGCTTAGAAAGACATTCGTATACATTCTTTTCCAAAGAAAGTAATTTTACTTTCAAACATTTTGAACAAAAATGTTAATATTAGTCAAATAATTTTCGAGAAAATTGACTTTTACATTAAATATATATAAAGTTAAAAGCTATTATAATATGAAGAGGAATTGAAATAATATCGCAGAGCTTTGTATGTAAACTTTCATTTCAAATATAATACAAATATCATGTATGAAAATCCATGTTTTTTAAAATGTTGATATTTCTTCCCAAATGTATCTAATGAATAATACATTTAAATCAGTTTCAAAACTTTTCGTTTGTATTTTTTAATATTTTCACTAGAGAAACTGCTGTGGTCTACATAATCGAAATTTTGTTTTTTAATAGAAATCAGACGTGAAAATATCTAACTATATATACTTTTTTGAAATAAAAGCAAAGACTAAAATATAATAATAATGTAAAATCAAACAAAACGAATGTTTTTTTTTTTTTTTTTTTTTTTTTTTTATTATCTATATTATTTCACAATTAATCTGATTCTGAAACAATTAGAAAACATTAAACTATATAGGGTGTCCACTCTCAACGGTGCCCAATGGCTAATTCCTAAACTGTTAGTCATAGACATATAGTTCCAATTAAAAAAATTGTTTCAAATAAGGTAAAGAAGTATTTAAAAAACAATTTCGGTCAATAAAAGCATTTCTTAAAAAAGTAAGAAATTTAAAATTTTATACGGCCCCTGGGTTTTATAAGTTATATTTAGTAATATTTTCCTATTACACTGACAAGTAAGACATAAAAAGTCCTATTGTTTTACGAGTAAAACTGACCGAGTAACAGTTGTTTAAAGTTGGAGCATTTTTTGCTACGAAATAAGGGTAATTCACAAATTTCGTAAAAATATAAATAATTGTCAGATATGTTAAACAAATATATATTTGAGACTAAAATTAACATCGCAATACAAATTTGAAATATAAAATCATTCTGAAGTATTAATGCAAATATATACAGAATATACTAAATACGTAAGATAAAAAATAACAGAATTTTCGTTAAATAAAATGGTGAAGAACAACAGCGTTAATGGTGAAAAGCAACAGCCTAAAAATTATGCATATTTTAAAATGCTATTAGTTTACACTAGACTACAAAATTTTAATTGTGTGATGTTTTTCATATTTTCATAAATTATTCTTGTGAATTTTATAGCGCTGAATCCGAAAATGACTTTTTTTTTAACCATCACATCAGGATTTTTCACAAATTGTAAATTTCAAAATGACCGACCCCCACCATTACGTCATCAGATCCCTGAGCTGTTTAGCTGTAAAAATCTCAGAATGAGACAAAAAATCACTAAATTTTATGAATAAAATAAAATAAAATTGAATAGAAGAAGCTTTACACCTATTTTATAGTATCAGATTTTCCCTATTTTTAAACTTTGAAATTTACTATTTCCCAAAATGTCTAACTTGATGGTTAAAAATGAAGGTCATTTGCGGATTCAGCGCTAAAAGTACATAACACTCATTTATCAATAGATAAAAAACAAAACTATCTCCTCTATCTTATATCATTAAATTTTTACTATTTTTTAACTTTGAAATTTACGATTTGCAAAAAAAACCTGACTTGATGGTTAAAAAGGAAGGTAATTTTCGGATTCAGCGCTAAAAAATACATAAAAATTCAATTTTAAAAGTTAAAAGCACAGTTATCGGAGGGTTGTGTTATCTAATCTTAAACTTTTTCTTAAACTTATTGACGGTAATCTATCCAAAATATTTTGTGTTATCGTGTAAAATAAGTATAAATTGTAAGCAATAAAAATAATGATACTTTATTATCATTAGACTTACGTCAATATGTAAAATTTAACTTCGATCGGATATTTTAAAGTGAGTTAAAGTTGGAGTACTAATTTTGAACATGAAAGATATACATACGGTTGTTTTAGGTTAAATAAAAGCTTTTAAAATAACATATTTTTTGTTAAAAGAAGTCATGAAAAGAAACAGTCTGAAACTCTTATGAAATGAAACATATGTTAAAATACAATTATTTTAACGAATCAAAAACTTAATTAATAAAAGTTAACTCTATCGTAATACTTGTACAAGTTCTTTCAAAGCGGAGATGCACCAGAAATAATTCCTTCGAATTCTTTAAGCTCTTTGAATACGACCCCTCAAAGCGCGGTCGAACTCATCTGTATTCAGGTGCAGAAAATGGTATGAGTCATTAATTTCAAAGTTTCATAACTTAGTCAATTTTAGTCTTAGATTAACGATACTTTTTTTGTCTTTCATTTTAGTGTAACAGGGAATTTTTATTAAATATCACTTATAGGACCAGGGGTCCGTATAAACAATTAAATTTCGTAACTTTTTAATAAATATTTTTTTGACCCAAATTGGTTTTAAAATACTTCTTTACCTTATTTAAAACATTTTTGTAATTGGAACTACGTGTCTATGATTAGCGGTTTAGGGATTAGCTATTGGACACCGCTAAGAGCGGATACCTTGTATACGTCTAGAATTATTTTCCGCAAAAAAGATTTCAAATAAAAGTAAAAGAGTTCATAGTTACAGTGTGAAATTTTGATTGAACTTATATTGAGAAATAAATCCACACGAAAAACATATTTCGTATATTTGAAGCATTATTAAACTAAAAGAAGTGTATCGTGTGACATTAAAAGATTTATTTTTTATAAACTAGCTGTCCTGAATTTCGATATTTTCAGTTAATATATTATCTATGGATTATCCGTCGTTTAGCTTCTATATTTTTCAAATAAGCTCCATATACCCACTGTCGCTCAAATAAAGCTAATTCCAGTGTTCAGATAAATGGTGAAATGTAAAACACAACGTAATTACACTGCACTACTCAAATTCACTATAAAGGGGAATCACTACACTCTTATTTTTCGAAAAATAACAAAATTATCTATTTTCCAATTTTTTGATTAAAATGTATCTCTAGTTAGATATCATTAATATATTTATTACCATAGGTTTTCGGAAATGTTTCCGAGTAGTTTTGAAATGTATTAATCTGTTTTCGTAACCCGGTATTTAGGTTTTTTGGATGCTAATAATTCTCAAGTAAACACTTTCATGCTCACAAACATGTTTTACAGAAAACATTATAAATTTAGAACATTAATATAAACATTAAAATGAATATAATTTTGTTACTGTTGCATGTATAAATTAACCCTTAAATGCCTGATTTTTCAAAAATCATTGTAATAATGTTTTTCGGCTTTCATTTTTTAAATAAATCATGGGAAAAATACTTTAAAAAATCATATTTTGTTTTAAGTATGGTTTACGGCTAAAAAACAGTTTGTTACTAATCGGCAGTACTGGTGTTTAATTGAAAAAATAATTTTCCTTGATAAAATTCTACAATATTAAACACACAGGAATTTTAGGAACTTTAATAAGAAATAAATTTTACTTGCTCACTGCAGGTCAAAATAGGGTATTTCGCAAGCTTCCAAACAAAACAAAAAGAACAAGTAGAAACATTTGAAAAAATAAATTTATCTTTATTCTTAAACAGCACAAGTGTTGCCATCTAAATGTTGAAAATCGATTTAATAATATTTTCAGACTGCATTTTATCGGCAACATTAGGCATTATAGCTTCAATATTATTCTAATAGTATTTTAGAGCCTAAATTGGGTATGTTGCCGAAAGGCAACGCCAGGCATTTAAGGGCTAAGTTTTACAGCTGAAAATGTTTGAGAATTTTAAATTGAGAAC
Source organism: Maratus speciosus (assembly GCA_963932465.1). NCBI lineage: Eukaryota > Metazoa > Arthropoda > Arachnida > Araneae > Salticidae > Maratus > Maratus speciosus. The sequence goes on along the minus strand of OZ010788.1, from coordinate 293,709,860 downwards.
CGATAGCATGTAAAAAGTTGATATTGTAGTTTGAAAAAAAAACTGAATAATGCACTATAAAACTACTCGAAAACGATTGCAATTTAAAATGGCAGCAACATTTGTTTTGTAAATGCTTCATTAAATCTCATACATACATTGGTTTAAGATTTCAAAATATAAAGAACGGTTTTGGAGTCATGACTAATTAGGATGAGATTATTGTAGTATTACGATCGCGAATATATTATATTTTAGTAGATTAAGGGACATTTGTATTTTCATAGTATATTCATTTAGAATATTTAATATTTTCTACAATCTTTGTAGATATTTAATTCCGCATATATACGTTTATATTGAAAAATCATTAAATCGGAAATGGAGCTTCAGGTTGTCAGACCTGCATAAATAAGTCATGGTTTGAACATTAAAATTGTAGTCTTTCAAAAAGTAGATAACTTCTATGCTACTAAGTAACCTTCATACCTAAATTCCGTACTACTTTTTACCTCCGAATTATTATTTTATAGCAAAATAATATTGTTATACCATTTGACTAATGTCACATTTTGATTATACTATTCGACAACGAATATCTACTTTTCAAACATGCTTTTTAAAAAAAGATTTATCTACACTTTCAAAATCACAATAACTTGGAATTTTTAAAAAGTGACATTCTATTTTCACAATTTTTTTCCTTACTTTTGAAATAGCAAATGAATAGTTTATATATTATTTCTTAAAACTTTTTAGAGTTTCGGTAAGTCCAAGGCATGGTATGAAAATTGCAACGTCACGTAATAAACGCTAAAATTATAACTTTCCAAAATCTTGTACTAGATTTACTAAACTAGAGAATTTCATTTTTTTTCTTTGAAATAGATAACCCAAAATATTTCACTGATCGCATCCGTGTAAGACAATTTAATTATAAAATAATAATAGAAACAGATTAAATAATTTTTAATCCAGCTAGGAAAAGAAAAATAAATATCGTTTAATAAATCAATGCACATTTAATTCGATTACTACTAAGTAAATATTCGGGGGATCTCAAAATCAATTATAAATTATTTGAATTAAATAAAATATGAAATAATATTTAAAATGTATTTTTTTTATGTGGGCCACTTTTCCCTAGTCGCACATACGATAAAAAATGTTTATGTGTAAAAACAATAGGTTTTTCTGGTACATCCTATGGAAAATTTTTAAATAACAATCTTTAAATAACTTCAAGCACTAATAATAATAGAAAGAAAAAGCCTCTTTAAAAATTCTAAATTCAATATAAGTTAAAAAAGATTGCCTATCAGTGAAATTCAATTCATTGAAATAACCTCATCTATGGTTCTATTTAAAGGCCTACATAAATATATCGATAAAGCAGTCAAAACTGTATGGAAATCCAGCTATTTTGCCAAAAAAAAAAAAAGTTAAATAAATTGAGAGTTTTAAAAGCAAAATTAAATACACATTTTATTACTTTTGAACCAATATGAAAATATTCTAATATATAATTACCGAATTAAATTCATCTTAACTTCTTGCCTGAAGAGAAAATATACTTTCAAATTTCAAATGTATAAGTCAAGTACATTTAATATTCATAATATCAATGGCCACCACGAAAATACAAAATTTGTTCATGACACTTCTATAGGTAACTTTTCTGTTTGCAGAATAACAGTATTTGCACTAAGTCGTGATTTCGAGATAAATATGCAATATGAAGAAGGTAAATGCTCCCATGTGACTCATTTTGCGGAAAGATATGTGAATGAAATAGATTGCTTCAAGAGTGAGTTTTATCTCGTACTGTGAGTATTTAGAGATATTTGATTTTGCTGTGCGTTATTTAAAAAGCAGAAAATTTCTCGTCAGCGGAATTACCGGTACCTCACATTATATTTTATTTAAAACATAAAATCATATTGTAAACTCCAGAATTTTTTAACAAATTTAAATGAACTAATATTATAAAACTTTGGGACCGCAATAATAAATATGCTGAGAAGTAATAATTCGCCATGATACGTCTGTACCTCTTGCTTCAGGCTAAATTATGCTTTCATTTTTATTTTATATACAGAATGTGTCTTTTTATAGTTGACTAATGTGTAATTCTTAAAACGTTAATTTTAGAGGGATGCAACTGCAAAAATATTTTTAATTTTGCTATTTGTTGCACTGAAATTCGTTTAAGTTAAAATAGCTGTTAAGCAACGAAATTAAAATTTTATAAGGTTTCTGAGTTGCATAAGTTATATACAGAAAAACGATTCCCATGTTACAAAGATTAAAACACTAAAAATTGTATTCCTCTACGACCAGAGCTTACCGAGGTATGGGATTTTGAATTTTATGAATTTTTGGAGTTTTCTTGTACTATAAATATAAAAACAGGTTTTTAGTGCTAAAAACGTCAAACATTTATAAATTTTAAAGTATCATTACTCGGTGAGTGTCAGTCGGATTAAATTAAAACTATTTTACTTTTGGAAAAATGAGCAAGTTTTTACTAAATATAACTTACAGAAGTTATGGACTGTATAAATATTTAGATTCCATACTTTTTAGTGAATTAACTGATGTTGATATAAATGTATTTTGATATGCTGAATATTAACAGTTGAAATATTTTTGTAGTTGGAACAGTACTTCTAAAACAAACAATGGTTAGCCAACGATACATAAGGACAGTTTTAATAAAACAAGTCGATTTAATGTTCACTGTTTGAGTAGCCAAGAAAAGAGAAACTATAATTCACGATAGTTCACTTTACTGTTTATTCTTTTCTTATTTTATTATTAACTGAACAACACTGGAGTTATCATTTAATGAATGTCATCAGGCTGATTTGGAACGGATACTTCAAGTTTGATAATTATTTTTTTGTTGAAATAGGTTCGTACAGGTTCTTTTTCAAGGTGACTAAAGCATCAGTATAAAATGAAAATAAAAATAAACTAGAAAATAGGAATTCTGATTTTTCAGAATTTAGTGTTGCTCTCGATGAAGAAAAATATATGTATATATAAATAGTACAAAACATATTTCAATTTTAATACTTAAAACACACACTTTTATTTTATGTAAAATGACGTCATTCGCATCCGCTTAAGAATTGCACATTTACGATCCACTATTATAGTGTTATTACCGTAAAAATTGCAAGTGACAAAAATCGCCTGCGACTGGTCAGATTTCTTGAAACTTACGTATTTCCCAAGCATTTCATTGGCTGTTCGGGAAAAGGATTTTCCATTGTCAGATTTCCAAGCATTTGATTGCTGTTACTGGCGACTCGCTTCGTTTCATGCGTCAAAGATCTTCCGACAGAAAAAGTTGATTGCTTTCGAAACGACTCTCATGGAGCCTTAGGATAACATAGAGTAGCTTGGAATTTGAAGCGTCTTTGACCCCTCGTTTAATAGTACTTTTAAACATCTACAGTAAAGCATGCATAGGATGTCACTATCACAAAATAATACACAAACGCAGAAAAAAGATGGCGTCATTAAAGAATCTCGACAAAAAACGGCTGTCTAATGATTCATAGGCCTTCATTTGATTGTAACATTAATATAGATAACTTAAAATTAAATATGGTTTATAATAGCGCCATGTTTTAACAGAAATTATTCGTTTATATTTTTTTTTCAAAATAGCACGTATTTTAATTACATTTTCTTTCGGTTGTTATGAGAAAATGACAACAAAAAGATATAATTGGTATTTTTCAACTATTTTCCCTTTACTTTCTACATAAATGGAGTACTTGAGTTACAAAAATTAAACAAATGGTGCAAAAAACTACAAAAAAATTAATATTTCAAAAATCAGTGGAGATACAATTTTCAAACAAATTGCATTTAAAAGTACTTCTTTTTTCCAATACGGCGGTATAAAAATTGAAAATGTGCGATTCTTAGGAATTTTAAAAAATGCTGTAGAGTATTTAATTGTACAATGATACATCTGCTTTGGCTATTGCTGGCTTCTGTAAGGTAACGTTATTTTTTGGATACTAAATAATCTGAAAGAAAGAAATAGCATACCGTATCGGGGGCTAATAAATAACAATTAAGAAGGACAATTTGAAGAAAATCCATCATCATTCGGCTACTTTTCGGAGTTAGGCCAAATTCAGTTCACTATATAGCCGATATATTTATGACTTTCCACGATATTCGACTGGCCTTTTTTAGGTAAATTTCTTAAGAAATACTACCTATTACATTCTCCCCTATGTTGGAATTTCTAAAGAAATTTTACAGACCTACGACCATGAACCGTAGAACCAAAAACCACCCCGAGTTTAAAACTTTTATGGACACGATAACTTCCATAATTCTGCACGAATCTCTCCCAAACTAATACATAAAATCAAGAGATAAAAAATCTCGGTCAAGTCCGTCAATGAGAAAAATTAGCAAGGGGGTGGAAATAGGGAAGGCCTTTGTGAAAATCGAAAAAACCCCATAACTTAGTAATTATAATACGTATCAAACCAGTTTAAAGTTATTATTTCTTCTAGGAAAAGGGACAAAAATTTATGTACCACAGACTTTTGATAAAATTAAAGATGGGCTCAAGGGTCGAAAAAATCGTCTTTTAGGGATATAAAAATTAATAACTTCGTCAATTCTTAAGATAGCAGTTGAAACAGTACTTCTGTAACAAACAATAGTTAGCCAACGATAGAAAAGGACAGTCTTAATAAAACAAGTCGATTTAATATTCACTGTTTCAGTGGCTAAGAAAAGAGAAATTTTAATTCACGGTAATTCACTTTGCTGTACATACTGTTCTTATTTTTTATTAACTGACCATCAACAATGAAGTCAAATAATGAATGTCAACAGGCTGATTTGGAACGGATGCTTCAAATTTGATGATTATTTTTTTGTTGAAATCGGTTCGTACAGGTTCATTTTCAAGGTGACTAAAGCATCAGTATAAAATGAAAATAAAAATAAATAAATAACAATTAAATTGACAATTTATAGAAAATCCGTTTTCAAAATTAGGCATAATTCAGGTCAATATATAACCGATATCTTTATGACTTTTTAAGATATTCGACTGGGCATGTTTTCATAGTTGTTGTATAGCGTTGGCTTCCGAATTATTCCAAATTATGAAAAAAAAAATATGTGGCATGGTTGGCGCATTCTCAAAATATTCTTACAACTGCTCATATTTCCTTAAAAGTTTCATATATTTATATTTCAAATGTACTATATTATTTTTACTATAAATTGTCTTAAACTGGCGTGAAATTTGTTTGAAAACAATGCATTGCATTTTATATCCAAAATACGCACACAGCTTTCTTGAAATGTTTAAAGAAATCCTTGAATCTCCATGAATTTCTGTGACAATAAAAACAGTTTGATTTTAAAGGTAGGACACAAATGGAGTTTTATAATATATTTTATCTTAAAGAATAACATATTCATTACTACACCACATTTCCAACCTTAGAACACACGATTAAATAAAAGCAATGTATTTATAATAATAAATGCATTTTTTCTTAATTCATTTACAAATGAAAATATAATGATTATTTGAATAAACTATAAGGACGAACATATTTTTTTTTTCTGAGACGTGACATCTTTTATGAAAATCCATCATTGCAGTAAACTCATAGATTAATTATAAGGTTTAGGATTTTATTTATTTCCATTCCATTGATTTCCATTTAATGTTTAATGCATATCATCTGCCGGTATTATAAACAGCACATGCTCTCATTTACTTAATCTCATGGTGGGAAATCGACATCGAATGCATTATAGATAAATGTTTCTGTTTAATCTGACGTGAATTGTAAAACGTCGAGTCATTTTATTTACTGTAAATAAACCGATAGTAGAACATTTCCTTCTACATCAGCGCTCCTCCTAATTTAAAGTAATATCGATTAATGGGCGATTAATCAGGTTTATGCAGATGACATTAAAATATTTCTCATCGTTGGGATAATGAATAAAACCCTGTACTTAAAATTTGATTTCCACAAAATATTCAATTCGAAGTGTTACTGATAAGCGATTTTCACAAACTTTAAGATGTACATAAATGTGAATATTTTTGTTAAAGGCAATTGAATTTTAATAGCCTTAATTACATTTTCGGAATTATATGTTCACTAAATTGTTAATTTTCTATTTTGGCATTCGTGCTATTAAGCCTTATTTTTCTATTATGTACAATAGATAATAATTTCTCAAAAAAAGAAAAAAAAAACACTTCTATATTTTGTAATTTCTCCTTGTATTAAGTTATAATTCAGTGAAAATTTACTAATTATTATTTTTTAAGGGGGTCCGGGACACAAAAATCTTCAAATTTTGCAAAAACATTTTATTTCATTTCATAAAAATTTCTCTGTTTTTTCCTGCTTAAAATGACATTTATATCATGTTTCGATCTGAATTAGAACAAAAAAATATTAATTTTTTCGGATAGGTTTGTTTTCAAAATCTTGCTTTCAAGCAGTGGCTGTTATGGAAATTCTTGTAAAAATGCGTTTTTCTTCATGATAGTTGTTTTCACCATTTATCATATTTAAATTCTTATAACTAAAGAACCGTTAAAGGTACAGGGTTCAAACTTGGGACATATCTTTTTCAATTATTATACTTTAATTTTGATTCAGCATATTTGAAAAAAATATTTACTTTTGAAAATATGATTTTTTAAATAAAAGTTGCACCACTTTTTTTGAAATTTTTTTGTTAAATATTTTTAATTTTTTTATAAAATAATATTTTAAAAAATGCTGAATCAAAATTAAAACTTATATATTTCTGTTTATTTAAATGAAAAAAAAATAAATTCTATAAATAATATTTCCAGTTATAATGATTTTAAATTTCCCCCCTTTTTGAATAAATTTTAAATTTAATTTTTTTTTTAATTCTGAGAAGTTTTGTCATGTGATTTTGTTTACAAATAATAAGGTTAACCATCACAAAACAATTCAGATTTTTTACTTAATAAATAAAAATTATTTTAAAATGTGTCCCGTACCCTCTTAAATGAAAGAATCTTACCGTTTATAAACATATAGGTAGAAATAATGTTGATATTATAATTAGCCCTATATATGTCTCGTGGAGTTACCTTCTATAGTATTCTCAAAAACTGTATGGCAGATACATTGTTTAATTTTTATTACCTTTAGCTTTTTATGAGGATTTAAACACTTAAATTTTCATAAATAAGGTATGCGTGAAAATTCAGATAATTTAGTGCGACATGTCTATTATCTTTTTACCTGAAAGCAGTGAGTTTTTTCGTTGGTATGTTAAAAGTTCTCACTTCAAGAAAAATGTAGGATGTAAAAACGCATCTCGTAGAATCTTAGACACAACTCGCAGAATAGCGATTACCATATACAATACCTTAATAAACATAAATATCAGAACATAATACAAATAGGAATTAATAATACAGAAAAAAACACATTAAGTGTAATATTCCACAGCAATTTAGTTTACATTCAGTAATATTTGAAATAAAAGTATATTTATAAGTACGCGTACATACAGTATCTTGCAAATTTATCTCCTACGTCAGTAACATATCTCAAATTTAAGTAGAAAATAATTTGTTTAAAAAAGCTCACTTTGTTACTAACTTCCTTTTAGCTTTACAAGTATTCCCATTTGACTCCTATATTGATGTAAATCTTTTTTTTTTTTTTTTTTTTTTTTTTTTTTTTTATCGACAGGCGCACGACACCGCACATATATCCACTATAATGCACAAATTATAATAAGAAATATCTAGCTTTTTATTACTACTATAAATAGTTATTAGTATTTTTTAGTTATTAGTATCACAGATGATAAATAACGAAAATGAGTAGATTATTTACACAATTGAAAAGAAAAATTAGACATTCATATTTGTAGGACTGTAATACTTTTTACCACTAAGACCGTTCTATTCTGTTCTGGAGAACGCAATTCTGCCGCAAAGGTACTTTAGCCATAGGCGTGGATAAAAAGCCAACCGCAGAACTGAAGTGAAGAGAGCTCGGATGGAATAGAAGAATATTATGTTTTGGCGGTGAACTTGAGAGGTATGCTGCAGAATGTTGCAAAGAAACGTATAAAAAGCGAGGTGGGTGTTCTAAAGACGATTAGATGAAATTTAAGCTGTAGTATGTTAAAACTTTGCAAATAATTCTTGTAAATATTACCATGTAAATAAGTACGCTTCAATATAAGTGCTTTAGTTAGGAAGTATCTTCTATTTTCTTGTGTTTAAAGAATTTGATTGTGTCAAACGGTCTAGTCTACATGTTTAAGAATACTCATATGTCATTAAATAAACATACATATACTTACACATTACGTAAGCATAAACTCTGAGACGTTTTACCAATTTATAATATAATAAATTTCTACTTTTTATATGACAGTCAAGCAGCTTACAGCGAAGTGGAAAACCGGAGTTAGCATAACAATTATTCATGTCCTTTTTTGCGGTTTTAAATTTAAAGAAATCTTGTTTTAATAAATCTAAGTAGATCACAATTACGTGTATCTTAGTTTTTATACATATATTCAAAATACATGGTAAAGGAACAATTAATAACAAATAACATTTTTCATTACTTCATTAATCTTCATGTGATCATAATCTACACTTATTATAAGAAATAATTTAAAGATATTCATCCCTTTTCAGCCCCAAACAGGTGTAAACATGTCTAGATATGTGTTAACACTTAACCATTAGGCATAAAATCTACAAGCAACAAAAGCTATTTGAATAGATGTATAAGTACAATATTTTTATACATTGGATTAACTTGACATTTTTCGTGGCAATAGGGCAAAATGTGGACAACATCATTACGTAGCTTACAATTAACTTTCATTGTGATTATTACTTTAAATGCTAATAAATTCGTTTGCATAATTCTGCGTAATAGTCTGCAGTTATATTCAGTATTTGCTTAGAAAACCTTGTAGATATTTGAAGTTTTTGAAGCTGTGTCAATCTCATGAGTTTGTCACTAACATGCCAGTTTGTCAATTACTTGCCATTTCGAATTCTCTTTTGACCGAAAAACTCTTTTTCAATCTAAGCATTCTTCTCTAAAATGATATTTAGTATTTGAGGAATGTGCAGACGGGTAAATATGTTTTATTCAGAAGTCTCAAAATAGGATTTCATACGTATACATAAAAGAGAGAAATAGGCTTCAGAAAGGCCGGAGATCTCTTTACAAAATCTTGTCTTCCGAAGTATAATGACTGCCGAAGTGAAACAGATGCAGACATTTTTATTAATACCAACAATACAGTGCAATTACAAATGTCCCAAATATACTATAAATGACATAGCATCATAGCATAATTCTTTTTTTTGCATTGTGTTATTTAAAACTTCTACCTGTCTGTTATCTTGAAGTTAATGAAGTTTCTTAAAATAGAACTTGAGTGCGGCCTGTGTTTAATTATAATAGATGAATTATAATAGATTAATATAATAGATAGATATAAATAGATAAATTACAATTAATTATAATAGATGAATAGACAATAGAATTTTATAATGACAGCGATGACCACCTCGGGAACTCAGCTTTCGCTTTAGAGTGTTAGTGCAATCCCGAGGGGTAGATAGAATTTTATAATGGAGAAGTCTCCGGAAGTGTGAAAATATTCAGGCTATTCAAGGCTTTCGGGAAGCTTCTTTTACATAAATATAAAAAAATAGAATTCCTGACAAATAGTTATTTACGTTTTTGTCTGTGACAATTCTGAGATTAAAATGTATGGGAGTTTTTTTTTGGGGGGGGGAGGGGGTGGAGCGATTATACATTTAGGTATGTCAAGAAATAGCGAGGGTATTTTATAGCAGTAGTTCCCAAAATTAAGCATACGGATCAGAGTTTGACTTTTGTGGAGACACTTGCAGATTTGTTATTAAAAATTGATATATTATGAATAAATGATTAATAAAATGTTGTTGAAATGTCGTTTAGATGACTTATTTATCTCCAAGCATCCATGTAAAGCTATTTTTTTGTGAAAGTTTAGAAAAAAAAATAAAGTTGTAGACTAAAAATAAAAGTTTTAATAAAAGACTTTTAAATAAAAAGGAAAAAATAAATAATAAAATATTAATTCGTTTTCTGTCGCAATAACGTTTGATTACTATATTTGCTTCAGATTAATATTTTATATAGAGTGAGATGATATATATCAGAAAAATAGTAGGATGTGAGAATCTTAAAATTTGCTTCTATCTCATAAATCTTATTATTTCAAAAAGAAGTTATAAATACTAATACTTCAATATTAGTAGTTCAGTATTATTCCAACTTTGATTATCATCTTAAATTTCTGCTTCAGTCAATTAATCGAAATAAAAACGAGTTAATCTCTATCATGATGTTTATTAAAATCAATTGTTTTTCGTTATTCTGTTGTACATCCAGCTGGTTGAGAATAAACGGCTTAGCAGGACACGAGTTCCCATCGCTGCACAAGCAGCCGACAGGCCGACGGATTATGAAAATTCCAGAAAATTATACAAATATCGCTGTTACAACGCCCCTTTCCGGCAGAATATTTCCAAATTGAAGGAGATCTACGGCCATGGCCAAAACCATATACAAAAATATTGCTTCGATTCTATGCATAACTTTATACACTTTTCGATGGCACAAAAATGTCTATTACATCGCCCATTTCCTGCAGTTTTTTCCCAATTCAAAGATGACCTGCTTGCTATAGACAAAAACATACACAGATAAGTTGGATCAATTCTATGCATAAATTGATACACTTTGCGATGGTACAATAATGCAAATAGCATAGACATGGCAATTATAGCACCCCCTTCCGGCAGAATTTTTTCAGAGAGGACCTACTGGCCATAGGTAAAAACATACACAAAAAATTTTGTTCAATTTTAATCATAATTTCATGCACTTTTCGACGGTACAATATTGAAAATGACACAAAAATCGCTATTACAGCACCTCCTCCCTGTGCAATATTGCTAAATTGGAGGAGGACTTGCTTCCGTAAGCAAAAACAAACGAAAAAAATTGGTTCAATTCTATACATAACTTCATACACTTTCGATGGTACAATGGCAGCACACTGGCACACGGACACTCGTACAGACGGACAGACTGACAGACATTTTGTATAAACTTGTTTTTGTATCTCTGACCTCTACAACGTGTTAATCCATCAAAAACTGGGTCGAAAAAAATTTCGATTACAATACTTTCTTCTACTGAAGATATAATAAAGTAAAATGCAAGGAAAAAATAGTTTTACCAGTTACAAAATTAAATATTGGTGCTATTATTATCAATAGAAATTGTAAAACAACAAGTAAATGTTTTCAGATGTTGATAAAACATAAAAACAAGAGTATGAATTGCATGAATTTTTTCTAAGATTAAAAAAAAAAAATATAGAAATTCCCATTTTAAAAGTTTATAACACGTTTCAAAGTAAGCATGCAAAAGAACATTAAACTTTTAGCTAAGAGTCAAAAACTATAATTCCCCATTTTTGCTTCCTTCTATCTTCAAAAGAAGAAAGTATTGTAATCGACGTTTTTTACGACTTCCGGTTTTCGATGAATTTACCCGTTTTATGGGTCAGAGATCCCCAAAAACATGTTTTTAGAAAATGTTCATCGGTCTGTCCGTGTGTCGCCATTGTACCATGGAAATGTGTATGTAGTTATGCATAGAATTGAACCAAACATTTTGTGTATGTTTTTAGTTATGGCTAGCAGGTCCTCCTTCAATTTTGAAATATTCCGCCGGAAGGGGGCGCTGCAATGGAGATGTCTGTGCCATTTTCAGTATTATACCACCGAAAAGTGTAACGAGTTATGCATAGAACTGAACCAAATTTTGTATATGTTTTTTGCTATGGCAAGCATGTCTTCCCTGAAATTGAAAAAAAAACTGTGCCGGAATGGGTCACTGTAATGCCGATGTTTGTGCCATTTTCTTTATGGTACCTTCGAAAACTGTATAAAGTTATGCATACAACAGAACCAATTTTTTTGTGCATGATTTTGGCTATGACCAGCAGGTTCTCCTTGAATTTCGAAATACTCCGCGGGAAAAGGTCGCTGTGTTAGCGATTTTTATATAATTTTCTTGATTTTTTGTAGTTCTATTGTCCATCGGCGGTCAGTGCAACGATGGGAACTCGCGTCCGGCTATGCCGGATCTTCGCAAATAGCTGGTGACAACAGAATAAGGAAAAACTATTGCTTTAATAAATATCATGATCTAGATTAACTCGTTTTTACTCCGATTAATTGGCAAGCTGAAATTTAATAAGAAAATCAAAGTTGGTATAGCATTGAACTAATATTATTGAAGTATTACCATCTGTAACTACTTTTTGTAATATTAAGATGTATGAGATAAAAGAAAGTTTTGGGATTGGCACATCCAACTAGTTTATGTAAAAATTTGCGACATTGAACCAAAAACAGATGTTATAGTTTTCAACAACTATATTTAAATTGATTGAAAAATTTATTTTCGTAAGCTAAAAAAATACTTGAGTAAATGTTACGTAATTGTACCATCAGCTGGGATTGGTTTACAATAATAATAATTTAAAATTTAATGATATCATTTTATGGGTAAGAACACACGTGTGCAATTTTTACTGCATAAACTTGACTATAGCTTAGCTAACATGTAGAGACAAAAAAATTTAAGAAAAGCAGTCATTCACAAGAAGTGATATTTCCCTCTTGATAATCATTATTTTGACTCAAAAGCTTGTCTGAGGGAGGAAAAAAACCATTAACTGTTCAAGACAGCAAATGTAACTGCTCCTGATACACGTAATGTAATTAAGTCCTACCGGCACAGTAGTAAACATGTTTTAAATATATCCCTTCAGGGAATTGCAATAGAGAGATTCTATTTAATGTGATAAAACGATTGAATAGCATAAAATATAATTTATCTTTATAAAATAATTATTATTGCGATAATTTTACTGAGTTAAATTATGTCGTACCATCTCAACGGTAAACAAGATTTAAATAGTATATGACTCTGGGGAATGCAGACGAAAAGAAAAGTATTTAATGTGATACAATGACTACGCAAATTGAAATGTAATTTTTATTAATAAAATAATAATTATTACAATAGTTATATTCAGTTAAATTTTACTGTACCAGCTCAGTAGTAAACACAGTATATGTATATATATCATGGTAAGGAAATGCAACAAATCGAGTTTATTTAATTTGATGAAGATTGAATAGAATGAAATATAATTTGCATTTATAAAATAATATTTATTATGATAGTTTTGCTGTGTTAAATTATGTTGCGCCAACTCAGCAACAAACAAGTTTAAAATTTATCCCTCTAGGGAATTGTAGTAGCGAGCCTTTATTTAATGTGATAAAATGACTAAATAGATTGAAATATAAGTTTTATTCATAAAATTATTATTATGATAGTTTTATTCAATCGAATTATAGCGTAACAGCTCAGTAGTAAATATAGTTTATATATATTCTCTGTCGGGAAATACAATAAATAAAGATTATTTAATGTGATGAAATGATTGAATCTAATGAAATATAACTTATATTTTTAAAATGATAATTGTTAGAATTTTTTATTGAGTTTAGTAATGTACTACCAGCACAGAACTGATTGTGATGACGTAATGTGATGAAATGATTGAATAGAAAAAGATATAATTTATGCTTTGAAAATAATTATTATTATGATAGTTTCATTGAGTTACTTATATGTTTCACTATAAGAATGAAACAGAAATATTCAGACTCTCAGATCAAACACACTTGTCACTATAAGTTTGTTTCCAAATGTGTAACATTATAAATATAGTTTTAAAGATAAATATCTATAAATATTTTCTTGCTAAAAATAGCTATGATATCTTTATCTAAAAAACATCTACTTCGATGTAGACTATAAAAATAATATAAAAAGTAAATTAACGCCATTTATTTGCTGGTTTTATTTTATACAGACTTTTAAAACGGAATATATGTATTTCTGTACAACGCTTTTTGAGAGAATAAAATAATGAGTAGATGAACGAATATATATATTAAAACGGTTTCTTGAACTACCAGTATTTTATAAATAAAAATATTTTGAAATTAATTGTTTAACTGGAATTGCGCCGTAATTTTTCATTAAAAAATATAAGGTATATAATATTTATAACAATATTTTCAAGAGGCTAAAAGAATAATAAAATAATAAAAATATTTTATGTATTTCTGAAGGTAAAAAATAAATTTATATGCTATTAATGTTCCGTGTTTCATTTTCCAATGAAACATTAAAATACAAATTACAAAATGAGTTATAAAATAAAAGACACACTGCAAATAAAGGCGTCTTAAATTAAGATACATATGTGACTGAAAAAGAATTTCAGACACTTAAGTGTCTGAATCTGAAAATTCAGTCACAATAGATGTCTTAATTTAAAACAACTAAGTGTCTTACTATGATCATAGTGTACACGAACTGATAAAAGTGTCTAAAAAATCTGCAAGTGTCTCATTTTAAGACACTTTGTAACTCCGCTCCGCATTCACCAGGGGGCACTCTCAGTTGCGCATGCGTCTTCCTTTCGAACTCGATGTTCGTTTGTAATTCAAACTGAATGCTTGTTTTTATGTACGCGTACATTTTAACTAATAATTTATTTTGACTTGATTGTTTTTTGCGGAATGTGAAGTTCCGGGATTTAATTTCTATCGACATAGTGGTACTCCGTATTAATATTTATCTATAAAACTAATACAGTGTTCTTCATCTCGTCAAATTTGTAAAGAGAACTGTTGTCTGGCGGGCTATGTTTTCAGGATGGAAATTTTCCATTCTTTTAACAGAGCTAGCCGGATGTGCAAGGGGATTTTATTTTTTAAATATCCAAGTCTGCCTAATTAACGGATACTAACGTAGCGTCCAATCCGGACGTCCTCTGGGCGAATGTGCTTTTGGAATAATCAGACCTTTTTCCAGGTAAGTGGGTCTTAACTATGTATTTAAAACTCTCTGTGATTGTTTTCTCTTTAAATGAAGACCTCACACGAGTCCATAGCTTTATTAGTTCCTGAGTTATGCCAAAATATGTTCAAAGCATTTTGCCTATGGTATTTCCATGTTAAAATTTTATTTTGCTAATATTTAAATTTCTACTCTTCAAATCATCTGCAATCATATTTCTGTATTATTTTCTATCCAATGTTATCTTTAAAATAAATTTTGGTGTCTCTGCATGGTGTATATTAGCGGTTACTGAATTTATTAATTTTACACCTTCCTAAGCCTTTTCTTATGTAGCCATTACTTTAAAAATCGCAGTGACATCGCCTGTTGATTGGCTCATACTTCTTAATTACCATCAAGACTACCTTAATAGTATTTTTTGGTGTAATTATTACTCTGAAGTACCCTTTTTAATTATTTATTTACGTATACAATATTTTTATAAGCATTTAATGCGGCAGCATTTGTAATGTTTACATCGATTTTTACATTTCTGATAGATTTATTATGTGTTATGTACTGGAATTCAAAAGCATTTATAGTAAACATTCCTGTTAATAGCTGCTTTTATTTATTATTTATGCTTTTCTTGTCTAATGAAGTTTTCTTCTGCCTCATAGTGTGTACATCATAAATTTAAAAAAAGAATATAGTTCGAACATCCTTCCATTCATTGATTCCCCCATATTTTTAATACAGCGAATTACTTGTGTTCATTTATTTATTTTAAAATGTTTTGACTGATAAAACTCATTAAATCCGGTCATTCTAATTAAAAGATTTCCCTTTGCTATAATTTTAGTGTTTCCGAGTATTTTAGAAATATCCCATTTGCCATACTGAAAATAGTCAACATATAATCTTTTTATGATTCAAAAGTCAAAACCACAGCTTCAATTCAGCGGAAATTGACGTCACTAATGTAGACGTTGAATCAGAAAAAAATTTGTTGATGTCAACAAAGATTTAGAAAAAGGATCTCGCGTTATCTGTAGTCACTTTGTTAAATTTTAATGATTATTTTTAGATTCTTAAATTCATGTAATCATGTACCGTTAACGTAATTGTAAGAATGCGGTAAAAATATACAGATATATTTCATTTGAAATAATTATATAATATTGATTTTTTGATTACTTTTAGTTAAAAAGTAATTTGAAATTAAAAATGAATACAAAGTAAAGAGGTAGATTTTTATAAAATATTTATTTGCATATAGCTAGATTTTGCACTTAAAACTGACACGTACATTTATCGAATCATAATACAGTGTTGGACTTTTTCCAGAAGGAGGGCCTGATTAAAGCATGGGCAGACCCTCCCCCCCCCTACGATTTTACGTGCTCCAAATTCGATATGGATTTTTTTAAAGCTTATATTTTAAATGTGTTTCAACATTCTATTGATTATAATCAGCATTTTGAACTTTAAAAGTAGAATTAGATTAAAAACTAAATAAAAAAATAAATACAGTAAAAACTCTCAAACGCGGCCACCTCGCGAATTGAACGCGTTTTGGAACGTTGAATTTGCCTGCTATTCGATTGTGTTCGCTTTTATGAGGTAAAAAAAAATGTATTTATCTTGAAAAAGGTCAGTGTTCGCTGAAGAAAATTGTCCTATGAAAGTTTTGTTGTAAAATCTCCATAACGGACACTCCTACATAGAGAACACAACTATTTAAGAAGCACATTTTTTATTAACAACATGCACATATTTTATATTTTTTACCTCAGAAAAACAGACACTTCCGAATGGCGAACAAATTCCACGGTTCTAAGGTGCCTACTATTGAGAGGTTTTACTGTATTGTGACAAATATTTTAATTTTTAATCTTATTCTACTCTATAAATTCAAAATATTGATTATAATCAGTACAAAGTCGAAAAAGATTTCAATTATCAGCTTTATGAAAATTGCATACCATATTTTGGAGCCCCTAAAATTAGGCTGTGTGTGTGGGGGGGGGGGGGAGTAGGGCAGAATAATGGCCATATACTTTTCCAGGATCAACGTGGTCAAACATGGCTACGTGTAATGCTTTAAAAAAATGGCTGCGATTCAGACGTTTGAAGTGTCTAAAATTCAGACGCAAAAAGTGTCTGAAAATTGAACACTCCGTTTCAGACACTTAAGTGTCTGAATTTAAGACATTTCGATTTAGAGTGCACGGAAGGCAGACATTTAAGATTATAAAAATGTTATGCTAAACCTGAGCAGCAATTTTCTCTTTTAAATTTGCACTTGAATAATTTCGCATAGACTAAAAAGATTGATTTTTTTCATTTTGCCTTGTTTTTTTTTTCATTTTTCGCAGAATTCGCATATTTGATCCCTTAAAAAAATCTTATGTCACATATTTAGCTAGAGCAATATTTAATTCAAAATACTTTTTAATAGTAAAAGAGCGAATAAATTTATTCAATTTAAAATTTAAAATTTCACTTAACGCTGCGAGCATTACTTAAGTCAAGTCTTTTTAACTGTAAAAGAGCGAATAAATTGATTCAAATGAGTTACATTTTGCACAGAAATTAAAGGGAAAAACGTTTTTCATTTCTTATCTTCAATCATATTTAATGCTAATGTGTATCAATGTGTAAAATCGTTTACTGTTAAGTGGAATTTTTTTCGAAATAGTAAAAGTGCAAAAATTTAAATGATAAATTATGAAGACTTTTTGTGATAAGTTTTTATAACGTATGCTTTGACTTTAAGTTAAAATATTTTGTACTGCAAATCCTTAAAAAATCATCTTTCATTTAATAAATAAAAATGTTCTCTTTCAGTCTTAATATTTGCGTAACTTAGGCGAAATTATTTTAAACCGCATTGTAATATTTTAAATATGATACTGTCATAGGAAAGCTTTAAATTATTGGATTTATTTAAAAAAAGGAAACTTTTATTTTCATGCATTTATTTTTATTAAACACTGTTCTTTTGATACAGAAACGATCAATAACGTTTTACGCGGTATACTTTATATCCAGTATTATGTTTTAAATGGATTTTGAATCTCAATATATGCATCAATTTTTGTTTTATGTTAAAAATTTGCATTCAGCATTTATAAAAATTAATTTTTTCTAACTAAATTTGAGAGTACCACAACTACAATATATTAAGTAAAAGAAATAACACTTATAATTATATGCAGCAAGATTCATAAAAATACTACTCTGTTAAGCAACCTGATGTATTAAATTTGCTCTGCATTAGATCTTCTTTATTTGTTGTTGTTTTACTACATATATTGAAAATCTCAAGAACTAGAATTTGGGATGCATACAACATTTTTGTTAATAAAAAATACTCATACAATTACAGGAAATTAACGCTTTGTTGGAATACATTTTGTACTAATACTCCCTATGTATTTAATTTACATATTATATACACTGATAAATGGATGAACTTTATGTAAGCTTAATTACTCTCTCTCGTTCATGCAATTATAGCATTATCTATATTCATGAGTCTGTGTGATTTTTACTTACGTTATTTTATGATTTTGAGTCAATGTTACGTTGTATTAAGCGTATGTCATTTTAGAAACTTTAAAATATTTTTTTTTTCTCTCTAAGATTTTATTTCACGTATCATAGTCTAATTTCTTCTCACAAAATAATTAGTATAAAACAAGGGTGGAAGGTCGAGCTATGCTCGGTAAAAGTTAGCTTTGTGTTCAACTCGATATAAAAATACATTATCTCTGCATTATTGCTATAAAGCATTTTATTTTGTAACAGAAACAACCAATATTAAAACTATGTACATGTTTCTAAATTTTATATTTCTCACATATTTAACCCTTAAATGCCTGACTTTTCAAAAATCATTGTAATAATGCTTTTCGGCTTTCATTTTTTAAATTTATTATGTGAAAAATACTTTTAAAAATCATATTTTGTTTTAAGTATGGTTTATGGCTAAAAAACAGTTTGTTACTAATGGGCAATACTGGTCTTTAATAGAAAAAATAATTTCCCTTGATAAAATACTATAATATTAAACACACAAGAATTTTAGGAACTATAATAAGAAATAAATTTTACTTGCTTGCTGCAGAACAAAATAGAGTATTTCGCAAGCTTCCAAACAAAACAAAAAGAACAAGTAGCAACAATTGAAAAAATAAATATATCTTTATTCTTAAACAGCACAAGTGTTGCAATCAACATGTTGAAAATCGATTTAATAATATTTTCAGAATGTATTTTATTGGCAACATTAGGCATTATAGCTTCAATATTATTCTAATAGTATTTTAGAAGCCTAAATTGGGTATGTTGCCGAAAAGCAACACCCGGCATTTAAGGGTTAAAATAAAAGGGTATCCTTCAAAATTATATTTTTAGTTCGTTGCACGCTTTCTTTTGGTAGCATAACTTTTAGCCCTGAACGCCTTTTTACACGTGAGAAAGGAACGTAAAGCATTCCGTGCATAGGGGCGGAGACCGTAAATCCACGCTTACGATGTGGAACGTTTGCCCTTAAGCCTTGTGAACGGTGATGGCGAGTGCCGGCCGTACGGGAAGCTGATGGCGCTGCATAGTGAAACCAAGCTATATTTCTAGAAAGCGCCTTTAGCTTCTAAATGCCAATCGTTTCGTCAAATGTCTGCAAATATTGCCAAATTTGGCGATATTTTTTTCATTTGGCGCGAAGCATTTGTTTTGACATTACAAATATTGCAAAATTTTGCGAGATGTTGCCAACTTTGCGACTTTCTTTATTGCTAAATGTTCAACAACTTAATAATTGTCTGAACTTTCTTTCCCATTGAAATGCATTGATCCGCAACTCTTCTCAAAGCATTACTGCGACCTTTGTGAAAAAAAATTCTACATATGCAAAAGTTACAGAAATCTGTATTCTTACTAAAATTTTATCTGTACTCTGTACAAAAAAGATGTAAATCTACAAGACTAGTTTTGTAAGAATCTACTAAAATTACAGTAATCTTACTAATATTTTATCTGTAACCCGGGTTGCAGTAACACAAAATGTTCTAGGCATCCCAGTTTCCTAAAAAATTCTTAGCAATCTAACAGATTTATTAATTTACATTGCAAAAGTGTATCTGTTACATGAACGTTTGTTGTTGCCGTTACGTAAAAAGTTCGAAGGCATCCCAGATTCCTAGAAAATTCTTAGTAACTTTACAGATTTCTTTTACAGTGAAAGAAGGAGGATAAATATATAGAGCGGATCCCTAAGATCAAGACTGCGTTGACGACTGAGGCCCATTCCATATATTCAACCTCCTTCTTTCTCATCGATGCTGGGAAAAAGGAAAGGCCAAAGATGGGGTATCGATATGTCGCCTATAACTATTAGCGCCATCTATCACTGTTATTTGCAACTAAAATCTGGAATCGCATTAAAAAACTCCTGACACCTTATATAACCCTGCTACAAGATTTTTTTAATAGCTGTCATCATTTGCAGGTTTTTTAATTTTTTTAAATCAGTCAGTTCATTTTAGGACACTCCGTAGCTACGTACCTATGACAGATTTAGATAGTTAATGTACGAGAACAACGTAACAAGAACAACGTAAAAAAATATAAATTATAATAATTATTATTATCATAGGAATATTTTCTTACGCAGATCTAATAATAATCTAAGATAGAAATTAATTCAAATTAAATAATTAAGATTAAGTAAAGCAGAATAATAAATCAATTAATAAACATTTGACATTAGCATAAAAAAGTTTAACGAAAGAGAAAACGAATATTGCTATTCGTTACAAATTCGCTTCTAATTCGTTTCGATTTACGCTATTCGAACGAATATTTCCTAGACAGACGTTGTTCTATTAATGTGGGATTTAGTACAATAATATATATGATTTAAAAATAATAATAATAATTTCTAAGTTAAATACTTGAAACATAATTCTTACAGTTTTATTCAAAGAACTGCTGCTTTATATTTTAAAGAGACTTTCTAGTTCTGAAAATGACACCCCCACTTTTAATATGTAATATAAAAATTGTCAAGGTATTCTGCTTTCTACTACGGAAATATATATGAACCATCTGTTTCTGGCAGACTCCGCAAACCTGATAATAAAAATTGTATATAAAATGTCGGATGCAAAGGCTTTTAATTCTGCGATTGAAATACATCAGAAATTATTCTGTTTATCTATTTTTATAAACTTTTATTTTGTTATTTAATTTAGCTATATTTTGGTTTGGAAGGAAAATAACTTAACTTGCAAACATTTCGAGAAACATGTGTGCTTAGTTGTATGAAATACACTTTGAATCTAATAAATTAACTGCTGTTACAATGTCGAAAAAGACTGGGATAAAATATATACGAGTTTTTTATGTATCAGAAAAGATTTTGTTTATTTTGTTTTATTGCACTTTAAAATCGCAATGGCATGTTTTGATTTGGAATGTAACTTAGGAACGTTGCACAAAAATATGTCTTTGAACGAAATGTATATTTTATTCAAATGATTAAATGTTGTTATTATGTACAATTAACATGCGGCGTACTTCAAAATCTCGTGTAAAAAACAAAACAATGCAAAACAAACTACCAAAAAAAGGTTGTTTTATTTTTATACTCTGTAAAAATACAAAAAACATTTGTTTCTTTTAAATTCAGAAAATCTGATATAAGATAATTATGCATAAGATGTGGAGGCAGTTATTATTTTGTTTGCAGCATTTCAGAAATTACTATTAATTAAATTTTGAATGGAGCTTAAAAACTTATTAGTGTATTTTCTTTTCAAAAGAAAGTAATTTTAATGGCAAATATTTCGAACAAAAATGTTGTTTTTAGTTAAATAATTTTCAGCAAAAATGCCTTTTACATTTAATATATATGATGTTAAAAACTATTATAAAGGGAACAGGAATTGAAATAACATTGCAAAACTTCATTATACAAACCTTCACTTCAAATGTAATACAAATATCATGTATAAAAATCTATTCTTTTTTTTATTGCTGTTATATATTTCCAAAGATATCATATGAAATTACATTTAAATCGGATTCAAAACTTTTCGTTTGCATTTTTTAACATTTTCATTAAAGAAAGTGCTGTAGTCTACGTAGTAATATCTTCATTTCTTAATGCAAATCAGACTAGAAAATAGCTACCTAAATATTTTTTTTTCATGTATAAGCAAAAAGAAAAACAAAAAAAACAAAAAATATATAATAATATAAAACTAAAGAGAACGGATGCTTTCTTAGCAAAAACATCTTAGCCCCGTTATCTCACAAATAATTTGGTTTTGGAACAATTTGAATATATTAAAAGATACAAGTCTAGAATATTTAACAGCAGACTTCAAATAAAAGAAAAAAAGATTTCATGGTTTAATTTGTTACATTTTGAAATTTTGATTGAATTTATCTTGCGAAATAAATCATTTCGTATATTCCAAGTTAACTCAAAGAAGTCTAGCTGGTGAAATTAAATATCTTAATTTTTATAAAACTAGCTGTTCAGAATTTCGACATTTTAAATTAACATATTATCTATGGATTATCTGCACATGCAATTTATTACAAAAATATTTATGAAAAATTTTGCATAAATATCCTCAGCATTCAAATGTGATTTTTTCTTCTTCATTATACGTACTTTCAATTTAAGATATGTGAAAGATATATTTAATTATATCATTTTAGTTTGCGTATAAAGTTATACCAAGATAGTTCTTTTTCTGCATTCTATGAATTTTTAAGAGCTTTTTTTTACGAGTTGAACGGAAGAAGAAGAAAAAATTGTTTTTATATTTTAGACGAAATTGCTTCTTTTAAATGTATACCATTCCTTCCAAATATGATTAATGCAAGTGCTTTGATCTAATGCAGGAATTAAAAATAGATAAAGGGATGTGATCAGTGAAATGGAGATAAGTAAAAAACAATAGAATCAAACTACACTACTCAGATTAGTTTTTTAGAGGTTTCGCTACCCCTTCAGTTTTCGAAACATAACAAATATATTTTTTTTAATTTATTTTTTATTTAAATTTACCCCTAGTTAGTCATCTTAGGATATTTTTTTTCGAATTTACGTAAAGTTCCGATACTATAAATAAGTGAAAAACTTTTTTCTGCCTCAATTTATTTTTAAATGTATCGGAGTTGCAATTTTTAAATTCCTTTTTTTTACTTTTTTCTTATATCAGTAAGATCAAAATGTACAATTCTTAACATTCCCTTTTCAATTCACTCGTTAGTATTTTGTACGCTTTTTTGGTGCATTAAAAACCTCTGGAAATCGGATTTATATTAATATATAAAGTCCATATTTTCAAAATAAACATGTTACGTAAATATTTTTATTTATTTCATGACATTTTGCTTATTTTTCCGTAAACTAATTAATTTTTTGAAAATTCAACCCTTAGTTTTATAGAATACACAAAAAAAGTCTGCAATTTTTTTTTCTTTTTAAGTACAAAATTGTAGGCAAAGTAAAGTTTTATAATGAACTTAAAAATAATAATTATTTTTCTGGTACAACCATTTCACTTTTTTCTCGATTAAATTATTTTCCTTCATAAAAATATTTAATCCTTCCATATATAAAAAAAAGTTTTGATTTGGAAATGGACCAATGAAAAAACTGTTGCATACAAATATGTGAAAATCGGTGGTATTATAGAAAAATGTTTGATAAAAACGCTGATGCAAACAGTTTTCAAATCGTAGAATTATTTTAAGAGATATTTAATGCTAAATTTGGACAGAATCGTTCCATTAAAAAAGTTTTATTGGAGCAAAAACTATAAATGAGAATTCAATCATTTTTAGATCATTTTATACGTTATAAGTTCCCGGTGTGCAGATTGCATTTATTTTTATTTGACCCATTTTTTGAGGTTTTATTTCTATGTTAAATTCAAATTTTCAGCATATCGAGAGATATTTTTTACAAATTTTAGAAAATGTTATTAATTTAAACTGTTCAAAATTGCATAAACAGCGCAAACAATAATGTTTACTTCAAATTCAAATTTATTTACACATGACTAATACAAACAAAAAAAATAACTTTAAAATTAGAATTAAATGATTACCTGTTAAAACAGGAAAATTACGTCATAAGAACCATATTTACGCTTGTATTTTAAAAGAGAAACAAAATCTTAAAATAAAAGAATCATTATTATGCGTTAAAACTTGTAATTGGAGAAAACTGCGTCATATTTAAAATGATAAAAAAAAAAATAAATAAATAATGGCAAAACAATTTAAATTGAAAAATATATTTGCGAGAGATATTTTGAGATAATCTTTTTAACTATTATCGTGAATTCGAAGAATTTCCTTCTAACAACAAAAGTATTTTCACGTGTATATGAATAAGAGAAATAAAACTTTGGTGTAAATTACGTCAGATTTGAAACGATAAATTTAAAATGAATTATTTAAAGGAACTATCTTATAGCACTGTTAAAAAATACCGGGAGACAATGACACTGTTTACTTAATTTATTTTACATTAGCTTATTTTCAAATGTTTAACTAATTTTTTTTAAATTAAATACGAAAACAGCCATTGTATCTCTTAACAGCAGCAGATTTGGTCTTAAAAATTCCCAATCCAAGGAAAACGAATGGAAACCGTTTACAGAGAGATTGCTCCTGTTTTTGTTTTTTTTTTGTTTTTTTTAATTCAATAGTTTTAAAGCCGGTCAAATTAGCGTGCGTTTTGGATTTTGGTGTGCCTGAACGGTGGTTGGCAAGCGTAGGGGGCTGTAGAGGGGCTCTTAGGGGACAGAGCACCCTAATAAATTATATAAAAATGGTATTATAACAAATAAAATTAAAAAGATCTGTTCATAGACTACACTGTAAAAAAAATCACTGTAACTTTACAGCAAAAAATGCAGGCAATATGGGTGCCAGCAAATTTTGCGGTAAATTTACAGTAATTTTTGTTTATCACGGATAAACAGCAAATGTGTAAATTTACAGCATTTTTTCAGTTAATTTTACAGTAATTTTGTTTTTCAGATTTTACAACAAGTCTGTATTATATCAGCATTTTTTGCTGTTTATTTTACAGCACTCTTAACAAAATAACTGTAAATTTTTAGCTATTTTTTTTCTTTTTGTAGATATGTATTTGTATTTTTATACCCCCCCCCCCCCTAATGTTTATTCACATTGATTTTCTCTTTTTTTATATTATGACCATCTTTTAAAGACAAATGGTACTAAGTATTATCTTTATGTCTACTTATATCATTGTTTTAATAGCATTCGTATATAATAAATTTCGTTATACATATGTAAGATACAAGCTTCGCACGATAAAGTAAATGAAGAAATAAAAAAAAAAAGACACCAAAAAAGCTATAAATATAAAATTTTAAACTATTGTAACTCATTGTATAGAATATTCCATATGTCAATTTAAAATATACTGTGTATTATAACATACATTGAGGACATTCAAAATATCTAATTTCAGCTTCTAGTTGCGAATTATACTTATTATTGTTAGATAATGGACAAAATCAAAATGCGATCTGCTGCGATAATAGTAAGCAAACTCTTGGAATTTTTTATGGATTCATAAAATAGTGTTACGTATTACACATAAATGGTTTGAACATTACATATAAAAAATGAAAATAAATGCGCGTAAAAATCTAGGATCTATAAAATCTGAATATCTCTCATGGAAAATAAGATCATTGGTAGTAAAGTTGTCTTTGATAATTTGAAAATTACATTAATAATACATTAAATAATTTAAATATTTATATAAGTACAGAAAGTCAACTTAAAGCTTTTGGAGAATAATGAAAATTATATGATTTATATTATTAGTAATTATATTTACAATCCGATAAACTGGAATTTTGGCATATATAATAAGCAAAACAAAACATATTTAATAATATAATGGGGATTTTTTTGTTATCTGGGACCGAGACACAAAAGTATAAATAATAACAAAATCCTTTATGAAAAAAATAATTAAAAAAAAATCTGAATTTGAACAATTCTCTTTTGTTATAATTTAAGAGAAAATATTTAATATTTATACAAATGATTCAAAAGCTATTGTTGTTACTCAGCGTTTATATACATGTGGTCAAATACGAAATTTGTATCTTACATTATATAATAGAACTGGCTATCTAATAGTTATTATATCAATGATACAAATAAACATAAAAATAAAACTTACTATGAATTTTTAAAATATATAGTATCCAGTTTCATGTTTGTGTATCCAAAAGCGCCACTTTGAATTGCAGTAATAAGCACTTATTCAGAAAGACGCTAACAATCGAACGAGGCTAAAGCTAGTAATAACCTGCTTTGGTTGACGCTGCCTGTGAACATCTCGTTTGGAATGTTGTTTGGAGGTTTTGGCGGCGTTAAAATAACAGCAGTTTACTGTAAATCAATACTGAAATTACAAAAACGCTGTATTCTCATGCTAGTGAAGCGATTCACATCGAAATTGGCTGTGATTTTTCCGTTTTTTTTTACAGTGTAAGCCGTCGCATTAAGAGCCTTTGTTGGTAACGCGAAGACACTCGCATTTGAATGTCGGTGTTCTTTTCAAATTTATCGTTTTCATTTTAGTATTTTTAAAGGGTTTTTTCACACAGGATTGCTAAATGGGTGTTTTCGTGCATTCTCGATTTTAGTTAGCAGCTTTTTTTATGGGGTAAACTTTCACTTTCGAAACAGATTACTTTATCTAAGTAGTCATCGTGTAGTGTATCATTATTTTTCTTTACATGAAGACGTTATACAGTTGATTCAGTGTGCTTCTAAGGGTAATGAAAAAGAAAAACATTGAAGCACTTTTGAACGGAAAAAGATTTTTATTTTAAAATTTTAGGATATACGCATGAGAATAAAAAAAATTAAAAGATGGTGTTCGCAAAATGTTGCCAATTTAAAGGGAGAACAAAACGAAGTCTCTGCGATATTAGTTGTAATCTGCTTGAGTTGGTCGGTTGGAATCGACCTTAAATTACTTTTTATCGCTCTTCTGTGGTTTTTGGACGATCTCTGTCGACTTGATTTCAAACATATACCCATAGAAAGAAGTCTAGTGGTGATACGTCAGGGCTGTAGAGGGCCAAAAATGTCCATATCGAAAGCGATTCGAGAAGACTTTTGCGATGACAGGATTTTCATACTCACTTCTGAGCATCTCCAGAATTTCTCATTTTGAATATTTCCACTTTGTTATCAGCCACTGAACCTGTGTGTTTAAACTTGGAAATTAAGGCTCTTAACGCCTTGGTCGAAATTCATGCTGGTATTTGTTTGCTAGACAAGCATTAAATGCTGTATCCCAGAAAATAGCATAAACTACCATAACACATTTACTGGTTCCACCATAATTACCAGCAAGTCATCGTGTGTATTGGAACACTTTACTGATTGGCAAGCATACATATTCCAGCTTGTGTTGCTTGAATATATTGCTATCCTATCAGCAATCAAGACCACCACTTGCTTGTAATTTCTGCTATTCTAGCAGTAATTCGCAAGCAACAGATATATTTTTTGTTGCTATTCTAGCATTACATTTCTACCATCAAGTGCATTTAATTTCTGCTTTTCTAGAATCACTTCCTTTTAATTTTTACTATGCTGGCATTATATTTCCAGCAATACTTGCTTTTAAGTTTCGCTATTCTAGTATTACTTTTCTAGCATCACTCGCTTTTATTTTTTGCTATTCCCCCAGTGAGAATAAAAGACGCTGGTGCCTCCAAATTTGGAGAATTTCTAAAGTACCTACATTTTGTAGAAGGTGAAACTTATGTCTGGTTTTATTTTCCTCTGAGGAGGACAGAACTCACTACCTCCAGTTTGGGAACAGAATGCTCTATTTACTTCGCTACTCAGGTCGTTTTTGTAAACGATTTTAAATGCAGGTAATGGGTGTCAGCTGATTATACTGTCTGTTGATCTTTTTATAAGATAGCAGGCGAATTTATCAATGCTGTTATCCTCCAAATTTCAAGTAATAAGGTTAATTTATTATTAGGGTTTTTTCTATGCTTTATGGATAATCAGAATATGGCTCGATTATTATAATTCATTAATGGAATTTTGTCTGCTTAAAGAATGGCTTCAATATGGTCACAATTATTTGTTGCAAAAAATAAAAGATTTTGAAGTGTATTTAGGATAGAATTTATCATTTTCAGGTGGGGGTTAAGATTTAAAAACTTTAGTTCTTATTAGAGGGGGTTGGGTTAATTGTACATTAGGGTGGGTCAAAAAAAGAAATTTGCGATTTTCGTGACGCTTTAGTGCGGAAAAGTTGCCTAAGATGTTGTAATAAGAAGAAAAACGATGAAAAACGGCATAAAAAATTTTAAAATCGGTTTACATCTTCCATTCGCGCATCGTACTTAAAGTTGATGAAAAATTTCAAAAATCGCGCCTTTTCTCTAATTTGTTTAAGTTAATTAAAACTTTAAAAATAAACACGCTTTAGCTTTTTATGCTTGTTTCATAGTTTACATAACCTAAATAAATTAAATTCTAATCAATAATCTAATTTTTCCGTTCGCGCAACATCTTAGAAAAAAACATAAATTTAGCAATTTTTCGCAATTTTCACCGTGCAACTCTTCGCTCATTTTGGTAGAAAAAAACGACCCAAAACTCACCAGGTGGAGGTGGTTGCACGTAGAGTTCCACTCCCGCCTACCCAACAAACCACCCAATTGTTGGGTGTGGCATTTACATTATATTCGCAATTATTTACAAAGGTTTTCTATAGAGTAGCATTCTTTGGCTTACTGTGTTTATTACGTTTTCTTTTATATCTACTAGACATTTAAAGTCTCATTTTTTGAAGAAGTGAGGCATAACCGATTTAGAGTTCGGTGTTCTTCGGATATAGCCGTCTCTATCTTCATAATTTATTCAAGGTCTCTGTTACAAATTTGACACACATCTTAACAGTCTCGGTGTGACAGGGAAACATTGGTATTTCCCTGTTGAGAGTAGTGTCAGAAGTGATGAACTATTTAACATAATCTTCATTCAGGTCCCGAGGCAATGGGGAAGGATACACTGCACAAGAATTCGAATTAAAAATTTCTATTTAATCGGAAGCTTGAAAGTTTCCATTCGGTGGCATTACATTTCTAACAGCCTTCTTCTTTGGGGAGGTTTGTCTTCCTTTTACGATCCTTCTGTAACGAATATCCCGAATACGTTTTTTTAATCAACAAACATTACCAACAGAACATTCTCTGGGTGCGCAAAAAACGCATTTCCTTCTATTACTGGATCGACAACTTGTAGTAATTCGTCGGATAAATAGCGTGATGTTTGGATTGCTTGAAATACATGTTTTGGTCCGTCAGTAAAATATTTGCTTATTTTATGGCAAATTATACAGGCATGTATGATTTTATGATGAAGCCAACTATTTATTATAAATTTACGCATGCATCTGATACAATCTAAGGACTCGGTTGGCCGCAGTTAGTCATCTGGAATCAGACAAAGTACCAGGGTCCCAATTCGCCAAGTCTTCTGGACAATGTTCAAGGTGATTGCATTCAAAATGTCCCAAAAATACTGTTGTTATTCGCTCAAAAAAGTCCTGCCTATATCAGGAATCGAACAATCTGCTTGTTCACAATCGACCACAGGTGCTTTTTCACAACAAGCTTCTGCCCAATTGACGCACTAAAAAATCTAGGCCCTTCAGTTCGACTGTGAATATGATGGAACATTTTATGATAAGAAAGCTCATTAAAATGCAGGATGCTTTTGCTCCACATTTTATTATTTTCTAGTCGGTGAAAAGCACCATTATTCCATCCAGTGTTTGTTACAGTACCATCATCCCTACTACTTGTAGTTTTTCTAGTGATATTGATAGTTCAGACAAACAAGAAATAAATCTTTGACTTGTATCATTTGATGAACTCAAGGAAGGAGATACATGTCCAATATAAGTTGATCCATATTCCTGGATAAGGGAATAGTGTTCTTATTTCACATTCCAGTGAAATTTCTTGGCATTAAATTTTTCGCCGAACAAAGTATCTCATTTTTGTTCGTCAAAAAAGACCCGAACTTTCCTTAGGGGGTGTGAATCGGCTTTTCAAATCCATCCTTAAACGACTCTTGTCCCTTTTTATTTTACACTTATCAACCACATCGCAACTGTGCCGGATAACGGTGAACTTGACGCCATGACAACTTTTGGCCGATCAGAAACTCCAAAACGTTCGGTGTTTAGCGCTCTTGCGTTAATTTTAATTCTCATCTGCCATTTGGGCTTTTAGTCGATGTACTCGGTTTGTATTTATCTTCCTCATACTCCGAGTCTTCAAAAGAAGTGTGTTTGAGTTCATCAATCCCATAGTACACTGCCATTTTAGGAACTTTAAAATTATTTGAGGAACCACTCAGTGCTTGCTGAAGATCACGAGCTTTCCCCTTGGTTTTCACAATTAACTTTTTTGTAACTGTTTTGTAAGTACATCCGATTTTCTTCCAAATTGTAATTGGTTTGAAGAATCATGAACCTCAACTCAAAGACACGATTTTTTTTGTATTTTTACATAAGCATTTAATTAGAATTACACATTGACATGCATGTGGTCTCTTTAATATAATATAAATACCACAACCAACAACTGGAGGGTTGATTGGGTAGGATGTGGGTAGAATTCAACGTGAAACCACCACCACGTGGTGAGTTCTGTGTAGTTTTGTTTTAGAAAAACGAACTAACAGTTGCACGGTGAAAATTGCGAAAAATTGATAAATTTGTTTTTTCTAAGGGCTTTCGGGAACAAAAAAAATTGGATTATTGGTCGGAATTTAATTTATTTAGGTTATGTGAACCATGAAACAAGCATAAAAAGCTAAAGCGTATTTATTTTTAAAGTTTTAATTAACTTAAGAAAATTGGAAAAAAGTCGCGATTTTTGCAATTTTTCATCAAATTTAAGTACGATGCGCGAATGGAAGATGTTAACCGATTCTAAAAAAATTTATGTCGTTTTTCCTCTTATTACAATAGGCAACTTTTCCGCACTAAAGCGTTACGAAAATCAAAAATTTCTTTTTTTTTGACCCACCCTATTGTACATATTTTCAATTCGATTGTTATGAACATGATCCCAGCCCGGATTTTAGATTTTAATGCATTTATCAAAATTTTCTTTTTCACCGTTTTTTAAAGATATACTGCATTTTTTCCGAGTAAGTTAGAATATTTAAATTCTAAGAAACAGAAGAGAAAAAATCTTTTATAGGCGACGGGAGGAGGGGGGGGGCTCCCCTGGAACACTCTCATAGAAGTTAAATCCCTCACAGAATTTAACCCTGCCCCATAAAAGTTAATTAAAAATACAGAAGTTATATTTTACATCTTGCAAAATTGCAATGTATAGTGAAACGCAAGTTCCAGAATATTCCGTTAAGGGAAGAGGGCTTAGATTATCCATTAAGCCTCCCTCGAATTTGAAATTTAACTAATTTTTTTTCTCCGACTTTGAAAAACAAATTGAAATTTAATATTTTCTCTTATTTTATAAGAATTTTCTATTAGGGAAGGAGGCGGGGTGTCGGTAGTGGAAGAGAGCTATTGTCTCTCCTCGGATTTGAAAAATTAATTTACAGTAAATTCTGTCTAAGGCGGACTCTCGTGCAAGCCGGAAATCTGTCTACCGCGGAAAATTTTCCAAGTACCGACGAACCCATAGAAAATAACATTAATTCTTGTCGCATAAGCCGGAATTTATCTAACGCGGAAACGGAAATATTTTTAAGGTCCCACCAAAACCAAAATTTTGCATAAGGTGGAAAAAGGGATATTTTAATCATGAAAAGCATTCCGTTTATGAAACTTTAAAACTGATATACATACGTCATATACTCAATGCTGAGAATTTTAAGTAAATTCCATAATAGTTTAAAAAAGTCAATTTAAATAACTAGAAACTGTTTAAATTTTAAGGAATTCTTGCATGTAAAAAATCAAATAATCACTTTTCTTATATAAATTTGCAAGCAAATTTATAAAAATTTAAAAATTATTATTATTAGAAGAATGCACATCTATGAAAATAAGTATTTTCTAAAGTACAATATATTATGCTTTAAGGTTGTACTCAAATTCCAAGTGATAGCTTACAGTCTCATTCCCGAAGTTATTTTGGCTGTGTGGGTGTGTGTTTGAGTGTAAACTTCAAATTTGCTGGTATTACAGCAGTACTAAGAAATTGAATAGCATTTCTCATTTATCTGTAAAGACTTTCAGAATTTCAGTTTTCGAGTCAGGACAATCAATGAAAGATCGTCATCGTCGAGCAGTTTATTACAACTCAAGATCCAACCTTTTTATCGAAAACATAAAGCGCTATTCGATTGACGTATGCTTCATTAAAATAAATCGCGTATTCAGAAAACTCAATCATTGCACGGATTATTTGTTCTTCGACGTTTTATCTTGTCTAATAATATTAGTAAGTGAATCGTAAAAGTGGCTTCAAAATCTAAACTCAATACTCCATCGCTGCAGGATAAATTCGAAGTTACCAAATTAAAAGAAAAATAATTACTCTGTTGGAGATCTTTGTATTAGATTTAATTATGGTAAAACTCAAATTTATGATGTTTAAAAAGAAATAGTTGAAAACATCCAATAGAAAGAGAAAATGTGCTGTGAAAGATGAAGACATTAATGCATTAACTTTTGAATGTTTTCCGATTGCTAGAGTGAAAATTTTGCTCACATCTGGACTATATTGCGCAAAAATAGGTAAAATATATTTTAAAGCTTCCAGTGAATGGTTAACGAGTTTCCATAATCTACATAACACTGCCATGAAGTATGCTTGCTGACACCCGAAAGATGTCCCACAGCATGAAATTTGGGAATGGAAAAGGAAACTTTCATCTACTAATTGGAAGATATCAAGAGAAGGAAATATATCATTGCGATGAGACTGTACTATTTTATCGCGTGTGCCAAATAAGGCCCTGTAAAAAGATGAAGCTAATGCCGCTGAGGTAAAACCTCCAACTATCGTGCCACTATTTTGCTTTTTGCGAATTTGTAGGGCAGTTTATAAAAAAAAGTTAGTGATTGGGAAATTGAAAACGAAGTTATGTTTCAAGAATGTAAATATTTTTAAACTGCCTGTGACTTGAAGATCTCAGAAAAAACACTGGTTATCGATTGTTTTAATGGAGGGGTGGCTGAAGGGGTTCAATAGTTGAATGACTGAAGAAACTAAAAAATAAAATTTGATCCTCGATAATGCATCTTGTCATGCCGATGTCAAACTATTGAATATAAATTTACAATTTCTTCCGGCAGATACTACTGCAGCGACACAACAAATGGATCAATGAGTTATTAAAATGCTGAAACCTACTGCAAAAAATATCTGTTGCGGTCGATTATTGCGTCTTTTGATGATTGTTCTTCAGCCACCGACCTGACAAAATCATCAGTGCTTTCGATACTGTTAAATGGATTGCCAAACTTTGCTCAGAAATGCCGCCTGAAAAGACTAACCGCTGTCTTAGGAAATAAAATGAGGATGACCATGCTTTTGAAAACGTTGAAGACAGCGATGCAATTCAAACAGGACGGCTTGAGAAGAATTAGGTACCTCGGAATTATTTTTCTTGTTCAAAGAAATAATAATAATAAAAAAACAATACTGATAATAACAGACTTACGCGTTTGTGCAGCAAGCATAAAATGCATGGTAAACCGAAAGAAAAACAAACATCGATAAAGGATTATTTTTTTGATTTTTTGAACTACCATGCGAAATATAAAGTATGTAATTGTATTGATTAAATTAATTTATTTTCATTAAATTTGAGAATTAGAGCAATTTCGTATTGGTAATATTTAGTTTTGTGTTCAAATAATGGGCTTGGAAATTATTAAAAATAATAAATTTAATAACAATCTAATTTCATTAAAAATTTCATTTAAAGAATATTACTAAAAGTTAAGAACGTAAAAAAAATATACGATTTGCGCCTATTTTGCGGGGGGGGGGGGGGAAGCTCTTTTGCATTAGCCGGAATATTGTCTACCACGGAAATTTTCTCAGTCCCGAACGATTCCGCTTTAGACAGAGTTTACTGTATAATTAAATTTTCCATTTCTTCTATTTTCAAAAACATAGTCAAATTTATACTTTCCGAGTAAATAAAAAATAAATAAATAAACATTTGATGCTGCCAAGCATTAACAAACTCACAATGCTTCATTTAAGAAGACTTGTGTAGCAAATCTTACTGGCACATAGTACGCCATGCTGTTTTCTATCAAATCTGTTTGAATAGAATATTTTGCTGGCAAGCATAAAAAGCTTATCATTGCATGTAAAGGTCAAATATCTCCATGCTTTGACAGAAGCTTAAACTGCAAATAAGCACATAAAATGCTTGTACATAGCTTATCATGCTATTTCTTCCTGAGCTGGTAGCATAGCATATTATGCGGGCAGGCATAAAAAAGCATATAATAGCACGTTAAGGTACCTACTTTTCCCTGCTTTGAAAGAAGCTTAAACAGAAATAAGCATAACATGTTTGTACATAGCCTGTCATGCTATTTCTGAATAAGCTGGCTGCATAGCATATTATGCTGCCAAGCATAAAAAAGCATATAATAGTGCATTAAGATACTTACCTCTCCATGCTATGGAAGAAGCTTGAACAGCAAATAAGCATAACATGCTTGTACATAGCTTGCTATGCTATTTCTCAATAAGCTGACTGCATAGCATATTATGCGAGCAAGCATAAAAGAGAATATAATAGCACGTTCAGATACGTACCTCTCCATTAGGGTGGTGCGAAAAAAGTCAAGTTGATATTTCCGAGTCGCTATAGTGCGGAAAAGTTGCGATCGGTAAATACAAGAAAGACAAAAAAAAATTCTTCAAATCGGACTTTATCTTCCGATCCCGCAAACCGCCTAAAAATTCCAAAAAATTGAAAATTTCCGATTTTTTCAGAATTTTTCTTTTTTTTACGTTTATATATTTTTTATCGCTATAGGAAAAAATATTTGCAGTTTGTACTGTTTAATAATAATAATAATAATAATTGTGTTTAGAGAATATCTTCCGATCGCGCAAGCTCAATAAAAATCGGCAAAAATTCAATTTTGAGTGATTTTCATGCATTAAGAATATAATCAACTGAGATCAGTTTGCAGTCTCAGGTTAAGATTTAAATGTTAATTGATACTATTGAGTACATTAAGTTATTTTTAAACAACCTAAAAACTTACCACGAAGAGTTCGTTTCAGGTCTGAAAAGTTTAGTAGTGCACCCAACTGCCGTTAGCCACGTTGGAAAACAGCGCTGAAGTCGGCGTTCGCGCTCCCACCTAGTCTCACCTAACTCCATAAAATTTACAGAAAAGTCAACTGGATTCAGATGAACTACATGGCATATACTATTTTGACGGAAGAAAGGACGATACCCCAGTTAAAGAAAGTATTGCATCTAAACAGGTTCGTCGAACTATTAAAGAGGAACACTTTCCTGTCATAAAAGAACGTGACTCAGTTTATTTAGGCCATGTGCCTCCAAACTCCGGTCCTGCTAAGGACATTGTAGCTTTCATAGTATCATGTCTTACTGAACAAGGGGTTTCACTAGAATACTTAGATTTGGTAGGCTGTGATGGTACAAATACCAATACTGGATAGAAAGGTGGTGCTATCAGAAAGCTTGAAGTTTATCTCTGACGACCACTGCAGTGGGTTGTTTGTTTATTCCATTTTGTTGAATTACCTTCCCGCCATCTTTTTCAACATTTGAATGTTGAAACTACTGGCCCAAGATCATTTAGTACACCATTTGGGCACAATATCATTGTTATGTAAAGCTCTCGGTGATAAATTTTCAATTGACTGATTGTGAAATTCCAGAAGTGGACAGGCAACTGTTGAGCAAGGACCAAAGATATCTCCTTGGCGTAAGTCAAGCAATTAACAGTTACAACTTTCCAAATGACTTATTAAAGTGTGACTCCGGTCCAATTTCACATGCCAGATTGCTCACTTGTGCAAATAGAGCCCTTCGACTTTACGCGAGCGTGGAAAACCCATCGGATGTCTTAAAGCCATATTGACATTTATTTTAAAATCTTACTTGCCAGTTTGTTTTGAAATAAAATACTGTAAGTACATTACAGACGGGCCTATTCATCTGTACAGAGCAATTGAAACATCTCGATACTTTCGTGACAACCTGAAGAAAGTGTAGTCTTTGAAACTGAATGAAACTCGTTCTTTGCTCACCCGGAAAACCTACTGATGGCAATGGTCTTTTATAAAAGGAGGCACATAAGAGAGCTAAGGCTGTTAAAAGCCAGGCAGAATGTTTCAAAGGGTAAAGGCATCTGAATCTTTATCACTCCTACAATCCAAAATTAATTGATTGTAATGTAGCAAAATTAACATTTCCACCGCTTTTTCGGAGATTAACCCATGAAGAAATACATTTCTTCGTTCAATCAGGTCATATCTCAGTCTAGGATGATAAAAAGTTTTTCAACCACACATAAGATGTCCAGTGGTGCATTAAATCGGTAACGGAAGCATCACTTAAGGTATGTGGGCCCCAATCAAGAGAGCATCAGGGCCACACTGAAATCAATGTCCATAATACCAGACATTACCACCAAATCGCAGTACAAAGTTGCGTCTAAAAGTCAGACTTAAAGAGATGACATAACAAATTGTATCTTATGCTGTCACGACAATAGTTTTTTAATACAGTGTTTTGATTCTATTATAACAAATTGTGTATTTAAGTAATGTAAATAGCAAACACCCTCATTGGTTGGATGGAGGATAGGGTGTGGTTTGAACTCGAAGTGCAGCTAACTTCCCGTGGTGAGTTCTGGTTTGTTTAAGCATTATCAAATATCTAAACAAGCAAAGAGTTGTACATTGTACAATTTATATGCAAATGTTAATATTGGAACGCAAACTGATCTCAGGTGATTATTTTCTTTATTCATCAAAATCACTGAAAATTGAATTTTTGCCGATTTTTATTGAGCTTGCGTGATCGGAAGCTATTCTTTAAACGCAACTGTTTATTTTTATTATTATTAAACAGTACAATCTGCAAATATTTTTCACTATAGCGATAAAAAATATATATACGTAAAAAAAGAAAAAAATTCTGGAAAAATCGGAAATTTTCAATTTTTTAAAATTTTTAGGCGGTTTGCGGGATCGGAAGATAAAGTCCGATTTAAATAATTCTTTTTTGTTTTTCTTGTATTTACGAATCGCAACTTTACCGCACTATAGCAACTCGGAAATATCAACTTGACTTTTTTCGCACCACCCTACTCTCCATGCTTTGGAAGAAGCTTAAACAGCAAATAAGCATATCATTCTTGTACATAGCTTGTCATGCTATTTCTTCCTAATCTGGCTGCATAACTTATTATGCTGCCAAGCATAAGAAGGCATATAATAGCACGTTAAGGTACCTACCTCCACTATGCTTTGGAAGAAGCTTAAACAGCAAATAAGTATAGAATGCTTGTACATCGCTTGTCAGGCTATTGCTGTGTAATCTTAGGTATATAGCATTTGATGTTGGCCAGCATTATAAAGCATATAATAGCATAGAAATCTAGCAGACAAAGCAATATATAGCAATAACAGTCTATTTTTGTTGCTGGTACAGGCATGAATTTTGACCTGGGCGTAATTGCATATGGATTTGCCCTATCTAAAAAGGCACTAGACCACTCCCTGAGTGTTTCATCAGGTGGTCATACAAATAAAACGTTTTGACTAAAAAACACGCTCTTCGGTTGAATATCTGTACATTTTGGCAAAAACAAAATATTATATAACAGTAACAAAGTAAATAAGATTCCATTGGGTCCCTGCGTATGCGTGCATGTCACTAGCTCTACCCGTTCAAGAGCGATATAACTAAAATGTTTGAAATATACTGCGAAGCACCCGGTATATCATCGTATATCGGAACTAAAAATGTGCAATATCCTTAATTCCAATGTGAATTACAATATTTTATCGAGTTGGGTAGCCGGATTAAGCTTGGCAGAAATCGCTTGTCAGATTGAACAGGTACTCTTTTATGATATCTTCATTTTCCCTTGTTGAATCGGTTTTCATTTATGTTGACGGCAAACGTTTCTGTGTTTAGTCAGTTACTGTTTGTGTTTCGATACTAACGAGACGGATTTGGGAATCTTTTTTTCAAAAGATAATGTGTAACTTTGTTTGAGATGAAAAATAACTACATATTTGAATATAAATAAATATATATATGTTCAATTAAATAGAATATTCTATGATATGTATCATGATGGATATATAATTACGGAATATCTATTCCCTAATTGTTTAAAAAATGCTGAATAATTTTCTTTCATTTCAGGTCATTGCATCTAGTAGAGTTTAGACTTATTTCAACAGAATTATCGGATTAAATTCGCGCATAACACGACCTTTTCTCGACTCTAATGTGGATGACAATAAACAGTTTCAATAAACGTTAAAATCAGTTTTTATCTTTAATTCCAATTTACTCGTTGTTTTCAAAATGATTAAACTTCCACTGCATAAACCAACAGAAATACACATTAATGAATATAATGAAAGAAATTTGCGCTAAAGTGTTTCCCATTATCTATTTATAATGATTCAGACATTAAGAATTTTCAAATGGTATATGTTTTCCAAAATGTTTCAAACATGCATTGCTTTTATGCTTTGATAAAAAAAAAATCATTATGGAGTATTTAATTGTACAACAGATTAAATACAAAAGTGCTTAACAGCTTTATCATCGTCTAAATTTATGCTTTTTAATCCCATTGAGTATATCATTAATGCTAATTACATGCCATCTATTAAATTAACGTACAATTAACGCCATTCATGCAACTTCTTTAAGTCTCTCTCCACTTAAAATGTATGAAATTTAAATGTACTTTTTTAAATAGTTAAAATTTTACAATTTTAAATTGTTCTTCTAAGTCATTAAATTATTCTGCAATATTACTCCACTAATAGGAGCATTTATTTGTTTAATTAAGGATTAATGTTTGCGACAATTCACTTCTATTATCTTTGGCACGTTGGAAGTGTTTATAAACATTAAGTTGCTGAATAAATTTAACATTGAAATGAGATCTTTCATTTGCTTTTAATATTTCGAATGAAGCTAATTTACGAAAATTTATTTTCGAGTGTTATTATCTCTTAAATCTTCAGTCACAAAGTGTAAAATTTTAACTTATGAATGAAATAATCTCATCATTTTGATTCAGATGAGATTATAATCCGATAAAATATGTATTTACATTTATCTACAGATTAAAAAAAAATTTTTCATTGACAACTTTTGTTTTAACAGCTAAGAAAATTATTAAAAATTGTAACTTTCATTAAAATTATTTAACGAAAATAGTAAGCTTTCATTTCCAAATAAATGAAACCCGTCAAATCTGGACGGAAAAAATACTGCAAAAATATCAGAAAAATAGCCTTCTTTATTGTTTAAGAGGGGAAGAGTATAAAACAATGTTTCAAGAATTTTATTAGCCCTAGATATGTTAGTTTTTTCCGCCAGCAATTAAAGTGTCGTCTCTAAAAAATAACGTCCGATACAGAAGCCAGCCGTAAAATAAAGCATATGGGTCATTGTTTTGTTAAATACTGATAATATCTGTTGCAATTTTTTTAACTTCTAAGTATCGCACATTGTCAATTTTTATCCCGCATATAGGGAAAAAAGTTCTTTTAAGTGCAATTGGCTTGAAAACTGCGTCTGAATTTATTTTTGAGATATTATTTTTTTTGTAGTTTATCACCATTTTGTTTAATTTTAGCTTTTGAAGTACTCCCTTTCTGTAGAAAGTAAAGGAAAAATAATAGATTATTATATCTTTTGGTTGTAATTTTCCCAAAACAACTGAAAACAATTGTAATTAAAATAAGTTCTATGTTGACAAAATATAAATTAATGATTTCTGATAAAATATGCAGCTATTTAAAACTATATTTAATTTTATCTTATATCCATATTAATGCTACAAACATATGAATCATTAGATGGCTTTTTTTTTGTCGAATTCATTGAATGATGACATTGCTTTTTTGTTAGATTTGTGTGTTATTCTGCGGTGACGTCATATGCATACTTTCCTGTATATCTTATTTAAGACTGGATCGTGCATATGGAATTCTTCAGAAGATGCGAATGATATCATTTTATAAAAAATAAAAGTATGTATTTTATGTCTTCAAACTTAATTATGCTTTATACTATCTATATTTATATATATTTTTTTCATCATGGGCGCCACTAAATTCTGAAAAATTAGAATTCCTGTTTTCTAGTTTTAATTTTTTCTTCCTCCCAGTGATGTAAAGTACTATTTTCGAAGTAAACTCCAAGTAAAAAAATCTGTAAACAATTGTGCGATACAAATAAATTCAACATTATCGCCATATTTGCAAATGCAAGGAAAAAAAATCAGTAACCTCTGAATTATCATACAAATAGGAAGTATATTAAGATTAAGTGTTATTTTTATTCCTACGTACGCTAATGCGTATAATTTATCAAACTTAATAACAATGTGTGCTTTGATTTGCTTTATCACAAGGAGGATAACAGCAGTTAGATGCATTTAAAATAAATATTTCAGTTTAGGCTGCTGTAAATTTTAAAACATAGTATCGTTTCATTTACTATAAATAAGCCGATTATGGCACGTTTTCTCCCAACCGACTCTTCCACTTAATTTGAAGCAATATCCATTAATGGACGATTTATCAGATTTCGACAGATAGTTTGAAAATATTTCTCATCGATGCGTTAATGAATAAATCCTCGCTTTTCAAATTGGATTTCTACGAGATAATCCCATCTTGGTCGTTCTGATAAGCAATAATATGGGAATTAGAATATTCTTTCGTGAATAATTTTATATGAATAATATTGTATTTGCGTAAAGTTAAACATTACGAAAAGAAACAAAAAGTTTGTTCTCAAATATGTTAATATTTCATGCATCTACTTAGTTTTCGGCTGTAACTTTCGTACTTTTTGTACTTGTAATAAATAATACTTTTAGGAAAGTTACAAAATTATTTATTTTATCATTATTGTGCTCAGAATAGAGACATTTGTATTATTAAGAGTTTACTTATTCAAAAAAATAAAGGCATTGTTAACTAATCCATATGTTAAAAGTACGTACTAATTGAAATTATACTATCTCTCTTAATATGTTTTTTACATTTTTAACACTTTCCAACAAAGTTGAAAAGTGTTTATGCATTCGGTTTCTCTGTCCTTCTGTCCACGCTCTAACTCCCGTAAATATACTCGGATTTAAATGCAATTGAAAAACCGTATTTAGGGTCACCAAAGCATGTTTGGAATTGTATATTATGTATGTAGGATTAATAGTTCAT
The DNA here is from genome assembly GCA_963932465.1 of Maratus speciosus. NCBI lineage: Eukaryota > Metazoa > Arthropoda > Arachnida > Araneae > Salticidae > Maratus > Maratus speciosus. The sequence continues at coordinate 293,668,294 of OZ010788.1, read as the reverse complement.
TTACAGGGGCAGTCAAAATTGTTCCATTACATGATGGTATATGGAGAAAAATCGTTTGCAGCGTATTTTAATGAGATCGCGCTATTTAAAATGTATTAAATCTGATATAAACCACGGAATTTCACAACGAACACATGAGAACATGGCATTCGTAGCATTTTTTATTCATTTACAAGGCCACACAAAAGAAATCGCTTACAGTACTGTCTTTGGGTAATAATTGCTGGAGTTTACGTTCTAAAATTCGGTATAAGCAACTTAAATTAAAGGATTTTTTGTATGTTACTCGTTATATATAAATTCTATAGCTCATATACAGGGCTCCACAAAAGTATAAACGTACCATTATACTTACTAGAAAAAATTGCTGAAGGGGAATTTTCAACTCAAGTATATGTATTTCTTAAGTAAATTAAATTTTGGCTTGAATTTAGTTAATATATACGAATCTGTATATCATATAGAGGGGCTGCTGAAGAAATTCGGATAATTTCCCGATTGTATATGGAACAGCTGAAATTGGGTTTTGAAATGTGTTATGCGTTTCCATATGGTTAAATTAGACGTAATTTATGTTTTAAACAATACAGTTTTATTGCATTATTCTGAATGTGTTGGAAAGTGTTTCCTAACCTATGCTGGATGCATGATTTTTTTCTTTATTGGTAATTCAAAATTATCTGTCAATAAATATTCATATAACTAAGGGGTCTCGGGAGTCTTAAAGCTTCTAAAATTTCGAAATTTTATTTTTTTTTTATTTGTTAAACTCCTGTCTTTTTTTAAACATTTTGATATAATTGTTTCATTGAAATTCCAATTAGAACAGAAGTTATGGCTCTTAAGAATTGTACCCGCACCATAGCTGAAGCGGTTTGAAGTCATTTTTTCTCTAAATGACGCTTTCGGGTATAGCGCGCAAGGTATCTCAAAAACTTCTCAATATTTGTTCATGAATTTTTTATTAATATTTGTTTCATATTAGTCTATGTAAACAGAAGCTAAAATTTTCATATTTTTTTAAAAATATTTTTTTTTTTGTTTATAATTATACTGTTGAAATTTTCAAAATTTTGTATTAGCCGAATACAACTTTGTATAAAAAGTATAAAAATGCTTGAAATACAAATTTATTTAGGTCAAGGCTAATTATTACAATCTGGGGTATAATTAAGCGCCAAAATTTGCATTCTAGTTGCAAAATTTATCCTGCACGTAAGCTGTCATATCATTTTTCTGCTCGACAAACGTCTTACAATTTGAAGCCCCTTATAAATAATAATTTTGCATTTTTTAATTTTGTATCTTTATAGAATGAAAGAACATACTTATATCTGTCATCTTCCTAAAAATTGTGTGTAAAATAATATACTTTTAAAAATAATAAATATTAAAAATGGTCTTTTTTTTTTTTTCTTTTTTTTCCATTCTTCAGAGACTCGAGATCCCTTAATGGTAATGCATAGCCACACATTAAAACAATTTCTTTATTACTTTCTAAAACTTATCCTTTTTTCACTTAAATATGTAATAGCGTTTTTGGTAGTTTCATTTTTTATTAGAAATAAATAAATTATTGTAATTTTTTTAAAGTACATTTAACAAACAAGCATCCAAACAAACAAAATCTATAAAAGTTGTGCATATTTTGGTATTATTACTTCAAAATTGTTTTTCGTTTGTTTTCTGGCATAAACGAGAAACAGCTTAATAATTACTGCAAAGAAGAAATGATTGTGATGTTATTCTCACATTCCTACTATTTTGTGTACTTCCCTAACTATCAACGCTTCGCTTTTTATAACACTGGAAGCCTAATTTACGGCTTTGTAGGACACAGTCACCGTTTCTTGTTCTTCCTGTGCTACATGTTTTTCTTTCCACATCTTGTGATTTCGTTTTCCATGGACATTTCCTTGTTGAAGAACATGGCTGTCGATTATTTCTTCTCTGAGGTGTGGTTTTCGTTAGTGTTTGTGTCTCGATTGCATACCAAATGTTAGTTTCAATTTTAGACTGATTTCTTTTCGTCTCCAAAAAATTTTCATATTTTATAATTAACTCATTCACGACGGGAAACGAGAATTCTCGTTTTCATTCCAAAAACATCATTCACTAAGGGCGTGGCTTCTGCCTTACAGAAAATGCATTTATATCATGTAAATATTTTTTTAGATTGTAAGATATTTTATATTAAATTCGCATATTGAATGATGTTTACCGATGCATAAACTTGGTAAATTTATCTAGATCACCGATTAACAAAAAAATTTCAGATCAGGGAGGATGTTCTACTGTTTTACAATTCGAATTTCATAGAAATCGCCCGTCAGAAATGTGTTAAGATATTATTTTAACACTAGAACAGCCGTTAGGGGTCATTTCGACCCCTGACAAAATTGATAATTGTCGATTAGAACCAGAAATTTTTCATAAGATATGTTATATCTATGAAGCGCAAAAATAGGTTAATTATCCCTTTAAGACCGGGAGATTTTTTGGTAGAAATTGAAAGTTCGGGTGGTTTCCCCTTATCGATAGGACCTTATTTGATTGAAAAAAATACTTAAAAAAGTACCCGATGTCAGGTTATGCCAAGGGTGGACCCGTACAATTGTACGGGTTCGGTTTTAATGCAGCCGTTTTTGGGCTGAATCTACACAATTGTGTAGTTTGGGATTATGTGCGGAAATATCTAAAGTTAAAAGTTTAAGCAAAAAAAGTTGTTGTTTATTGAGATAATTTTCCTCAGCCACAATGAAAATGTTTGAAACAATTTTTGTTTTTGGACAGACCACTACAATTTCATTTTCTGAGACGTGCTCAATGCTCGCACCCCTCTTAAGAGCCATTGACAAATGGTATGCAGTTCACTCCGTTTGGATTGTGCCTGATCCTTCAAATTTCTTTTTCTTAGTTTTTACAGCAGCAGTATTTTGTTGAAATACCGATCGAAGTACATAAATCTAGGTCTGAACCAGAGTAAGGACTACAGCCGGTCCTAAGCCCAGATCCTTGTAGACCAAGTCTATACTTTCCCACTGGCATACTACAAAATTTATGCAACTATCCCAGGTGATACTGTTACAACAGAGTGGGGTTTATTTTTTTATATACTGCTTTACTGAAGCACGTCCTAAAAAAAGGAATCGTCCGTTCATCTATGGAAAATTTTCCCTGATCTCCTGGTAAATTCAAGCAGACACTACGGAATCTGTCGAGTATTTTCTGAACATTCCATAATTTATTATTTATTCCTGGTGATTTACTTGCTGTGTCAACAAAATGGGATGAATTTATTATGGAATGAAAAATCTATCTCGTGATATGCATGTAACTCATATTAAACTTATAAATCATATATGACATCTATAACTCAGAGCAGAAACATACAGTTCGTTACATGTGCACGTTATATACCTAATACTATCAATTTTAAATAGCAATCATGAATAGTAAAAACCTATTAATTTAAAATTAATCCGATTAAAAAATGTAATTAATAAAAATAAATTGCTAAAAATATAAGTTAAAAAAATAACTTAAAAATAAAAATTTTATATATTAGGAATTGTGCCCATTTTAGATGTGGTAAATCCCGTAACCGCACAATTGTGCGGGTCATTTGTTTTTCAACATTTGTAAAGCCCAATTAAATTTATCAAAGACAAAATCAATTAAAATCATGAATGAAGAATATGAAAAGAAAAATTAAATCTAATCAAACACTAAAAATCATATTTAAAAGAAATTACGACAGTAAAAACTTTTTGTCTATTGCTGTCAGATGATATAGTCTTTTTAAAAGCAGAAAATCTAACCCTGTATTGTAGTTGGTGCCCCCTAGTTGTGTCTTATCAAAACATCTGAAGCTAATTAACTCATATAAATGTGTAGATTTGGTTTTAAATCTCACAAAAACAGGAAATAGTCATTCTCTTTCACTTTGGTATCACCCGCACAACCGTGCGGGTCAGGGCTTAAAGGGTTAAATAAGTTAAATAGTTTTAAAGAAAATTTCTTGTGTGAAACACATTTTTTAAAAAATTGAGTAAAATAGCCGGGCGGTTCTAGTGTTAAAGACGCCCCCTTTGAGATAATCCCCTTTCAATAAATTGGTCTATATCTATCAAATCAAATAAATATATTCACTCCTCGTCAATTGTAACTATATGTATTTCCGTTTTCTATCTGCAAAATATTTTTAATACAAACATCTGCAAATAGTGTTACACTGAGAAACATTTTCGCATTAAGAAAATCATGTTTGAGATTAGCTTTAAATTCAATTTTATAATTTTCTTTACAGTTCCCATAGAAATGTTTAAAGATTTTCTAGTAGTTCTTTTGGAAAGGTAGATTTCCTTTTAAGACATGAGATGCGACTTAATATATCTGAGGGAAAAAATGTCTGATTCATTCCCTCGATCATTACAAGGTTCTGGTTGAAACCGCTCCGGAACTCCGGTAACCTTTTAAATGTTTAAGAATTTATCTTAATGTTTTAAAACCTTTTATACTATTTTACACCTATTTTAGTAATGAATTAATTGGGAATCATTTTGAATGCTTTCATGTTTTGATTAATATACTAAGATGAACTGAACGTTCCAACTTTACATACAGATTCTTCTATATATTTAATGACTTTATCGTTGTGAAATGTTTAATCTTTTCTTTCATATAAATTAGTTTGATGGATGATTTTTTCTTGTCTGTTTAATGCTATAAATGTTCCTTCCGCGTTTATTAAAAAATAGCATTAGAGGAGAACACATCAGACTAAATAAATGGAATTGTTCTTATGCAGAGATGAAAGTTTCCTGTCGAGTCTTGATCGATTATAATTCATTATATTAATAATTCTATAGGCTTTTAAACATTTCACCATCATATTTATCCTGACGACGACTTCAGAATGAGTTCGAAACGTCGATATTATGCTTTAGCGTTAATTTTATTTGTACAAGTTCCTATAAATGTTCTTGTTTATTTGTACCATTGAGCAATTTTACATGTTTTAACGCATAAATCTTATTTATTATATTTTATGGTGCAATTTACCTACATATGTCATGAAGTATACCAATGCTAGGTTAGAGAATGGACATTTATTTCATTTTTAAGTGTTTCAAAGCAGAGAGATTGCGACTTGGCTGAGAAAATTTGATCTTATATCCTTCCTTCGTAAATGCAAAAAAGAAAAAGTCATCGCAAAATTTATTTCAATTAAGGATAATTACACTTTTCTAAAGATATCCGCTGAAGAAATTGACTTGTGAGCCCCAATGTCTGAATCTATATATTAAAGATAAATTTGAATTCTTCAATAATTTTTCAAGTAAGTGTTTTCGTCTTTATTGTGAATTTGTTTATAATACACCGGTTGATGTTTTCGACCGTAGAATGCGTATAATAGTGTTTATTCTATATCCAGCAAACGGAAAAATCTAATACTCACCACAAGGACACCCCAAATTCTACTAAACAGGAAATATTGTTTCTCACTCCATCCTAACAACAAACCTGTGCCTTGCATTAATCATTCAAGTAACGTTTTTTTTTTCTCGTATTGAAGATAGAGCCCTTCACTTGGACCAAAATTTGTATTTCGTAATAAAGAAAATCGTAATACCGCTATTACATATTGTGAAAATGCCATTCAAGACATTCCAGAGAGTAATAGGTACGAAACGCGTGCAGCTCTTCACAAGGATTATACTTATCAAGACGGACAAATCAAACAAAATTGAAGTATTGGACATATTACATTATATTAATAAAATGAAGTCTTGTATAGCGGATATGGATTGTGAAATACCACAAAAAGATATTGAGGAGTGAGTGGATTGGCGCCGTTGGGATACGAACCAGGAATCTCATGATCAGGGAGCGAGAACGTTAGCTCGAGCAAAAGGCCAAGCCAGTTACTCTAAGCTAGTAACTCGCTTTATACTGATCATGTGCGATGTGATCGCTACACACTCCATCCCCAGTGAGAAAGACGTATTGCTGACGTCTGACGAGCGATATGCACGCGTGAATGATGCTGTCGTACGCATATGCGATGCGCAGTATGACAGGCTTTGTGCTGTGGGCGTTACACAGGTTTTAGATGAAGTGGATGATTTTTTAGTGCTGCCATCTGTTGGTTATGAGATGAGATGATTGTTGCTGAAGGTTGCTTTTGCGTGTTTGTCCGGGTCACCACTTTAGAGAGAATGGCGGCGCTAGGATGCGAACCAGGAATCACATGATCAGGGGGCGAGAACGTTAGCGTCGAGCAAAAGGCCAAGACAGTCACTCTAAGCTAGTAACTCGCTTTATACTGATCAAGTGAGATGAGATCGCTACAATATATTTGCCAGGATTTTCCGCAAGGTTCAAGAGTTAGTACGCACTGGAAGATGACCTGACAATATACTTTCCGTCTTCCGTCTGGCTAAACTTAATAAGTAAAGGTTAACCATACTGGAGTTACACCGATGTTAACCGGGATAATGAAAGATCACAAGTAAAATTTACCGTTGATATCCATCGTTTAAGCTGTGTTGCACCCTCCATACTTCTTAGAAAAAGCATTCGTGATCCTCTTGAAATCGATACTTCCAGTTTCAAATTTTGCTACTGAGTCTACAAAAGATTTCATTGATAAAGTTACATATTTTTCGATCAATATAAACACCATTATGTCAAGTTTAGACGTAATATCAATATATGCTTCCATCAAGATGAATGAGGTCATACAATACATCAATACAATAATAGATAACAATTTAAATCTATTCCAATATATTAAAACCTCACGAAAATCGTGCATTAACAGCATAGTTTACAGTACTATTTACATTTTTAATGACTATTTCCGTACAGCTACTACGAGGACCAATGGGATCACAAGTCTCCGGTTCATTTGCATAGTTCACTTTTCACTTTAAGACCTCCGGAAAATAAAATTTCTACCATATTTAATCCGAAACCCCAATGTTGGTTATGATATATTCATGCTATTTTCATCTTATGAAACTGCAATCTAATGAGATTTCATAGTTTTCTTCAAACTGTCAATAAATTGAGTAATTATATTAAATTCACACTTGAAATTGAAGATAATGCCACACTTCCATTTTTAAATATTAGCATTAATATACGCAGTTCTGGATTAAAGTAGGGGAGATGGGGACACATGTGAACAGTTCGCATAAATATAGCTTTTTCTCATAACTAGATTAATTTCTATAAACAAAAACTACTCCATATAGCAAACAGAACTTTCTTTTACACATGGTAATTTTTTTAATCAGCTGTATAGTTCTTCTTACATTTTTTAATAGGTTTATAAATTCAAAAAATTGTTCACATGTGCCCCTTCAGCGGGGTAGTTGTGAACACACGTAGGACGCATGTGAACACAAAGAAAAAATATCCTTTAACATGTTTTTTATTCTGTTGTTCTTTTGTCATCGTAATCATTAGTTATATTACCTTTTAAATTCATAATAAGGAAAAAAATATATATATATTTCTCTTGGTTCTGTGTGATATGTTTAAGCAAAAGATTATAAAATGAAAATAAGTAGAATTGGGGGGGGGGGGGCTGGATGATTCATTAAGTACTGTTGCAATAAAATAAAAAAAATAAAGAAGCAATTTCAAAAACGAAATTAAAACTTTTAAATTTTGTTTAAGGGTTTTTGTTTGGGTGGAATATTAGGGAGGGGATTTACATACTATTTATCGGAAATTTGCCGAAATACGAAATATTCTCACTCCTGTATTTGCCTTATTTACTTGTAAATTATAGATGAAGAAGGATTTTTTAATGATAAAAAAAAATCTCGACTATAACCCCCCTCCATACTTATTTTGCTTTTGAAAGAGGGGAGGGGGTACAATCGGAATTTACGGTAGTTGTCAGTTTAAAAATTTTACTTTTTCAAAATATTACTGGTATCTATCTTCATTCAAAGCATCATATACATAACTGTTTTAGAGATGGAAGTAAACCATCATCGCAAGTTTAGAACAAATATAATAGAAAAATTTGCAAAGTTGTTCAAGGTAATACTTTTGTATTAACAATGCATAAAAATATTGTTGTAAACCGTTTAGTAAAATAATACTTATCAGTGAAATAAATTGAGCTGATCTACATTTTTTGTTATATTTCCTGACCATTATCAAGAATATATATATGTGTGTGGCAGAAAGAAAAGTTTGCCATTCTTTTCCGTAAAAAAGAAAATGGAAAGAAAGAAAAAAATATTCATATAAGAATTATAAAAGGAATTACCTTGATATCAGTGATTTAATATTTAAAAAATAAATAAAAATGTAAAAAGATTCGAGTAAAAAAAAAATATTATAAATTATTAGCAGCATAAAGTTTCAAATTTAGGTTTTAGAGAATGGGCCTAATAAAAATAAAATTCATGGCAGCTTTTAATGGTTGTGCAGTTTAATTTAAATAAATAAATAAAAATAAATATTGTTATTAAAAAAAAGGAAAGAAGAAAAAATAATACCGTAATAATATAAATTAGACTGACAGCGCCCTCTATCGCCTTAAAGAAATAGGAATCACTTACGCAACATAGAAATTTGTTACGATTTCAATAATTAATTTAAAAGCAACTAATTAAAAATTCAAAAATTTTTCTAATGAAACATTTAAGTTATTTACCGTCAAATCTTGACGGGCATTATCTAGTATAAATGTTATAGTAATATCATTTATATTTAAAGACAGTGCAACACAGCATTCGGTTTCTGCAATGTATCCCAAATGGCCGTCTACAAATTTTAAAAGGTAACAGAACACATGAAAACAAGCATTTTTCATGTAGGAATCCAGTCTCAATCACTTATTCAGTCGTAAAATCAGAATGTTACACTCCAAGCCAAACTCCGTATTTTCGGTCTTAACTTTAACAATAATAATGATACAGGAACTATATTTCAAAAAGATAAATTACTTTCTATGAAATGCGGTAACTTTCCGAGAAGATCTGGAAATTAGTACGACCCATATTCCAACAACACTGGTGTAGACGCTCCATAATTCGAATCGGTGCTCATAGTGAATTGGGTGTCACTGAACCAATTCAGCTCAATCTCCGTAATATCATCATGCTTCATACAAATTACTCTTATTCTGATTAATACAGTAGACTGGCCTTCATGGAACTTCGGAAAATCGGACGTTAAATCGAAGGGTCGTTAAATCAAAAGTCAGTAATATTGTTTTTACTTTCGTCTATCTTTACAAGAAGAAAGTATTGGTTTCATGAAAATTTTCGAATTCCAGTTTTCGACGGATTTACACGTTTTATGGGTCAGAGATTCCAAAAAACATGTTTTTACAAAATGTCTGTCTGTGAGTCTGTGAATCTGTGAGTCTGTCTGTCTGTCTGTATGTGACACAAATTTTGTGGGCGCTCTATCTCAAGAACTAATGCACGGAATTTAATAAAAATTTATATTCAGGTAGTCCCTAATATAGATTGGTGCTGATTAGTTTTTGGCGTAAATCGCCCTGCAGGTGGCGCTGCTATGTAGCATTTTGCGGGATTTCCGCAAAAGCTCTATCTCAAGAACTAATGCACGGATTTTTATAAAACTTCAGATTCCGTTAGTCCTTCATATGAAATGATGCTGACTACGTGTTGGTGTAAATCGCCTAATAGGTGGCCCTGCTGTGCTGCATTTTGAACTATTTCCTCAATAGCTCTATCTCAAGAATTAATGCACGAATTTTCATCAAACTTCAGATTTAAGTATAACTTGATCAATTTTGCTGCTGATTACGTGTTGTTGCAAATCGCTCAACAGGTGGCGCTTCTATGCTGCATTTTTCGCGATTTCCTCAATAGTCTCAAGAACTAATGCACGAATTTTCCTCAAACTTCATATTCAGTTAGACGTTGACATATGTTGGTGATAATTAGGTTCTGGTGTAAATAACCCGATAGGTGGCGCTGCTGTACTGCATTTTGCTGGATTTACACGACTTCAGTGACAGTCATACTTCGAGAACTAGTGCACGGAATTTCATATTTTTAGAATTCTCATGATGAACACAGATTGCCATTTAATTTGGCACTGAGATAGTGAATTTTGAAGTATTGACATGTATGAGATAGAAGAAAGTTTTGTGATGGTCGCAACATACTAGTTTTTTAATGCAGTTCAATAATTTCAATAATACCTAGCATTCAAATATAATAAAAATAAAGGGCTTATACAATATTTTAAGACCATATATGTGTTTTTTATTGTGTTAATCTTTAACATTAAAAAAATGCACAAAAATTATGGAATAATTTTATAAGAAATACTTTAAACTTTTTTCAAAATTAAAAAGATAGTTAATTAATACTTTTTAAAATCTTCTGATCTTATATTTTTAATTTCTTCTATCTTTACAAGAAGAAAGTGTTGGATTTGTGAAAATTTTCGACTTTTGGTTTTCGACAGATTTACACGTTTTAGGCGTCAGAGATTACGAAAAACATGTTTTTATAAAATGTCTGTCTGTCTGTCCGTATGTCTGTCCGGATGTGAAGCAAATTTTGTGGGCGCTCGACTCAAGAACTAATGCACGAAATTTAATAAAAATTTATATTCAGTTAGTCCCTGATATAAGCTGCTGCTGATTAGTTTTCAGTGTAAATCGCTCAACAGATGGCGCTTCTATGCAAAATTTTTCTCGATAACCACAATAGCTCAATCTCCAGAACTAATGCACGGATTTTCATCAAACTTCAGATTCAGTTAGTCCTTGACATGGCATAATGTTTTAGAGATTTTGGCGTAAATCGCTCAAAAGGTGGCGCTACTATGTTGCATTTTTTGTAATTTCCGCAATAGCCCAATCTCAAGAACTAATGCTTGGATTTTCAACAAACTTCAGACTCAGGTATACCTAAATAGAATTAGTGCTGTTTAGTTTTTGGTGTAAATCGCTCAACAGGTGACGCTGCTATGCAATATTTTTCACGATTCTCACATTAGCTCAATCTCCGAAACTAATGCACCGATTTTTATCTAACTTCAGATTCAGTTAGTCCTTGACATAAGTTGATTTTATAGATTTTGGTGTAAATCGCTCAACAGATGGCGCTGCTATGCTGCATTTTTTACAATTTGCGCAATATCTCTATCTTAAGATCGAATTCTTGGATTTTGAACAAACTTCAGATTCAGGTATACCTTGATATGAATTAGTGCTGTTTATGCTTTGGTGCAAATCGCTCAACTGGTGGCACTGCTATGCTGCATTTTTCAGAATTTCCACCACAGCTCTATCTCAATAACTAATGCACGAATTTTCATCAAACTTCAGATTCAGGTATACCTTGATATGAATTAGTTCTGTTTATGTTTTGGTGTAAATCGCTCAACAGGTGGCGCTGCTATACTACACTTTTCAGAAATTCCGCTATAGATCTGTACAAGAACTAATGCACGAATTTTCACCAAACTTCAAATTCAGATATACTTTGATATGAATGGTGCTAAATTGCTGTAATTTCTTGTACTATGTAAGTGATTTAAGTGACGTCATTTATGTAGAAGAAAGTTTTGTGATGGCCACAACATACTAGTTTTACTTCAAATGGCGACTGGAAACTTTTAGAATGGGCCCATTCATCATCTGAAAGTAATCGTTAGGATTTATTTCCCTTCAAAAATTTTCTGTAGTCTTGTAGTTTTTGCTTCGATTGATCTAGGAGGTGTTTCGGGAACATCGTAAATTTCATCGTCGAAAGAATTATTTGGAATGTTTTGTTCATGATTATGTCATCTTCCGAAAATTCCTCCTCAATTTTCAACTTATTGTCAACGGCAACAAATTTCTTAAATATTAGATTTTCCGGAAAAACGATATATTTTCTTAATTTTTGCGTTAGAGGATTGAAATCCTCAAACTCATTGTTCTCGAAAAGGTAGCTAAATCAAGATTCGAATTATTCATGAGTCGTTAGAACGAGCGAGGCGAAACATCGTGAGAATTGGAAAACGGTCGGAACCTTATCCAATGGTCGCTAAATCGCGAGGGTCGTTAAATCGGTGGTCTTTAAATTGCGAGTTTACTGTATTTCGATAACTTTTGTTCACTGTTTTAACGATATAAATGATAATCCATGATCGGCTTGTAGTGAGACAACATGTATATTTCTCTTGCAAATGTTGTTAAAGTGTCTGTTAAGTATTTTTGTTTAAAGTAAAAGGTTCCAGTTAGAATGAAAAAATAGTCGCCTGTTGCAGGCCTGTTATGATATCTGGCGTATCAGCTAGGTTAGAATTTGCTTTCGCAAGTATCTGTTTGGTAAGGAATTTGTAAGATTCGGAAGATTCTGGTTATCCTCATCACTTTTTCGCTTAAACGCTTACTGATAATTATTTTCATAAACGATGAGTAGGATTCCGTCAATTACAAACGCCTAGTTTTAGACTTCACTTATCCCCGTTATTCATAATTTTAAGAGGTCCAATGTCTTCCTGTAATAATTTTCAATAAAAATTATAGATTAAAAACAAAGTATAAAAAAAATCGAACAATTATATGTCACACTTAACGTTTAAGAAATATAAATTCAAAAGTATCGTTTTTTTTTTTTTTTTTTTCGTTTTAATGTGTTTACGTGACATTTCGGAACCTCTTCTTTTACTTCGATTATTACAAAATAATAACAATAATAATAATATCTCATGAGATAGGGTAGCGAGTAACAACTATGGCTAGTCATCGAAGTGAATAATATATGTGTTTGAATCCATATGTTAAATTAAATAAATATATATTACTTCTTTAAAAAATCTTAACAACTTAAATACAGTAACAAACCTTAAAATTGAATAACCTATTGTGAAATTCAGCTTGAACTTTCATAAAGGATTCAAGATGTTAATTAAATTTATTTTCATGATATATATAAATCAAATGAATTATTTTTAATCACCCAAAATATTATTTTTTTTTATCATATGTCATTTATATGTTAGTTTAAGTAGTAAAAAAATGTTTTTGATTGGTTCAACCACGAACTTCTATTCAAACCAGCTTATTCCATTGTATCTGATTCTCCAGATAGGTTAGCAATTAGCATGCCAAATATGTGTTACTAAGGACTAAGTATTTTTCAGAAAAATTACTTACGCATAAATGCAATTGTTTCAACGCATTTGCGTAGACACCCATATAAATTAACACATACTAATAAAGGCACAGAATCGGATTATAAGTAATTATTATTTAGTTATTTTTCCGGGAACGACATTTGTGTCATACTTTTTCAATGATGTTATATAAAAAACTTTCTTTTAATTATAGTGGTGATTTATTTTTATTTTATCCTTTTCTAAATGCGAAACTTTTATTTAAAGATTTATTTCTTTTGAAATGAAATTCGCCATCGTCATTTGAAATTGAAAGTTTTTGGTTATGATACTCCTAAAAGAAAGGCATTTTTCTTTAGTATATTATTTGCAACATAAATCAGAAAGTGGAAATTAGCGTATTTTTCTTTATTTTCGCAGGTCACGAACATTTGCATTTCGGCCGAATTTGGATTGTAACGTCCGTTACACTTCAGCACGGCACAAAAATAATGAAATCAATAGTATCATCGCAATTTGTTGCAATCGTAAAACCAGCTTCCCCCCAGGCCCTCCCGGGCGGCCGGCCAGGCCGACCACTCGGGGGAGCATTCTCCCCCCCCCCTTTTTTTCTTTTTTTTTCTTTATCTCGCCTCTTTATTAGGTGCAATAGGACTCTGTCCGCACGAGCTACCGGACCCGCTCCAATGGGACAGCCCACGGAGCCAGTTTTTCCCCCTGTGGGGTGTGGTAGGAAGGCGTAGTCTCATGTCCCTTGCAACGTTAAGTTTGCCTAACAATTGGGCCCCCAAAATTAACACATGGTGCAATTTGTCTATCTGCGGAGTCCCATCCTTTGTTTTCTCTATCCCCCCCCCCATTTTAAAAAGAAATAATCATCTTAATTTGACAAGTATGTATCATCATTTAGGCTTCAAAAATTCCATGCAATCCCATTTAGTTCGGGCAGCGGTGGTCAAGCTGATAGAAAATTATACTCGTAGCCGTTGGTCACAGGACCCAGGCTAACTGCCGGCTAAAATTCCGTCATGTACGCTAATGGCGTCTGGTCCATGTAAAATCCGTCGTGGGTGCAAAGTCCTCTAAGTTACCTGTGAATTATACCTCTGGAGGTGCCTTGCCAGGTGAAGGTCTCGTCATCTGATCAAGGTTCTAAATTACGAGATCAACTTGAGTAGCAATGTGCAGGTACCAAACAACAGGATATAACGTTAAGGAACCGGCAAAACAAAGTAAACACAAACGAGCAGTAGGCACTGCAGATAGGATGACGATCGAGGCAATGAAGTAGTCTCCGAGACATCCAATGGTGATATCTTTTTTTATGCAAACACTTCGAATTTCTTATGTATTGTGTGGAATATTTCCGCATGAATTACTCGGGATTCCAACCAACAAAAGTTTTTTACACAAATGTCATAGCACACATAAACATTATAGGTCACAGTACATATAATTTTTCACACGTAGATCCAAGTAAATACACTGTAAATTGAAATGTCTGAAATTCAGACTCTTAAGTGTCTGAAACGGATTGCTCAATTTTCAGACATTAAAAAGTCTTAATTTTTTCAAACATTTCAAACGTCTGAATCGAAGCCATATTTGACCACGTTGAATCCTGGAAAAAATATTTGTCAGCGGTACAGCCCCTTCCACTCCCACACAGCCTGATTTTTGGGGCTCCAAAATTTGGTAGGCAATTTTCGTAAAGCTGATAATTTAAATCTTTTGGGACATTGTACTCATTATAATGAATATTTTGAACTTCAGGAGTAGAACAAGATTAAAAACAAAAAATATTGTCTGAATGTTTTTTTAATCTATTATTTGTACAATTTCGAAATAGATTTAAAATATATGCTTTACAAAAATTCCACATCAAATTTGGGGTCACTATGCCCATGTTTTAATCAAGTCCTTTTGCAAAAAAATGCAACCCTACATCAATTTTTGCTAAATAGAGGTGTCCGGTATTCGGGAATGTCCATTGTGGATGGTAATGGACAATCCCCAATAGTGGACACCTCTATTTAGCGAATACTTTTTTTTAATCCGCAAAGTATACATATTTGTATATTTTTATCTAAAAGCAGACATTTCAGATTATTCGAAAATTCAGCGATTCCGAAGTGTCTGCTATTGAGAACTCTTAAAGTAAAAGAATATATACAGGGTGCAAAGGAAAGTTCTTTTAACCTGAAAATACTTGCGACGGAGAGAGCTACAGCTATGCAAGTGAGGTAACGGTATAGTAAAGCGACTACGCCCGACCTGATGCAAACAACAGCAGCGCTCCTAGTGGCGAAATTTGGAAGATAGCCATTGCAAATCGAAAACGAAAAGAGATTGAGCAAAATTTCAAATTAGAAAGTTTTAGAGAATCAATTAATTACTACGAAACGACATTTGGTTCACAGAGATAAGATAAATCGTCACCTGTATACTCAAAAATGTCCGAAATTAATGAGCGACGATTCTACTTTACATATTCACATTTCGGAAATGTAACAGTGTGCAACTGCAGATTGTGACGTTGTACTGAACTTTAATGTCTCTAAAAATTTAATTTCATGTGCAATTTTAGTTTAACCCTTTCAAGGGCAGAAGAATTCTGTTCGTACAATGATGAAATAATTGACTAACACCAGAATATTTAAACGAATTTCTTAGAAAATAAAACCCCACTAATTTGCACTTTCATTACAACAGAAAAATTTTATTAAAATATTCTTGGTGCCATTTGTCAGTTTTGGAATTGAAATTAGTTGGCTAGACTATCTAGCCACCGTCTTTGAAAGGGTTAAATGCATATCGTCTTGTTGAAGAAGCTTTCAATAGAAGTTCCATGCTGAGAAATGTGCACACAGAATTACTCTTGCGAATACAAACGTGTATCGTGAGCAATGGCGAATTTTTCGAACATACTGAATATGAACTTTTTATCACTTTTTTTCTTTTCATTTATTAGCTGCATTTAAAAAAGCACTTTAATAATTTAATTCATTTATTTGCAATACATATTTTAAATGCTTCATGTGCAACATGGTCTAAAGATGAATAACTGAATTAGGCGTGGCCTCTACAATACACGGAAAATTTTGAAATCAAACTCAGTTAGCACGCGACAAAATCTTTGACAGTCCATTTGTTAGTCACGTTATCAGTTCAGTCAATTAGTGTTTCCGTTTGCTGTCAAACTGCATCATAAGTTGTAAAAATGCTAAGGTAGTTATTAATCATCTACTCCCATCCCATTTATTTCAGAATTATATCCGGTGAATAAGGAATATTTCTATAAAATTTGCTCATTTCTTATCTGTTATTTTTCAAGAAAATAGATGTAAGTAACTCTGTGTTTTATTGAAATATTTTATTTGTTTTACAAAAAGTTTTACAAGAATAATTTGTTTTATTTTAATTTATATTTCAGAACAGTTCCTAAGTATGTAATGTAATTCCTATTTTATCACTCTTGTGAATAAGGTTATGTTATAAAAGCTAGGAAAGAAGCAAGATATGCCTTAATAAATACATTTCAAATTTATCAATAAAGCTTTAGAATAAATTTTGAGGGAAAAGAAGAAATAGTTTATACATTAACAGTCAAACTCATTATTATAATATTCAGAAATAGACTCCGGTAAATATTTAAAGAAAAAGAATATGTGTATCGAAATTATGACCTTCATTCAAGATACAGTGCAACTAAATTTCCCGTACGTATTTTTTAATACTAACAAATTCTACATTCACACATTTTTCATAAGAAAGCACTTTTATTATCGCTTTCCTAAATTTACGGTATCTAAAAATCATCTTACGCAAAGCGGTTTAAAGGTGTTACTCCGAATTAGGTGTGGCCTTTACTAGACACAGAAATTTCTATATACAAAATTAGTCAGCACGCAAAAGAATATTTGGCAGCATACCTGTTCAATCACATTATCTTTTCTGAGAATTAGCATTTCTATTGGCTATTAGACTGCAACCTAAAATATAGTACACACACACATATATATATAGTATATATATATACGCATATATGATATAGAGAGCTGGTGATAAAAGTGGAAAATGACACAGTTATCATTTTGAGTTGGGTTTATTTTTGACGGTCGATTATCTACTCGAGCGATATAGGACCAAGGGGTAGTGCCCTCCGTGGGGGTCTTTCTAAGGGAACCTAACCCGTATTTACGCATGGAAATCCAAGGTTTCAAAGAAAACCACGAAATCTCCGAAACGGTTAGGCCGACGGGCGCGATGTTACCATTTTGAGAAAATGAACTGTAAAATTACAAATATCTATTTGCGTTTAATGTCAAATGCCTACTTTATCAACTGAAAAAGTGTTAGGTTTTTTTTCAACTAGTAGTTTAACAGATAGTAGTGGACCATTGATTATCCTGAAACGTGTGATTAACTCTTTTCTTTGCCATATACCACCTTCCTCATCTGAGCTCTTCATATATGTTTATATATTAAATAGCTATTATTCTGACATCCAAATTCTTTTAATTCAGATATCACCCAGAAGAATAAGGAATGTTACTTTTAAAATTTGTTCTTTCTTATCTTTTTTGTGTATTCATGTAAGATAAACTTAATTAAGTACAACAGTTACAACAATTTAATTATTTGACAGGAAATTCTGAACAATTAAAATACTTCACTTAACATAAAATTAAATGCACCAGTGACCTTCCTAGGTATTAAATTAAGTTTTCTGTTTTAAAAATAAGGAATAAATGAGTACTTGACATTATCAGTGCCACAGAAGGGATATCGTTTAACTTAGTAAGTTATAATTCACAAAATGTCCGAATTAAACGAAAAGTATTATTTAAAAAACAGCATTTAAAATTATATCTTATGCTGTATATGCTTTTAAATTTCATACAATGAATATTGATTTTGTAAAAACACTTCCCAGATGTTAAGTTTATTATTATTATTATAAAACTTAATACAAAAAGTTCAATGTTCTTACATTTCAAACGGTCACAAAGTCGGATTGCTGTGCAGTAAAAAGTCTCTGACACATTTAAAATTTATTATAAAATCAAGTAATTGTCGTACAGAAGTGCGGTTTCGACTAAAATGCTTCTCACAATGAAAAGGTTTCTTCAAGGGAATGAAAATAATTAGTTCTAAACTTCGATCATAGATAACACAAAATTTCAGTATGTTTGGTTTCTAACATACATTTTTTTTTCTGGTTTTCAGATTTGTTTCGATTTGTTTCGAAGTACCAATCTACGCAATTAATTTTTTCGCTGGGAGTGGTCATTTCTGTGTGACAGCGTAAAAATAATCTGAAACTCTGAAAAAAGCATATTTCAAACCTAACATACGGAAAATTGACGCTATCCATGATGGAAGCTTGGAACTAATATTTTTATTAGCTTATGAAAAACGTGTAATGGTGAGAAATATTGTAATCCAAACCGCACTCCTGTACGACAATTACTTGATTTTATATTGAATTTTAAAAATGTTTCAGGCTTTTGGACACTCTGTATATTTATTTTATCTTCACTTACTAGCTGTATTTTTACCATTTGTTAGAAGAAAACATCTTTGATTATTGCATACCTCAACTTGTGATAAATATTTTAAAAGCTTCATATGCAACGTGGTCTAAAAGTTGTTATTCAATATTAGGTGTGGTCTCCATCAGACACGGAAACTTTAAGAATCAAACTAAGTTTGCACGCGAAAAGGAATTAGACAGAGAGTTTGTTTCAGTATCAGATCAGACAAGTAACGTTTTTATTTGCTAGCATACTACATCAAAACTGTACCAAACTCTGAATTGTTGTTATTCAACCATCTGAATTCTGTTATTTGAAATATCTTTCTAATGTTTAAAATTTATTCGCTTCTTGTTGTATTTAATTATTATAAAAAATTAAGGCAATTATATAATTTAAAAATTTCATTAAAATATTATTCGCTTAAGTGAAAAAAATGCTCCATTTTCTCTTAAGCTTTTAAACAGGAAAATTTCAGACGTGATAAATTTAATCGACATTTTAATATTATATTCAAAATTTTACATAACATGAAAAAATGTGCATTTTATTAAAATATGTGCAGACTGAAGCTTATTAAATTTTGTATTTAAAAATTATGAAATAAACTATTTTTTTTAATAACAACATAAATTATACTTTTTATATTAAACATATTCTAAAATTAATTAAATTCAAAGTTGATCAACTGTCCATTAACTTTAGTTCTATTTACTAACTTCATTCACACATTTTTTAGAAGAGAGTGCTTTCATAATTGCATTACTCATTTTCCAATAAATGTGCTTAAAGTTTGACACAATCTAAAGCTGTCAAATTAATTTGACCTCTAGTAGATTTTTGAATCAAACTTAGGTAACAACTCCCGATGATTCCACAGCGGATTTATTACTTGCTTCTATCTTTACAAGAAGAAAGTATTGGATTCATGAAAATTTTCGATTTCCGGTTTTCAACGGATTTACACGTTTTAGGGGTCAGGGATCCGAAAAACATGTTTTTACAAAATGTATGTCTGTGAGTCTGTCTGTCTGCTTGTCTGTCTGTGTGTCTGTATGTGACACAAATTTTGTGGGCACTCTATCTCAAGAAATAATGCACGGAATTTAATAAAAAATTATATTCATTTAGCCCCTGATATAAATTGGTGCTGATTAGTTTTTGGTGCAAAACGCTCAACATGTGGCGCTGCTATGCTGAATTTTTTACGATTTCCGCAACGGCTGTCTCTCAAGAACTAATGCACGGATTTTTATGAAGCTTCAAATTCACTTAGTACTTAATATGAGTTGATGTGTACTATGTTTTGGCGTAAATCGGCCAACAGGTTGCGCTGCTATGCGGCCTTTTTCAAGATTTCTGCAATGGCTCTGTCTCAAGAAGTAATGCGTGGATTTTCATCAAACTTCAGATTCCGTTAGTCCTTGATATGAGTTGGCGATGACTACGTTTTGATATAAATCGCCCAACAGTTGGCGCTGC
Organism: Maratus speciosus; assembly: GCA_963932465.1. Classification (NCBI taxonomy): domain Eukaryota; kingdom Metazoa; phylum Arthropoda; class Arachnida; order Araneae; family Salticidae; genus Maratus; species Maratus speciosus. The sequence goes on along the minus strand of OZ010788.1, from coordinate 293,648,153 downwards.
TATGCTGCATTTTTCCTGATTCCTGCAATAGTTTTATCTCAAGAAGTAATGCACGGATCTTAATCAAACTTCAGATACAGTTGCTAAGTAGACTTAAGTTGTTGCTTATTAGATTTTGGTATATTTGCCCAACAGGTGGCGCTACTATGCAGAACTTTTTACGATTTCCGCCAAAGCTCTACTTAAAAAATAATGCACGGATTTTCACGAAATTTCAGATTCAAATAGAAGTTGACATAGGTTTGTTCCTGATAAGATTTTGGTGTAAATCATCTAACCGGATGTATTTATCAGGAAGTATTAACGTGTATGAGATAGAAGAAAGTTTTGGGGTTGCCACATCCGACTAGTCCAGACATATTATGAGCGCTTTCCAATAAGTATTTATCTCTCTCTCTCTCTTACACATTCTATATTTGCACTTACTAGTGCAATTATAGCAAGCACTTACTTATAGTAAGATCTACAAGCACTTACTACTATTTACATCATAAATTATAAGAGTGCAAAAAATGGAAATTCAATTTTCAATCATTTTCACTTCTTTCGTTCATTCTTCATTCTTTATCTTCTTTCATTTTCTTTAAAAAATTGTCTATTTTATGTCTTTTTTTACGCTTCCTGAAAAATAAACGCAGTTATGAAATTAAAAGTATAATGAAAAATATTTTATCGATATTTTATCTCCCTCTTATATAAATATGAGTACCAAAATAGTTTCATAATTAAACAATTCTGTCACAATTTATGGAACACAAATTTGTTTTCTTTGGATATCAATTTACGTATTATTATTCATTTTATTAGCAGTAATAGTTGCATCATTAATAAATATAAGCCATGCTTTTAAAACTTGTGTAAATTGTTAGAAAAATTTAAAAAAAATGTGAATATGATTAAAATACGTTCCATATAATATATTTTTTTTAAATACGCACAAATATTATGTACCTTTAAAAATATTATAATGCAACACACAATATCAATAGACCCACCATTTTATAGCTAAGAAAGTCCAATTTTAAGAAATTCGAATTCAAGTTTCCACCCTTTTATTTTATTTTCACTTAGTAGCAGCATTCACACTTTTTCTTAAATAGAAGCACTTCCATTATTACATTCCTCGACTTGTTATAAATATTTAAAAAGCTTGATATGCCACGTGGTCTGAAGATGTAATTCTGTATTAGGCGTGGCCTTTACAAACACGGAATCTTTTGGAATAAAACTAAATTAGCACGCGACAAGGAATTTGACAGCACAGTTGTAGAGTCACTTTATCAGTCAGCATTTTCTATTTGTTAGGAAATGGCATCATAAGCTGTAAAAGTGGAAAATAACATAAATTCTACCGTGTCAAATGACATATTTCAAAGTGTTGATTTTTAAAAGGTGTCATCTGACAACGGTGCATTTAGTATTAATCACTCATTGGAATTTATTTTTTCCAGGCATCTTTTCGATAACTAAGATAGATCTCTCGTTTTCTTTTCTTTTTTTCATATTTTTTTAAATTCTTCTTTAAATAGTAGTTATGCAGTACATGAATATGTAGACTGGTATTCGTATGTCTTATAAATTAGTTTATTTCAAGTAATAGTCAAACGCAACAGAAATTTCAAAATTTTGTTAGGCAGTTATTTAATACATGATATATAAGACGAAACAAAAAACGGGCTTAAAGGTCAAAAGGTACAAATTCGCTCTTTTTGACTGTCGTTTTTACGCTTTCGGAAATATAAATGCAATTAATTTATAGGACGTTTTATTAAAAAAAAATTCTCGATAAAAGTTTCAGAAAATTCTATTTCTTTTTTTTTTCAATATGAATTTATGTTTCTGAAAAACTGCATAAGTTCTAACATAAATGCATACCTACACTTTTTTTAAACCAATCTATGGTCGAGTGAGGTTTGCGTTTCGCGATCGAGTTATCAAGAATGCTAACAATTGTGCGTGAATTAGTTACGTATTATCTGCAAAAGTTTTAGCATAAATGCTTATGAGGCATTCTCGCAATCTTTTTTTATTTTCAGGAATAAAAATCTGGTGAAATTAATCTTGCTAAAATAACATTTTTAAATTATGGCATTAATGATTCAAAATGAAGAAAAAATTGTCAGCATTGAAAATCGTTTTATGTGAGGTTTAAGTTAAACTTCCGAATTTAATTTTCCTTACGATTTACCACTATACCACAATATATTTTTATTTTCTTTTAAATTTTTACTTATAATGAATTTGCATAGTATCCACAGGACATTCAAATAAGAAATAATAACAATGTAGTATTTTTAGTGCATAATTCTGGTATAAAATTGTCTTAAAGGGATGTTAATGACGGGACGGTAAGGGAAAAAGAGGGTGGTATAGGAAAAAGGGACGGTAGGGAAAAAGGGGGCGGTATAGGAAAAAAGGGACGGTAACGAAAAATGGATGGTATGGAAAATTACTACCTATATTTATGCAAATCATGTTAAGATTATGTGATAGCCACAGTGTCCATTTATTTTTAGAAACAGTTATTTACACTGAATTAAATAATAATCAAAAAATAGTTTACTTCGAAAAGTGCAGGAATAAACCTTGGGGATGGTAAGAGTACCAATAAAAACACGATGCTTGAAGTTGATATTTAAATGCTGATTTAAATTCTGCAGTAAATTTCCTGTTAAAGAATTTTCGCCATTCTTTCTCTACCATAATTCTGCATGAGAAAAAATTAAAAAAAAACTTCTGTGTCTGCATCCTAAGTGATTTTCCGTTCAATTTTAACAAGAGGGACAGTAAGGAATCTGAAACCCAGGAACAGAGTTTAAAAAAATAATAACAACCGTGAAAAAGTGTGCAGGTTAATTTTTTGCTACATATTTATATAAAATAATACTCCCAGTCTTGGAGAAAAAAAAATTACATCGAATTACTTTTATTGAAACAGTTTTACTGAGACAACTTGAAACTTAAAATTCTGCATCGGAGACACGGGACGGTATAGTAATTTCCTTGTATATTTGAACACCCAACATCGCCCAAAACTTATTTATCTCTTTAATATTGTTTGTTATACAGTCATGAAATGGGATGTTCCCCAGTATATGAAATAAAAAAGACCCAATAATATGTAATAAAATAAAAATTATTATTCAGGAACATAAAAGTCAAAAGATTGTGAGAATTCCTCTTATCTACTGCTTTATACAAACAAGCTATGGTCGAGTGAGTTTGAGTTTCGCGATTTTGTTATCCTGAATGTTAACTTGTAATGTAAAATTATGTCCATTTCTCCCCCTTTCTGACCAAAAAATCAGAGTTCTAACTTTTTACGGCTGCTCTTTCATCTTCACCTAACACTTCATTTAAAATGGCTGTTTCATAATAGGGGAGAGTAGCCTAATTTGGACCACAGCACATATTTTCAGTTGTAATTCGCTTAATTCTTGGAATATCTGCAAAATATCCCTACACGGGGTCAATCAATTCATCTACTAACTAAATAAAACTTTAGATAATTTTCTTTTTGAAAATCTTAAATTTTATTGTAATTTGAAAAAATTGTCAAAAGTGGTCCAAATTCAGCAACTGGTCGCCTAAGATGGACCACCAGTCTTCTAAATTGGACCAATAAAATCAGGTTGTTTTAATGACGAGGGAATATAACTAATTTTATTAAAAGCAAAGTTTGCGGTTACTGGAACAATCAAACAAAATAACAGCAATATAATATAACGAAATCAAATATCTGAATATAAGAGTAATTGTTTTAATTCAAAATGTATTCAAAATATAAATCAAAGTTATCAGTAATTAAGAATAGAAATTATGAAACTAATTGACAGTTATATGAATATCATGTAAGGAGTGATGCAAAGATTACACATGAATTTCGTTTATTGATTTCTTTCCAGTGCACATAACATGGAACCGTATTTGGCAATCTGAACACTGAATCATTTCTGCTGTTTTATTTTCTTACAAATTAGGCAAAACCAATCATCACTATCTGGATTTTTCTTTTTAGATTCTGAATTATTAGACTTTTTTTGCAACAGAAGTTTTCTTTACATTATGATTGTAGTTCGTCCCTTCCATCATTTCCTTGCTAATTGCAGTACGACTATTTTTTAAAATTTGATGTTCCAATTGCCCAATAGCTTATTTTTAGTCGATTTTTTGTGCTTTTGTTTGTTTGTTTCAAGGTTTACTTTATATGGCGAAGATGTTAACACAACTGTTTTTTGCCTCCCTCTGTACTTTTATTTAACTAAATTTAGGAAAGGATATAACATTTCAAATGATTTTTTGGCTTTTGGGGAGGATTTGTAGCACATTTCTTCACAACTTACTCTCTCCTTTTTTTTTCCTATATCTTTAACAGCTTTTACTGTCACCTATTTGTTTTTTTTGTTTTTTTATTCCAGACAGTTTGTCTGTGTCTTTTTCAACATTATGTTATAAAAGTGTTAAAAAAATATGCTCTATTGAAAAATACGCTACGATTAATTATACGCAAACATTATATATTCAAACAGTGTTGAATTCAGCCCCCTCCCCCCGGAAGGTTTGAGGTTTTATGCGTTTTAATAGCAAAATAATATAATTCCACCCTCCAGAACTGTAAAAAGTGTACCCTTCCTCACGGAATCGCAAATATCCTCCAGGAGGAAAATGTTTGAATTCAACTCTGTAAACCAAATACGCAATAGGAATAAAGAATTCAAAGAAAATAAATACAAATACATACAAGATAAAAGAAATTGAAAACAAAATTTAATGCATAAACATGTAAAAATATTTTTATGTTTATATAGGCCTAAACTGTATAAAAAATTAATCCAGATACACCAAAAAAAAAAAAAATAAAACTTGCATGGAGATAGTAATCTATTATAAAAAAATTAAAAAAAGAGTGTACAAAGCGTATCGTCCTCGAAATTCATACTTACTTTTCAAAATTTATGATCACATATCTGGTCCAATTTAAGCAACTTAATTTGGTCCAATTACGGCAACTGCGCCCTTTTTTAAAACAGATAATCTCAAGACTAAGAACAAAAACGAAATCAAACAAATCCGCGTGAAAAATATGCGCAATAAACAGATGAATTTATATATGTATATGAAAACATAACAACTTACCTTAGTTTTAAAGTATTTACTTACGTTTAGTAGGAAAAAAGTAGATCAAAACAGCTAACTTTAGGTTTTTTTAAATTGTCTGAAAACAACACGTGGTAGGCGGTTGCTTCTTCTAATCATGAGTGACGTCATTCTGATGAGTAGGATTTCAGCGGTAGATGGCGTCTCTTCCTGTAATTAACGGCAGAATGGCAACGGTCCAATTAAAGCGGCGGTCCAAATTAGGCTACTATCCCCTAATAGAAGTCATCAGTCCGTCAAAAGAAAATGAAGTAATGGAAATGCCTGGGGCGACACTAAATTCTGAAAAAGCAGAATTCCTGTTCTCTAGTTATTGTTATATTTTGTGCCATGTTTTTTTTTTCTAACTTTCGTCAAAACGAGATAAAATTAATTCACATTTCGTTTACTCCTGTGAATAATTCATTGGAATTCTTAAAAATATGTCTGTGTTTAAAACGTTGATATTACATTAATTATCGAGCAATATGATAGCGATTTAAAATAATATTCCATAAAACACATTCTCAATGATTTCCCATTTTAAAACTAAAAATATTCCTATCTTCATGAAATTCGGATTCGAATTTTCATCTGTTAATTTTGAGTTTCTTAGTGATAATATTGAAATATTTTTCAAAAGGAAGCGGTTTCATTGTTGCATTCCTGAACATTTTATAAATATTGAAAAAGCTTCATAAGCAACGTAGTTTTAAGATGTCATTCTACATTAGGTGTGGCTTTCTGCAATGCCCGGAAGCTTTAAAAATAAAACTAGATTGCACTTGACAAACAATGTGCCATTGCATTTATTAAGTAATGTTAATTAGAGTGTCCATTATAAGTCAGATTATATCCTATACTGCAAAAATTCTAAAAGAGGATATTTATTGTCATTTCCAATGATATATTTATAGACATACCTTTGGGAAATAAGAATATTACTTTATGATTATAAGTTTGTATTCGTCTTTACGCTGTTTAGAAAATGCATTCGTAAATAATAATATAATATAAAATTTAAGAAATATAAATGAAATAGAATCTGTGAAATTCATTATGATTTGTGATTTGGAATATTTCCATAAGTAACAAATGTAATGCACATTTTTATCTTTATTTTAAATTGTTCCAAAATGGATTACAAATATGGAGATAGTAAAATATATAAGTCCGACTTATATAAGTGAGAAATGCCAAGTTGGACATCGTCCTTGTGGTTTAGTGGTAGAGCACTGAAGATCTATTCCAGGGACCCGGGTTCGATTCCCGGCTTGGACATTTTTCATTAAGTTGTTCTCCGCTTTGTAGCAATGTGATAATTCACATCATTAATATCAAGATCAAGGTTAGAAGAATATTTTTGGATAATGATGGCTGAGGAAAAATCGAACCTATGTTGAGAAGACCAAGAATGTTGAACAATACAAGAACGTTTAAGCTCCTGATTTTTAACATAACATTCATGCTCTTTTAAACGAAATCTAAGAGCACGTTTACTCTGGTCAATATAAGAAAGGCCACACTGGCAAGAGATTTGGTAAATACCCCAGTTATCTAGCCGATCAACAGGATGATTGAGATTTGAAAAAGTGATTTTATTAACAGGGGGAAAAATAACATTAAAATCAAATCTTCTTAAGATTTTAGAAACTTGCTGACTGATTTTAGGAAAAAATGGTAACACAACTGAAGTATTAGAGTTGGAATTAGAACGCTTTTCAGAATGGACGGATTTCGTCAATTTCTTATAAATAGAATCAATTATATTAGACATTAGAGGAATAACCACTATCAACAGCTTTGAGGTAATTAAGTTCAGCACTAAATAACTGAGCAGTGGAACAAATATTAGTAGCCCGAAAAACAAAAGTATTGAAAGTAGCGAATTTCTGTTTAGCGGTATGAGAAGAATACCTGTGAGGTGGGAGACTGACAGCAAAAGGTTTATGAAAGACGGTAGTCTGAAAGCCATTTTCACAACGAATAACAAGGACAAAATTAATCGCAGCTGTTTTTAATAGCAGATATTTTTTAAATCGCTTGCTTTAATTAATCGCAGATATTTGGTGAAGCAATAGATTTAAAGCAACGGATCGCAGGAGTGTTGATTTTTCACTAACATTTACTATCATGTCACTTTATGTTTCTTTCTGATTCCCTATAAAACACAAAGGCATAAAACTTTAAACACAGACAACTTAATATTCATTCTATGTAGAATAATTATTTTAATTTCCAAGTCACCCAAGCAATTGCGCTCGGCATTTTATAATTTTCCTAATCTTTTTAAAAGGTTTTCTTCACAGTTTTCAGAGTTTAACTCTAGAACCGCCGGAAATTTTACTCAAGTGTTACAAAACTATTTTACACCAGAATTTTTTTTAACTATTTAACTTATTTATTTAACTCATTTCTCCATGGTGCATATTCCCCCCTTTTTAAGCATTTTTTTCCCAGTACTGCCAAGATTCAGTTCCTGTTAGTCTTCCATAGCGTTACTGTCGGGGATGTGGGGCAGTGGCCCCAGGCTCCTCGGTAAACCGCCAGAAGTAGTAGTGGTGCATATTTAACTTATTTTAGAAAAAAAAATTCTTGTTCGAATCGAAATATTTTCATTTTTTACCGGTTAAAATGACCGCTATAGCGGTTCTAGTGTTAAAATCATGATTAATTTTTTTTTTTTATGACATGATTTTTGGGGGGTGGCCATTTTTAACGAGCTACACAACTATTTTTGAGTGGAAAAAGTGTTTTACGGAAAATGCCGTAACTACTTCATTTTTCTACCTATTAGGATGAATCAAATACCCAAATGTTAAGAACAAAGTAAATGAAAAAAAAATTATTAGACTTAAGGATCTAGCCCAAGAACATGCTTAAAAACCGGAGAAATAAAAAATAAAACATCACATTTCGCTGCCAATATTTTTTATGAAGGAGATAAGACTTTGCTTAAATATTTTTTCTTACACAGATCTCTTTTAAGAGTACCTTTGTTTTACAAATTTCAATCCTTAAAACATTTTCCTTTTTTTGCACAGCTCATCAAAATCTGCGTTAAGTCTGTTTTTGGCAATTTTAACTAATTAATAACTCAAAAGGGACTGACTAGTAAAAAAGTCTGAAAACTAGCATTTGGTGATGGCGAGGAGGGTACACAGCTGGACTGTTTTTGATTAAACTTGTCACTGTTGTTTTGCAGGGGGTTCGAAACCACTGGATACAGGCTGAGGCCCAGATTGTTCCTATTTAATTTGATTTGTTTCAGCTGAATGACTCTCAGTGCTGTACAGACAGTGTCTTGTGCATGCTCATGTTATTAAGAAGACTCAGCAGAGTCGACCACTGAAATTCATAGTCTTTGAATATATTTCTATTCAAAGGGAAACTACATTCATAAAAACAGTCTTAGAAATTACTTTATAAATTAAAAACATTTAGACCCTAAAACATAACATTAAACATAAAGATATTTTATCACTTTTTAGCATTATTTTACTTAATCTGTTTATAAGTGATCTTTATACATGTTTTTATAACATTTAGACTCTTAAATAAAATAGTTTGCGTAATATTGCATGATGCGAAATTTAGAATACAGTGGTATTGTGATATTAGGAAGAACGAAATATTGCAATATGGCCGAATATACCGGTAAAACTAAGAATAAAAAAAAGCCTTACAGCTATATCTAGTTAAAATGCATGACTATATGGTTGTATTTATGATACAATAATTAAGAGCAGCACTTACTTTGAAAATGATTTTTTACTGAATGAGGAAATTGACAGAAACTTTTGGTTTGTCCAAAACGTTAAAAAAATAATAGAGAGGAAACACATCAGCGAATTTAACAAAGAAGCTCATATGACTGACGCCTTGCCACTAGGCACTAGTTGAGCCAGTTTGGGACAGGTGGCAACACCTACTTCACGAGATCATGAAGGGTGCGATATAAGGCAATGATGCGATATTAGGAGTATCTCCTATAATAATTTTTTAACAAATACACAATGAATTTTTAATACTAAATTACGGTTATAAGTTATTCTCTGCATCAAAATAAATGATTTACGCATTTTAAAACAAATTTCTTCTTCAGTTTTTGAGAAATGTTGCACATTAGTATATAAACAGAAAAACTGAGAAAACTGCATTTAAATATTAAATTGTAACAAAATGTTACAGTTAAAATTTTTCTGATGCATACATTATGCCTTCCACAAAAACGTTTTACTCATTGTCTGAAGTTTTCTGTTTTTAATTACATTCACGATCCTCAAGGGCTGCAGCTTTTGCATGTTTATTCCGTTTCTATTAGGTTTTTGCCTTTTTTATGAAAAATTTTTATTGCACATTTTGATATAGGCAAATCTAAATGTTTCATTAATTATATTATCCCTTTACTACCATCATTAAATATAATTAAATATAACTGTAGAAATGGGAACATCAATTTATGCAACCTCTTTGTTTCTACCAATAGTTTTAGATATTATTTCCAAAGCTTTGAATTTAACGACTCATTTTTGTTTAACCTTCAAGAAAACACTTCAATAAATCAGGATGGGGCAGATTGTAAAAATTGCCTTCATAGTAAGCATTTCAGTAAAAGAAAATGTATTTCTATGAGTATTTTCTTTGTTTTTTAAAACTGCTTCATGAAACTTGCACCATGTATTTTCCTCTTTCTTACAAATTAAATGGATGGGATCCTTATCAGATGATGCTGTATGAGACCAAGTAGGCCAAATAGCCTTATTAATTTCACATAAACATTTACTATTTCCTCTAATGGCATTTCCTTAGCAAGTTGTAAGTTTTAATATCAGAGAATCAGTCAATCGTCTCTTTACGCTTGCAGTTTTCCCATCAGAATTTTATTTTTAATTTGAGTTTATAATTTTCTCAAACGAAAACACAATATTTTCTGCGCATGACCGACACACTATATTTTATTAATATTTACGTGGTTATAAAGTTTTGCAACTTTTAGTGCAAGAAAAGGTTTTGTATCGCCTATAAAAAATGTGTATCGCCTATATAATTTGTGTCATCTCCTATAAAATTTGTGTATCATGCACGACGCTATTCAAGCGACTGAGGAAATAGATTTTCAACAACAACATAAAAAAACGTAAGATTTCATATAATTTAAATGCAACATATCTGGTTGCTATGCCACCTAATGATTCTAAACGCCATAACTTCCGTGCTGATTGGAATCTCAAGGAAACCATTATATCGAAATGCTCAAAGAAGGTAAGAGTTTAAAATATAAAAAATTAAAATTTCGAACGTTTTGAAGATTTAAGAGTACTGAGATACCTTAAGTTTCTAAAATTTTGGTAAGTATTTTGAATGAAAAAAATCTCTTAAATAGGCAAATCTTCTTAGCAGCTGCATTCACGTTTTTTGAAAATGAAGCACTCTTACTATTGAATTCCTCAACTTATTATGTATACTAAAAAGTATATACAGTATAGTACTAACGAAATCATTCTGTAAAAGGTACGGCCTGTACAAAAAATGGAAACTTTAGAATCAAATTAAGTTAACAAGCGATAAGCAATTTGCCAGTGATTTATTCTGTCCCGTTGGCATGACTGCAGTTGTATTGTCTATTTGCTTTGAGGTTATATCTTAAGCAATAAAGGTAAATGTAGAAATTAGTTATCCATTTCAATTCTGTTATTCTAGATATATTTTGTATATAATAAGACTGCACGTAGCACAAAGGAGTATTTTACGAAAAATGTGGGCAAAATTATTTTGTGAGCTGCATCAAGTTGAAATGTTGTAAAAAGCTCTTGAGAGTCATTATATATAATTTTTGAACAAAACATATAATATTTTTGTGTATCTACAAAAGATCTTAGCTTTTTAAAAAGTAAATTATCTATTTTAAACAATTTAGAATAAACAATCATATTTAGTGCAATATTCAGTTTTCTTTTTACATATTTATAAAAAGTTCTTTCTTTAACTTACTATTCTAATCAGATTCATCTTTCCTCTTCTTTTGGATGATGTCCGTATGATGTTTCTGGGAGTAATAGTTCCATTGTTTCACTAGAAAAAGTCTGGCTTTTATTCTTAGGCTTTGGTCTTGGGCTACTTATAAAAGGATCAAAATTTAGTATAAGTCTGTTCAAAACATCTTTACTATTTTGTTCCCGAGAACATTTTCGAGAAAACTTGTGCCTATATTGGCGGAAATGTTTGTTTCCAGCTTCAGCAGCCTCCTCCAAATGTTGACCGATATGCAATATTGCGCATTTAATTACTGCGGCCCCATGTACTAAAACCTTATGTACTATTGGTCACATTGGGTGCCACCCATTTAGTTCGAAATAAAGCTTTGCAGTTTCTTCCGTGTAATTTTCAAATTTCTTAACATCAATTCTGCGTCCACTGAACGCAAAATTTTTATAAAGTTCCAAAATTTTTATAAAGTCAATATTTATTCGAGTGATTCGGGAAGCAGTTTTGGAATCCACAAGAAATCTTTTTGATATATTTCCATCATTTGTGTTGCCGAAACATTTTTTGGGGAATATCTACTGGAAGATCCCATTTCTTCTTTGAAACGATCTTGAATTCGTTTTTATTTTTTTTTTCTTCTGCCACAACTTTTTTGTCTTCATTGGTACTCACTTGTCACTTTTTTAAAGGATTTTTATATCGTAAATGCAAAAGTGACTCAAAAAATCGAATCCGTACATGAAAAATTGAAAAACCAAATCTTAACGTATCAGGATTCTCAGGATACTTCTTCTCCAATTTATTAAATGTATTTTGAAGTTTCTTCACATATGTGGCATCTTTTTGTTCATGAAGTATTTGTCGCAGCATTGCAAACCTTCGCATCTACCATAGTAGGTATCAGCGTAATATAAACTGCCATTAGTGGCAGGTATATCAGTTTTCTAAGTATTTTTATCTTGATATTCAATATATTGAATTTCTTCATTAGTAATATCGTTCGTTGAACAAAAAGAATGCGTATTGGTCTGCAAAATCTTGTAGAGGAAGGTAGAGTGTTCTGCAAACAAAATCTTTTCTTGGTCGCCAACTTTTCATATTAAACGTAAAAGAACAAGAGAACTCTGAAATATATTTGCATCGCTATTCTGACAGGTTAATAATAGTTATTTAAACAGGTATTCTGAAATATCTGTTTAAATTGCGATAGTTAAGAACCATCGCAACCCCATTCAGATATTACATCTAAATTGTGGTTTTTGTATTATTTTGAATATCTTCTAAATATTTATACAGTGTTAAAGAGGTGTGATCAAGAAGGTCCTGTAGGTTAACTTCAGCGCTTGTTTCTGTCATATTTATTGCCTCCTCTATTTCTATAGCAATCTTTCTTCTTGTTTGCACTATGAATAATTTCCAATTGCTTTCTCATTATATCAACTTCTACAAAAATTGATAAAGCTTCTGATGGTGTATGCTTCTTAATGCTGTTTTTATTTTTATTTTTCATTTTTTTTATTTTATTTTTTCTGAAGTTGTATTTGGTAGCTGTTGTTGGACTTAGAGTTATGTGTATGTTTCACGAGTACGTGTATGGTTATGTTATGTTTTATGAGTGTTTTATACTTATGTTTTATGAGTGTCGAGGCATCAATATTACCAGTAACACGTTGACTTCTACTGGCTACATATGTTAATTGTTCAAAAGTTACTTGATCCCTTAAAAATCTTGTTTTTCGCCGCTTGCTTCTGTCACACGATTTGGCGAAATCTTTTGTTGGTCAACCTTGTTTTGATACTCTACAACTAATATATTCTACAACTATTTTTATGGAACTGTTAAGGGGACAAGGGACCTTAAAATCCTTAAAAATAATTTTTTTTTTATTTTTGGTAAATTTCACCTAAATATTATTCAGGGGTACATTATATGCATTATGGCATGCATTTAACACAAAAAAAAAATTAAAAAAAAAATTATTTTTGAGAAAAAATGGAATTTTACGCGTCGTCTTAGAAATCTTCGAAATGCCCCCTGCGTCTTCCATATCAATGAAAATACCCAATATTTTTTATAAAAGTTTGATTTATATATATAAATAAAATAGAGCATCGAATTTTAAATATTTGAATTTAAAGGTAAAAAAAAAAAAAAAAATTAAAAATTTTGAAATTTTTTCGAAAAAATTTCAAAAATTTTCAATTTTTCAATTTTTTTTAAACTTTAAAATTCAAATATATAAAACTTGATGCTCTATTTTATTTATATATATAAAACAGACTTTTATAAAAAATATTGGGGATTTTCATTGATATGGGATGCGCAGGGGGCATTTCGAAGATTTCTAAGACGACGCGTAAAATTCCATTTTTTTCTCAAAAATAATTTTTTTTTTTTTTGTGCTAAATGCATGCCATAATGCATATAATGTACCCCTGAATAATATTTTAGATAAAATTTACAAAAAATTTTAAAAAATGAAAATTTTTGAAATTTTTTCGGAAAAACTTCAAAATTTTTAATTTTTTTTTTTTTTTACCTTTAAATTCAAATATATAAAATTCGATGCTCTATTTTATTTATATATATAAATCAAACTTTTATAAAAAATATTGGGGATTTTCATTGATATGGGACGCGCAGGGGGTATTTCGAAAATTTCCAAGACGACGCGTAAAATTCCATTTTTTTGTCAAAAATAAATTTTTTTTTACATTTTTTTGTGATAAATGCATGCCATAATACATATAATGTACCTTTAAATAATATTTAGGATGAAATTTACAAAAAATAAAGAAAAAATTGAAAAACTTTGAAATTTTGAAATTTTTTCGAAAAAATTTCAAAAATTTTCAATTTTTTTTTTTTTTACCTTTAAATTGAAATATATAAAATTCGATGCTCTATTTTGTTTATATATATAAACCAAACTTTTATAAAAAGTATTGGGGATTTTCATTGATATGGAAGACGCAGGGGGCATTTCGAAGATTTCTAAGACGACGCGTAAAATTCCATTTTTTTCTCAAAAATAATTTTTTTTTTAAATTTTTTTGTGATAAATGCATGGCATAATGCATATAATGTACCCTTGAATAATATTTAAGGTGAAATTTACAAAAAATAAAAAAAATTATTTTAAGGTCCCTTGTCCCCGCCAACGTTCATTTATCATAAGAAAGCAAATTTTTGTTCTATTGGCAGCGTCCCATTTTTCTTTAAAATTCGATTTGAAACAGCTAAACGAATATTTGAATGATTCTTGTTCATCTACCGGGCATTTCGTCATTTCTATAACTTTACTTTCCATGAAACATAATTTTTCACCTATATTCTTATTAGGAAAATCTTGTATAAATTCAAACATTAACTTTTTTGAAACATATTTTGCTGTCAATGAAGTTTCTAAAAGAAAAATGAAGATTTTTCTTTTTCAAAATATCGTCATCTTCTGATACCATTTTTTTTTTAAAAAACGTTAAAAATAAAATTGGGGCAAGTTGGGGCAAGATTTTATTTCATGAATATAACAAGAAATATCTACATTTTATATTCCAACAAAACGTTTTGCCGGGAAAAGGGCGGAATGAATTTATAAATCACTAATAAATTAAAAGAACTAGTAAAAGTTACACACTGTAAAAAAACCACTGTAAATTTGCCAGAACAAACTCGATCACAGTAAATGTGCTGTATCTTTTTTTGGTTTCCTGAATATATTAACATGGAAAATACAGTAGTTGCGTAAAATTAACAGCACAATGTGCTGGCAATTTGGACGCATTTTTTTACAGCACAAACTGCTGGCGTCCAAATTGCCCGCTCATGGTGCTGTTAATTTTACGCAACTACTGTATTTTCCACGTTAATATAGTCAGGAAACCAAAGAAAGATACAGCACATTCACTGTGATCGAGTTTGTGCGCGAGATGAACAGTACTTTGTACTGTAAAAATGTTTTTTTTTTTTTTTTACAGTGCACTTATTTTTAAGGATAAAACAATATGGCTTTATTCATAATTATATTCCTTTATAACTAAAACTAAATACAGTAATTTAAGCTATATACCTTCCACTTCTCTGTCAATAAAAGGTTTTTTTCAGATCTCCACTATATACAACGATAAATGTAATTAAATAATGCGCTTCTCACCACAGTGCTGAGAAAATCTGATGAGCATCTGCGATGCACGACAGCTATGTTCAGACTAATAACCCGAGGGGGAGTGTTACCGAACATTTCTAAGATAGTGATTACGTGAATCACTGACAACTAAGTTGTACAAATAAATAAAGTATAGCGGTTTTTAAAGAAGTTAATTTTTTGACTTTTGACGAGCTTTTTTTTTTTTTAGAAATATTCCTCTGTGCGTAGTCAGTTGTGCTATTACGGTGTCTATTTGCTTTGAGGTTATATCTTAAGCTGTAAAAGAGTTAAACGTAGAAATTAACTATCCATTTCTATTTTATTACTCTAGACACCTAAGGTTATTTTTTTAATTCATATATTAATTTGAGTAATAAAAGTATTTTTGTTAAAAATTTCTCATTTTCTTGCGCTGTTTGCAAATGTAATGTAAATGAACGGTCAAATGCGATTATTACTCGCACTCAGAGGGTACCGTACAATAAATATATGAATTGCTAAATGTATTAGTAAATATTATCGTTGCTAAAAGGATAGCAAGATTTTGTAAAAAAACTATGCAACATGGGCTGGGTACAACTGTATATACTAGAAAGGTATGAGTTGGTATACCTTAAAATTTCAAACATATATGAAGCCTAAATAATATCAAATATTGCTATTCTGTATAAGTATTTTTTTAAACTTATCCTAATCTATTTATGATGAACTTAATTCAGTATACTGACTATAATAATAGTGCATATTTAAATATCATTTGGCATTTCATAAAACTAAATTCAGCGTAGTAATAACGTTTTCTTTTTACAGTATAGCTAAAACAAAATCCTTGTTCAAGGTTTAAACGTGGCATTGCGCTAAGGGCGCTTCGAAAGGAGGTCGCAAACTTCCAACGCCGCCTTGGTCCGTGCCGCGTCTTTCCAGATAGGCTTTTAATTAACTTTTAAAGACACAGGTAGCGTATTGAGATCTGAAGTTTCATTAAAAATTATATTTGAGATAAATGCTTTAGCCTCTTACATTATTTTCCTATTATGGAAATTTATCTTTCGGAATAGTTTCATAATTAAAAAAAAGATTCTCCAATTTTATGATTTGTGTAAATTTTTCGAAGTTTTCCAAGTGAGAAAATCGGAATTTTATTAAAACAAGCTCCTCAAATTGATATTTTATGAATTATGAAGCTGAATTATGATTGTTGCGAAATATATTCTTTCAATCAAAAACACAATCTACTGACAATATTAAAACAGAAAAAAATCGAATTTTGACGTAATAGGAATTCGAATTTATATTCACTAATTTTCATTTCCCTTAGTAGCTGCATTCACACGTATCTCAAAAAGAACCTTTATTCCATTCCCCAAGTTGTTATAAATATTTAAAAAGGTTCATATGCAACTTAGTCTAAAGGTGTCATTCTGTATTAGGTGTGGCCTGTACAAGGCACGGAAACTTTTGAATCAAACTAAGTTTGCACGCAACAGAGGATTTGACACTGTGTTTGTTCAGTCACTTATTAGCCCAGTTAGTTAGCATTTTCTGTTTGCTGTCAAACTACATTTGAAAAATTTAATTTAATTAATTCATAGTTTGTGTTTATGATGTGATAGAAATTTAATGCAAATTTAATTTATTCCAATATATTTCTGATAAATGGTGGATTTATAAAATAATTTATTCTTGAAGTAATCGAAGGTTTCACTTAAACATTGTAATTATACAGAGAAACTTTCGAATTAAAATTATCATTGTTAATATATGTTTTTCGTTTTCCGAATTTCAACTAACTGTTTTTATCGATTAATCTGTGTTTTATGAGCTGAGTGACTCCACTCCTTTGAATTACAATGCAGTAGGCCACCACTATTTGTGATAAAAAAATCTGCGTATAAAGCGTAAGAATTAAACGAATGGAGTATCTGAAGGTTCCCTCTTGGCACAACATTTCATTTCCTTTCTTTTTTCCATTCTTTCTTTTTATTTATTTATTTCTAAAGTGAAGCCGGTTTTTGTTGAGGCGTGGACTCTATTAAGTTACTGATATCCCTCTGCAGTAGATTTCGCTATAAGTGTTTCAACTGATAAATTAGTTCTGTAATATTCCGAGGCGACGGAAGTTGCCTTTCCAACATGTCTCAAACATTCTCTATTGGATCAAGATCTGGTGACCTAACATGCCCTAGAAGGACATTATATCCTTGTAGACACTGTGCGAGAGTCTTGCTGTATGTGTTATTTTGATGATAAATGACACCTAGGTGATTTGAGAGCATAGGGCGTTTCATTGGAATCACCAGCACTTGGAAAATAACGGGATTAATCGCAAAATATCACAATTCTCCAATGACCATCTTGCTCGAGATCGACACCAATCCAGACGACACTGCCTAAGTAGAAGGGTTAGAAGCAACTGGCTAAATGGACGTCGATCTACGTATGGTATGCCTTGATACCACTGCATGCACATCACCTGTAAATGGCGTCGAGTAGATGATAGTGACAGTGCTAGTGTAGATGTGGCTGCTCTTCTGATTGCTCGATTCTCTGATGCATTTGTGACCCGGTTGTCGTCCCGAGCCACTGCAGCGGCTGACCGTGTCTTCTCTGATTCACTGAAGTCAACACCGTGGAACTACAATATCGTTTAGACCAAAATGCTGGTTGATATGTCTGTTGGATCATTCCGCTTTTCTGAGGCGTATTGTTCGACCCCTTTCGACAACTGTTCGTAGTGCGGCCGATTACACCAGAAAGATATTCTTTTAAATCCCATGTATCAACAATGGTAGTTCAGTTCAAATTACCCACGGATTCTAGTAACATCAGCACTCCAAGATTCGTAGGTCTCGCTCAATTCTTTCTGGATGCATATATTTCCTTGCAACAGAGTGTATATAGTCAAATGTATTCTTTGGAGGCTGTATCTGAAATTAGTAATTTGTATGAATTATAAAATAATTTTTAAACATGAGGTTTTTATTATTCTAATAAATGTTACATGTGATTTGCTTTACATAACATTTAAATAAGAATAAGTGCAAAACTATTCACTCTAGATAATTGAAAAAATATATAATTAACCAACTCTTTATCACATTAAAGTAGACAATACAACTGATGATTCCAATTTGTATACTTATGTTTTTTATATATATAAGATCATTTAAATTTCGTTCATGTGCTTGACATTTTATTCATTTTCTCTGAGATTAATTGTCTCCAGTAAATTTACTTTCTGGTTTTTCTAATAAAGTAAAATAATCAGACTTTACAGTGACAAACAGGAACATGCATCAAATTGTACGAGAAATAAACATTGCAGTGTACAGGGAATCCACATTATTATTTCCTTATATACTGGTTGTAAATTAATTAATTATTTCAAAATTAACATTTTTTTCTAATTCTTCAGTCTTCTCTCTAGCATTAAGTTTAATCAAAATTTGCACATTTCACAATCGATATTAATTTTGATTACGTCTAAAATTTTAATTAAAGATTACTTATATTCATTATCTGAGATTAGAAGAGATGAGACAATCAGTTCATTCCTATATTTCTATTATCTATCTACATATTTATCTATACATATTTATATATGTGTGTGCTCCCGTTACGTTAGGATTGATAATCATACATGAATATTTAAGGAACGTGTTCAGAATTTCTAGAAAATATTTATGTAACTTTTTCTTATATATTAAGTCAATTAAAAAAATGATATTCTATTAAAAGAGATGGAATAAATGTCTGTTGTTCTGAAAATTGTCTGTATATAATTATATAAAAATAAAATGAATATATCTGACAAATAAATATATCAAAATGTTAGAGAAATTTTTGGATTCAAATATATCATTGTGAGAGAGTATTCATAACATACAACTGATAAGACCTGAAAATGCACTTTTTTCTTAGTAAAAAGAGATATGTTTCTTGATCTAGCAATACGTCTTACAAAAATATTATATAACCTCTTCAGAATAACTGACGATTTCGGAAATGTTCCTTTAACTTCAGAAAACTAAAAACCATTGAGATTTCAGAAATTTAAAGAAGCATTTCTAAAACAAAATCCTCATTTGCAGATTCGTAAGTTTAGAAAATCCTATGAAGAAGTATTTACAGTGCAGTGATTAGTTTTCACATCCAGTTATCAACATGAAATAGCTGTTTATTAGATATATCTCTTCACATTTTCTACAGAAATATATGCTAAATTAACACTATAAATCGAATATTTATTCCTTCTACATGTAGGATTTCTGTCACACAGTAGAAAATATTTATTGGATCATCGATAGCAATTAAAAAACAAATCTTTGGTATCGACACTGGCTTAAAAAAATGATTAATGTACTGGAGTAAGATTCTCAAAAATTACGGGCATTAAAAGAATCATCTCTTTCGGA
The DNA here is from genome assembly GCA_963932465.1 of Maratus speciosus. Lineage (NCBI taxonomy): Eukaryota > Metazoa > Arthropoda > Arachnida > Araneae > Salticidae > Maratus > Maratus speciosus. The sequence goes on along the minus strand of OZ010788.1, from coordinate 293,628,466 downwards.
AATGAGTTTTATAAGCTAGAAAATCTTTTCTTTTCTAAGCTTTCTGGAGATAACGGAATACTTTTCAAAATCGTGTGTTATCCACAGCAGGTTAGATTTTTCGAAGCTTTTTTTGTTTTATGAAGAATAATTTCTATTTTTTAGCAATGTATCGACTTGCAATACAAGATGATAGGTAGATTGCCAACTGTCAGTCGCTGCAGACGATATGATGCAGAGAAATATTGATAAAGAAAATTATAAAGATGATTTTATGAAGAAAAATGACGATTAAGAAAATGAGGAAGAGAAACTATTGACACAATTTTACAATTGTGTACAACTATCAGCTGTAAAACTAACAGATTAGAAATTGGCTATTGAAAAACAGTAAGAATTACATCCCATATATTAGTTATATCTTAAATTTTCTTATGATAAAAATTTAAATTGTTTATTGAGAAATGTTTTAGAATACTACGGAATTTTTTATTTCTATCCTATTTTCTAATATCGTTTCATCCTTTGCAACAAAAAAATCCCTGCCGGCTCGGGCCTACAGGCGGAGGTAGATTTCGAAGTTAAGTACTAAATTCACCAACAAAACTTAAATCAAGATTAGAGATAAACCCAGTTCCTTCACTAAGAATGAGCTCTAGGGAGCTAAACATTTTGTGAAAATTCTAATATACACGAATACACACACGCATGTATATGGAATAGGTTTAAAAATGGATAAAGCAAATTCAGAGAACCTCAAAGTGTTAAAATATGTTAATATTTCCATAGTCTGGTTTTTATCATGTTTTAATACGTTTCTTCAAACTCACATGACGTTACATATTCGCCTGCTGAGGTCCATTATATTTCCAATATGACGCAATATATATAGATATATATATTATTCGACAAACTATTTATTTCATTTTGAGTTTTCATGCGGAAATCTTGCACTAGAAAACTAATGACGTAATATTCAATTTGTTTTCAATTCGTCAAACTATTTATTTAAGTTAATTTTTCACGTGAAATCTTGCAATAGAAAAACTCCCTGCCGGCTCGGGCCTACAGGCGGAGGTAGATTTCGAAGTTAAGTATTAAATTCACCAACAAAACTTACATCAAGATTAGAGATAAGCCCAGTTCCTTCACCAAGAATGAGCTCTAAGAGAGCTAAACATTTTGTGAAAATTCTAATGTACACGAATACACACAGGCATGTATATGGAATAGGTTTAAAAATGGCTAAAGCAAATTCAGAGAAATCATGTTAAGACGGTATTCAAAATTTTGAGCCCTCCCCATTTCCATTCCCTTGGGCCGATTTTGCTCATTTTCAATCCCCGCCGAGAAATCAACCATCTCAAAGTTGTTGGCGAGTTTGAAGACGATCCGTGCATTATTGCGACTTTTATCGTGCGGACAAAATTTAGTACATCCATATATATATATATATATATATATATATATAAACTTTTTACGTGGGGGTGGTTTTGGGTTCCTGGGGTCCTATAATGAAAAGTTATGAAGGAATTTTTCAAAAGTCGCACCATGGTAACGACTGCAATAGGTAGTATTTCTTACGAAATCTACCTAAAAAAAGGAGTTGGAATCAGAAAATAACTTTTCATATAGAATTAATTATAACTACGTTAAAATATGAATAAGGAAATCTATTATAGGTAACTATGATATTCGTTATTTGTGATATCGTGAAGGGAAAAACTATGTTAAACAAAACATATATGATTTATTAAATTTTCTAATTATCAAATACCACAGAATATTTAAAAAGAAATCTTTCAAAAAAATACTCAGTTTTATTCTTTCATACGCTGTTCTAGATTTTGTTTTCCGCCCATATATAAAGCAGCAAAACAAAAACGTGTATTATTTATGTGCCTTCAAGGTATTCCATCTTCCCTGAATGAAAGAAAAGCTCCTTTTCCTTAAAGCCCGCATTTCTCCTTATACCCCCTTTTACCTTTTATTGGAATAACATTCTTGAGTAAGAGATCTTTCTCGGCTAAATCTAAAAGCATTTGTTTTCCTTTGAAAACATTTTCTGTCTATGTATTTCGATAACGATTATACTACAGAATAGTTATTTTGCATTAACAGATTTTTATTAAACAATTATTTTTTTCGTAAATGGTAAGCTCTATTTAATTTTTAATGTAGAAGGCATGTATTCAATAGAAATTAATCAAATATCAAAAAATTAAATAAATATATCTGTGAAATAAATATATCAAAATGTTAGAGACAATCTTGGATGCAAAAATATCCTTATGACAAAATGTTGTTAACACAAGTTGTCCCCAAACAAATACAACTCATAAGAACTGAAATTGTCTTATAGTATTTTAGTAAAAAGAGAAATAATAGTTAATTTAGCAATACGGCTTTAAAAAATATTATATAATCTCTTTAGAATAACCGACTAATAATAATAATTAATTCTTTCATGGTTTAAGTTTAAATTCATTAAATACCGCATATTCTCAAAATCAATTAATAAACAATTTTCAGATTCATTCAAATCGTTTGCTTTTGGCAAGGAAAAGTGCTGCTCGCCAAATTGCGTGCCGCTTTCGTCTTTTCACGCCAATTATTCGAAAGTATTTTTTTTTTTTTTTTTTTTTACACATTTTCTACTGTAATTCCGCCGCTAATTTTAACTGATTCTTTATTACATACATGAGTACTTTCGCTAGCATTTTTTTTCAACATATTCTGAGTATGCCCAGTATGAAGACCTTCCTTGTTAGTAAGGTTTTCGAAAATTACTGCCAGTACAAGAGACCTTTGTTTCAGAAGTGATATTTTTATTAATCTCGAAAATATATTTTTTAAAGCTTTCTGAAGATAAAGAGAACAATAAGAGTTTACAACTTGTATAGTAGTACGATATTATTCTTCTTTTTGACAAAAATTTAAATTATATAATATGAAATGTTTTAGAACACTTCACTGTTTTATACTTCTATGCAGTTTAGTAATATAATTTCCTCCAGTGAATGAATACGGATTTGGAATCAGAAAATAACTCATCATGTTATAAATACATTAGGAAGTATATAAGAAAATTAATTATAGGTGACTGTGATATTTTTTACCAAAGTATTGCGGAGAAAAATAATTAAATTAGACAGAACATATTGCATTAATTTTCTACTTATCTAATACCACAGTATATCTAAGACGAAATCTTTCAATTAAACTACGCAGTTTTATTCTTTTATGTACTGTTCTAGATTTTGTTTTCCTCCCATATACGAGTACTATGCAAAATAAGATCGTGTATTCTTTATATGTCTTCGAGATATTCTATCTTCCATGAATGAAAGTAAAGCTCCTTTTCCTTAAAGTCCGCATTTCTCCTTATACAGTGTCTGGAAAAAAAAGTGGCCCGGACAAGTGGATATGATTGGACGTAAAAGATTGGCGCGCACACCACGTGTACACACACTACGTAATCGAAACCGGTTCAGAATGAATATATTTCACTTAGCGCGGGCTGTGCCAGTGTAAGTGTGATCAGTGCAAAGGTGAAGATCAGGGTAGCTGGTGGTCCGATGATATTCAATCTTGACAGAGTTGTTAGCAGAGGTCAGTCTTGTCTCGGTCCTAGCTGGACATCCAGGTCAGTTGATTTATCAGTGTGCTATTACTTTTTGTGGGGAAACTTCAAGTCTAAGGTGTATCGCAACAACACTCATAGTCTTCAAGAACTGCAGCAGAACATTTCTGATAAGTTTGCAGCAATTTCACAAGTCCATCTTCAATCTGCCTTCCGCAACTTGCTGACTAGGGCCATTACCGTCTCAATACTCAAGGCCTCCGGACTGATTTCGTGACGTACCAAATGAAGATTAACCCCTTGAAGGGCAAGCAATTGCGTTTGTGTAATGCTTAATTCCCACCGGAAATTTAGAAAAATTTTATTTCAAAATAAGGAAAAGCAATTTTACAACTTTTCTCCACTAAAGTCAGAAAACTAAAATTTCCTAAAATTTTCTGGTACAAATCCTGATTAATCGTAGGTGGGATAAAATATATCCCACCGCCCCTCAAGGGATTAAGGGGCGGCGGTATATATTATATACAACCTACCATTAATCAGGATTTGCACCAGAAAACTTTTAGGAAATTTTAGTTTTCTGACTTTAGTGAAGAAAAGTCGTAAAATTGGTTTGCCTTATTTTGAAATAAAATTTTTCTAAATTTCCGGTGGGAATTAAGCATTACACAAACGCAATTGCTTGCCCTTCAAGGGGCTAATTTTCATTTGGTACGTCACGAAATCGGTCCGTAGGCCTTGAGTATTGAGACGGTAATGCCAGGGCCCAAAAGTGCCAAGAGATGAATGGTGCTCATTTTCAACATCTGCTATAGGCAGGTTAGTGAACTGGTATTTTCTTTCCTTTGCTGTGTTTCTTTGTAACCTGGAACTCTGTTATTTGGGCCACTTTTATTTACTCCACACTGTACTGCCTTTTACCTTTTATTGGAATAACATTCTTGAATAAGATATCTTGCTCGACTAAAACTAAAGGCATTTGTCTTCTTTTGAAATCATTTTCTATCTATGTATTTCGATAACTATTATACTAGAGAATAGTTATTTTGCACTAACACGTGTATTTTTATTTAACATATTCCATATAAATGGTAATTGCTCTGTAATTTTTAATTACATTACAATCATGAATAGGGTTTTTTTATCGGATAGGCTTTAAAACATTTTTTGAAAACGTTTACAGCATAAATTTTATGCAGCTGTTTTTTAAAGCTATCCTAACAATTAATAGTTCCTTTTTGTTTACTTTACAGTCATTCAATGTCACGTGCGGGACAACTTTTGTACATATTACTACTTTTTTACAATGCTTTATACTCAAATTGCTATATATTTTATATACTCAAATGCTATATATTTTATATACTTAAATTAAAACAAGTGCGCGAATATGAAAATCAAGGATTTTTTGTTATTTTAAATGGATTGTTTATATTTTAACAATATATAAGTTAATAGGTATAGGTATAAAAATGTCACAGCAGGTCATTTTTTCTGTTTTTATGGAAGGACACTGAATGGGCAGATTACTTTAGTCTGAATTTAAAATGTGGAGATTTTTAAACCTTCGACATTTTGACATTTTCTGTCTACGTATTTTGATAACTGTTATACTATAGAATAGTTATTTTGTATTAAAATATGTATTTTTATTTAGAATTTTTTTTTTTTTATAAATGGTAATTTCTACTTAGGTTTTAATTGAATTACATTGTTGAATAAGATATTTTTCTCGGATAGACGTTAAACTATTTTTCTTTCGTCAAAAAGATTTTGAGCATAAGTTGGTTGTTTCTATTTTCTAAAGCTGTTATAACAATTAATTGTTTCAATTTTTTTTTTTTTTACTTTATAGGTTTCGATTTTTTATTTAATAGAATTTATTTTTTAAATATTAATTTTCAGTTATTTTAAAATGCATAAAATGCTAAAATAAATTTATTGCTCGATTAGATTTTAAAACAGATTGCTTCATTTGGAACTATCTTCGGCTTGTTTATCCCGGTAGTTGTAAAATTAGGATACTATATTAACTTTCTTTGTAATTAAGCACTGTATATAATGTATCTAACAGTTTTCTGTTCTTTGATAGTTCAAGAACAAAGACTTATTTCAATATTTCCAAAAAGAGTATTCGGTATCTAAAAGAGGGGGATTCATCATTAAAAGTTTAAGCTTAATTCTAATATATATCATTAATTTTACATCAATCATATTACTTTATAATAATTTAATATGAGTTGAAATTTTCAGCGTTTAAAATTGAGCCATCTTTGGGACATTTCCCGTACCGTGCGAACGCACTGACAACTTAGCTACCCAGACAAATCTGACGGACGCAGTTCACTCAGGCAGTTTTCTTTCACTGTTGTTATGTGGGTACCAGATTTTTCCTACATAGGTTAAACATTGTCTTATACTTCACAATATATCTTTCTGAAAAAATGAACCAACAACGATAAAATTCTGATTAAAGAGAAGATGCCAGTTTTTGTTACAAGTAGATTATTACATTAGATTCTATTAATGTGTATTAGCTTTTGCTTTTTAAATACCTAATAGTGATTATTAAATCCTTTTAATAAACATATTTGCATTTCTAAGTAAAACTATAAGAAACTCTTAAAGTACATTTGATCCAAACTTTTTTTTAAAACATAATATGCAACTTTGCGTTAACAGTGTTGCTTGCTACACTGTTGGTATGCCTTTCATAGTAGGGGTGCACAACCTTTTTAAGAGAAGGGCCACTTAGAAAAATTTGTGGCTTGTCGAGGGCCACATGAGTACTACGGAGAGAATTCTATTTCGGAGAGGTGATCTGTGGCCTATAATCAGATAACAAAAATAGGATTTTAGAGGTAGGTGAAGTTTCACCCCTCTAGGTTCCCCTATCCAGTCAACATATATATCCAATTCATATGGCAAGAATATATCAACAATTTTCATTTGTATATGTAACAGAGATATAGCAAGAATTATTTAGGAGTGATAATATTCCTTGAATTTATTCAGAAGAGTAAATTTTGTTTTATTAAAAGTGCTGAAAAACAAACATAGGCATGAAAGTGGCTAGTGCCAAAAAAAATGTGAACTTTATGAACGAAGGGGGGAGCAGAAGCTGATCAACGATATCTGCGATTTTTCCGCGTCTGATCGACAAAATTCGCAAGTTTTCCGAACCCGATTGAAAAAATTCATGATTTTTCCACGCCTGATTGACAAAATTTACTATTTTTCCGCACCCGATCGACGAAATTTGCAATTTTTCGCCCCAGATCGACGAAATTGACGATGCGTCCCATCAACGAAATTCACGATTCTTAACTGACTCTGACGAAATATGCAATTTTTTCCCGCGGCAAATTGACGAAATTCGCGATCTGTTGTGGCGATAAACTGACGAAACTCGCAATTCTTCCTCAGCCGATCAACGAAAATTTAAATTTTTCCGCGCATCATCGTGAAAATTCGCGATTTTCCGTGCCTGATCAACGAAATTGTGATTTTTCCGCGCCTGATCGACAAAATTCACAATTTATCCGAAGCCGGTAGACAAAATTCCCGATTTTTCGCACTTGATTCACTATCTTTCCGCACCTGATCGACGAAATTTCCTATTTTTACGTTTCCGATCGACAAAATTTGCGATTTTTCTGCGCCTGATTGACGAAATTCGCGATTTTCGGAGCCCGATTGACAAAACTCGCATTTTTACCGTGTCCGATCGACAAAATTCATGATTTTTCCGCATCCGATCAACGAAATTCGGCATTCTTAACTGACTTCGATGAAATTTGCAATTTTTTCCCGCGCAAATTGACGAAATTCGCGATTTTTTGCTCGAGATAAACTGACGAAAGTCGCGATTTTTCCGCAGCCGACCAACGAAATTTTCAATTTTTCGCACATCATCGAGAAAATTCGCGCCTTTTCTGTAATTGATCAACGAAATTTGCTATTTTTCCGCGTCCGATCAACGAAATTCGTTATTCTTAACTGACTTTAACAAAATTTACGAATTTTTTCCGCGTAAATTGATTAAATTCGTGATTTTTTTTCTCGTCGTTTAACTGACGAAAGTTGCGATTTTTCAGCAACCGATGAATGAAATTTTCAATTTTTCCGCGCATCAACGAGAAAATTTTCTACTTTTCCTAGCCTGATCGTCGAAATTCATGATGTTTCCGCACCTGAATGACAAAATTCGCTATTTTTTCGTGTCCGACTAACAAAATTCCCGATTTTTCGGAGCTCGATCGACAAGACTCGTGATTTTTCCATGCCCGATCGACGAAATTTGCAATTTTTCGGCACCTGATCGACGGAAATTCCGAATTGTGCGCGCCCGACCAACGAAATTCGCGATTTTTCCGAGCTCATTTGACAAAACTCGCGATTTTTCCGTGTCAGATTAGCGAAATGTGCAATTTTTTCCGAGCTTCATCGACAAAATTTACGACATTTCCTCATCTGATCGACAAAAATTGCAATTTTTCTGCACCCGATCAACGAAATTCGCGATTTTTGACTGACACAATTTTCAATTTTTCGCTCTGCAAATTGACGAAATCCACGATTTTTTCCTGCGACCTATGGACAAAAATTGCAATTTTTTCGAATTATAAATTGATGAAGTTCGCGGGCCACACGTTAACCCATCGCGGGCCACAGGTTGTGCATCCCTATAATGAATATATCATTCTAGGTCAAGGCGGATTTCCTATAGAAATTCGCAATACTCTTTTGGTAAATCGCTTATATCAATGTGGACATCTTATAAATCACAGAACTACACTGCGCAAAACAATTAGGAGAGCACATGGTTTTAACGAAATTACGCATATATTTACACCAATAAGTAACGTAAAATAAAACATCCATAATTTAAAGGGTTGTAGAACACAGATAAAGAAAAGTTCACATGTAAATTAAAGTTTATGACGTCAAAAACTAGAAAAAGGAGATAAGTGCAGAAATCGGGATTTTGCATAAACGTCTGTTTCACTGCCTCAGTTGTAAAATTCAATTGCTAAGCTTGTGTTTTGAAAAAAGGTAGCTTGAAAATGTCACAACAACATGATGTAGCGCAATCCATGGCTTGGCGTGTTATCGGGACTGTTGAATTTGGGGAAATACAACGAAGTATAGTGGACGTTGTTGGACCCGTAAAAATTGCCCATGAAAGACTCTGGAATTCCAAGACACATGGAATGGTAGTCATCGACAAGTGCATGGTTGAAAATGTGCTAACACAGAAACTGATGACCGATATATCCTGTTTACAGCTCGTCGAGACAGAACGGGTAATGCTACTCAGCTGCAAACACAGTTGTTCTTGTCCACAGGACAAAGGGTGTCCAGCCAAACAGTCCGAAATAGGTTTCATCAGAGTAGTCTCTATGCACGTAAGCTAATGGTCTATATTCCGTTTACCTCAAGCCACCGTGCGGCCCAAAGAAGGTGGGGAACTGAACATCGAGTTTGGAGGCACGGTTATTGGAGTCAAATTCTGTTTACAGACGAGTCCCGATTAAGTCTGGATATGACATCTGATGTGTTTTGGCATGGAAAGAAAGATACACTCAAAATAATCCCACATTCATTCGTGAAAGATCACATTACAGATGAGGTGGTTTGATGCTATTCGCTGGAATCAGCATAAGTGGACGTACGGGCCTACATATTATTCGGAATGGCACTTTGACGGTCCGAGGTTATACAGACGAGATACTGAGACCTCATGTCGTATTTTATATTGCAGCAATTAGTGATTTCTTTTTTTCCATGCATGTCAGACTTCATACAGTTCATCTTGTGGAAAACATGCTTGAAGCTAAATCAATACAGCTTATGAAATGAGCAGCATGCTCTCCTGACCTAAATCCGATCGAGCATGTTTGGGAAGTTATCAGACGACGTATTGCTGCGAGACCAAGGCCTCCTTTTACAGTCCGGGGCTCGGAGATTGCAATTTTTGAGCAGTAGAACAGTATTCCCCAAAGTCTTATCGATAACCTCATCTCATCCATGGAAAACATGTGTGCAGCAGTCTTAACTGTTCGAGGAGACCATACGCCATATTAAAAATCTTGCATCATTTCTAAACAATACACTTTTTTTATCATTTACATGAAACCAAATTGCTGCCCTAAAAAATCTTTTCGTGTTCTTTTCATCTTTTCAAATAATAAAAGCTCCCTTACAATTTTTTACGTCTTTTTTTTTCTCTATTGCGCATTGATACACGTGTACTATCTATTTTATGCCCATACATGGCTGTCTTGCACTGTTCTCTTCACTGTTTTGCTTGCTTCCCTAATTTTTTTGAGCATTGTAGTTTTCTCCTTCTTCGCCGACCATAGAAAGGTTCTCCCCAGTTGTGCTTTTTCCTGTCCCACTAAGCCATAAATTCCCAAATCGAAGCTATCGGACAAATTTTCAATAGTTTTTTAACCTTTAAACAAGAACAATATTATTTTTTTTATCTATTAATTTTTTGTCTTTATTTCGTTGTCATATAACAGCAGACTGGACAGCATTGGAAATTTGAGGGATAATTCCTAAAAAGTATTTTTACGCATGTTGATATAACCCGTTAATTTTCAACATCCATTAATCCATTAATTTCCAAATACGATCTATTATAGGAATTTTCATATTTTTAATAATTTTTAGTTGTTTAGCCTCTAAATAAAACACATGTTTGCAATTTTAATATATTTTGTTTTATTTGGTTTTCTAAACATAGCACATGTCAGTTTAAATTGGAAATTAGATGAATAATTTTTTTCACCAAATTTAAACACAATAATTTTGAAATTATTTTACAGAAGATGCATCATGATAATACATCAGTACTTATCTTATATATGTCTTGGTAAACACAAAACGGAGATAACGTCGAAATGTTGCGAGTCAGTTTGATGTTACGCACGACGGAGTTTACAATGTTTTATAAAACTATAAAAGCAAGAGTTTATTAGTAATCAACATTTTCATTAGTTCCCAAAGAAGCCAACACATGATTCTGAAATTGCCTGCGTAGATGTTTGCAACAATTGAAACGCAAGAAAGAGGTACACACTTAAGGTGTGAATTGGGAGCTTGGAACGTTAAACTGAAAAAGTAAAACATATTTTGTCTATATTATATTACATTTTTACACATAACATTCCATTTTCTTTAGCTAAAGATATGCACAAATTTTCTGTTATTCTCAAACACCAGAGTTTTATTTCATAGCACAACATTTTGAATAATAAATGACAGCTGGTAAACTGCTAACACCACACGAGATATAAATTTCCAACTGGACTAAAAATTCACGGACCAGGATTCGAAAAAGGGATCTCTTGGGTGAAGCCTCCAATGTTCTGCCATCTGAGCTGGCCCGGGCGAATCTGATCGATATAATTAAATCAGCTAACCTTATTGATTACAGCATCTGGATGCTGGATCTTACACAATATAGCATATGATATATACGAAATGCTACGAGGGTGTATCAATACGTTTTTGCCCTCACATAGAAATAATTGACAGAAATTTATGAAATTGATACATTTTATGAGTCTTTTTTCTATATAGTCAGTGTGCACAGTAAAACACGTGTGCAACTTGTATTTCAAAGAGGGGTGGAAGTATTTCAAGAGGCGTGAAACTAGAACCATAGGGAAGGGGCATTTTTCTAACTGGTACCGACCCCCGCATGTGACATATTGTTGGAAAGGCCGGTGACCACTTATTATAGCTATGCACCTCCCGAGTTTCTCTCTCCCCACATTTGTCCCCTCGCAACACTTTTCTAAATTTTGAAGGCATCATTCGTGCACTCGGGGTGAAAATTTGGGGGAAGGAGCTCGGGTGGTGCATAGCATGAATAAGTGGTCACAGGTATATAACATGTCACAATATGTTACATGTGGGGGTCTGCAAAAGTTAGAAAAGTGACTCCCTTTGGGTCAACTATCGCGCCTCCAGGAATACATCCTGTCCCACTCTTTGACGTACCATTTGCAGAAATGTGTTACTGTGCACGGTGATTATATAGAAAAGGAGTCATACAATGTAGCAATTTCATAAATTTCACTCAATTATTTCTATGTAAGGGCAAAAACTTATTGATATGTCCTCGTATAATCTATAAGGTTAGCTAGGAGAAATATATCCATCAGATTCCTCAGGGGTAACTCATATAGCAGAGCATTGTCGGCTTCCACCAATAGATCCCTCGTTCGAATCCTTGTCCAGGAAGTTTTTGCCCAGTTGGAAATTTATATCTCATATGATTTATTTATCAATTAGAATAATTGTGTTAGAATTAATCTAGTGCTAACACCACATTAATATTATGACAAGGAAAATTTTATGACCTGAAGTATGACCTTACCAAAACGTTAAGTATAATATTAATACATTATACAAGTGAGACAAAAAAAATCATTGAATGAAAATTTGTAATGCACAAGCTGAGTTCCCACTCGGTCCTCAACTTACTTCCACCAAAAATATCCATAACAATATTAACTGATTCTAAAAATAAGAAGCATAATATGTTTGCGCTGCATATTTAAATTTTCAATTAATATTCATTTTTTAAATCATGTGATTGTAAATTTAAATTCAAACTATTCACATGTACCAATCCCTAAACTGTCTTCTATGTCATATATGTTAATATTTATGAATATTTGTCATCACAGTACCAAAATTAAATGACAATCTATGTCCATCATGAGGATTATAAATGTATAAGTTCATTGAATTGATTGCAATTAAAAAGAAGATAGAAGCGTCGCATCTTTCAAACAAATCATTCAATTTCGGCGCCCACCCTCTTAGATGTCTGCAACCAAAATTCCCAACCCAAAGAGCATAAAAAGCGACACCTGTCGCGTTGTATACACCCAATCTTAATAAGGATCTATTTATGTAAAAGTGTAACATACTATGAAGATGGATTAAATTTCGTGCATTAGTTTTTAAGATACCGCTATTGCAAAAATCGTGAAAAATGCAGCATAGCAACGCCACCTGTTTGGCGATTAACACCAAAACCTAATAAGCAAAACTTATGTCAACGTCTAAGTGAATCAGAAGTTTGATGAAAATTCGTTCATTAGTGTTTCAGATACAGCTATTGCAGTAATCATGGAAAATTCAGCATAGTAGCGCCACCTATTAGGCGATTTACACCAAAACATAGTCAGCATCAATTTACATCAAGATGTAACGGGATTCGAAGTTTCAAGAAAATTCATTCATTAGTTCTCGAGATGTGGCTATTGCAGAAATCGAAAGATACAATATTCAATATAGATCAATATACTTGCTTCATAGTATATATATATAAAAAATTAGCGCAAAATACAAAATTTCAGGAACAATACACGGGTAATTAAAAAAAAGATATCATCTCAGAATTTCATGGCCTTATTTACACATAATAAAAATTCTTATAATTTTCTCGGAGAAGTTTTTCCCGAAAGATTGCATGAAAAGCAAAACTGACGCCTAATTTAACATTTGGTTATAATACGTACAGTTTTTCCATAAGAATATTTGTATCACTGAATACTCTGTAGTTAAAGGTAATTGCTAAGCGTTTTCTCATATTTTCTGATTATTAACGTAATTAACAAAACGTTTTTTGAAATTTAGTGTCGAGATGACCTTTTTAACATAAACAGTTTACTTCTCAGATTTCCGAACGCAACACTAAATTAAATCTACAAACAAATTTTTATTTCAGTATTATCTGTAGAGCATAATTTATGCATACAACTTAAAAATGATATTGTTCTTATCAGACTATCGCCAATAATCTATTTTTATTTTATATACTGCATATTTAATAGTGGACATTCTTTCTCACCAGACTGATATCAGTAATCTATTTATATAAATAGATAATAGAAATGTCTGATAAGAACAATATCATTTTTAAGTTGTATGCATAAATTATGCTCTACAGATAATACTGAAATAAAAATTTGTTTGTAGATTTAATTTAGTATATAATTTTTTTACTATAATAAATGTACATAATTACAAAGGGTTTTTTTTTAATAGTGGAAATATGGTTAATATGCAAATTTATATACAATGCATATCTCACGCCCCCCCCCCCCCCCCAAAAAAAAATATATATATATACTTGCAAATATTTTCATTAAACTTCATACTCATTTTGCCACGGACATATTCATGTACACATGCACACACAAAAAATACATAAATGCATTCACTAGCCTTATGTAAATATATATGTATATATATATTTTTTTTTCACTTACTTTTTTTTCTGCTTCAACCACCATTTTATTCTAAATGCTATACAATATGTGTAAATTATACAAGAAAATCCTTATCCAGGAAAACATTTCATAAGAAGAAAAAAAGTTTTAAAACTTACCTGCAGAAGCCACGTAAGAGAAAACCATTTTTTTCCAAGCTTCATAAATAGCGGTAATGTAAAAAAAAGTCTGCGAAGTAAGGAAACGAAAAATAAGTATGCCCATAAAAAAGGGACTTTTCTGGCCTGAGAGCGATCATTTTCTTGCTCAAACCATTACCAGTGACAAACCATTGACCTCGCAAAAAAAATTAAAGTATACAAAAACACGATATTGGCTGTACATCTAAGAAATAAGGATAAGGAACAAAGTTGGTAAAGGTAAAGTCATTTACGGAAGCTATTTAAAGAATCGTATTAAACGTAGGGGTGTATAAAGAAAATGGGAATTTTTTTTTTTTTATCCTACTTTTTGAGATATTGTTTCTGACAACGAGTTATTATTTTTTTATGCAAAATATATATATTTATATTTTTTGTATACATTATATTGTTACATTGTTGAAATACTGTTTTATTACTTTTATTTATGCCAAAATTTTTGTAGTATTATAAAATACAGATAATTATATCGCTAAAAATAATTAATGTTAGTTTATTTTAAGAATACCAAAAATTATGTACTTTATCAAAAGCGATTAATGAAATGCATATTTAATAAATAAATAATAATTAATAGAAGATTTAAGCTTTATATGTTGTGCATTAATTTTGCAATACTTTTAAAAACAACTCTATAAATTTATCAACAAATACTATGACTACAAATATGTTCGTAAACAAATAATTAAGTGTACGTTTGAGATAAACAAATAAGGTATACTGGGGTAACTGGACCCACGTGGTAACTGGTCATAGGCTATTTTATATTTAAAAAAAACCCGTTAATTTCTTTTAATTTATAGCTTCTCTCAACATTGCACCACCATCTCTACTTCTTAAAATATCGTATATCATCTCAATCATAACTCTTCTTTACTTGGTTGCCGAAAAGGTAGGTTTGATTTTTACAAAGAAAGTCAATTTGGTTGAACTCCCTTGGCTTTTCATTAAAATACGGTAATTTCTTTTATTAAACAATCTTTTTTTTAAAGAATAGATATACTATATTAATATTATTAGGTATGTATACATATTTGCTCCTTGTTTCAAATGTAAGGCCGGTGTTCCAGTTACCCAATAAATTTTTCAAGAATGCGGTAACTGGGACATGTGTCAGGGGCAACTGGACCGTGTGGGATCCAGTTACCACAACAGTTATAAATAATTTTATTGAGATTCTTTTAATACGCGAAATTAATTTCTCCATTACTTTTTTATATGTTTTTTTGTCTGCAATGAAGAAAATTACATAATGCTTTATTAAAATTACATAATAAAAATTTTAAAAAGCATATTTGCTTATATCAAACCAGATTTCTTAAGTGAGATAAGCAAATCTCGAAATTTTACGATACAGATAAAGAAGCCGTACATAAGACAAAGTGACATTATTAGAAAACTACGGAAATGAATAAAAAAATAGTTCTGTTCGATATAAAAACTTCATTACATTCTCCACAGATTTATTGAACGTCTCGAACTTTCTTTGAGGTAAAAAAAAGAGGACGAGTTTCTTAGGTAATTACGAAACCGTTTGTTCATTAATTAATATATTTGTTTCCCTAAAACACCCATTTAACTTTTATACTTATTACCTATACTAAAAGTACATGAATACTTCATGGTTTTCGTATAGATAAATCTAATAATTTCACATTTGGTGCTTTTTTAGACACTTTCACACAGAAGGTTTCCTTTATAACGCTCATTATGTGATAGGTAATTTAGATGACCTGCCTGGGTTAATTGTTTTAATGATATTTAATTTTTTTTAAAACAGGATCCGATATCTCATATTTAAAAAAAAAAATGTGCAATACCGACCTACCTGGTCCAATTGCCCCATTTTATGGGGCAACTGGACCCATGAAGAAAGAAAGATGAAATATTTATTTATTTTTTTTAGACATAAAAATGCAATTTTGAAAATTTCTCTCTTATAGAGTGAACATAACTGAACACATTTACAAAGGTTCGGACATTAATTCAAATGAACATTAGCTTTTGCAAGCTTAATTGTAAGAATCTCCAAAGTCACATTGTAAAATCATGACCCAGTTGCCCCACGTATCCTTAAACATTTTGCATTATTCATGCACAGATTGTATAATTAAATTGCTAGCATACTGTTTTTTTAGAGTTTTATTCATCCAAATGTTATTGTAGCATTTTAAAATATTGATCTTTATATCTTAAAAAAAACATCAAATTTTATTTCATTTTAAAATACCATAAATGATATTCTTGAATAATAGCAATTACTGCAATGCATATTTATTACAAATATAAACATTAACTGAACAAAAAACAAATATATGTTATGCATTAATTCTGCAATATTAAAAAAAAATTCATTTAGCAATAAATGGCTGCATTGAGGAAATATTCCACAACATTGATATTGGCATTGAAGTTCACCGTAGTGGAGATTGCTTTGGGGCCTATAGCAACTATAGCTGTTCCCCTCGAATGATCCTTATAATACACAGACACAAACCATAATTTTTATTTCATTTTTTCCATTACATATAAGGACGAGATAGTCACAGGGAAATTTACAATACCAGAGAAACAACCGGGGGCTCCACAAAGAGGGTAATATGCCACAATTATGTTCGTAAACAAATAATGTAAATAGTAAATACGATTGCGATAAACAAATAAACAATTTACATTATTCATGCTGTTTTCTGTAGGTTAGATCTGTGAATACCTTCTTTCAACTTCTTTTCAATAGAGAAAGGTGAAGTGGTAAGAAACCAAAAAGTCTTTTTTTTTCTTTTATTTCCGGTGGCAAAAGTGTTTCTCATATAATACATTATGTTCCACAATTTTGATGAAACTTTACCTTTACTTTTTACAAAATTTTGAAGACAAAGTTGTTTGTTTAAAATATTTTTAAAAATTTTTCTAAAACTGTTTATTTTTTTATCATCTCTTGTTGATTAATAACAGACCCTAATATTCATACAAAGATGTGTTAATCTGAATGGGGTTTAACCCAGACACTTTCAACACAGTTTATCATATTAAAAAGGTAAAATGTTATTTTCGAGTTATATAAAATTATAAAATATATTTCATGAAATATAGATCAAAGTGCCTTTATTTGTTCCACAAGTATCCAAGCCTATCCTCCCTAATCCATAATCACAAAAACGCTAGTGAAATTTCGTACAAATTAGAAAGAAATTGCAAAAAGGTATTCATTTGCTCAAAATTATTTTAAATTATGAAACTGCACACCTTTTACTTCCAGACAAGATTGTGCAACTTTAATGTTGCCCATAAAAAATCATAGCAGCATTTTACGTTATTGAAAGATCATTGCATTTTTCAGTTAATTGTTGAGTCGGATGGTGTACACAGATGATGTCGGACGGCCCTCTCTCGATATTGTTCATCAGATTTCTTGCTTCTTTAAATGATTTTTCTAGTAATGTAACTATTCTCTACTGTCAAGATAGTAGACGATCGGCTCACAGTTAATTAAAATTATGCATAATCATGCTATTTCCAAAACATTTTGGCGAATTTCTTTACAAACTTGTTTTTGATAATTTAAGCAGAAATAAAAATCGGTATGGTCGGTATTTAATCAATTAAATTACTCGTCCAGCCCACTTTACATTATCGAAGTTATGAATGTGAGATAGCTGAAATTCTTGACTTGTAAGTAGTATACACATTCTCTAATTGTAACATATTTAATTTTTTTTTAATTATAAATATTAAATATGTTTTAATACTTTAAACTTAACAAAAATAAATAAATATATAAAAAATTCTAAGACAATTTTATTTCAACGTTTCCGTTTTAATTTTTCAACATAAAATAATGTTGTCACGCTTCACCACCGACAACACTATTTTGAACTACAGTCGATCAAAAAAAGAAAAAAAAAAGGGGGGTGGGGGACGTCACATATATTTTAATCACTAAATTATTGCAGAAATAAACTAAGATAGCATTTCGATTTGAATATACCAGACAGGATCGTGCCAGGATTGAGGCAGCTATTCGATGCAAAACCTACCTAGGCAGAGGAACTTAAGAACGTAGAAGATAAGAAGGGAAAGATTTGGAAACCGTAACTAACTGAAACAGTGTAAACAGCTCTACTGGGAAACACGCTCAAAGTGGAGATACAATCACAGGCATGCTCTGTGATGTTGAATATAACATATCATCACATAAAATTATTTATCTTCTTTTTTAAAATTAAATTCCCCATTTTAAAATTTAATTTCTCCTTTCATAATTATAAATTGAATAAAAACTCCCTTTCCTTTCTAAAAAGAATATATCTCTTTCTTCTTCTCTTGCGCTTTATTTTTCAGTTACTTAACTTTCCAAAGTTCAGCCAAACCGTTAATAAAATAAATCAAAAACAAATCTGTTTCTCATTCTGAAATCATTAACTGTTCGAGCATATTTTCCTTCGGTTAACGAATATATAAAAAAGATATTCTTTGGCCATATTTTCCAATTGTAGCAGTTATTTATACACTCGGTGTTAATTTTCAGTTTTATCGTCAATACAACTGCCTTTTCGGCCGCAAATATTATACTCTGTTTATATTAAAATCGGCGCCCTGCATCTCCGTTGCTGCTTCTAAATGCATATTTCCCATCATTTAGCTTTGGCATTCATATTTGTACGTTGAAATATTAAAACGCCAATCAACGGTCCTTTTGGCTATTTTTTAATTCAAAGTTGCATTAAGTGATATATCTTTGGGGTTATAATGGTCCAGGGTACCAAGATTTTGGCTCGACACATTGGCAACAATTTCTGATAAATTAATCATTCCTTCTCTGTACATCCTACTGTCAACAGCTAACTGAAAAGGTCCCTCTCTGGCATTTGCATATTTCATGTCCATATCCAATGAACTCATCCTGTCTTCAAATTTGCCGAGTTATAATTTTGTGTCTGTCTTTAATTATTCAAGGACTCGTGAACATGGATTTCCACAAAGGTGATTATCTTAAAAAAGCAATAGTTGTTTAAAATATTTTTCTCTACTGATCATGGTCTACAGTATATGCTCTATTGAAATTCCATGACAATTCGCCAGATTTCTTTTATAGTAAAACTTCGCGCCAACGCCTTCGTGAGAATTCAAAACGGCATTTATTTGACAGTACATCTTGAAGCATGGAAATTGCGACACATATTTTAATATGGTTTATTTATGATCTGCTGTCATGATATATTTTCTGTATTGAAAGTAGATAGCCGATGAATACGTACAATGGAAAAATATTCAGTGATGCAGGACTCGGTAAAATAATAAATTTTATGCATCGAAAGTTTCACATTCATTGTAAAACTAACAACTAACATATTCTTTTAATCTTCTGCCTCTAACGTATTATATGATCTTTGACCTAACACCAAGGAAAGGGGTTTTTACACCCTCCACGATAGGAGGGATAGCACACTGCTTTCGCGCGGACAGTGGTGGCCATAGCATTACTCCTCATTTTGATAATTATCGCTACTGGTGATCGCGCCAAAGTGCGCCAAGTGAACCCGTATTATATTTTGCACCTGTATGCAACTTCTACGGCTTAGCTATTTGCACTGTTTCGCTGACAGTCCGGGATTTACATTACGTTTATGGAAGCTTCCTTTCTTCAAGATTCATTTTCTTTGAAGAAACCACCGCCAGGAACCGGTGCACACTAGGGTGGTCACAAGATGTATGGGAAAAATTTATTTTTATACTTTCTTATGGGGGACCTCTGTAAAAGTTGCCAATTAGTTAGAAAATGAGATTGGCAAGGTTTCAGCTCATTTGAATAATATTAACTCGTTTGGCGAAAAATTGTAGTTTTTCTTACATTAATTGAAAACTATGTGTCTTGGAAACCTGATTCTTGCTTATTTTATAGAAAATATTGTTGCTTTGAACTTTCACTCTCAGCAAAACTTATATTTAATGACATTTAGTATTTTTAAGGTCAACTTGTGAACAATGCCCTCAAACTCTACATTTTTGAAAAACAAGTGAAAAATGGCAAATGAATATTTTTTATCACTTTTGATATCTTTTTTTGTATTATTTGTATTAAAAGGCAAAAGAAATGGAAAAATGTTTGCAACTTTAAAAATTTTTCATCAATTGTAGCTAATTATTAGTTATCTAGTTCTGCACATGGGAAGAAGGAGCTGCTCAATTTGTATTGCAATTGAAGCACATTTAAATGGAACATCTGATATTCTATTCTCATTACAGGGCATAACAGGGCTTCTTATTACTGGACATTATTATTTCTTAGGTTGTTTTCGTTACCTACTAGGGTTATCTAGTTTTACTCATTCTGACCCCCCACCTCCACCCGCTTTCAGTATGATGGCAGAAATGCAAGATTTTTTTAAAATTAGCATCATGCCTCATCAAATCACCGATAGTAAGATACCAATTAATTGTCAAGTATTACATATTTTATTTTATAATATTCGCCAAGTAAAACTGAACACCGGAGAATTACAGTACACCCACCAGTTAACCACAGACTTTAATTTTAAGTAGAATTGTAATACGACTCCGCAAACAACCATTTCGAAAACAAAGAACTGAACTCATTAAAAACAGATTTAAAATTTTCGATTTAGCGGGAGCTGTTATTCACTGGAATGGGAAACTGCTTCCTCATTTTTTGAATAAGGAAAATGAAGAGAGTATAGCAGTTTTGACTAATTGTGGAAATGAAGAACAGTTAATAGAAGTTCCTCAGTTTGAAAATAGTATCGAAATAATTCAGGCAAAGGCTGTATTTTCAGAAATTGAAGAGCTGGAGGAATTTGGTAAAATCCAGGCAATGCGCTTTGATAGTAAAAACTGGTCGCCTCAGAGGAACCTGTATTTTGCTATAGCAATTATTAATGAAAATATTTTCTATATTTACCATGTCGCCATCATAATTTAGAAATTACCCTAAAAGTTGTTTTTGATTGTGAAGTGGGCAAAATTACTAGCCCTCAACCAGATATAAAAAGAATCAGATTGTGTGGTCAAAGTTAGTTCAGACTAAGTATAAAAATACTATTGAATATGAAAAATTTGATACAATATACTTAATTCAGAAGAAATTGCAAGTTTTATTACTGAACATTTAAAAAATGAATAGCAGAGGGTTGATTATAAAGAATTTATCAAACTTCGTATAATTTTTATAAGATATCTTCCTCCAAAAGACAGAGAGTCTTTTTCAGAGCACCTGGTACTATTCATCATGCCAGATGGATGGCACTGATCGTTTATTCTCTCAAAATATATCTTTTCAGGGCTCCGCTCTCATTCTCAAATTTAGAAAAAGAAGGTATTTGAGACATTTGCTTATTTATAAGCAATATTTAATGTCAAATCGTAGTTCAATGCTCCCACCCCCAACCAAGATCTGCAATTATTAAAATCCCCTGTTGACTACAGAAAAATTGATAAATAGGTTACAGACAAAACATTCACTAAAATTATAAAGTTCCTTTGATATCTTAACAAGGATCAAGTTGCATTTTCATTATTAGATGATACTTTGGAAAAAAAAAAGTTTAAATAAGCATGGCCGAAAAATTAAAGTCATTTGAAGAAGAAAATGTTGTTGATGATAGGAATTTAAGAACACAAAAGGTTTTAACGGAGTGGATTATTCATTGAACAAAGAAGTTGGTATTTTTGTTTCATCTCAAACTGTGAATTTTAAGAGATTTTATATTAATATGCAATTTTTACATACCGATCCCAATGTACGATGTGAAAATAACCATTATTTGAAAGCAGAAAAAATAGTGACTAGTTTTAAGGTTGTCAATGACACGGCTGAGAGGAGAATAAAATTAACATGATATTTCGATTCCTGTTTAACAAAAGACGAAGAACAAAAACAGTTTCTGCTAAAAGTTGTATCTGAATGTAGAAAAATAATTCAGGACTCTTCAAAAGCCAACTTATCTAAGCCATGACAATCTTACGGTGAAAATTGTAAGGGATAATTCCTTTTTTCTATAATGCTTCTTTTCTTGTAACATAACTTTAATAATAAACCGCATTTGAACATTATTTATTCTCATTTTTATACTTTCTTTGCTCTTTTTTGATTCTTTAAGTTTAGATTTCGATTTCTTTCATTTAGTTTAATTCTTTTTAATTAAACCCTTTTTTATGTGCAAAATCAAAATACAATGGTGAAAAGTGGATAAAATAGAATGTTATAATGTTTTTTTTGGCATTTTCATAAAAAGTCTATTTTTAGGATTCAGATCGAGTCTGGTCCTAAAAATTGCGCTAATGGTTAAATCTATAATTTTTTTTATAAAAACGTGGTGTGTGGTTCTTCAAGACAAAAATATTTTTTTTTTTTTTTTTATGTAAAATGATAGCATTATGTTTCTAGGTTCAATTGTATTCACTTCATTAAGTAAAAACAGCATTTTTTTGCTAAAAATTACGTTTTTTTTTTCAAACTTTGACCTTAATGAAGCAAGGGTTAACATTATCCAAATGAGCAGAAACTTTGTCAATCTCATGTTTTAGCTAATTGGAAACTTTTTGGGGTGCCCAGAAAAATTTCGAAAATTCATTTCTTATGACCACCCTAGTGCACACCCAGAGAGCAGAACCAGAAGACCAACCATTACCGGTGAACGTCTGGGTCCGACCAGCCTCAAGACACGCCAACAGAAAGGACTGAAAAGGATGATCGAAGACACAGCTTTATCCAACCGTTTATATGGATATATGTCTTCATTAAGTTTATGTAAAAAAATAATTTAAGAGCCGTCTTCATTCAGAAATTGCATCAAACATTGCAAAATCCGAAATTTGACATCATGGATACCAAACAGATGGTCATTCAGACAAGTAGTTCATGAATTGTGCAGGAGTCCAGTTTTGAACTCCTAATGTTAAATTACTTTTAAATACTTGCAACAGTTTAAATAATTACAATACGCTAAGTATATTAACCACACTTCCAATCATGCTTTTAAGAATGAGCTGTAATTGTGAATTCCCATACTTAAAGCATGTTTTGATATATTAAAACACATATTATTGCCGAATATTAATTTAATAATTTGCATATTTGAAATTACATAGCATGATTTTTCAGAATGTCTGTTACATAACATTGCCACCGAAATTAATTGTAACAATTTATACTATTATATTCATAAAATAATGAGGAAAATGTATGCGTTCACGATTGTGTCAGAAAGTACACTAGTCAGATTTGAAAAATGTGTGAATAAACCCCTGCTACTTTTGTTTATTCTTTCGGTGATATTTATGGAGTATATTTTTAAATATCACATCATTTTGCGAATTCCAATGATTGGTATTCTCGACATCAAATCCTCATTGTTACGACCAGTAGAATAATTGTATTTTACCATTGTACACTATATTAAAATGTGATAATATAAACGATGAAAGTATGTTTTCGGTACTTTGCCCTTCGCAAATAGAGCATATACACTGGCGGAAAAAAAATCCCAACACCAAGAAAGACTTGTGTTAGATAAACGAAATTTGGTAGGCATGTTTATACATCTGAAAGATGACATCGATTGAAATTTCGCGCTTCGCGCATAAGTGTGGCGCTAGTGGCGCCACTCAGAACTTGCAGATCAGGTTTACTTTAAATGCGTGCTGTAAAGTTCTTGGGCGTTATTTAGCTACGAAACGTAACGTATTGAGTTGATGTTAGCCAAGAATACCTTTAACAAGACGAAGAAGACGCTGTTAACAGCTCCCCGAGTTGGAACGAGGTCGCATAATCGGGCTACGAGAAGGTTGATATTCTTTCCGCGGTATTGCAGAAACACTTGGCTGGAATGTATCCACTGTGCATGATTGTTGGAAACAGTGTTCAAGGGATGGTGATGCCTCAAGAAGACCGGGTTCCAGGCGGCCACGTGCACTCCTGAGAGAGAAGATCACCATATTTGGCGTACGACTGTGGCGCATCGTACTGCGTCTGCGGCAGAAATTCGAGCTGTAGTTGGTACCACAGTGACACAACGAACTGTTAGAAATCGGTTACTTCAAGGACAGCTGCGAACCAGGCGCCCTGTAGCGTGCATTATACCGACTCCAAACCATTGCCGTTTGCGACGTCATTGGTGTCAATCCAGAGCTCATTGGAGGACGGAGTGGAGATCTGTTGTGTTTTCTGATGAAAATGAAACACAATAGATCTCCACTCCGCCCACCAATGAGCTCTGGCTTGACACGAATGGAGTCGCAAACGGCAATGGCTTGGAGTCAGTAGAATGCACGCTACAGGGCGCCTAGCTCGGAGCTGTCCTTGAAGTAACCGATTTCAAACAGTTCGTTGTGTAACTGTGGTACCAACTACAGTTCGAATTTCTGCCGCAGACGCAGTACGATGTGCCACTGTCGTACGCCGAATACGGCAATCTTCTCTCTCAGGAGTGCACGTGGCCGCCTGGAACCCGGTCTTCTTGATGCAGCGCCATCCATTGACCACTGTTTCCAACAATCATGCACAGTGGATACATTCCAGCCAAGTGTTTCTGAAATATCGCGGAAAGAAAATCCACCTTCTCGCAGCCCGATTATGCGACCTCGTTCCAACTCGGGGAGCTGTTGACAGTGGCTTCTTCGTCTTGTTAAAGGCATTCTTGGCTAACATCAACTCAATACGTCACGTTTCGTAGCTAAATAACGCCCACGCACTTTACAGCACGTATTTAAAGTAAACCTGATCTGCAAGTTCTGAGTGGCGCCACTAGCGCCACACTTATGCGCGAAGCGCGAAATTTGAATCGATGTCATCTTTCAGATGTATAAACACGCCTACCAAATTTCGTTTATCTAACACAAGTCTTTCTTGGTGTTGGGAATTTTTTTTCCGTCAGTGTATATTTTTTCCCCCTTCAATAGTAGCTTTTATTTTTTGCGCGTTTAAATTAGAAGTAATGTTTTGATATTGAAATAAAATGTTTTGTATTATGGGTTTTTTTTCAAATAAAGAGCAAAAGACATGTATCTTAAATGCAGTTTTATAAATATATATATATGTATGTATGTATTTTAAACAAAATGAGTGAAATGTTTATAGTCCAGGCAATAGGGAATTTTACCTAACAAAATTA
This sequence comes from Maratus speciosus, assembly GCA_963932465.1. Lineage (NCBI taxonomy): Eukaryota > Metazoa > Arthropoda > Arachnida > Araneae > Salticidae > Maratus > Maratus speciosus. Next base: position 293,603,316 of record OZ010788.1, on the reverse strand, counting down.
ATGGTAGTTCTGGAAATCGGCTTACTTTATGTTTTTTGGGTCACTGAATCCGAATTTGTGACTTCCCAACAAAATTTCCCCTGGCACCCCCCCCCCCCCGCAAATTTTGGTAAAAAGCCCCCCAAAAAAGGTTTTTATTACATATATCAATTTTTTTTTATTGTTTTAGAGAAAAAGTATCTAGAAATTCAGAAAGTAGACAAAATTTGCAACAAATTAGATATATAACATTATGACTTAGGATGAAGGGGAAGGGTGGATCTGTCTCGGAACATGCGCGCGGTGTTGCGTGGAATAAGTTGCTCAATTCCACTTAACCACTTACACGTTTACATTCGCCCTCCCATCTACCCTCCGAGCTTTCCTTATAAGGTTTACTTTAAGTTTTTTGGGTCGCTGAATCCGAATTTTTAACTTACCCTCAAAATTTCCTCCCCCCCCCAAATAGTTGTTATTAACTTAAATTTCTTATTGTTTTAGGGGAAAAGCATTACAAAATTCAGAAACTAGACAAAATTTGCAATAAATAGAATATATGTCATTATGACGTAGGATAAACGGGGAGAGAGGGGGCTGCCTCGGAACATTCCCCGCGATCTTTTCTCAAAGACCAAATTTTTTCAAAAAATCATTTTTTTTTTGGGGGGGGGGGTTGCCGGGTGAAATTTTGGTGGGAAGTTACAAATTCGGATACAGCGACCCAAAAAACATAACGTGAGTCGAAATCCAGAACTAGTATTAATTTTTCCAGGTAAAATCCCCTATTGCCAAGACTTCATAACTTAGTGCACGTAGCGCCGCAGTGCATGTTCAGAGGCAGCCCTGCCCCTACCCGTTCATCCTACGTCTTAATGTCATATATCCTTTTTGTTGCAAATTTTGTCTAGTTTCTGAATTTCGTAATGCTTTTCTCCTAAAACAATAAGAAATTTAAGCTAAAAACAACTATTTGGGGGGGGAAGGGGGCTCAGTTTGTATACTAAATGATTGCGTAATTTATACGCATTTCATAGTATACATTTTTAAAAATGTAAAATATTCCAAGGAATGTGGAATAAAAAAATGAGTATGTTGATTAATTTAATATTTTGTTTACAATCAATTGCGACAATTAAACGTTTGTTGCATATTATTTAGTTTGTATTAATGTAATTTAAGAATGTGGTATAATATCAAGGGTATAAAGACCATAATTCAAACACATTAACCACCTTCTTATTTCAAGAAATAAAAGTACGCTGAGCTCATATATACATTATATAAGCATTTATATTTTGCATGTAGTTTTAAGGACAGCTATATCTATACAAGGAAAGAAAACCTTTTATCAAACAAAGTGGATTAAAGTAAATAAATAATGACGACTGATTAATTTCATCTTTCAGTATCTGTCAGCTTACGATCGTTCTGACAGCACATACAAATGGTGTCTGCTCAGTTGAATACGTGACTGAATAAATGTGCTGTCAAATTCTGTGTCGTGTGTTAAGTCAGTTTGATTTCTTAAAGTTCCGTGTTCACTTAAGACCACACCTTGTTTTAAATGGCATCCTCAGGTTATATTTTGTTTGGATCTTCTTAAATATTTTCTCAAGGTGACAAATATAAAAAAGAAAACACTTTCCATATTCTTCTTCAAATGCCAGTTTAGCTGAAATCAAATTAATCAAAGACTTGGTATCTAATTCACATCGTTGATGTTAGAATAACGTTTGTAAAACAATTTATTCAGTCAATTAAAAATTGATTTTAATAAGCATTGATGTAAATTATTTTAATTGTTTTAGCTTATTGCAAAATTTTCAGCTAAAATTACGCAAAATATATGTAGATACATAATGCAAAGATATAGTTATCATGTCACTCATTTCAATTCATTTAACATTTTTAGTTTTCTACGCATAATCAAACAGTGTTGGTAGTTGAAGACATTAATTTTCATACAATATTCTTAATAATAACAACTCAAATGTGGATGAAAAACACAATATTTGATTAAACTATTATACATTAAGCTTTCTTTTATTTAAATTAACAAAGATGTTCAAAATTTTTGACATGCATGTTACTAGGCATAGCTCAGTTTTCACTTTATTGCCATGGGAGAGATGCCAAAAATATTGAGTTTTGACTAGAACTAGTAGTATTCCTTGTTTTTGTGTACCGTTTTCCAAACAATGGTGGTAAATAAGTAACTCTCTAAACAAACTATTTTAATTACTTTGAAATAAAACATATTACTCTAACTTGTGATTCCTCTTTATGGCTTCTACCTCATTTCTAAAAGTGTTACATAAAAAAAGTTGCTGATATTTTAAATGGCATTTTATAATATGATCTCTTAACCCTTTACCTACTGACTGTACTTATAAGTACAATTAAAAAAAATGTTATACATCAATTAGTAGATATACAGTTTAGAATGAGTTATAGATGCATTACTTTATCTTGTTCAAAAAGAATTATTGGTTACACAAAACAAACATATTTTTAAAAGGATGATTTCTTTTGCCTTTGAATCTTTTCAACTTTCTTGGGGTTGGGGGGGGGGGTATTTTTTAATTCGGAAATATTTATATATTTCTATTGTAAAAAACATTATATTTGTACATTTCCTAATACTACAAAATACTAAAAAAAATATTTAAAATTAAGATTTGAGTGGGGTTATAAATATTGCACAAAATCCCTATAAATTCAAATTTATTTAATCCTTCTAAATCCTTCAAACCTTTTAAATTCATTCTAAAATTTATTAAATGATTATGTAAATCTGTTAATGTTATTTCAAAAATTCACGAAAAATGGTTTAGAAGATAAAAGTTTCATGAATTCATAATTCAGTACATAATGGCTTAATGAACTTGTATATGATATTTTAAAAAGAAGAGCACTTCCTAGATTCTCAGAGGATTAGTTGTGATTACCCCCCCCCCCCCAAAAAAAAAAAAAAAAAAAAAAAAAAAAAAAACTTTTACTTTGTTTTATTATCTATTGTAGATAAATAGTTCTGAAAAATAATTTAAAATTCTATTAATTTTTATTGAATTATATTTATCTTAAATTTAGAAGCTGGTTATTTCGAAGGATTAAAATGAAAATAATCATTGTTTAAAGGTAGCAATAGTAAACATTATTTAAAAAATTAAATCTAATTTAATTCGTGCTAAAAGGTTTGTGGTTTTAAAGCAGAAAGATAATCAACATGTACGAAATTAAATAGCTACAATCATTTTCTTGAAAATCTGTAATAAGCTCATTGTTGGCAGGTCAGACTATAATCCAAAGTCATCGACATAGGGATTTTATTCCAGCTCGTAAGATTCATTTAACTTTTTTGTGGTCAGCTTATATCATGTAAAAATATTTATTTTTTTTTTCAATTTTGTGAGCACATTTCTTTCAAAAATGTATTTAAAATCATGAATTAAAATATATTTACTGTCTCAATCTATCATTGAAAATATTTCCAGGCAACTAATGCGTCAATGGTTTCCGAAGAGAGAGGCGGGGGCGTGGGTGTTATTTTTTCGAATTCGAGATTTCACATTAAATTGCCTATCAATTTGTTAAGAAGATATTCCACTTTGTTCCGTCCAAAAAATTATTTCATTTACATTTCTCAATTCTTGAAGTGTGTAGACTAGCTGCCTGAACCATTTTAGTTTTTGCAAATTATTTACGAAGTTACGACCTTTTGAAAGAAACCCTGAGTGTGTGAGTATTCATGCAGAAAAATATTAAATTCAACATTTTCTAAAACATGTTTTTCAACACGCAATGCAACACAGCATACGAATCGATCGAATGATTATCCAATTTTTATTCGGTGTTGGGTAATCGTTTTTATGAAGCCATGAACCTATTTCATGTAAAACCTGGAAGTAGACGCGTGTCGGTCTTTTTACTGCCAATATTGATGATCTTCATCTAACCGAAAACTTCCTACAATTAAAATGAGGAGATTCCAAGTAGCTGACCTTAAATGAATTTTCTATCACCATAGTCAAATAACAAAAGATTTCTGTTTTGTTTTTTTAACAATTATTTTTATAAGAAAAATTGAAATTCCCGTGTATTCAAAAATAACGATACAGTCACCAATTAATATATATATATATTTATTTTTTTACACACAAAAGATTAAAATAGACAAAAATACATTTGTTTCGAGAAGGGGGGGGGGGGGATTAGGTTTCGTTTTATGGATTGTTTACTCATAAAAGAAACTAAAAAATCGCCTACTTTTTGGCCTTAGAAAATGAATTTTCCTTTGATACTGCATATTCATAACTATTCTGAACGGTTACAGAAAATAAAATTCTACAATTTATTACTTATGTCAAATTAAATGATATTTGACTTTAAAAATCTATTTCTGTAATTTCTGTTTAACCCTATCACACTTCTTATTAAAACGTCTCTAAATCAGAAAATAAATCAAAGAGTATTATTTTAGAAATCACACAGTTAACATGCAGGGCGTCATGTTATATCATCAGTTTCAAAAGTTCTCTTATGTATAAAATGTTTGCAATAAAATGTACATATGCATATTGTAAAAGTTATCACAATTAGAATAATGATCTCTTTTTTATTAACCTCTTCATGGCCTTGGTCACATATGTGGACATTTAGTATTTTGTAATTAAAATTACTGTCAATAATAAAAAGGCCAATAATTTGATAATAACTTAGTCAGTACAGAATCCCTCATTAAAAGAAGTAAACGTTTTATGATTTGGCTTCATTGATAATTACCGAGATATAAAAAAAAGCGTGAAGTAATTTTTCGGCAGTCACTGTTGTTGGATTATTTGAACAAATCGTTAATATTTAATGAAAGTAATATAAGGAATATTAAACATATTAAGTTTTTAATAATGGGTAGAAATGTAAAAATAAATGTACTGTTAGTTCTTATTTTACAAGAAATCATTTTACTCATAAATTACCGTTAACGCTCAGTGGCCACATTAGACGTTATTATTATTTGTGTGTGTGTGTGTGTGTGAATTTTTATTGTTTTCCCTTTATTTTGCTTTTTACATTCCTATTAATATAAAATTATTAAATCGTAAATAAAATAAACCATTTTTCCCACCATACAAAAATCGTCCCTGAAAAAGTTAAAACATTTACAATCAATGTATCTTTTCTTTAAAATATCCTAAATAAGTAAAGTATTTATCTTTAAAAATGTTTATTAAAGAATGATTTATCTAGCCTTTTATCAAATTTTTGAAATATACAGTGATATCTCGGTTTTCGCCGATAATCCGTTCGAAAACAACCGGCGAAATCCGAAATCGATAAAAACCGAGGCAATTATTTCCATATGAATCTATGTAAATCCAATTAATTCGTTCTAAACACTCCAAAATGCGATATAAAACACATTTTATGGAGAATAAGTATAGCGTTTAATATACGTTTAATAAATAGCGTTAAAAATTTGGTATATGGTATCAAAGCACTATATCTGGGGTAACTTTCCTTTTTGGTCTTTTGGCTTTAGGACTAGTTTAAGAGTCAGAACATATGTCGCTCAAAAAAGCTGTCCAGAGTGGGCTGTTTCCGACGCCTCCTTAAGATTTGCTTAAAATGGGGCAATGCATTATCATTAAACAAGTTGCAGACACTACTTGCGACAGCTTTGGAAGGGTAATTTTTATCCACAAACCCATATACCTCACTCCATATAAAGAAAATGCATTTAATCTCTGAAGAAGGCACATTCTACCGTACATGTGTAAGATCATCAGGGGAAGGCTCAAACTCTCTGAAATCTCTCACCATAATTTCTTACAGGCTGAGTTCATCGTCCTCGATGTCCCTCCCTGCCAACCCTTATCTATGAGGCTAATGCAGTTGTGAATCTCGAAATATTTTTTCCAGAACTCTCTTATCTGATGTCACCTCAAAACACCTCTGAAACATTGCTTTTGTGTACAGATTCTTGAAATTTAAAATGACCTTCTGGTCCATGGGCTGGATGAGTGGTGTGGTATTAAGGGGCAAGACATTCACTATGATAAAATTTAACTCCTCCAACAATGTGTCTTTCAAATTTGGAGTATATGCAGAAGCATTGACCGTTACCAGGAGGTACTTAAGGGGCAACTAGTTATCCTGGAAGTAGTTTTTCACACTCGAGACTCACACTTCCTGCATCCACTCATTGAAAATTGGCCTCCTGACCTTCGTGATCTATGCTTTCTCGTTTGACCCCCACATCACACACAATTACTTTTAATTACATTATTTCTACTAAAAACTCCGCGAGTTTCCGAATAGTACACCAGAAAGGGCTTCACTTTACAATCAACACTATCATCGCCACATAACAAAAGAGTTAGCCTATCTTTCATAGGCTTATGTCCTGGCAGTTCCTTTTTCCCCGTGTAATGTAAGTCCTCTTGGACATTTTCTTCCAAAGGAGGGCGGTTTATCACATTTGAAGACTTGTTGAGGGATGAACACATCAACCTCTACGTAACGTTTCAATTCGAACACAAATTTTTCGGCCCCAGACTTGTCCGAACTCGCACTTTCGGCGTGCCTAGTAACACTGTGTACGGCAGTACGCATTATGAATTTTTCGAACCAGCCTCTGCTGGGCTTAAAATCACTAAGACTAGCACTCGTCAAAAGCATTTTGTGAATGAGATCGGTATACAATGCTTTGTCATTTTTAGATACGATGTCCTCCGAAACAGAATCGCTATCAAACTGTTTTTGATTGATCTAAATTAATAATAACTGTTCGAAAGTGCATTCACACCTATCATCATTAGATCCTTTATTGCTTTCATTTTTGTCACAACGGAATTTAGCGTGGATGGTGATTACCCGCACATACGGCCGATTTCAGCAATCTTGATGCTGCTCTCGTATTTTTGAATACTTTCCTCCATCAACTCGATCGTGTTCCTGGATTTCTTCTTTTAAGGTCTGCTGTCTCTAGAAACTTTTTTTAGTCGTATACGCAATCAATAAAAAAAGCACAAAAATACACTGAAAATAAAGGAAATTGTTTGCCTAGGCGCGCGGACTAATGCATATACGACGTGAAACAACGCTACACTAAGGAAGAGAAAGCGTGAATCGGAACGTTTGTCACTTTATTTGCAGAAATTTATTTCCTTTGCATACAGAAAATGCATCGAGGCCATGTGTGTACGAAATCCGAGGCAACCGACGAAAACTGAGACAACTTTTTTACGTAAAAATTCGACGTAAACCGAAACCAATGATAACCGAAATCAACGAAAACGGAGGTATTACTGTAATATTTTTTCATATAGTTAATTTGGAACATAGATACCTGGGTATATCGCATAATTCGATACTATAAATCACATTATACATTTAAATTTTACTCTGTAATATCCTACTTTTAAAAGCATAGTAAGACAGTATTGCTGATTTATGGAGTTTTGACATATAAGAATTTTAACTGAGAATTATTTATGCATGGGATATTTTGTCTACGATTTTTTACATTATAATTTACTTTATTCCAGTAACATTTTACAAAGTGAGTCATTTAGTACTTAAAAGCGTCACGGAAAATAACACAGCATATCTCAGCATTGCGATAGGTGTGGTCAGTGAATGTTCTATTATAAAATGTCGTGTGAAATGACTTTTCATAAAACACTTCTAGTAAGTGTACACTCGTTTCAAATAAAAAAGATTTTCAAATGTCTGGTTTATGAGCTAAAAAAAGGTACCATCACATGAGTATTTCTTTCTTAAACTATTTGATATTTATTTAGAGATATTTTATTGTTTTAAATTGAAAATTTTAATGATATACTAAAATATTCAAGTGACATTTCTTAAGTTTTAAAGGCAAATTCTAGAAAACTATCAAAATACAAATACTAATATTATTTAAGTAAAAATTATAATACTTATTTTAAAAGTGCGCTTGACTATGATAACAAACGGAATAAAAATGGAATAAAACATTGATATTTTAATTTGAGAAACAATTGAAATAATTAAAAATAAATAAGCTTTAATAAAAATTAACTGTCTTACATAAAAGTTTATGTCAATGCATGTTTAAATTGATACGGAATTTTGAAAATAACATATAAATGAGCTGAATTACGTTAAATAAGAATTAAATAAAATAAAAGTCCCTTCAAAACAAATGGAAAACGTTTTATTTAATTACTTGAGTTAAAAAGTATACATTTTGTTTAATTTAAAATATATTCAAAATATTGAAAGCTTCAAGATTTTTTTTAGTTACAATCTTCTTCAACTAACATCTAAAAACATGTATGTTGACTGAAAATTTAATATTGGAAGTTTCTATATTATTAATAAAGGAAAATAAAGTACGCAAGCGTTTATTAAAAATATTAATTATAGGTTTTCTTGAGCCAATTACACATTTGTACTTTTTATTTAGACAAATTTATGCTGTTCTTAGAGACAGATAGTTGGAAAAATTCGCAAATGCCAAACTGTGAAAGATCATTCTCTCGACTGATATAAAAAAATTAACCTTTCACTACAAATAAGTCGATCTAATTGCTTATTTTCTTATATGGTATCAAATTGACAAAATGTGCAATTTTGGCATATTTCTTGTTGCTACCTTTTCTCTTCTTAAGCAAAAATATGATTACGTGCGCGGAAGCAAATTTTGTATGTTTGTGGTAAATCCATGTTCCCAAAACGAAGAAGGCATTGCTTTTACGTATTTTTTCCCCTTCTCCACTGAAAGAGCATTCCAGAAGATGGGTCGGGAGACATAAATTATTAAGAGGGTCCGGGACACATTTTAAAATAATTTTTATTTATTGAGTTAAAATTCTGATTTTTTTTTTTTTGTGATGGACCTTATCATTTGTAATCAGGATTTTGACCTTATCATTTGTAAACAAAATCACATGATAAAACTTCTCATAATTAAAAAAAAATAATAATTTAAAATTTATTAAAAACGTAGGGTAAATTAAAATCGTTATAACTCGAAATATTATTCATAGAATTTCATTTGATTTTCATTTAAATAAACAGAAATATACAAGTTTGAATTTGGATTCAGCATTTTTAAAAATATTAATTTGTAAAAAAAAAATAAAATTTAACGAAAAAATTAAAAAAAGTGGTGCAACTTTTTTTTTTTAATCATATTTTCAAAAGTAAATATTTTTTTCAAATACGCTAAATCAAAATTAAAGTAAAATAATTGAAAAAGAAATGTTCCAAGTTCGAACCCGTTATCTTTAATGGTTCTTGAATTATAAGAATGTAAATACGAGAAATGGTGAAAAAAAACCTATCATGAAGAAAAACCCATTTTTACAAGAAGTCGTTTCCATGTAAAAGCAGGGCTTGAAAACTAGATTTTGAAAAGAAACCAAATCGAAAAAATAATGTTTTTTGTTTTACTTCAGATAGAAACATGATTTAAATGTCATTTTAAGCAGGAAAAAACAGAGAAATTTTTAACGAAATAAAATGTTTTTGGAAAATTTGAAGATTTCTGTGTCCCGGACCCCTTAAAATGCGGTACAAAACTTTATAAAAATTCTAATTATATCAAACTGGAAGATATACTATAAAATATAGCCGTAAAAAGTAGTGTATTCTAGCACATATATATATTTATTTAATTTAGAATTCACAGCACGGATTTATTAACCAAAACACTAATTTAAAATAAAATCTCGTTAACTAAACTTTATTATCAAGCTCGTTAGCAAAAAGTGCAACTTGTACCCAGAACTCTATAATGACCCCCCCCCCCCCACACCGATCCACAGAAATCCTCCCAGGGAAAAGTCACTGGGAATTCAACACTGCACTCTCATATAGACACTCTCACATCATCTATTTTCACCAGAGCCACCTTTTCATTGGAAAATTGAAAAACTTTGTAATTTCTGAAATGCTGCAACCTTGGCCCGAAAGCAAATAATCATTCTTTTATCGCTTTTTCTCTGTGACAACAACATTAGAACATTTCTCTTCTAAAGTGAATAATGTACTTTATATATTCGCTAAAACAACTGATGTCACTTGTCTTCTGCGATTTTTAGTATTCCGCACTTAAAAAGTAAAAACGGAACCATTATCAGATCACTTCTGTGTCTGTCTGTCTGTCTCTCTGTCTGTCACAGCTGCTTTACTCGTAAACTATGGAACGTGGAAAGTTCAAATTGGGGTAAATAATAAAGATTATTGACCCACATATTTACAGATTAATAAATATTCATAAACTTATTTAGGAAAAATGTATAGGCGCTAATTAAGTTACTTGTAAAAAGAAATCTTTTATTTGCATATAGTGTTAGGTATCGTGTGAAAGCTCTCATAACGCTGAACTCAAAAATATATTTATTTTAATTTGCAGTATTATATTTTCAAAGTTATGGTTGAAAATGTAGTGCAAAAATATGCCCACCCCCCCCCCATCTAATTCCGAATGTACTGAAACTAAAATTCTAAAAAATTAGAGGTAGTAGACGTTAATTTAAATCTTGCAGGAAAATTATAGCGATTACCATAGGTCACATAGTTTTTAAAAAATCGCGTTTTTCCGTTACACACAAATTTCGATTTACGGGCATTCAGCAAAAGTGTTGAGCAGCGCTAGAGGTTCCTATCGTAGCAGAAGTATATAAGCATTGTTGATCATGAATTTTATAAAAAATCGTCGGTAATTAGCCGAGATATTAAGCGTTAAAGACACGGTCGGTTTCGACATAAATAATGACAGGGATGGCATACTCTATGCTCCATCACTTTTAAAGCCTAGATAACAAATTTTAAGGATATATTTGTGTAATGCAATGCCCAGTAGCAGTATAAACCCAATAAACGCCAAACTGTTAAAAACAGATTAATGTAATGAGAATTAATCACATAAATGCTATGCAATTCGCGACTAGTTGGCATTGAGTTTCTCTATCAATACACCTACTGTGTCTTTAAAGGTTAACTAAAAACCTGTATGGAAAAACGTGGATCAGACTAAAGCGGCGTTGCTACTTTGCTACCTCCTTTCGAAGCTTAGCAAAATGCCAAGTTTAAACTTTGAACAAGGGTTTTGTTTTAGATACACTGTAAAAAGAAAAGGTTATTACGTCGCTGAATTTAGTTTTATGAAATGCCATGTTATGAATGCCAGCTGTATAATTCATATTCTTTTAAGTATTTTAAATCACAAAGTTCTGTTAAATATATTTTTATCTGAATTGAATATAAGTTATTTCGGAAATTTTAAAAATACCGGATAGAAGCTTAAATAGTTTTAAATAAATTTTACAGTTGTTCAACCTATATCTTACATATTTCTACATTTTACAGTTAAGGCAATATATGTTATAAATATTCCTATTCTGAATGAACATGTTTGAGAATTATTTTTAATTATAATTATTTATAGAAAAATACATTTTTGGAATAACATGTTTTATAACAACATCAAACACTTTCACAAGTAATCACATACGTACCGTAATATTGTTAATCTATTTTGAAATATTGAGTTTGTTTTTCAAAACATTTTGTGAAGAATTCAGAAAAATACTTTGAAGCATTTTAAATAAGTGCTTTATTACACAGAAGGCACATAAATAAATGTCCCAGCTTTCCAGGGCAATTAAGCCCTTCGGGACCGGCGGCTCTTACAGAAATTTTTATTGGTTGTCAGTACTTTCTTTAAAAAAGTTACCTTTACTTAAATAATCATGAAAATGCTAGAAATTGCACCTTGTCATCCAACCCATGAGTTCAGTATCCTGGGATGTTGGACAGGTATAGAGCAAAACGTCTTCGCATCATCATCTCTAATTAAAGAAAGCAAATATTATTTTTCTTTTTTACTGTTACCAAAAACAAGTTCTGTACGCACTTTTTAAAGATACATATATGCACCCATGGTTCCGAATGGGTTAAAAGAAAACAAAAATATTCAACCTTGTTGTTCATCGGAAATCAAAACCTAGAAAAACGGAACTCTGCTTTTTCAGAATTTAGTGTCGCTCCCGATGAATATATGTATATATATATATATATATATATATATATTACAAAACATATTTCAGTTTTAAGACTTAAAACATACCCTTTAATTTTATATAAAATGACGTCATTCGCATCCGGAGGAAGAATTCCTCATTTACGATCTAGTCTTAAACAGCATCTACAGTAAAGTATCCATATGACGTCACTATCGCTAAATAATACATACATCTTAAAAAAGAGATATCGTTCGTTATTCAAGAAACCATTTATTTATGCGAAAAAAAAAATCGGCTGTCTAATGATTCATATGCCTTAATTTGTTAGTAATATTAATATAGATACGTTAAATTAAATATAGTTTATAATAGCTCCATGATTTATCAGAAATCATTCATTTATATATTAAAAAAAACACGTATTTTAATAGTTTTTTTTTCAGTTGTTATGGGAGAATGGCAGCAAATATATATAATTACTAATTTCCAACTATTTTACCCTTTTTTCTACAGAAATGAAGTACTTCTGTTGCCACCATTACAGAAATGGCATTAAAAACTACAAAAAATTAGTATCTCAAAAACAAATAGAGATTCAGTTTTCAAACAAATTGCACTTAAAAGTACTTTTTTCCCAATACGACGGTATAAAAATTGAAAATGATCGATGCTTAGAAGTTTAAAAAATTGCAGTAGAGTATTTAAATGTACAATGATACATCTGCTTTATTTTACGGCTGGCTTATACAACGGAACTTTTTTTTTTTTTAGAGACAACACTTTAATAGCTGTGAAAAAGAAATAGCATACCGGGTCTAATAACAATTGAAATTTTTAATACGACCAGTGCATTGCTCTCCGAGCACCCCAGGACCAGGATCTTCATCAATGGCCTACTCCAGCCCTGACATCACGTCATGTGATTTATTTTTTGAGTTCTCTCTCTTCAAAGATCAGGTGTTTGTTCCATTTCTACCAACTGACGTTGACGAACTTAGGGCACGCATATCTGCAGCCATTCAACGATTCCCACCGGACATGCTGAAATATGTGTGGGATTACACCACCTCGATATCGTTCGTGTTTCTGGAGGTGCTCATACTGAACACTCTTAACTTTGGAGAATTTATTCAACTGTTATTTTTTATTTTCAATGGACAACAAGGTTGCAATATTTTTACTTTCTTCTATCTTTAGAAGAAGAAAGTCTTGGATTCGTGAAAATTTTCGAATTCCGGTTTTCAACGGATTTACACCTTTTAGGGATCAAAGATGCCGAAAAACATGTTTTTACAAAATGTCTGTCTGTGAGTATGTCTGTGAGTCTGTCTGCGAGTCTGTCTGTGTGCCTGTGTGTGACACAAATTTTGTCGGCGCTCTATCTCAAGAAATAATGTACAGAATATAATAAAAATTTATATTCAGTTAGTCCCTGATATAAATTGGCGCTGATAGTTTTTAGTGCAAATTGCTCAACAGGTAGCGCTGCCATGCTGCATTTTTTACGACCTCAGCAATGGCTCTATCTCAAGAACCAATGCATGGAATTTGATCAAACTTCAGATTCAGTTAGTTCTTGAAATGAGTTGTCTCTGACTACGTTTCGGTGAAAATCGCCCAACAGGTGCTGCATTTGCTATGCCATGCTGCATTTTTCGGGATTCCCGCAATAGTTTTATCTCAAGAAGTCCGCGCGGATTTTAATCAAACTTCTGATTCAGTTATCAAGTCGACTTAAGTTGTTGTTTATTAGGTTTTGATATATATCACACAACAGATGGCGCTGCTATGCAGAATTTTTTTACGATTTCCGCCATAGCTCTACTCGAAAACTAATGCACGGATTTTCACGAAATTTCAGATTCAGTTAGAAGTTGACATAAGTTGTTGCTGATTAGACTTTAGTGTAAATGTTCTAACCGGCTGCATTTTTCAGGAAGTATTAACATGTATGAGATAGAAGAAAGTTTTGTGGTTGCCACATCTGACTAGGTTGTTTTCTTTCAATAACCTTTTAAATTTGGGATATTCATTTATGAACACCCTGTATTTGCATAGCTTTCAATCCGTTTTTTTAATTCTTAAATTTAAAAAAAAATGCATTTTTAAAAGTTAATATATAACCACTTAGAAACAGGAAACATTTCATTAGATAATTTTTCAGGTGCCTATTATGTTTATTTTATTTTCTATAAAACCAGAACGTTAGCAAATATGATATTTGTATAAAACGTTACAATAAAAATAGGCTGTAGCCTTTCCTTAGAATTGTTTAGAAAATTTCTTCGCTGCCATTTTGTTGATTTATGTTATTTTCCTCATTGGTGATACGCATAATGATTCTTTATAAAAATAAATATGCGGAAGCCAGCATTTTTTCGTCTTTCAATTTCTGATTTAAATTCAAACGGAGCAAAAGATTTGGGAAATAAACTACCTTCATATAAATAGAGTTATACCAGCTGTCATATACTTCCTAAAATAAATTTTACATTTTATTAAACGATTCTACAGAACGGAATAACATTTGCACAAAGGTATACATAGTTTCCTGCGTGAAAAATAGTTTATTGAAACTCAGCCAGAAAATTGTATCGTTGCCATATATAATAAATTAAACGATAAATTTTTCAGAAGAATTTCTATTCCTGTGGAAACACAAATTGTTATCGGTATAAAACTTGCTGCATGAAGGTAATGTTTAGAAAATCAAATTTTTTGTTAATGTAACGTTATTAAGACAAATATTTAAAAGTAAAACAAAAAAATGTATATTTAGTTAAACTTAGAATAGATGTCGCTAGGGTAACATAAAAAAGAATTAAAGAATTGCTACAAATTTTTAAGTCTTTAAACAAATTCAAAAATATTTCAGAAATTTATAGTGTTGTAAAAATTTAATGTGAATTCTTTGTTATCCACTAATTTGCTTAAAAATATTAACTAATAACTATAAAAACAATAAAAAATTTTATAATAAACCGAGTAAAAATCTCTATAATGGCATGATATGGCTACAACAAATACATTGTCAAAACAAATAAGAATATTTCATAGTTACACGATGTATTATATTGTGATTTGAAATAACATAATTCATTTTAACGTACTCCCTAAGATTAAACGCGTTATATTATTTTATATTTACTTGGATGTTTATTTCCAAATTCATAACCATGGAGTAACTGAATCCAAAATTTTGACAAACTAAATGATGCTGCATCGTTACATATTGAAATTTTTACGTGTTGCAATCTCTATAGTTTCTCAAGTAATAGATGAACAGAATATCGATTCGAGGGAAAAATTATCTTACTTTCATTGATATCTAGATAATTAAATGCTTCCTTCTTGATAAAATCTTGCAATGGGGGTCGTACTTTTTCTATTATATTTCATATCAGCAATGTACTCTTTTTTTTTTCTATAACTAAATTTCCTCATAATCATACTAACATTATTTGATCCGTCGCGTCGGCTTGAATAAATGATATTTCATATACCTGTGAATAATCAAAATGAATTGTATCAGTTAAAGTGCAAAGGATACATGGAAGGGGTTTGGCTTATGATGGGCAGAATAAATGAGTTTACTATTCGAAGAGTTTCATACGGGCATGCGCAATAACATAGCTGACAATCGTTGTTTTTTTTTTTTTTTTTTTAAATCAATTTCTGTCACAAATGTTGAATTCATATTTTTCTTACTTTAATTAGAATTAAGTTAAGAAACCCATAAAAACATAAATATTCTTTTTGTCTTCAAAATGTCTGACGATAATTCATTAAAAAAATTACGAGTATTGACAAGTATGATTTTATCTCTTTAATTTCTCATAAAAGTTTGGAAAATGTTGAGGAGTAGAAAGTTAGTATTTTTGCGAATCAAATTTGTTTTCTTGTTGACTTCTTATTATCGAAAATAGCCAGGATTAATTTATTAATATGTTGTACCTTAAAACCCTTATTAACCCTTTATGTACTGAATTATGAATTAATGAAAATTTTATCTTCTAAAGCATTTTTCGTGAATTGTCTAAACTACATTACAAGATTTACATAATCATTTAATAAATTTCAGACAGATTTTAGAAGGATTTAGAAGAATTAATTAAATTAGAATTTATAGGGATTTTGTGCAATATTTATAACCCCACTCAAATCTTTTATTTCAAATATTTTTCTTAGTATTTTGCAGAATTAGGAAATGTACAAATATAATGTTCTTACAATATAAATATAGAAATATTTCCCAATTGAAAAATCCCCCCCCCCCCCCCGCGCCCAGAGCCAAGAAAGCTGAAAAGATGCAAAGGCAAAAGAAATCATCATTTAAAAAATATTTTTGTTTTGTGTAACCAATAATGCTTTTGGTTGGTTGGGTTTATGACGGCCGATTATCAACACGAGGGATATAGGCCCAAAGGGGGGGGGGTGCCCTAAGGGGAGATCTTTCTAAGGGAACCTAACCCGTATTTACTCATGGAAATCCATGGTTCTAAGAAAACCACGAAAACTCCGAACGATTAGGCCGACGGGTGCGATTGGGTTCGAACCCAGCGCCTCCCGTCTGCCAGCTTCGAGAGCAGAACCTCTCGGCCAATGGTGGGGCCAAATCTTTTGGAACAAGATAAAGTAATTCATCTATAACTCATTCTAAACTGTATTACAACTAATCGATGTATTAAATGAATTTTATAACAAGTTATTTTAATGATACTTATAAGTACCGTCAGTAGATAAAGGGTTAAAAGCAATTTCTACAAATATTATCTAGTTCATTATCCAAATTGCTTTCAGTACTAAAATGGCTCATCTTATAAAGAAATTGTAGGCTGGGTGTTGTGATTTGCGATATACTTTTATTATAATGTGTTGTATTATTTTACTGTTTATGTTATTTTTGGGTGTAATTGCAATAACACATCAGTTATTAGATAATTGTTATATTCATTTATTATGCGTTTTACATTATGTACCAGCCTATTATATTAAGAAAAAAAAACATGGTAAAATATATGAGTGAATATCACAAAATGTGAGATTTTGAAAACAAAAATTTTGAAAATTTAAATTGTTTCAAAGTTTCTGATTTTTTTTAAATGTTGATTGAACAGCTGAATAAAGGAATTTATATGTAAAATTGTTAAAATTTGAAGAGCTTAAGTTCATTTTTATCTAATTATAATTATATGTCATTTTCTTGGCATATGTATGCCGGGATAATGACCTCCAGGATAATGACAAGTTCATTCTACACATTATTTTCAAACATTTTTCAACATTCAACACATTATTTTCAAAGAAATATCGAAAAGTTCTTGCTGGTAGCAATGATTTTGCTAACAGCAAGATCTTCATGACTTCTGACTTAACTATGTCAAGAACAAATAGAATTACTCTGCAGAGCCATCTTTATGCCTCGTAAAGAACTAAAATGAGCAGACCAGGACAATGATATTCATTTTCAGTGACAATCATATTATGGAAAATTATTTGTAAAATACAGAATTCTTCTACATATCTATTCTTCTCGGAATACCTTCTACTTATATATGTCTTATACAAGGTATAATTATTAATTAGAAATTTAAAAAAAAATAGAAAAATATATTTGTACATGATAGCAGAAAGCCTTCTATTTTTTAGACATCAAAGTGTGACATGCAAGGAAAATGACAATCTGAAATTTTAAGTCCTTTAATTGCTTTATTTTTGTGTTTTTATGAATATAATACCTCTTAAAAATACTTCTAAGAATATATTGTATTAGAATGTAAAAAAGAAAATTGCATTATATAACATCAAATGGAAATTTTAATGTGCGGACTGCAATTTTCATACTTTTTAATTTTGACCCATATAGTTTATTTATTATTACTAAGGGGCTCGGCCCCCCGCTCTATGACGCTTGCCAACCTTCATGAATTGCTACGCAATTCACATTGTGATCTCTACGCTCTCTCGCCAGTATTCATTTCAACTCTAGCCAGAATGAGTGCTATCCTAAGTCATTATAACGTATTAAATTTACAAATATTATTAATGTATAAAAAAGTAAGGTGAAACTTCGTTGAAAATGTAAATAAAAATGTACCTTGGAAACAGCATTAATTTAAAACCTTAGTGAAAACACAATAAAAAATATTTTTAGTTGGGCCGCTATGCGATCGGAGCAAGCAACATATAAAATTTACAAATATTTTAATTCATAAAAAAGTAATTGAAAATTTTGTTGAAAATATAAATAAAAATGCAATTAATCAAAAGTTTGGCGCTGTGACTTGTTGATCATCATTAATAAAGCTAAGCGAACAGGAAACTGACGTTTAAATTTAAATGGCATGTTAGTTTCAGATGGGGTCTTTCTCCTTTCATTTTGCCTATAGTAGTGAAAATCACGGCTTAAATTAATTTAAAACTATAATAAGACGCTATAAAATATGGTGCGCATCACGCTATCGAACTGTAAATAAAACGTTTTCGCCTGTGTCTAAATACAACCTTGGATCCAAAAGCTGATTCCCTGAATTCCTCCCGTCACCGTAAAACGGACCAATAGCAATTGTCATTCATGTATCGCTCAAACGGTTTGCGTTAAAAGAGAGATTCTGTCTGGATTTTGATTTGCTGAGTGGGTTGGGACATGTGAACTTAACTTAACCACTGAGAATTGTCGCTTTGGCTGTTGCCAAATAGCAAGCTACAAATACAGCCCTTTTTTAGCGCTACGTAAGAGAAATATATATAGATATTTTTTTATATGCTTTTTGTTATAACTAGTGTCAGATTTTGGGTTCGTTTTGATTTGTAGATGGCCTCCTACGCAAATTTTATATGCATCATTTGAAAGTAGACTTTATTTCGAATCGACTTTATTTGTGGCAAAATTAGTATGGGGTGTTTACATTTTTTTCCACGATTTTACCAATGAATGTATTACCGGAACTTTCCTTAAGTTATAAAATTTTAATAGAACTTGATGAAAATTCTTGAGTTACGCTAGAGAACCTCTCACTAGAAACCACAGTGCTGCAACACACCTGTTGAGAAGCACTTTTCTACAGGTTGAGGGAATAATCTAGTTAAAGTATTTATATTTTCTTAAGCGTGTCTAGAAGAATTATGAAAGATAATATTATGTATTATCCTCAATTTATAAAACTGGGTGTTACACATGAAATAATGAAAATAATAATAATTTATTTGATGAATATTCATGATATGTATAGTAAGTGAAAAATCCTTGCTAAATCCAAATTGCATGATGCACAGAAAAATGATGTTAAAAAAAAAAAAAAAAAAAAAAAAAAAAAAAAAAAAACGCTTTTTTTTCTGCTCGGAAGTTAATTACTTAATAGTCTAACATGTTTCAGCAGCACAGTAATTTTGGATGAAATATTTTTACAAATAGGACTATTTTTCGCTTTACGTGTGACGCCATTGTTTCTTGGTAAATATAATATTCATGAAGACAATTTGAATATTTTTAGGGTTCCGTACTTAAAAAGTAAAAACGGAACTATTATAAGATCACTCCTGTGTCTGTCTGTCTGTCACAGCCACTTTACTCGTAAACTATGGAACGTGGAAAGTTCAAATTGGGGGAAATAATAAAGACTATTGAACTACAGATTAATAAATATTCATAAACATATTTAGGAAAAATGTATAGGGCTAATTAAGTTACTTGAAAAAAGAAATCTTTTCTTTGTATGTCGTGTAGAGTATCGTGTGAAAGCTCTCGTAACGCTGAACTCAAAAATATATTTCTTTTAATTTTCGGTATTACACTTTCAAAGTTATGGTCGAAAATGTAGCGCAAAAATATATCCCCCACCCCCCACCCCATCTAATTCCGAATCTACTGAAACTAAAATTCTGAAAAAAATTAGAGGTAGTAGACGTTAGTTCAAACCTTGCAGGAAAATTATACCGATTGTCATGGGTCACTTGGTTTTTGAGAAAATCACATTTTTCCGTTACACACAAATTTCGATTTACGGGCATTCAGCAAAAGTGTTGAGCAGCGCTAGAGGTACCTATCGTAGCAGAAGTATAAAAGCAGTGTTGATCATGAATTTCATAACAAATCGTCGTTAATTAGCCGAGATATTAACCGTTAAAGACACGGACGATTTGGATATACATAATGACGGGGATGGCGTATTCTATAATCCATCACTTTTAAAGCCTAGATAAGAAATTTTAAGGATATATTTGTGTAATGCAATGCCCAGTAGCAGTATAAAAGCAATAAACGTCAAATTGTTAAAAACAGATTAATTTAATGAGAATTAATCACATAAATACTATGGGATTCGCGACTAGTTTGCATTGAGTATCTCTCTCAATACACCTACTGTGTCTTTAAAGGTTAACTAAAAACCTGTATGGAAAAACGCGGCACAGACCAAATAGTCCAGGCAATAGAGACCGTATAGGTACTCTAACTAGCAAAATTAATGGTATTACTGGAAATTGGCTTCCTAGATGTTTTTTGGGTCGCTGAATCCGAATTTGTAACTTCCCACCAAAATTTCCCCCAGCAACCCCCCCCCCCCAAATTTTGGTAAAAAGCCCCCCAAAAAAAGTTTTATTGAAAAATTCCATTGTTTTATTGTTTTAGAGAAAAAGTATTCAGAAATTCATAAAGTAGACAAAATTTGCAACAAATTAGATATATGACATTATGACGTAGGATGAAGGGGAAGGGTGGATCTGCCTCGGAACATGCGCACGGTGTTGCGTGGAATAAGTTGCTCAATTCCACCTAACCACTCACACGTTTACATTCGCCCTGCCATCTCCCCTCCGAACTTTCCTTATAAGGTTTACTTTAAGTTTTTTTGGGTCGCTGAATCCGAATTTTTAACTTACCCTCAAAATTTCCTCCCCCCCAAAATAGTTGTTATTAACTTAAATTTCTTATTGTTTTAGGGGAAAAGCATTACAAAATTAAGAAACTAGACAAAACTTGCAACAAATAGAATATATGACATTATGACGTAGGATAAATGGGGAGAGAGGGGGCTGCCTTGGAACATTCCCCGCGAGCTTTTCTCAAAAACCAAATTTTTTCAAAAAATCAATTTTTTGGGGGTTGCCGGGAGAAATTTTGGTGGGAAGTTACAAATTCGAATTCAGCGACCCAAAAAACATAAAGTGAGTCGAAATCCAGAACTAGTATTAATTTTTCCAGATAAAATCCCCTATTGTTTGGACTTCACAATTTAGTGCACGTAGCGCCGCAGTGCAGGTTCAGAGGCAGCCCTCAACCTCCCCGTTCATCCTAATTCATAATGTCATATATCCTATTTATTGCAAATTTTGTCTAGTTTCTGAATTTCGTAATGCTTTTTCCCTAAAACAATAAGAAATTTAAATTAAAAACAACTATTTGCGGGGGGTTTCGGGGGGGGGGGGTATTTTTGGGGGAAAGTTAAAAATTCGGATTCAGCGACCCAAAAATCTTAAAGTAAACCTTATAGAGAAAGTTCGGAGAGGAGATGGTAGGGCGAATGTAAGCGTGTGAGTGGTTATGTGGAATTGCACAACTTAATTTACGCAGCACCGCGCGCTTGTTCCGAGGCGGATCCCCCCTTCCCCTTCATCCTAAGTCATAATGTCATACATCTTATTTGTTGGAAAATTTGTCTACTTTCTGAATTTCTAGATACTTTTTCTCTAAAACAATAAATACAATTTTTTAACAATAATTTTTTTAATAAAAACCTTTTTTTGGGGGGGGGAGCTTTTTACCAAAATTTGGGGAGGTTGCCGGTTGAAATTTTGGTGAGAAGTTACAAATTCGGATTCAGCGACCCAAAAAACATCTAGAAAGCCGATTTCCAGTACTACCATTAATTTTGCTAGGTAAAATTCTCTATTGCCTGGACTAAAAGCGGTGTTGCTAATTTGCTACCTCCTTCGAAGCTTTGCAAAATGCCATGTTTAAACTTTGAACAAGGGTTTTGTTTTACAAGGAGTGGGCCAACCTTGTTAATTACAGATTTTGATTATTTTAATATATGTTATAGAGTAGAGACCCCTTAGTGTCAGGTTCAACGGATTTTATCCAACGCTCCCTAGTTCTTGAGAAACCGGGGGGGGGGGTCTAATAATAAATAGTACATAACTTAAATACTTACATTGCAACCGCGATGACAGGTTGGTCGTAGCTCAGTTGGTACGGTGTTCGCTAGCTGATCTGCGGGCCCGGGTTCCGAACCCAAACGCGCTACATTTGTTTTTCTCGTTTTTTGTTTTATAAATATACTTGTAATTATCAGATAATAATTTCAATTACAAATTTTAATATCATACATTATTTATAATGTTAGCAAACTTAAATGTATCATTTTTTATTTTTAAACCATTATTTCTCATCCTTTAAAGAGGTTTAAAAAGAAACGAACAGAATAGGATAAGATTTAAATAAGATTTATACAGAATAGCCATATTTGACATTATTTAGGCTTCATATCTCTTTGAAATTTTGCGGTATAACCGTTCATACTTTTCTAGTATACATACAGCTATACCAAACCCTACGTTGTATAGTTTTTACGAAGTCTTATTTTTCTTTAAAAACGATTGTTTTTACAATACAATTCAAAATTCATATACTTATTGTACGGAACCCTATGAGTGCGAATAATTCTAGCACTTGACCATTTATTTATACTGAAAACGGTTCAAGTTAATAATTAGTTTTTTATTATTATATGTATATTCAATAATATCTTTTCTTCACAGTAAATATAATCTTCGAAATTTGCATCTGAAATCGTCGTAGCAATATAGAGTTATCGAATGGAAAAATCTCTACCTTTTTAATACGAAAAGTGCTTTGAAGTGGCATAAAAGTTGCTTTCGATGCTTTGTCAAGATGAATTAAAGGTTTTCTAACCAGAGTTGATGTTTTAGAAATATGATATATACTAAAAACATCGGTGTATAGTGATAAATCATGCTTTATTTGATAGTCCTGCATTGTATCAAGGAAATG
Source organism: Maratus speciosus (assembly GCA_963932465.1). Lineage (NCBI taxonomy): Eukaryota > Metazoa > Arthropoda > Arachnida > Araneae > Salticidae > Maratus > Maratus speciosus. Next base: position 293,580,312 of record OZ010788.1, on the reverse strand, counting down.
TTGAAAATGCCGTCCATTGAATGCTCTGTCAACTGAACAAGACAACATGTTGAGCTGTATAAGATAGCTAAGGATAAAATAGGAATAATAATCCCTATTTATTGTACTATACAAGGTAGTTGGAAAGGTCATGCCCAAACGGAACGTGTGGGTGTGTCAGGTCATGAGGAGCAAGAATTACATAGGAAGTAGAGATCGGAAAAGCGATCGTGACGGTGCAAGTGCATCCTGACCGCGATGCAAGGAAAATATAACAAAGGGTGTCAAAATACTTTTATATTACAACTTAATCGGAGTGCAAAATACAAAGGAAAAATGTTACAACTCATAACAAGTGCTCAAAATGTGCCCCATTAGCCATTATGCATGCTTCACATCGGCGCAGCATGGAATCGCGACCACGTTCCAAATGGCCCTTAGTGTCCTGGGCACGTGCTGCCGCTACAGCGATCCGCGCCATCAGGTCCATGGCCGATGGAACGTGCGTCTCGTACACCAGAGACTTAATATATCCCCAGAGGTAGAAATCCACACTGTTTAATTCCAGGGATTGCTGTGGCCACGGTACCGGGCCGATTGGTACGTGTTCGCGATTTCGTGCAGTGCCGATGTGAAGCATGCATCACGATTAATGGAACATATTTTGAGCACTTGTGATGAGTTGTAACATTTTTTATTTGTATTTTGTGCTTCGATTAAGTTTTTTGTAAAATAAAGGATTCTTACACCATTTGTTATATTTTCTTTGCGCCACGGTCACGATGCAATATCACAGTCACGATCACGTTTCTGACTCCCAGTTCCTATGCAGTTCTTGCTCCTATTGACCTGACACACCCACACGTACAGTTTGGGAATGACCTTTTGAAACATCCTGCATGCATTACTACAAGATTTCTTTCAATCAAGAAAGAGTGAAGTGCTTTAAGAGCATAAATAAACAATAGTAATTTCCACGCAGAGTTGCGAAATCCCCAGGCATACAGCATATTATTCATATTAAATTAAAGGGAAAGATATTTGAATTACGAAAGAACTATTAAGCTATGTTATACAGAAGCAGAGTCTTGTAATATCCATGATGATGTTAGGTATTTACCAAACGTTACTTATAGCGGAACTGAGTAAAGTTACTTAACATAATTTAAGTTTTTCAGATAATGAAATTTTTCACTTACATTTTTATATGTACTGCATATATATATATGGCATTCTCACAATCTTTTGACTTTCGGGGAAAAAATGTGGTGAAATTAAACCTGCTTAAATAACATTTTTATCTGATAGACGAATGCCTTAATGATTCAAAATAAAGAAAAAATTATCAGCAGCGAAAAATATTTTATTTAACTGAGGTTTAAGTTAAACTTGCGCGTTTAATTTCCCTTACCATTTTACCACTATAACTATTTGTTTTCTTCTAAATTTTTACTTATAATGAATTTGCATAGTACCCACAGGACATTCAAATAAGAAATAATAAAAATGTATTACTTTTAATACAGAATTTTTTTATAACATTGTCTTAAAGGGGTGTTAAAGAAGGAACGGTAAGGTTAAAAAAAGGGGATGGTATAGAAAAAAGGGACGGTAAGGAAAATTACCACCTATTTTTAGGCAAATCATGTTAAGACTAAGTGTTGCCACAATGTTCATTGATTTTTAGAAACTGTTGTTAACATTGGATTAAATTATTATTTTTTTTTATTTACCTCGAAAAGTGCAGGAATAAACCTTGGGCACAGTAAGACTACCAATAAAGCCACGATCTTGAAATTGATATTTAAATGCTGATTTAAATTCTGCAACAAATTTCCTGTCAAAGAATTTTAGATTTTCTTTCTCTAGCGTACTTCTACATGAGAAAAAAACTTGAAAAAAAATTCTGTGGATGCATCTGAAGTGATTTTCTGTATAAGTATACCAAGAAGGACGGCAGGGATGAAAAACCCAGGGACGGAGTTTAAAAAATAATATCAACCGTAAAAATATGTGCAGGTTAATTTTTTGCTACATATTTATATAAAAAAAATCTGTCCCAGTTTTGGAAAAAAATTACATCGAATTACTTTCATTGAAACAATTATATACAGACAGCGCCAAACTTAAAAATCAACATAAGGAACACGGGATGGTATGTGAGTTTTTCTGGTATTCGGAACACCCACATCGTCCAAAACTTATTTATCTCGTTATTATTGTTATGCAATCATGCAATGGGATGTTCCCAAGTATATAAAGTAAAAAAAAAAAAAAAAAAAAAAAAAAAAAAAAACAGAAAAGTGTATTAAAATAAAAATTATCATTCAGGGACATGAAAGTCAAAAGATTGTGAGAATACCCCATATATGAGGAAACTAATTTATTAGAAATTATGGAAGTGTTTAGGTAGCGCGTTTTTCTAAAATTTAGATAGAAATGCTTTAAGAATGTGGTTGTACTTCTCATTTCGTGTATAATAATGCTTATATAGAAATCTGTTAAATATAGTAAATTCTCTGAAATCACGAACAGTAAAATGCAATTGTTTGGTATCCGAGTGAGATCTGCAAGAAAAAAAAATATTAAAAGGCAGAAAACCAACGTTTGACAATGCACCAATAATACGCAAATAGCAGCAAACAGCTGTTTCGAATCTACAAGCGATATTCTTCTTTAGTGCAAGATGCGTGCTAGAAAAAGCAAGGCTGGGCAAAACCACAGAGAGGCTTATATACCCGATACGGGTAGCGAACGAGCCAAAAACAACGAATGAGAGATAAGCAGATTAAAAAATGATTTGACAAGTAGGGACATCTACCGGAGAACGGAAGAAGAAGAAACCAAAAGAGGGACACTAAATGGACCCTATTCAGGTGACGTCAGACACCAGAGCTGGAGGTATGTTGATCTGTTATTCTAGTCACTGCACCGCCAAAATATCAGTATGCTCAGGCGCAAACACTGGTAGCAGACGACTTTAGCCTTGACACAGGCTACATCCATACATTTTAACTGATAATTTGCAAACTTAGGAAATTTTCTCGCAAACAGAACAACATTTTGAATTTATATTGTAATATATTAAGATTATGCTGCTACAACAAAGAATTGTTTTGCAGTATTTTTAACAAACAAGCATTAATAAATCACACTCCATACACTGCTATGCTAAACACCGCCAGTAAATACCGCCAGCAGCGGAATTTTAGCCTCGACCTCAGGTTGCGTGCATAGGGTCCATTAATGCTTTCAAAATACTTGGTGAAATAAGAAGTACTAGATAAGTCATTGAGTAAAGAGTGATATTTTTCTTTTTCTTTCTGTCTCCGGTAGATGTCGCTACTTGCCCACTCAGTAGTTTTATATTGTTTTTCTCTCATTGGTTGTTTTTGGTACGTTCGCTAACCGTATCGGGTATATAAGCCGACGCCTCTCTGTCGTTTTGCTTTGCCTTGCTTTTTCTAGCACGACGTACCTTGTTCTATCTCGCGTAAGATTCAAAACAGCTGTTTGCTACATTTTGTGTATCATTTGTGCATTTGTAAATGTTGCTTTTATGCCTTTTAATATTTCTGAACAAAAGACTTTATTTCCTTTTTTTTTTTTTTTTCAAAAAAAAAAAAGTTTTCAAATTTTTTTTTTTTTTACTTTTTTCATGCAAGGTGTCCCATAATTTCACATGATTTTCAAACTGGAATAAAAAGCAAGTTCTAAGAGCTATTAAAATTAATGTTATAGCATATTAATGAGTAAAGAAGAGTTCTTTTTTCGTATAGCATCTATATATCATTTCAGGAATTTCTATTCTATTCTGAAATTTCTATTTTATTCAGAAATTCCGATTCCATACAGGAGTTACCAAAGAGAAGAAATTTCACTTTATGAAATCACGAAATTTTGTTCATTAAATTTAGCAAAAACTACTAGTTGTTATTTCTGGTGTGAATTCGAAATGTCGAAACAAAAACAATAAACTTCTGAAATGCAAGCTAATGATGTAAATGGGTTAATAGATTTCCTTGTGTTAATAACAAATGTCACCGACAGTTCTCACTGCGCTCTGTCAAACTTTATGTTTGTAACATAAATGATTTTGAAAATGTCGCCGTTGGTTCGACGAAACGATCCTCAATCTTAATAAAGATGTTTTATCAATTTTTATAGCATTATTTTACTTAATCACTTTATGTTTGTTCAAATTAACATATAACGATGGATCAAAGCTCGCTCAGTTTTTACCCTTCATTCTGCACTGTAAAAAATGTATGTAACATTACTCCATAAATTTTGGTGGCAGCCTTGTTGCCTCTATTTTTTTTTTTTTTTTTTTTTTGTGAGTAATTTAACCTATATAGTTGGTATTACGTTACGGTGATGTTTAATATTACACCAGTTATATCAGTTTAAATTACATTTTTATATAAGTTAAATTACTCCTTAAAATTGGATGCAGCATGTTGCCACCAATTTTATAGAGTAACGCTACATACATTTTTTACAGTGTGTTTAACTATTGAAACGCGAATGATAAGGCTTTTTTTTTAATCGTTATTTAGAGCATCCTTAGAATGAAGACAATGCAACAACATACGTCAATGAAATCTGATACTAAATGAAGGGAATTGTATAAAACGCCAGCCTAACTTACGATGTACTGTTTATGATATGTCAGACACAGTAAATAAATTCACACACCAGTAACAAAGAATGACATTTATTGACAGCCATAGCAAAACATGGAACTTGTGTTATTGCATAGATATCACATTTTTCACAAGAGATTGGACTGGAGGACGGCTTCCGCTTACATCACTGATGCAACGTACACAAATGTATGAAAACACGCACATTTTCTGTGTCACATAAGACGCACATCAAAAATACAGCTACTCTCGAATTATTTTAATGTAATATAATGAGAAAAAAATTAAAAGTTCATTATAGCAATTTTTTTAAGATATAGCCTGAAACTTGAACCTATTTTTACTGAAGCTTTAACCTTTACGTTTAGTTTATTTTTCTAATCTATGATGTAATAATAATTTTTTTTATTCTATCTAAAAGCTTTTCATCTGTTTTCTACTAACTCAGTGTAAAATTTTAATTCGAAGTATGAATTTGAATTTGTTCATCTTTTATCGATATTTTTTAATTTGTTAAACGAAGGTATTTATGATTCATAGAGACTTAAAAAAGAAATTTGAATATGTTATGAATTTGTTCGATATTATTGAGGATCACCAGTGATGTCTAATTGAATTGGTTATAAATCATAATTTTCTTATTGATTTTGATGGTTTTCCGCAGCTCATCAACGAAAGGTGTATCGCAATTTATATATAAAATTCAAGTAAAGTAAAAACAAAAATTAAATATTCAGAGGAAATAGATCTTAATTGGTTAAAATAAGAATATTATTTCATTAAACAACTGTTTTTAGTAAGCGAATAATTTTTATTTCAGCTAGAAAAGATACGCAGTATTGCAAATTCTATTTTTAAGTATAACTTGTTTATTTAAATAAATATTAACTTCTTAGTATTATTTTATTAGGTATGGTATTTTTTTTTCAAAGGTTATAAAATATGATTTATATAAATAAAAGTTTCCTTAGACATATTTATAGCTGATGTTATTTTTTAAATATTTAGATTGTTTGAAATACCTTTGAATGTTAGTCATAGATTAATTTTAACAGATTAACCGTTGAAATGTTCTGTCGAAATATGCCAAACGGCGCTGTAGCGCTTTTCTTATTTTATATCGAAAATTCCCAAAGGAAAAGTAGCTCTTATTATATTCATATCGTTCAGTATCTGAAATGTTTTATTGAAAAGTAATAATTTAAAATGATGATGATAACAACAAAAAATGTATATCTTGTAGAGTTTTCATTTTAAATTTTAAAATGCTGCAAACAAAACATCAGTAAAACTGATCTTGATAAATTCGGAAGAATCCCGAAGAATCGGTATTTACACATCAAGATTAAACATAATAGTTTCTTTCGACATAAAATACCACCAGCACGATCAAGTTACATTACCTCAAACTGTTATTATAGTACAGGTATACATCCCATCTATAAACAATTATATACCGAAATATAAGAATCGTTATATTTTTTAATTATTAACTGCTTTTAAAGTGCGTTTATGTTTTTATTTTATTTTTTCTCTCTGGCTTAAAAAAGTAATAAAAATAAAAATTAAATGATGCTTTTCTTTTAAACAATTATGTAAGATATTTTTAGAAAGCATATCAGAGTTTTTAAATTCAAAAACTAATTGAGAAAAAATAGATAAATACCTCCAGCGATGTCCAAATATGAAATATTAATTTTAAAATTTCATTTAAGGAATCATTTTTTCTTTTGTTGCCGTTGATCAATTAATTTTCCATTGAAAATAGTTTGTGCAATTTTCTAAACGTAAACGATAATGTCAAATTTTTAACAAATGTTTCGATAAAGGTTGCACATTTTCTTGGGAAATACCCATACAATTCTTATGCCAAATGACACAATAAAACAGTAATGTGTTCATCAAACGCTTTCACTATAGTATAGTAATACAATCATGGGAAAATTGAGGCATAATTATATTAAAAATAATATTTATTTTATATATTTTTTAGTTACAATTTAGGGATTCAGATATAGGTTAATACTTTTTTTTTAAATTTAAATTTCATGTTTTAAGATATTGCTTTATTGTATGTCATTTAGTTTACAAAAAAACTATAAATATAGTCTATATTATTAACTCTACAATTACAAATAAAATATTTTAGTTAAAGATACAAAAATTGATACGAAAATAGAACAAGATTACTTTTTTGATTTCTTATACACATTTTATGTCACATTACAGAAACATTTACCATATTTATTTTTTACAATTTTCAGTCAATGAAATTTCAATATCTTCTACAATGCCATCGTACTGTAACTCTAAAAAAGATCTTTCAAAATTGAACTAATTAGTAATTTGAAAGATACACAACTTTTTTCTTATTTGTTAAAGGACTTCAAATTGTAAAGTTTTGATGAATAATAATGTAAACAAAAGAACATTGCGAGTTTAAAAATAAATCCATATACAAATTAACATTTGTGACATTAATCAAATTAATAAATTATTCGAAGATTAATTTTTATACATATGAAAAATAAAATTTTGCCAATATTGATTCAAATAGTTGATATACGTTAGGATATTGAAGCTTTTAAACATAGTTTTTGATTACTTTTGCTTACTGAAATAAATTTTCACAAGAAACGCTTATGCAATAATGAAATTACATCTTTTATATCATTATACATCTATTACTTATCAAGAATGTAAGGTAGTTCCTGAATAAGGAAATTTTTAATTTTATTGCCAATCAAACTATGTATACATTTTCTTTGAATGCAATAAAAGACGAAAAATGGATCTCTTTTATTTATAAATAGACAAATAATTAAATTTATTCTTTATTGCGTATATTTCTTTAAGAAAACATGGTTCTTTTCATGTAACACTACATTCCATTTGGTAACATGGTTTTCTGAAAGGAAAGAGAGAATGGAGAATTTAACGCATGTTACTTCACTCAAAGGCTTTTTTTTTTCTTTTTCTTCCGAAACTACGCAAATACAATTAAGGTTTAAACTTGTATAATACTTCCTGTTAAATTGATACTTTGACTTGAACGGTGTCAGCAAAAGCGATGAAATTGCGTAAAAACTTATTTAACATGTTAGATTATTTTTATTAATTTATTTCATTTGATACTATTAAATGTAATTGGAACAGTGTAAAAAATGTCCAGTACAGGAAATGAACTGGGGAAACTCTGTCTAGCATAATTCCTTTTGGCCGACATAATGCTAGGATAGAGTGTTGGTATGTTGAGATATAGATCCTAGGTTCGACTTCTTGTCTCAAAAATTTTCTCCCAGTTGAATTTTAAAAGAAAATCTCATAGGATTTCAACAATTGAGACAAAAACATTTCAGTATGCTATACTAAAAAATATTCGTTTCATTACAAATCAAATCCCGAAACATTTTATTCAAAAACACGACAAAGTTGTAATTTCATTATTACTAAGTTATTTTCTTTTCTATAATCTCAAGTAAATATGAAGAAAGCTTTGATTTTTGTGCCTCTGTTGACTTCTTCATAAAAATAATTCTCTACGTAAAATAAAACAATCTATAATTCAACCTAAAATATCTCTAGATCCACAGTTATCACAATTCACTGACATATATTATATAAACACAGATGTACGAACAGCATGTATAAAATTAATGAAGCTTTAAAACAAGCTCATATTAAACAAGAAATACATCTTTAGCTGTGATTGTTTGAGTCCAGCTATTAATATTTACAGCAGTATTAGTTGAGCATTCTCAATACTTAAAGCAAATGATATCTTCATACCTTTTAACAACAAATATGTACTTCACATTCAAATACCATCATTAGACATCAATCGTGTTGCGTTTGCTTACAAAATTCTTCGTGCAAATTTCATGTTAATCTGTACAGTTTTGGCCCCTTCTACATGGATGGCATATAAAAATTCTAATTTTGTTTCATAAGTTGTTTAGATGAATATTTATAGATTCCTGTATAGAATACATCATTTATTTCTAAAGTGGCTAAAAATTAAAATTTCTGAAAAAATGAAAGATAATACAGCAATAATAACTCTGTCACGTTCGAAATAATAACTCAATTGGTGCTTGATTAATTATTGAAATTGCGAAAGGTTTCCGATTTTTAGTATCATATACAAAATGTTTTCTGAAATGCATTTTCAGTTTCAGATGATTTTGAATGTAATTTGGCAATACTTCGCTTTTGTTTTGTAAATTAATAGCAAGTATAGTAAAATTATCTATATCTTTAAAGAAAGTACTTACAAATTTTTGTTAATTTTTAAACAATGAAAAATCAAAAATATGTTTAAAATTTTTTATATGTTTTATATGTTTTTTTTATATGTTTAAAAACTGATATGTGTTTCTTTTGTAATATACTTGAAATAATTGACTTTAATTTATGCAATCAATTTCTACAGATATTTTTTACCTTTTAAATTATCGGTATGGCTATGATTTTATTAAATTCATTAGAATATTTACGCTGAATATTAATTTACTTTTTCAATCCAACTTTGTAGAATTATTCACATAAAGGTTTCATGAAAATAAAGCTCAATTTCAAATAATATTTAAGTAATTCTAACTATTGTGCTTAATATTTTGATACCACTTTTTAAATAAAATGATGAAAATATGTAGTTTCTAATTTTACCATAGATAATTTAAAAATTGGTATTATTTTTTTCATGTAAATTGGCAAAACAATTTTTAAGTTCTGTTTAAAATGCTTTTTAAATAAAATGACAAAAACAAATAATTTCAGAGTAACCATTATATTGATTTTTAAATTATATTACGTTCGCGTGTAGAAAATAGTAATGAAGATAGTGTTCTTTAATTTTTGTGCAATGAAACGGGCCATGGTTTATAAAATTGAATTAATACAATACATCCATCTTAAGAGAAACTGCACAGGAAATTAACAATTTAAAACATTTAACACCAAAACTGTCACTCACAACATCATCACTATTCCGTTCTATACAACAAACACTTACCAATTTCTTTCTTATGATTTCCGGAGCTTACATTCCCCCAATACGCATTTATTAAATTTTTTACATAATGTTTCTTCCAAAAAAAAGAACTCAGAAAGCATTTCTTTCTCCGAAAAAATAACCGATTTAATGTATCATCCATGTAAATTCAAATTTTCCTCCTCATGTTTAAATTTAGTTTTTGCTCAAATTTGGTGTGAATTTTCATGGGAAAAAAAGATTAAATTCTGTAAAATACTTGTCTTTCTTAATAGGTGAATATTTACAATTCAAATCAAGAATATAATGGACCCTTTAGAATTTATATTAAGTTAATCCTTAATTGTTAAAATTTTAAGATAGTATTTCGAAGAAAAAAATGACCGATAAAAAAAAAAAAAAATGTTTTTTTCACAAAAGAAAAAGAAATAATGAATGAGCTATGTAATTCAAGTATTTTTAGTCACATATACATTTTACAAATTTAAAGCAAACACTTAAGAAAACATCAACATAATTTTTGTTTTACTCAGTTTAATAGCTGAATATTCAAAATTTTATCAGTAATATGATCGGGCCTGTAGTACATGTAAGTATCGGATAATTTCGTTTTTCTAAACATAAGATTTTATTTTAACAGGCCTATATGTACCGCTCTTTGTAGAAACATTCACAAACCAGAAGAATGTGGTATTTTTTATATAACAAAAAATCAATTATATTTTATTAGAGTGATCCCTAAACATTTTATACCTGAAAATTACGATTAGGTAATTAATGAATTACGCAACTTAAATTTAGAAAAAATATATCTGTTCCAGTTTTAAAAAGATGTTTTATTATGATTCTAAAATAATTGCAATTAGATTCACTTAATTAAATCAGCAAACGTAGCGTAAGCATCCGAATCAAACATATGAATTGACAAAATGTTGGATTTTATGATTTTACTGTGTTTTAATAGATGTACATTTTCCCGTTGCGGTAAATGCTAACATGTCGAAATATCTTTTTTGATTTCTTATGCCGTATAACCTTTAGCAAAAGTTATCAGAAAAATTGTTTCATTTGTTAGTTTTTATGGTACCGCAAAGATATAAGCTTACTAAAAATATATGTTTTTTAAAATATTTTATTAAGTACTTGTTTTATGATTATTTATTGATTATTGTACACGCAATAATTTTAGCTGGGATAGTATATTTTAAATGAACCCAAGAACGCATCATAAACCTGTATTAAAAAGACACCGTACTGTATCCACAATAGGCATACGCCTATTGTGGACTCTTGCAATATAAAATTTTGAAAAATCATTTCAAAAGACTACGTCATTTGTATGTGCCTTTAGTTTAACGGGAAGTGTTTTGTATGGTGGATTAGGACTCTGGGGAACTCGGTTCAAAACAAAGCAAAGCAACGTTTGAATATTGTGTCTGTCTTTATCGTATAATGTTGACTCCATTAAAATAAGCTTTTTGACAAAATATTTTAAAATCTATGCATTTACAGCAAAATAACTTATTTGGGAAAGATATTTTGTGTAACGAGATTAACCAACATCGAATTTACAACAGGTTATCTTGCTCCAATCAACGTGCATTCTAGCATGACGGGTAAATAGACCTGCAATCTTCCTCTGAAAACTGGTTTCAAGTAAATGGGTGAAACACTATTTACAGAAATTTGAATGGATGTTTCATTTTATGTATTTTCCTATTACTGAAATTATTTGAAGAAACTTGGTTTAATTCAATACCCTTTTATTTTTTGTTATTTTAGTGCAATTTGAATAAATATGTAGCGATTTACATCAGGCAGTTTAGGAACCACTCTTTTATTACTTTGATGAAAGACCATAAGGAACATTTATTAGAAGATCATTCATAATATAATAAAATGTATTTACATAAATATTGTGTGACATCGATATTTACTTTTATAAAGTTTATTATATTTCCTTTCTTGCATTACACAAAATATACTAATTTTATATTTTACACAAAATAAGAAAACAAAACTGTTAATTTAAATAAACAACAACAACAAACAAAATACAAGAACTATTCATTAAATGTTTTATAATACTTTTTAAGATTTTAACCCTTCGAAGTCCATTTTATCTGGATTTGTGTTAGCATAGTTAAAAACTGAATGCGTTTACAAAAAAAAAAAAAAAAACGAATATAATCAATTGTAACGAAATATATCGAACGTTAAAATTTTTTTGACTAAATCAGTATGTATGTATGTATGTTGAATATATATATATGTTTAATATATATATATATATATATATATATATATATATATATTACTTATAATAATCGTATAACTTCTTAAATAGAAACTATTGAAGCATCATATATTTTTTATATTATTAAATTACTCGGGCTTCGAAATAAAAATTATCTTTAATTCTTAAGATTAATATATTACGAGACGTTCATTTTTATTTTCAAATTGTATTGTTTATGGTCTATTGTAATATATATATATATATATTTTTTTATTATTTAAGTCGTTATAAAAACTCAATTCTATCTATTACCCAATTCTATTTGCCAATCTACCCTTTACGTATGTTATAAAAAAAATTCACATAGGATTAATTATAAAACACAAAAACAGTTTTTTTTCTAAATTTAATACCCCAGACTTTATCAACAACTTTAATCCAAAATATAAAAATAAATGACGCATGATGTTCCTGTTACTCTGTAAGTTCACTCCTTGAATGCGTAACCGTAACATACCAAAGCACAACTTTTCCTTACGATGAAGTAGTCTTGATTTTCAAAGGGTCAAAGAGTGCGCCTTGAAATATTCCTTCTTGAAGAATATCATTCTCTTCCCTAAGCAACACTTTCATATCACTTTAACTTAGTATTAAATTCCTAGGTCGCTTTTTATAAATCACTCTAGAATGCATGCCGAGTCTGTCCTCCAACATGTGTTCTCTGAAATGCCAAATATCCTTCGTTGAAGTTTTCTCATGTTATCTAAAAGTACTTGAGGCGAAGAGTCCAGTTTATAGGCTTCTTGATAATGTAATTTGGCTGACGTATAATTACCCTGTAGGAGAGAAGAACAAAGCTAAAGAAAATACTTATATTCTATATAATATTTTTATATCAATACACAGGGTCTCAGGACACTTAAGGGTTACACTCAAGGTTAACTTTTCAACAATTTTTGTATATTTTTTAAAATATGCTTCAAATGATGAACTCACTGCATTATAATGTTCAACTAAAAATGAATTTCGAATGAAAAATTAGCTGCATATTTATTTAAAATTTAAAAATAAAAGTTTTTTTTTTAAAATGGCATTTTTAAAATTCCCAACAACTTTTTTTAAATATTGATATTGTTGCCCATTTTTTTTTATTTTTAAAAATTTTTTTTTTTTAGATTTTCAAATTTGACACAAGACTGCCCATGGATTTTTAGTTACATCTAATATTACGTTTAATACATTTTTTTACTAATATATATAGGGTGGACATAATTAAACTACAAGTGTTCAAGGGATGCTGGAGAGAAAACTACCGGGTATATTCCAGTGAAATTTGGTATCTACACGTTTCAGAACATGCGCAAGTCAAATATGCAAAAAAATCGCCATTTTCAGCCGATAGATGGCGCTGTACCGTATTTAAACTTTCACCGGTGGCATATACAACCTCCAAAATCGATAGACAGAGCATAATGGCATTCTAAGAGGCATATAAATAATATAAAATATCATTTACAGTCTATCAAAATTCCCTACAATTCGCTTCAGTAATTAAATTTTTACAGTATCATGTAATAAAATTTAGCATAAATAAGATCACAAATTAAACAATCCATAAAGACGCTTTGGAAAATAAGCCATTATTTTTTCAATGAAATTATTGCATGATGTGCTCAATATGTTAACCACCAGATGCAACCACATGCTGAAAACGTAAAACAGCATGGTCCACCGTCGCATTTAAAATCGGTTGTGTAACACACCTCACGTGTACCGTTATGCTAGATTTCAATTCAGCAACAGAAGCATGTCGTTCTCTATAAACCATATCTTTCAGATGTCCGCACAGATAAAAATCGCAAAAATTAAGGTCCGGTGAACGTGGGGGCCAAGCGTTGTCGAAACCTCTGCTTAGGACTTGGTTCGCATCAAAGGTATCATGCAGCAATTTTTTAACATCTTTAGCGATGTGAGGAGGTGCTCCGTCCTGCATAAATACCCTGGTTTCTAAACAATGTCTCTCTTGCAATGCTGGAATCAATTGTTGGTTCAACATCACACCGTAGCTAGTCCCTGTAGCACTACATCGTTTCAGACCACTTGGAGTTGGGGTCTCAAAGAAATATGGGCCCACAAGAAAATCACAAGTCATTCCACACCATACAGTTACGTAATCGGAATGGAGGGGTTCTTCACGTTTAGCGTATTGTTTGTTCTTTCAACATATCCTGCAGTTATGCGCATTTACACTACCTGATAGTGTAAAATGCACCTCGTCTGTCCACAATATTATCTGTATCCAAGCGTCATCTTCATTGATTTTCGACAGGACGAGGTTTGCAAAATCAAATCTTAGGGTGTCATCATGAGGTTTCAATTCTTGAAGAATTTTAATTTTATACGGATAACGCCGAAGAATGTGGCGCAACACTTTATGCACAGTTGACCAGGGAAGAGGTAATGTCCGAGCCACACTTCTTGTGCTCACTTGTTGCAGCATACTGGTTCCTGAACTGCTACTAGTAGTCGCAATGGCGTCATCAATTTGTTGCACTCTTTCCGGGTTTACGGGACGTCGCCCTTTTGTGCCTGGAATAACACCCAATTCTCCTGATTTTTCAAATTTTAAAATCATATTTTTCAATTCATTGACACTCATTGAATCTGTTCTTAATCGTTTCATACGCCGGTATTCTTTCAGAGTAGCTGAATAATTGCTACCATTCTGATAGAATATCTTCACTAACAATGCACGTTCCTTCTTATTCAGAGTCATGACTGGCCTTTACTCAATGTATTGATGTTTTATACTGTTCAATGGGCTTAAAATTTGCATATATGGCGTCGATAAGCATTGAAACACGGTATAGCGCCATCTATCGGGTGACAATGGCGATTTTTTTTTCATATTTAACTTGCGCATGTTCTGAAACGTGTAGATACCAAATTGCACTGGAATATTCCCTGTAGTTTTCTCTCCAGCATCCCTTGAACACTTGCAGTTTAATTATGGCCACCCTGTATATATATTTAGTGAGAAATGATGAACTATAACACACCTTCATAATCCTTTATTTAAAATATAACAAAAAACCTGCAGGCTAATTCCATGCCCGATGTATCACATATATAGTAAAGAACATGTACAAAACCACTTAACCTTAGCATTTTTAAAGCAGGAAAGTGACGAAAATGTGAACATGGAGAAAAGCCATTTCAATTTTTAATTTGTGTTGGTAATTTCGCTGGGTGTATTAACAAAATTTACAATTTCTCGCGATATAATTATCGTATGGGTAAAAATGGGGTGTCAAAATATTCACATTTAAACAATCTTCCAATTAATACAAAAAAAATCTATTTTTTGATCAATTTTGAGGCAAACTGTCCCCGTAAAGCTTCAAAACTTTCGAAATTTACAATTTTTTATACGTTAAACTCCTATCTTCTATGAAGATTTTGATATAATTGTTTCCTTAAACTTCCCATTAGAACAGAGGTTATGACTTTTAGAATTATACCAGCTCAATAGCTGAAGCGATGTTTTAGAAACTTTGAAGTCATTTTCCTCGATACGACATTTTTGGTCATAACATGCAGGATATCAAAAAAACTTCTCAATATTTATTCATGAAACTATCAAAATATATGTTTCATGTCAGTCTGTATTATCTTTACCTAAAATTTACTTTTTATTGTTAAAAAAAATAGTTTTTGGTTGAATATATTTTTGCAGATTTTCAAAATTTTGTATTAGCAAAATAGAACTCCGTATGAAAAATATAAAAAGGCTTTGAATGCAAATTTATTTAGATTCAGAGTAATTATTATAAGGTGAAGTATAATTAGGCACCAAAAACTTTCATTCTAGTTGCAAAATCCTGCACGTAAGCTGTCAAACCAATTTTTCTGCTCGACAAACATATGACAGTTTGAAGGCCCCTATAAATATTAGTTTCGAATTTTATAATTTTTTTTTAAATATATGAAATGAAAGAACATAGATATATCTTTCTTACCTCTAAAAATCGTGTTTTAAAATCATATACGACTTAAGATATTAAATGTAGAAAGTGGCCTTTTTTATTTTTTTCTCTATTATAAGAGTCCTGAGACCCCTTAAAATAATGGACTCTATTTTATATGAACGTTTTTCTTGAAATAAATGCTATATGTACATTACATTTGAATATACTTACATTAAAGTTTATAGAAGTTATATTTGTGATCCCGAAGCTACATGAGAAATATGCAGAAGTAAAAAATAGCTGAATTCTGCCCACACCCAATGCTAAGTATATTATGTCACAAAATTCCAACAGGGATTTTTAGGTAATCTAAAACTGATGTTGGAAGTGGTATAGCAGCTTCTTCATTAATGAACCCACAAGAGAAAATATAATGGTTTTACTTAACTCAATATTGCTAAAAAACGATGCCTTGAGCAATAGCGATCTTTATCACAACTGTCGCTTTTATGCATCCTGAGAGATTTATCAAGACTCTGATGATAATATCTGAAAACATCATCTTTCAAACTGTGTGTAGTTTTGAAAGAAATTTATGGATTTCAAAGCTGTAACCGTATAAATCCATCTTTTTTAATCACTCTGTTATTCTTATAAAAATTTTCATAAATTTCGTCTACTTAACAATCTTGTAAAACTTTTATTTCTGTACTTTTCATCTCTAAGTTTGACTATGTATTGAACATGTGGTTTCATTTAATAACTCAAACGCTCATCTTATACAAAATCCGTTTAAGTGGTGTATTAAATTTATAAAAAATTATTTTTGTAATAAGGATTATCTCTATTTTTATTACCAAAAGCTTTAAATTTAATTACAATACGAAAAAAAAATATTTGTGAATCAACAATTAAATAATAAAATCAGTAAATATTCATCAATATATTAAAAAAATAATAAAAGTTCTAAACTGTTAGGAAAAGCTGATTCATAATATTTGAATGTCAAAGATGTTTTAATCTTTAGATTGCATTTTTCCTTGTGCGGAAGATAAATGTATGCATACAACAGATTTACATGCAGATAACATTATCTGAGTTGTAATTTTGCATAAATAAAAATATAATTTCTTCGTAGAGTAAGATTCTGGCAAATATCTTTAATCTTTATTCTCACGTTTTGCGTTTATTTTTATGTTCTCCAAACAGTTATTTTTTTGCAACATCTCAAAGTTGATTTAATTAATCTAATTTACAGGAAAAGAAAAGCTATGCAGATACAAATCACTTTTCCTGCATTATATATATATTTATCTTAATATAAAACGTAAAGGAACATTTTATCATTTGAGCGTGGTAGCTTCTTTATCTTTGACTATATAATACTAGTTAGGAAATATCGACTGACACGAGCATCTCCAGATAGAAAATATTTTGGAAAAGGTCTTTGTAAAAGAGCAGATTTATTTTTGCTTCAGTTGAAGAAAGTTATCTATTTTTTGCGTAACAACGCACTTTGTTTTCGCGTTATTTCGCGGCTGATAATTGCTCCCGAAAAAAAGAAAATAATTAACCGTTTTAGTATCACAACAACATTGCGTTTAATCTTAAAAATAAGTTTGATATTTTTTTTCTTCGTTTAAACTAAAAGAGGAACTCAGTTCATTTGAATCAACTTTCGTAGTTTTATTTTTTATTTATTTATTTTTTTTGCACTTGAGTAGCCCTTTCAAAATTTGTTTTACGAAAATAAAAAATGTTGTAATTTTATGCAAGCTGTTATCGGGGATTCCCCAGTAAACTTTAGAATAAAACAGAAAAGAGCATTATCGTAATATGTGTGTATATGCAGGATGTCCTAAAAACGACTGACTGATTTTAAAATTCAATAACGTGCAAACGGTGACAAACATATTAAAAAATTTTAGCAGGACGTTATCTATGATGTCAGAAGTTTTTTACTGTGTTTCTTGAATTTATTTCAAATTACAAACAACAGATGGCGCTGCGAGCAATATGTGTTAAACCCAGGCCCGATTTTTGGTACTTCGGGACCCACTCACTAAAATTTAATCTCATTTTTTGGCATGCGAGAACAGAAAAGCCAAAAAATCCAGTTTGAATTTAGCGCCTATTGCTTGCAGCGTCATCCATTGTTTGTAATTCGAACTAAATTCGATAATCATGGTATAAAAACTTCTGACATCATACATAACCCTCCTGCAAGAACTTTTTACATATCTTTCATCGTTTGCGAGTTATTGAATTTTAAAATAAGTCAGTCCTTTTTAGGACACCCGGTACAAATTATTATATTATATTTAAAAAACATATATATCTGTGCATATATATTTTAAACATGTTTATCAAAGGGCAAAATAGCTTATTCTATTGCAATAAATTCAGAAATCACTAGTTCTAAATATATTCTGTTAAATTAAAGTATTAGCAGAATTTAAACTGAAAAAAATATAGCGCAAGACAAATAACAATGTATAAGGACATTCTATAAAAATAATTATTTTAATTAATTTATATGCATAGCTTGTCTTTACGAAGACGTTTACCAAGGATTAAGAAATAGAAAAAAAATACTGATATTAAATAACTTGCCTTAATATGGTATATAACTGCTAAATTTAGATGGGCTTTTGCTAACTTTGGGTCAAGCATCAAAGCAAGCCTATAACTCTAAAAGAAAAAAAGAGTAAGATATTTAAGACTCAACATAAATCAATTAAAGAAATATTACATACTTTTAATTAAAAAAAATAGTGAAGAATTCGGTAATGTTGTAAAATCAATGAATATATTTAATAAGCTGTATTTTATGGCATCGAACCGTGTTAAATTGTGATAAGAAATTCAACAGCAAAGTGGATAATTCTACACATAATGACATTTATAAATAGAGGAGAACTAAGCATATTCATTTCAAAATTTAAAATAGAAATGTTGCTTTGGGGAATAAAAAATGCACCCAAAAATATTTACAAATATTTTTAATCATAAAAGGTGCACAGCGATAAGGCAAAATCAAATAAAAATAAAATAAATATGAGAAAATATATAATTATATTTTAACATAAAAAAAAAACAATTTAACTGAGACAATAAGAAGCTACATTATTATTACAAGAAAAAGAAAGAAATTTACTTGTTTCAATAGTATAAATATGATGTCAAGTGTCAAAAATTCAACAACATGAGATGTTGATCAGCTATTTATACAGAACGGAAGGAATCCGTAGTTTGCATGGGAAAAAAAGGTGGTTTTTTATTTAACTTCTAGCGTCTCTTACATTTCCATTAAAATTGTAAATAAATTATTACTAAAAGAAAATGGAAATTTATTTAAAATGTGGTCCCAAAAGCTTTAAACTTCCAGAAAAACTTACTATAGGATTCCAGATTGTATAGTACTGATCATTAGATGCATAGTTATAGAAGATGAAAGCTCATATTTGTAGGGGAAACATTAATTTGCATGAAAGTATTTAAATCCCCGTTTTCGTATATTTCACTTGAAAAAACCTTTTGGAGCTATTTATGATCTCTGTTAACTAATACTACTAATCTAGAAAAACTAACCAAAGTAACTAAAGCTGGTAAAATAATATTTGTGAATTTGTACAATTCTCGAAAAAATTAAAATGTAAGTAATTAAAAATACCACGAAGAGAAAAATTTCATTAAATTCATATAATCTTCACAAGGATCGCAATGAAAACCACTCTATATATATCAGCGATTAATATCTTACTTATCAGCTATTAATAGCCTATATATCAGCGATAAGTGTCTCATATAATCTTTACAAGGCTCGCAATCAAAACCACTCTACATATATCAGTGATTAATATCTTACTTATCAGCGATTAATAGCCTATATATCAGCGATAAGTGTCTCATATAATCTTTACAAGGATCGCAATGAAAACCACTCTATATATATCAGCGATTAATATCTTACTTATCAGCGATTAATAGCCTATATATTAGCGATAAGTGTCTCATAATACATGTATAACACCTTAAAACCACTCTACATATCACACACTGTATACACTCTACACAACACACCTGTATATACCTAAAAACTACTCTATATATCAGCGATTAATATGCTATATACCAGTGATAAGTTTCTCAGAATACCTGCATGTAACTTGGAGTGGACCTGTGCGAATAATTCGCACGTAGCTGCCCTGCACCCCACTTTTACACACCCCTGCCAACGTTTTCCCCTCCTGCCGTTACCTTTATCCCTTCCCGCAATCTCGCATATCCCCAAATTTCAATTTAAGTTAAACTGCACACATACAATGACTTTTAATGAAAATTCAGTATGCAATGTCAGATGTGGGCGAAAAATTCTATTCAGTGATAACTGATTCATAGTTGTACGTTGCATATTAGTTCAGAAAAAGGGGATGTTGACAAAAGAAATAATACGCATGATATGATTAAGGAAGACTAAAATTGAAAAAAATGCAATAAGAAGTTAGTTAAAGTATGAACGAAATAAAAAACAAAATTTTTCATTTATTTATTGGCGAAATTCTAATTTATTTTTATCGAATTAGCTTCAACAATTTTTTAAACAAATTTCCGAATAAGTTTTTCAATGATTATTAATTTATAGTCCAGACTTCTAATAAGTATGAAACCATAAAGATTAAATTAATGTATTCTTTAAATGGAAAAAATTATAAAAGTTTTATAATAGAATATTTATAATGAAGAAGAACTTTGAGGCATTTAAATTAATATTCACGCTTTATTCAGAATTTATTGGTACAAGCAGCCTATTTTTACTTTATAAACGAATTAATTTTAAAAAAGTGCAAATGGGCAATTTTTTAATTCCTACTAACAGCAAATTGAAAACAATGTTAGTTTTATTTTTATCGATACATATTATTAAATTAATGTGCTGTTAAAAGGTATCCTTACTTCTTCTGCTGCCTCATAATCTTCCATATCTTTGAGGATATCTCCATGTTCCTCGTGATATTTGGCACAAATAGTTTCTAAAGTAGAACACAAACTAAGAGCTTTTAATATAGCATCTAAAGCCTGAAAATATGAAAAAAGTATTTTTATATCTCATTTTAAAGTTGTATTTATTGCATCATGAAACATTAAATAATCACATTTTCTTATTATTTTCAACATTAATAGCATGTCCGTTATTTAAGGGTGTATTCGAAAAAAGAAAATTTCCACCCTCAACAGCTCGAAATTTTCTGAGACATTTTCAGACTCATTTTTAAAAGTAAAAACATGAAACTTGCTGAGGTGATTTCTGAAGACATGTTTAACATTCCGTGTGATTTCATTTTCAGCTCAATTAATTAGAATTTGATTTTTAAACAATTATTTTCTCAGTATGACCATTTTTTTTTCATTCCCAGATCGCCCGCTTTGGAAAATTCGGCTCAAAACGCCAACTTTGACAGCGTTTTTTACAGTATTTTCTGCATTTATCAAAAAATTAAGAAGCACCGCACATTATATAGTTTCTAAATAAGAGAATTTCCAAGTTTTATGCGTTTGAGAGCAAATATGAATTTTAAAATGAATCAGAAAATAAGCAGTTTGGATCGGAATACACCCTTAAGGCATATACACACGAATACATACGTGTGTATACATACGAATACACACGTTCTTTGACTTGAATGTAAAAAATAATGATGTAAATTCAATGCTATTTTATATATACGATATATGATCTGATTTTCCTTCGATTGTAAAAACATTCATTATGTAAACATTCATATTTACATAAATCGTTTTTCCCTCATATTCTACTTACCTATATTCAGAGGATTAAGTTATTATCATCAACAAAATGTTTAAATATGTTAGTACACAAGCAACATTTGATCGTTCTAATCCACACTCCATTAAATGTGTTTTACATAAACATTTATAAAGTGTGAGGTATTTCAAATTTACATATAACACAACCATTTTTCTGCTGCAGTGGCATTTACAGGATGTCAATAATTAAACGACCCTACTTTAATGGTGTCAACAGACAAAACTACTTTTCATAAATTTATGAAATTTTGTGAAAGACATATTAAAGGGATGGAAATTTGTTTAAGGAAAAAAATCGCCACCAGAGGGAGATTTTTCATAAATTACACGTTTAGCATTACGATAGTCTAGAAATTTTATTTATTAACTTAACCTGATTCTAAAGACAGCATTTCACGACATGTTCCTAGCATTTCCCAGAACACACTCAGGTCAACTGTGGAACATGCTATCTTACGATTCCAGATGGTATCTGAAAAATATGACCGTCATGCTAACAGATATGACCGTCATGATAACAGACGTGTTTGGTTATAACAAAAAATGTTAAACTATCGTAAATGATGCTAAATGTGTAATTCGTTAAAAATCGGCCTCCCAATTTTTTTTTTCGCTCAAACAAATTCCCATACCTTTATTGTGTCTTCTAAAAAATTTCACAACATTCTGAAGAATAAATTAAAATAATAAAACTTTGTAAAAAATCACCATAAAGTTAAAACAAAACACAGGACGCGTTTCGAGCTAAAAACATAACAGCTCGTCATCAGCTACAGCATACACGTGTTCGTAAACGACAAGTTCAAAAATGAACTGAAGATAAAGAAAGTTGCGAAGAATGCGACAGATGGCGCTACCTGATAGAAGGATATGCAAAAGGGAAATATGTTGAAAAAAGATAGAAGAGAAAATGAAATGGAAAAAATGGAAATAAAAGAAAAAATAAAAATAAAAGAAGTAAATTAAAAATATAAATAAAAATAATAAATAAAGAACAAGAAAAAAAAAAACCAAATTATTATTATTATTATTATTTTTTTTTTTTAGAAAATAAAAAGAAATGAAACAAGAGAAAAGGGAAAAGAATTACAAAATTAATTTCCACGCTGGAGATAGGAAAGGAGATGATGGGAGATCATTGACAAGATTAGCAGAATTTTTAGAAATAAAATATGCTGAAGTGCTCATTCTGAAAATATGCTCATTCTGAAGAATAGTTTCGTTTGTAAGCAACTTTAAAATAGGGTACAAAATGTAATTTAGTACAAATCGCCCTCTGGTAGATAAATTTTGAACATTTTTATTTATTTTTTTTTTTTAAATAGGAGACAATACGATATTTCTTATGTATATGTGCCTTGATATAACACAGCCATGAAAAGGGGAAATTTCGTGCTAAATAATATAAACAATCGCAAAAATCAAACTGCAACCAATAAAAGAAAGTCGGGGGGGGGGATGAAATCGTTGAAATTGATAAATCTCTCTTCATAAAAATAATAAAAATAATAATTTTACTACAAGAATGTATTTTCTATTTTTACTCTTTTAAAGCTAAAAGAAATGTGGAATTAAAATTCGGTTGCCAAACCACGATTTCTAAACGTCTCTCTAATATATTCCAAACTCTACAGCCTTAATTTCCATATTGGCAGAGAGAAATGACATCACATTAAATAAATGTTATTAAATCTTTAGGTTTTATAAACGAAAATGCAACTTAAAAAAAAAAAAATATTTTTAATTCCTATTTTCTGAAATGAACGGCTTTAAGAATTAACTCTCATAAAATAAAATCAATAAAAACTTCAATAAATAAAATATATATATTTTTAAATCATCCAATCGAGTTAATTTTTTAGTTTTTAAAGATGAAAATATCTATTTCCCGCTAATCATAACGTCACTTCCACATCGATAATTTTGTAGTGCATATTATTGACATTTACTATAAATTTCTTTTTAAACTTTTTATTTAACTTATTTCAATTTTGAATAAAAAAGAAAATATAGCAGATGATATATGCAGATGATAAAACGAAATATGCAGATGATAAAACGAAATATGCAGATGATAAAACGAAACATGCAGATGATAAAACGAAAAATATTGATAACAATTTTCTTTAAATATAATAAGAATTTATACCATAACTCAAGACATTTTATTTCAAAATGTTAGCAAAGAAACATTTTAAAGAAATACTTTTTTTCCGTTTATGATGTATTATATTCTTATTACTGTTTTTTAATATGACGTCACATTCATATTTTTTTTAAATTGAATTTTTTTTTTAATTTCACTCTCTTTTTTCACGTGAAAACCTTTCAACTGAAAATTAATTATTGGAGAGAAATTATTATGACAGGTTTTAATTTTTTTTTCTTTTGGCAACGAGAAAGAAATAAGTTTTATCGGAAAAATGTCAATTGATTCTGTACGAAAAATAATGAAATTTTGAATTATTAAGAAAAATATTTAAATTAAATAAATAAAACATATTCAATGTTCTTTTCCGTGTTTTAATCCATCCATATGCAAAAACATGTAGATACAAAAGCATTAATTCGTCCATTTAGACGTCGACTTCATTCAAAGTTTCACACGCACATTTGCATTAATAATATTATAAGGATATTTTTAAAATCTTAATATCTATGCTCTTTTCAAAAATCATTAATATTTTTTATACATGTTTATGAGTGAAATTTCCAAATATATTTTCTTATTATTTTCATGAATTAGTGTTTTAGGTTATAAATAATTTTAGATAATTGTCAATTACATTTTAATTTAAGCCTTTTTTGTGTCTTTATTGGTATATTTTAATATAATTGTATATAAAATTATTACATACTTCCATATTTTTTAAATGTATGGGTCTTTGTTATATTTAATCTTAATTTGTTTAAACGGATGCTTTTTAGTTAACTACTACGTATAGTGATTCTCTCGCGAATAACATGCGTATTTTTATCTTTCGTACTGCTACTGAGGAAGATTTGTAAACTCAAGTTATATTTCAGAAGATTTCAGCACCAGACAAATCCACGATATATAGCATGTTACATAACTGTTACATAATTAGAAATAAATAATAGTTAAGGACAAAAATTAAATATCAATTTTTCATGGTATATCAGTACTTTTACAACTTTTCTAAAAATAATTACAAATATTTTATTTGGATGACAAACCAAAGAGCATAGATTGTTGGACCATCAGTGGCACTTTGCAAAAACCGTTGGAATATGGTTTGATTGCGAATGGTAGGGTACAAAAGTCTCTATAATTTTCGGTGTATTAGCAGTTAAAAGTTTTACTCGTTGTTGGCCCTTGTTGTATAATGGTTCGTTATCCAGTTGTGCAACACGGCTGACATTTCTTATTGTGGGTCAATGTGGGACAAGAATTAATTATATATAACGCTGTTCGCGAAAAAGGCGGTCGTGTGCCCGTCAAACGTCCCTTTAACCTTTCAGCTCTTAACCAGTACGGAGGCAGTAGACCCGATCACGGGATGTGTCACTGGAAAGATTTAAAAGCAAAATTACGCAAGATTAATTCCTCGATCTTCGGTTGAGATCATGCCGGGGTGTTTAATACTTTAGACGACCGATGCGACTTTGAGATCGTTATAGCTTTTATAGCTGTTCGTCAAGAAATATCCAATGTTGACTCAAATATTTTGTGCTACTAGGGAACTTGTTATTCGATCTTAAATAAGTATTGAAGATATGAATAATTTGTATTGTAGTGATGCGATACCTACTTCTGCTGTGAATAATTTCTATTGTAGTGCTCCGATACCTACTTCAGCTGCAAATAATTTCTATTGTAGTGATGCGATACCTACTTCAGCTGCAACATAAACAAAAATCATGGTAACAAATTTTCCAACGGAATCATAATTACAATAGCTTTATACATTTTTTTATAAATACAAAGTAATATTTATCACTTAGCAATAACTAAACATTTAACTTTTGTGGCTTTATTTATTTTTGAATTACTGACATAATTTTAAGCAACATTGTCATAGCAGTTGTTACAGATAGCATTTTTAAAATGTTTTTTAACTTTTTTATCTGGTAGTCTAACTTGGTCTGGTTTTTTAAAAAATGTCAGTAAATACATTAAATAAATATAACTGAAATTATAACAATAAACAATCATCGACATTACAAGAAAGTACGTTACCTCTGATGTTCTATTTGTAAGGTTGTACAAGGACGCAAGATGAAAAAGTGTCTCCCTCCTAGTGGGAGAATAAACTATAGACAATAATAGAGTTTCAGCTTGCTGATAACTCCTCTCTTGAATTAAAAGTTGTGCCTGGAAGGATAAAAAAATATTTCATCAGTTAACAGTAGCCACCCTAAAAAATTTGTTTGTGCGATGTCATATTTTAAAGTAATTGTTTTCCAAATCCCGTCGAATTAACTCTATCAAAGATTTACTAACAAAACTTTTGATTAAGTCTACAAAATCTGAACAAAATATTCAGAGAATTGTTCATACCTTTCAGATATTCCGAAAAGAAAAGGATTTTTTTACTTTAGTAAAATTTTAAGAACTTTCATTCTAAACATGCTGCTAAAAATCTGCAGCTAAATGTTCAGCGTGGTACGGGGTATGTATGACACCAACAAAAATATTAGTACAAAATCTCGACAACAGAATGCGCTATAGTAGGTAGTTCCATGGAATTATTCCATATTCTTCACACAACGCAAGATATTGGTACAAAAACACTACTTGAAAATTCTGCATGTACACTTTTATATCCAAATCTTGTGTTGTCTGTGTAATATGGAATTATTTCAAGGAATTATCAAGGAATTAATTTTTTTCCAAATCCTGTCGAATTAACTCTGTCAAAGATTTACTATCAAAACTTCTGAATAATTTTTCAAAATTTGAACAAAATAATCAGAGAATTTATAACTTTCAGGTATTCTGAAAAAAAAAGGATTTTTTGACTTTAGAATTTTTTTTAAAAACTGTCATTCTAAACATAATGTATATAGACCCGGGTGTTTCAAAATTTCGATGTGGAAGTAAAACGCGATAAAAAAAGATTTATGCGTCGGAGATACATGCGGTTTGCAGCTAAATGTTCCGCATGGTACGGGATTTTGTATGACACCAACAAAAATATTAGTACAAAATTTCGACAATAGAAAGCGCTATAGTAGGTAGTTCCATGAAATAATTCCATATTATTCACACAATGCAAGTTTTGGATACAAAAACACTAGAGAATACTGCATATACACTATTTAGTATCCAAATCTTGCGTTGTCTGTGCAATATGGAATTATTTCAAGGAAGTATCTGCTCTAGCGCCCTCTATTTTCAAAATCTTGAACTATTTTTTGTTGCTATCATACAACAAAGCGTACCACACTGAATATTTATCTGCAAACCACATGCCGCTCCGACACATAGATCTTTTTTTTTTTTTATCGCGTTTTACTTTCGCACAGAACTTATAAACATCAGGTATATTTTAATAACAAGGTTCATTATGGATCCTTGAATTGGTGTACCACTATCTCCGAATAATTATCTTTGCCTTATTTAATCTTAGACTTGTGAGATTAAATAAGATGAAACTTGGAAAAATGGTACTCAAATTCAAAAACTTCTGCGAATCATGGATATAATTCATTAGGAAGAATGTTTTAAATTTAGCTTTAACTGCTTTAAACTGTAATTTTTTAACATATACATTTTTTTACTTTCAAAAACCTAGTTCAATTACTATTTTATAATTAAGTTTTTCTTAATAACTAATAGTAAAATACAATGCGTAAATGCATTTTCTGAGAAGTAAATTAATCACTGTAAATTACACAATGTAAAAATAATTAATTCGAACACAAATAAAAAATGAGGTTAATTTTAAATTTTAGAATACGAAGAATAAAAGAAGATTAGATAAATATAAATTTTACTACTGGGTAATTTTACGCAACGCAATATGGATTAAATAACCTTATAACCCCCTTAGCACAAACACAGTGAAACGGCGCCATTGTCGATGAAACTTAATGGGCCATTGCAGAAAAATTTCATCCTCGAGCTGCTAAAACTAGCTGATAGAAATATTATTTTTTACCCGACTGAAAAGAAGGGTTATGTGTTTCACGCGTATCTGTGTATGTGGATTTCTTTATACCCTCGAAACATCCCAACGGCTGGATGGATTTTAATGAATGAGGTCTCTATCGATTAGTCCTAACGGCCCGATGGTTATAGGCTAGGTTTTATTTTTATAAATTCAAAATGGCGGACGTAAAATACAGAATAACGGTACAGACGAAAAAAATAAGCACACAATTGAGTGGCATGTCATTGGATAGGTCTTTCAAAATCAAGACGGTGTTTCATTGACAATTTTAAACTCAGAAGCTCCGTTAAAATATTATACAACCTGGAAGTTGTGTATGTATTGTGGATCTCTCGCTTTTCTGCAACTCTAACCGTCATAGACATCTATAGATCTTATCAAAATAGTGTTTATAGATAAGAACTAACAGTTAAACACAACTTAAAAGTCATCAATACAAGTAAATAAAAAAGATAGGTAAGTAATATAAACAAGTAATATTAAAAAACATATTTTAAGTCAATTCCTACTTAGGTCAACAAGAGAATTTTATTCTTTTTTTTCTCCGTCGAATTTTTTTCTCCGTCGGGTTTTTTGATTTTTTAAATTTAATTGTTTCTTAGAAGTTTAATTAAACATATGTGTACAATCCCTCTCTCTTCTTCCCCAATAAAATTGATCTAATTATAATTTTCAAATCTGTGGTGCATTGTTACAAATGGTAGCAATTTAAACTCGTACTCAGTCAACAAATCTTGCAGAAAGTATTAGGACAATTTATTTTTACTAATAAAAGAAAGTTTCGCTCTGTGTGTGTGTTTGTCTATCTGTCATCAAAAAAGCCGGTTTTTGTTTTCACAAAATGACAAAAGCGCGCACATTTAGACCTGATTTCCCAGCGGAATCGAAAGAAATCACTAATTAGCGAAAGTTCGAAAAACGTATTCAGATATCGATTTGAAAATTTCACAACATAAGAAGAAAAATATTTGACATCAGTGTATATATCTGTTTTTTTTTTTTTAAATCGGAAGTAATTTTTATAATTACTTGAAAAATTTAACGGCAATAAGGATATTTTATACAAAACCTAAGGAAGCATGAAATAGGGACATGATATTAATTAAAAACTGACGAATATATGTATCTTTTATCGCAGATCGACCTATCCCCTAATATCATATTCGAAAGGAAAGGAAAGGTACTAAGAATGTTTACTAATCTTCCGAAAAATAAAAAAAACTAAATAAGATACCAATTTTATAATTTCAGAGTATAAGTAGAAAATATTTTACATCAGTGTACAAATTTTTGTAAAAATCCAATGGAAATTTTTCTTATTAGCAAAAAATTCATGTCTCCAGAGATCAAAAAATAAAACAATAAAACGCGCAATAACAATGAATAGGAATCACAAAGAAAATTTAAATTAAGGATAATTATGTAACTAAACGATTTACATTATTCAGGAGATTAAATTTATAAATATCATATATTCAACTTTGTAAAAGTCTTTGCCCGCTACTGATTATTAAGAAATTAATGATGCAAAAGAAACATGTCTTAAAAGTAATAATACCAAAATTTTGGAGGAAGATAATCTCCATGAATTTAGTTATGAACATCGAACCCCGATATTAGATATTTTTATAAGATTTATTTTATTTAATATTTTATGTGGTTTTTCTACCTTAATGTAAAGAATCTGAACATTTAATATGTGGTTTGTCATATTGCTAATCAGATAACTAAGCGTAGATCAACAGAGTGAAAACATGTCCAACCCGGGAACCGAACCCGAAACCCTTGGAATAGCGCTCCATGTGCTCTACCATATCAGCTACAAGAACGATACTCAGCTTAGCGTCTCTCAGTCACATATGATCGTAAGTCTGCAACTGCCTCACAAGATGGAATTGTCTTCATGAGCACAAAATCCTGCGGAGAAACATGAGACACAAACAAACCCATCTTTGGTGAGCACATACATAATTTTAATTAATTTTTCAACTAATTTTCAGCAGTGAAATTTAGCTCGAAAATATTGAACATTTTATACGTGATTTATTACATTGCTAACTAAGTAGTGGGCATTTTTTATTTTGTTGGGTTTACGCTTAGTTACATATAAATTTACCATTCATTTCTACTGTTAAAAAATATCAAAATATCAAGTTACAGAAAAAATTTGCTTTTTATGAGGATTGTCGCAGAAAGCATCAAAATATTCTGCCACAGGACTTATAACGTATGGTACATTTTGATATTTTAAACTTTTAAAGTGCAAAATCTTCTGATGATTCGATTTCTACATATGTGCCTATGGTGAAAAAAAAATTGAATATACAAATTGTTTTCTTTTTTTTTTTCCCTGTGAAAATATCTTTTGAGTGGGAATCATCACTTATATAGCTGCAAACTTTTAGCTGATTCCAATTTTGAAAATGCATTTTTATTTCCTTTAGAAATATAATTTTTATTGCATTAAAAACACAAATTAAGTATTTGTCACATTTATTTTAAAAATGTGCACTCTATATCATTACTAAGTAAAACTAAATAAATAATATTCGTACAAATACATACAACATGCGTTTTTAACTTACGTAATGTAGCTTTGTTTCATTTCTTTGTGGGTAATGCAATAATAAATGTTGATACATATTTTTGGCTTCATGGTACCTTCCAGATATAAAATAAAGCATGCCCAGGTTGTCCATAATTTGTGGATCTTCTTCTAAATTTAACGCTCTGTGAAATAGAAATTAACTATTTTAAGAACCACATTACATACAATGATATAAATATTTCATTGGATAGAATGTTGTTAATTGGAAATTTTTGTATTTATAATAAACAAAGACGGATACAAAAATCGTAATATAATGCATCAATTTGTAGGTTAACTATAAAAAATAACGAAACACAATTAACAATTACTTTTTGTAAACATATAGAATATTGGCTATTTAAATGTATATATTGATGAGATGATATGTCACTGTAGGCCACTCTCCAAGTTTTTATTGTTTTTTTTAATTTTAGAAATCGATCTTGCTTAGAGGTTTTAGATATCAAAATGCTTAAAAACATTTCCGAATATACCTTAGTTGCATATCATCATACAAGGAACACTAACTTTTAAAGCTTCAAAATGCATTCCATTGTGCCAGCAGGCATGGAGTACAAATGATGATAAACGGCAAAAATCAAATTAGGATATTAATACACATTTAAAAGATAAAATACTTTATTAGTTTTCTATAGTCACATTTTTAAATACATTCTGTGTCAAGGAACAATAAAACAGATTACCTTCACATGCATAAAACTCATGCAAAAAGGAATTTTTGTGGCTAAATGACACGTGCATAAATATATTTAACAAGATTTTACTTTGGTATTTAACTAAAAATGGAAAATTTTCCTAGTGTTTTAATCAATATGTAAATAAGATACTTTTAAAAACAACTTCCTTTAGAATATCCCGCTTATTTTAGTTATAGCAAGTTAAAAAGACCACAGTTAGGCGCTGTGGTTTAATTGTTATTATTATAATTTATTGCAGAAAAAGAAAATAGACTTAAAAATATTTTTTTATCAGTTTAACATGAACTGGTAGCGATATTCTTCAGACTATTAAATTATCACAGGACACAGATGCAAATAAACTATTTTTCGATATATATATAATGTAGAAAAAATAGAATAATATCTACTAGAAATTTTAAGTAATTGAAATTTAATATTTAAATGAAAAGAGAAAACAATTTTCTAACTGTTTAAATTTTCGTATTCAAAACTTCACTATTATATCCGCATACAAAAAAATGTCGACTGTGCTCTTTTTTTTTTTTTTTTTTTTTTTTTTTTTTTTGTTATTTAATGTAATCTACGTTGACATTGATATAATAAGGCAAATTTTAAAGAGATTAAATTTAATAAAGGATCAATATAGGAAAGTCTTAAATCTAAATTTCAAATGCATACATATAATTTTTATTAGAAAAACATTTAAAACTCTTAAGAGGAAAAATTTTACTTGTTGTACCTAAAAACAACAAACTATATTTGAAATCAATTAATTCTTCTTTGAACCCTTCTGATAATATTCATTACTATACTGTCGTTAATGCGAACACGTGTGGGGTTCACGTCTGAGTAAAATAAATTTAGTTTGTAGAGTTTATTCATAGTTCCCCATATTCTTCTATGTACATGTACAGGTTGATCATAATGTCTTAATTCAAAAAGAATAGACAACGCCACGATGCGGTTTTTAAGTAAATACACAGATGTAATACTTATAAACTTCTGTTTATTCTTAAACTCATTTGTCATTGAAAGTTACCACTGTACGTATACCGGAGCTATTCAGGCCATGATGTGAATGAATTTCATTAAAAATAATTTTATATGTTCTGTAAGTATCTTACCACATCTGAAAGCTATTCTTACTAATGAGATCCGTAAAAGTGAATATCTTAGTCCGGGAAAGATAATATTTCCAACGAATTGTAGCCTCGGTCATTTTGGTATATATGATAAATTATATGGTGCAGATAAAATGTTCTTACAGTCAGCTGTCTTTCCATCTGGGAGAGATGTTTTAGCAACACGATGTAAACTTCTGCAATATGAAATGAATGGCTATCAAAATTACTCAAACTTGAGGCCTTCATCATGTTACCATTCATTTCCCATTGCAGCGGAGTGTATGTTGATACGACATCAAAACAACTGGTGTGAAAGCTTAATGGGTTTAATCCGTGAAGTTATCTGTGCCATGGAATCTATAAAATACCAAAATTATCGACACTAAAATCGGTTGTTAAAATCTTACACAGTCTGCCGGACTATCCTCGTTGCATTGTGAAATGTATTACACCGCTGAATAAAATGCTGATATAAATGCAACACCCCTTGCTGATTGCAAATGTAATTGTCATGGATAAATCCTTTCTGTCATTAAAAAAATCCCATGTTTTTCTGTACATTACTCTCTGTGAAAACTGCAACGCGCTACTTTCTGTATTTTATAAATTTCTTGAATCTGTGTTTATTTGTGAATTGTTCGTGATCACAAAGTATATGTAGCAGGCAAAATTATCCAAATAGATTTTTTCTTTTGCTCTGAGAAGATCATCGCTCAAATCTGCATACATGCATCATGAAAACAAACTCAATGATTATACTGGACAATTACTGAATAACATTTCTTTTTGTGATATTTAAAAGTGGTACATTAAGCACATCATGTGTCAGAAGAAGGACTTTTCAGGAAATCATGACGGCGATCAGGTGGAAAAATTATGTTAACAGATTGAAGCAAATTGAATCTAAAAACAATAAATAATGCACTGCAGAGGCAAACATCTTAGAAGGAGAAAATATATATATTTAAATTACATAAACATGATTTTCAAAAAGAAATTAAAAAAGCCTTATAATAGTGATTTAGGTCATTCCCATCAAATTATTACTATCATTATTATTATCATTATAATGGTTCTGTAAATAATTTAGAGTTCACCCTTACATATTGTTGTGCAAATTATAAAATCTTAACTTTATATAAAACAGACTATAAGTTCAAAAGTTTAATGCTAGAAAATATTTAATTTGGCTACACCTTCCCCTAAGTTCTATGGAATCTAAAATTTTAAAAAACAGATTCTCTTCTCAAAGAGCAGAATATCATTAAATTACTTCTAAATGAAGTAAATAATTTTTTTTTCACTTAACATCATAACGATTTAACACATACTAATAGCTAAATGTAAATTTAATTTGCGTGGAAAAAGTCAATAAACTAATTTTTATGATGAAAATATTATTTCATTAACTTGTTTTTCATTAATTCATATTAATTATTCATAGTTTATCTCGCAAAATTTTTCATTAAACCTTATATTCTAAAAAAGCATATAAAACATAAGTTTTTATCAAAAGTAGATTTTTAACATTTTCAATTTTTTATATGTACATAAGCCCATTTTTTTATTTATGAAATAAGACATAATTGATTATTTCAATTACTAACTTTTGCAGTAACTATTTTGTGAGATTTTTTTAAAACCAAAATTACCTTAATTTCTTTGCTTTCTTTTATCATTTTTTTTTCATGAGAACCATTCAATTTGCAAAAGCATCGTTGGGTACTTATAATAATTTCCACGAATTCTATTCTTCTTTTTTCCTTTTATATTAGTTTATATTACTTTTATAGGATTTTATAGGATTTCAGTTTCACTCACAGTGACCACGCAGTTCTATTAAAAGATATACTGTTGAAGCATAAACAAAAATTAATGATGTCATAGTCCATAAAATATTTATAAGTAACTAAATTAAAATTCAATTAGTGAAAAAAATATTTCTTTTTAAACTCCGTTCTTTTATAGAAAATTACTTCATCAACCTGTTTCCCACTAATGTAAGTAAGTTATAGAAGCCTATCATGCAAAAATGTCCTTTAATGCCAACTAAAAAAAAAAAAAAATAAAAAAAAAAGAGTTTTTCATGTCGTTAATTTTTTTTTTTTTTTTTTTTTTGATAATATTAACTTTATTATTATTTAGAAGAAAAAAAGCTAATTGAAAATGTTAGCAAATTTTGTATTAAAAAATTCTTGCAATTTTTTTCCACAAAGAAAATGTTCTGAACTTCTTTCAATATTAATATATATTTATTTTAAAAGTTTTATATGTCTAATATTTAAACTTAAAATACTAAAATGTCGTGTAGCCTTTTTTTAATTTACTTTTTGTTATGTTTCATTCAATACGTGAAATAATTAATTTCATTTCCAATATTGTCAGTGATTTCAATTGCATTTTACAACCTTTAAAACTTTATATTTATATTAATTACTAAAACTTTATATTTATATTAATTACTTTATATTAATTACTTACTTTTTTACATACGAAACTACTTAAGTGAAATTCCATACTATATATCTATAAATCGTGTGAAGAAGCACAATTCGAATCAGCTCTGTCAACGTATGAACTTAGAGTTAAATAAATTTTAAATAAATAGTCTGCAGCCAATAAGCAAATTGTTTTTATATTATTTTAAGTGATATAATTGGCCATGATTGGGTTTTAAAAATCTTCAGTCAAATGAATGCCCGCTGTTTTGTAACGGACAGTGTACATGATGTCATCATCCAATTAAGTGTACAGAAAACAAAGTAAATCAAAATAAATGTTACAATATCTTCATTATCCTTAAAGACATGGACGAAAATATAGATTCAGTTATGTGTGAAAAACCCTGTACCTGTAACTGAACACGTGAACGGCGACCCTAGATTAAGTTATTTCTCCGTGTTTCCATATGATTGATTTGTCCTACTGACTTTTTGTTTGATATTTGAAGTTAAAAAGGATTAAGATATTAAGTCACATTTTTTGTTAGCATTAAAAAATTTAAAGGTTGTTACTATTTCAATATAGAGACGGCATCCTAATCTTCATTTTTAAATATAAAATTAAAGAAGACATGAATTTAAATCTATTGTATCGTTTAGCTTTTCTTTGTGACAGCGATGGTTTGGTAATAAAAATGTATGGCGTAGTGTTTTTTTTTCTTGCCTACTGTACAAATACGAAGAATTTAGATGTGGGCTTCCCTTTATTATAATAAAATTATACGTTTATTTTTAGTTGACAAAACGCTGTCAATATCGCAAAATTCGGTGTGTAAATATGCAGGTGACAAATTTTCGGTACTCACTCTATCTAGCTGTTATGGAATTGAGAATTTTTTTTTTTTTTTTTTTTTTTTTTTTTTTTTTTTTTTTTTTGATAGCGGTTTTCCAAAGGAGCCTTTCGATTATATAGAAAACTGTAAATTTAAGTAGAGTTTAATTTAATTAGAAATGTTAATTTGTTATATGTATGTACGTAATGAATTTATGGGGATATTTTCTTAATTTATTTTTTTTTTAATTTTTTTATTTATTTTTAATTTAACCTCGAACACTATCGATCCCTTGTTATATATTTTTTTAATTAATGGCTTTAACATTGAAAAAACAAATTACTCTTAATCCACTTAAATGTGATTACTGATATATTTTCTACTCTTTGATAACTCATTTCTTTTTAATTATAAAATATAAATTTTACCTTTTATATAGCTCTTCAGCTTTTCTACTGTGATCGAGACTGCGAAGTGACCTTGCCGCATTTAGTATAGCAACAGTATGATTAGGTTGAACAGTCATGGCTCGTTCGTATTGCGTCATGGCTTCAAATGTGCGTCCTGTGCAAAAAAAAAAAAAATACTTAAAGAAATTGCGTAATAGATCATATGGTACTACATCATTTCTATGATTTATATAGAAGTTAGTTAAAAAGTAAAAAAACAGAAAGTTTCAAAGATATGGAACTGGAAAAAATATTTTGTTTAAATTATTTTCTAAATTTAATTGTATCACACGTGAAATAGCAATATTTTCTCTACATTTCATTTTTATTTGTTTCATGCAAAAACATTAAAATATGCTACTATTCTGTGAAAATATAATAAAAAACATTCAAATGTGAATAAAAAGTAATCCTAAACTTCAATAAATTAGGCGTTTTATATATTTTTTAGCTTATTTTAACGGAAAAAAAAAATTACATACTATATTTTAAATTTTAACACTTTCAGCACCTGAAAATATTAAGATTCGTATTGCGCCAGAATGTTTGTTAATAAATCATGTAAATCATCAAATATTTTATTTTAAAAATATGTATATATTTCTCCATAAATCCATCAATAGCTTTCTCACCTGATTTTTCTAGAAATGTACCATAGTTATTTAGGGCGTCTGCGTTATCCGGATCAAGGGTTATGGCCCATAAGTGTAGTCTTTCAGCTTCCTCTTCTCTGTTCTCCATCTCACCGTAGAGTGAAGCGAGGGCAGATATCGCTGAAACGAATTCTGGATCTAAATGGATTGCTCGAAGAAGAAGCTTTTCTGAAACTTCAGTCTGACCTCGCTTGCTAAAATATGAAAATAAAAGCGGCTTAAAGTAAAGATCTATATTAACAACTAAATGTATGATTTTTCATTTTGTTTCGAAAAATTATATATGATTCCCTGAAAGGTTTATTACACAGAAAAAATAATGAAAAAAAACCAGAATTACATTTTTTTATATATAATGTCGATCTTTTCTTCTGTTCCACATCTGCAACATAAGTAAAAACTACTAGCATGTGGCTGTTTTACACTAAAATATAGCAAATTAGTAAATATTTTAATAAGTGTGTCTCCAAATACCTTATTTTATACGAATATTTATTTTATAAAACTTAACCTTTAATCCTTTAATTCCCATGATAGAATACGTTCTAGAAATTATGTAGATCAGAGAATCTGACTTAAGACCAGAAAGTTTCAATGGTTAATTTTGCTTTTTTTAAATACGGAATGTCTGTTATTATTAAAGCAAATATTGCTATTTTAATTTTCTGGTTTGAATTAGGTATATATGAATAAAAAAAATCTATTAAATTAAAAACACTGTTGTTTGCATATATGCAAAGCTGCGCACCAACGGGTTAATAAATCAGTGTTGACATATTAGCTCATTTTTTACACTTTCCAACATTGTTGAAAAGTGTTTTGTATTCGGTTTGTCGATCCTTCTGTGTACCGTCTGTGCGTGTTCTAACTCACGTAAATATTCTCGGATTGCCATGAAATTGAAATAGGTTATTGTATTTTACAATGAAATGTTCAGTACCGAAAATGAAGTGTTTGGTATGTATACTTTGTTTTCAGCGATCATTAAATTCGGTCTGTGGATAAAAATCGTTTGCGTGGAGTTTTAATGACATTACACTACTTCAAACATATTGAAATTTACACATATCACTGAGGTGCATTACAATATGATTACTATAGAGCATGGTGTGAGTAGCATTTATCCTTCATTTACAGGGACACACAAAATAATTCGGTTACCGTACTGTCTATCAACAGTTATTGTTGGATGTGAGCATTTTTAAATATAAATAATTTCCGTACATAACTTGGTGTATATGAGTTCTACAGATCATATACAGGGCTGCACAAAAGATACGATGTTTCTTTCTTGTTTTTACCTGACTGCCTAGAAAGGTTATGTGTTTCATGCGTATCTGAGTATGTGGATTTCTTTATACCCTCGAAACATCCCACGGCTTGGTGGATTTTAATTAATGAGGTCTCTATCGATTCGTCTTAACCGTCCGATCCCAGCAAAGAAAGAAACAGTGGGCCATCAGCTGGAAAAAAGATGGCAGCCAGCAGTGCTATCAGCGGTAAAGTGCATTACTTAAACCTGTCGAAAAGTGTCCAAGCTGAATGCAGCTGGCCCATCAGTGATGGCCAATAGCAGGTCAGCATTTTTATGCCATCACATTACTTCAATCCGGCACTTTTCCTGCAGTGATAGCACCTATCACACTGCTATTCCTTTGCTGGCCCAGCACTTTCCCTTACAAAAATTTCTTATAGAATTCTATAAAAAAACAAAGTATTATATAATTATGGCTCTTTTTTCTATAAGCTAGTTTCACCAAAGGTTATAGAAACATCTGTAGAAGTGTCTATAATAGAAATGTCTATAAAAATATTTGAGCTGCATGTGGTCACCCTCCCAAGTACTGACCGCGCTCGATGC
Source organism: Maratus speciosus (assembly GCA_963932465.1). Lineage (NCBI taxonomy): Eukaryota > Metazoa > Arthropoda > Arachnida > Araneae > Salticidae > Maratus > Maratus speciosus. Next base: position 293,541,869 of record OZ010788.1, on the reverse strand, counting down.
TGCTTGGTTTTCGTGATCGGACATGAACAAGTGCTTTCAGCGTACGCCACGATTGCTCGTAGTTTTCAACCTCTCATTACACTATTTCAAGTTTGTTTCTTTTGTGATTTACGTTCCCTATCATTAAACTGGTATAGAAATTATTCTATTGTACAAAAATCCTATGTATTTTATACGCTTTTTTTTATTATTGATTCTGAACTGCGTAAATTATGAAAATCGAAATCCTTTGTAACTTAGTAAAACCAGATTTAAGGAGGAAAAAAGCGTTGAAATAAAGAATTTATTTATTTATTCATTTATTTATTTATTTTGTTGGTGGCAATGGTGTTATATTTTTTACATTTTCAAAAAAAAATAGCTTCACAGCTTAAATTGTGTTAAGATATTCATTTCAGATTTGTGTTCAAATACTCAGTGTCTTTGATATTCGCAAGCGCACCTTGCGTAAGTGTTCCGAGCAATAATACTGCAAAAGTTCGTGCGCTTCCATGTAGTGTTGCGCCAGCGCATGAGATAAAATGGATGCCCACCAGAATTTTATCTGATGATTTCCAACAACAATGTTGACTGAAGCTGTCCAGCAGTGGTCATGCGGTGGTAGAACATCAGCCAGGACTTTTCCATCATTGCAAGCGCCTATCTTGCTGCTGGCCAGCAATTTCCTCTTTGCTGGGATGGCTATAGGCTAGCTCTTGTTTTCATAAATTCAAAATGGTGGCCGTAAAATGCAAAATGGCGTTAAAGACGAAAAAGAAGTTTTCGCACCATAGGAGTGGCATATTGAGTGGCATATCATTGGATATGTCTTTCAAAAGGAAGACGACGGTTCATTGACTATTTTACAGTTAGAAGCTTCGTCTAAATATTACACAGCTTGGAAGTTGTGTAGGTAGCTTTACTGCAACTCTAAACATCATAGACATCTATAGGCCTCATCAAAACAGTGTTTATAGATAGGAACTAACAATTAAACACAACTTAAAAGTCATCAATACAAGTAAATAAAAAAATAGGTAAATAATATAGAAAATAGTTTCACATTGATGAGAAATAATTAATTAGTTCGCTTTTTACGCAGTCGGTTTTTTTTTTTTTTTTTTTTTTTTTTTACTTATTAAATTAAAGTTTTCGAATAGTAACCTTATTTAATCACGTCAAGTCCTATTAAATAAAGTAAAGATTATTATTTAAATATTTTCGTAAGTGTTTTGAATAAAATCTCATCTAAATTGGCAATATTGGTGTAAATGTAATCATACTTTCATTAGTTTGATAGATACGTATTATCTGTGCCTCGGATTAATAACTGCGTTAACAATGGCGCCAATAATTCCAATTAAAGTAATCCTTATTTTTTGATAATCATATAGTTTTTAGATTATAGTTTATAGTTTTTTTGCTATTAGTTTATTTAATTACAGTTTATATTACTTTAGTTTATATTTATATTATTTACCCTTTTTAACAATATTACGCAATTTAAAAATCTGAATTTACTGTTTTGATCGTGAATGGTTTTGATAAGCAAGATTTTCAATTAACAATAATTTTTGATGATCTATCTTCAGGGCACGGATAATGCGTAAGTACCACTATTTTAATAGAAAAATATACATACCTATATATAGTTGCTAAATTGTAATAAGCTTTAGCATGACAGGGATTAATAGCTATAGCTTGCCGAAAATGATTTTCCGCTTCATTCAAGTCATCTAAAAGAGTACCTAAGTTGTTGTGCGAACTCGAATGATTAGGCCATAATCTAAATTTAAAAAAAAAATGATATTAAGTAAACATTTAAAAAATGAGATCGTGAATTTTTATACAGGTTTTACTATGGAAACATAATCAATATATAATGTGTCAAATGCTTTAACATAATGCAAAACATGCATACTTGATTCAGTGATTTAAAAAACACATCAGATTAGCATTTTTTTTTTTTTTTGGATGCAAACTTGTCCTGTAAAATAGACTTGCATGTGTAAATAAAAGTTGAGTAGGTCTATTTTTCTGTTGCCCCACAAAACTTCCGTTAATTACAAAAACCACAATAGTCAATGATAATAATAGAATTTTTTTCATCAACATAATAAGAAGAAAATCTGATCGAACACGATTATGAATATCAGCGAGTGCTTAAAGGATATCAGCCATGGATTACAGATATTAAATACCATTATTTTTTAATAGTAATCTTCTCATTATTTAAGAAGTGAATTCTGCGATTTTATAAGGTAAATATTATTATTTGAAAATGGTGACATTTAAAATCAATAATATATGGCAACTATGCACTTAATGGTAATCTTTAACACTTAGTTAATTATGCTGATGTATTTTTAAAACCATTCGATATTTTTAAATATAAAATGCATGTTAAAAATTCACATTGTTCGAAAATATTGTCACATATGCCTATGTTAATGGCTGTTTTTATATTATGCTATTACGCGATTATTAAATTTGATTTAAATTTAATCTTATAAAATATTAACTATTTTTCTCTAGAAATTTCGAAATATAGTAAATGACGCTTAATGTGATCATCACGGAATAAACAGATTTTGGATAAGAATATCTGATTGAAAATAAGCTATTTGGGAAAAGACTATTGTAGCGTAATTGAATTGGACATTCGGCAATAAAATAAAAGAACGTCTACTAGTCGAAAAATGTGATAGATTTAAAAATAAATACTTCTCTGGTCTGGCGATAATGAAATGATGACTTTGAAAAAAGCGTAAAAAATACATATTGGATAATTCAGTATTTTTCGATTTCTTACAATTCTCCCTTAAACTCTGTTCTGTTTAAACTTAATATACATTTTAAAAAAATTTATGCACCACATTAATTTTCGACTTATTTAAATGTTGAAATGCTGTAATTAAATAAGCCAAACTTTTTGTTTTATATTGTTCAAAGTCAATTAGTTTGTTGCTCACAGCGAAGGAGTTAAAAGACTATTAAATATTTTTTCTACCCACACTGTTTTGAAAATTGACGGAGTGATCATGTACACTTAGTTTCAAAATGTCGAATGCGTTTCTCATGTCTATAAATGGAAATTTGTTCTCATTGTCTTTCCAATCAGCATCATTGTTTTCTGTTACTATGCGAAAGTTAACATTAATTTTCTGGGAGTTCTGTAACTACAGTAATCTTGTTATCGATCGGTATCTAGGCCTCATAATCTTCTTACGTTATATCCTCTTGCAAGTTTCTATAATTTGCTGTTTTTCATGCTTTTCGCCTCCATAGAATCCTGCACTAGTAATTTTTTTTTTATAAGAGGAATAAAGGATGTTTTTCTTTAAATGAGCTTTACAACAGAGGTTAGTTTTCAATTAGACCTTTTTCAAGTATAAGTCTGCTGCAAAATTCATAACATTAAACGAAAGATTGATCAGACGAAAGTGATTGACTTAACTGCAAAATTGTATATGTTGTTGCCAGCTGATTTTGATAACATTAAGCGATAGTTATCATTATCCGTGATTTATGCGTATTTTTCAAAATACCTAATTAATCTATCATTAATATATTTTATTTGCATCCTTCATAGAACACCAAAGTCAGTTGATTAAAAAAATACTGCATTGGACGGCTGCAAAACATGGTTGTTAGCGTAAAAGGTTTATTGCTTTCACTATGGAATATTCCATTGTCTTCAGAAATGCATACCTCACTTTTGGAAGGCGTCCAAACATGGTTACCAGATTTAGAAATGCATAACGCTGGTGGCAACGACATATGCTTTCTCTTTTGCTTTTACTTTACTCTCATACGATTTATAATTATTGCATAATTTCATGTGCAAGATAATTCAATTTAAAAAAATGAATTGCATTTGTTGTGAAATTCGTTAGAAAATTGTAGCTCATCTGCTATTTGTGGCTATCCAATCTAACTACCAATGAATGTTTGTGGCATAGTTACCACATTTGATAATGGATTGCTCAAAGCAAATTGAAAAGAAAAAAATCAAGTTCATCATACGATCAGATTAAACATGACTGAACAAAATCGTTGTTTTTTTAATCATTTATTCAATTTTAAAACATGAAAAACATTAAAATTTAAAAAATATATATCATAAAATTATGATGCATAAGAAGAATGAATACATGTATAATTTGTAGAAAATAATTTGTGAAATCCTCTAAAAGAATAGAAAAATTATTGAATTGTTATTTAACTAAAGTCTAACTGAAATGAAAATTCGAATGGAAGAATACGAAAATTAAATTAATTTGTTTAAACCTTACGTTTGGGATTTCTTTTAAAATGTTTAAATATGAAACTGTTTAGTTTATAGTGACGTCAAATATTTTAATATATTGCAAAAAAAAAATATTAAAGAAAAACATGGAGAAAATTAAATATTATATATAACTTCAATAAATTTTTATAACCTCTAACATAACAAAGATGAATAAATATAGCTTGCCCCAAATGACTTCCAGATTTCTGAAAAGATGAATAAGATATGTAATTTTAATAAATTTGTTGAATTACAGTTATAGGATGTGTCTAACGGTTATGTTATAAAGGAATTATTTAATAGCTATATATGAAACTTTTAATAACTTATTAAATAAATAAAAAGAGTGAAAAAATTTAAATATTAAAAATCATTAAAATCTAATACGCATTAACTCGATAAGGATTAATATTTCCGAAACCTGTTTCCGAATCCATCAAATAATCCATAATTTTAAATAACAAAATACTGAAAGTAATCGAGCCGTACAAGGTTATTTTTGTTATTTTTTAAAAATTTTAATTGACGAAATTTATAGAAAAAATTAAAATAATCTTTTTTATTTATATTTCTTCAGGTTACTGTTTCATATGTAAACCTGTCACATGCAAAAAATCAAACTTATATTATGATAATATTCTAACCAGTTTAGTAAAACATTTTATGTAAAAAAGAATCTCTTGAAAATTACATTAAAAATGAAAACACTCATTTATTTGTTGTTATTCTACGATTTCTTTGGGTAAAAATTAAAATGACTCATACAGTCTTGTTTTACAACCTCTCAAGATCTGACAACATTTTCTTTTATGCATTGAATAAAATCTTTTACTGATCTAATAAAAATTACAAAATCCTCTAATATTATCCGATAATACTAATTTATGCTGTACTAATAGTATCGGGTGACTTCCTATTTTAATTCTGCTTCTAAAACTTTATTTTCATGCTCGAGTGTAAAAGAAAATACCTTTCCGTTAAAGTTTGATTTGATTTCGGATATAATTCTATTTCGGTGCTATAAATTTAGCGAATGTTTCGGTTCGTTTAAACCATAAAACTATTTCTCACGAAAAGAAAAAGAAGTATTAATGTCTCACAGCAAGAATTATAGCATGTAAGAAGCTTTTAACGTTCGATCTAACTCAGAGTTAGGGCGCCATAAAAAAGTAAAACTAATGCGTTAACCGACATCCGTAAAATTTAGCGTCCTCTAAAACAGCTCCGAGAAGCTGACACAAATATCGAACAAATTACTTAATGTACGGAACTTGGTACTTCAGTGTCGCGCATTAAGACCATTAAAAATTTGTTTAAAGGAATAAATTTCTTATAAATACTATTCCTTCCTTTTTTTAACTCACCGGCTATCGAAGCCTGTGAGCTAATGTGCCCGCAGGTTCTGTATGTATGTATGTACGTATGTATGTATGTATGTACGTATGTATGTATGTATGTATGTATGTATGTATGTATGTACGTATGTAAGTAACGCGATAACTCTTCCTAGAAATAACCGATTTGCTTCAAAATAATTTTCTAGGTTCATTTTGATAAGGCGCTTCCCTGATTAGTTTTGGGGGTTCATTGGTAAAGTATAAAGGGGGGGGAGGAACGCGGGCTACCCCCCCTTAATTTAGATAAATGTTTTTTTCATGCAAAATTATCATATTTGCTTCAAATTTGGTATACCTGTTTATTCTGATAAGGTGCTTCGTTTATTAGATTTGGAGGTTCGTTGGTTAAGTAGAAATGGGGGGAACGGGGACTAAACGACCTTAATTTAGATAAATGGGTTTTCTATCCGATTTCCTTCAAATTTGGTATACTCGTTTATTCTGATATGGCGCTACCCTGATTAGTTTGGAGGTTCATTGGTTAAATATAAAGGGGGGAGGAGGGGGAACTAATCCCTTTTAACTTAACTAAATGGGTTTTTCCATCAGAATTGTCCGATTTGTTTCAAATTCGGTATACAGGTTTATTTTGATAAAGCACTTCTCTGATTACATTTGGAGTTTCTCTGTCTATAAAGGGGGGAAACGTGTGGTGGGGGCTGATCCACCCACTTTATTTATATTTCGAGGGTCATTATTCTTTGAAATAAGTGTATAATATACAATTAGTGTGAATTGCCTGTGAACTCAATGCCATCAGTTTAACTGGTACTTTTATTTTTATTTTTTTATTTGTTAAGTTTTTTATTTAATAAACGCATTTAGTTACTAAAAGTTGCTTAAGGTATCCGACTCGTTTAAAAAGCAATTTCTTTTTTTGAAATGCCAATTTTCTAATTTTAACTCTATTAAACCTTGATTTCTTAGCTTTTTTAGATAGTTCAAATGTTGTTTCTCTAATGTTGCAACTTGAACTACAGGCATTTGATATTTCAATATAAGTAATTTAATTGGCAGAATACAAGATTGAATCCTTTACTCAAAATCAGTTTTTTAATGTTTTGCCTTGTAGTAAAACATTATCGCTCAAAATACAATACTTATGCAGTGTTATAAAAGTATGTTCAAATAAACTAAAAGGATTTATTTAAGGATTGAACTTTTACTACGATTTTAGTTACATAATTTTCTACTTTTTATGCGTTCAAATTATGCATTGTAAATTTTAAAGAATTTTCAGTTTGTTAAAACATTAACTGGTATATATTTTAAATAGTTGAGTTATAGTTCAGCCAATACATCAATCCACGTGTGACACACATTGATTAAAATTATAGCTTTCTGTAAAATATTTAAAGGATTAATATTTACTTAAAATCGTGGTTATGTCAAAGAAGATTTTATCTGTATGGACACAATGTACAGTGATTTTTTTTTTCAATTTAAAAAAAATTAGTTTTTGTTTGACGCAGAAGTGACATAAAAACGACATATATTTCCACTTTGTAGTGAATGATTGCAGGTAGCTGCAAATTATAAACTGGTACGTTTTGTTATTACATTTGTAGTTAAACTGAAACACGTACCATTTCGAAAAGACAATTAATTTCATTGTCACGTGATTTGGTTAAATTATTTAAATGTTAAATTCTGAGTTATATATGTGACAAGTATGATACAGCTATCTAAAAAATAGAAAAAAAGAACTCTTTTTCACAGGTTATAATTCTTAAAATTGTAGAAAATATTAAAATACAAATTATCACATTAATTATAACAAAATTCATTTATAATAAAATTATAACAGTAATTTTACTAATTACAATATTAATTATAACAACACATGCTATATAATTCTAACATTGAACACGAAATTATAATAACAAATTTAACTATTATAAATTATTTATAATTATCTAAAATTTTAGTACTATACACAATTGTTGAAATTACAATAAGGTTAATTGTACAGGGTTGTGCGATTATGAATTTAATTATTTAATAATGCCTAGATATCATTCGGACAATCAAATACACATGCGATGTGTTGGGAGTGCTGGTGCACAAACTTTACATGCGTGTTCTGTAATAAAACTTAAAATTTAAAAGAATTATTTCGCTCAATTTTTGTAAAATATTTAAATTTGCTGTCTTAGTAGTTAATCATAGTTAATTCAGATTTATTTTTTAGATAAATTTAAAATTTCCTATCAGAGTTTTACTTTTGTTCACTTTTCCGTGATTTAGTGTGTTTTAAGAGAGGTTACTTTTCTGAAGAAAACTTTTAAAGAAAATTAAAAAATAAAGTAATTTCGGAATAAAAATATCTTGAATATAATTTTGGTTTCTATAAGTGCCATTTGTTTTAATGTTTCGAGGAAAAATAATGTTTTTATTTGTTTTTGTAATATATAGCTTTTTCGATTCTTATTAAAAGTTTTTAACAACATTCTCCTACATCAAATTCCACATGTTTAACTGATTTTTTTTTAATTATAAGTATAAATAATTCTCTTAGGATAGTTTCACTCCTTAAAATTTATTAAACTTATGAAAAAAAATCTTAAAAAAAGAAAACAAGGCTTCCCTGTTCATGGTTGATACTAAAAGGGAAGGTTCAGACTAATTGTTCAGACTACTATTGTTCCGTGTCCAGAGCACGGTCGGGAATATTCGCATAGTTGGATATAAGTGTAATGCTTGTATACGTGTGTGGATTATAAGACAATTAAAATCTATCACCATGAAATTACTTTTTCAAATGTACGTAATAATTTTCCAATACCTACCAAATTAAAAGAATAAGAACCTATCGAATTTTGTCATTTGATTGCATAGAAAATTTTATTTCTAGTGCTTTTTCTTTGAATACAGTTACCCTCAATTCAAAATTTCATAATATTTTAATTAAAAGCTCTGAAAGAAAAGTCTTTTTAAAATATATATATTTTACAACATTTTAAAAAATATTTTTTACAAATTATATTTTTAACTTATGTTTGGTACTTCTTAAATCTCCAAAATACTAACGTAAAAACAAGAATATTATATTTAAAAGCACCATAATAAGATATTTATACATGTGAAACAACTGTGAATATGCCTGTAGAATAAAATGTAAAAAAATGTCGACAGATTTGCAGTTTCACATTTAATTATGACTTATATTTATAGTGCTGTTCAATCTACCGAAGGAAATATTGAATAAAATTCGAATTTATAAACAACATATATTTCACCAGAGACCTACTATAATTGCGTCCATACTATAACTTATCGTTATAAATATTATAATAATAACAAATGAATGTTGATTATACGTATGCTTCAGAAGTAGTTTCAAACCATACATTTGTCAGCGAATATAACAACAAAGAAAGGAAGAAAACAGCTAGCAGTAAAAAAGTGGATTAAAGCTGTAATTTTATCAACCAGTAGAATTGCGGGGAAAGGACAAGAATTATTAACGAATAAAATAATACAGAGGTATAAGAAACAACCAAAATAGAATAACCAAGTGGAAAATAACTAATTTTCTGCTGTTTTTCTCTTCTGTTACTTTAATGCCATTGGCAGTTTCTTCTCCCTGTGCCGAACTTCTATTAGTTGAAAAAACATAATTTCAGTTTATTTATATATGAGCAAAATTGAATAATTATTGCACTAATGATAATACATATAGTGCAGCTGAAATCAGTCTACACATAGGATAGATGTTCGGATGCTCCAGATGTTGCTTTGCATTTCCCTGAATACTATGCATCTTATCTCATTTACATATTAATAATAATAATTTTCGAATTATGGTCTCATATTATATTCTGTTTATCTAGATAGTACAGGTACGTTGATATTCAAACTTATTTAATACTCCATATTTCATTACCAGTTTGAATCTATATCAGAAACCTTTTCGAAAATTTTGAAATACCTGACAATTAGTTATATCATTATTAATATATTATTCTAAATGTATATTTTAACCTTTATGAAACAATGAAACAAAACTTTTACAAAAAAAAAATGTACGCTTTTAAGAAATTTCTACTTTAAACGATAACATATAAATTGCGTGATAGAAAAGAGATTGAATCTACGTCCATTAAAAGACATCAATCTAAAGGTAACTGTCTTACTTCGAAACAGAACTTCCATTAACTTTCCTTCTTTCACAAGCCTGAAATCACGTTTTGCTACCGTAAGAATTGATTTGATCCAGGTCAGATTAAAAACGTTTAAGACATACCTATATATTTTTGATTCGTAAAAAATTCAGAAATCTTAAACATTGATTAATAATGAAAAGCATTTAAGTTAGTTTTCTAAAGTTCAGTTAGTTAACTCACATATATGTAAAGAGAAATCGTATTTTAATTGTTAGAAATACTTAGGGAATACCATAAATACTGAATAATTTCAGAAATTCCTGATGATTTTAAACCTATTGTTATTTATCTAAATTCCCAAATTTCAAATTCAAACCTTAAATTCAAGGTTTGTTGAAACCTCAATCTTTAAAAAAATAGCACTAATTAGGCAATATGATTTACTGTTTTATAAGTTAATTTGTTATTTGAAATGATTTACTAATTATGGCCTATTTCATACTAAATTTCATATGTTAATTTCATTACCAGTTTGAATGTATAGCAGAAGCATATGCAAGAATTTTGAAATACCTGACAATTAATTATATTATTTTTAATATATTATTCTAAAAGTCCATTTATAGCGGTCACTTATTTGAAACAATGGAACAACTCTTTTCCTAAAAATTGTACGCGTTTAAGAAATTTCTACTTTAAACGATAACAGATAAATTGCGTGATAGAAAAGCGATTGAATCTACGTCCATTAAAAGACATCAATCTAAAGGTAACTTTCTTACTTTGAAACAGAACTTCTATTAACTTTCTTTGTTTCACAAACCAGAAATCCCGTTTTGCTACCGTAAGAATTGATTTGATCCAGGTCAGAATAAAAACGTTTAAGACATACCTATATATTTTTACTTCGTAAAAAATTCAGAAGTCTTAAACATTGATTAATAATAAAAAGTATTTCAGTTAGTTTTATACCATTTTTTTTAAGACAATATTTTTTATTGTAAAAAATGAATCAAAAATGGACTTGTTGTAAATTTTAAGTTTTTGGGTTTCTAAAAAAGAACTTATCCTGAAAAATTACTTATGTGTAACTCACAGATAAGTAAAGAGAAAAATCGTATTGTAACTGTTAGAAATAGTTATAAAAATAGTTAGGGAATACCGTAAATACTGAGTAATTTCAGAAATCCCTGCTGATTTTAAACAAACTGTTATTCATCTAAATTCCCAAATTTCAAATTCAAATCTTAAATTGGAGGTTTGTTGAAACCTCAATCTTTAAAAAATAGCAATAATTAGGCAATATCATTTACTGTTTTATACATTAATTTGTTATTTGAAATAATTTACTAATTTTGGTCTACTTTATACAAAATTTCATTACCAGTTTGAAGCTACAGCAGAAGCATACTCAAAAATTTTGAAATACCTGACAATTAATCATATCATTATTAATATATTATTCTAAAAGTCCATTTATAGCCGTCACTTATATGAAACAATGGAACAACTCTTTTCCAAAAAAATGTACGCGTTTAAGAAATTTCTATTTTAAACGAAAACAGACAAATTGCTTTATAGAAAAGCGACTGAATCTACGTCCATTAAAAGACATCAATCTGAAGGTAACTTTCTTACTTTGAAACAAAACTTCCATTAAATTTCCTTCTTTCACAAACCAGAAATCACGTTTTGCTACCGTAAGAATTTATTTGATTCAGGTCAGATTAAAAACGTTTAAGACATACCTATATATTTTTACTTCATAAAAAAATCAGAAGTCTTAAACATTGATTAATAATAAAAAGTATTTCAGTTAGTTTTCCAAGATTTTTTTTTTAAATATTTTATATTGTGGAATAAAAGAAAAATAGACTCGTTGAAAGTTTTAAGATTTTGAGATTCTAAAAAAAACTGTAGCCTGAAAAATTACTTTTGTGTAACTCACAGAGAATTAAAAAGACAAGTTCCATTTTAATTTACAGAAATAGTTAGGGGATACCGGAAACACTGTGTAATTTTAGAAAATCCTGTTGGTTATAAAGAGTTTGGTATTTATCCCCATTCTCAAATTTTAAATTCAAACTAATAATTCGAAGGTATATATAAATATTATACATACACACATACAATAAATACAATAAACCTAACTGGAGTGAAAAATTATCCAGAGCCAGGAATCGAACCCTGGACCACAGTATACAAGACATCTGCTCTAACTACTGAGCTACTCCGGCCGATATCTGGGTCTGCAATTTCTCACTAATAAACTATGTTGGGGAAGTCACCAACCATCTATACGACAACCTTGGATGATCGGACAACGATTAATAGAGTTTACTATTACATTGATCTACGATAAATGTAATAATTCGAAGTTTGTTGAAACCGACAGCTTCAAAAACAGGACATATTAGGAAAGTTGATTTACTTTAATTTGTTATTTGAAATATTTTACTAATTTTGGTATTACAGATATTGTAACAGATGCTTATATAAAAATACCTGTTAGAAAATAGTTTAACACAACAAGAAAATGTATTAATAAATGTATCTAATTTTGGTTCTTTATATTCGAGTTTAGAACGTATTTTTAATTGTGCAACGTATGCATTTCAGCAATTTATAGCCAATATCAACAATGACGATTTCCTAATTACAGAGAAAATTGTGATAACATACTAGTAACGAAATTTTGTGTAAACATTTGAATCAAATTATTTTCAATAAAATACAAATAAATTCCGTCGTTTTAGTGTTAGATTGTTGATACTTTTTTCAAGTCGAGAATTTCTGGAGTGAAAAACTCTTGACTAATTATTGCATGAGAATCGACTTGCTACTAAAGATGGCAATATGCCCCATACCTTTAATATTTTAAAAATGTTCAGTTAATTACAGTCTTTGATTAATGTCTCATGAAATTACAATAACATTGCTGCAATATTATAAATGGGTCATTGTGAAACAGACATTAATGTTTCCCATTAATGGGATTATTAGAGAAGTAAGTATTTACTCCTGTGGTTCTCAAAGTGCAATTATTTAAGCTTAGTGAAGCCTTGAACCTCGCCTTACCCCCAATATTCTTGAGTGTCAGGAAAATTAATGTAGACATTAAAAATAATGAATGCACACTGCAAAAATAAACAAAACATTTATTTTACATTCGGTGCATACTTTACAGGCAGCAAGATCTTTATTACAATGTTTGTGCTCTGTTGGCACATAGTGAAATATATTAGGGGTTAATTTTCTGAGGTAGATTCATATTTAAATTGCATCTTCATGAAGTAAATCATCTTCAAAATCTACGGTGTTTTTGCACTTTGATTTTAAAACAGTTACTGTGGAAAAAGATATTTCTCCAAATCATTTAGTTGCACCCCGCAGTTTGTTGCCTGTCCAACAGACTCCTCGCAGAACCTCTAGTACCATGCATTCGCTTAAGTCTACCTGTTTTCAAACGAACTGATTCAGATTATTGAAGAAAATATATTTCATAACTTTAACATGTTTCTTTACTTTAGTGTGTTATAACATGCGTAAATTTCCTTTAATTTGACTGTTTCTTCAAAAGGAAAAAAAAAAACTCATTTTCTGTTACATAAGTTCTAGATTTGGGTCTGTGGTTTGCTATCCAGATGAAAGACATTAAAGAAATATACCGATTCAAGTACGACAGTTATCAATAAGATGGAAGATAGAAATACTATAACTACTTTGAAAACATTGTAACTCTGTCCTCTGGAATATGCACATTAATATCCGGCATTGTAAAACGTAAATATGTTGCATAAATAACCTTTTACCGAAAATCTAATATTCACATCGCGAGTAAGTAAAATACTAAGCCAGTCACATATTCCATTGGCCATAATGGTCGAGACGACAGAGCTTTTATTTCCCTGCCCTTCATGTTCACCTGACATAACGCCATGCGATTTTGTCCTTTAGGGCTTTATAAAAAATCGTATCTACGCTCTGCGAATACCTAATGATTTGCCATGGTGCATACATGTAATTTAAGAGTCTATTGTTCCAATTATTCCAGACATGTTAACCGAAGTGTGAGAAGAATTGGGTTTTAGGTTGAATGTGTGCCGTATAAGTACATGAGCACAAATTGAACGTTTGTAAGAAAAACTAGTTTAGCTTACCTTCAATTTGATGTATGGTTCCTTGTAAATAGTCCAAATTAAGCTGTTATATTATATCGATGAATCTAGGACCGGGGCTTAATTTCTAACAAAAAAAAAAAAAAAAGTAGCGGAGCCCTAATATTCTGCAGTACTAACAACAGTAGTGAACTCCCCTAACCCCCTCCCCCGTCACTCCAATCTTCATATTTATATTCCATACACTATTTGCAAAACTTAAAGCATTTTTTTTTCTTTAGAAAAATAAAAATTTTAAATAATCTGTCAGCATACTTAGATGTAAACTATTCCACTTTTTAGTTATCACTCCTTTCGAATAGTAATCTTTGCCTAATTTTAATGTTAATTAATTTCAGAAATCTGGGATTAAATATGGTAATGATTATGATTCGGAAATAGTTGAAACACAAAAGAGGAATAGTTTGCCAGCTATTCATTTTCTGAAAAAAAGAATGAAATTTACAGAAATTAATATTTATATGCTGAAGAAGAACAACGTTTTTCAATTTCCTATGAAACGTGCATATCTTAAACTATAATCAATTCCTTCCGCTTTAAAATCTTTTGTGTTAAGTCTCTGAAAATAAGATTAAATTAAAAAGATTCGATATTCTTATAGAAATAGAGCAAACACTTCTCGGTTGCTTTCTATCAGAATAACAAAACATGGCAATTATATCTACTTACAAATGAAAATGACTTCGTAAATGTGCCTTAAAATGGACAACGTTAATGACATAAAAAAGCGCTATTGTACTGGGCTCCGGAGCCCTGTATTTATGAGCACTGGTGAATTCCGATCAATACTTAAATATTTATTAAAAACAGAGCACTACCGGAGCTGAGCTCCAGTGGGCTCCGGCGCTAATTAAGCCCTGTCTAGGACATTCTTTTATCGACACACTGTATATGTACTGCTTCAAGCATTTTATAAATTAGTGAAGTTTACATCTATAATAAATCTTGACGCACATATGAACTGAAGTAACTTTATATTCAGATGTACAGGATCATAGAAAAATAATGCCTAGATTAAAAAGAATCGTAACATTGAAACCTTTTATGTTAAATGAGTAATTCTTTTACTACACGATAACTGGTGAACGCAAGTTTGGCTTCAGTTCACCAGAATTCATTTGCGTGTCTGTGTTATGCGCGGATTAGTTGCGCAGTCGTCAAAGTCAGCCGACGCGCCAGACTGCAGCTGCTCAGTACGATGTTGACCGTGCAAAAAAAAAGTACAGTACGATGTTTACCGTGCAACAAAAAGCACAGTGCGTGATTTGGTATGTGGAGACAATAGTCAGTGTACAGCGGCTTTTTCGGAGAACTTATCCAGGTGAAACTACTCCTGGTGCTCACATTGCACACATTTGCTCCTGGTGCTCACATTGCACCTGGTGCTCCTGGTGCACACCGAACGGTGCTCACATTGAAACATACTAAGGTATGAAAAAAAAAATTATTTTTTTGCGGCACATTATAAGACTAAAACCAATAAATTACCTTTCATAGTTTTTTTGTGACAGTTATTTAAAATCTAGGCATTATTTTTCGATGACACTGTATTTCATCTTTTAGGTAAAACAATTCGGCTAAATTCAAATCGATCAATGGTTCAAATTTTATTTAAGCGGCATTTTAAAAGAAGAAACTTTATAGTTTGTTATCTTTCACTAAGATATAATACTTCTATAATAATCTACTTTTTTAAAACGTTTTCTCAGAAACAAATTTGTTAGGCTATAACAAGGAAAAAAACTCGTAAATCTTTTATATTATTAAAGCGACGAAAGAAAGGAAATTAAATAATAACACGAGAATACCCACATAATTCACGACCCAGTAAAAATACCTAATTGCTTTGATCTCCAGAAGCAGTCATTAAGAGTTAGATGGCGAAAACTTCTGCATATAAAATCTAATTATGCGATTAAACTATCGAGCTCTTTTAGGAATTTCCCATAAAATGAACCATAATATTAAAAGTAAATTGTTGTTTATAGCCAAAGTCGTGCATTTTGTAGTGTTTTGAAAGATCGAAGTCTCGTTTCATTATTTTAGTATTTAGTTTAACACGTGTGTTAAGTAGAATAAAAATTAAGATTTATTGCTTCCGTTTCTTTTACAGTTAATTTAAGTGTTTTCTTTTTTCTTTTTCTTTTTCTTTTTCTTTTTCTTTTTTTCTTTTCTTTTCTTTTTTTTTTTTTTTTTTTTTTTTTTTTTTGGAAACAATAAAACGCAGTTATATCTTTATTTATTTTTGTGTTTAATTAAAAGCAATAGAGTAAATTAATACAATAAGAAAGATTATAAGTTGCGGTTTTTTCTTGACAAAATGTCTCTTTTCTTTTGTGAAAAGTGGTAAAATTAAAACTATATTTCTGGTACAAAGCACATAAATATTGTAATACAAGTTGTAGACATTGTGCTTTTTTTAAAGTTTGACAGTAATTTATTTAGAAAAAATTATTCTTAGTTAAAGTAAATTAAAAAAAAAAAATATTTTTAAGATCACCCCTCAAAAACGTGTATATAAATGTGTTAGATTTTCTTTAAAGGTTGTTTTATAGTCAACCGGTAATTTATTACTTTTAATATTAATTTTTAAATTAGACTCTATTTTGAGTTTGCAATTTATTTTTCACCACTAATCATATTAGGAATTTTACTCAAGTTTTATAAAAAAAATAACTGACACCAGAATATTTATTTAAATCTTTTTTAGTTTATTATTTAACTTGATTTTTTGTGATTTATATCATATATATTATAAAGCGGTAAGCTCAAAAAGTTCCGCTCGAGTGTTTTCAAAAACTACCCAGTGGATTTTTTTTCTAAATTGTATCATTCGATGGGAAATATTCTCGGGGTGGTTTATGAGAAAATATACAGGGAAGGCTATGATTTTCGATAATAAATATCGTATTTTACTGCTATTTTGAAAGAAAAGGTTGCCAGTGATTATTTTTTGGTGAAAGGTTTGTTGATTAAAGAATTAAAATGGCTATATCTGTTAGAAAATAATACAAACACCTCGCGAATAAATGAAAAAAATACTGATATTTAATTTAAAAAACAACAACAAAAAAAAGTTTTAATAAGACATAATATTATAAAACGAAAATATTTAATTTTAACATGGAATAAATATTTGTAATGCTTAAAGTATAAATTATTATGAAATTTTACAATTAGTACAATATTTGGCGAATTATCGCTTACGATTGGTTAAAAAAATGAATCTGAAAATTTGATTTGACAATTTTGAATGGAATTTTTTTTTCTTTTTAGCTCTTTTATCGCATGCGCCAGGTTAATAAAAACGTGTCTGAAAATTTGATGAAATAAAATCTAGGTTACATTCTTTATTAGTCTTTTTTTTTTTTTTTTTTTTTTTTTTTTTTTTGTCAATTTAATAATTAATGTTATATAATTCTCCCATCATATGATTTACAGGAAAAACTAGAAGTATTTGTAAAAATAGCTGTATTGAGTTACATGCTATTTATTTATTACCTTCGTCGCCAAACAATGCAATTTTAAGCCAAATAAGACAAAAGTGTGAAATAAGACGAGATAAGAGTATTTCGGAGTACATTTTTATATTCAACCGTAAATTATATAAAAAGCAGTTAAAATTATAATTATGTAGTCAATCATTTAAATTTTAGTGTAAATGTCTTCCATATACACACATATTCTAAAATAATTTACTTTCAAAGATTTAAAATATATTTTAACATACTATGGAATAACATTACTATGGAAACATGCGTTTTGTTTTCCTCAAGCATGTGATTTTTATATCCTCGAACTCAGATCATTACTTATTAATTGAATATTGTGTATTATGTTATTTTTTTAACATGCCGAACACAAAGCGCTATAAGTAAGCGAACAAAGTTAATGCTGGAATCTGCCGTAAATTGACACAGCTGCGCCATCTTGTGGATGGAGTGAATAACGCAAATGCGCGGGTTTTTTGTATGACGTTATATATGACAGAATATCTACCATCTGCGCATCTCGTGCGCAGGTCTATTTGAAGATATTTACAATTTAAGAGTTATAGGCGGAAAACCAGACAAAGCTATTTTAGAGAATACTTGTTAAAATTTTAATCATGAATTTCAAATATTTACTCACTCATGGACGATGAACCTTGTTTACCAGATTTATTGCAAAATATTTTTGTTACAGTTTGTTTTGATGAAAATGTGTGTATTTAAAAAAATCGCAATGTCATTTTAATTTCAGGTGAAAAAGCACTAATGCTACGTAAACAGTATTGTCTTTTGCCCCGAAACTAAACTGACATTGCACCTATTTTTTAAATACATATATTTTTATGAAAACAAGCTGTAACAAAAATATTTTGCAATAAATCTGGTAAACAAGGTTAATCTTCCATGAGTGAGTAAATATTTGAAATTCACGATTAAAATTTTAACAAGTATTCTCTAAAATGGCTTTGTCTGCTTTTCCTCCTATAACTCTTAAATTGTAAATATCTTCAAATAGACCTGAATTTTATGCAAGCTATTCAGGCTAAAAGAAAACCATTTTTGTTAATAAAGGTTATAGGCGTAACTTTTAATTCCATGGTTTTTTCCAGGTTTTTTTCAACATTGGAAGAAACTTGCCCACCTTGGGTTTATGTTATTATTTATTAGAAAAAAAATGTATTTTAAATATAATGAACGAAAAGCATGTGTTTAAATTGATGTAATATACCAGTATGTATGTATTTTAAATAAAGTTATGTTTTTCAAATGACGAGTATATTTTTAAAATGATGATTTTATATTTTGAATGAAATGAATGCAACATAAACGCTGGTGATGGGGAAAATATTTGACGGTTTATGAATTGCGGCCGGCTAACATAAAAGTACTTTTTTGCACTGTTTATTTAATCTAACCCTGTTCATATATATGAAAAGATAAAAAAAAATAATCGAATTTTCCCTCCCAGATATGCTAAAAAAATAAAAATTATGTACATGGATGTGTTTCTAGTAACAATACAACATTTTAGTATTTTTACAACTTGATTATAAATTAGCAAATTAATTTTACGTTATCTAAACGTAGCTGATAAATCCTTAAACATTCTTTATGGTTGTTACAACTGTATATACAAGTACAACAATTGAGTAAGTTACGTTACAAACTACGATTTCTAAAATATACCAGCTGGTTGGGAAATTGCAAAAGAGAAATATTTAAAACCTTTAAGCATCTTAAATGTGATTTTCAGCCCTATAATTTTTTATAAAAAAGTTAAAATATTATTTAATATATATTAGTAAATGTCAGTGATTTTAATACGTTCAATTGGCCCATCTCCGTCCGCAGCCATTTTTTCTACTACGTATTCCGACTCTTTTGCGGAAGCCAGATAGAAAAAAAAAATTAAAAAATTGAAACCGGACAAAATTAAAAGGGAAATTTGAAATTATTGGCTACCGACCAACAACTGCTACGTCGAGTTTATTAGTAGTCTATAGTTTTCAGTTATTGGCAATTGTTGTGTGTTTCATAAGCCTTTTTCAAATTTGAAGAATGTTCCGCAATTGGGTTATTTCGATAAAAGTTACTTTCATTTTCTAACCATTATTTAACTTTTATACAGTTACAATTGTACACTGTTTTCTCAATTGACATCGGCCCGATTACGGAAAGTTATCCATTTTACCCCTGCGAAGAACCGGTGTAAGATAATAAATGATTAATTGAGCATACCACGTACTATTTGTAAATATTTTATATTTTATTCCAATTTTTGAAGTTTCTTCTATACTTTGCATGCTTTCTGCAATGTTATTCACCTGTGCGAAGTGCAGGTATCCCATGAAAACTATTTTTCCCGGATATGACACAATGACCGACATATTTCTAGATTTAAAAAAAAAAAGTAATTTGTCGATTTTAGGAATTTTTTTAAAGCTGTTGTCTAAAATTCTCAAAATATTTAAAACTATAAATAATCAGTTATTGCTGGTTTAATAGTACAAGAATTACTGCTTGCATTTAAAATTAAAGTGGATCCTAATGTAAAATTAAATGAGTTTTAAATGGAATGAATGAAATGTTTCTATTTTAAATATTATAAATACAATTCGATCAAGAGAATATTTGGCAACTTATCGCCTGCGCCCGGTAAATAAAAAATAGGCCTTAAAATTAATTAAATACTTTATACCTAAACTCTAAGCGTAATAAAACGTTTAATTCTCATTGGAAATACACATGTTTATGTAATTTTTATAACTTTATCTTATAAGAAATTGAATTGAAAACGCTGCTGTAAAATTCTATCTTAACATACATTAACTAATTTTTATATGTCCTTGTTCATTGCATTACAAAAACATGATTCAAATAGAACGTATTAAAATCACTGACATTTAATAATATATATTAAATAATATTTTAACTTTTTTATAAATTATAATAAAACACAAAACTAACCTGTTTTTCTCTTTTGCGAAGCGAAAAAAAATGTGTTCTTTCAGATAGAGAGTTATTTTTGCAGTTTTGAAAACTGCAGTAATTAGAACGCCAACGTGGCATTTTCCCAAATAATATAAGTTCTTAAAAGAACTGATTTTGTTTAAATAATTAACTTCAATTAATAAATTAAATAATGGCGAATAAATAAATCGAATTACATCTATACTTCCAAAAATTAAGTACTGCAGACGGCAAATGAATAAAATCACGGCTGCGCGTGCGCATAGTTATTTCATAGATATCGAACTTACAGATCATCCACAAAGGGGAAAGAAGTTAATAATCCTCTTGTAGTTCACTCCGTCCGCTGGGTGGCGTATGACCTTGATTGACGTGACCTCGCCTTTAATCTTGCGGTTACCTCTCCCATTTAAGATATGACGCTTACTTATATCGCTTTGTGCCGAAAATATTGTCGATTTCACTTATAGGAATGTTTACTGCTTTAAAAGTTAGGATATAAGAATATTGTTAAGAAGATTTCTGCAATTATACGTTATTACTATAAAAAAATGCAATTTAACAAATTACGACGACCATTTGGAAAATGATTTTTTCAAGGACTAAAATTTAAGACATAAACAGTCGCAAGGAGTTGATCATACATTACGTACGCCATGGATTACATGATTCGGTACTGTAAATTTTTAAACTTCTACGGAGCTGGTCATACATTACGTACGCCATGGATTAAAGATTAATATTTATAGACCAATTTTAAATGAAATTTCATTCTTAAACTTTTAAACATCCCACAATATTACTTTTTACACAGTCGTATAGAAAAAAAAAATGTGTTTTTAAATGCAATTTTTTTAAAAGCTGTATCTCAATTTGTTTCGGAGTTATTATTATTTTTTTTTGTAGAAGTATCCATCTGTTGAAAGTAAAAAGAAAATACAGATTACTGTATAGACCAATCAAAAAACAAATAAAATGCGGGATTCAACTAATAAAACGCTTCAGATATGCTTTTGATTTCCTACCCTGACCGGAGACAATAACCATTTTTCCAAATGGTTAATAAATAAATAATTAAAATAAACATTTTGCAATAAATATTGCTTGCTAATATGTCATTTTTTTAGCTTTTTCTGCATAACTTTCTTTTGCTTAACCATTGTTTAAAAATGTTTTATTCAACATATTGGACTATTCTTACGGAATCGTGTCACCTGCCAACGAGCATGTTGCATGGCGTATCAAAATTCAAAAGATTAGACAGATTTTGAAATTAGCGATTACTAAATTATGGTTTTTCATAATGAAGCAAACAAACAAAAGAAGATTTATTATTATTTATTTATTACCTCAACTTAAATAAAAACCTCACATAAAAAAAAACAATACTTTCAATGTAGGGGAAAAAACTTTATGGTTCCAATGGTGGCAAATGTAATAATGCCCATGGACTTATCATTTCAGCCTAGATAGGATTAAATTACCTGGAATTTCGATCAGTATAAAGCGAATTGTCGTCCTGACGCACGCTCTAGCAGCTAAACACAGCAACAAATTAAGAGTTATTTTCATAATCTGGGTTATTTTCAAAACAGACGGAAGATTAATTTACTCTTAAATATAAAGAAAATGGCAGGCCTATTTGTTTGTCCGTGTTATTATGCTCTTTAGAAAAATGCTAAATAAATCTTCGATTCAGGTATTCACCAAAATGCATATTGCTAAAATTTTTGTATAACTAACTTTATTTATCATTGTCAGTTCTTAACCCTGGTACATGTGGAACAATATTGTTGCATCAGTTTTAATGTTTGACGTGAACCCTCACAATAACGTCGATTACGGATGATTATAAAGATTTTATTGGATGCATGAATTTTATTTTTCTCCAAGATTAAGTCATCGAGTTTTTTCCCGGGTTAACGGTTTCATGATTTCAACTGGTTTTCCAAATGAAAAGACAGTGAAAATGACGTCATTTTAGATTTATTCAGGCAATTCAGCTTTAAAAACACACATTTTTATGTTTCACTTCTCTTTTAAATATATGAAAGTTAAACAATTTTCTTAGTCTGCAAATAATTTATTACTTTTATGACAGCATTTACCCTGTTAGAATCCAAAGACGGAAAAGAGTAGTAGCACATGAGGGTATTTATTAAGAAATATAACTAACATCCAGTGAGATTGTATTTCAGCTACCAGAATCACATATTGCGCGAGCTGAGAGGCCGGGAGATCAAGGACAAACAAACGAAAATAAACCACCCGAGCATAATTCAAGTTCAAGGGTAAATCTCTGCAATCATTGCAATGCATCGTAATTTAATATTGACAGATATGAGAACATTTTATTTCCTATTGTCATAACAGCCTCATTTCCGTACCAAAAGTGCAATGTGAATAATCAACTAAAAGAACTGCTTCTTAATAGCTAAATGTTGTCCAACGCATAAGGTAATATAATATCGCAATGACGTTCGCATCTTTTCAGCAACGCGGAAGGACATTCAAGCTAAAGTTCCATTAAAAAAATATACAAGTTCGAATTCACCATTTCGCTGAATTCAAGGTTTATTTGGAAATACTGACCAGCGCAGCGGGCATAGCCAGCTAGTTTTATATATTTTATGAAGAAATGTCTGGTTCAAGCCGAAATACTTTCATTTGGTACCGGTCAAATGAACTTTTGTATGTATATTTAATGTAAACAAGTTTGTTTAACTTGTTTAATAATTTGTAAGACATTGTACATTTGCAGGATTCGAAGAAGCTTTTTCTTCTTTTTTTTTTTTTTTTTTTTTTTTTTTTTTTTTTTGCATTCGATTGCTTTAGTGCTCAAAAGATGAAAAAGTTTACATAAATTGTTGATATAAATTACTACAAATTTTATTTTCTGCTTATGTTAAAAATAATATGCTTTAAAAAAGGATCATTATTAAACAATGATTAATTTCTTACTCAATATCACTGTTTAAAACACACTTTGAGTACCTAGAATTTATTTTATTTAATAAATCTAATTTCTTTCATATTTTTCTGTCGTAACATTCTTAAAATGATTTTTTTTTTCAAAAGCATCATCGTAAAATAATGACAGAGCATTTAATTGGTGATATAAAATAATTCCATATCATAGAACAGTAGTTCTGAAAACTGAATTCATTGTTCAGAAAGAAGAGTTATAGCAGTTTACCAATTTATTCAATAGAATTGATAATATTACGATTATGATATTAGAGAACTGTTAAGAATCTCAACTCGCAGCGACATTTCTCTCTAACAATCATTCTACCGGGTGTCGTAAAAAGGACTGACTGATTTTAAAATTCAATAACTTGCAAACGGTGACAGATATTTAAAAAAATCTTGCAGGAGGGTTATGCATAAGGTCAAAAGTTTTTTTACAGTGATTTTCGATTTTAGTTCGAGTTATAAACAATAGATGGCGCTGTAAGAAATAGGCGCTAAATGCAGGCTTGATTTTTTGGACTTTTTCTTTTTCCATGCGGAAAAAGGAGATTAAAATGGATTAAGTGGGTCCCAAAGTACCAAAACTCGAGCCTGAATTTACCGCCTATTGCTTACAGCGCCATCTATTGTTTGTAATTCAAACTAAAATCGAAAATCACTGTAAAAAAACTTTTGACCTTATGCATAAACCTTCTGCAAGAATTTTTTAAATATCTGTCACCTTTTGCAAGTTATTGAATTTTAAGATCAGTCAGTCCTTTTTAGGACACTCGGTATATTCTTTAATAATTTGACTTTGCTATTGATATCAAAAACACGCTGTGAAAGAAAAATGTATGTAGAAAAATAAAATTAAAGTAAAAAAAAAAGCAATGTGAGATTTTTAAATCATTTTTTTTTTCGTAATTATTTAAAACTTACATTTTAATATTCATTCACAGAATAATGTCTAAATTATAGCTTTGTAAGCAAAGAAAGTTGGTCATTCTGCGCTAACACTTTTTTGCAAAAAGTCAACGCCGCGGAAAATATAATTTTATCTAATTTTATATTACGTACCTTCACGTGTTTCAACACAATATTATTAGTTATTTAAAAACAACGTTTAAACACACAATAAAATAAGTTGATTTGATCAGACGTATACGTTTCGTGAGTACTAGGACTCACATCCTCAGTGAATAAAAACTTTAAAAACAATATCCCCCCAACTACATGTACAGTGAAAACCCACTAGTACTCACGAAACGTATACGTCTGATCAAATCAACTTATTTTATTGTGTGTTTAAACGTTGTTTTTAAATAATTTATATTTCCACACAAGTTCTGCGCTTACAATATTATTAGCTTTTATTTTTTAGGACATTAAATTTCATAAACACAAATGTTCTTTTCTTTTTTTCGCGCAGGCGCGATTTTTTGAAATACAGATATTAACTACAGGTCCATTTATAAGGGGCATTAAAAAAGAGATAAAGGATACCATATCAGAGAGAGGGTGAATTTAATTTCTCTTATTAACAATATAAATATTTAATTTATTAGATATACAAACAATATAATGATTATAATTAGCGGATTACAAATAACAATCTAACTCTAGTGGCAACAAGCAGCAGCACAATAAAATATAACTATATATGTAATATAATACCTATGTAAATAGTTGATACAAAAAATATTAATGGTAACATCTAACTGAGAGTATGACAGACTTAGCCTCCATCTTGTTGTCACATGCAAAAGCTACTTCATGCAAAATCCAGATGCAAAAACTCTTTGAGCACTTTTGTATATATGTCTTTCAATGATTTATGCGTTATTCATCCATGTTGTTAAATATTTTTTGTTTTCTTGTTAATCTTTGAAAATTTTAGACTCGGTGTTTAAGAAACAAGTTCTGGATTGACCAAGGCTGTAAAAAATCATTTATTTTTTGCCTTGATGAACAAATCGAATCCCTTGCGAATCACGATACTCTCCAGTCTCTTATGTCATGATGATAAAACCTTTATCAGACTGACAACATAACTTTCCAAAATGATATTTTTTCATAAAAGAAACTAAAATATTGTCAAGGCATTGAATAGACTTTTTTTATTTATTGCGAAACAAAAAAAAAAAAAAAAAAATGAAATTAAGTCCGGAACTTCCCATGATTAAAGGAAGCATAATTCCATTTTCAAATTTATTCTTATACTTTTACTTTATATTAGGACATGTATTTTGTTAGACCGCTGAGCAAAATATCAAAACTTTTGAGATATAGAATGTATAAACGAAGTTTTTTCATCTAAATCATGAATGACTTTTGCTTAAATTTTCTTATCATCTGGTATTTATTCGATTTAATGGCTTTTGACTGTGCTTCGGAATACGGTGGCACATAGTTCATTTTTGAACAACTTTACCACAAAGTGCATTACACAATAGAATTTTCGCACATTTTTTTTTTACTCCATTTCATGGAATTGTTTAGTGCTATTGTTCAACATCTGTTCTTTCTTATATGTACGTATTGACATAGCTATATTCAGCTTTTTTGTGTATATCTATTAACAAATATTTAAGTTCAAATATAATACAAAACTTTGACATATTGAATGCTAAAATGTCCCAAAATTCTTTAGTAAACTGAGTGCAGATTTTTAATTGTAACGCGTTATGTCTATCGTTAAAGCAAATTTTTATTATCGATAATTAAAATTTCTCGTTCTGCTTTCCAAAAATTTCATATCCTCTGTTACAAGAAGTAAAAATCCAAATTAAATATTTTTTCCATCAATTATAATAAAAATAAGGTCTTAAAATATTAATTTATTCACTTTTCAGAAAAAAATATGAATAAAATATAAATCATTTCTTACCTTAAAGCTATTCGATAATGGTATATGGCTGAATATTTATCTCCAATATCCTTTTTGTAATTGGCATAATTATAGTGGACTTTAGCATTGTTTGGTACCGACTGAAGACCAGACCTTTAGAAAAATGTTTTTATTAATGCTTCTAAAAGGTAAAATATAAAATAACAATGTAAAGTATATGTAAAGAAAGTAAAAATTTCCAGTCATTCAAATTTTGTTCTAAATAATCTAGAGGTAGAATTATAAATTAGAGAATCATGTTATTGCTAATCATAAATAAATTTTTTGAAAACTATCGTTTGTATAACCAAACTCTTCTACAATTGATTACAATTTCTAAAGTAAGTTATCAAACACTATTATATTATTATCGATAACGGGGTTAAAACGATATTGAAACATTTGAGATTGTGAGTGGAAAGAAATTATACGAAATTCCATCCCGGTTAAGAAAAAATCCATGAATGTTACTATGAAGTAATGTGCTGCTGTTTCTCCGAAAAACATTGGATTTCTTCTTTTTTATTCTCAAACCTTCTTGATTAAACATTTCTTACAATATATGTGAAGTGATGTTTTCAAAGTCGTGAAATATGGTGAAATTGTGGGTTGAAAACATTAGGCTACTAGCAGCCAATTATTTCCAGGAATTATTCATGGAAGTTTTGCGAGTGTTGTCATTTTAATTCAAAATAAGTAAATAAAATAATTTCGAAAGTTATGTTATTTGTAATATGAAGTGTTGAAACTGTAAATGTTAAATTTAGTTGGATAAGTGCTTTGAGATTTATCATTACTAAAGCTATTGTCCCTGATGATCTGACGTAGATTGTTGATATTAATTCTATAGACTACTGAATTCTTGTTACAATTGATTATCAGGAAAAATGCTACCGGATATAATGCGAAGAGCACGAAAGCTCCCTAATACAGCCTTCTCTAAGTTAGAGTTTGAATTTTGACGTTAAAAATAAAAATAAATATTGCATTTACTCACTTACAAGAGATAATTAAAATGTTTAATCATGCCCAAACTCCCAAAGTATGAGCGAATTTGAAATTAGGTTTATTCAGATATCTTAAGTACAATACGGAAGTGATAAGAAATGAAAGAATTTAAATTTTGAATGCATGTGATTTATGCATTTCCAAAATAAGTTGTAAAATAAAAATAAATGGGGTATTTACTTACGTAAACAATGACTCCCTAGAAGCCCATACGTTATTCCTGGCCATTGTCTTAAACACAAAGAGTAGTATAACTAATAAAGCTCCAGCTCTACACAACCAAGCAATGAGAGGCCCTCTCTGCATAAGCCTTTGAAGGCCATGGCTTACCAGCAGACAAAATCCTAAGCTGAAATTATATAGATTTATTATGCAGATTTTGTTTTTAAAAGACATGGAAGAAATTCAATGAATGCTACACAATATCAGAAAAGTATAAATAGTGTTGTGTAATTGAAGCATTAAAAGTAATAATTGTGTGATATTTTAAAAAATAGTCAAAAGCATGTTTTTGTAGACACATTACAATGAATTTCACTACAGAAAAGTATCTTCGATAGCTATTTACAGACAATTTTTAGAAATATCAGTTATTTCAATCTTCCTAATAACACTTTTGTATTAAAAAATTTAATAAAGTTGTGTGATACAATAAAAGCATAAAATAAGGAATGCGATAGGCCTTTCGAAAGAATTTTATCTTTCTTCGTCATGCGCAAAGAATAAGTGCTACCACTTTGAAGACAGCTACAAGATATTCTTGTTAATGCCTTCAATGTAACAAGCAGTAAACATCATTTAAACATTTAAATAATCAAAGAAGTAACATAAAATAAAAAAAATACTAACGTTTAAACTTTGTTTTTCTTAAACTGGGTGTAAATTATTTATTTTATTTATTCGGTTAACTATTAACCAAATTTTAAAACTGTTTATAGTAATATTAAATTTAACTAAAACTCTTGTTATTTTACAAAGTAGCAGAGTATTTCCATTTTCTTACGGTCATTTTTCTCAATTTGCATAATATTCTTTTAATAACGCATGCCTATATTTGTGAAAATACGTGGAGAGAAAAGATAAAGCTACTATAATAACTCCTTTTATTATGTTCTTTTTAACAGCATTCTTTTGTCATTGGTGTTATTCGGGCGTGTTGGATTACTTAAAAAGATGGTTTTCTTTATTGAAGTTTAGATTAAATATGAAGGTATTTAACGAAGTTATTACTTTTATCAGCATATTTATATGCAAAAACACTCACTGCAAAAATATAAATATTAAACATTAGCCAAATGTCATAAAATATGTTAATATCGGTTGCCACCCATAAATACAAATTATATCCATTTTTCAATCTAACATTATGCGAATTAAAAGAGTAGTCTGATCTTTTTCTGACCTATATAACCATATCGTTGAAAAATTGGGCATGCTGGAAAAATCGTTAACAAACGGTTTGAATTTTTCCATATGTGATAACCTTCTCACAAGTAACCGGAAAAGGTGCCTGGGAAGCTTATCACATAATTTAAACAGTTTAGTTAACGATTTGTCCAGCACGCCTAATTTTTCAAAGATATGGTGTAAATTTCTATAATTCGTTCTCTTCACCCCCCCGTTTTATATTTCCTGTGTTTGAACTCTCCCGGAGCAACTGCGCAATTTTTATTAGTCTCCCTGTGTGCGCGTGAGATCAACTCCGCGGTGGTTTATCAACCGTGAATCGAATTTCGCCGTTGACAGTCGAGCTGTAAGGTACGCTATTCTGGCTCTCTGACTCCCACTCCCCTTTAATCCAGTGTTTTAATTTAAATTTGAATATGAATTTTCAGCACTGATGATGAAACCTTAGAGGTTTTGAAACAGCTGTATGCTTTTTATACATATATTTGTGTATTTCTACATTGTTTCTTTTTCTTAATATATTGGCAGAAACTACAATCCTTCCCCCTTTTTAAATATTACATTACAAAAATTCTGGTAAAAAGTCCTTGAAGCGTTCGAATCCTATTAAATCGTTGAGTTGTCCAGAATTAACCCATTGGGGACGAGCGATCGGTATACGTGCTCATAATCCGTGATTATTCTCACCAGTAAATGTTTAATGTAAATTTTGCCTTACTTAATCCGAGCATTTTTCCGATTCAATTAGGCAAAAATTTCTATTTTGAAAAACCGATGATAAAATGTATAAAAGTTTGTAACAGATACTTGTTTCGAAGGGGTTAATCAGTGCTAATTCCCAGTTGATAGTTATAAGTCCTGTTCATTCTTACTTGGAAATTGTAACACGTATCGTTAGAGAGCAGTTGCAGATATAGGTGAATAGTGATATAGCATTGGTATTAAAGCACGCTTTTCGATTGGTCAGCCAGCGGTACTCAAAATGTCCTACCACGCTACAGTCGAAAAGTGTCTGTAAACGTATTAAAGAATGATTTTACTACGCTAAAATTTTCTAAAATCCTATTTTTTCCAGCCTTCCGTTTTCTTTGTAAATATTATTAAATGATTAATGAAAAATCAATAAAAAATGTATTTATTGATTGTCCAATATTTGGATTGCTGTCTCGAGCTTTGTGACCATGTAGAGCCTGCCTTTTGTATCTGGGTCGCGCAATTAATGTTTTATTCTTGATTTTTTTTAACCTGACATGTCTGAAAATAGTGAATATTTATTATTAATTGTCCTGTATATATTAAAGTATGTGAAGAATGTTATTGGAATCCTTTATATTAGTGAACATGAAATTTCGATTTTGATTATTTGGCAGTTTTGAAAAAAAAAAATCTCTGTGTTTTTTTATTAATTACTTATCAACAGTTATAAAGTAAAAGAAAATTTACAAATTTAATGTAAAAGTTGAATGGAAATTTAAACATAAAAATTTAAACTAACCATAAAACATAAAAGTTTAAGAACAAAATGTTATTTTCTTTTAAATTACTTTCGCATCTGATATGCATTAAGATCTACATCAAAAACATCTCTAATACAGGTAAAAACAAACATTTTTTTTTAATTTACATTTTCTTATTCAGATGTGATAAGCCTAGATGTGCAAACAAAATTTTAAATCAAACATGAAAACACAGATATTCATTAAACAAAATGCGCGAATATTTCTGCAACGAAACATATCTTTGTATTTGTTTTGCAAGTTTTGATAATATGTTTATTGACACACATGTTTTAATTAAAAAACGTTATGAAGAATAAATAATTTAACGTTACTTATTTTCAATTTAATCTTTTAAGTGTTATTCATTTTCCAGTTAAACTAGCATTTGTATGTCGTTTAAAACATAGTATCATGTATTTAATATGTAAACATTTTTTAGAATATATATTTTTAAAACAAAATTATACCTTGGAATGTACAAAACTCTTTCGGCAACTACAAATCCAACTGTTACTAATAGATTCGTAGCAGGAAGAAAGGAAAACACCATTAAGGACAACGATAATAGAATTCGTCTTCTTTCCATACCCTGTAATAAAAAGAAATATCAGTAGACTTATAGTAAAATTCTGAGAAAACTACAATTAATTTACGTCAGATTCATTTTAAAAGATATTGTGTAACAAAGGGGGGGGGGATGCAGAGAAAACATAGTGCAATATTTTGCAGTTATTACGATATATACACTGTAATTGTAAAATATCTCCAAAAATAAAAGTGCAAATAAGGCGTGTGGGAAAAAAGTTTCTGTAGTTAGGCCTACTCTAAGTAGTGTTGTACACTAACCAAGCGTTATACTTCACATTTTTAGTCAATAGTAAAAGTTTTTCATGCATATCTGTACATGATTTTATTTTCTAATTAATGAAACATAATAATTTAACAATATTTTCAATAGATTCCATTTTTGTTTTGTGTTGAATGAGATACTATAAACAGAGTTGCTAAAAATACGCAATAACTATATCATTGACACAGTACATTCATTTTTCTATATTTCAAAATAATGAGCATATGATTCAGTGTTCCTTGAATATGAATGGTTGCCGCTTCCACCGCACTTCTCAGTATTGATGTCACCAAATTTATCTCAGCAACAAGCCCAGAAAAACATCAATTATTCGAACTACAGTTATCTGAATTGCCAAAGATCTCTATCGATATCTTATAATAAAGTATTATAGTTAAGGAGGAAATGTTGCTGAAATGTGAGCGTATTAATTCGATTCTAAAAATACTACTACTTCCATGCAACACCGAGTTTAACCAATCATAAAATTGATATTTAATAGGAGTTTTCTAACCTATAGCTTATGAAGAAATGTTATGTTGGTATTTCCGTTTTTCGGTGAAAAAATAAAATTTATTGGATTTGTTTAACTAACATATCTAAATGTTTGTACCTTTTTATTGTTAATCTATTATTGAAAGGAAAGTGATTTTATTAAAAGGTGCGCCTAATAGTATTTCTTTAGCTGAAATATTTCTATGACTTCCTTTCAGATATCATTCTATCCAAACATCATATAAAGATGTTAATCAAATTAAAACATTCCTCCCTAAATTTCATAACTAATCGTGTAAATATCCCTAAAATAGCATAAGTAGAATTTAAGTTATAACTATTTTTCCAGTTAGGGAATCAATGTATAGCAACTTTTTCCAATAAGTGAAAGTGACAGTGACTTATGAGAAATATCTTTAATGCAAATACACCCAACACAAAAGTCGCTTCAACTATTGTTTATTTACAAGATCTGGCTGCCTTTATCACAACAGAAAATGCAAGTTTCCGTCAAAGAGATTTTTTTTTAGAGTAACTTATTTAGAAAGATGATTTTTCGCCAAAGTAGTGTTATAGTATATTATAAAATTCTATTTTCATTTGGAAAATATCATGATGTAGCGACAATTAGCATTAAATCATATTCATAATTTAATAAACTTCAGGTTTAATTTGGTGTATTCACAAAAATATGCATTTGGAAATTTAAAAAATAATAAATGGAAATCTACTACCAGATTAAAAACAAAGTGGGAAAAGTAGTCGTTATAGAAAGATTCGTTCCAGGGGAAAAATCATTAAAATATGGCTATAAATTAATAAAATAAATTTTGACCCCAGGACGCCCTTAATGCATTATTATCGTGTTTGTTTATTGAAGTTTGAGAGCATTTGTTACATTGTATCATTTAATGTGCTAAAAGTATTCACTAATACCAGTACGAAATTTTTGTATGAGCATATATATATATGTGTGTGTGTGTTTCTAGAAAGTGTAAATTGTTAAATAAAAAAACTATCATAGAATATGCAAATGAATTATGGTTATAGAAACATCAGGAATCTTTTTTGAAAGTAACTTTGCAGGTACTGTTTTAACTATATATCTTTGTACGTTTAATTTGTGTTTTTCTGCCTACGTCTCAGTATGAATAAAATAACTGGGTCTTTTAAAATATCGATTCATTTCATGCTCTTGACATAAATTTTTAACTGACTTTTGGTAAAGACCTTTAAATCTTTATTTGTATTTAAAAAGAAATCCCACAGGGACATTAATATTCATAATAAGCAGATAGAATGAGTAAATAAATAAACAAATTGATAGTAATGAAATTGTAATAAAATGATGCTAGTAAATTTTGTCACTAACTTATGTTAAAACTAACTTAATCCGTTTAACAATACTTATATTTCTATATCGAAATATTATTTCTCTATCGGTGGTAAAATTAAATGAACTAATGGTTGTCTATTACATGTTTGTTTATATCCACGTATCAAATACAGTGGAACTTCCCTTCAACGAAGTTTTCTACTCAACGAAATTTTCTGCTGAACCTTGACTTCGAACACCATTAACTCCATATTACGAAGGATATATTCTCTATAACGAAGTTTATTCCACTTAACACAACTGAACCACTTAAGACAATATCCTATTGGTGACGCCATATTGCAAAGTGGAATAAAATGTAGTGAAGAAACTAGAGACAGCGATGAAGATTTTAATGAAAAATAAATTAAATAACTTTCAAAAGAATAAAATGAAATGCTAAAATCCTTCGAAACAAAAAGAAGGGGGTTCCAGTTTCACGAAAATTTTACAGATGAATTGTTTGGATATTTCCAAAAGTGCGAAAAATTTTAATGAACTGTGTATTTTGTATAAGAAACCTATACAAAGTAATATTACAAACTTTTTTAAAGTTAAGTAGTATAGGGGAGTACACAGTGAGACATGGTACACAGTGAGACAGCAGCCACTTTGACATATAGTTGTAACTTTTTCTTCAAGCTGGCATACACACATAACGACCTCATCTTATGCAACATGTGGATGTAGTTTCGGCACTTCAGTGACTCGTCCGACAAAATAGTAAATAATTCCTTATTTTATAGCGGTTAAAGTTACATAAACATCTATTTTAGAGTTTCTTTTCTTCAATATGACATATATTTACTTAACCAAACATAGCTATATATAATAATAGACTATTTCGGCAAAACGACATAAACTTTTTAAAGCGATGAAATCGATGTAACAGATGTGGCATCCATTTTGTTACAACGTAACGAAAGTATGCAGTGAGACGTGTCTTACTGTGTACCTATTATGTGGTTCTGGTGTTAAAAATGTTACTTATTAATAAAAGAAGGTCTTTCTCCCTCTCTCTTTCTCTTTCTCTCTGTGTGTGTGGCCGTGCGATGGCTAGGGAAATTTACTAAGCGTAAGAGGCTGAAAATTTGCATGAAAGTAGACCAAGGTCTGACATTGTCCACCGAAAGCTCATACTTTTAATATTTTGAAAATCTAGAAATATTAATTAGAAATCATAAACTGCAGAAAATTATTGATAGAGTGTAAAAATGTATGATTTATGAAAATATATACATTGTCTCACTGTGTACTACTTGTGGTACACAGTGAGACAATTTTCGATACTCCGTTATGATGCTTCTGTGCTTTTATAAATAACTTTTTTAAAACCATTTATACATTAATGTGTAGCGTATTTGTGTAGATTAAAGATGTAGCAAAACATTTTTCAAAAGAATAAAAATCGTCGCCATTTGTTAAGTAATAATAATTTTCGTCTCACTGTGTACTACCCTCCCCTATTTGGTGTAGCTGCGCTATACTTAAGTTTTTTTACTTCTCTTTATTACGTGTTTTTTAGACATTAATTCTAATAAAAATTTTCTCGTATTACTCTCGTACTCGTATTCTCTCTACATTGCATTACAAAATGTTACTGCCCAAATTAAAATACATTTTTCCAATTTTTGCATTTCACGTGTATTTTTCACTTTATGAATGCGTATTTTGTTATACAAATTTCATGAATTTAATTTGATTTCTATTTAACGAATTTTCTTCATAACAATGTGTTTAAGTGTAACGATGAGATTTCTTTAAATGGATGTTTCACTATAGTTTCTTTGAATGTGCTTTTCTGATCTACGTTTAATAACTACATCTTCTAAATTTCTTAATATTACTAATTCTTATTCTCATTTTCCCAAAAAGAAATAAATATTTCATTCCTTAAAATAATTTATTTAATATTGTATTGTATTTAATATTATATAAATATTGTATTTAATTAATATTTTACTTAATAAATATCTTAATTTAATAAATATTTTAATATACAAATATTTATTCTAAAAAAAAGAAATATCTTACAACTCTTATTTTTTTATCTAAAGCACAAAAAGTTCTAGATAAAAGAAAAGAAACATACCAAAACTAAACAAGGCACTAAATATCAAATTTTCTTTTGGACTCTCTTAATGAAGTTTACAAGATTTGTTCATATACAATTTTTCTTATTTATTACAGATTCTTTGTGTGAGAAGGACATTTATCTTCCATTCAGTTTATTGCATTCTTCGCATTCATACATTCCTTTTTAAGATAAAGAATGAAATTAGTCTTATTTTATTTTATTTGAATTCTACTTTTTTTTAACATGATATTTCAACGGAATGCTGTTTATTATAAATAACAGTTCATATTAGCGAATAGTTTATACCTAATAAAATAAATGAAAGATACAAATATGATTGTTTTCTTGTACTTAATAAATCTAATCAAATTATTGTTGAGATAACTTTTTGTTGTATTTAAGTTGTATCAAATATATACTTGGTAGAAAATTATAAATTAGTCATTTTATGAACACTTGTCATAGTGATAGGTTTTCCTATCAGTACTTGAGACTAAAACCAATTAGAGAGATAAATTAGACTTTTTAAATAACATAAGAAGTGATCAAATTATGGCATACGTTAGTGTGGATGCGACTTTTAAGAAAGGATGTCTACTGGCCTATATGAAAACTATCCGTCCTCAAAAAGATTTCTAGAAATAAGATTGAATGTCGTTTTTTATATGCTAAAAAATCTATTATAATAAAGTTTAATTTTATCACATTTATATTGTTTACACATAATTTTTTAAAAGGAAAAAAAGCCTACAATACTGCTCTCGAACACATAAACTCACATTTTAAGGAGTCAGGTCCCCTTTAAAGAGTCTAAAAATTCGCTCTTTAAAAAATGCTTATAATTAAATATAATTATTTAGGAAAATTTAAAAAATAAACCCCATGCAAAAATTCGCATATGACTAAAACATTTTGAGCTATTGAATGTTGTTTTTTACATGCTAAAACAATCTATTATAATAAAGTTCAATTTTATTACTTTTATATTGTTTACACATACTTTCTTTAAAAAATGAAAAAGTCCATAAAACTGGGCTCGAAAACATAAATTCATATTTTAAGGAGTCGGGTCCCTTTTAAAGTGCCCAAAAAATGTTTTTTTTTTTTTTTTTTTTTTTTTTGTTTTTTTTTTTTTTTTTTTTTTTTTTTTTTAGCTTAAAATTAAATGTGGTTCTTTAGGAACATTTAAAAATAAACTCCATGCAAAAATTTGCATTAGAAGAGAAGTCATGTCTAAAACATTTTGAGCTTTTTCTATATGATCAAGAGATGATGTAATCTTTAAATTCAATTTACTCAAAACATTGGTTTTGATCACAGCGCGCAAGATTTCTGAAAAAGATTTGACTAGAACTTGTACTATGTGCAAAACTACTTAAAAGATGATACAATATTTAAAAAGATGTTAAATTACTTTAATACCTTAGTACTTTCAACTATAAAAACATAGTCTTCGTCAGAGAAATGTAAGAAATACAATTGTTATTAACGTCCAATTTTCAAAATTCACGTAGATGGTGACGAAGGAGTGAAAGTGGAAATCAATTTTTAGATCCGGAAAACATTGGGAAAATAAAACATGGATATAGGGAAGTGGAATACTACTCGTACTACTCGCGATTCTTTAATCAAACTGGGCCAAATTCTGGGTATGCTGTAGGATAAACCGTCATTACAAACATTATTTTCTTTAGTAATTATTTCCATTGATTCTCGGACTATTAAATCACGATAATTCTTTGAGAGATATATAGTTTTTGAGTCTTCGAAATTAACTTGTATATTCTGCTTCAGGTTAAGTCTTGACAGGACTGTTGTAGGTCGGTTATATTTTAAATCTGTCAAATGTTCTTTAATACGAACTTTAAGTTTACGCTAAGTTATTCCTATGTATTGGAGATAAATATTTTCTGTTTTCGATGGAATTATATATACTCCAGAAACTTCAAATTTTCCAGAACCACTTTTCCCATCAATCGACGTTGACGAAGTAAAATTACACATTAACCCCTTCCTGCATGATTTTTTTTCCTGCATGCAGAAAAAAAATTAAAGTTTGCTAAATATTAATGTAATATGATCGAAAATCACTCAAAATTCAAAATTTTCAAATTCACCTTAATTTAAGGCCGATTTAAGTTCGTGCCATGTATGTCACACCATGCATTAGCGACTACTTTTCCATAGTAGTGAAATCAGCATTAAAACTTGCATGCAACTCTTAAAACTTCAAAATATATAGAGAAAGAACATATGAAATCTATTTGTGTATGTGTGTTTCAGCCTACAGTAATTGATACGTATATTGTTTATTGAAAAATGATGTTACAGAAATTGATACATGTATCGTTTATTGAAAAGCTACCTTCTACAGTACCTGATACATGCTTGATTTAAAACTACAGGCTACAGTAACTGATGCATATTTTTGGCCGAGAACTACAGTCTGCAGTAACTGACACAATACTGTTGAAAACAACAGTCACTCAATGACCCAGGGCCGAAACTAGCTTTTTTTGCACCCGAGGCAAACATGGATTGTGGCGCCCCCGCCCCCCTCCTCCGCAAAAATATATTTACAAAGAGAATTCCACTAATTTTCTAATAGTCGACTAATTTAAAAATATGTAATAATAAAATATGTAATACCGAACAATCTGCTTTGCAAAATATTGATTCATTAAAATTTTGAAAACGGAATCGACAAGAATCGAAAACAAATTCCGCTTTATACAGGATCCTTATGCCATATTATCTTTAGATTCTTCTATGCTTTGGCATACTCCAGACAGGATGATTTTAACAAAGCCGCGCTAAACATTGATCTGAGAAAAATCGACAAACAAAATCTTCATTTGGCATCCCTTCGTCCTGGCGCACGGGGAACGTACCGCTCCTTAGTTCTGGCCCTGGACCATTCACTCAGTGTGAAACTTGGCAAAGCAATTTCGGTCATTGTTCAGACAAAGTGACACTTTGCATTTTTGATGGTGATTAAACAAATACATATTTCAACCACTATTGTAATACAACCTGTCAATGCATGGTGCGACATATGTGTCACGTACCGATTTTTATGTACTATATACGCTAGCATTTCTACAATGTGTTACCATCATGATATATTATTCAGAGGATACTTACAAATACAGCTGTATTTATTTCAGTCCATTCTTCTTCATTTTTCCACACAAAAACAACAAAAATATTCACTATCGAGTAACACAAAGTAACAACTATAAATTCGTACCGTTCGCCTCTTTTTTGGTGCCAAAATCTGCTCGAAAGGAGGCAGCACTTGTTGGCATAACATGCCTCATCCACTGACGTATTAAACAAAGAAAAATGGAACTTCTGCGATTAAAAAACACTGCAGAACTACAGTAAATTCAGTATGTGCCATATATGTCACAGTATGCAGGAAGGGGTTAATAACTTTATTGATAACGAGCCATCATTAAACTCAGAAATGAAGACCACCGTAAAATCTGGACTTAACCTAGTAACTGGAAATAATATTTTCATTTTTAATAAGAGGATTTATAAACAGACTAAAGGAGCACCAATGGGTTTCCCTATCTCATGTATTTTAGCCGAATTGAAATTTGAAGAAAGAATTTTGACAGACAGCATTTTAACTCCGTCAGTATGGTATCGTTATGTGGGCGACATTTTCATAGTATGGGATCATGGTTTATCTGAATTGTACGCATTTCTTAACACAATAAATAATATGGACCCTATCATAAAATTTACTATCGAAATAGAAAATAATAACGACTTGTCATTTCTTGACGTAATGCTAATTAAAAATTTATCAAACTTAACAATTGAGCGCACAGTCTACAGGAAAGTAAATAAGTCTAACAGCACTATTCCTTTTGAAAGTACATCACATTTTAACTACAAACGTGCTCCGTTCAACTTTTATATAGGACGAGCGTTTAGTGTTTGTTCTATTAATCACCTTGAAAATGAATTAAATACCATTAGAAACATTGCAGTTAAGAATGGTTTCCCAATACCCATTATTGATAAGCTAATCAACTCACAGAAGAACCATATGAAAATACAAAACATTCCACGGTGTAATATGAGATATTACAAGATGAATTACATACCAGGACTTTTCGAAAAACTCAGACATGCACTTTTTCGCTTTGGCGTAAACTTAATCGCCACTCCTCCAGCAAAACTGGAAAATCTAATTAATGCCAAAATAGACCCGATCCCGAAAGATGAAGTTTCTGGAGTATATATAATTCCACTGAAAACAGAAAATACTTATCTCGAATGCATAGGAATGACTTCGCGTAAACTTAAAGTTCGTATTAAAGAACATTTGAGAGATTTAATGTATAACCGACCTACAACAGCCCTGACAAGACTTAACCAGAAGCAGAATATACAAGTTAATTTTGAAGATGCAAAAATTATATATCCCTCACAGAATTATCATGATTTAATAATCCGCGAATCAATAGAAATTATTACAAAAGAAAATACTGTTTGTAATGATGGTTTATCCTACAACATACACAGAATTTGGCTCAGTTTGCTTAAAGAATCATGAGTAGTAAGAGTAGTGTTACACATCCCTATATCCATGTTTTATTTTCCCAATGTTTTCCGGATCTAAAAATTGACTTCCACTTTCACTCCTTTCGTCACCAACTACGTGAATTTTGAAAATTAGACGTTAATAACAATTGTATTTCTTATATTTCTCTGACGAAGATTATGTGTTTATAGTTGAAGGTACTAAGGTATCAAAGTAATTTAACATCTTTTTAAATATTGTCTCATCTTTTAAGTAGTTTAGCACATAGTATAAGTTTAAGAGTAATTTTTTAAAGATGAGTTAAGCATTTCTATTTATTTATTTACTGAGTTTGACTAGAATTTCATGAAATTTTCACTGAATGTAGTAGAAGTTTAGAGGCACAAAATTACTTATTATTATGTTTCTCAAGGAAAAAGTTTAGAATTTACGATTGCTTTTGTATAATAAAAACCTCGATATATCGAATTTCCTTGAAAAAGAATTTTTTGTCGGGATTTTCACATTTGATTTTTTTCATTGTATGTCGTTTTAAGAACACGTGATATCCGTACTCTTAAAAAAAAAGATTTTGCTTTATTTAGCATTTCTATTCTGAAAAATCATGCGCGCATTGGATACAAGAATACTTCTTTCGTAAAAATTTTATTATATTTAAAATTAAATTAAAAAACTTTATATGTGTGTATACTATTCTGAGAACTTTAATTGATAAAATAAATATTTTTTTCAATGTGTGTTTCAAATTTCATTATTAAAAGTCAATTAGATATACGGTGAATGTAACTTTTATAGAGATGAGATGTATTTTGTTAGTTCAAGGGGTATCTGATACCTTAAAGAAAAGGTAATATTTTGAAAAGCACCAAATGTCAGGAATATCCAGTGTAAGAAAAATTTCTTCCATTTTGTCTCTAGAGGCGCAGCGATCGTTATCGCATTACCTTTGCACTCTATGACAGTGTCCTATCTTGTTGATAGTTTCAGGCTGTGACGAATAGATGGAATTTGGTGACATTTAACACGAAGAAGGAAAGAGGAAGGAAACACTATTTTGAAGATTTTTTTTAAATATATTTAGGTTATTTTTATTTAACTATAATTTTTTTTCTTTACATATTGGTTATCATATATTAAACAACCGGAATAACAGAAGATCTGTTACAGTTTTTTACCGTTTTTGTACCCTCTCTGGTAATTTTTTTTAATTAATGAGCGAGGATAAGATAAAAAATTAATAAATTAGTGGTACTGGTTTTTTTTTTCAAAACTCACACAGAAAAAAGTTAATTATTAATAAGATAATCAATCTTGCAAGTCATTTACATATATTTTTGCCCACTCTGACCATATTATAGAAAGGAGAAAATAATTGGGCAAATATAAAGATAAATATAACTCTGTTAGGAGAGTATTTTACAAAGCTTACGTTATTGTATTTATGAAAAGCTAATTTACAAAATAATGATTTTTTATTTTTTAATATTTTCACAATTTTGTGATGTACACACATATAATCTTTTCGTACCATTTTTAAAAGATACCAAAAGGTAATGGGTTAAATTGTCACACAAATCCAGAACAATGTGTTATTCCTTAATAAAAATAATAATCAATCCTTTTTCGAAAGAGCTCATTTTTTTAAACTGATAACTGTTAAATGTTAATCGAACATAATAATTGAATTCTTGGAAATTAAGGGGACATTAATCTGATCAAGTACATGGTTCCCCCAAAAAGTTTCTGCCTTGAACTTTTTAAAAGACCAATTTTAAATAATTAACATATTTCTGAATTTTGCTAGTTGCAGTACCAAAAGTATTATAATTGCATTTAAAACTTCTGCAAATATATTTCAGACTGTGTTTTGGACGACAAGATGCAATCTACAACAGTCGACATCAATCTTTAATAAGCAAAAATATTCCCGTCTCCATCTACTTTTAATGAAATGGCAAAAACTTGTTAAAAACTTTTCAACACGTTATTATCTGTTCAAATGTGAGTCGCTGTTCTGTACGCTGTCATTAAGTTTACTTATGTAGCATGTTTCTTTTATAAAAAGCATAATCATATCTGCAATATTTATGTAAAAATATTGATTTTTTATATTAAATGAAGTTTTGCCAAATTGTATTCCTTGCTACTGTAATATGTGCATATAAGCATATTCCATTAGTATTATTATTTAGTTGTTTTTTTTTAAGTTTTATTAATACTGTTAGTACTAAGATTAGTTTTTTAGTTAAATACGAGGAAAAAATCAAATACCAAATTAATATCCTCCACCTTGGTTCTTTTCATCACGTTTTAATATCTAAAGTGAAAAATGCTGATTCATAAATCGACAATTCCGATAAAAAAAACAGGCATGCGAATTCTATTGATTTATGTTCGAAAGAGATTTATAAAACTTTCTGTTCTAAGAGCAAATTGACAGAGTTCTGGATATTTAAATGTATTTCAAACATTTTAGCATTAAATGTGACATACGTTTACAGACAATTTTATATACATTTGCGTTATTTAAAGGGTTGGTTGGTTGGTTGTATTTATGACGGCCAATTATCTGCACGAGGGATATGGGCCCTGGAGGGGAGTGCCCTTCGTGGGGGTCTTTCTAAGGGAACCTAACCCGTATTAATGCTTGGAAATCCAAGGTTCGAAGAAAACCACGAAAACTCCGAACGATTAGGCCGACGGGCGCGATTGGGTTCGAACCCAGCACTTCCCGTCTACCAGCTTCGAGAGCAGAACCTCTCAGCCACTGGTAGGGCTCGTTATTTAAAGGGCAAAATAATCAAGTTATTTAAAAAAAATGTCTCTAAAAAAAGGGTTACATATATACAATATTTAAAAGTAATATTTACTCAGTTTTTAGCTTGTTCTTTTTATATATATATATAATGTAAAGCTACTGTCGGAAATAAAAATAATTAAAAATCTGAACGAAATTATTAATGTTAAATTTTCTCAAAATACTTAAAAAGGTTTCTAAAATTATAGTGAATTATAGACAGTAATATAAAAATATGTTAGAAAACAACTTCTAGCATGTAGTGAAACATCTTTAAAAAAATAGATTTTTA
This sequence comes from Maratus speciosus, assembly GCA_963932465.1. Taxonomy (NCBI): domain Eukaryota; kingdom Metazoa; phylum Arthropoda; class Arachnida; order Araneae; family Salticidae; genus Maratus; species Maratus speciosus. The sequence goes on along the minus strand of OZ010788.1, from coordinate 293,499,254 downwards.
GTTTAAAACATGACATTTAAATCATCATCCTTCTAATGCATGATTTGTATTTTATTTACCACTTATGCTTCAACAAATTATCTTTCTAAGCAGCTTGAACTATATATATGAATAGTTGAGAACTATAAATAAGAAAAGTCGTAGGATGCTAAGCCACAATGCGTAGGCTCGGAATAAAAATATTTTTTTTTTTTTTTTTTTTAATGAAATCCTTCGACACTTTCTCAATAAATAGGAAGTTTGATCCTTCAAATAGGAGAAATTTTTACATGTCAGTAGTTTTAAATATAGCTATTTTCCTCTCAGGCTGCTGCTTTTATAATGCAAATTTATATATTGATTCATATTTAAATGATTTATCTTTCAAAAGTGGTAAATGTGACTTTTGTTCGTGAGAACAACAAGCGCAATGCAAAAATTCGAACCTTTATATTCAACAGGACTCTAGACGACAGCAGAAACTATGAATGAATTTAAATACATGACAAAGGAAAAACTTTACGGTATAAGTTAAAATATATCATATATCAGCGATCAAATAAATACAACTCTTACTCGATATTTAAAATCGAAAGTTATAGATATTTTATGATTCCTTTTTTGTCACTGCTTAGTCGATCAAATCTTTATATTGAACAGGACACTAGACGGACAGTGCAAGTTATGAATGGGTGTAATACATGAGAAAAAAAAGAAAACTTTATGGCATAAGTTAAAATGTATCATATATCATCGAAAAAATAAAACAGTGTATCACTCGATATTTTAAATTAAATATGATTGTTTATGTTTCTATTTTGTGACTGCTGGCTCGAAAAATCTTAATATATCCTTAGCGATTTTTGTAAATATGTGTATATGTGGATGCTCGTATTTTCATAAGCTAACATTATTTAAGTTTAATAAATGAATGATCGTTAAATTGGTGTAACACGATTAATAATAAGAGTATATGCCCTCCTATGTCCCAAAGAAAATTATTTGAATAAGTTGTGAAATAAAAGAATGTTTTAGATCGACAATAGATAAACGCTTTCTTGAGCGGCAACAGTTAATAGTCATAAATTTGTGATTATATAATTATTCCAATTAGTAAGTAAACTATACGTGTTGTAATTTTCCAACTGGGTGAAAAAGTGTCTACCACAGGAAGAGTGTGTCCGCTAGATTTATCAATGATAGCTCAGTTGGTTGAACATTGGAAGCTTCATCCAAAATGTCCTTCATTCGAATCGTGACCTAGACACTTTTTCATCCAGTTGGAAAATAACAACTCATGTGATTTATTTAAAAATTAGAATAATTGTGTTAAAAATAATCAAGTGTAATTACGTATCCAACGTTTCTTGGATTACCTGAGATTTATTCTGTTGAGCTTATTCGGATCTCAGACCAGATGTGATTATCAATAAAGTTTTTGGGAGACTTATGTATCCGCCATGTTTGTCTAGGATAGTTCAGTTGACAGGGTATTGGCAACTTAAGAATAAAGGTCCCTGGTTCGAATCCTAACCTGCATACTTTTTTACTCAGTTGGAAAATTACAATTCGTGTAGAATCGGTTCTCCTGATTTAAGGATTACATTAGTAAATAAGAAATCTAATGATTAATAGTAATAAGATTAATAGTAAAATGAAAAATCTGAAAATAATGTAGCATATTAGAAAAAAAAAATAGCGAAGTGCAGTTCAGTTTTCATAGGAATAATAATAAAAAAAAGATATTCTGAAAACAACGGTACAATCAACACTGATATTAACGAAAACATTCCGTCCTTAGACAAACTCGTTAGAATGAAGTAGAAAATGATAGAAATTTAAATCATCATTATTTCCATCTACGTAAATTCTTTTAAAATCTGTCAAAATTAAAAATAAAATAGATCTATTGAATATAAAACAAAATAGTTTTTTTCTGTAGATTGTTCTTAATTATTAATAAAATAAAATGGATTTTTATGTGTATTGTTCTTAATTATTAATAAAATAAAACTGATTTTTTCCGTTATCAACTATGACCAGCACTTTTATAACTGCCTAATAAATTTGCGAAGGTCTTATATATTTCCCCTCATATTTATAAAAGATTCTTTTCTGTTTTCATCTCATGAGTAAAAGATAAATCGATAACACAAATGTAAGTATTAACTATTAAGAATTCTACTCTCAGTAATAATTGACTTAATCGCAGTTATAAGGAAGTGGTAAACATTGCTTTCTCATATAATCTAGCCTTCATTATTGGTATGTGATTTCAAATATAACTAACTGTGCACTGGTTTTTAAAACATAAGCCCGTCGTATTTAAATCTATAGCAAATGAAACATGTACAATTGAAAATTACTATTCAATAAGTTTGAACTCGAAATTTTATGTCCACAGAACAGCAGCTCATACATATGATCTGGTCGTACTTCTTATCGTCAATTTAAAAAGAATTATTAAAATCTGCTTTTGCACAATAAGGAAAAGATCTACCATCGGATAAATATAAATAATATAAATAATCAGAATTAGTTCGCCATTAAATATATTTGATGTGAAACATAATAACTCAGTAATTTTGAACACAAAAAAACATTATACGTTGATCTATAATATAGAGGCTGTTCGCACATTTTTTAGACGATTTTGGTTAGCGGTAATACAAAATCGTTTGCTGTAAAAGAAATAATTGCAATTGTACTATGTTTTTAAGAGTCAAAATTATCGTCTGCGGCTTGAGATTTTTGTTTTTATTCAAAATGGCGTTTTTAACGAAGCAGTGGTTCGAAGGCTATTTTTACGCTCTTTACAAAGAGAAATATTCATATTAGTTATCCAAAAACTTTGATAACGAACAAAAATCGAAAACAATTGTTACAATAGATGATTCATGGGTGTATTTAAATGATTGGAGCAAACAGCCATTTATTATCATAAAAAGGGGAGAAAAAAAATGTAAGAACATGGTTCAAAGAGTCGACAGAAAGTTTTTCTAAGGGATTCATGAATTTTGCTGGTTTTTCCTATAATGACAACGGCAAGTTAAAAATAAAGAGAGTGAAAAAAAGGGTCAAGATTAACTCCAAATACTATCAGGAACATATTTTATCGCCAATTTTTCTGAATGAAATACCATCGCTTTACCCACAGTGCCATCAATCTGTGAAACTCCATCACGACAAAGCTAGCAGTCACACATCAAAATCCGCTGTAAATTTCCTAAAAGAAATGGAACAAAAAACCGGTATCAAGGCCATACCTTTCACTGATATCCGTACTAAATCTCTCGATGCATCACCTATGGAGTTTTGTGCTTTCGGACTTTTAAAATCTGCATTATCCAAACGTCGTCCCAAAACTCTTACAAGACTCTGGAAAGCTGTTCAGGAGGAATGGGAAAGAATACCTTTTCTGACACTTCAAAAGGCACTGTTATCCAGGAAATTGCGGTGTCGAAAGATAGTTCAGAATAAGGGCCGTCAAATAGAACATTTAAAACACAAGAATTTTAAGTAATTTAGTTTTCTGAATACAATATATATCGTCTAAAAAATCTGTGAACAACCTCTGTAACTCAAAGTATGCTGTCCAACATAACTGTTCAATAATTTTGAAAGCAGAAGACTTACCAACTTTATATCCATAAAATCCCAGACATATACTTCTTACTTCAATTTTTAACATAGACACACATAAAAAAAGATTATGCTTTCACGTAATAAACAAAAATGAGATATCAAACGGACAATTGTAAATAATAAATAGTTATTTAGAATTTAGTTAAATTTAAAACTTTTGATACCACATTTAAGGAGTCGGTGGACCTTTATTTGAGCAAAAATCAACATTTCTTTAAGTGTGTATTATTATTCTGCTATTTGTAATACGTCATTCATAGAAAACCGCATGCAGATGCACTTATTTTACGCAAAGTTATAAGTGTTTTTATTTTGTTCAAAAGCAATTTTTTTGAGCTTTTACTAAAAATTTTTTTACTAAAAATTGAGCTTTTACTAAGCTTAAATTTGTTTTTCTCAATATTAATGCTTCAGCTTTTTTTTTTTTTTTTTTTTTTGAAATGCTCTTGCTACTTAGTTTTTGACCAAAACTCATAAAACTGATAAGCAAGAATCCTGGGGTTAATTAAAACGAAACTGTGTATGCATTTTAAAATTGGACTTCATTAAGACAATGATTTTTAACTTATTATAAGGCAGAATTTTGATGAAAATCGGTACAGAATTCAGAAAAATATCTCTATTAACTATTTAAGGGATTAAAAAAATAATACACAGATTTGTTTTAATAGAGTTGTACTTTATTAAAATCCAAATTTGAGGAAATATCTAAAAAATTAAGACACAAGGAGCATTTAAATTTTTTTTTAAAAGATCTTAAAATTATAATAAGACTGGAAATTTCTTTTAATGTGTTCCATATGCTTATGGTGAAATGTATATTTGCACAAAATTCCAATTGTCTATTATGAAAATTAAAAGAAATTCTTTTTAAACATCCACCGCCCCCTTAAATGTACAAATAATTTCGAATACAGGCGTTCTAACTTTACTATAATAGACGTAGATGGCAATGTTAGTACCTTAAAAGCTCCCTCTCATTTTTACTTTTTCTATCTTTACAGGAAGAAAGTGTTAGATTCGTAAAAATTTTCGAATTCCAGTTTTCAACGGACTTACACGTTTTAGGAGTCAGGCATCCCAAAAACACGTTTATACAAAATGTCTGTCTGTGAGTTTGTGAGTCTGGTGTGTCTGTCTGTGTGTGACACAAATATTTTGGGGGTTCTATCTCAAGAACTAATGAATAGAATTTAATAAAACTTTAGATTCTGTTAGTCCCTGATATAAATTAGTGCTGATTTTTTAGATGCTTTTTTTTAGTGTTGATTTTTTTTTTGGTCTAAATCGCATACCAGGTGGCATTGCTATGCTGAATTATTCCTGATTTCCACAACAGCTATATCTCAAGAAGTAAAGCACGGATTTTCAGAAAACTTCAGATTCAGTCAGTCCTTGATATAATTTGGTGCTGATAACTTTTTAGTGTAAATCGCCCAATAGATGGCGCTGCTATGTTGCGATATTCATGATTATCGCAATAGCTCTATCTCAAGAACTACTGCATGAATTTTCATCAATCTTTGGATTCAGTCATTCCCTGATATAAATTTATCCTGATAAGTTTTTGGTGTGAACTGCCCCAACAGGTGTTACTGCTATGTAGAACTTTTAACGATTTCCGCAATTGCTCTATCTCAAAAATTAATGCACGGATTTTCATCAAACTTCAAATTCAATTAGAAGTTGAAATAGGCTGATTAGATTTTGGTGTAAATCACCTAACCGGTGGCGCTGCTATAATGCAGTTTCAGGAAGTATTAATATGTATGAGATAGAAGAAAGTTTTGGGATTTCCACATCCGACTAGTTCCTATTAATTAGAACACTTCTGTACTTAGAAAACACAAAGTTTTACTTCAATTATTGTTAAATTTAAAAGATATAAAACTAAATTTAACTGTTGAAAGCTTTGTTAATTGGAATATGTCACCCTAATCAATCCTTATATTGGATATAAAATTAATATTAGATGAATTATAAAACATTTCAAACTTTTTATGTGGTTAGAATATGTACTCTATTCGAAAAAATGCGCATGAATAATTTGCTTTAAACCAGTCTTCGTTGAAAATTATTTTAAATTCTACGATAAAATAAGGCAAATATTTTTTTTAAAAATAGTAATACTTAACTTCAATGACCTACGAATCACACTAAAACAAAATTGCAAATTCTGTATTAAAAACAAAGCATGTAGTACTGTAGTAGTTTGTTTTAGTGCTGCATAATATCCGTTTTAATTCGAAAAGATACTCACACTTATCCAAATTACAGCTATTATTAGACAAAAACATACAATAAACTATGACTTGGCGTATTAGTTAACGCATTAATATTTAGCCTTTTCATATATCTATCTACTATTGAAAAAAATAATGAATATAAAAAAAGTTTACATTTTTATTAGCTTAAAACTGGGAACGGAAATTTTTTTCAGACTGGGGGAAACTTTTATTTACGAAACTTTTGTTTCAACAGTTCATTCATGGTTTGTTCATTTCTTTCTCTGATTTTTTAAATGAATAATTTCTGCGGTATATCTTATCGTAGGCTGTATGCTAATTCTATTTATATGTAAATAAAGGCTTTCTTTCAAATAAAGTTGTATTGTTTCTTCAATTTATCATTCAATCTGAATATTCCACTTTGTTATGAAGGGTTATTTTTAGGTAGCTTTCTTTACAAAAAAGCTACCTATTGCAGCCGTTCGGAGGAAAGCGATTTAAAAAAATTTTGGTATATTTTCATCAATCATGACCTCCAGACCCCGAAACCACCCTCCGTTCAAAATTGATATATATATATATATATATATATATATATATATCTGACCTATGTCACTCTGTAACTCCCGTAATTATGAACCGATTTCGATGTAATTCGGTGTGTACATAGTACATACCAATGTCTCGACCGAGTTCGTTGGCCAGCTTCACCCGTCGTTTTGTTTCAAAATGGCGGCCATTTAAAATTTTTAAAAAAATTTAAAACTTGAAATGTGGTACCAAAAAATTAAAAATGGAAAAATATTTTTTTCTTATGTATTTGACCTTTATACAAAGATTCCGGAGCAGTTTTTGTTTCGTCTATATCTTAAAAAATGGCTGAGTTATAGCATTTTGAATTTCTAGCGTGGCTGACATTTTGAAACGTCCTGAATTTTGTCACGCTATAAAAGGCGTATTTATGAACCGATTTGGATGTAATTCGGTGTGTACATAGTACATACCAATCTCTCGACCGAGTTCGTTGGTCAGCTTCATCGGCCATTTTGTTTCAAAATGGCGGCCATTTAAATTTTTAAGAAAAATTTAAATTTGAAATGTGGTACCAAAAATTGAAAAAATATTTTCTTCTTATGTGTTTGACCTTGATAAAAAGATTCGGGAGCAGTTTTTGTTTCGTCTATATCTTAAAAAATGGCTGAGTTATAGCATTTTGAATTTCTAGCGTGGCTGACATTTTGAAACGTCCTGAATTTTGTCACGCTATAAAAGGCCTATTTATGAACCGATTTGGATGTAATTCGGTGTGTACATAGTTCATACCAATCTCTCGACCGAGTTCGTTGGTCAGCTTCATCGGCCATTTTGTTTCAAAATGGCGGCCATTTAAAATTTTTTTAAAAATTTAAAATTTGAAATGTGGTACCAAAAAATTGAAAATGGAAAAATATTTTTTTCTTATGTATTTGACCTTTATACAAAAATTTCGGAGCAGTTTTTGTTTCGTCTATATCTTAAAAAATGGCTGAGTTATAGCATTTTGAATTTCTAGCGTGGCTGACATTTTGAAACGTCCTGAATTTTGTCACGCGATAAAAGGCGTATTTATGAACCGATTTGGATGTAACTTCGTTTATACATAGTACATACCAATGTCTCGACCGGGTTCGTTGGCCAGCTTCACCCGCCATCTTGTTTAAAAATGGCGGCCATTTAAATTTTTAAGAAAAATTTAAATTTGAAATGTGGTACCAAAAATTGAAAAAATATTATCTTCTTATGTGTTTGACCTTGATAAAAAGATTCGGGAGCAGTTTTTTTTTCGTCTATATCTTAAGAAATGGCTGAGTTATAGCATTTTGAATTTCTAGCGTGGCTGACATTTTGAAACGTCCTGATTTTTCTCACGTAATAACAGGCGTATTTATGAACCGACTTGGATGTACGGTGTGTACATAGTACATACAAATATCTCGACCGAGTTCGTTGGCCAGCTTCATCCGCCATCTTGTTTCAAAATGGCGGCCATTTAAAAAAATTAAAAAATAAAAAAATTTAAATGAGATACCAAAAAACTGGAAAATGAAAAAGATTTTTTTTGTATGTGTTTGACCTTAATACAAAGATTCCGAAACAGTTTTGCTTTCGTCTATATCTAAAAAAAATGGCTGAGTAATAACATTTTGAATTTCTCTTGTGGCTGACATTTTAAAACGACCTGATTTTTGTCACGCGATAACAGGCGTATTTATGAACCTATTTGGATGTAACTTGGTCTGTACATAGTACATACCAATGTCTCGACCGAGTTTGTTGGCCAGCTTCATTCGCCATCTTGTTTCAAAAGGGTTGCCATTTAAAAAAAATTAAATTTAAAATTCAAAATGAGGTATTAAAAAATTGGAAAATGAAAAAGATTTTTTTTATGTGTTTGGCCTTGATACAAAGATTCCGGAGCAGTTTTTGTTTCTGAAAATTTGTTCTTTTGTTGATATCTTAAAAAATGGTTGATTTATAGCACTTTGAATTTCTAGCATGGCTAACATTTTGAAACGATGTTGTATTTGTCACGCGATAACACACGTATTCGCCTATTTCGATGTAAGAAGGCATGTGGATAGTATACATCAACACCTCGACCAAGTTCGCTGGCCAGATTCATCAGCCATCTTGTTTCAAAATGGCGGCCATTAAATTAAAAAATATATATATATTTAAAGTGAGGTGCAAAAAAATTAGAAATTGAAAAAGGTTTCTTTCTTAAGTATTTGATCTTGATATAAGGATTCAGGAGCATTTTTTGTTTGTCTTTACCTTAAAAAAATGGCTCAGATATAGCAGTTTCAATTTCTATTGTGGGTGACATTTTGAAAAATCTGATTTTTTGCATGCGACAGCACTCCTACATATTAACCGATTCCGATGTGAGTGAGCATGTGCACAGCAATTACTAAGGTCTCGACCAAGTTCACTGCTTAGCCTCATCCACCATGTTGTCTTAAAATGACAGGCACTTTAAGAAATTGCCGAATTTGGCAGCCAAATATAAGTTACTTTAAAGAAAAGCAGCTTGGATAAAGCTGACTAATTTCGCGAAATTCTCATTCATTATATTGATAAAAATTAGTATTGAATCTCCTATATTCGGTTTCCACTAAATTGAGCTTCGTGTGTTTGCATGATATAAGTTGGCTTTTTTTAAATAAGGATTATGAAAGCTACCTCTTCCTCCCAGCACTGGCCGGAAGGACTTTTTACTTTTTCTGACTTGATATCTTTAAGGGGTCTCAGGACACTTAAAGCTTTAAAATTTTCGAAATTTTATTTATTTTTTAGATGCTATACTCCTATCCTTTCTGAACATTTGACATAATTTTTTCTTGAAATTCTCATTAGAACAGAAGTTATGGTTTTTATAATTATACCCCCTAAATAGCTGAAGCGGCATTTCCAAAACTTTGAAGTCATTTTTCTCCAAAAGGCGTTTTCAGGCATAACGCTCACGATATCTAAAAAACTTCTGAATATTTGTTCATGAAATGTTTGAAACATAAGTTTCATGTTAGTCTGTATAAACGGAACCTGAATTTTTCTTTTTATTGTTAAAAAACAATTTTTTAGGTGATTATACTGTTGAAATGTCCTAAATTTTGCATTAGCTAAATACAACTTTGTATTAAATGTATAAAAATTCTTTAAATACAAATTTATTTAGGTTCAGGGTAATTGTTACAATGTGACGTATAAGTAGGCACCAAAATTTGTATTCTAGTTGCAAACTTTATTTTCTAATCATGCGCGTAATCTGTTATGCAGATTTTCTGCTCGTCAACTGCCTGACAGTTTGGAGCTCCCTGTAAATGCTAAGTCTGCATCTTGCGAATTTTTAAATTCTTGAAATAAAAGAACATACTTATATCTATCACACCAATTAAAATTATGTTTTAAAATTGTAGGCATTTTAAGATATTAAATGTTGAAAATGGTCTCTTTTTTCCATATTTTTCCAATTTTAAGATTCCTGAGACCCCTTAAAAAGATTTTTTCAACTCTATCATTATTGCATAGGATGAAACATAGACGAAAAATATATATTTTTTAATATACGCAATGCATTTTTTATGAACAATTTTTAAAGAATAATTATCTTATAAAAGAAAAAAGTTCTAAAAGTTAAATTTATAAATACGCGTAGTATTGTTTCCTACAAGAGGCTTTTTTTCGTTACTAGTATTATCCTATTTCATAAATGCGGAAAATTATTATGAAAATGAACAAGGAGATGACATATATTGCAAGCTATAAATTAAAAACGCATTAAATATTTATTACAATGTATTAATGTATCAATTAAAAATGTATTCAAAATAAATCTATTTTTAATGCATTTTTTTAATAAAGGAAGCGTAAAATTCACGTTAATAATAATCTTGAACTTGTTATTAAGAAATTCCCTTTCCTTTTACATGTTATCAGTTTAAATATATATATATATATATATATATATATGCATATATATTAATTAATATTAGTAGTTTCTTTTATAAATTATTAGTTTAAATATATATATATTAATGAATATCAGTAATGCCTGATATTCATTACTTTCTTTACTTTTGTTTTCTTTTATTTGCATAATATCAACAGACTAATTCCCCTTAATGCCTGAGGAGCAAACTTTCTGTTTACGAAATTTTCTTTTCATTTCTTTTATTGTGCAGTGCGGTGACTATCGCTTTTCGTTTTTTTTAGTACATAACTTCTGGTTTTTGATCATGAATATTCTATCAATTACTTTTTTTTATGTGCAATATAATGCTTCATTTTTCATAATAAGTTGCGTTGTTTCTTTCTTCGGAGATTTAATTTAAATATCCTTCTTTGTAAAGATGCTTTATTACTTGCTCTATTTCAATATAAAATTTGTTTGTGTTGGCACAATGTGCGAAAAATGGAAATGTATTACTGTAATCAGCAAATGAAAATAGAATAAACAATCAAACAATGGGAAATTATTTTTAATAAATAAAAGATTATTTGAATTGTTTTTATTATGTATATATATATTTATTTAAGGAAAACTTCAATGCGTGATTGTGATTTACGAGCAAAATGTTCATCCCTTTGTAATCCAATACAAAGATATAAATACTCTTTTTGCTAAATTATATGTATATATGTATATTTATATACATAATCTAGGAAAAAGAGTATTTGTTCTTCACTATCACCCCACTCCCCTCCCGACAAATAAGAAAACTTGAAATATACAATTTAAAATATGAAACTATAACATTAAAAAACGTAACAAACAAAAAGTCTGCGGCCTCATCGGCAGTTGGTTAATGTAAGACAGACATGCATTCCACACAGAAGTTACATTAAAATATTTATATACAAATATTTATATTATAATAAAATATTTATATTATATAATTTTATATAAAATATAAAATACAAAAATACATATTTTGTTTTTTATAACCTGTGTTCTAAATGCATGGAGGTTTTACATTATCCTACTGCCATCGAGATGATGGAATATATATATATTTTTTTATTGTTGTAGTTTTATATTTCAAGTTTTATTTGTCATGCTTTCTCGTTTGTTAAGTTTAGGCTTGGGCGGAGGTTGCTTGTCCAATTTAATTACGCCAAGTAGTTGATAAGCATGATTTAAAAATATATATATTTAAAAATTTGTAGTCATTAATTTTTCTGCTATACATGGCTATTAGAAATGATGGACCAGATTTGAAAAAAACATATTTTCGAAACTACTGTACATATTACAATAAGTGATACATGAATTTAAAGAGAAATATATCAAATTTTTTTCAGTTACAAATTTTCGATGTGTGACCCTTTTGTTATACGGCATTCGTCCAATCTGTAATCGAGTTCGTTCCAAACATTTTGCGGCATCACTCTTTCAATGGTTCTGAAAGCTTCCCAAATGCGTTTTTTAAATTCTGAACACATTGTTTACGGCATTGGTGGTACATAAACAATGTGATTGACACTGTCAGAACTTAAAGAACGCATTTGTGCAGAATTCAGAACCATTGACAGAGTGATGCTACAAAATGTTTGAGACGAGCTGGATTACAGATTAGACTTATGCCATGTAACAAGAGGGTCACACATGGAACATTTCTAACTGAAAAAAACTTGGTATATTTCTCGTTAAACTCATGTATCACTTATTGTAACATCTGCAGTAGTTTCGAAAATATGATTTTTTTTAATCGAATCCATCATTTGTTATAGCGCTGTATAATAACTATTATTCAATGGAAATTTATAGATTTGAATTTAAAAATGTATCCAATGATTCTTTTAGATTTAAAAAAAGTAAATCTAAATTTTCAATAAAGAGAAAATATAATACAGATGAGTTATTATCTTTAATGTGTTTTTTAAAGAAGGCTGATAAATCATTTCGCTGTTCATCTTCTAAGGTACCATTTGTAAAAAAATAATAAAAATAAACACTAAAAATGTCTTCATTTGTATTGCATAAAACCGGCAGCCTAATTCATTGTACTGGTCTTGGAAGTACTATATTCATTTATATTGAATATAGATATTGTCATGTATATTGATATTTCAAAATGTTGTTACAAATACCAATAATTCATTTTTATTAGTTTTATTAGTATTTTTATTTGGATTATGCATAACTTCATACACTTTTCGATATTACGATATTCAAAATGCACAAAAATCGTTATTACAGTGCCCCCTACCGGCGGAATATTCCAAATTCAAGTAGGACCTTCTTGTTGTGGCCAAAAACATACAAATAATTGGTTCAATTCTATGCATAACTCCATACATTTTTCGATGGTACAATATTCAAAATGTATAAAAGTCGCACAAAACATGCTTTTACAGCGCCCCCTACCGGCATAATTTTTCCAAATTCAGGGAGGACCTTCTTGCCATCGCCAAAAACATACACAAAAAAATTGGTTCAATTCTATGCATAACTTCACACCCTTTTTGATGGTACAATATTGAAAATTGCACAAAATTTGCTATTACAGCGCCCCTACCGGCGGATTTTCCGAATTCGTTATTTTCCGACTATTCGAATATAGAATTCATAGTTTCGAGTAAATACATTTAAATGCAAATGATAACGCCATATAACTTTCATAATAGGTTATTGTGTTGTTGTTCTCCTTTCAAATATGATAATGAACAAAAGTTTTGTGTTTTATTGTTGATAGATATCTTAACAAAAATTATTTGATTGGCACATCGCGGGAGATGTGTAAAAATATTTTTGCAATGTTTTAAAAACGGAAAAAATTATGTAAGCATTGAGAATAAATTAAAAACAGCGAAAAATAATCTTAAATTATAATTATTCGAGAAGAGAATTTAACATTTTAAATGAAGGAGGCAATGTTGAGTTTTTTCAATATATCTTCTTTTAAGGGGGTTCTCAAATAAATATTTTCCCCTTTCATCAACGCGAACCTTTCTGATAAATTTACAATCTCCTTTTTAAAGGTAAAATTGTGACACTTTCAAGCATGATTATTGAAGAGATTTGAAATTGAACAATATTTTTTTTTCATTTTCCGTTACATTAATTGCATGCTTGATTCATAACCGTTATTTGTCACGTGTTAGCAGTTTTTTTAATTCTCCCGCGCTGTTCAGTCCGACAATTTGGACCAAAACGCCCTCTTTGACAGCATTTTAGAAAAATATAATGTATGTTCCTAAAACAAAATGAAAAAAAAATGTTCGAATACATAGTTTATAAATGAGAGCACCTGCCAACTTCATGCATTTGTGAACAAAAAGAAGATAAACAATGTAGGTAAATTGAATTTCAGAACACCTTTAAAAACAATTTTTGTATGATAAATATATTTTAAGTAAATGAAATTCTTTCCTAAGCCAATGCAATTTTATAAATAATGTTCACTTTATTTTTACGATTTCATTTATTTTAGAAACGCTGTAACATTTTAAAAAACATATTTTTCCTCATTATAAAACATTAAACAAGGAGTGTTTTTAAATTCGTTCGTAAAGATTTTAATAAATATCTTCGATAAGGGTCATTTGTAATCTACAAAAATCAGTGTTGAATTCAGACACTTTTCTCCGGGAGGGATTTCTGTGGCTCCGGGGGGGGACATTATTGAGTTCCGGGGGGGAAATTGCACTTTTTGACCATTGAAAACACAAAATCTCAAATCTTCCGGGGGGGACATCTCATTGCTCCGGGGGGGGAATGTCCCCCCCGGGCCACCCCCTGAAATCTACACTGACAAAAATTATTAATTTTTTGTAGGAAAAATCTTTAAACGTAAAATAACTAATGTAATTTCTAAGCAATTAATATTTCATCTTTCATACTATAGTCTATCAATTACGGAAAAATAATTATTATCAATAGCGTTTTCATTTTATTCCACCAAATCAATAGCATAGTACGCTTTACTGTCTAAGAAAAATTTTATTTACAAAAAATATTTCAATTCTTCATTTTATAATTTGTTCAGTGCAGAAACGTTTGCCCTCTACAAAATTTTGAATAATTTAATCCTGGAGTATTATTCTGAGTATCCTATAAATTATTTTTTATGCATAAGAAATACTTCATTTCTTTCATAAAAAATATTTCTTTCATAAATTCATGTCTTATTTCTCCACTTGAAGATTTACATCAAAACATTTCTCTAGGTTATGTATGTATATATTAAAAAATAACTTTTACTATATTTCTTACTATATTTTTTTATGTTAGCAAACTGTGCAAAAAATGGAAATGCATTATTTTAATGTTTAATAAAATAAAAGAATGATTATTCAAAACAATATAAAATACTCCTAAAACTATATTATTACTTTTAATTATAATTTTTAAATAGGGAAAAATTTTATGACAATCTTTAAAACGAATTTTCGTTGTAAGAATAAGATTTAACTTTATTTCAGTTCCCGTTTAAATTTATAAACAGCGTAGGCTTTAATGCTGGCAAAAGGTGCGTTAAATGGTAATGTACTATTTAATAATTTATAAAAGAAAATAATAATTATTCAAAACAAAGTAAAATAGGCTACAATCAATATTATAATTTACTGCTATTTTTTTAAATAATAAAAATTTTCAATGACAAACTTTATAGCGTAGTTATGTTATTAGAGCAAGATTTCGTTGTCTTTGTATTCCAGCGCAAGCTTATATATACCGCAATATTTAATGTTATCACAAGGTCTGAGAAATTATGTTTCAGTTTAATATTTCATAAAATAAAAGAATAACCATTCAAAGCAACATAAAAAAGGACTCAAAAGTTATAACAATTTTTAGAAGATTTTAGATAATTGTATTTTTAATGATAATTTTTAAAGCACAGTTATGTTATAAGAGCAAGATTTACTTGTCTTTATGTGAAGGTTAATGAATACTGTTGTTTTTAATGTTTATACAAGATGCGAAAAATGTTAATGTACTATTTAATATTTCAGAAAATGAAAAGAATAATCATTAAAAACAGTATAAAATAAGCTTAAAATAATATTATAAGATTTAGTTCATTTTTTAAATAATTAAAATTTTAATCACAATCTCTAAATCGTAGTTATGTTATAAGAGCAAGATTTACCTATCTTTGTAATCAATCATTTGTGTGGTTGTTAACCTTTCCACAAACCATTTTTTGCATTCGAAAGCTGTACATAGGAACTACATGAGTGCGTAATTTGTTTTTAAAAATTTATTGTCTTGTGCTTCAAAAAAGTCTTTAAAAAGGAACTAGCACGTGAGACGATCAGAACGATTATGTATTATGAGTTCCGTAACAAACTCAGTGCGACTGAATGCCAGAGAGAAATGTGGGAAAGTTTAGGCATCAATACTGTTTCTTATGAAACATTCAAAATTTGGTTTCGGAAGTTTAAAGCTGCAAATTTCAACATTGAAGATAAGCCACTTTCTCGCCGTCTTATTGAAGTTGATTGTGAGCAGTTAGAGCAAAATATGGATCAAGACAGAAATTTTACTACTTCTTTAGAGCTTAAAGCTTGCCAAAAAACAACAGTTAACTCTCTGAAAATTATAAATCTAACGTTTAAGTTCCAACGCTGGGTGCCTCACGAATTGACTGCTGAAGACAAGCGCAAGAGAAAAATCTGTTGTTTGGATCTGCTGAGAGATCAAAAGAAATAGAACATTCTGGATAGAATTGTGACTTGTGATGAAAATTGGGTGTACTACATCATTACAAGCTCTAAAGAAGGGTGGTAAGCACCTGGGGAATCAGCAGGCTCTGTTGCAAGACGTACCCTTACTATCAAGAAGGTGCTTCTCTGCATCTGGTAGGATTGTTACGAAATTCTGTATAAAGAGTACAAAAGGAAGGTGGGTCTCTTTATTAAAGATAACGCCCGGCTACATGTTAGTACGATGACCTGCTTGATGCTCTACAAGCTTTAGTGGGATTTGATGCAACATCCACGATACAGCCCCGACATAGCCCCTTCTGATTTCTATCTCTTTTCATATCTGCATCTGCGTCTTGATGGCGCAATCTTCAATTGGTCATAAATGAGGTCGATCTTTTTCAGGACTCGCACACGCCGCAATTTTTCGCAGAAGGGATTGAAAAGTTGCCAAAATGTTGACAGACGATTGTAGATATGTAAAAATAGCAAATAAAGCCTTTGTGCAACAATATTAAAAAGCAGAAAAACCAACGTTTAAAATGCACAAAGCAAGGCTGAGCTAATTTGGCTCAGCCTTGCTTTTTCTAGCACGCTGTTCCTTTTGCACTGAAGAAGAATCTCGCTAGTAGATTCGAAACAGCTGTTTGCTGCTTTTCATATATTATTTGTGCATTTTAAACGTTGGTTTTTCTGCTTTTTAAGATTGTAGATATGAACGGAGATTACTATCGTCATTAGTTTTGATGTTTTCGTATGTATTTCTCATTTTACAATAAAAAAATTTGGCGGAAAACTTTTTACTCAACGTAATATAATTAATAGTAAGGAATATTTCTTGAAGCTATTGTTTGCTCCTATTTTTAATAATAGAGAAGAAGGACCAAATACCGGCTATCACTTTTATTTTCAATCTAGATAATACAATTTTCAGAATTATTAAAAGACAAGTGACAGCAGGGTACCTTGACATGTTTTACACCTGTTTAGAGAAAAAAAATCAATTTAAAAAGCATTTTTTGCTTATAAAAATCAAAATTCCAAAATTTTAAAATTTTGAGTTTTGAAAATAGGGTCTAAATACCAGCCACCTCAGTTTTTTTCCAAAAGATCACACAAATAGAGCTAATGACAATTATTAAGCAATTAGAATATTGTTTTAATAAATTTTATTGATTAATAACATTTCTTATGCACAGAAAAAAAACGTAATTATTAATAAACAAGCATTTTTGTCAAATTTATAAAATTCTTAACGACTATCTCTCACAGTCTTCTTTCCATTATGTTTCTAATTTTGTTTTTTAACGTGTAAAAAAAAGATTGCTGAATGAAATGAGAATTATTTTATCTGAAAAAATCACAAACATAATATCTCTCTCTGCGTCGGTGCAGTCGCTATAGGCCGACATATCGCATTCTTAACATTTAAACCAGAATCCCTTCTCTCACTCTTATCCACAGAGAAAGCACCCATGCAGAAGACAGAAATTACATCATCTTCTTCTGTTGGATATCATCCTTTTTCACTTTTTAAAATTCCAATTTCTGCCCCTTTCACTTGTTTTCCTCAGTCATTTTTCTTCTTCCTCTTCACATTTATTGCAGGCAATTTTGGAGTGCCAAACGGCGCTGTTTTCTGAAGTGATCCTGTAACCAGTATCGCTCTTGAAGAATTACGGCCTCGGTTGTTTTTTTCATATTGCGAAATGGGATTGGAAATATTTCTCAACCATTTAAATTAATTTATTAATTTTGGAACTACTTATATCTAAATACCGGTCTAAATGGTCTAAATACCAGCTAGCCGGTATTTGGACCACTCTAAGTAGCCGGTATTCGGACCACTGCTATGTTTAAGTTAAAACCAGTATCACTCATTCATATAATAAAATACCAATAACGTGCGCGCAGTCATTGAGAGCTAAATAAGTCTAGAAAATAACTTAATCATCAATTCAAGCCAGTATACGATCACTATATTTAAAAAAAAAATGAGAAACACATATCTGAAAAACTTTTGACGTTTTAGAATACGTCGTTTCGACACTTTTGCATTTGCTGTTTGTAAATGAGACAGACTTCAGTGACGTACGTCTCGTAACTTTCTTCATTCAATTAAAGTTACAAGTTATGCTTATCCCCGCCAGGCTGCACTGCACTCAGTTCTCAGAGTACCTAGTAGCCAGTATTTGGACCTTCTTCTCTAATAATAATTAATTCCAGATTTTTTCTACCAATTGCTAAATATGAATAAATAAATATTTTATTGCTTTTATAATGTTTTAATTTTCTTTCATGTTTTTTTTTTTAATTTCATAATTCGTTCATTTAAGTTATTTCTCTTTTTAAAGCTGATATATGTGGAATCTAAATTTTCTTTTTTTGTATTACGAATGCCTGTGCAAAAATGAAATGAAATTTTACGTAGTGAACTTCATCTTCATTCCTCGAATCAATCGAAAGTTTTGGAACCATAAATCCGGATAATTAAAGCTTCATTATAATGAAGACGACATAACTGAATATTTTGCAATAGCAGCATGAGTATCATTTTTCTAATAGTGACTATATAGGAGCTAGAAATTACTCAACCTTTTTTAAACTCTATATATGCATTATCATGCAAGAATACATTCTTTATATTTTCTCATGAGCATAGAAAATCGCTTCTTCTGAGCATCTTAATTTATGTTCGAGTCATTAAATTAAGAAATTGTCTGATAGAAAAAAAGATAGTAAAGGTATAATTGAATGTGATTTTTTTTAGAATAATTTGTTGGGAAAAATAAAAAGTAATCATAAAAGTTTAAAATTTTATAAGAAATGACACGTATTTATTTGAATTTCCCAAACTTTCGACTGATTCGCGGAATGAAGCTGAAGTTCAATACATGAAATTTCATTTCATTTTCGTATGTAACAAATTAGTATACATTTAAATATAGTTGATAAGAATTAAGCAGGTTCGAAAAACATATATATACAAAACATAATACAGTGTCGACAACATCGATTTAAGAGATAAGTCTATAAATCACTATTGTAGAGATCAATGTATTTATATCTAACCACAGTAAAAATTGTTTTATCATTGCTTTTTCCGAAGCTAAACCTAATACTTGCAAATTGTAGTTAAAAAAATGCTTGAGATCACTGAGATGCATCGAAGACACATTTTCAAAATCAAAATCAAACTAAAATTAATTGTAACAGAATCTATAGTCCTATATATTAATGATGTGATGTGATATTTATACTATTAGTTCAAAATACCTTTTAAATATAATCATGTATAAATACAAATTAACAGAAGACTGTTTGCGTATGGATTGGTGTATTTGAAAGTTTGAAACTGTTATTTCTGCAATGCTTCTTTCTTTGCAACAACATAAAACGCAAAGAATATTTTAAATAAAACCATTAAACTGGTATTAATATCATTACAGGTTTGCTTCATTTAATTTTTTCATGTGTATATATACTAAGATATTTATAAATGTTATTTATTTTCGTATGTAATTATTTTATGTTCGATGATATATTTGTAAGGTTTTCAAAATAGTGCCAGTAGTTTTTTCTTCCGTACAAAGTATCTCTTATGTTATACAAAGAAATTGTTTATTCGTATTTTCAAAGAAAAAATAACTGTTTATCTCTTGAATCGTTTAACAAAGACTTCCAGTCATCTGAAGTCACATTTATCAAGCTTATTCTTAGCATGCACAAAATATTTCTCTTTTGCTGTGTAATTAGTTCTTTTTATGTGAAGATTTATTTAGATTCTTTGCGTAATAAAGAAGATTCTATTTCTCACATTGTTTTCCTTCTTATGTGTAAGGATATTAGTGTGATATATGTCAGGGATGCAGTTTCTCCTTTCTGTTGAAGATTATGTTGTCAAGCGAAAGAAAATGTGTTTCCTTTGCCTTTTATCTTGGTATGCCTTAAGGCTTGGAGTATTGTTTATCTGAAAATATTCTCACTTAGTTTATGATCTCAACAGATATAGTATTTTATAGATAATGTACATAAACTCAGAAAGTTTCTTTATTAATTAATGAGCAATTTTACAGTAGTATCATAAGAATGTTTCATTTTTCATACATGCAATCATTTGCCATCTTTATATTAGCTGATTGTAACATATTATGACTGAATAAACAAATTATAAATGATGTTTCTTTTCAGCACAGAAAATTGCATTTAGGGTATTTAGAGATTTCTAAGCTGTAGCAAATTACAATTATCAATTCAAGAATGCTTATTACATTTTTTGCTTATATGTTTATACTCAGCTATAATCTTTTAAGCAATCAGTAATAAACAATGAAAGTAAATTAATGTATTAGTTTAATTTATATTATTATCTGTCATTTAAAAAATGTCTAATTTTTAAAGTCGATAAAGATCTCGATCAGTGGTCGCCGATCAGTCGTCCACAGACAGCCTTTAATGGACCTATAAAGTTGCACCGCATTTATTTTCCCTGTTAGCCCACGGTACGGTATGCTATTTCTTTCACCCAGGTTATTTTGTGTCTCCAAAAAATAACGTTACATTACAGAAGCCTGCTATAAAGAAAGCAGATGTTTCGTTGTACGATTAAATGCTCTATAGCAATTTTTTTTTATTTCTAAGCATCGCACATTTTCAAATTTATACTGTCGTATTGGAAAAAAGAGTACTTTTAAATGCAATTTCTTTGAAAACTTTATCTCCACTTATTTTTGAAATATTAATTTTCTTTGTAGTTTTTAGCACCATTTGTTTAATTTTGGCAACTCAAGTACTTCATTTCTGTAGAAAGTAAAAGGAAGATAGTTGAAAAACACGAAAGATAGCAGTTACATCTTTTTGTTGTCATTTTCTCACAACAACCGAAAGAAAATGTAATTAAAATACGTGCTATTTAAAAAAAAATATAAACAAATAATTTCTATTAAAACGTGGAGCTGTTATAAACTATATTTACAAACAAATGAAGGCCTATGAATTTTTAGATAGCCGTTTTTTGGTCGAGTTGCTTTAATAACGGCTTCCTTTTGCTGCATTTGTGCTTTATTTTGCGGTAGCGACATCCTATGCATGCTTTACTGTAGATGTTTAAGAGTGGATCGTAAATGTGGAATTCTTAAGCGGATGCGAATGACGCCATTTTACATAAAATAAAAGTGTGTGCTTTAAGTCTTAAAATTGAAATATGTTTTGTACTATTTATATATACATATATTTTTTTCATTGGGGGCGACACTAAAATCTGAGAAAGCAGAATTCCTGTTTTCTAGTTATTAAAAGAAATTAACTCTTAAAGTTGTTTTTCAGAATAATGCAAAGAAAGATTATTTTGAGTGGTACTGATATATCGGTTTGGTTTCTTGAAAATGAAGTATGCTACCCAATGAATTTTACTGAAAAATGAGTATTATATCCTACCATCAGGGAAATGACATTCTATGCGTGTATGGTGAAATATGTAAGATATTCTGCGACTGCTGAACGATCTGCTACCGCAGTCACTATGGTATTGTGTGTTTCTAAAGCTATACTCTAAAGAATCATGGAGGTATATCGAGTGGAAGAAATATTCTTGTTGAAGTTAAGATGTTTACGAAAGCTCAAGAACAGTAAATGAGTGTCGGTTGTTGAAGCAGGCTGCGGCATCAAAAGAAAAAAGCACAGCACTCAAAGTGTCTTCATAACTTAACCAATATCTGCTAGATTCATCGTAGGGAAGGAATTAAAGTACTTGACTAGGAATTTGCCAATTTTTGCCTTATTTCTAAAGGAGTGATGTTTTCAGGGAGGAGTTTCAAAGCTAAAGTGTACGAAATTATAATTTCCTACAAGGAAAACCCCGAACACCTTACTCATCCACTCTGTATAGTCTGTGCTGGTATTGAACCCCCAAATGCATCGGTTGAATTTCCACATTTTATATGATTTATATCAACAGGGCTCCTTATTATAGGCTCCTTCTGTATCCAGTAAAAACCTTTACAATACGTAGAACCCAAGATTATAATTACAAGAAAAGGGCATAAAAATGAAATCTAAGTCAGAGTCGTACTATTAAAAACACTTCTAAATAGTTTTGCCAGCTAAACCTTGGTTCTGGGCAATTTAGTCAAACACCAACAGATAGTAACGAAAACTGCAATGTGGACTACGCCAAAACTTTAGCAAAACATATTTATACAATGGTTCGATTGTTTTTTTTCTATAAGAGATGACATTCTTAACATAGATAACTGTACATTTCGTAAAAAGATACCTGTTAAGATTTAACCCTTAAATGCCTGACTTTTCAAAAATCATTGTAATAATGTTTTTCGGCTTTCATTTTTTAAATAAATCCTGGGAAAAATACTTTAAAAAATCATTTTCTGTTTTAAGTATATTTTACGGCTAAAAACAGTTTGTTACTAATCGGCAATACTGGTGTTTAATTGAAAAAATAATTTCCCTTGATAAAATTCAATAATATTAAACACACAAGAATTTTAGGAACTATAATAAGAAATAAATTTTACTTGCTCACTGCAGGTCAAAATAGGGTATTTCGCAAGCTTCCAAACAAAACAAAAGAACAAGTAGCAACATTTGAAAAAATAAATTTATCTTTATTCTTAAAAAGCACAGGTGTTGCCATCTAAATGTTGAAAATCGATTTAATAATGTTTTCAGAATGTATTTTATTGGCAACATTAGGCATTATAACTTCAATATTATTCTAATAGTATTTTAGAGAATAAATTGGGTATGTTGCCGAAATGCAACACCAGGCATTTAAGGGTTAATTTGCGATGAATTCAGATATTGTATGAGATCTCGCTTAAATCATACTATTTCCTGACCTTGTTACTGAGACATTGTAATCTATTTTGAGACAATATTCCATTTTTTGTTTAACCCTACCAATTTCGGTTATTTTGATACTAATCCGTCCTTTATTTTCATATTACATGCTAGTGATATTACAAAAAAAAAGATTACATTAAACAATTAAATTTCGGAAAGCAATTTCGTTTTAAAAGGCAGAAAATCAATGTATAATAATGCACAAATATTACAAGAAAAAAATTGAAAACAGCTGTTTCGAACCCACAAGCAAAATTATTCTTCAGCGTTTAACGACAGAGAGGCGGTGGCTTATATACCCAATACGGGTAGAGAAGGCGCCAAAAACAACCAATGAAAAGAAATCAGCATGAAAAAACTGAGTGAACAAGTAGTGACATATACCTGTGAACGAAAGAAAACAAAAAAAAAAGGGAGTTTATATTAATGATTTCCAAATATTTGGAAAATCGGGAGTAATAGAGAAGTCATTAAGTAAGAAGTGAGAATTTTTAATGATGTGATAAGCTTCCCAAATATCCAAATCCACACACAAGCTTACCGCATAATTAAAAATTCTCAGTCCTTAGTCAATGACTTATCTAGTATTCTTGGTTTTCCAACAATTTGAAAATCATTTATTTATTTTCCCTTTTTTGGTTTCTTTTGTTTTCTTTTGTTCTTCGGCAGATGTCTAATTCTTCACTCAGTTGTTTTATGCACCGACTCTCTGTCGCTATTCCCAGGCTTGCTTTTTCTAGCACACTGTGCCTTGCTCTCTGCCGCATTGAAGAAGAATCTCGCTTCTGGATTCGAAACAGCTGTTTGATGTATTTTCTGTGTTAAATGTGTATTTTTCAACGTTTGTTTTCTGCCTTTTAACATTCTTACGAAAAGGCTATATTTACTATTTTTAAAATTTTGTTTTATTATGCATGTGTGTACGCAGGCGAACGATATTTACATCATTTATGTATTTTTACGTAAATTACGCAAACTTATGACGTATTATTTTTAAAATTATCTTTGTACCTCAATGTTTTAATAGGGTGCTTTAATAAACTAAAGTGTTTAATATATTATACTGTATGCCTTCATATAACTAAACTCCCTCCAAGAAACATGATAAATAAACGGCACTTTGTGTTTGTACGAAGAGAAACCTACCTCATCTTACCTGCAGGCCAGGCTTCAGAAGAGCTTTCACACTGAGGCCACCGAGGGTGGTCACGTAGAGAAGAGTTGCTGCATTTCTCGGCTCCCACGGACTTTCAATGAGGGGTATGCTTCCCATTTGCCAATCATAAGAGAGGTTAATAGGACAAAGAAGAAGCCACAGATTGAATGCTGGCAAATACATGTACGTCAGAAACCTGAAAAAGTTTTAAACGTATTAGACTATTTCTGAAAATTTCGATAGTTTTATAAAGCAAATATATATATATATATTAAATGTATAACAGATATCAAAAATCGTTTATTAACATAAAACTTTTTCCGTAATTTCAATTTGGAATCTACGCCTTAGCTAGTAAAAGTCGATAGATCAGAAATAAAACTTTCAGTAATAAAACTTTCACTAAACAAATCTTTTTACTATAACTAACGTTAACGTGGCTAATGAATGTTGACTGTTCCATCAATTCCTACTTTAAACAATTAGCACATCGGGGAAATCCTTTGAAACATAAAACTGGGCTTCTGAAAAATAGTTTCATTTCGCTAGCAGAGTAGTCCTTTAGAAAGAGTTATTGGAAATTTTTGCGTTCTCTCTTGACCTTGATACTTAAGCGTTCCAGTAAAGTATTGAGCGAGTTTACCTTAAATTGAAAAAAAAATCTTTAACGGTAATATCTTAGCTAGGTAATTGGAGTAAAATGGGTGTATTATTATTGAAGAGAAAATTGGCAATAGATTCATGGCATTAATGAATTTTAAATCTTGGTAAAAGTTTTAGCTAATATTTTTGGTGATTCTAAATAAAATCTATAAAGCAGTAAGGTATGAAACCCTAGTAATGAGGTTTTTCAATTTTTATCTGACTTCATATTTAAAAGAACTCTATCAATCTAAAAAAGTATTTTCAAATGAAAAAGAACAAAGATTTTTAGTTAATGATTACTATACAGTTTTCGTGACTGCTTGCTATTGTTATGTGATTTACACATACACACACACACACATATATATATAGTGGGAAAGCTCTCCATTTACTTGAAATTAACTAACACCTTCCTTAGTGATCCTGGAATTAAAAAAGTATCATGCAACATTCCTAGATACTGGTAGGAATTTACCCCAGAGTAAAAAGTATGTGTCTATTGATACAATGTAACTCAGATGATATGAAAGCCTCTATAAACATCTTGCAAAAAGTGTCTTTGTGAGTTAATATTTAGTCGATTTAGTGCTCATACTTCTATATCCAGCAATAAAAGCAGCACAATGAATGTATCATTAAATTATTTATCCGCTTCATTAGCACACGTTTTATTTTAGCATTCTTAACTCCTAAATAATTACCGATAGAGTTAATATGATTGCAGCATTATACAGTCGGACCTCGGTATCCCTACACCCGGTTTTCACGTCACTCCGCTTATCACGTCAGTTTTTCAAAGTCCCGATTTTCTGTATGTACTTTTAATGTAAATAAATTCCGGATTTTACGTCGTTGAATAATTTTCAACTCCGGATATCCCGACGGTTTAAGAAAATTTTCATTTTTCATAATCCATCTTATAAGCACGGAAATTAAGCGGTAAGAAATGTCTTAGCCAAATTTTGACAAATGTATCTAAAATACCAATTGAGATAAGTGAGAAATTTAGTTCAATCCTTTATCTGAATAAATAAACCCACACACTATGAACGACTTAAGCTCCGGATAGACGTATCAGTCTACTCGCAGTCTTTTTGTTCTGGTCAGGCAAAGCTTTCTTGTGGTTGCACGGCATTTTCCATCCGACTAAAACCGTAGCATTGCATTACACTAAAGCGATCAGAAATTATCTAACATCCATTTCTGAAATAACGAATATTGATTACAATTCATTTTATAATATTGAAAAAAGAATTGAAGGAAGCACATCTAGGGATAAGCAAACCTTAATTCATCAATATTTCATGCAAAAATTAAAAAAAAAAAACAAGTCATCATAAATCTGATTTCTATTATTTTTAATTTTGTTTTTGTATCTTTTTTGTTTAATAATGATGTTTTATTGCTTAAAACTGCGAGAAGAGTCATGAATTTAAAATTGACTTAAATTAATCAAAAATACAGCTTTTTATAAACCTATTTTCCTCCAACTCCGGTTACCGCGACACTCCGCTTATGACGACACTTTTTTCTGGTCATTAGAATGTCAGGATAACGAGGTTTGACTGTATTTATGAATTTATATTAATTGATATTCAACATGATACCGTACCTATCTGAAAGTTTTGATCTTTTATTCAGAATAGTGGATTTCAAGATGACGCATTACTTCGGGGATATCCTTCTTTACTAACGTAGTCAAATATTTCATTTTCTTATTCGGAAATAAATGATTGCGCTAAAACTGTTAATTTAACTTGTTACTATGTCAAGTTCTTTTGTCATATGTATGTATCATATGTAATGTACCTTTTAGAGTTCGTTAAGAATTTATAAGACCACTGACGAATTCGCGATTTGTTCAAGAATTAGAAATGATATGCAAATATTTCTTCATATGTTTACAATTCATAAAAAACACTTTATGCATTAATCAAGTTATTTTTTTCTTAAAATTTACTCTTTTTTAACTATCAGTGAAATATGGGATCTGTTAAGAAACTTTAAAACTACCTCAGGTCAATTGCACATTACGCATCAATTCAGATTTTTAATAAAGAGTAGTTTTGTAGAATCCTCAACAGAGAATTAAAGTTTCAGGTGTTTAGTTTGATATTTATGAGTTACATTACCATGCTGCCGGTGAAAGAGTTATCTGAGTACGAGTAGAGAAAAATTTTATTTTTTTAAGGGTTATTGTAAATCTGTAGGAGAAACAGCGCAGTTAAACTTTTCTAAGCAGACATCCCCAGTGTCTTAATTTAAAAAGATTCTTAAAAAATATATATAATCAATTTTGAAAAAGAAAAGTAGTTGACAACTCGTGAGAATCGATCAGTGTTTCGAATGTCCATGAAAAAAAATTCTTTCGACTGCTAAAATTTTAAAACTTTTAAGCAAAATAAATAAATAAATAATTAAATAAATCACATGTCACTATTTAGAAGAGTTTTAAATTAATTGCTGATATCAAATTTGGGAAAATGGAAAAAAATCAATTTCCGAGACATCATCCAGAGGAAATATTTGAAAAATCTAAACTTGTCATATCATTTGGTGATGCATGAAAACAATTTATAATTTCGGGTTAAAAAAAATAGCCCTACGAGCCAGATGGCTTTAAATATTAATAGACTGACTTCAGGAAAGAACCCAACGAATGCCTCTGTTGACAAATGTGCGAATGCTTACTAATTTTCTGGCTAACATTCGCTCATGATAATTGTGTGATTTACAGCAAATTTCAAGATTTATAAGCTCTATAAATAACTTTATGTTACATAATCATATCACACATTTCGAGGCTTTATATGTTTGTGTGGAGTGGACGTGACTCCTAGATAATGATTGAGGACTAATAATCGCAAACTCTGAAAGTCAAAAAAGTAAAAAAATAAAAAATAATAAAAAAAAAATAAGAGAGCGAAAGAAATAAAAACCCTTACTTCTAGGACTTACAGCGTTTGCAGCGTTTTCCACTTCACTCCTTTTGGGTTATTAGTTCGACACTTTAAAATGTGGGTACCTAGCTTCCTTTCTTTTAACGTTTAAATAGCTAATATGATCATTTGTAAACATTTATTTTATTTATTTATTCAATATTTTTCATCTTGCTTAAATATATCGCATTGATGTAAACAATAACAACATGATCAAGTTGCGAAATGGGCCCCAGTCGCCGTGCATATTATCACTGGCACGTTCAAAGTTCTCCACTTCACCTTGCGTGGCACATTCAGCGTTTTCCACTTCACTTCATGTGACACATTTAAACAGAGAAATTGTTCTACTCTTTTTTGAACTATCTCTAATACTGTTGGCACTTCAAGGGTTCTCCTGTTTGTTAAGCTTGTCATTTAAAACATTTTTTCGTAAAAAATAATTTTTTTTTAATCGATTTTCTGTTACTTTCAGTGCTTTTCATTTTTAGTCCCAAGCTCTTGCCATGCATTTAAATACATTAAGGAAAGATTTTAGAAAGGAAAAAGTTGATGTTGTGCCATGGTTCAGTCTAAGTACAGATTTTAACCCCATAGAAAACCGATGGGTACTTTAAGTTGCAGACTGTTTCTAACAATTTTTTTTCTTCGAATAAATTTGCAGTTGGCATTGCTGGAGAAAAGAGCAATAAAACTGAAACAAAATTAAAAACCTGGTTAAATTAAAGGAGATTGTGTGTTTGAGGTTACACGAAAAATGGAAGGACCTATACCATATTAATTTTCGTATCTTTATTGTTTTTCGCCAGGTGATCTTATATTTTTTTAACAGCATATTTTTAATTTATTTCAAATATTTCGATCAATTTAATCATTTATCACGTTATTCAAAATTATTGAAATATAATTTTAAGAATTATGTTGTAACATCATGTTTTACAGGTTTAATTTATAATTCAAACCCTTATTTTTTTTTTTTTTTCAAAATTTTCAAAAGTAAAACGTTCTTAGAATTTGATAAAAGTCTGTAGTGTCCTCGCATTATACGGTAAATAACGTCTTAAGTGTAATTTTAATATTAATATTTGTACTAATATTTATATTCGAATGAAATAGAAAGATCTGATGTCAACGGAAGGGGATGAAAAAAAGTTTTAACTGTGAGAAAAATCCAAAATCTATTTCTTTTATATTAGCAGTATTTTCTTCCCCCAATACAAAATGAAATTAAATTTCATAAAGGCGATTGCTATTATCGTTATTTTTCCATCTCACCAAAACAATTTTAGCCAGACGTAATAGTTAGCGCCAAATTAAACATTTGTCGGTGCGGAAGCGATCATTTAGAAATGATAACATTTGAAAATTACAGACTTTAACGAAATATTTTATTAAATCAATACAAATATTTGAGTAACATAAAAAAGGAACAAATATTAATACAATACAATACAAAACAATGCAATATAATACAATAATAAAATAAAAATACTGCAAAGGTTAAATTGTAAATGTCTCTTAGCACTGAAGTAAATATTTCACTTTTTAAATACGGACATCGCGTTGAACATGTACTCTATGGGAATTGAATACAAATCTAACGAACAGATCTGCGCATTTCTTTACATCATTTTGCGATGCTTCATAATCTCAGTAGATAGGAAATGACATCCAGCGTTATGGTGAACATAATTATATTTATGATTTACTGATATTAGCCGTTATGTCACAAAACATTTCTTCATGTATAATTACATAGCTGTGGAACAATTTTATTTCAGCTTTCTTATCATCAGTAACTGCCAAACGGGCCATCCATTTCATTCTCGCCTAAAAATGTATTTTATAATTTAATAAAACGATATTTATGTTAAAAACACATAAACTTGATCCATGGTACACTTAAACAAGAACTTTAAAGTAACTTGTACAGATAAAAGTAATGATAAATCATAATATCAACGTTTCGAACTGCTTCTGCAGCCGTATTCAGGATAAATATGATGTTAAAATGTTTAAAAATCTATAGACGAAAGCTTCCCGTCGAGTCTTGATCAATTATAGGAATGGAAAACTGCAGTGATTTAAATTTTCAACAGCATATTTATCTGGAATACAGTTGCAGAAGCAGTTCGAAACGTCAATATTATGCTTTACCATTAATATTGTCTGCACAAGTTCATGTAAAATTTCTTACTTGTGTATACCATTGAGCAGGTATATGTTTTTTTTAAAGTATACATCTTATTTATTATAATTTATGTTGCAATCGTTCTACGTATGTTAATTAATAAAATCGATTTTAAAAAATTCCATTCGAAAAATAGTTAGTTAATACTTTTTTCGTGATTACGATTAACCCGGGAGAACTCGCTAGTGAGAATGCCCAATTGCTTTTCTTTTACTTTACATTCATATAATATCAACATTTTTTGATTGGCTTAGTACTTTTATTCACAAAAGAGGTAAAATAATTGAAATAACATTTTGAAATTTCAATTAAAATGAAAAATGGTTTAAATAAGAGTCTTTAAAAAGTACGACTGTGAGAGAAAATCTCATGCAGCGAGTGCTCCCAGGTTAAATAATAAATATATATATATTCAATAAATAGCGAGGCACAGTGTTTGACATGTTTCGCGATAAAAATCCTTTGGACCATCACGGTTGAAATAAATGGCACATTAGCATACATTTTGGTAGGGTGATGGTATAACGGAAAATACCCCGTTATTTTTCAAAAAAATATGATCTAAAGTCTGCAAAATCCTTTGTCTCAAGCTGAGGGGATATAACAAGGTGTACAATACTGTCACGTTTACTTATCGGGCTGTATTCATATTATTAGAATACAAATCATCAATAATTTTCTAAATATCAAAAAACGATTCGAGCACCCATTTCATTCAGTTTGTTGTATGCAAATAGTCCAGGCAACAGGGTATTTTACCTGGCAAAATTAATGGTAGTTCTGGAAATCGGCTTACTTTATGTTTTTTGGGTCGCTGAATCCAAATTTGTAACTACCCACTAAAATTTCCCTCGGCAATCCCCCCTCCCCAAATTTTGGTAAAATGCTCCCCAAAAAAGATTTTTATTTAAAAAAATCATTTTGTTATTGTTTTAGGGAAAAAGTATCTAGAAAGTCAGAAAGTAGACAAAATTTGCAACAAATTAGATATATGACATTATGACTTATGATGAAGTGGAAGGGGGGATCTGCCTCGGAATATGCACCGCGGTGCTGCGTGGACTAAGTTGCACAATTCCACTTAACCACTCACACGTTTACATTCGCCCTCCCATCTCCCCTCCAAACTTTCTCTATGAGGTTTACATTAAGTTTTTTGGGTCGCTTAATCCGAATTTTTAACTTACCCCCAACCCCCCCCCCCCAAAAAAATAGTTGTTTTTCAATTACATTATTGTTTATTGTTTTAGGGTAAAACTATGTAAAAATTCAGAAAGTAGACAAAATTTGCAACAAATTGGATATATGACATTAGGGCGTAGGATAAACGGGGAGAGAGTGGACTGCCTCGGAACATTCCCCGCGCGAATTCTCAAAAACCAAATTTTTTCTAAAAATCAATATTTTGGAGGTTTGCCGGGGGAAATTTTGGTGGGAAGTTACAAATTCGGATTCAGTGACCCAAAAAACATAAAGTGAGCCGAAATTCAGATTTAGCGTTAATTTTTCCGGGTAAAATCCCCTATTACCTGGACTTGCATAACTTATAGCACATATCGCCGCAGTGTGTGTTCCGAGGCAGCCCTCTCCCTCCCCGTTCATCCTACGTCGTAATGTCATATATCCTATTTATTGCAAATTTTGTCTACTTTCTGAATTTCTACATAGTTTTCCCCTAAAACAATAAAAAAATTTAATGTAAAAAACAACTATTTTGGGGGGTTTCGGGGGGGGGAATTTTGGGGGTAAGTTAAAAATTCGGATTCAGCGACCCAAAAAACTTAAAGTAAACCTTATAGAGAAAGTTCGGAGGGGGGATGGGAGGGCGAATGTAAACGTGTGAGTGGTTAAGTGGATTTGCGCAACTTAGTCCACACAGCACCGCGGCGCATGTTCGGAGGCAGATCCCCCCTTCCCCTTCAGCATAAGTCATAATGTCATTTATGTAATTTGTTGCAAATTTTATCTACTTTCTAATTTTCTAGATACTTTTCCCTAAATTCTAACTTTTTTGCTATTTTCTTATTAAAAACCTTTTTTTTTCGGGGGGGGGGGGGGGGCTTTTTACAACAAAATTGGGGGGGTGGGGGTTCCGGGGGAAATTTTAGTGGGAAGTTAAAAATTCGGATTCAGCGACCCAAAAAACATATAGTAAGCCTTTTTCCAGAACTACCATGAAATTTTCTAGGTAGGGTCCCTATACGGTCTCTATTGCCTGGACTAAAACGGATGTTTAGAATCACTCACCTAGTCATCCAAGACTTGGAAAAGGCAGCTGGGTTATCTTGTTCTCCAAATTGAGGAAAAGAACCGTTCAGCATCCAGTTTCTTACATAAACTAAAGCGCTCATCTGAAATAATTAATGGAATATTTATTAACTAAAAGAAAATAAAAGCATTTTGTCTTATTTATGAAAAATTAAAAGAATGAATATTACAGAAATGAGTAAATCATTTCTGGGAATATGAGGGGCAGTCAAATGAAAACAAAATACCCGCCATAGAACACATTGCACGCCACAGTTGAAAACATTGTTGTAGAATGTCGATACTTACACCTCGGGGGTTGGTATAAATGCATAATGACAGCTCACAGGTACTCACAGTTATAGTTTTTTAAGGAGACAAGAGACCTTAAAATCCTTTAAAAATATTTTTTCTTATTTTTTGTAAATTTCACCTAAATATTATTCAAGGGTACATTATATACATTATGGCATGCATTTATCACAAAAAAAAAAAAAATATTTTTGAGAAAAAAATGGAATTTTACGCGTCGTCTTAGAAATCTTCGAAATGCTCACTGCGCGTTCCATATCAATGAAAATCACCAATATTTTTTTTTTATATATAAATGTTTGATTTATATATATAAATAAACGTTTGAATCTCAAACGTTCGTCTATTTCTCAACATTCTTGGTTTTATCCAAAAATGTTCTTCTAACCTTGATCTTGATTTTTGGGAAGCTTACTATATCATTAAAAATTCTCATTCTTTAGTCAATGAGTTATCTAGTACTCCTGATTTTCCAAGTATTTGGAAAGCATTAATTTAATTTGCCCTTTTTTTGGTTTCTTTTTCTCTCCTTCTCTGGCAGATGTCTCTACTTTCCACCCAGTCGTTTCCTCTGCTTCTCTCTCATTGGCTGTTTTAGGCGCCTTCGTTACCCGCATAGGGTATATCAGCTAGCGCGTCTCTGTCTATCATTTTGCTCAGCCTTGCTTTTTCAAGCACGCTGTTCCTTTTCCCTATCTTGCACTGAAGAAGAATCTCCCTAGTAGATTCGAAACAGCTGTTTGCTGCTTTTCATGTATCATTTGTGCATTTTAAATGTTGGTTTTTCTGCTTTTTAATAAACTTTATATGATTTAAATACCATTATAATTTCCCATTCGACCCACTGGAAACTCTTGTGACATAATAAAACTGAACCTATCAAGTCTGATTGGATAAAATTATATGCGTGAAATTTTCCTTTAAAATTAAAAACGAATAAAATTACGTAAGACTACTTACCACTGACAGCAAAATAATTATTCTTGCTTGTAATTGGAGAGTAGAAACATTCGCGGGGGCTCTGAATCTTCTGTTTTTGTATTTATAATTTACACATTCACCATCTTTTATACTATAAAATAGAGAAAATTACATCATTAGCATTGTTTACTGAAATTCAAATTATAACAATGAATAAGCAAAAAACAACTTGCTAATGCTATTGCTTGAGTCTGCATCTAATTATAAAAAATGTAGAAAAATTACTTTTAAGACTTTGTGTAGTGAAGATTATATATGCTATGTGTAACATAGCAGAAAAAAGATATATTTTTGAATGTTTTAATTAAAGATTATAAACTAAAGTTAACCTATTAATTATATTAATATTAAATTATATTAATTAAAGATTATAAAAAATTATATTATGAAAATCATTTTACTCGTGTATAAATAAGTTCAACTATATGAACATAATACTCGCGGAAGAGGCAACCCACCTTTCCCTGTCTCCTCCAATAGTCAATTCAAATCTGAGTATGTTGTGAAGAACCCGAACACCAGGGATTTTTGTTAAGTTTTAAGACATTGAAAAGCCATATTTGGAATACGTAATAGGTACAGTCGTGGAAAAAAAAGTAAACACCCCTCCTAACTAATCAACAAATTATCGTAGAAGAAAGTTACTGGTACCGAACGATTGGAAATAAAGTCTACTTTTAAATGATGTATATAAAACTTGCTTAGGGGGCCATCTACTTATTAAAACAAACCATAACTTTGTTTTTTCTTTCAACAGCAGTACACAATTCTGACAGCATAAATGAACTCTACATCCTTCAATTAGCCTAAAAATAATTTTTTTGCAATTCGTACCATAAGTTTCCGAGAAATTAATTATTTTAAAACAAACGTATTTTAAGAGCTGTATCCAAATTGAAGTTCCGTACTCGACTGTTAACCGAGAGAGCCCCCTTCTTGATCAAGGCACTTTAAGCACCACACAAGCAGTCAATGAAGCCTGCTAGATTACAGGACGGCAGAAGAAATTTCAAAATAACTAGTCACTTCTATCACAGACGGCTCCTTAAAACATCCTTTTGCCGTTTTGTAAGCATAATTTGAAAACGACTTGGAAGAAAATTCTGAAATTTTGGATTTCCATAAAGCAGGACTTAATAAAACTAAATCCATCAAAAAAATGTAGGTTGCAATTCATAATTTTTTCGAATATTAATTTCATAATTCATATCATAAAATTATAAAAATTGCAAATTCAACGTATTTATGTTTGGGTATGTTAGTATTATTGATACACAAAAAATTAGCACTTTAGGTGCATAATTTCAGGAGATATAAATAAAAATATGAAAATGTAATTTAACATTAGAAGCACTCAATTAGAAGCACTCAATTGTTTATAATTCAAAAACTTATCATTCAAATGACTGGAAATGTGGTGTCTAGGCATAATTTTAACCGAAGATTTGAAATATCTGGTTAAAATAGGGTATTGCCATTAAAAAAATTAAGTTTGGATTCGTTTTAATACATAGATGAAGCCATGTTCAAGAAATGTTTTTGTTACAACTATATTTATTATAGCGTCGCCTATAATCTACAGATATTTACTTCTGGCCATAATAATATTTATAAATTCTTTAGACTGATTACTTGTTTTATAATTTTAAAATTTAAAGTTAGTTTCGAGAAATATTTAGATTTCAGAAGTTTGCTATATTCAACTCATAAATTAAAAATTAACATCTGTAAATATTGTGAAAATTTGTTAAATTTTAATCTAAAATATTTAATTATATTTTTGATAATGATTGTGTAAAACACTTAAAAGGAAAAATAACATTTAAAAAGATAAATCGTTTTATTAAATAGAAACATTCCTCATTGAGTAATGAAATTTTTCCATGAAATTTCAAGTATTAAATACAATTTAAATAACCCAATCTATTCCAAAATCCATATGTATCTCCTCTTATTATAACAAAGTAAAACCAATTCTTCAATCTAATACAAAGCATGCGAAAGGAAAATAAAATCAATGAAATATGCCACAACACATTTTAACAATAGTTTATAAATGAATTCATAATAT
Organism: Maratus speciosus; assembly: GCA_963932465.1. NCBI lineage: Eukaryota > Metazoa > Arthropoda > Arachnida > Araneae > Salticidae > Maratus > Maratus speciosus. The sequence continues at coordinate 293,463,808 of OZ010788.1, read as the reverse complement.
TAATTCTCAAAACAATATCGAAACCGAAACTGTTACCTTTTATGTTAATAGAATTTTGAAAATTTATTCAGTAACAAACAAAGTATCACAATTTAAGCTTAAAATAAAACATTAACTTTAAATAAGTATTCACCGATGCGTAATCTTGGAATCTCAAATATTTCAAATAATTCCTCAAGCAAGCATTATTTCTCCCTCTCACATTCTTGAGAACATATATTTTGCATTCAAACAGCCGCATGTACAATGCTTACAAAATTCGTGACATAAGGCAGGGAAATGTATCAAACGTTCGTCCCTTGGGGTATATTTCGTAGAAAGCGTTACGTTTCAATTTATTTCACTCTGCCTTTAAAAATTCCTCTTTTCTCAAAACATTTTACAATTTCAAATAGAATTGGATATGACAATAGAAAGAGCAAAGATTCTCCTATGAATCACCTTTCGTGGAGAATGCTATTATAATGCTTAAAAGTTTCAATTTCAGGTTGAAGTATTAACGATATTTTTCAGGTTGAACTATTAGTAGATAATTACTCTGAGACATTTTAACTCTTTTATCGCATTCTTAGATTAATTCTAAATATTCTTGAAGGTCAATACATCTATACATGTTTAAATATAAATGAAGGAATTTTAAATATGTTTCAAATATTGCCAATACTGCAATGGGTGACAAATAGAGTGATTATGTAGAAAACTTTTTGCATAGATTAACACACATCAAATTTAATCAATTAAATTGTTATTTCTTTTATAAAATATTAATGAAAATTTATCAAATGATATGCCTAAGATAAGAAATCTCGTTTGGTGGATAATACTAATATAATGTTGGAAATTTTAAACTTCAGATTAAAGTATTAGCAATATTTTCCATGTCCAACTATCAGTTGACTAGTCATCCGAGAGATTTTATCTGTTTCATAACGTCCTTTGTTGAAGTTTAAATATTTTTGTTGAAAATTTATTATGTCGAATAAAGAAGGTATGTTTCACCAATAAATTTTACAACGAGTATATAAATTTGAAATGTTTCGAACAAAAAATCAGTTCGTTTACAAAATTCATAATTTTCGGAAAAAAACATTTTTTTGTATATTTGTTTTTTTCTATGGGACACCCGAAAAATTGATGTTCGAAAACGTGGAAAAAGGTTTGTATTTAGTTATCAGACCCAGACACGTTGTAAGGAAGCGGAATTTGCAAAATTTCTAGGACTAAATTTTCATCTAAAAATTATTTGGTTAAAATTTCTTCTGATGGATTGTTCAGATATTCTCTAATATAGTTTGACATATATAGTATTACCTTTTTTTAAATCTAAAATATGTTTCCCGAGATTTATATATACATCTGTAACCAGCGATTCAAAATACACTGCCCTAATTATTTTTAGACGAATCACTTCTATTTTCTATACGATGTCTGTCGTCTTAGTTTATATAAAAATATGTTTTAAGTCCATTAGGAGGTAAAATTGCTGATATTTGTAAACTTTCAAATATATACACCACAAAATGATGAGAGTTTTACTTATTCGCTTCGTATATTTAGATGATTTTATTAATAATTTTGATGCATAAGACGAAAAGCACCACAGTTTTTGTTGGAATAAAATGATCCTATATTTGAAAAAAATATTGAAGTTACATATTTTTGAATACGCATGGAAACTTTGGAAAGATGTCTATATCATACATTGAAATATGCACTCTATTGCACATAAAATTACTACACATAACATCAAACTATTTATACATATACCCAAATACTATTTAGATCCCTAGAATAATTTTCAGAAATGTAAAATATAAAATTAAATTTTATTTTATATACATCCCTTGATCTTTTAAACAGTTTTATATCATTTTGAGAATCTCGAGAAAATAATATCCTGCCTCTTTTCTGAGAAGCTTATATTAAATTCATACTAATAGTCGAATTTTATTTATTCACAGTGATTTTAAAACTGCAAAATTTAGTTTCTCCAATTAAAAATATATATGGGGCATTCTCACAATCTTTGGCTTTCAAGTCCCTGAATAAAAAATTTTATTTTAATACACGTTTTTGTGTTTCTTCTATTTCATATACTGGGGAACATCCCATTGCATGATTGCAGAACAATATTAACGAGATAAATAGGTTTCGGACGATGTTGGGGGTCCAAACACCTAGAAAACTCCTATATCGTCCCGTGTCTCTGATCCTGATTTTTAAGTTTGGAGCAGTCTGGATTAAATTGTTTCATTAAAAATATTTCGATGTAATTTTTTTCTGAAACTGGAACTATAGTTTTATATACATATGTAACTAAAAATTAACCTGCATACATTTTTAGGGTTGTTACTATTTTTTAAACTCTGTCCCTGGGTTTTAGATTCCTTACCATTCCTCTTCTAAAATTATACAGGAAATCATTTCAGATGCAGACACAGAATTTTTTTTCAAGTTTTTTCTCATGCAGACGTATGCTAGAGAAATAATGTCTAAAATTCTATGGCAGGAAATTTACTGTAGATTTTAAATCAGCATTTAAATATCACTTTCAAGCATCGTGGCTTTATTGATAGTTTGAAAGTCCCCAAGGTTTATTCCTGCACTTTTCGGGGTAAATAAATAAAAAAAATTAATTTAATCCAATGTTAATAACTGTTTCTAAAAGTGAATGAACATTGTGGCTATTACTTAGTCTTAACATGATTTTCCTAAAAATAGGTGGTAATTTTCCTTACCGTTCCATCTTTACCGTCCCCTTTTTTCCAATACTATTCCCTTTTTTACCTTACCGTCCCTTCTTTAACACACCTTTAAGACAATGTTATAAAAAGCCGTCCCTTTTTTTTTCACATTTCGTCCCTTTTTTCTATACCATCCCCTTTTTTTTTACCTTACCGTTCCTTCTTTAACACCCCTTTAAGACAATGTTATAAAAAAATTCTGTATTAAAAGTACTACATTTTTATTATTTCTTATTTGAATATCCTGTGGGTACTATGCAAATTCATTATAAGTAAAAATTTAGAAGAAAAGAAATAGTTACAGTGGTAAAATGGTAAGGAAAATTAAACTCGCCAGTTTAACTTAAACCTCAGTTAAATAAAAAAATTTTCACTGCTGACCATTTTTTCTTTATTTTGAATCATTAAGGCATTCGTCTAACAGATTAAAATGTTATTTTAGCAAGCTTAATTTTGTCAGATTTTTTCTCCAAAAGTCAAAAGATTGTGAGAATGCTCCACATTATAAATTAAATAATTTCTTAATTTTAATAATATAAAGTTATATATTTTTTTCGGATATGAATATTTAATAATTAAAATTTTACTAAAATATTTTTTCTTTGCTGATGTTTTACACCAGTGATATTTTTTATGAAACAAAATAGAATATCATAAGAAAGTGCAAACAAAAGAAAATATATAATATTTTTATTGCTTTAAAAATCCATAATTAAAGGATAATTTCTTCAACCGATCGATTAACTTAGTGATTTCATACCAGAATTATTTAACATTTCTTGAAGATGAAATATACAAAAGAAGTAAATTATACAAAATGTTTCTCTAAATACTTTATATTTTGTGAAAAGATAACAAAAAAATATTTTATTCAGTAAATTCAGGTCAATCAATCAGTTATATGTTGCTCAGAACTTCATAAATAACTATATACAGACCGAAAAATAAAATTTATTATTATGTTATGAGTTTAATTAAATTTATCACCCAGATCATAAACCGTTTTTATTTTAGATATTTCTATAATAGAGAATTTTGTAATTAAGTAAATAACAAATGTTATTGATGTCTATTTCTTGTATGTAACTTTTCAATGCGATAACTTAAGTACAACTATAATTTAAATAACTTTTGAGAGTTATTTTTTTTTAATTTCTTACTGTTTAGTTTTTAGATAATGGTATGCTAAGCACAAAATTCCGGACTTTCTTTTGTGTATGTAAATTCTATTCTTTAATAAATCATGCAAGTGGTTAAATTACTATGAAATTCTAACTTATTTATCAGTTTAGTTTTAAGATAATAGTATTTATTGTAAACACGAAATGTTTGCCCTTCCTTCCCGTATGCAAATTCATAAATCACAAAGTGATTAAATTGCTATCAAATTTAAAAGAACTTGGGAACACGTTGTTTTCAATTCATAACAAAATATTCATTACCTAACCCATCTTTTATAGCTTCTGTGCCTCATCTGATTTGAATATGCAGAGAAACAACGTGATAATAATAAACCATTTAAATATTCAGAGCACATACGCATTTTCCTATTAATTGCATTCCGGACTTTCATGCTTTATGCAGCTTCACTTAATTATAGAGGAAATTAGTGCACGAAACGCCCTATAACACATCTCACCTGTCGCATGTTTCAGTCATCCGTTCTTGGAACGCTGTAATATAGCATACGAAGCGTGAAAAGCAAATGTCAGTTAACAGAGAAGATCAGTTCAATATGTTCACATCGACAGGGAACAGAAATTCATATGAAAATGAGGTCGTTCTACACGATGATAGTTTATCGGAAAAAGAATTTTACGGGGGAAAGGTCTGCTGGTGATTGTCAGACAATCTTTTATATTTATTGCAGTTTGAAATAATGGAAGAATTTATCTTTAAAAATGCAAATTATATTAAGCACAAAAAGTACTTGCGGTATAAATTTATGATTTAATGGTAATAATAATAATAATAATAATAATAATTCAATAATAAATCTAATTGTAAAATAGTAATTTTGTGGTAAAAAGGAGCACTATTTTAACAGAATAAGTTGCTCTCCTAGAGAAGAACATGTGTATAAATATTCAAAAATAAATATCTATTTACTAAAAAGGTGCTTAAAAATTTGTTAAATATTCCGTTACAAATGAATTGGTCTTAAAAACTTAAAAACATTGATATTAAAAATTATATGTAAAGAACAGATAGGTGTTACATAAATCCCGCGATCATTTTTAAAGACTAGTTTCACTAGAGTGTTGCTTTCACTTTGTTGTTTATATATCTGCTTGGAAAAAAAAGGTAAGTCTATTATTCGCTGGGATGTATATGAAATTGATCCGTTGCTATGCTGAATAAGTGTCTGAAATTTCCAAATTATTGAACAATTCTGAGATACATTATAGGATAAAACATCATTTCGTTTGCACAAAATCTCCAATGATTCTCTGATTTACAAAGCATAGTAATCTGATGTAGGCATATGAACTGTTGCATTTTCAAAATCTATTTTTATATTTTAACGTTGATTTAACATTGAAAGTGCCGTAGATGGTTGGTTGACCTTTATATCTCTCATGTGCTCCCCCAATCTTTCTTTAAATTTTCGAGTGGTCATACGTAATCAATGGTTTTAAGTTTGTAAGGTCAGTTCATTTGTAACGGAATATTTAATCAATTTTTAAGGACCTTTTTAGTAAATAGATATTTATGTCTGGTTATTTTAATGTAAGGTAAATGTGTCATTCTGCTCTAAACTCGTATCGAGATTTTCAGTTTTTCTATGCGTATAAATAGGGTAATTCCTGGATTTATGCCGCATATTTATTGAATTTGTGTATAAAGTCCCATGGTGGATATAAAAAAAATCATGCTATGTTGTTTAATGTTACATATGCAACGCGTGTACTGCGACAAAAAAATTCAAAACAAATTATTAACATTTTTTAACATTTTTTTTTTCTAAAACGGTACACTGCGGCGCGTCACCCGCACATTCAGTCTGAGACGCCGCAATTCTGCGGTAGTTATGCCGCGCTCGTAATAAAAACAGAAAGAAATTATAAATAAAAATTAAAAAAATATTCATATCTGGACTATAATTAACTATGTAATAACAAAATGAAACTAAAGGAGTACAATGAAACGTATTAGTAGATCCAAATTAATAATTGTTTCTAGATTAATATTAACACAATTATTCTAATTGGTAAACAAATCATATTAGATGTAAATTTCCAACTGGGCGAAAAATGTCCGGACCAGGACTCGAACCCGGGACCTCCTGGCTGAAGCCGCCAGTGCTCTGCCGTCTGAGCTACCCCGGACGATTCTGGTCGAACTTTTTCACCCAGCTAACCTTGATGATTACAGCATCTGGTCTGAAACCTGGTTCAGCTCAGCAGAAATTTCGCCCAGTTGGAAATTTACATCTAATATGATTTGTTTACCAATTAGAATAATTGTGTTAATATTAATCTAGTGTAATTTCGTACCCAGCGATTTCTGGAGTTCCATTACCTGTGATTTATTCTGTTGAGCTGAACCAGGTTTCAGACCAGATGCTGTAATCATCAAGGTTAGCTGGGTGAAAAAGTTCGACCAGAATCGTCCGGGATAGCTCAGATGGCAGAGCACTGGCGGCTTCAGCCAGGAGGTCCCGGGTTCGAGTCCTGGTCCGGACATTTTTCGCCCAGTTGGAAATTTACATCTAATATGATTTGTTTACCAATTAGAATAATTGTGTTAATATTAATCTAGTGTAATTTCGTACCCAGCGATTTCTGGAGTTCCATTACCTGTGATTTATTCTGTTGAGCTGAACCAGGTTTCAGACCAGATGCTGTAATCATCAAGGTTAGCTGGGTGAAAAAGTTCGACCAGAATCGTCCGGGATAGCTCAGATGGCAGAGCACTGGCGGCTTCAGCCAGGAGGTCCCGGGTTCGAGTCCTGGTCCGGACATTTTTCGCCCAGCTGGAAATTTACATCTAATATGATTTGTTTACCAATTAGAATAATTGTGTTAATATTAATCTAGTGTAATTTCGTACCCAGCGATTTCTGGAGTTCCATTACCTGTGATTTATTCTGTTGAGCTGAACCAGGTTTCAGACCAGATGCTGTAATCATCAAGGTTAGCTGGGTGAAAAAGTTCGACCAGAACCGTCCGGCATAGCTCAGATGGCAGAGCACTGGCGGCTTCAGCCAGGAGGTCCCGGGTTCGAGTCCTGGTCCGGACATTTTTCGCCCAGTTGGAAATTTACATCTAATATGATTTGTTTACCAATTAGAATAATTGTGTTAATATTAATCTAGTGTAATTTCGTACCCAGCGATTTCTGGAGTTCCATTACCTGTGATTTATTCTGTTGAGCTGAACCAGGTTTCAGACCAGATGCTGTAATCATCAAGGTTAGCTGGGTGAAAAAGTTCGACCAGAACCGTCCGGCATAGCTCAGATGGCAGAGCACTGACGGCTTCAGCCAGGAGGTCCCGGGTTCGAGTCCTGGTCCGGGCATTTTTCGCCCAGTTGGAAATTTACATCTAATATAATAATTGTTTGCCTACTTTCACTATAAAGTTATCGAATTATTTTTTACATTAAATTTTAATTATTATTTCAACAACAACGTAACATCAATGATATTAGAAAGGGAAAACAAAGGAAAATTGTGTTTACATAACTTATTTTTAACCCTTTCGGGAGCGGCTGTATTTACACAAATTCTATTCGGTTGGCCCCACTTTTTAAAAAGAAGTTTAAGAAGTGTATTCTCTTTTTGAAGGTGATTATATGCACCCATGATCCCGAATGGGTTAATAGACCTGTTTTTTTTTTTTTTTTTTTTCTTTTTTACCACAATATACGCAAAAAGTGCCGAAAAAGTAACTACAATTGACACATGATGAAACGAAACCAATTACACTTACTCATTTTTGGTGTTGTTAGACTTAGTTTTGACCTCGAAATCATGCATGCATTTAGTAATTAGTGTATAAAAAGTACTTAAGCATAACGTGTTTAAAAGTTTGGACAGTGGAATCATGCACTTACATCAAAATAAGGATTGTACTTCTACAAGTAAACATCGAAATGGTATTCACGGTATACACTGGTTAAAATAATCTCATTGAGCACCTATACTGCGCGTTTGACGACCATCTATCGATAATTACAAGAAATACAGGAGGTGCGGCATGTATCCCGAATGCGGCGATAGTCCCGGAGTAACTCTACACAAAATAAAAAGAAGCTCTTATTATTGCTACTCAAGAGGTAACATCTAATTAGCTATTTTAGAAACTTTTCAATTTAAAATAAATATTATTTATCAATTTTAATTAAATACTATTTAATAAGGAAAATTTTATATTAGAGTACGAAATTCTGCTTTCAACAGCTTTTCTTTAATTGCTTGCCGTACACACAAATATATAAAGGGACGCAAAGAGCAAATGCTTGCAGAATAGTAATATCTGTACTTTTGAATTACAAATAGAATTTTTAGACATATGACCTGAGTATAAACAAATTCCGGCTTGATAAGTTTTATAAATCAGACTGTTTCGAGCAAAATGAATTGAGTAATAAAAGCAATGCGGAAAAAAAATATATATATATATAAGGTGACCGGTCACTTGCAGTTTTAGGCGTTTTGTTAAATATCTAGAAAAATACATGAGGAATTAGCCTGAAACTGCAGGTGTGTAAACAGTATAGTATAGGTCATATATTTCGGCGAACATTTTTTCCCGAAACCCAATACGGGACCGTAAAAAAATTGAAAAAGAACGAATAAGTTATTGAATAACCCTGTAAAAACTAATGTAGCAAAAGTGTTCAAACTCGAAATTATTAATATGTGGCTTAATTTAGTATACTGTATTCATTTTTACGAAGATAACATGTATATTCGTAGAGAAATTAAGTTTTTTATAACAACAGCTTCAAAATTCGCCAAGTGGTTTTGCTTATAATTTGCAGAGTTCTTAATATAAAAAAAAAGTTCTTTTCAGAAAATATGACGAACAACATTATACACAATACTCTGCAATTAGAATTAAAATAATAATAATAATTGGATAAAAAATGCGCAGGCTTGCTAAAAAATATTTCGCTGCGCTTGCGCGAATGCAATCAAAATATAATATGCATAATATATTAGGTAAGTATATAGAACAACTTTTGTGAAAGTCTCAAAATCATAGCTTGAAAATTCTGAAAATTATCGTCGATAGAATATGCTCGAAATCCGTTGTTCCCAAAAGGAAGCGAAAAGATGAGCGGTTGTATCCAAAGATTATAGTACGTGCAATATTGTGTACGCTATCGTGGCACTAATCAATAGATATATGATACATTTGTTTGATTTTTATCATATTTTTTATTCTTTTTGGGAACAACGGATTTCGAGCTTATTCTAGCAACGATAATTTACAGAATTTTCAAGCTATGATTTTAAGACTTTCACAAAAGCTGCTCCATATACTTAGCTAATACAATATGCATATTCTGAAAAGAACTTTCTTTTTATATTAAGAACCGTGCAAATTATAAGCAGAAAACTTGGCGAAATTCGGGACTGTTTTTATAAGAACCTTAATTTCTCTACGAGTATATACATGCTACCGTCATAAAAATGAATACAGCATATTACAATAATTCACTTATTAATAATTTCTAGTTTGAACGTTTTTGCTGCATTAGTTTTTACAGGGTTATCCAAAAGATATTCGTTTTTTTTCAATTGTTTGACGGTCCCCTATGGGGTTTTGGGAAAAAATCTTCTTGGAAATATATGACCTATACAATATTGCTTGCACACCTGCAATTTCAGATTAATTCCTCATGTATTTTTCTAGATAATTAACAAAACGTCTAAAATCGTAAGTGACCGGTCACTTTTACCCATATAGTGTATATATATATATATAGTGCATTATGACAACATTGGATTATTTTTCTAGTTGGAATGAAGTAACTGGTTGTCATGATATCAGTAGTGGATCACTTCCAGCAGTAATAGAGTAGTATAATTTGTCAGAACAGGTAAATTCAATCCTGTGGTACTAGTATAACGAAGAATGGAATCCTGTCGTGTTAAAGACTACGACATTGATGTTATATGATGATTATCAGTCGACGAGTGAAGGCCATGGAATACATTTTTCCGTGAAAGTTTCCCCAGAAATAATTGAGACAAAACGTAAAGGCAGCTCATCATTTTATTAAAACATCATTCGGCGGCGCAGTTTCCAGCAAGAGTATAAGCCATCGCTTCATAGTAGTAATTTAGGGATGAACAAAGTTAAAGATAATCGAATACGCGGGCGGAGACCAGGGGCTGGGATGAAAAATGGAAATACGACTAGAATCTGCTGAAACCCAGCGAGCATCGGCTTTTTGTGCGTCAAGTGTAGGAATACAAATATGACGTAGGTCGCGCTCTTAACCAATTAATAATTAAGAATACCACACCAGGGAAATAGTGCTGACTGAGCGAGTGGATCAATTTGAAGGTAAAAAGGATAACCCCGGAATACGCACGGTAAAATAAAATGGAAGCTAAAAGAACATTCTAAAAGAAAAAAAGAGCGGAAATGGAACATTTAATTTATGAATACTAAAAGCGTAATATTTAATTGATTTAGAAAAGTGAGACATTAAATTAAAGGGAATTTAACAGAATTAACCATAGAGATTATTTAAGAATAAGGATTTGGTGAATATAAAGTAGTAATTTAGATTAAGATAAGGAAATCACGGAATTAGATCTAATAATGTAACATATATATATATATTTCATAATTAACAAGTTTCTCAAAATTTAAGATGAAAGTGTAGCATAAATTGGTGAAGAAATTTTTTCTACCAAATACCAGATTTCATCTACACTGGTTTCCAAAAATTAAGGAAAAACAAAAAAAGCTGCAATTACTCAAAATCTTACAAGTAGATTTTAATAAAACTCTGACACAATTTACAACACATAATAAGGTATAAAATAACAGTAAAAGAAATTACCAGGCGATTGTGGTGTTTCAGAAATTAATACAATTATAAAATAAACAAAATAAATGTCTCAGTTTGGTATAGGAAAAGTATCTTTAATATGGATTATGATCACCCCTGTAAGCAATACAGAACATACAGTGAAGTGTGATACTGTCAATTATGCGATCGATAAGTTTGCTGGGAAGTGCGAGCCATTTCTCTTGTAAAGCAGTTGTAAGCGTGGCAAGGGTCTGAGGAAGGAGATTGAGAGCAGCGACACATCTTCCTAAAGCATCCCAAAGATGCTCAATTGGATTAAAGTTCAGTGACCGCGCTGGCCCTTCCATGCGCTGAATTGCTTGGTGCTGGAGATAATCTTCTACAATGTGAACCCTATGCGGTCTTGCGGTAACAGGAAATCTTTACATATTGCACCGGCATAAGGGTGCCCATAAGCATCAATAATGCCATCTCTATAGACATGAGCATTCACTGTTCCACGTGGAAAGAAATCGGGGTCTGTACGTCCGCCCAAAGAGATACCATCCCAAACACAGGCACTGCCTCCTCCATACGAATATCTTTTACGAATGTTTGATGGATGATAGCGTGTTCCCTGTTCTCTCCAAATCAAACAATGCCTACTATCGCTTTGGATGCTAAACTGGAACTCATTGTGACGAGAACACGCCTCCATTGATCAGCCGTCCAGTGGACATGTCGACGTGCCCAACTTAAACGTTCCCTCCAGAGACACGAGGTGAGCGGCACACAAATATCCGGTTGCATCGCATACAGACCACCTTTATGAAGCTTTATACGCACAGTAGACGTTGTTACCAGCCTTCCAGTGACTGTACCAAGGACGGATTTAAGATGAGAGGGGGTTGCTGTTCTATTCCTTCGTACACATAACCGCAAATATCGGTCATCGGTGCTTGTCGTAGCTCTTGCTCGTCCTTCGCTGAACCTTCTGGAGGCCGAACCAGTTGTTTGAAAGTGTTGCCAAAGCCTATGAGCAACAGAAGGACTCACATTTAGCCATCTGGCCAACTTTGTCTGACTTTGGCCTACATCCAATCTTCCTATAGCTCTACAGCGCAGTTATGCAAACAAATGATACCTCGAGGTCATAGTAATGAATTGGCTATCTCAGTTTTCTTATCTCATAATCACAGCGACATCATCAGCCGTACTCTCTAGCATGCATTTTTATGCTCCTCAAAGATGACGCAATCCGATTGCAGCGCCACTAATTTGCATTTTGTAATTTTAATTAGCATCCTTTAGTTAACAACATATCCAAATTTCATACGTTTAGGTTAATTTTTGAGCGAGTTATCGCTCATTTTGTGATTTTTCCTTACTTTTTGGAAACCAGTGTATTCGAAATAAGTAAAATAGAAATAAAAAAAATTCAGTGTGCATGCACTAAATATACGCCCTGTGACGCAGGTTGTCAGCCGCTGGGGTAATGTTGCTTTTGAACATTCAACAAACATGACTTACATCACCATAATTTTAACCATCTCAGCTATATATGTCATGTTTTTGCTTTCATTTAAAATATGTAGAGTGCAGCACTAACTTTCTCAAATTCATTATAAGTATGTTACCAATGCAAATAGAACAGTCTAGAGTATGTTTTGTGTTCGAGTAACTGGTGTTTGTTTTGTCATGTGCAATTAAATTTTAATTAAGTATCTACATAGCCATTTCATCTTTGTTCTACTGTGATTATTAATTAATTAGTTAAATATATTATAATATATATAATATATATATGTCTAAAAGAAATCAAAGTTAAATTTAAAAAAATAGAAAACAACACTATGGCACTAAGATTCAGTCAGATCTTTTGTTTGTCAAAGCAAAATAATTTTTTTAAAAATGATACAGAATTATACAAAATGAAGAGAAATACATTCCGTTTATATTTTAAATAAGCAATTTAACGATATCTTCAAAATACTTTTTTTTCCACTAAGGTATTCTTTTATTCTTTCAAAAAATAGGAGGCATATTTTTCAAGTAAATATTCATTTATTACGTATTTTTGTAAAAATATTTATTTTCGAATCATAATATAAGATGGGAAAAATATTCCCTCGACAACAGTTGACATTCGGCCAATATAATATTCTTTTTATCCTCTGTTATGCACATATGTAATTTCTTAGAAAGAATACTAATGTTATTCAAAAAAAGAATGAATCTTACTTAAAATGCAATGCTGGTCTGTAATAAATAACAAAATAACTAAAAGTATATTCAGTAAAAATACATAAAAAAGTATTAACGTGCTTTCGTTCTAGAAATGTCCCTGAGGCTATGAGGAAAATCAATATTTAGGTGAATTTCCTCTTTCCCTTACCAAGCTAAATTTGGAAATGGAATGAATGCTTTTATGTTTTAATATATGTGTGCGTAAGTGAAAGAAAGTACATGGAAAAAAAGATAAATACTTCCTAAAGAATTATTTCCCTAAAGGTATATTTTTATATTAGGAAAAAAAACAGATAAATGTTTGAGATTTATTTTGTACGTATGTTTAATGTGGCATATTAAACTTAGATTAATAAGTAAAATGCAGAACTTAATTGAAATAATTAGTTTTTAATTAAGTAGCATTCGTTAATAAAATACATAAATAAAACAAAAAGTTAATTCGTTTACATAGAAAGTACTTACTTTTACATATCACAATTAATAATTTAATGTGAAATTATCGTATCGGTCATAAATGTTTAAAAAATCATTGAGATGTTATGCAAATTATAATTGAAAAAAATGATAGTTATTCCAAACAAGAACTCAAAACTTTAGTGTTCATTTGGGAAATTTAGACATTTTGGTGATAATAAAATTAGTAAATGAGATGTTGTTTTGTTGTTGCTGTGTTTTATGATGCCGATTATTCATACGAGGGGTATAGGTCCAAGGGGATGATGCTCTCCCTGGGGGTCTTTCTAAGTAAACCTAACCCGCATTTAAGCAAGAATATCCAAGGTTCGAAGACAAACACGGAGAACTCCGAATGATTAGGCCGACGGGCGCGTTTGAGTTCGAACACAGCACCTCCCGTCTACTGGTGGTTCAAACTACAGGAGAACATTATGTAAAACAAGACATTTTTAACACTTTCTAACATTATAAAAAAATATTTATGTTTTTTTGTTTATCCGGTCGTATTCTAAGTCGCATACATAGAGTTGGATTGTCTTGTAAATGTTACTGTGATATAACACGGCAGGATAATATAAAATCAAATGCGTAGCATTTATAGTTTGTTTACCGGGACATTTAAAATAATTCCGTTACATTATTGTCTACGGGTGGTTGTTTCCGGTGTATTTTAATGATATTACTATTTAAGGGGTCTCAGGACTCTTAAAATTGGAAAAAATGGAAAAAAAAAGACCATTTTCAACATTTAATATTTTAAAATGTATTTGATTTTAAGACACAATTTTAATTGGAATAAAATGTATATGTTCTTTCATTTCATGTATTTAAAAAATTATAAGATGCAGAATTAGTATTTACAGGGGGCTCCAAACTGTTAGATATTTGATGAGCAAAAAATCGGCATAACAGCTTACACGCACGATTACAAAATAAGTATTGCAACTAGAATGAAAATTTTGGTACCTACTTATACTTCAGATTATAATAATTATCCTGAACCTAAATAAATTTGTATTTAAAGCTGTTTTATATTTTTAATACAAAGTTGTATTTAGCTAATGCAAAATTAAGAAAATTTCAACAGTATAATCATCTAAAAAAATATTGTTTTGAACAATAAAACGGAAATTTTAGGTTTAGTTTATACAGATTAACATGAAACATATGTTTTGAAAATTTCAGGAAAAAATATTCATAAGTTTTTGAGATATCGTGCGCGTTATGCTCAAAAGCGTCATTTGGAGAAAAATAGCTTCAAAGTTTCCGAAACGACGCTTCAGCCATTGAACGTGTATAAATGTAAAAGCCATAACTTCAGTTCGAATAGGAATTTTAAGGAAACAATTATATCAAAATGTTCAGAAAAGATAGGAGCTTAACATCTAAAAAAAATTAAAATTTCGAAAATTTTAAAGCTTTAAGAGTCCTGAGACCCCTTAAAATATAATGAAACTGATATTGTAACTGAAATACATTGAAGAAGCTTATTGTAGATTATAGTTTGCACAGACTTTATCTTTCATTTACAGACACATACACAAATTTCTGTTATAGTATTATCTATGAACGATAATTGTTACAATACAAATGCCCTTTAAGTTTTGGCATTCTCTTTAATATTTAACTGATTTTTTTAATAGTCTTGGTGTGTATAAATTTATATTCTTATATGCAGTTCTTCGCAAAAGACATCGTGTACAATTTCTTTTACTATCGGACATTCCTGAATTCATATTTTAAACTGTTTTATGCGTTTACAAACGGAGCAAAATATTAGCATACCATGGGGTGTAAATGCATATCTATAGATCATCTACAGGGCTTCACAAAATAATTCGACTACTATTTCTGACTATTGATGGTGATTGCTGAAATTTTGTTTCCAAATATTTTATGCGTTTTCAAAATTGTTTACATAGATATTAACTTTCAGATTACAATACAGTGAAGTTTTGTTACACTTTCTGAATATTTTGGAAAGTGTTTCATAATATATGCTTTGTGCATTAAGTTCCAACCTTTTTTCCCTAGAAGAGGAGTAAAATCACACTACTATAGTTTCCAGAGCAATTAATTGTGAAAGCTCTATACAGGGTTATAATCTGGATTTTTCTTTGTACATTCGACCTTTATTAAGACACTAAAATTAAATATTTCCTATCCTATTTCACTGATTTCGACAAGATGAGAAAATCGAAATCAAAGTTCATTGTTCTAGCGCAAAAAAAAAAAACGATCTGCTATCTTTGGTTGTGTATTATTCTCAGGGTTTTAATTGTACGCGCATAAAAATAGGGTTTAAGTTCATAAAAAAGTATGTTCTTGAAGGTTCATTTTTCCTTGTTAACAATATCGAAACTGGTGGACGCTTAATTAAACCCCAATTCCTATTCGACTAAAAAAAATGATTTCCTTTAACAAATTTATTCATTTTAATTGCTTCAAAGATTCGGTTCACTTTCAGAAAAAAATATCGTTGAAGGCTCATCCTTCCTTGTCATCATAATCGAAACTTGTTGACGCTTAATGAAGTTCCCAACTTCTGTTCCACAAGTAAAAATTTATTTCTCTTTAAAAATGTTATACATTTTAATTGCTTCTAAAAATATATTTCTTATCTCAATATATTATAGCGATATTTTCTGTGAAAGTTTTTCAGTGTAACCAAAACTCTTTCTGTCTGACATACAAAAAGTATTCTTAATCCTTCATAACTGTTTGACCGCTTAAAATGGAATAAAAGATTTTTCAATTATGTTTAATAGAAATTCAATAAACTTTATCATGAAAAAATTATGCCAAATCTCATTTAGAAGTACATTGGTGTCCAAAATTAAGGACCAATCACAAAAGGCTAATTTTCAAGTACGCGAATAGTCAAAAGGAAATAATATATATCGAATAATTACTATCTTTACAGCACAATGAGCCCATATAACATCTCATTCATGTCACACATGGTCACAAGTGTCACAGTCACTACGGTGAAGCAAAAAAAAATAGGTCACTGAGACTGCTGCTTTGTGACGAGTCCCCATGTGACTTTACAATGAAGTTACATTGTGACTCTCATATGACTGTCATCTGTAGGCTAAATTTCAAAGTCATCGTGAACGCTGCATAAGTTATCAAATAATGTCACATTAAAGTCACATGATGACTTTCAGGTGACAGGGAGTCTACTGTGAAGTCACCATTGTGCCCTTTTGTGAAAAGTCACCATGTGACTATAATGTGATATTATTTGGCGACTTATCCTAATGCAACGTTCATGATGACTTTGAAATTGAGTCTAAAAATGACAGTCACATGAGAGTCACAATGTAACTAAATTGTAAAGCCACCTGGTGACTGGTGTCAAAGCAGCAGTCACACTGACGTCTCAGTGGAGTCACATATAGTGATAATTTGAGACTCATAATGAGACGTGCGGAATTTCCTATTTTTTTTTCACCGTAGTGACTGTGACACTTATGACCATGTGTGACATGAATGAGATGCTATATGGACTAGCTGTGCTGTAGGGATAGTAATTATTTTAATTATATTATTTCCTTTTGAGTATTCGCTTGCTTAAAAATTAGCATTTTGTGACTGGTCCTTAATTTTGGATATCAGTGTACTAACACATACCACATTGGTAAAAATAAAACAATTCGGTTTCAAAACGCTCGTATATAAAGTTTTATTCATATTGGCATGAAAACAAAAATCTTTCTTTTTTTTATTCTATATGATGTTTAATTTAAAAAGATTTTTAAAATGAGGATTTAAAAAAATTGCACTTCCTTTATGAAATTCTCTAAATTTAGAACAGAAAATATCTCTGATTTTCTTTTCAATATCAGACAATAAAATGAACAGCATTCATCACGATGGAGATACTGAAAGTTTCCTCAGAATCTTTGTAGCAATATTTCCAAAACTTTCTTTTTATTTAATATGTCTTCATAACTTATTGAATCCTGAATCTCTTTAGGAAATGCTTTTTTTTTTTCAAGAACCTTTAGTGCATAAAACACATGATAAAGGTATGTTTTGATATAAGGAAATTTTATGCATGCTTGGTACATATATTTTGATACAGTTGAAACATCAATGAAACCTAAGATATCAAAAAAATCGTTTTTACCTTCGTAATGTATCGAAAATTTGTTTTGATGAAGAACAAATGTTTTTGATATAAAAATATAATTTATATAGTAAAGCTAATTACTCTTGTATACCATAAATGTTATGTATCATAAATACACATAATAAATTTAGAAGTTGGAAAAAAAGAATCTTCGCCAGCTATGATGTTTAAAGATGTTAACTGCACCCATGATAGTATTAAACTGAAGACCGTTGCTATGCGCAATATGGAGAGAACTCGAATAGCGCTGCGCAACAAATGGCTGATTGCTACCACTAAATTTTTATAGTATTCCCTACCTTATTTATTGACAGCATTTCTGAGATTTAATAAGGCGAAGATATTACTAAAATTTAGTGGTGAAAATCAGCCATTTGTTGCGCAGCACTTGAATCCCTGACTGGAATGGACTTAAACTGTCCTTGTATTCTATCAGGTATTTGATCTAAGACTTATCCGAGACGAGATGTTAATAAAGTGTCAATACAGAATAATAGTGATGATAATCCTTAAAAAGTCAAATATATATTTAAAAAAAACAGGATAGTAAATAAATCGTTCTGTCGTAAAAACAGAATATCTTTCTCCAACACAAACTGTATTTTTGTTCAGAATTTTAACATTAATAAAAATTTTGTAGCGATATTTTCCATAGTGTAATTTTGCTATGTGTGAAATATAAAGACATCACGAAAAATGCTTGAAACGATCTTCAGTCGTGTCCATCCAATAATAAATTAATCTATCAAAAATTCAGAATGTAGCGTATTGCGACTAAATTACTGACTAAATTACAGCTCGCTTCCAGTAATTCTAGAGATATCATCGCACTTTATACAAAGGAAAGTTAGTTACCTTGTTGCAAATTCCGCTAAGAATTGTTTAAAATAGTTAAAAATAAGAATGAAAATCACAGTTCGGCCTCCAAGTCGAGCTCCGATAAACCCCGTATAGTTTTCACAAAGTAAATGATTAATTACCCTAATGTTCTATAAAAGCATTGGTTTTTTACTGATGAAGCTATTACCTCTCTTATTTTGTTAATAGAAATCCCGCCGCATTACTTTTGCATGTTGCGTTATTAAAGGGATGTTTTTTTAAGTTCGTGTTTTTATTACAAATTAATAACTATAATAACTTTTACTCATATGCATGTCAAACATTTTTAGAACACAATTCACTCCAAACAATTGCTTGAGAACCGAAGGAAATTTAACCCTGAATGTTGGTGAAGATAGTATTAAACGGTTCCCACCGCCCAAGTTACAATCCTTATATACCTGTTTTAAATATTGCACTCAGTGATACGATATGGCAGAGAATAAAAACACATTACAGTACTGTGCGTCACATTGAAAATTTTATAGCGTTTAACAAAATTATATTATAAAAGTTTAAGGACAATTGAATTTCCACTTTTTGTGAAATTCTAGTTGATTTGAGACTTGGGCGAAAGAAGAGTTGAAATTTTTACACTTTATTTCGATCCTTAAGACCATTAAATTAAAGACCTGTTTGGGAATTCCCAATTGCATAAGACTTTGTTACCATTAGGATCACAAAGTTACATATGCTTCCCACATATTAAAAGTAAAAAAAAAAAAAATACAACAACGAAAAAAGATTTAAAAATCATTGGATGCAAAAAATCCCGCCAAACAGGAATCTTCCAATGCATGTGTTTCGTTAAGGTGGCAATCAACATTTATTTGTTTTTGATTTAAAAGGAAAAAAAGACAATTTGGTCACATTTGCCAAGATTGTTCATTCGCTTAAGTTGGCGACGACCCTCTAAATGTTCGAGAACCCCAATAAATTTCATTGAAATAAGGTACTCGGTAAAAGAAGACACATTTATTCGAATTTCCTTTTCGAGAACAAAGATAAATTTTATTCTAATTTCTTATTGGAGAACCATATCAAATTTCCTTCGAATTCCTTACCCGAGACGCATATTGTTCGACGACTGATAGAGACCCTTTAGAAACCAGGTTCTATAAAATATCAATAATTGTGAAAATTCAATTATGAAATATATTTCTTAGACATATATTTTACAAGGAGCGCGTTCACGGACAGCACTCTGGGTTAATCCAGGTTTACGTGTGGGTAACCCGAAGCGTTCAGAGACTGGCATCACTCGATTTTTTCCGCATTCCCCGTAGCAATCAGAGCCGGAAATTACCCAGACCTCGGGTAACCCACCTTACCTGCAGAATTTTGCTAGGTAAAATGATCACGTGGTTGGGAAATCTTACTTGTTTCTAATTTTATAGCTTAACTGTGACTGTAAATCGGAATATCTCTGTTTTGATTAGTTTTGTCGCACAGTAACTTTGTTTTCCATTAAAGAAAAAAAAAACTAATAAAAACATTTCTGACCTAAAATGTACTTTTACATAAGTTAGAAGATAAATGTAAATTTTTTATATGACAAATAGGGTGAAGTTTAGAAGAAAAAATGTATTAACTCTGACAAAATAGGTTTAACATAAATCGAAACTAAAGGCAGAAAATGGTAGTAATTTATTAATTATGCAGTAATTACAATTGTGTGTTCCATTTATTTGAAATTTTATTTATCCACATTCTTTTAGTTGTTAAAATATTTCTAACACAGCTAATAATGATTTTAAAACAAAAACTTATGAATAAAGTATAACTTTCAGAAATATTTTGATTAAAAAGAAAAAGAAACAGATGCATATTTTAGGAAAAAAAAAAAGAAGTTACTAAAAATAATATCCAGTGGAGATATTTTTAAAAGATGAATGCATTATGCACCTATAGGTTTGGCACTAGCAAAAGAATTTGAAAAATGTCATAATCTTCTAATCTGAGGAATAATCTATTTGGACTCTCAAAAGTCCAGATGCTGCCATGTTTGTAAATGTAAATTAAAAAAACCCGCAACTTTACTCGAAAGCGTTTAGAGCCGTTTTAACCCAAACTTTTACCGAGAAACCAGTATTACGTCAATCCCCAATTTTCCAATTTACTCGTTTTTCGGTCTTTGAAGGCGCTCAGTATGACTAAATTCACCAAAACACATATCCAGACTTCACATATCCAAAAAAAAGCAAATTCACGTCCACCGTCACAAATGTCTTGAATACTCAAACTCTTGTCGAAGATCCCATAAAAATTAACTCTTCTGTAGTTCTGACATACCTTTGCACAGTATTACCTTTTAATGTACAATTCAGTTTCATGGTTTATTACAAAATTTAAAAGAAAAATGCTATTTTACCTGAATTCGTTCTTTTCCATGAGTAGTAACAGCTGAAGTGTGAGACAAACTCCGAGGACGGTGACGCCTTGTTCTTTTGCAAGAAGTGCCAGGCCTGCGCAGACTAAACTAAAACCTTGCCATGCTAAAGAAGGCCTGTAAAAGAATTATTTTTAAATACAATTAAAAAAAATTAATCTTCATAAAATATTAAATAATAAACATGGAAAATTTATGACAAAAAACTGATAAATATTTCTTCTTCAGATTACAATTTAATTCTAAAGGTAATTTTACTGTTAAATAAAAGCATGTTACAAAATTTTTAAAAAGTGCATTATTTATGTGCTTTGAAGTGTGCATATTTTAATATGTAGAATGAAATGGTTGCATGAAAGTATTGTTTTATTTAATCAGAAATACTTTTATTATTGTTGCAATAACTAAACAATGTTTAACATCTGATATACAAAATTTAGAAATAAAAAAATATAGTACAATCATCAGACATATAAGTAGAAAATTACATAAATATATATATAATTAAAAATGAAAACGTTTCAGGCTAAGTTTTAGCCTCTCATGAGTACAATAACATTCAAAAGACCAGAAGACTACATATCATGTTTACAGTTAAAATGAAAGAAATCGATTAATGAATCCCGTGTAATTCCACCTGAATACACAGCATTGATTTCATATGGTTCTTGACATTTTCTTTGATTTGAATTGTTAGTAATTATTAACTTTAAACATCATATGTAGTTTCTGGCCATTTGAATGTTATTTCACTGATGAAGGTCTAAAATGTAGGCCAAAACGTCTGCATTTTTAATTGTATATGTATGTATGTAATTTTTTAATTGTATGTTTGATGAATTGTACTGTATTTCTTTATTTTTAGTATTGATATTAAATTTATTATAAAAAGGCTGCTAGTTGCGTACATAATTATATAACTTTAAAACTGATGAAACTTCTCAAATAGCAACTTATGTTTAACGATAACCAGCCTTAAATGTTCCTAGAGAAAGCTTTGGTATAATTACAAGAGGTAACTGCTAAGACAGGATTCTGTCTAAATTATTTACCAGCTTACTGATATTCTGTTTTTTAAAGTCTTAATGTTTTTTAAAAGAAAAAAACAAGGCAAAAGTTTTATGGGCTTTGATAACATTTAGAAAACTCCAACAAACACTCCAAAACAAGCAAATTAAAAAAACCCCACTCAATAAAATAAAAATATCCAAAAAATAAGCGTACGAATTTTAAACAAAAAGAAAATACACAATAAAAATATATAATAAACATTGTAGTGTAACATCCCTTTAAAAGGTTTTTGACTTTCTCAATATCAGTATATACTTACACGTTCGTTGAAAATATATATCCAGAAAGGCACAGAACAAATGTCAACATGAACAGCACATGCCAAGAAACGCCATCCTATGTCTTTTAACCAATGTAAGAAAATAAATACGTTTTAATTCGTATAATGTTCTTCATTGTTTTATGTATTTTATTTCATAAAAACGGATCATCTACTTACTGAAAATAAACCTAATTTTTTGCAGTTCAATACCAGCATCCGAATGTTATTGCATATTTAAGTTGTCCAAGAAAAAAAAAGTGAAAATACGTGCGTTAGCATCAATTTTAAATAACATGTTATTCGGATATAAATTACTAAAAAATAAGACAAGATGTTACAGATAAACGCCAATTACTTAGGCATACTACAAATTCTAATTTTCCACTATAGGGGATTTGGCGGGTTTTTTTTTTTTTTATTTTTATTATTATTATTATTTGTTTAACTCGGATTTCAGAAAGTGTGATTCATTGCCAAATCATACGAATAGGTATAAAAACAAATCTGATAAACTTTTAGGCTCGTTTATATTGTATTTCTATATATATATATACATTTTATATACATACATATATATATATAAATATTAATATTGTTTTTTGTGTACAATTTACTTATGTTTGTATATAAAAATAGAAAAATATTTTTTTAACTTTAAATTTTATAGAAAATATATTGTCAAATTTCCTTCTTTCGTCAAAGTCGTTTTCTTTGACGAGATAAACGTCAAGACTTTTAAAATGGCAAAATACCATATAAACAATAAATTATGTGTTTCATTACTTTTTGTTTTACATGATACCTTCCAAAATTCTAACTATAAAGAAAATGCATTTTTGATATGAATGCGTTTTGTAATATTCATTATTAAATATTGCTGTTACTAAAAATTTATAAAAGGGAGCATATTGTTTCATCACTTTTAGTATCAACATAGTCACAAACAATCCAATATTAATGTTCTTCTATTTCGTATTTTTATTTGCCATTTTATAAGTAGCTATGTGAAATCGTCAACTTTAAGGGACCCTATTTAAGATTAAATTTGAAAATTTGTTTTCTATTACTTTGTTCACGCTACACATAGCAAGTAAATGCGACATTTGTGGGATTTCTCTTTAAGAATTCTTACTCTTGATGGCAAATTATTGTTACATCTTTATTTTAACAACATTAGACGCTATAGCGTGCAATTTTCAATTACGTACCTTCCTCATCCTTCACGCAGCGCCCGAACACATTTTAACTCATATTTCGCGTGCTTTGTAGAAAGAACAATGCACATTTGTACTCCGGGTAAATGAAGCACGAAAAATCGAATGAAACACATAAAAATAGAGAGTAGTATTGAAATTTTCTAATTTCTTAATAAAATAAATATGTGTACGCCCCTTAAAAAAAAAAAAAAAAAAAAAAAAAAAAAAAAAAAAAAAAAAAAAATTCGTTATAACTGCATTGTAGAAAATCAAAAAAAGGAACTTTGATTCAAACAGTTACTTCTGAATTTTTGTAAGTGGAGTTCTATCAATATTTTTTGTCAGTGTGTGTGTGTATATATATACTGTACACCTAGTCCAACAGATAAGGTTAAGAACAAACTTGTTATCGTGTTATATATTCGAACAAAGAAAACTAAAAATGGATTAATTTAAAAACTACAATGTTTATTTTATGCTTACATACTTTATATTAGAAAAATGAAATTTCGGACTTATTTTATGGTCTAATTTTGGAAACAGATGTCATATACGCACCATGTTGATGCGATGTTTTTTCTGATACCAATGTCATATACGCACCGGGGTATGTAATTGGCGTCAAAGTGTTGTTATTTCGGCTTGATGTTTGCTTTCCCGGATGTTTTTGTTTATTTATGAATAAATTGTTTATTTACTTTTATTTTCCTTTTTTTAAATTATATAAATTGTTTGCTCTATAGTTATTAATTAAACTTTTTTTTTATTTATTGTTGTTCCCTTTTTAAAAATATATATGTAACTGGTATTCGAAAACAATATTTTCGCCACATTGGTGCCAGAAATAAACCGCGCCAACGTGGTGCATGTATGACATATATGCCTAATTTTGTACGCTATCAAACAATTAAAGAAAGTAAAACTACTACAAATTATTCAGAATGCGTTGTATACATGCATAATTATCAAAACCTTGCCCTAAAAATTCAAATTGTACTTTAAAATATTGTGAATACTTTATTTAGTAACTATTACCTAAAGAATATGAAATTCTCTTTAATTGACCTTTTACGTGTTTCCATTAGCAATGATGGCAGAGAAATTGTTTAAACTTTGCAAAAATCATTTTGATTTCTTAAAATTGTACCCAAAGCATTTATTTAACGGAATATACACTTATTTATATTTTCTTTATTGATGAGTTTTTAAGGATGTCAAAGCTTAAAGTGGAATTATAAATCCTTCGTAATATCAAAAATGCCTTTGAGGTATTTTGCTCTTGTAGTACTTGTTTGTATTTCACTTTCCAAAACTCATTGATATGTCGGATTCATTTTATTTCTTAGAAGAAAGAATTTATAACATAAAACTATTTATCTTAACAAAATATTTTTATAAGGATAATACTATTTTATTTGATGAAAACATATTGAACAATAACTTCTATTTGTAACAAATGAAATAAAGAATTTTATAGTTTGTTTCTTTATCTCGCATTATTAATGGTAAAAAGCGATCCCTTAGGTATCAGGAAATAAACCAAATTGTTATATGAAGAAATATCTCTCTCCAAAATTATTTTTAAGGCAATATTAAATGTAAAAGTATCAGAGTATTGTTTGTTTTTGTGTTGTGAGTTTCATATACGTTATTTGTAATCAATAAGAAAACATTTTCGGAAAGAAAAACAATATTAAAAATCTTTTTAGCCTTTTAAATTGATTAATTAAGCGTGATTAATTAAAACATTTAAAAAGTCGTAATTCCAATTTTTCAACGATTGAATTACGTTTAAACTATGATCTTCATGCTTGACTAATACCCCACTCATTACTGTAGTACAAGGCTGTATTTTTTTCCGACATTTGTCAAAAAATCAAAATTACCGCCTGTTGAGCAACAGATTTTATACATATTAGGTCGATAAACATTTTTTTACATAATCACTGTCAAAATAAGAAAATTGTTAGACGGTATATTTGATTTCTAAACCAATTTTTAAAAAGTGATCGCCTTTATCTGAAGCCAGTAAAGTCCTATTTTTTCTACGACACTATCCAATAAGCTACTACCCTTTTTTCTCGGAAATGTTGGAATTACTCGGATACAAATACACGAGTATGATATTTATACTGAGCAAATTTTACCTCTATAATATTTAGAAAAAGCTGGAAGGTTAAAATTTGATGGTATTTACTTTGAACAAAGCGCCAAATTGTTTCATGTTAAAACGGTTTATAATTGAAGCCATTGTAAGGGTCAGTCACCAGAAAATGCATAACGCTTGTTAACTTGCACCAGGCGCGGGAGGGAATGTGCTGGCCATGTTAAAGCACTAGTAGCTCAGCTACAACGGATGTAATGGCTATTGTATAATAAAAATTATGGCAAGAAAGATCCGCTATCATGACGTACGCAACATGACGTCCAATTTATCGACTTCTTTCACGTCATTATCAATTATGTTGTAAAAATTATCCTTATAGTGCAAAATGAAGCTGTGCCATAGCTTTCCGGAAGGTTTGGTAGTTTGCAAATATCTTCCAATATCGTGATCCATCGAATCTCCTGCGAATTTTGAGTGTGAGACTACATTTTTAATGCACTATACCCTTGCGCGAGGGTGGTTCAATAATTATTGTCCCGAGTGCGTATAAAATATTTGTACTCCGATAGTTGATGTGAAATATTGAATCCAAATGTCTTAGATACCTGTATGTTCAATTTCAGAGCCGTAGCTGCTACATTAACATATTTTTTTCGATTTAGGTGTGAGAGGTGGCACCTAGCTTGAGAGGGGGCATGGGGTGTGGGGGAGAATTTTGGTTTAGATCTTTTAGGGCCACACCTGAAGCAGTTCTGTGATAGATTTGTGACAGTGGATGAGACTTGGCTATATCACTACCATCCCAAGTCCAAACAACAGTAGCCACGCCTCATTCACTGTCACACCCCAACCCCCACCCCTTTCAAGCTGGGCGCGACCTCTCATTCCAGAAACGAAAAAAAAATTTAATATAGCAGCTACAGTTATGAAATTGAGCATATATCCATCTAAGATATAAGGCTTCAATATTCCACCCATCGCAGTACAAATACTTTATACACACTCGGGACAATAATTATTGAACCACCCTCGCATTTTATTATTTAAATTAGGTATTTTAAAATAATGACCGTAAAAGTATTGTGTCTTGAATTATCTTGATTAATAACGAATATCTTCTAATATAACTACTCTAACTAATGTCTTCTAACTTGATTAATATGTTGGGTTTTTTTTTATATTTATTGCTCTGATTTTTATTGTATATTTGATTAACATAGTAGTCATGTAAATGTTTGTTTTTTTTAAGTATAGGTGGGGCACAGACGCCAAAAACTCCATAATCTGGCTGCTCCACTTAGTTTTTTTCTGAAAAATTATTTAAAGAAATGAAATTATGGAAAGGAATCATTAATTGGACAATATTTGCGTTGCGGACATTCAAAATATATTTAAAAAATGCCAATAAATTACTGAAGATATTATTTATGATGTTTTCCGCGTTAAAAACTGGGCAAACATTTTAAAAATGTTTGTGGATGTTATCAAATGAAATTACTGAAATTAAATTTCATAGTCGGCATCATTGATTGGACAAAAGCTACAACGTGCATATTCAAACTATTCCGAAAATGCTGGTAAATAACTCAATAGATGATTTACGAAGCTTTTCGCACTGAAAACCAGAGATTTTCTTAAAATACTTCTAGATAATTTGTTTTAAATAGAAAATGTTTGTTAATTTATTATTTGTTTCGTTGTATAAAAATTAAAAACTTAGTTTATTCACCCAGAATAATCTTCGGTTTATAACGGAGAAAGTTTCAATTAAAAGAAAAAAAATCCTAATTATCTTATACTAATATCTAAAAACAGAGATAGATACACAATATCTTAAAATATATAAATGTACGGGGGTTTTGCATGCCTCATGGCAACAAAAAAATTGTAATTATGTTATATCATATAAGATAATATAATTATTTTAAAATAACGTTCGCTATTTTTATTTTGCATATTGTCCTCCATTTATACATGTGCCATATTATATTTAGTAAAACTGTTCAAATATTAATTAATCTAAAAAATAAATCTAATTAAATAATTGAAATAAAATAAAACATTTCATATTTTTTTTTCTTTTTTCTGCCTTTTTTTCATTATCTACGGTTTTTTTTCTCTTCTTCTTTTTTGTACGTCCTGTCATAATCGAATTTCTTAACCAAAATCTGAATTCACATTGTAATATAAGAATAATTTAAATTTTATAAAATTTTATTATTAAAATATTCATGAAACCTATATGTGCCTAAAAAAATACAGTGTTTGTTGTAATTTAATAAATTTAATTAGCGCCAAAAGGTAATTAGACTGGATGAATTAAGCACTCTTTGATGAAGTTTTCTCTCAGCGATACGTTCATTTCTAGATAAACTAAATTAAGGATTTTATTCATCAAACAAAATTATTCGGCTTATCACTAAGTAAGTTAGTTTCGTGTTATTCAGAGTAAATAGTACATTGCATTTAAATATAAAATTAGATAATTATGTATCATTAATTAATCTAATTTGAAAGTTGAGAACTTACTTGGAGCTTGCAATCAAGGATGATAAATAAAAAACGCAACATAGAACATCAGCTCTTCCAACTACACTCGCCACCTGTAATTATCAAGAAATAAGTTAAAAAAAAAAGAAGCTTGTTTCGAGATAAATGCATTATCAAAAAATGACATAATAAAAGTACATATTATAAATTTGATTTTATTATAATGTATCAACTCTGAACATGCTTGTATAAGTATCACAAATCAATAAATACTTCAACAACGATTTCTATTGCCGTAAAGTTTTAAACAATAATTTTACTTTTAGATCATTTAAAATATTAACTCTTCACACTGATAGATGTAAAGTACGGTGGGCCGAAAAAAACTGTTTTTCTATTTTCGATGATGGGTAGTTTGGAAAAGTTGCCACTGGTGACACTAATTTCACACAAAAAATTTAAGATTTTTCGGAAAATTCCTTCATTTGCCGCAAATGGCTTGACGTTTTCCTCAAATGAGGATTTTTTAATTTTTTTAGCAAAAATTAAAAAAAAAAATGTTAAATTTAAGTTATTTTAGCTGAATTTACTTGAAATGTCATGTTTAGTGTACGAAATGTTTAAATAAGCTATGATTATGTATTATTTAATAATTATGAGCATTTTGAATTAGGTGGCTTTTATAGCTTTTTCGCTTATAAGTGAGCAAAAATTGCAAGAATTGTGACAACACGGAATAAGGATCTCGTCATCGATAAAGACTTGGTCAAGAGGCAGAAAAGGGAACTCGGAAAGAAGATACATGAGGAGGAAGATCTTGAAGGAAGAAAAATTACAAGCATCTGTTTTGATAGTAGAAAAAATAAAACGATCTTCATAGAAAAAAGGGGACTAGCAGCCCTGTAGACAAAAAGACGAAACAAATATCACCATGCTGTCTGAACGTGGTTCGGAATGTTTGAGTCACTTGACACCACTTTCTGGTCACTGCAGAGAAATAGCAAAATCATTATATAATTTTCTAATCCAGAATAAAGTCTGCTTTGGAAAAAACCAAGAAGGGAACTGAAACATTTGATATGTATACTTCATACGAACTAGCTTCCATTCTGACAGCGACAACAACTGTCTGAACTAGATGGTAGAACCACTTGAACTAAGACTTTTGCCTACTGGAACGGAGCTAGATTAACAGAGTACTCAAACCTTCAGCCTTTTGCATTTTTGATGTCCATGAAACAGAAATAGGCTCGTAGAAATGGACACGTACATTTTCGCACGCCATTAGTGATATGTTCTTCGTATTTCTCTCTACGGTGTCGCTAGTTCCCTTTTTTCTATAAAGATCGTGTTATTATTTCTGCAATCAAAAAATATGGTTGTAATTTTTCATCCTCCAAGATATTCCTCCTCCAGTATCTCCTTTTCAAGTTTCTTTATCTGTCTCCTGACCAAACCTTTATCGATGACGAGATCCTTATTCCTCGTTGTCACAATTCCTGCATTCTGAAGCACAGATGAAGCTCTTAACGCAATTTACCTACATGATATACCAGTTATAAATCCGGCGAACGCTGTGCGAGAAAGGGATATGCGTTTGGGAATGTCTGCTTTTGAAGGTCCTGGTTCAAATTCAGACGAACTGCCTGCTTCAAAGTTCCCACTTTTTGTATTTTCTGACTATAGTTGTATTTTAGAGCAAAAAAATATTTAACATATAATCTCGCAGTTACACCCATCTCCTATTTCCTCCCTCATACTCATGATGACTGATTGAGTTTTCATTGGTTTCTACTCCGCATTCCTCTCTCCTTCCAGAATTTCTGTCAAGACATGCTGTGGTCCAGAATTCAAATATGTGACTCTGAACGCATCGAAAAACCGAAAGAAGAGTGATAAACACAATAAAGACAAAAGAGAGAAACCGACGAAAAAACCAAACCATACTTACAATAATAAAACACACTTACTAAAATCTATATTAAAACACACATACACACATAAATAACACCTGCATTCAACAGTTAAAGACATATATAAATATTATACAGACATACATACAATAAATACAATAAACACAACTGGAGTGAAAAATTAGTCAGAGCCTCGAATCGAACCCGGGACCACAGTATACAAGACTGCTGCTCTAACCACTGAGCTACTCCGGCCGATACCAGAATCTGCAATTTCTCACTAATAAACCATGTTGGGAAGTCTCCAGCCATCTATACGACAGCCTTGGAAGACCGGACAACGATGAATAGATTTTACTATTACATCGATCTACGATAATAGATAATAAGCTCGATGTAGCAGCAGTTGGTCGGAAGCTTCAGGGCCCGAAGCCTTCCCTTCGCACTTTTCGGTGTCTTTAATTTGTCTAATTTCCCTTTTAAATTTGTCAGGTTTAAATTTTTGAATTTTTTTTTCAACCTTGTTTCCGCAAAAGAGTCGAAATAAGTGGAAGAATAAAGGGCTGCGGACGAAAATAGGCCGCTTGCCGTGGCGGTTGACTTCCCCAACTTTGTTTATTAGTGAGAAATTGCAGACTCAGGTATCGGCCGGAGTAGCTCAGTGGTTAGAGCAGCAGTCTTGTAAAATCTAGTCCTGGTTAGATTACTGGTTCTGGCTAATTTTTCACTCCAGTTGGATTTATTGCATTTATTGTATGTATGTATGTACAATATTTATATATATCTTTAATACTTACAATCTTTGCTCAGTTATACGCTAAAAGGCTATAAAAACAGCGTAATTCAAAATACACATAACTAATAAATAATAGATAATCAGAGCCTATTTAAACATTTCGTAAACTAAACACGATATTTTAAGGAAATTCAGCGAAAATAGATTTAATTTAACATTTTTAAAATTTCTGCTAAAAAAGTTCGAAAATCAGAATTTGAGCGAAACTCAAACCATTTGCGGCAAATGAAGGAATTGTCCGAAAAATCTCAATTTTTTTGTGTAAAATTTGTGACACAACTGGCAACTATTTTTAATCTTTTGAAAATCTAGAAATATTAATTAGAAATCATAAACTGCAGAAAATTATTGATAGAGTATAAAAATGTATGATTTATGAAAATATATGCATTGTCTCACTGTGTACCACAAGTGGTACACAGTGCTGCTTCTGTGCTTTTATAAATAACTTTTTTAAAACCATTTACACATTAATGTGTAGTGTATTTGTGTAGCTTAAAGATGTAGCAAATTTTTTTTCAAAAGAATAAAAATCGTTGCCATTCGTTAAGTAATAATAATTTTCGTCTCACTGTGTACTACCCTCCCCTATTCTGCGCTAAACCTGAAAGCATAATATCATTTCAAATATGTCCTTAGTTACGTCATTTTCAATTCTTTTAAAGACTGACTGTTACATCGGAATCTTTACAAAGATTATTTCATCAAATTAATGATATCGAAAAGCGGGAAATTTTGGGTTCGGGGCATTGAAGACGTCGGACGAACGGTGTGACTTTGTGCTTAATGTTCGTGTCAACGGAATTTAATGAGACTTTGCGTAAACACTCTTCAAATATATTTATATAATCATATTATTATAAATATATGATTAGTTCATTACATTTTTAATAAATACATGGTTAGTCATAAAGGAGTTAAATCATCGTGTCGTACCCAACCGCTGGGGCAATACAGTATGAATGTACTATTAGGTTGAGCAAAAAGTTCTGGGAAATTTTTAATCTAATAGTTACCAGAATTTGTATCGTATATAGGAATAGTAGTGGTATATTTACAGGAGTTCAGGAACTTTGGTTCAAAAAAAAAATTGAACAGTATGATTTGCGTGTGTTGACCCGGCATTATTAGAAAAAAAGCCTAACGATTCTGAAAGCCGTCGATGAGATTAATGAGGATGAAGGTGCTGGTAACGGCGACAAACTTAGTTAGCAAATCCGGAATCTGGCAGAATTGTGGCAGATAGTCGAGAACTATGATGGTCTCTACTTTAAAGAATAGTGCTTGTTGCTTTTGTTGTTAATTTGCTCGTAACAACGCAACTTTCACAAATTTCCCAGAACTTTTTGCTCAACATAGTATTAAAAAATAGACTTTTTCTTAAAGAACAATGCATTTTATTATTAGAAATAACTAAGGAACTATACTAATAATATATTAATTAAAAGTCTATAAGTTTATTTTAAACACTAAAAGATAAATACTTGTATTACAATTTAAGACATTGAAGAAGAAATCTTGAACTATTTATCAACTTTATAGAAATTATATCTTACTCTTTTCCATATATTTTAAGCAGATTTTTTTAAAACATTGCTTATTGGTTCTTCAATTATTGCTTTCAAATATTTTTTTAATCCCATGTAAGGTATCAGAATTTACTCAAGGGAATGATTTTCGTGAAACAGGTCATACAATCATTATAACATATAAACGCTAGCAGAAGTTTAATTGAATGTCTAAATCCTTTTTAAATATGACACATCTATATAACATATATATAACACATATATATATAACATATATATAACATATATATAACATCTATATAACATATATATAACATATATATAACACAGATATATAACATATGTTATTATATAACATAATATATTATATAATAACACATCTATAACAAATATATATTTTAAATATGACACATCTATATGACACATCTATATCCTTTTTAAATAAAACACATTAACATAAAAATATTTGAATATTATTAAATGTGGTCATATTTAAGAGCTTTGAAAGAAAAAAGTTATAATACAGAAAATGATAAAATAAACATTTCAACACAGAAACTACACAAAGGTTAATAAAAAGGTGCCGTAATGATTAATTATTTTCCTTACTTGGTATTAAATATTCCAGTCATTATCCGCTAGAGGTCTGCTCAAGTATAGTCCAACTGAGATAACCGACTTTCACAAGACTATAAGGTTTTACTCTAAATTTTCCTAATTTGAATGAATTTTTAAAAATTCCGATTTATCTGATGCATCGATTTCGCCGAAATTATTAGGATTCAGCAGGGTTAAATTTTGAATGTGAGCCAGGAGATATTTTTATTCACAGTGAAGTATTTGTTTTATTCTATTCGGACCACTTTTTGAAAAATAATCTCTGATATACACTTTGATTGCCTAAGAGGGACTGCTCAGACGAGGAATCCAAGTCTGTAGAGCATAGTGTCCCTCCCGGTCGCCTTTATTAAGGTCTTTAAAAAAAAGAAAAAAAAAGAATAAGAATTTACATAAAAAGATAAGAATTTACCTAAAAAGCTCTGCCCGCTGGGGCTCAGACTGCCCCTTCGCGACAGAGAGCGGGAGAGAAAACGATGTCTTAGGCGTCACCCGCTGGGACAAGGAGCTCCCACGCGACATGCAGCAGGTGAAGAAGGAGAGGTTGCTGCTACTATGGCAATGCTGCGTGTGCTGGAACACACTGTAAGTCCAGAAATTTCAGATTTGGAGCTCTGATCTGATACTTTACGCATGATCGCTAGGAAGTGAGAACACAAATTTATTTTTGCAATTTATAAATATGCTTTAATTTTGCCAGCAGTGACGGTCTTGAGAATATGTTTGATAGCCAGGATTTGGGGGGCGAGCTGTGAAATTTTATATGCCAGGTTTCCTTTAGGGTATAGTGATAAGTGATAGGTAGCTATGCTTTGGTGTGCCTAATTCTCCGCAATCACAGAGAGGCGAGGAGGTGCAGTGGAATTTTTTTAGGTAAAATTTAAAAGGGCCGTGACCTGTCAGGAATGCGGTGGTGGGTAATGAGAGATGATATAGGTTCCTAGAGACTTTAGGTATGAGGTTGTGTGTGTAGCGTCCCTTGTCAGAGTCGTCCCACCTAGCCTGCCAGGCTGGAAGAATTCTGTCTTTTAAGACTCGTTTGACATGGGACGGGGGAACTGGGAGTTCAAAATCTATTGCCTGTTTTTCTGTTGCTGCCTTGGCCAGTGCATCGGCCCGCTCATTGCCCTCAACGCCAATGTGGGCCGATAAATGAACAAGGGAAGATTTGTGGACTAGTGTTAAGAGTTGTTGTTTAATTTTAACTACTAATGGGTGATTGGTACGGTGCGCGAAAATTGCTTGGAGACTGGAGAGGCTATCACTGTAAACCCTAACGGAGGGGAAAGATTGACCAGAGATCCACTCCAATGCCCGCAGGATCGCGAGGAGCTCCGCTTGATAAACGGAGTTATGATCTCCAATCCTGTTGGCCCACTGATGGGTCACCTCCCCATCACTCATGACACAGAATGCTGATGCCACGCCTGATTCGGTTCGGGAGCCATCCGTGTATACGATTGGATCTCGGGATGGCTTGTAGGTGTGTTTTTCTGGGTTAACTTGTAAATGAGATGTCTCCTTCCAGGATGCAAGATCCAACTGCTGACTTTCGTCTGTATGTCTGTATTAGGGAAATGTGTTTCTGATATACATTTATACTAGGATATACTAGGATAAGTTCAAAAGAAATAATCTGTCACAAGGAAAAATGTTTGTAAATTGAAGTATGATTGAATATAAAAATAGCAAGGCCTGTAATAAAAAAGGTAATAATTTTAAAGAACTAAAGGGAAGAACCATAAAAAAAATGAATGTAGTTTTTTTTTTAAAGAAATACTTTCATTAAAATTCACAAAAATGTAGAATATATTTATACATATTTAAATTTTACTAAAAAAGTAGAGAATCAGTGAATAAGTTGCTAGAAAATATGTTGCCAAATTTCCTTTTTTGCGGTGGCAGTATTCTCTATTTCGAACTCGATTATGGAAGATTAATGGGTTTCAGTGGGAATTTCGGTACATCAGCCATTTATTGTCAAGTTGACTTCATATATGGCAACTCCTTTTTTGCCAAATTTCGGAAAATACTGTCAAATTTGGCGAGATTCCGCCAAATTGGTCAATGTTTGGCGTTCTTGTGGTAGACTGATATTAGTACTTTTCAACAATTACTCATTGTTGAATCAGTTACTGATTTCTCCGTAGGAAATCGACCGTTGCCTCCCTTAGGAGTCAAACTAAAAGAATAAAAAATGTATAATTCATGTACTGCCGGTAGGAGTACACATGTATTCTAAATTTCAAAGGTCCATCTCAACAGGAATTGGGTGAAAAATGAGTCACAAGGTTTGACTGCCGCATAAAAGTATAATTGTAAGTTAAATGAAAGCATGTAAAACTCTATATAAATCACCTTGAATGACATGTTAAAATTGGTTTGAGCGTTAGATAAGAATTTTTCATATATTTAAACGGTTTGTAAATTAATCGATATACAATGTGTAAAATGTAGATTTGTGTTTGAATACCTTAGATATTTATTTATCTTATGCAATAGTCAAATGTAACATACATTTCAAACTGTTTTTACATTAGCCTTTGAATGAAGTACATAAAGGAAAATAACTGGCTTAACTCACGTAAATACTCGGAATGATATGCAACTTTCATATCTTAATGAGGTTCACTATAGAATTTTTGCTATTGAAAATGAAGTGTGAAGCATTTATAGCCTGTTTACAGGGATACACAATAGAAATCCCTTACATTATGCTGTATGGTAGAAATCATTTATGGTACATATTATTTAAAATGTATATCTGGATACCTCATTTCATTGCCTAAGAAAAATTTCCTATTACTTTTCTGATACTGTTGGAAAGATTTTCATAAACTCATATGAAGATTTTTATTTATGTTTTATGCATAATATTTCATCCTTTTTTTTGAAGGAAGATTTTTAAATGCGAACCTAGCAATGCAATAGATTGCGCCCACATAACGATGAAAATCTGCAATAGTTAATTCTGACTGTATAGGCTATTCAGCAATTCTATGCTATACATCAGTTGCACAATTAACTAGTACAGTGTAATTAACATTGATAATAATCTGCGGTTAACAGAACAGATATGAGACTGCCTAAGCGAATTTCGTTTAAGGTATGGTAATTATGATCAGTCGTACAGATAGAGGGGAACAGGTGAGGAGAAATCCAAAGGATACTTCGAGGAATAGGAATTCCCACAACCAAATATTTTATACAGTTTTGTGGAGAGGTTATTTCTTTCTGGATTTTAAATTTAAATACTATTTTTGTGTGCAGTTGAAATGAAGAAATGCACCGCTTAAAATCTCAATTAATAATCATTTTCCAATTTAAAACAGTCTATTTTGAATTTTGTGTTTGATATAGGCCAATAAAACACACGTCATTTACAAGTAAGGTAATTAATGCAAATACAAAAATAATGCCTCTCTCTAAGTTGTTGTGGAAAATTACATCCAATTTTCTTCTGTAGCTTATAAAGCCAACATATAGCCACATAAGCATATTATTATCCAAATAACATTTTTCGTAGAATTGATATCAAAAGTAGCACATAGTTACTGATTCAGCGTTAATTTGATTAAAAAATAATTTAAAATATTAATGGATTTTTTCTAAAAAAAATTATTTTACACGTATAAATAAATTAAAAATTAAAAATAAAAAATTTAAAAACACTGGTAATATCATCTTTCTCCGACCCCTTTCATATGAAAACATATATCGAGCCCCTGGGAACATTATTCCCGGGAGCCCAAGTTGACTCCATGTGCCTCTCATTATGATAAACTTTCTTTATAGGTATCATTTAACAACTCATAATGTACCTTTTTAGGAGTCAGATAAATAATTTACGCATCTGCACATAAATGTTTTCTAACAGTATTGTCCAAAGTATTTTTATACATAATAATCCATTTTTAATAATTTTAAAGCAAAGTATCATTTATGTTTGTAATCTTGTTTATGACAGACAGCATTGTGACAACAGTATTTATCACCTAATAACATAGTATACATGAGTTTCAGAGTTATCATATACTTTCATTATGTAAATACTATAGTTATAGCTCGGATGAATGAAACTAGCACTGTAGTGGGCCTGTTCAACAAATAATTGGTGGAGCATTTGCACAGCACACCAAGGTATCGAGGTTTGAGTCGTGGTCAGGAAATGTTTCTTACTATTGGAATAAACCTCACGTTCGCTATTCCAACCTTGAAGATAATTTATCAAGTTGAAAAACTCTCCTTCTATTCATTATTACAAATTTATACTTTTCTTTTTTAATTGAATAATTTACATAAAGCTCCTACGTGGTAGAGCAACCTTCCCTAACCAGCGTGAGACTGGTTAAGCATAAGTGATTCCATGATATGCAGTAAGCATATCATGGAAGCGTGTTTGTATCGTTACAACTACAGTAGTGCTTCAATATGGTTGCATCCCTTACAAAAATTTCTTATAGAATTCTATAAAAAAGGGTCATAGAAAAAGTATTATAGCCAGCTATTGAATTTTGGGTCGTCTTTTTATCAGCTAGTTAAACCAAAAGCTATAGAAATATCTGTAAAAGTTCAATAGAAATGTCTATAGAGCTCCTATAAAAATCTTAGAAATAATATAGAGTATCTATAAGAATATTCGAATATATTATATAAAAATTTCGAATGTATTTTATAAAAATAGCCCTTAGATGCTCACCCTACCAAGTACTAAGCACGTTTGATGCTGCTTCTGTGATCGAATGTGAGCCTGTCCTTTTAGCTTTATACGGTAGCTGGTTTCGAAACTTTTATTACAATATTTCAATTTTGTTTCTTTGGTGATTTCTTTTCCCAATCATTAAACCCGTCTAAAATTTATGCCGATTCTCAAACTGCATTAATTAGAAAACTGAAACCATTTATAACATAGATCACAAGATTTAAGGATTGGAAAAGTCCGTTAAAAAAAAAAAGAATTTATTTATTAATTTACTTATTCATTTTATTGGTGGTGTTAAAAAAAAAATTAATGAATCATAAACAAACTATTTAGCCATAAATTAAATCAGTAGTACGACTGATAATTATATTAACAATTGAATCATAAGCTATTAAAATAGAATTAAATTACAATCATATTAAATCTATCGAGTATATTATATTAAACTGATGTATTAAAAAGTTAATTATTTTTTTTAATATTAATGTATAGGGGTAAATAAATTAGTTCGCATAAACTTTAAACCAATTGTATGTATATAATTATATAAATATAGTATATATAAATTTATAGAGAAACAAAAAAATCTATGAAATCATTAGTCTGTAGAAATTCTCTAAGTTTTATGTAATCTACAGAAAACATTTTCTATAGTAATTTTTTTTACAGAACGTCTATGAATTCTATAGAAACATTTTCTTTAGAAAAATATTCTATAGAACTCTTTAAAAATCTATAGAAATGCAATTCTATAGAAATGCTATTCTATAGGAACTTTTTCCTTAGAAAATGTATTTTATAGAACTCATCAAAACTCTCTAGAAATAGTATTCTCTAGAAAATCTATTCCATATAGAACGTGTAAGGAATTCTATAGAATTCTATGCATCTGTATGAGCTATTTTCGTAAAGGATATTCCTAATCATGTGAATAATGGCGCATGTGATTTCGGTATTTGTTTTTAGAATGAGGCCTTATTGAAAGAGTGGACAATTCTGATCTATATAAATTTAGAGAAAATAGACTGGTCATTTTAAAATGTAATAATATCTAAACGATGACACCTATTAAAATTATTAAGAAAAGTAATGTTCAGTTCAAATACCTTTATTACGTTTCTTTGCTTTAATTCCAAATACCTAACCCGCAGTCGTGTGGAATTGCCCAGGTTGGAAGAAAATCACGAATAAATCATCTACTTTTAATTAAAAATTGATAAACAATTAAATGCTTTTACATTTTTAAAAAGCAAAAGTCAAAAGAATGGGATAGCGTAGTTATTATGTTAAAGTTTTATATAAATGTGTGTAATGGTTTTGAAATAACAAGCTTTAATGCATTTGCTAACTTTTGACATTTTAAAACAATCTGATCATTTAAGATTATTTACAATTTAGTCCAATAAATATTTTTCAATTTTTCTAATATATTTTCGATTCTGTCAATTAATATTTCGTATGATATTTTGTTTGTTGTTTGGGTATTCAGAATACAAATAAATCTCTACCACAAGGATCCTAAGTAAAAAAAAAATTACATTTTATATTAAAACATGATAGGAAAACAAATATAGATACATATAAATAATCAGTATGACTTTTAACAAATTTGTATGTTGAAGCAAAAATGTACATTTTTCTTATTTGTTTTGAAATTTTCATTATGCATTTTTAAAAGCTTTGTGAAAGAATTTCGTTATCATTTTTCATGTTATAGCGATTGTTTATAGCCATTGCTTATAACCATTGTTTATAACCATATTTTATGTTATAAACAAAAACTTTTTATAAATGATTTTTTAAATGAGTTTGATGATATCTTTTATAATAATCTGAACAAAAGTAATTTGCGGATATTATGTATGGTGTTTTCTATCATTGTACTTTATTTTATTTTCTAATATATTTCTTTATATTCTTAAGTGATGCTTTTTAGTTCATAATATGAATTTTTATAAGATGACTTAATTCATTGTAAAGGGATACTTCTTAATGGACAATTTCTTCTCTATCCACGTATTTTCACAAAACTCAGATGCTTACAGTCATCAAATAATAGAGCGTCTATAATATTGTAACTTTTTGAAAACTCTAAATTAAGATAGGTTATGTTAAGTTCGTTCTTTACCACAATGAACAAATACATTTTGTTAGATCAGAAATCTTTTTTTAATTTTATTCTTGAGAGGACAGAACACTAATCTATCAATTGATTTCTGGGTGTCTCAGCTTAATTTTATAAGTTACATTTTCATATATAATTGCCAGGTTCTTTTTTATGCTGTCCCATATAATTTTATATCTTAAAACTTCAAAACATTTTTAAGAAAAGCAACTGAGAGTTTATTCGACACGCATTTCATTTAAAGCCACGCAACTCCTGATAAGCGTTTCAGTATCAGTTTCTTACCGTTAATACATTAACAAACTTGTTTACGCTTATTATTATATCTTAAATTTCATAAACTTTTCCTCCATTTATTTTTTTATTCTATTTTCACGTTTTGATTCTATTTACACTGTCTTTTCAGTTATGTACAGAATATTTCTTAAAATATCCATATTTTATTTTATTTTTCCCTTATCCGAAATAATCTATTAATTATTATTCACCAAAAAATTTTTAATGTGTAAGGTCACTATTTATACGTACAAAGATTTAGAATGATTTAAAATTTATAATTTTAATAGAACTACACTCTCATATACAGAATTTTAACGGACTATTTAAACAGTACTAATGTTTTATAATTTGCTGTTTAAAAAAATAAATATTTGTTATTTTAATTAATTGTAAATCATAAAAATGGTACATAAATTTTTTTTTATGAATTTATGCACTACATGCAGGAAATTGCTCACAAAATTTAATCTTTTAAGTCATAATTTTAATGCTGAGACAGATTGCGTTAATTAAAGTCACTAACATTAAAGATGAAATGGTTAATAATTCACCAAAAATTAAATGTAAACGTTTCATAAAAGTCGAAAATTCAGAAGCACTGTAAAACCATAATCACACTACTATGAATATTGGTCGAAGGATCGAAATTTCAGGTCATTTCGTGTACATTTATCAACTATAAATATTGTTAAAATTTTCAGGAATGTCTATTATTCATTTCCGCGAAATCATGCGCAAAATCTGAAAATAACCATTTTGAATATAACAGTAGGTAGTGTTGAATATTGTTAACAAATATTGGAGGAGTAATTACGAAAAATTGGGAAATTACCCACTGCATTTATTCTTAAGAATGTGGGATTCTTTTAAGTTCCTAGTAAAACTGATTTTATTTTCAACACATAACAGAACTGTATTTTTACTAAACTAAAGACTTTTTGAGATATTATTACTCCACGACGTACATTTTTTTGTGACTGTCAAAAGTTGTCCGGATTTCTGCGTATCAAGAATGGATCCAGAACGCATTAGTCTGGATGACTTGGTGCTCCACATTGACCATGACTAAAAATTTTGCATAGACTTTTTGCATGTTAAATATGAAATATATTATCCTAATCACTTATCACTCCTGGTAACCAGATGTACGTCGGATTATCTAAATACTTGGATAGTAGTAAAATAATTATCAGAACACTTTCTTATTGTGTAATCTTTAAACTGGAACTAAAACTACTATTAATAAAATGAATAGCTATTATCATAAAGTAAGAATAATGAGACATTTACGGGCAGATTGGTCGTGCTACGATGCATTTTTATGGGGTACATTCGTGCATTATTTACAAGCAGTCTTCGTGTAACTATCACTTATACGGATATTCCAATGCATAGCTGAATATAACTAGGTATTCTCTAAGCATTTAACGGATTTTTTTCCAAATTAGTTGCTGACACCATACTACCTTCAAACGACCCAAATCTTTCTTACTATAAAAGGCATATGTATACTAATAAAAAAAAGTTTCGCTTTGTCTGTGTGTATGCCAATGTGCAATGGCTAGAAATATCTACGGCACGTACGAGGCTAAAAATTTTTGTGAGGCTAACCAAAATGAATCCTGATGCGCCTGAGACTCAGAATTTTTAATTTCTACTGATCAGTTGGGTTATTAATTAAAAATCGCAACTCACTCTCAATAAAAACTCATCTAGATCCTTGCGAGAGGGAAAAAGCCCAGGAACCTTATTTGCTCATGGGTTGAAAACGAAGGTCGA
Organism: Maratus speciosus; assembly: GCA_963932465.1. Classification (NCBI taxonomy): domain Eukaryota; kingdom Metazoa; phylum Arthropoda; class Arachnida; order Araneae; family Salticidae; genus Maratus; species Maratus speciosus. Next base: position 293,422,109 of record OZ010788.1, on the reverse strand, counting down.
AAAGGAGAAATTTCGGTGGTATTTTGTCATTATTTATTAGCTTACATTTCCCAAACCGCATAGTAAAGATAAAAACCGGAAGACATATTCTGATAGATCGTATTTTTAAGTCTCAAATTCCGCGATCCATTAAAAAACATATCGCAGTTAACTCCTTAAAGTTTTTTTATTTACTCAAAAAGGCTCGTTTGTCGTTTTTCCGAAAAACGTTTTTCTCCATTAATACAACATCCCTACAACGCGCAATTTTAGAGGTAACTAGAAACCAAAAATATTTTATTAAAGAAAAATCATTTTTCTAATCGACGGTGCAATCGCTTTAAAAAAGATTTATTATAACCCTTTCAAATACACCAGCGAACTCAGGTCATTTCGCACTTCACGGAGACGATATTTCTTCTACGCTAAAAGAAAATAATCGTCCGTATTTTAAAACATTCTATTGAGAGTATCTCAATCAACCAGGTTTATATCACCTATGAGAATTCTGAAATGCTCGGACAAGTAGAAATATTTTTTACAAAATAAAATGTGTCAAAATTTCAGCGAAATCAGTAAAATCCTGAGTGTTTCGTCGAAGTTTCAACCCTCCACGGCGCAATCTCAGAAATACCTACAAACCAATAAAAAAGGTGAAACACTCTTCTAATCAATGATGTAATCGGTTTAAAAAATATGATTTTTAACTATTTCAAAAACACCGAAAAACGCAGGTCACTTCGCGCTTCACGGATATGATATTTTTTCTACGCTAAAAGTAACTAAATATCCGTATTTTAACACAATCTATTTAGAGCATCTGAATAGACAAGATTTACATCAACAACAAAAATGTTTAAACGTTTGGACGGGAAGAAACAGTTTTTGCAATATAAAATGTGTGAAAAGATCAACGAAATCAATTAAAACCTGACTGTTTCGTCATTGTTTCGCTCGCTTTCGGTGCGCATCGACTACAAAAATCAAATTACGCTGAAAATAAAGCACCAACTAACATACACTTTCAGTTTAATATTTTTCATTGAAAATTATAAATTCAGGTAAAATGGAGTTAAATACAGAAAATCATAGAAAATTGAGGTTATTTTCAGGGTCATTTATCATGGGCCCGGGCAACGCCAAGCGTGTAAGCTAGTTATAAATAAAAACAAGTAAATAAGAAACCTCTGTAACTACTCACACCTTTTTTTGTCACAAGGAAATATAAAGACCATTTGTTTTAAGAATAAAATCATTTATATATCTTTGCTTTTTAATTAATTGTGATTTGCCTACACCTCAATTTCGAATTCAACGTAATTAGTGAACTTGCAATACACCCGATTCTTCCTAATTCTCAAATTATTTTCAATATGCAAGTAAAATAAAATAAATAACAGGAGAGTTTATTATAGGGATATGTCTTAGTTGTCCGAATTTTATCAGTGTAATAAAAATGATTATTCTGTCAAAACTCTGCATCGTTAAACAAATTAGTATGAAATAATATTAAAGTAGCTTACTTCTTTATTAGCATTTTAACCGTATAAAAAGCTTCAGGTAATGGATATACAAGGAGAAAAAAAAATCGTCTTGAATTTTTCAATGTAGCCAAATATACTTGAAGGAAGAATTACAATAAATATTGTCCGTTAATCGAATATTTTGTAATATACAGTTGCGCTCAAAAGTATTTTGACAACCTTATATTCTCTCTTATTTTATTTAATATAAAAATTTAAAAGAAAATATATTCCCTATAATTGAGAACACTATGACTGCACTTATTCAAATGTATCAAGTTTCAACTTGTTTGTTTACACTCGGCGCCACCGAAGAAATATGACTCCTCCTTAGCTCAAAAGTATTTTGACAATTAGTTTCCATTTAATTGTTGAAAGTGTCAGTGGCGCTATAGTTTCCATTAGTGTTTATATTGATTTATTGTGATTAATTTTAAATGCCGAAATATAAAAAATATTGAAGTGATTCTAGAAAAGCCGCTGTCAATGCACTTAAGAATGGTAGACTGCAAGCAGAATTAGCTCGTTCTTTTAACGTGTCTCGACAACTTGTTATTACATGGAATAAAGTTTTTAATAAGCAGAAATACATCGAAAATAAGCCTGAAAGTGGCCATCCGAAAAAAAAAAAACTTGCAATGTTGACTGCATTATAAAAATTATATCTACAAGTGATTATCGTAAGACCGCTGTAATAATAAAAAAATGAATTGAAAGGAAATTACGGCAGAGACATACACGTTTCCTCAGTCAAACGACGCCTAAACCTCTATGGTTTACATGGCAGAAGACCAACAAAAACACGTTTGTTATCTACTAAGAACAGGAAGGCTAGAGTCGCATTTGTAAAATGGCATAACTCTTTCAGGGGCAAATCAATGCCATTGCTAAAGTGTTGAAATTAATGATTGACACCGGAATTCGAAAACAAATTTATTTGTAAATAAGAAAAAGCTATATTTCACCCACATAATAAACCGAATATTTTTTAACCAAAATTCTGGTGTCAGTCATTAATTTCAACACTTTAGCAATGAAATTGCTTTGCCCCTGAAAGGGTTATGCCGTTTTACAAATGCAACTCTACCCTTCCTATTCTTAGTAGATAACAAAAGTGTTTTTGCTGGTCTTCTGCCATGTAAACCAAAGAGGTTTAGGCGTCGTTTGACTGATGAAACGTGTATGTCTATGCCGTAATTTTCTTTCAATTCATTTTTTTATTATTACAGCGGACTTACGACAATAAATTGTAGATATTATTTTTATAATAAAGTCAACATTGTAAGTTGTTTTTTTCGGATGGACACTTTGAGGCTTATTTTCGATGTATTTCTGTTTATTAAAAACTTTATTCCATGTAATAACAAGTTTCCGAGACACTTTAAAAGAGCGAGCTAATTCTGCTTGCAGTCTACCTTTCTTAAGTGCATTTACAGCGGCATTTCTAGAATCACTTCAATATTTTTTTGCATTTCGGCATTTAAAAAAAATCACAATAAGTCAATATAAACACTAATCGAACCTATAGCGCCCCTGACACCTTCATCAATTAAATGCAAACTAATTGTCAAAATACTTTTGAGCTAAGGAGGAGTCATATTTCTTCGGTGACGCCGAATGTAAACAAAAAAGTTGAAACTTGATACATTTGAATAACTGCAGTCATAGTGTTCTCAATTATAGGGAATATATTTTGTTTTACATTTTTATATTAAATAAAATAAGAGAGAATATAAGGTTGTCAAAATACTTTTGAGCACTACTGTAGAACGCGAAACAGGGTGTTTACTGTACTTCATATGAAATAAGTAATGTATTTTACACAATATAAATTTTAAGGAAACATATTAACAGAAGTAAGAAACACTCAAGCAAAATCCTAAAATAATAATCACCAAGAAGTATTACATTAAATGAATGTTAAATGAAGTGTTTACTAACCGCTTCAGTATGAACCGGGTGCGCTGCAAACATTAATGCTGCTATTAACGCTGCATCTCTTCTCCACGCCAACAGTTCTCTGCAGAAGTATAGTAGTAGAACAACACAAGCAGAATGAAGAACGACATTTGTTAAATGGAAAGAGAATACGCTGCCAAAGAGCAGCCAATTTAACCTAAAAGGATAAAATGAACACATTAGAAGAGTTCCTTTATACATCAATAATGTTAATCATATTTATTTAAATATTTATTTTTTTAGTAAGTGCTATCTAATTTATGAACTATAAAATACTATTCTGGCGTCTATACATAAAGAACGAACTATTAAAATAAAGGGATAACTCCATTTTGATGCATTGCAATTTAAGGCATTTTTCGAGAATTGCTTTTTTCAAGAAATGCGAAATGTTTATAAAAATCAGTTAACAATAACTTATTATGCATCTATTAAAACAGAAAACGCACTTTTGTTTAATTGATATATTAGGTCTACCGGAAAATTCTGTCCGAAAATGTTATTTCACAGCTACTTTTTTAAAATTCAGAGTTCTTCATTGGGACCATTTTTTTTTTTTTGAAATGGTAAAATTCCCATTGTTTTCACCCCAAAAAATGGTGCTAATGGAGAAATCTGAATTTTAAAAAAGTAGGCCTGAAATAGCATTATCGGACAGAACTTTCAGGTACACCTAATATTAAAAACTGCTGCTTCAGCTATGAAGCAGCATGAGCATTTCGAAAAAAAGTGAATCAAGCGGTGGACATGTAAAATAATCGTAAATTTGATTTAGAATAATGGTTTAAAAGCTAGTGAAATAAGCTTAAAATGTTTAATTAATTTAAAAATTTAAATAATTTAAAGATATAATTACATAATTAAAAAATAAGCATTTTTGTAAAATAGCACCGATTAAAAAAAAAGGCTATTGATTTAAAATTTGTTCGTATCAATTTCAATTTTCTTTTAGAGAAGTGGTCAGATCATAACGGCAGATATATACATTTTTAGCCCGTGGAATGCTATTTCTTTTTCCCAGCTTATTTTGTGTCAAATAAATAACGTTACCATGTGTACGCTACCCGTAAAACAAAAACCGATGTTTCATTGTGCGATTAATTACTCTACAGCATTTTTTTAACTTCTTTTGCATCGCATATTTTCAATGTTTATACCGTCGTATTGGGGTAAAGAAGTACTTCTTAATGCAATTATACCGCCATTTTATACCGTCGTATTGGAAAAAAAGAGTTCTTTTAAATGCATTTTGTTTGAAAACTGCATCTCCATTTGTTTTTGAAATGTTAATTTTTTGTAGTTTTTAGCGACATTTGTTTCATTTTGGCAACTCAAATACTCCATTTCTGTAAAAAGTTAAAAAAAAAATTGTTTAAAAATAGCAATTATATCTTTTTGTTGCCATTTTCTCATAAAAATTGAAATGAAAAATTAATTAAAATACGTGCTATTTTGAAAAAAATATAAATGAAGGATTTGTGATAAAACATGGAGCTATTATAAACTATATTTAATTTTAAGTATCTATATTAATGCAAATCACGTTATTTTACATAAAATAAAAGCGTGTGCTTTAAGTCAGAAAATTGAAATATGTTTTGCATTAGAGTGCCGATTATCCGAGTCCCGCTTAACCGAGTTTTTTCCTTCTGATGGACTGGTGGCTTCTATTATTATGAAACAGCTTTTATAAATGAAGCGTTAGGTGAAGATCAAATAGCAGCCGTAAAACGTTATAACTCTGATTTTCTCGTCAGAATGGAAAGAAAAAGGGCCATATTTTTTTTTATTATTATTATTATGGCCATTTTTTTCCCATTCTGACCAGAAAATCAGAATTATAACTTTTTACGACTGCTCTTTCATCTTCACCTAACGCTTCATTTATAATGGCTGTTTCATAATAATAGAAACCACCAGTCCACCAGAAGAAAATGAAGTAATGGAAATGCCAGGGGCGACACTAAATTCTGAAAAAGCAGAATTCCTGTTCTCTAGTTTAATATTTTATTATTCACACATGTATCAACTATGACGGTTTCAAGAACAGTCTTAAATTTAAATATGTTAACACTTCGCGGTCCAATCCCGAATCTTACTCGGCATAATACTTATTTGGAAAATTTGCTTTTGGCACCAGTAATAAAGGAAAATAAAATTTGCCTCATTTAATTCGAAAGGGAATTTTTGAAATTGTGTAATTGAAGGTGACTTCTGTTAGAAAAGTGATGTCAACCGAATAAAATTTGTATAAGACTCGCCAGGCCGCAAAGGGTTAAACAACCAGTGTTTCAAACCCTGTATAAAATCTATATGTTAACACTTTGCGGTCCAATCACGAATCTGATTCGGTATAATAGTTCTTTGGAAAATTTGCTTTTGGCACCAGTAATAAAGGAAAATAAAATTTGCCTCATTTAATTCGAAAAGGAATTTTCGAAATTGTGTAATTGAAGGTGACTTCTGTTAAAAAAGTGATGTCAACCGAATAAAATTTGTATAAGACTCGCCAGGCCGCAAAGGGTTAAACAACCAGTGTTTCAAACCCTGTATAAAATCTATATGTTAACACTTTGCGGACCAATCACGAATCTGATTCGGTATAATATTTCTTTGGAAAATTTGCTTTTGGCACCAGTAATAAAGGAAAATAAAATTTGCATCATTTAATTCGAAAAGGAATTTTCGAAATTGTGTAATTGAAGGTGACTTCTGTTAGAAAAGTGATGTCAACCGAATAAAATTTGTATAAGACTCGCCAGGCCGCAAAGGGTTAAACAACCAATGTTTCAAACCCTGCATAAAATCTAAAAATCAAGATGCAAAAAAAAAAAAAAAGAGTCTTTTGCAAATTTATATCAGGCTCTTTACTTTTATTTAGATTTTCTACTTTTTAGTGTTTAAAAGAGGGTTGCCAGTTTGGCCTCCAAATTTAATCCGAAGTTCCAAATTCATACCGGAAATTTCGAAAGAAGAATTTGCATGACCGCTAAATGTCTCTTATTTAGTGAAGAATGAAATTCTATTGTTAGAGACACTAAATTTCCGAATAAAAAAGGAGACCAAACTAGCAACCTTGGTTTAAATATAGATCCATGCTGCAGTTTCGTAACCCGTTGCCATATTATGTGGAGCATGTTTTGGTGCATAACCGTTGAATCCATACAGAATTTTGGTAATTTATCATCTGATGTTTGTTAACCTAGCAATGCCTAATATAGTTATTAATACATTATTGAGTTCTAAAAATATTAAAAAGTTATATTTTCATTGAAAACAGATCTATGTAGAGTCGTGGAAAAAAAAGAAAAACACCCCTACTAACTCCTCAAAAAATTAGCGTAAAAGAAAGTTACTGGTACCGAACGATTGGAAATAAAGTCTACTTTTAAATGATGTATATAAAATTTGCTTAGGGGGGCATCTACTTATTAAAACGAACCATAACTTTGGTTTTTTTTTTTCAATAGCAATGCACAATTTTGACAGCATAAATGAGCTCTACACCTTTCAATTAGCCTAAAAAAATTTATGGAATTCGTACCATAAGTTTCCGAGAAATTATTTATTTTAAAACGAGCGTATTTTAAGGGATGTATCCAAATTGAAGTTTGGTACTCGATTGTTAACCGAGAGAGCACCCCTTCTTGATCAAAGCACCTTAAGCACCACTCAAGCAGTCAATGAAGCCTGTTTGATAACACGACAGCAGAAGAAAGTTCAAAATATCCACTCACTTCTACCATAGACGGCCCATTAAACCATCATTTTACCGTTTTTTAAGCATAATTTGAAAACTATTTGGAAGAAAATATGTGAAATTTTGGATTTTCATAAAGCAGGACTTAATAAATCTAAATCCATAAAAAAAATTGTAGTTTGCAATTCCTAATTTTTTCGAATATTAATTTCATAATTCATAATTCATATCATAAAATTATAAAAATTGCAAATTCGGCGTATTTATGTCTGGGCACATTAATATTATTGCTGCACAAAAAATTAGCACATTAGGAATATAATTTCAGGAGATATAAATAATAATATGAAAATATAAATTAACATTAGAAGCACTATCTTTTGAATGTTTATAATTCAAAAACTTATCATTGAAATGACTTGAAATTTGGTGTCTAGGCATAGTTTGAACCGAAGATTTGAAATATCTCGTTAAAATTGGATATTGCTATTGAAAAAAATGAAGTTTGGGTTCGTTTTAAAATGTAGATGACCCCCTAAGCAAATTTTATATACATCATTTAAAAGTATACGTTATTTCCAATTGTTCGGTATCAGTAACTCCCTTCTACGATAGTTTGTTGAAGACTTAGTAGGGGGTGTTTACTTTTTTTTTCCACGACTGTACATAATTCCTATAATTCTACCACATAATGATGAGAGTGAAAAATCCATTACAATATTTCATCGTTACATACAAAGACCAAGTTAAAATGAAGAAATTGATGTAATAAAAGATAAAACAAGCAAACAATGACTTAACTAATATTAAAATAATCAAATATTTGACAAAAAATAAAATTTTTCTGCAGGGGGCCAGAAATCAAAGCTTATCCAATCACATCACATTTGCATTTAAAAGGTTTTTTCTTTTTCTTTTTCTTTTTTTTTTTTTTTTTTACTTGCGCAATTTGAATCGCGAGTGGTGTCACTATTTAACTTTTAGAATTTAAAGTAAACCATTAACGACGACTTTCTTTACACTTCTTATACTACCTTGACGCCATTTGGCACACCAGCTTTTCCATAATTGTAATTTTTAACTCATTTAATCTCTCAAAATTTGAGATTAGGTAATATGAAAATTTCTTTACTAAAATACCGGTTTTCACATTTAAAATTTCGTAATACTTAAATGGCAAGTTTTCTTGCCAAATGGCGATAATGGGTTAAATTGTAATTTATAAATGGCATTTTATGATAAAAGAAATACGTTTTGTAAAAAATTTCATGAATCAATGCGATAGTTTCGTTTTTATTTTAATTAGAACATTTAGAATTGAATTTATAGTATGAGTTTTAATTTTGCTTTTGTACACGTAAGTACAACATTTAGTTTTCATTCGTCACATATTCTTTAAAATTTCATTTGAAGATAAAATATTGGAATTTGTATAACTAAATTTACATATGTTCGTTTTAGGAAAATAAAATATTTACTCAGCAAAATTATTCAAGCCGTTGTAAGATTAAATAAGAAAAAATTATTTCAGATTCATGTAGATTTTTTTCAGTGAAGTTAAATACGATAAAGTACTATTATAACTAATATTCTCAGTATGTATTTGAAGTAAACATTACAAATGCATTTTAATATTATGAAGTAATTCTAATAGCTCATAGCTGTTTTTCTCAAATCATCATAATTGAATTTGCTTTTTGTTTTGTTTTGTTTTGTTTTGTTTTGTTTTACATAAAATATCTCCTAAAAGAAAAAAGAAAACGATGCTGTAAATATATTTCATCCTTACTATTTTTCAAAATGTTATAGGATTAAAGATTGAGAGTTTGCATTCATTTGCGAAAAAAAAATAGCATTAACAAAATTTATGAGAAAACTTGCAATCTCTATAAAAAGTAAGTAAATTAGAAATTTTATATGTATCATTAGAAAACTTTTTTAAAAGAATAAAAGATACCGTCATAAAATAATTATACTTTTCAATTAAAAAAAATACTTTTTTACACATATAATTTACAAACTAAACATGAAACACATTTTTCATATTAGAATAGGAAATATTTCAGATTACGCTCTCAAAATTATAATCAATATTATTATTTTTTAACTTCATCCAGATTTAGAAAAGAATTCCATTTCATCTTAAGGTATAGGCGTATTACACACTCCCCTCAAAAACTCATTTCATGATTTTAAAAAAAAAAAGTAAATAAATTTTATGAAAAAAAAATAACTTTTACTTTTTGTTGCCCAATTAATCAAATATTTTCCCCTCGGGTAACAAAGAAAAATAATTAAATTTTAAGCTTTAGCTATTTCGTTTTGCTTTAAAAAAATATTTTCTTAACCTTTTAGGTAGAGAGAATTTTTTTTTCATTTGAGAAATGCAGTTTCGAATGTTCTTTAAATACTTTATTATTATATTTTTTATGACGCTTGCATTTGCTAAGAAAAAAAAAATTAAAAAAAATATTTTTTCTCATTAGTTTGGAATTAATGACTTGAAAACTCTGCTGAGAAAAGATAATTTTTTTTTTATTCTGAAGTTTTAAAATAAGTGTGAGGAATAAAATTTCAAACTTAAAAATACACACAAAAATTAATGAACAAGTTCCAGAAAAAAAATATATATGCTTGCTTTTAAATCAATAAGCATTAATTATCTAGGAAAGATTTATACATGAAGTCATCTTTCAATAAATAAGATATGCTTACACAAATTGTTATTCTCTAGAAGTTTAAATTTAAGGATTTGTTCTTTGTTTTGCCTTTTTGTAATATACATTATTGGGCGCTGAAGTAAAATTATAGATGGTTTCTACAATTTCAGATACAAAATGTGACATTGTTACTTGAAGCAATAATTTAAAACTAACATTTTTTTGTATACAAAAAATAAAATAAAACGAAAAAGAAAAACATCTGCCTTGTGCATAGATAATGGTACATATATTTCTTTACGCATATAGAAATTGTCTATACGTTTGTTTATATTCAGTGTCTTTAAACAGATTAGTTAAATAACAGGTACAATTTAATTAAAAGAAGCCTATGCTGAGAAAGCAATTCCTTACTATACTGAAAATTAACTATAAATATTATCAATTTATTATTAAAGAAAACGAAAAAAAAATCTGTGTTTTGCATAGGTAATGGAGCATCTTCTTTCTTACGCATACAAAAATCGGCTAGGTTTGTTTATGCTCCATGTCCATAAACAGTTTAGCTAAATAACAGTTATAATTTACTTGTAAGAAACGTAATCTCTTAGCACACAGCAATCTCACAGCACTCTAATCTCTCTCACTCTCTAATCTCACAGCACTCTAATCTCACTCACTCTCTAATCTCACAGCAATCTCTTACTAGTATATAAATTAACTATTAACATTATCAATTTATTATAAATAGAAATAAAGGATAAGGGGACAAATCCTTCCGTTTCAGTTAGAAAAGTATGTTTATTTCTTTTCTTTTTTCTATTTTAAGGGTACCCACCACCAGATTAAATCCAAATTAAATGAGCTCTGAATTTTGGCGAGAACAGTAATTTGCAGAGGAATTTTCAATTAGTCTTACCAAATGTAATGAGTTAAAAATGAGGCAGATCAAAAATATTTTTTATTGAAATTATCGTTTTAAAATCGCACGTAGTCTGTATGTCATCGATTAATTTGTGGCTTCATGTAAACGAGCTATAAGAGTAACAATCTTGAGTAACGAATTCATCCAAGATACCTCCATGATAGATAAAGAGAATTAGGTTTGAAATGTGTCAGCATTATAAACGTTATCTTGATGAAAAGTTTTGCATATTTTGGTTTTCATTGTCCCTGTAAACAAACAACAAGAGCTACATATACTTTATTAACTAACTTATCCGAGAAACTTTCAATTTCAAAACACTACCAGATTCGAACTGGTTGAGTATTTGGGGTGTTATCATGATAACAAATTTTTGATTTTTTTTTCTTTTTCCTTGTGTGTATTTCTGTAAACGAACAATAATAGTTACATATTTGATTAGCTGAGTTCTGTACTCAAGTTGTGTATCTATATGAGGCATTCTCACAAAATTTTAACTTTCAGTAATAAAAATCTGGTGAAATTAAATAAAATAAAATAACATTTTAAACTTATAGATGAATGCTTTAATAATTCAAAACAAAGATAAAATGGGCAGCAGCGACGATTTTTTTATTTGCTGAGGATTAAGTTAAACTTGCAAGTTTAATTTTCCTTACCATTTTACCACTCTAACTTTTTATTTTCTTCTAATATTTTACTTATAATGAGTTTACATAGTTCTCACAGAACATTCAAATAATAAATAATAACAATGTAGTATTTTTAGCACAAAATTTTGGTATAACATTGTCTTAAAGAGATGTTAAGGAAGAGGCGGTAAGGAAAAAAAGGGGGACGATAACGGAAAAAGGGACGGTAAGGAAAATCCCTCATTATTTTTAAGCAAATCATGTTAAGACTAAGTGATAGCCACAAAGTTAATTGATTTTTAGCACCAGTTATTTACATTAATGAAATAATAATAATAAAATAATTTACCTCAAAAAGTGCAGGAAAAAACTTTGGGGACGGTAGGACTACCAATAAAACCACGATGATTAAAATTGATATTCCAATTCTGCAGGCAATTTTCTGTCTAAGAATTGCAGTCATTCTTTCTCTAGCGTACTTCTCCATGAGAAAAAAAGTTGAAAAAAATTCTGTGGCTGCATCTGAAGTGATTTTTTGTATAATTTTAGCAAGACAGACTGTAAGGAATATAAAATCCAGGAACAAAGCTCAAAAAATAATATCAACCGTAAAAATGTGTGTAGGTTAATTTTTTGCTGCATGTTTATATAAAACAATAGTCCCAGTTTCGGAAAAAAAAATTACATGATGTTATCGTGATAACTAATTTTGCATTTTTTTTCTTTTTCCTTGTGTGTATTTCTGTAAACGAACTATAATAGTTACATATTAGATTAGCTGAGTTGTGTACTCAAGTTGTGTATATATATGAGGTATTCTCACAAAATATTAACCCTTCCCACTCCGTTGGCTCCACTGCGGAGGCATTCATAGTCTTTGTAAAATTTGTTTTTGGTACCAGTAATAAAGGAAAATAAAATTTACCTTATTTAATCAGAGTATTTTTGAAATTGTGTACTTGAAGGAAACTGCTTTTTAAAAAGTGGTGCCGATCGAATAAAATTTGCGTAAGAGACGCTGGAGCTTTAAGGGTTAACTTTCAGGAATAAAAATCTGGTGAAATTAAATTAAATAAAATAGCATTTTAAGCTTATAGATGAATGCTTTAATGATTCAAAATAAAGAAAACATGATCAGTAGCGACAATTTTTTTATTTACTGAGGTTTAAGTTAAACTGGCAAGTTTAATTTTCCTTGCCATTTTACCACCCTAACGTTTTATTTTCTTCTAATGTTTTACTGTTTCTAATGTTATGTGTGCATAGTTCCCATAGAATATTCAAATAATAAATAATAATAATGTAGTATTTTTAGCACAAAATTTCGGTATAACATTGTCTTAAAGAGATGTTAAGGAGGAGACGGCAAGGAAAAAAAGGGGACGGTAACGGAAAAAGGGACGAAGAGGAAAATCACCACCTATTTTTAGGCAAATCATGTTAAGACTAAGTGATAGCCACAATGTTAATTGATTTTTAGCACCAGTTATTTACATTAATTAAATAATAATCATAAAATAATTTACCTCGAAAAGTGCAGGAAAAAACTTTGGGGACGGTAAGACAACCAATAAAACCACGATGCCTAAAATTGATATTCAAATTCTGCAGTAAATTTTCTGTCAAATAATTTCAGCCATTATTTCTCTAGCATACTTCTCCATGAGAAAAAAAGTTGAAAAAAATTCTGTGGCTGCATCTGAAGTGATTTTCTGTATAATTTTAGCAAGGCGGACGGTGAGGAATATAAATTCCAGGGACAAAGTTAAAAAAATAATGTCAGCCGTAAAAATGTGTGCAGGGTAATTTTTTGCTACATTTTTATATAAAACAATAGCTCCAATTTCGGAAAAAAATTACATGATGTTATAGTGATAACAAATTTTGGATTTTTTTTTTCTTTTTCCTTGTGTGTATTTCTGTAAACGAAATATAATAGTTACATATTTGATTTGCTGAGTTGTGTACACAAGTTGTGCATATACATGAGGCATTCTCACAAAATTTTAACTTTCAGGAATAAAAATCTGGTGAATTTAAATTAAATAAAATAACATTTTAAACTTATAGATGAATGCTTCAATGATTTAAAGTAAAGAAAAAACGGTTAGAAGGTACGATTTTTTTATTTACTGAGGTTTAAGTCAAACTTGCAAGTTTAATTTTCCTAACTTTTTATTTTCTTCTAATGTTTTACTTATAATGAGTTTGCATAGTTCTCACAGAACATTCAAATAATAAATAATAACAATATAGTATTTTTAGCACAAAATTTTGGTATAACATTGTCTTAAAGAGATGTTAAGGAAAAGACGGTAAGGAAAAAAAATGGGGTGGACGGTAACGGAAAAAGGGACGGTAAGGAAAATCACCACCTATTTTTAGGCAAATCATGTTAAGACTAAGTGATATCCACAATGTTCATTGATTTTTAGCAACAGTTATTTACATTATATTAAATAATAATAATAAAATATTTTACCTCGAAATGTGCAGGAAAAAACCTTGGGGACAGTAAGTGTACCAATAAAGCCAAGATGCCTAAAATTGATATTTAAATGATGATTTAAATTCTGCAGTAAATTTTCAGTCAAAGAATTTTAGCTATTCTTTCTCTAGAATACTTCTCCATAAGAAAAAAGTTGAAAAAATTCCGTGACTGCATCAGAAATGATTTTCTGTATAATTTTAGCAATACGGGCGGTAAGGAATCTAAAATCCAGGGACAAAGTTCAAAAAGTAATATTACCCGTAAAAATGTGTGCAGGTGAAAAATATGTGAGAATACCTCATATATATAAAACAGAAATCAACTTAAAAAATTATTAAAATTTTACGTTAATGAATTTACAATTTTATACAAAAGCCATCTGTTTCGTCTTGAATCAAAAATAAATAACAATTTAAGAGGAGGATAATTTGATAATAAAAATTAAATAGATAATTTAGAAATTTAGGGAAATGTATTTACATATATTATAAATGAATTATTTTCTTAAATACTTTCTAACTTTTACAATATTGTACGAACTTATTACTTCACTGTAAGTATTGCACTACAAAAGAAAAAAAAAGGTAGAATACGACTTTATCTTTAAAATGATTTTTTTAAATTAGTTTTATTATTTTTTTTTTCAATCTTGCCATTTAAGCATAGAAAAATGAAACATATTAAAATAGAATAAAACATAATCTCTTAAAATCTAATGCATATTTTTTTTTTTTTTTTTTTTATAATACAAAAGAAAGAAATATATACATTTTAGCTATAACTCATTAAGCGAAGACAACTATTTTTAGTGTCAATGTGTATCTTTTGAAGAAAATCAATAGATTAAGAAGATAGAATGCGAAAGAATTTCCTAGAACATTTAAATTTGCTGTATGATTGAAGAAAAAAACTTAATCTATACATCGTTCTTTGTTCTGGAAAAAAATCTTTATCAAATATTTTATAATAGTCCAGTCAAATTGTCAGAAAATTGGGCCGATAGATGCAAAAATTCTGCTAGAAGATTTTATGTTTTTAAAGTGTTTATGGGGATGCTAATAACAGGAATTAATTGTTTCCCAACAAAATATCTCGAGGCTAAACTTTGTGAAGCCAAAAAACCACGAAATTTTCGGACTTTTTTCAGTTTTTTGCCTATAACTCGAAAATTATAAAATTTTTGTGTACCATACTTAATTACAAAAAGAAAGAAAAGTAAATTCTCTACAAAGTTCATACTAAAAACGTTTTTCTAAACCCATTATTAAGCGCGCTACAACTTTTTGAAAATAGCACATTTTTTTCAACTTCATAGAAAGTGACCTATTTTTCGCCTCCCATCCCTAAAAAAATTTCTTTTCATCACTAACTGTGGAAATGAAATGCACCTATTGATGAATAAGTAAGAAGGCAAATTTTTAAGAAGGTTAGGCAGAAGGTAGGGTTGCCAGATAGTACGTTTTTCTCGTACGTTATACGTTTTTAGTATTTTTTAGGTCTATAGCGCTTTTTAGGTATTAGGTGTACGTTTAAATGTGTCCGCACAACGTTTTCTTCCATTTTTCTACCCCATCCCACTTTTGATAGTTTAAAAAATATTTTTTTCAGTTTACTCTAAAATTTCACCTTTTGCCAAAAATAAGTTATGGATATGCGCATCAAATGTAAAAACGGCTTGTTTTAGATCAGTAATACAAAAATCTTGGGTGAGTTGTGTAATATTAAGTGCGCATTTGCTGTTGAAATAGATCAAGTGAACTCTACCTTATTATAGATAAATATCTACATTATAAAATTTTTTATTTAGTCTAACTGTATCATAAGTTTAGATATTTTGTTTGATTTATTATCACCTTTTATGCTTAACCATTAAACGTCCAGCCTGATACATTCATGGGCAATTTGTCCGTGATTGTATCGGGCGCGATGATTACAAGGTTAAATACAAATATTTATTTTTGTAGGGTGTCCATTGCTAAAATTTTCCTAATTATTAAATTGCAGGATGGTCTGATTTATCTTTATTCTTACAATTCAATTACTTTTTCATTCATAATTGGATAAGACTGCAAAATTAGTTTTAAAATGTTAACAGAATAATGCAATACAAATGCAGTTAGAGAATAATGATTAGATCGATTAATTAATAATAACCACTTTTTAAAGAAATTCGTTAACGAAAACATTACTGGCGCATTCAATATAGTTTAGCATGATACGAAAAAGAACGATAGTGCGATAAAATAAAAACAAACCAGTGTCAATCAAAATCTTCGTTTTTTCTGAGATAAATCTGGCAACCTTAGCAGAAGGACGATATCCGGCAACCCTAGCAGAAAGACAGT
Organism: Maratus speciosus; assembly: GCA_963932465.1. Taxonomy (NCBI): domain Eukaryota; kingdom Metazoa; phylum Arthropoda; class Arachnida; order Araneae; family Salticidae; genus Maratus; species Maratus speciosus. The sequence goes on along the minus strand of OZ010788.1, from coordinate 293,405,895 downwards.
TACGAAGGGAGGGGGGTGGCAGGGGATAATAATAGGGAATGCAGTTGGAAGATAGCGGTCACGTGACTTTCCGACGCAGGTGTTCTTTCTTAAAGACTCACCCTTCCCTCTCTACACTGGTCTGGTATCTTACTATTCAGTTTATTGCGCGTCTGCTTCTCGTGCAGTAGTGAAAAATGAGCGAGCCCGATCCAAAATTGTGTTTCGTTTGCCAAACGACTTCAAATCGTGATACACGCATTGTGACCCAGAAAGGACTTGCCAAGCTCTTTGAATGTTGCGTTCAACGTCAGAATAAGCCTCGAAATGTTTCCTTCAAATTTATTGTTAAAAGTTATATTTCTTACATTCAGAAAAATTTTGGATCACAGGTCGCAGTTGTGTTCGATGGATATCCATCTGAGGGAGAACAGAATGGAACGAAAAGTGCAGAAAGAGCACGTCGATCTAGAATGCACACTTCTACTGAAGTCATAGTTGCAGCAGAAATGTTAAGCACAGTGCCTCAAGACAAATTTCTAGCCAATGACAGAAACAAGAACCGCTTCATTTCACTGCTTAAAACAGAGCTTCAAAATAACAGAATTCAAGTTGACCAGGCAGAAGAAGACGCTGATGTCATGATTGTTACCTTAGCCATTTCAAGAGCCAAAGCCTTTGAAAGTATCGTAATTGTCGGAGAGGATATTGATATTCTCGCGATCATGACAAGCTTGGGATATCAACACAAAAATCTGTTTTTCCAAAAACCAGGAAGAGGAAGCATCGAAACAAAGTGGTTTTCAACCAATTCTTACAAACACAATCACAACAATGTTCTTTTCACTCATGCAATCAGTGGATGCGATACAACATCTGCTCTTTTTGGGCAAGGAAAGTCAAAGTTTTGTAACACTTTAAAAAAACATAAGCAGCTTGAGGAAGTATCATGTGTTTTTAATAAACCAGAGTCTACCCGTCAAGAAATCATCAAGGCTGGAGAGAAATTCCTTATTGCACTATACAGTGGATGCGTAGATACCACGCAGACATTGAACAGTTTGAGGTTCCAGTTATTTGCTAAATCAGCCACAAAAAGCAAAGTTCATCTTGCAAGGCTGCCACCGACGCAAGAGGCTGCGCAGCATCATTTCCTAAGATGTTATCATCAGGTACAAGCTTGACTAGGAAACAACATGCCCCCTGAAGAATGGGGGTGGGTTCGCAGGTCTGACGGTCTTTTTCAGCCAGTTCAAATGTACCAAAACCCAGCACCTGAATCCTTGCTGCATGTTGTCTCATGTAGCTGTAAAAAAGGGTGCACCAAGGCATGCTCTTGCCAAAAATCAGGACTCAAATGCTCGGCAATTTGCAAAAACTGTAACGGGGTCAACTGTGAAAATGTGGATGATATTATTTATGCAGAAGAAGAGGATTATGAAGCTGATACCTGGGAAACCATCGACCAAACCAGCAACGTCGATGACTTTCGCAGCCAGGATGATGATGTCGCAACAAGCTCAAAGCAGTTCAAAGCTGTTGAAGATCATGCAGCCTGCTCCTTTGCTTCTCAAGCTGAGGTTGACGAACCAAACTCATCAACCCGCAAGCGCTCCAGACGTTACTAAATCCATTAAAGATGTTACTGTAAGCATTTTTTTACTTACATTCATGCAACCTACATTCATAATACCTACTATTATTGTTCTCACCTTAAGTTGTAAATACAAAAACAAATTACAATGTTGTCAATTTTTTACGGTTTTACCATTGTAATTAATCATTATTACTATCATGCAAATACCTGTAATATAAAAAGTTACATTAAAGAGGATAAAAGAAATAAAAATGGTCTCAAATGTTGGTATTTGCGATTTTTTCACAAAGTTAGAAAAAAAGTATCATTTTCAGGAAGCTGTAGCGCGTTTAATAATGGATTTAGAAAAAGACTTTTACAATGAAATTTGTAGAGAATTTAATGTTCTTTCTTTTTGTAATTGAGTATGGTACACAAAAATTTTGTAATTTTTGAGTTATAGGCAAAAAACTGAAAAAAGTCCGAAAATTTCGTGGTTTTTTGGCTTCACAAAGTTTAGCCTCGAGATATTTTGTTGGGAAACAATTAATTCCTGTTATTAGCATCCCCATAAACAGTTTAAAAACATAAAATCTTCTAGCAGAATTTTTGCATCTATTTTTGACAATTTGACTGGACTATAATTCTTCCATTAATCTTTTTTATTAGCATGCATATAAAAAATTGTTTCTCTTCAAGAAAATAGCTTTTCTTTAGAAAATATATATAATAAAAGAAACACTAAATGTAGTCTGAGAAATGTATTTGAATAATGTCAAAAGAAACATGAACTTTTGTTCATAACTAATTAATGTTAGTTTAAAAGTATCTTATATCTGATATCTTAAAAATAGAGATAATTTAAATCAAAAAGCATTAAATTATCTTTATATGTATTTTTGTGATTATGTTTAATCATTTAAGATTGCTTCATTAATTGTTGTGTAAGAAATCCTTTTTTTAAAACGTGTCCAATATGTCCTAGAAATATATTTTTTTATAATTTTTTTTTTCCAAAGAATTATATTTTAACTTATATTTTGATAAATAAAAGTTAAATGAATAAACAAATAAATTATGATATTTCATAAAATTTACATGCCTTTTCTTTAATCAAACTTTATGTGAAATTGCAATATTTATTAAAAATAATACTGTTAAGTATAATCAAGATAATTTTATTTTGATAGTTAAATTTTTACTACGTATTTATTATTTCTTTAAACGATATTTTAAATAATATTTGTTTGCTCTTATTACCTGCTCCAGTACGAAATATTCTTTACAATCCTTCTCTCTCTCACTCTCTATCTATCAATTTATTTACGTATATAAATATACATGATGACGTAAGTTAGAAACGTGCCGTATTCAGTGTATCAAATTTTAAAAAATCGCGAATAACCTCTAACTGCGTCCATTGCTTTTCATTGTAAATCAAGATTTTAAAATGCCAGAAATGCATGATGAAAGTTCTTTTTTTGCAGATAGCAGGGGTTTTTCTGTGCAGGGATACTAATAGAATAGATTTATAGAGATAATAAAATTTTTTTAACTTTAGATAAGCTGAGTTTTGAAACGCATTTCATCATACATATGTATACATTCTTATATTAAAAAAAAAAAAAAAGTCGAAATGTGAATTTAGCGCATCAAAAATGCGTGCTTAATAAGTAAAAAAAAAAATTACAAATATTCATTGAAAGTAAATGTGCTTTATTTATGAATCATTCCCTAACACAATCTAAGTCTTTTTTATTGTAAAAATACTATTTGTTCCTTATATTTTAAAGAATAAAATATTATTTATTTCTTCATTTCTTATTTGCGTTTTTAACAACTGGGTCATTAAGGGCAAAATGGCTGAACGATTAATTTATTCTGCTCATAAATCTAAAGATTCAAAACACAGAATTTAACATTGCATGGTGGTAAATGGAACATTTCTGGATGATAAATATAAGAAGCAGCACATAATTCTGCTGAATTTAGTATGGGTGACGCATTGAGTGTGAAATCTTATGTTTGCTAAGCGTTGTAAAGCTATTATTTGTATTTTATCTAAATGTACAAACATTTGTTAGTAATATTCATAATAAACGAGTAATTCTCGCCTATATAGGGTTCCGTACAATACATATATTAATTAGTAACTGTATTACTACAAAAAAAATCGTTGCTAAAAGAATAATAAGGCTTTCTAAAAAACTATACAACGTAGGATTGGGTGTAGATGCATATACTAGAAAAATATAAACGGATATAACATGAAAGTTCAGAGAGATATGAATCCTAAATAGTATCAAATATTGCTATTCTGTATATCGCTTTTTTTAATCTTATTTTAATCTGCTTATGATAAATTTAATTCGAGGTTGACAATAAAAGTAGTGCATATTTAAACTTTATTTTTTATTTCATAAACCCAAATTTAGAGTAGTAATATTTTTTTCTTTTTACAGTGTACATAAAACAAAATCCTTGTTCAAAGTTTAAACTTTAAGGCATTGTGCTAAGCGCGCTTCAAAAGGTGGTCGCAAAGTTTCAACGCCATCTTGGTTCGTGCGGTGTTTTTCCAGATAGCTTTTCAATTAACCGTTAAATACACGGTCGGAGCATTAAGAGAGACACTCAATGCAGACTAATCGCGATTCCGATAATAATTATGTGATTAGTTCAATTAAGTTTGTTTTTAACAGTTTGGCATTTATTGCTTTTATACTACTACTGGGCATTATATTACACAAATATATCATTAAAAGTTGTTATCCAGGATTTAAAAGCCGATGGCGCATAGAGCACGCCGCCAGTATCTTAATGTATGCCCAAACTGTCCGTGTCTTTAAGGGTTAATATCTCAGCTAATTAACGATTTTTTTTCGAAATCATTACCAACGATCTTTACATACTTCTGCAGCGATAAATACCTCAAGATCTCCTCAACTCTTCTGCTTAACGGCCGCAAATCGAAATTTGTGTTTCTTCGATTTCGAAAATTCGATTTTCTAAAAAACTCTGTGACCTAGAATAATTGCTATAGATTTCCTGAAAGGTTTAAATTAACTTCTACTACCGCTAATTTTTTACCGGAAACAATACATATAGATATATTTTCAAGCAACTGTATTAGTCCATCTAAATTTTTCATATATAAATTTGTGAATGTATAGAAATCTATAAACATGTGGGTCAATAGCATTTATTACTTCAGCGAATTTGAACTTTCCTCGTTCCCTGGATTACGAGTAAAATAGCTGTGACAGACAGACATAGGAGTGATCTTATAATGGTTCCTTTTTTAATTTTTAAATATGGAACCCTAAAATTGACACTTTTCGCCACAAATATATTTTATTTCATGTACTTTAAGCGCATTTTAGAAGTTTTTAGCATTTTAAAAAGCGACAATCGCTACCTGGTATTCAATATTTTTGTCTTTTTAAATTACAACAGGCGTGTTATGATACACTGAGAAAAATTACTCTTTCAAATCTGAGTAAGCCTATGCTTTCATTTTGTTACGAAACTTTTTGTTTCAAATATAAAGACCCAATTTTTTCAGTTCTGAAATACCAGAAATACTCAGTTTAAATAAAAAATTACTTATCATTCCTTAAACATAGTAAATTTTACCATGGTAGTTGAATTTATTCATATTATTTCATTTATTATGATTTCGAACGAAAAGCTCCTTTCAGTAATAATTTATAGCATGAAATGTGGCGAACTACATTTTTATCCTGTTCGCGGAAGAACTCTTAAAAGCCGTCGTAATATAATCGGGAAAGCGTAAATTTTATCCTTCAGCCTTCGAAATCGAAGAACGGATGAATTTGTTAAGGAAAGACTTCGCAGGTGGAATTTGACAACCATCAATAATATATAAATACAAACACCATGCATAATCGTGAATAAACATCATGAATAAAGCGTTATGTGCTCATGTTTGAGTATGTCCATGTTTTCAGAAATGAGTACACTATGACGCAAAAGTTTAGACAATGAAGAAATTCTTACATACTTTGAAAAATATTTATTCAATTTTCAAATCACTGCTTGAAATTAATGTGCTGTACATATAAACAATATTTATAACAAAGAAAAGTGGAATTGTGCATATTGCAATAAATTAAATGGGAACAAAAATAAACTGCTGTCTCAAAAGTTTAGACACAAATTAAATAAAATCGAAATAAACAATTTTTAAAACCTGGTTGCGCATCCATGCTTATGTATTACGTCATATACACGAGATTGCATGGAAGAAACTAAATCTTGCACAGTTTGTGGATCGATATCGTACCATGCATTCTCAATAGATGTCTTAAGTTCCTTTTCAGAAGAGTATTGTCTAGCGTTGCTATAAACTTTGCGACACATGATGCTCCAAAGGTTTTCTATAGGGTTAAGATCTGGGCTACATGCTGGCCAGTCGAGAACTCTTATATTATGGGAATTAAACCAAGATTTTGAATGTTTTGCCGTGTGAATTGAAGCATTGTCTTGCTGAAATTCCCACTGAGGACCCCCTAGAAGCTCAGCAAATGGCAGTAGGTTTTCTTCTAATGTCTGTGTATAATGCTGTGAAGTTTGGCGACCACTGGTGAAGGTCAGAGATACTTGTCCATTATAGCAAAAGGCTGCCCAAACCATCACCGAGCCCCCTCCTTGTCTGCGACTAAAAAAACGTCGAGGTTCCTTCCGCAAGTCATGCCAATACGATAAACAACCATCTGGACCATCCAGATTCCACTTTTTTTCATCGCTAAATATGACTGACTGCCATTTCTCTCCATATGACATATGCTTTCGAGTCCACATAAGTCTTTGTAACTTATGATATGGTTTCAGAGCTGGTTTCTTCTGCATTTTGCTATAAACGATTGTTCCTTTTTCCAAAATTCGTCTACGAATCGTATCTTTTGATACAGAGAGTCCCGATGAGCTTTGAACTCCACGTACGCTCATTTGTTGAGTACTCGCTAGTCTTTGTATCAGGCGATCCTCTCGTACATTTGTCACACGTGGCCTCCCAGACCGACATTTTGCTTTATATTCGGAACCACTCGATAAAACTCGATAAATAGATTTTTTTGACCTATTAATAATAGCAGAAATTTCAGAAACGCTCTTCCCTTCACCTTTCAACTGCCAAATCCTTGAAACCTCATTCACTTGAATTTCTTTAGCTCTCGGCATGTCGACTATGAAGCGCAATCATTTGCAGAACTTAAGTACTCCAAATTTGTGACATCATCGATTCTAAATTTGCATATGCCAGCGAATATTCAAAGAAATTTAGAATAGTGTCTAAACTTTTGCGACAAGCACATTTGAATTTTTATGAAAAAAATTAGTATTATAGCAAATAAAACGACTGTCTTTTGTACATAGCATTTTAAATCAGTTTTTGAATATATTTACAGGTTTTTGTAATTCTGACGTCATAATTCTACATTTTAAAGCTGAATGACGTCATTGTCTAAACTTTTGTGTCATAGTGTATATACATATTTCAAACTTGAGTAATTTTGATTCGGGGCCATTTTGACTATGCGACATACTCAGATTTGAGTATTTTTTTACTCAGTTTTGAAAATGTCGTTTTTAGAGTGTATGCACTAAACAACTACAGAAGGCAATTTTCAAATTTTTGTCCCATTACATTTTAATTATGACTCATTATAGGCTATATTTTCACAGAATTTTCAGCAAATTGTTTTACTCAAAAATCTTTCCTACGTTTTCTACATATTAAATCAATTTTTTAAAAAAATACAAACACTTACTGTGAGTGAATAAATTAGCAAAAATATTTCAGTAAAAAAGGGTATCTCTATATTTTTGCAATACGTTTAAAATTTGTCCAAAGTTGTGGTAGAGAGTTTTTGGATATAAGGAATATCGTGTTATATACATTCAAAAGGGAAAAGGAATACCAGAAAACGGTTTTGAAATATGGAAGTCATGTCTAATCCAAAATCGTGAAAGTCACTTTAATCGTACTATGTTACTACGTACTATGTTAACTACTTTAATCGTTACTATGACAATTTTGACTCTGTGTTACTATTTAATTCATAAACTAGGCTTAATAATTCACCGAACCACATTTCTTTTCTTTCAATGTACATTAACAACATATTTAAAATAATAATTACTCTTAGATTATTTTATACAATAAGTTTTCGAAATCAGCAAAAGTACATACAAACGAGAAGAAGTGTATACAAATATATCCTAAAGAGAACAAAAACTCGTACCGATACTTATTTTTAGGGTTCCGTACTTAAAAAATAAAAACGAAACCATTATAAGAACACTCCCGTGTCTATTTGTCCGTTTGTCACAGCCATTTTACTCATAAACTATGGAACGCGGAATGTTCAAATTGGCTGAAGTAATAAAGGCTATTGACCCACACATTTATAGATTATTTACCATCCACAAATATATTTGGGAAAGATGTAGAGGAGCTGAATAAGTTAATTGAAAAAAATATCTGTTCTTCGTATATCTTGTGAAAGCTTTAGTAACACAAAAATTCATTTCTTTTAATTTTACGAAATATATTTTCAGAGATATCGTTGAAAATGTAATACAAAAATGTGTCCCTCATCCCGTATATTTACAACTACACTAAAATAAATTTAAAAAAAAATAGGGATAGTAGAAGTTAACTTAAACCTTACAGTAAAACTATAGCGATTACCCTAGGTCACATAGTTTTTGAGAAAATCGCATTTTTCCGTTACACACAAATTTCGATTTGCGGACGTTCGAATGATTGTTGATAATGATTTTTTTTAATGTCGTTAATTAGTCGATATATTAACCTTTAAAGGCACGGACGGTTTGCACATACATAAAGGTCGGCGTACCCTATGCACCATCGGCTTTTAAAACCTAGTTAAAAACTTTTAATTATATATTGCTGTAAAGTAATGCGCAGTTACTAATTCATATATTTGTTGCACGGAACCGTCTGTGTGCGAGTAATATTCGCACGTGTCCGGTTTATTTTTTATTTAATATTAACATCCGAAACATTACTTGGAAACACAATTTTAATTTTTTTGAAGTATCGTTTAATTTAATCGTTACCAGTAAGAAACATAAAATATTACAAATAAATTAATACGATTTCCTTATTCTTAATTTTAGACTAATTTCATAATTATTTAATATAAATAAAATAATGCATCGAGACAATTAAACACAATAATATAAGGAACGTCTAATTTTTGATAGGTGGAATGTTCACTTTTAAAAACGATCTAAGCTTAATGACTTCATGTATAAATGTGGCACAGTTACTATTTTTCTTTTAAACGAAACCAATATACCACTGTCGCTCAAAATTTGCATAAAAGGAATAATACACCAGTCAAATTGGATTTCTTTCTTGGATATTTATATAATGATGAGAACATATCTACTGGGGATTACGATACGATTAAGATAACGATAGAAATAAGTATCGTTTCTTATTTTTCTGAACGTAATTTTCCTTTTTCACTGAATTTTACTGCGTTCGTGCTTTGATGAAGGGCCAAGTCTCCCATTAAGTTAAATATCCTCTTTTGAACCATTTTATTTTATAACAATAGAAATGATTGCTCAATGCATTTTCTACGGAGTGCCATTAAAAGTCTTTTGTTCAATTTTTCTATGCGTATGGTTGTAATGTCTTTTGATGTTTTGAAAAAATAAATGTAGATATGCATCTTTAAAAATCGAGCAATAATTATTGTACTTCCGAAGTTTACATAGTTATGAATGTTGTTTGATTAATTTAGCTACTGAACTTCTTTATTCTTTTAGAGTTTAATTATAACATTTCAGGATAATTAGCGACAACAAATTAGGCTAGAAAGAAATGAGAAGAAAAGTAATTTACTAAAGTCACACGCGATTAAGATCTTAAGCTTAAAAGATCTTTTCTCGGATATTTTGATCGGCATTCTTTTTTTATATATTTCAAGTATAACGCTTAAAGATTGCGTTTTGTTTCTGAAATAAATATTCTTTATTTATAAGAATAATGTTACGCGATTTCAACAAATAACACAACTTTGTATAAAGTTCAATTATAAAACTGCGTTTTTTTTTTTTTTTTTGATTGTTGTTTTTTAAAATCTAAATGTAAGATTTAAGGGAAACACGACTCTGACGCATTGAAATTCAAGGCTTTTCAGGGATCTTTTTTTTAATAAAATACGAAGTGTTTATAATAATATATCTAAACGGAGTTGACACACCGGGTATTCTAAGAGGGACTGGCTGATTTTAAAATTCAATGACTTGCAAATGGTGACAGCTATGAATAGAATTCTTGGAGGAGGGTTATGTAAGATGTCAGGAAATTGTTTACTGCAATTCTCGATTTTAGTTTAAAATAGTAGTGATAGATGGCACTGCAAGCAATAGGCGCTAAATGGGAGCCCGATTTTTGCACACCTTTTCTCTCAGTATTATTGCAAAAGAAAAAGGTTAAATATATAGAGTGGGTCTATAAGACAGAAGGACAGAATCACCCAACCGGGGCGCCCACCAAATTTGGCATAGGCTCAATGCCCCGGAGGAAAAATCCCCTCTACCATCCACGACCACACAGCTCAGGAAACGGTCCCGGAAAAACAGCGGCAATGAATAAAATAATTTTTCGACAGAATCAGCGAAATTCGCTGAAGATAACCATAAAATAAGTGCATGGGCCAACTTGGCACTGAAAATATGAAATCAAAATTTACAAAACAAATTTTACAGATGGCACAGACATACCTGCGCTGTGACGATAACTAAAAACAACTTGAAAGGTTTCTCTAAACAAAGCCTCTTAACTCAAAAAAAAAAGGTTTAATTAGTGCATGACAAAATTCTATAAAGCTATGCTTAATGTACACATTTTTAAACAGGTATAGTCCCTGAACGGAGAATAAGTCTATATAGAACATCATAGCTCACTACTTGATACATGAAAAGTAGATGTCCAACAGTCCTCAGTTAGCCAAAACTTGTAGACCGTATATAAGACTGAGAACCACTCCATATATTTAACCTCCTTCTTTTGTATCAATACTGAGAGAAGAGAGATGCCAAAAATCGCGCTCATATTTAGAGCCTATTACTTTCAGCGTCATCTATCGCTGCTATTTTAAACTAAAATCGAGAATTGCAGTAAAAAAAATCCTATTATCTTACATAAACCTCCTACAAGAATTTTTTTAATAGCTGTCACCATTGCAAGTTATTGAATTTTAAAATCGATCAATCCATTTTAGAACAACAGGTATACCTACAATAGAAATATATATTTATTTTTTTTTAGTTGGTGTAATATGTGTCTTGACAGTTAATAGGCAGAGGCCTTGTAATAAAGGGAGTACCGCAATGGTCACATAAACTCACTGAACACTAAATTCAGATCAATAAGACGAGAACTTTAGTTATTTTGTACAAAAGCTATTGAAATACGTTAGCGTTTTTAAATTCAGGGGGGAAAAAGGACATAAAGTTTCTGTTACTCTTTGTTCGCTGTGGAACGGTCTATTGCTATAGATCCAAAATTGCCCTCTTACTTTCAATATTGAATTCTAACTAATAAAATATTACTTCTGTGTTTAAAGAGTTTTAAAAGGACAAAAAAAAAAATCTTTTTTTTTTTTAAATCCATCACAGTGGTTATAGATTTTAACTCTCCTTTTTGGCGTTTTAAGATGTTAAAATGACAAAAACTACTACTAAATATTCTTCTATGCTCTCTGCAGCTTGGAAAAAATTGTTCACGCCTACCATATAATTTTTATATTTTTAAATTAAACTTTTGGTATTAATATATATATATATATATATATATATATTATTATTATTATTATTATTATTATTATTATTATTAATCACTTATTATTCATTAGTGTTATGATTAATTTGTTTATATTATTTTCTAATTGCTAATTTTATTTTATTTTATTATGTTTTATTTTATATATTTGTATTTTTGACTTAGTTTTTATGAAATTGTTCCATTATTCTTCTGCTGGTTTGTGCACTGCTCTTTGGGTAATCTGCTTTGGGTTTTGCTCTTGTGTGATTGGCTGATGCCTTCTTCTTTCCTATTGGCTGTTTCTTCAACATGTTCCTTTCCCTTATGTGTTCTCTGTCAGTCTTGCTGTTGTTTTCAAAGTAATACTAGTAGTGTGCCTGATTAAAAAATGCTATTTCTTTCGAAAGGTTTTGCACATTTATTAGAATTTTTATGATGTTTTTAAGAATTATTTTTTATCTTATCATTTTAAGATGCTTTGCCATTTCGTTATTATATAACTACGTAGCACCTATAGTCGTCGTCTGGTCCGTCCGTCTGTCTGCATAAAACAGCGCAAAATCGACTGAATCGAATGATTTGAAATTTAATATATATAATCGTTACATAATTTTGTGCAGTCATTTCATATTTTATGAAAATCGAATCTAAATTTGGAAATATATTAATAAAAGTTTTCTTCATTATATTAAATCCTATCATACGTCATTAATTCAATGATATCCCATGATAGGTAACGATTCTAGGTTGCCATGGCGATTACGTCATACTTAAGATGAAGTCATATTATTTCTATATTACTTAATTTATTATATATAATCGTAATAAATTTTGTATTCATGTGTTTTTGCATAAGAGGCAACAGCTATTGCACCAAGATCTGAATATTTATAAAACTAGTCATATACGAACGTTCCTCATTTACCACGTTTGACGTACAATTTCCGACTTGTTTGTTATTATAATTATATTCCATTGGAAGTAAATCGATGTTTTCAAGAAATCATTGCTTTTGAAATTGGGTTAAGTGCATGGGTGCATGCCAAAACCATGATTTTTTTTTTTTTTTTTTTTTTTTTTTTTTTTTTTTTTTTTTTTTTTTTTTTATTATTACTTCGCACGGTTAGTCATTATTTTAATTTAAATTTACACGAAATACGACCCCAAAAATGCAAAATAATTCGGAACATTTTAAAATAATATTTTTCACGGATATAGTCAAATTCGGTTAATACGAGTCCTGCTAGTACGAGGTCACGATTAAAACAAATAATTTGCACATTCAGAAAGGTTCGTCATTTAAACTGTATTAAGATTTTACCTCTTATTACGAGCTACAAAATTTGGATCACGGTTGATACCAACAAATATTGATCATTTCAATTTGAATTTCTGTGATAAGTAGGATAGAAATAATAAAGGAATGACTTCACGGGACTGCAAGATCCACAGCGCGCGTCACTGTTCATTGAATTTCCGCTTCACAATTCTTCCTTCATTGTTTTCTATTGCAATAGTGAAAGAAAAATGTTCCCAAAGATACAATCACTGCCCAAAAAGACGCTCTTTTGTTAATCATGTTGACGTCATTTTATTCCTTTCTTAACAATGGAATCCACCTTCTACACTGACGGTATATGCTTTATGATTGCGTTAGTGTATTTCGTTTATGCCCTACTAGACGTTAGCAGCTGGGAAGCTCGGTTCGCAAGCAACGAATCAGACACTGCAAATAGTAGCGCTTTGCTGGTAGAAACTTGCTGGAAAAAATGCTTGACATGTTTTAATTAGCACAGAGATTTATAATATTAAATTAAATTTAGCATATAACTACTTAGAGAAATTAACAATAGTTGTGAATTTAATTATGTGAGTATTTTTTATTACCTTCCCGGGTATTACGTGTAAATGTTAATACAAAGCCATTTATAATGCCCTTGCTTCTCGTACTAACCGAGTTGTCGTTGTCTATTTCTCGCACCCGTGATAATGCCAGGCTGAAGATTTAATACCTAACTGACACCAGAAAAAGTTAATTGGCATTTCCATATGAAGTTTTATAAAATTCGCTTTTGGGATATGTATGATTTGTACGATTTATGTTTGAGTAAATTATGGATATGCATATTTTTGTTTCACTTCAAACATACAACTAATTGCATATTTTATTTAGAAATCTTATTATACTCAATTTCTGCGATAAAAAAAAAGTACTTTTTGATGGCTTTCATAAATATTAAGCGATCCTTAATGGGTTAAATGAGCATTATTTTTATTAAAATCTAACTAATGTCTGTTTTTTTTTTTTTTTTTTTTTTTTTTTTTTTTTTTTTTCAAATACTATGTCCTACATGAACCGTTCGTTTTTTAAAAAGCTAATAAAGGGGAAAAAATTACTCAAATACACCAAAATCTCCAACGAATTATATTAGGCTTTAGAAACATATCCCAAAAGTAGTAAATATTTGTTATCAGCACAATAAATTTTTCTTGGCTATAATTTGGTAAGTAATATACAAACACAGTCACCTTTTTGTCTGAAAAAAACCGATTTTACAGTAATCATATTAATTATAACACAAAGAAAAAACACCTGCAATAATTAATAAATGAAAAAAATACATAAAAGAAAAACAATTTTAGCAAAAAATAAACTACCAGGAAACTTTTTTCTTCTAAAAATTATTGCAGGTTTTAAAAATTGCGTTCTTATATATATATATAGGTTTTATTTTAGGAGAGGGGATTAGTATTTAAATCTATTTTTTCTCTTTTTAGCCCCCAATATGCTACTTCTTTCGAGCAGCAATTAAAATGTCATCTCTAAAAAATAATTCTCCGTTATATAAGCCAGCTAGAAAACAAAGCAGATGTGGCATTGTACGCTTAAATACGGATAATCTCTACTGAAATTTTTTTAACTTCAAAGCATCGTAAATTTTCCATGTTCATACCGCAGTATAGCAATTTGTTTGAAAATTGTATCTCAATTCATTATTGAGAGGTTCATTTTTTAGGGTTTCGTTCATCTGACGAAACCCTATTCGTCTCGCTCCTCTGTCTGTCTGTCCGTCCGTCACAGAGCCAGTTCTCAGAAACTATACATGTTGGAAGCTTGAAATTTTGCATACTTATAGCTGAACACCACACATCATACGACAAGTCATACAATTTTGAAAAAGTCGTACATTTAACCCTTTGGGCTCCCACATGTGTATTTTAAACAATTCTTTCTCAGTGAGCCCCTAATTAGGTTGAAGGCGTGAAATTTTGCGTACTTATAGCTGGACACCTCAGATCAAACGACAAATCATAAAATTTTGAAAAAGACCTACATTTAACCCTTTGGGCTCCCCCATGTGTATTTTAAACAATTCTTTCAAAGTGAGCCCCTAATTAAGTTGGAGGCGTGAAATTTTGCATACTTATAACTGAACACCTCACATTAAACGACAAATCATAAAATTTTCAAAAAGTCGCACATTTAACCTTTTGGGTTCCCACGTGTGTATTTTAAACAATTCTTTCTAAGTCAGCCCCTATTTAAGTTGGATGCGTGAAATTTCGCATACTTATAGCTGAACACCTCATATAAAATGACAAATCATAAAATTTTGAAAAAGTCGTACATTGAAACCTTTGGGCTCCCACATGTGTATTTTAAACAATTCTTTCTCAGTGAACTCCTAATTAGGTTGAAGGCGTGAAATTTTACGTACTTATAGCTGGACACCTGAGATCAAACGACAAATCATAAAATTTTGAAAAAGACGTACATTTAACACTTTGGCTCCCCCATGTGTATTTTAAACAATTCTTTCAAAGTGAGCCCCTAATTAAGTTGGAGGCGTGAAATTTTGCATACTTATAACTGAACACCTCACATCAAACGACAAATCATAAAATTTTCAAAAAGTCGCATATTTAACCCTTTGGGTTCCCACATGTGTATTTTAAACAATTCTTTCTAAGTGAGCCCGTATTTAAGTTGGAGGCGTGAAATTTTGCATACTTATAGCTGAACACCTCACATCAAATGACAAACCATAAAATTTTGAAAAAGTCGTACATTTAATCCTTTGGGCTAACACATGTGTATTTAACAAAATTCTTTCTAAGTGAGCCCCTAATTAGGTTGGAAGAGTGAAATTTTCCACACTTATAGCTGAACACCTCACATCAAATGACAAACCATAAAATTTTGAAAAAGTCGTACATTTAACACTTTGGGCTCCCACATGTGTATTTTAAACAATTCTTTCTCAGTGAGCACCTAATTAGGTTGAAGGCGTGAAATTTTGCGTACTTATAGCTGGATACCTCAGATCAAACGACAAATCATAAAATTTTGAAAAAGTTATAAATTTAACCCTTTGTGTCTTACATGTGTATTTTAAACAATCCTTTCTAAGTGAACCCCTAATTAGGTTGGAGGCGTGAAATTTTGCATACTTATAGCTGAACACCTCACATCAAACGACAAGTCATAAAATTTTCAAAAAGGTGCACATTTAACCCTTTGGGCTCCCACATGTGTATTTAAGAAAATTCTTTCTAAGTGAGCCCCTAATTAGGTTGGAAGAGTGAAATTTTCCACACTTATAGCTGAACACATCACATCAAATGACAAACCAGAAAATTTTGAAAAAGTCGTACATTTAACACTTTGGGCTCCCACATGTGTATTTTAAACAACTCTTTCTAAGTGAGTCCCTAATTAGGTTGGAGGCGTGAAATTTTGCATACTTATAGCTGAACGTCTCACATCAAATGACAAACCATAAAATTTTGAAAAAGTCGTACATTTAACCCTTTGGGCTCCCACATGTGTATTTTAAACAATTCTTTCTAAGTGAGCCCCTAATTAGATTGGAGGCGTGAAATTTTGCATTCTTATAGCTGAACACCATCATGCGACAAATCACAAAATTTTGAAAATGTCGTACATTTAACCCCTTGGGTTCCCACATGCGTATTTTAAGCAATTCTTTCTAACTGAGCCCCTTATTAAATCGGAGATTTGAAATTTTGCATACTTACAGTAGAACACCCGAGGCCAGGCGACAAATCATAAAATCTTGAAAAAGTCTTACGTTCAACCCTTTGAGCTACCACATATGTATTTTAAGAAATTCTTTCTAAGAGAGCCCCTAATTAAGTTGGAGACATGAATTTTTCCATATGTATAGCTGAATACCTCAGACCACAAGACAAATCATAAAAATTTCAAAAAGTCTTATATTATTTACTCCTCCGGGCTCTAACTTGTGTATTTTAAACCATATTCCTAACCTCCGCCCTTTTCACTCGGGGAGCACTTTTCCAACTTTTGCCGACACCCCTTTGACCATTATTTCATATTATGCGCCATAGCCTTACATATTTAGTTCCACTTTTTACCGCCAGGGGCGCCTACTTATCTCGGGTGCTATGGGCCCAATCCCCTCGACTAATATATCTACGGATAGTATGTAAAATGGAATTTCGTTCGGATAGAGGTTTGTTTAGAATAGAGTGCGCCCTGGTTGCGAAATGTGAAACTAACAGATTTTTCAAAAGGATAAAGTGTTTTGAAAGGAATATTAAACGAAACCCTCTGTGCGATCTGTGATCACACTTACCCACTTGTTTGTAATTTTAAGCGCCATTTCATTAATTTTGGCAACAGAAATACTCCATTTCTGTAGAAAGTAAAGGAACAATAGTTGGAAAATAGTACATTATTATATATTTTTGTTGCCATTTTCCCATAATAACTGAAAAAAGTGTAATTAAAATGCGTACTTTTTTGAAAAAATATAAATGAAACATTTCTGATAAAACATGGAGCTATTATGAACTATATTTGATTTTAAGCATCCTTTTTAATGTTACAAACAAATGAAAGCATATGAATAATTAGATAGCTGATTTTTTTTTTTTTTTTTTTTTTTTTTTTTTTGTCATAACGACATCACTTTTTGCTGGATTTGTGTATTACTCTGCGATAGAGACGTCATATGCATACTTTCTGTAGATGTTTTTTAAGACTGGATCGTAAATGTAGAATTCTTAAGCGGATGCGAATGACGTCATTTTATATACAGTAAAAGTGTGTGTTTTATTTTTTTAAACTGAAACATGTTTTCTACTCTCTATATTTACATACGTATTTTTTTGGGATTCTTGTTGTTTCATTGGGGGCGATATTAAATTCTGAAAAATCAGAATTATTTTTTCTATTTTTCTTCTTTTTAGGTACTTCGTAATTATATAAATACGTAGCAACTATAGTCGTCGTTCGGTCCGTCTGTCTGTCCGGCTGTCTGCCTGTCTGTCCGCATATAACAGAGCAAAAACTACCCAACTGAATGGTCTGAAATTTTAAATATATAATTTTTTCAAACATTTGTCGATTCATTTCATATTTTATGAAAATCAGATGTATAGTTTAATTACAGAGACAGTCAAACGTTTTCCGTTACATTACGGCCAATGGGGAAAAAATATTTCACGTGCATTTTAATGATGGTACAGCCTTTTGAACAGAATGAAATTGATATGCACTTATTAAGTGCACTAAAATATACCTTCAGTTCAATATGCGGTGCAAAAAATATTTATAAAACTAGCTATAGTACGAACGCACCTCATTTGCCACGTTTGACGTGTAATTTCCAATTTGTATTTTTTACAAATGATGAGATCAATAGTTATTAAATGCGTTGTTATGGAAACGTACGAAATAAAACATGATAGCAGACAACATTTAATAAAATTAAAATACGAATATACATTATATCGTATTACTAAAACATTAGTTTAAAACTAGAGACATAAACAAGACAAAAAGGCCGTGACCAGATCATGTGGACATGTTAACATTCCTATTCATTCCTTTTTCGTTCATTCTTTTTTTTTTAAAGAAATAATGAAATATAATAGCTTTTAACTTAATCTTGCAAAATGATCGAAAATACTACCTCAAAACATTTACATAAAATGAAAGAAATAGCATATTTTTGCTGAATTCAATTCATTTTGATGTCTGATTTCAAAACATGAGAAGAGATAGATCAAAAACATCAAGCGCAATTTAAAAATTAATACAAATGTTCCAATTACATGCACCATTATCCTATACAAGATTTTGAATTCTTAATTCCCTAGCATAAAAATCGAACATTTTCAATGTATTCTCTAAAATAGTCATGAAAGTAAAATGTTTTAATATATTTAGTAGAAATAACAGGATTTCGCGTGACACAGTAATGCAAAAATATTACGACATTCCGTAAAAGGCGATTAGAATGTTGAAGGTTAAGCGAAAATAGTTGTATTTCACAGGTAAAAAAAAAAAAATGGAAGCAACCTAAAATAAAAAGAAATAAATGCTTATATATGTCTAGTGTGAAACGGAAAGCTTATTATTCAGAGTCAATACTCATACATTTTCGTGCTATTTTTTATTATTTTTTTTTATTTATTTTTTTTAGTTTACGTAATTTTTTGAAGAATACGTAAACTGTTATCCATTTTACGTAAATCATATAAAAAATATTGCGTTATTCTTTGTTATAATATAGCACTAATTTTAAAGGTATTATAAAGCACTTTCTCGTAACAATAACAATTGTTATATTAACTCGTAAAAAAATAAAACAGTAGATACTAAAAGTTATTTACTTAATTTATTGCCTTGGAAATCTGATATCACACAAAAAAAATTTATTGGGAGGGCACTTCTTAATTTATTTTATACTTAACAACATAGCTATTTTTTAAAAGTGGTGAGAATAATTCCTCAATCACATATAAAATAGCTTATAATGATGTTCCCTCTTTCTCGGGAGCTACTGAAATGATTTCAATAATTTTTAAAAATAGTTTTAGCAGCAACTGAAACAATAGCTTTATATAAAAACGAAAATATATATATAATATAATATATATATATATATATATATATATATATATATATATATATATATATATATATATATATATATATATATCTGAGATATTCAGTTACTATAATATTTTTTATTTTTATTTTTCCCGAGCAATCAACAAGCAGCTTAGCTTCATCCGAAACTATAAAAAAAGAATGAAATTGCTTCAGTAGTTCTTGAAAAAAAGAAAACATTGTTGGCAGCGTTTTTACATGTTTTCCTTTATTTTTATGCAAAATCGGGCAACTATTTTTCATTATTATTATTTCTTACAAAATGTCCCATTTACAGCTATCTACTGCCAAAACTATTTTTAAAAAGAGTTCAAGTCGCTTCAGTGGTTTCAGAAAGAAAGGTAAATCATTTCAGCTGTTTTACGTGTGATTTCACACCTGTTTGTCGCTTCTTAAATAAACTTAGGATTAATTCCATTCTTATTTGGGGAAAAGGAAAAATTTTAGCGGATTGTCAAGTTAATCTAATCTAGTAACGATAACAGTGAAATTTGGCAGTATTGGTGATTGCACCTCACAAATATTTCTAAATATATTTATTATTTTCAATAAATGTAAAGAGGGGGAAAATAAGTTCACATTTATAATATAAATATGATAATCAGCGGTATTTACTACAGGCGAAGTTGGGGAAATTTGTAATCTCAAATATGCGCAATGAAATTGCAAGTTAATTGCATGTAATTCCTTATAGTTACACACATTCAAACTCAGAAATTTCGTCAAATAATGAGATGGGGCCGAATCCGAGTACAGTGCTGCAAGAATTTTTTAAGATATATAATTTTAACTATAATTAATTACATGCAATTAAAATGTAATTACAAATTTCATCAACTCTGACTACAGGTATAGTTGGGTAATTCAAATTCATTTCATGCGGCCCCACAAGTTGGTTTCATAATTAAAAAAGTATATAAATACTTATAAACGTGCATCTTATATAATATGTAGCGTTGCAGACCTCGCGAATGTTTTTTAAAAATCGACACTTTGCTTGCACACTTTGATTACGATTGCCTGACAGTAGCTCGCAGGCATATCCCTCTCCTCTTTTTTTCTCAGCGATTGGCTGGTTAAAATCCTTTCCTTGTTATCCCTTCTTTATTTACTTACAAATGTATTTATGATCCCAATAAATATTTCCAATCTCACACACTCCTGAGTTACGGATTCGACTACTGGTTACAAGCAATACTAATCACTAATAAAGCAACATCTTTACTGCCAGTATCGCGTGGTAGGTATATCTCTGGCATAGAACTCTGCCCTGATATGTAATTTTTTTAAGATTGGCGATAAAGTCTAATTCAACCTCGCCCGCAGTCGCGTTATACGATGGATTCAGCTCCGGCTAAATTTTGTATCTTTTTTAAGCCTTTAATAAATGGATCGGGAGAAACATCTGCCCTCTACAGAAGTGGTTTACGCATCTAATTTGCATCTCAAAGGCAGTCATATCCGATACAAATAAGAAAAGATATAGGATCTCTACAATATTTTTTTTTGAATTATAACCCCAATTTTGGAGTAGAATATTAGGTCTACCATTAGGTCAACCATTATGTCTATCATCTTCATTTCAGGAAATACCGCTATTAGGTAATGCAACTTATCCACCCCGAGGACAAAATTAGAATGGTTGAAATTAATATTTACGTAGTATATCTATATAATACTAGTTCTTTATAAAATATAGACACATGATTGTAAAAATGTACGTGCGTACATTTTTACCGAGCTCACTTTGTAACATATTTTGGCTCTCACAAACATTTTATTGAGTTCTATTGTTTTAAACATTCAATATTTATTGTCATTTTTTTATTTGTCTTAATGAGAGCATCTATATAGGAATCCTTTTTAAACTTTTTTATTTAAAGATTTTCATGTCAAACCTTTTTTTTTTTTTTTTTTTTTTTTTTTTTTTTTTTTTTTTTTTCCATTGATTTTTCTTTATCTTAGTATTTTTTTTGTATTTGCTTTAGCTACTAGAAAATCTCCTTATTAATTCTAAGAATGGTTCAAAATGATAAAAAATTGACTACCAATATTTCCAAACAATGGTCATCGTGTAGCTTTCGGAAACATTTGGGAGAGAAATAGTTTTAGTGGTTGATTTCTCAACATTTGAATGAAAACTTCAAAGTAAAACTAAAAATATAGGTCGCTATTATGCACGCAGACTAATATCGACAGAATGTTCTCATTCAAAAACTAGATTCCCTTTATAAGAAAGTTGCTAGTCTTCTACAAAGTGACCACGCCGACCTCTGTCTACGATAGATTACAAAAAGTGAAATACCTATGAAAATCAATACCAACATCAGACAATTTCTGGTAAGGTTAATAAATGTATGACTATTACAAACCTAAAATAACAGAAAGTGCAAAATAATACAATCGCTCACTAACGTGAAGCAAATTTCAAATAATTATTGAATTGATTCCAACACCAGTAATCTCAAATTACAATATTATTCTGACAATCGTTAATGGCATATTATATGTAATAATTATTCTGTCATTGATAAATGTGCGGACTCCAACCTCAACTTTTAGACAGATTTCGGATGTAACAGAAATCACTTCTCCTTATATATTTTTCCTAATAGTTTAAACATTGAAATATACCGTAATATATCTTTTTAAAAGTGTCATACTAACTATAATAAAGAGTAGTGGAATGTGCTGTACCTTGATTATATATGTATCTTGGACCTACACAGTGTTTAGCTCTATCTATTGAATCTGTATAAAACTAATCGATGTAATAAATTATTTGAAAACAACGTTTAAACACACAATAAAAACAAGCAGATTTGACCATACGTATACGTTTCGTGAGTACTAGGACTCACATCCTCAGTGTAAAAACTATAAAAACTTTAAAAACAATATCCCCCCAACTACATGTACGGTGAAAAAAATCCAAATGTCAAAACATGATACCAAAAGACCATCAAGTTCTAACAGCCAATGAAACTAATGCGGAAGTGAAGTGTCGTGACACAACAAATCCATCCAAAAGTTGAGATGTATGGTGTACTAGATAAATCATTAACCAAGGAGTCTTTAAATTTATGGATATGAATAGAATCAAAAAAGTCTAAATCCAGAGGAGTAATGCATTTCTTGATAATGGTAGCTGAGTCAAAATTCAGTCAAAAGCTGAGTCAAAATAATTTTGACTCAGCTACCATTATCAAGAAATGCATTACTCCTCTGGATTTAGACTTTTTTGAGGCTATTCATATCCATAAATTTAAAGACTACTTTGTTAATGATTTATCTAGTACACCATACATCTCAACTTTCTGGATGGATTTGTTGTGTCACGACACTTCACTTCCGCATTAATTTCATTGGCTGTTAGAACTTGATGGTCTTTTAGTATCATGTTTTGACATTTGGGTTTTTTTCACCGTACATGTAGTTGGGGGGATATTGTTTTTAAAGTTTTTATAGTTTTTACACTGAGGATGTGAGTCCTAGTACTCACGAAACGTATACGTATGGTCAAATCTGCTTGTTTTTATTGTGTGTTTAAACGTTGTTTTCAAATAATTTATATTTTCACACAAGTTCTGTACTTATTAATCAATGTAATTTTGAGATACGCACCTACATGTCACTTTGCTGTTGGTCAGTTTAATATAGTCAGCAAAAGTTGCAGACAATTGTTAAATAAATGATTTGATCGTCAAAAAGTAATTTTTTTAAGCTGACAACTTTTCAATATATCTCGTTATCGACCGCTATTTCTTTTAAATTCAAAGTTATACATAAAAGAGTATTTATAGTGCATTATGAACATTGCATGAACATATTGCATTATGAGTTTCAAATCATGTTAGGCCTAACTAGAAAATGGTAAGAAGTTATTTCTCATATCACCAAATGTTGTACGCTGAACCAAGCAATGGTGTTGTACCTTAAACAGGTCCAAAGTACAACAAAATTGCATATTATTCTACTAAAAGGATAACAAATGAAAATGTCATTTCACGAAAGTTTGTCCTTGTATCATTAATGGAAGGAATCCAAAACACAACTCTATATTCACACCACTTCTGTTCAGAAATTATGCATAAATGATGAAAATGGTGAAGAATAGATTATTGTTGTTTCCATGAAACGTTTTAATAGCATTAGAATTCATACTTGAGGAAAATATGCTTTTCAATCTGTTGCTAACAAATCATTAGAATTTTGCCAGAATGTGCTGTTATTGTGAGAGACAAAATAATTCTTTATTTATTTCCTGATATATTATTCGTTTTTCAAAGATAATCTTAGCTTATAGAGAACTGTTTCGGTTAATTGTGCATCGTGATAAAACAAACATATGTAATATATATATATATATAAATGATGAAAATGGTGAAGAAGAGATTATTGATGTGTACATGAAATGTTTTAATAGCATTAGAATTCATACTTGAGGAAAATATGTTTTTCAATCTGTTGCTAACAAATCATTAAAATTTTGCCAGAATGTACTGTTATTGTAAGAGAGAAAATTATTCTTTACGTATTTCCTGATATATTATTAGTTTTTTAAAAATAATCTTAGCTTTATAGAAAACTAAACTGTGTTAATTGTGCATCGTGATAAAACAAACATGTGCAATGTATATATATATATATATATATATATATGCAATAAAGCAGTTAAAATGCAATTAATTTTTATTGTGATGAAATTACCCTTCTCTGTTCCCTCTAATTACATAATTCTTTTTATAGTAATTAATAAAATTTTAATAAGAATCCATGACAAAACTGTTACTAAATATAATTCTAAAATTTATTTCAAATACATAAAAAAAAACATGTTTCGTCAATTTATTTTATTATCTATAGAAATATGATGCATGATCCGAGGTACAACATGCCTAGGACCAAGGTACAACATGGTTGTTGTACCTTGGTTCTAAAATTAATATTTTTTTAATTAAAAGAACAACTATGATAGGCCTAAAATTAGAGTTCAAGAAAATTATAAGGGAGGCAGAACATGATGAATAATTAGAAAATATATTTCATTTTTTACATGTTTTAATTGAATAAAAAAATTAAAATGTCAAAATAGAGCCGAGGTATATGGCCTTCCCCTACTATACCGCCATATATTCTTAAATTAAATTTAATAGTAATTTTGCAATCTCTATAATTTAATGTATAAGACACTGATAAAATATAGAATTTTTGTTAAATTCATACAACTGAATCGATGTAATATAATGGTTTTATATCAAGATTGAAATAAATAAAATCAATGCAATTATAATTGAAATAGCATTCAGAATTTTCTTTTACGTATAATTTAATGAAATTATGCTACATAGATTTATATTATCATCGTTCAGATTTATTTTATTATCTTAATTTTCTGCGCTGTTATACTTTCTACACAATTGGATGTAAAAAACATGCGCTGATGCAAAAATATTGTCAGATATGCCTATGATAAAGGATTTTTATAACGTTGTGCTGAATAGTGATTTTATACAACACATAACATCCTCTAAGGTGCATTATCCTTAAATATAAAAGTAATGCTTAGATTGTGAAATTATTTCGAATAATGCGAACTAATTAAACACTTTACAACAAAAATTAAAAGAATTTTTTTATCCATGAAAACTATTCATTACTAAAATAAAATATTTTCAATTTATAATCAAACATTTTACATTATAAAATGATATATGATGTAACGCATTATAAGGCTAATGTCAGCCGGACGTCTTTTTGCACCCTTTTTTACTTACGTATTATCCCTTCACAATGCTAGCGGCATTGTGTAAGGATAATACGTAAGTAAAAAAGCGTGCAAAAAGACGTCCGTCTGACATTAGCCTAATCGTTCTAAATATCCTAAATATTACAACTAATATTATGACTACAATTGATGTTGTTCCAAAACAATTCCTTTTAAGCATGTTTATTTGCAATGAGCCCGCTTATAGAAAATCCATCCCTTTTATTTACGCTGTATGGAATGCGCTAACTTGACTTTATTGAAACTCTTGCTCTATTTTTTTTTTTTTTTTAGGGTTTCGTTTATCTGACGAAACTTTATTCGTCTCACTTCCCTGTCTGTCTGTCCGTCACAGAGCCCGTTCTCGAAAACTATATATGTTGGAGGCTAGAAATTTTGCATACATATAGCTGAACACCTCACAGCAAACTACAAATAATAAAATTTTGAAATAGTCTTATATTTAACCCTCTGGGCTCTAACTTGTGTATTTTAATCTGTTTGTTCTAACTGAGGCCCTAATTAAGTTGAAGATTTGAAATTTTGCATACTTATAGCTGAACACCTAGCATCAAATGACAAATCATAAAATTTTGAAAAAGTCTTATGTTTAACCCTCTGGGCTGTAACTTGTGTATTTTAATATTTTTGTTCTAACTGAGCCCCTAATTAAGTTTAAGACTTGAAATTTTGCATACTTATAGCTGAACACCTCACATCAAACGACAAATCATAAAACTTTGAAAAAGTCTTATATTTAACCCTTTGGGCTCTAACTTTTGTATTTTAATCTTTTTGCTTTTAGTTCCTAATTAAGTTGAAGACTTGAATTTTTGCATACTTGTAGGTAAACACCTCACATTAAACGATAAATCATAAAATTTTGAAAAAGTCTTATATTTAACCCTCTAAGCTCTAATTTGTGTATTTTAAACTTTTTTTTTCTAACTGAGCCCCTAATTAAGTTGAAGGCTTGAAATTTTGCATACTTATAGCTGAACACCTCACATCAAACGATAAATCATAAATTTTTGAAAAAGTCTTATATTTACCCCTCTGGGCTCTAACTTGTGCATTTTAAGTTTTTTTTCCTAACTGAGTACATATTTAATTTGAAGGCATGAAATTTTGCATACTTATAACAGAACACTTGTGATCACACGAAAAATCATAAAATTTTCAAAAAATTTTCAAAAAGTCTTATATTATTGACACCTTCGAGCTCTAACTTGTGTATTTAATCAGTTTTTCTAACTCAACCCCTAATTAAGTTGTAGACTTGTAAGTTTGCATACTTATAGCCGAACATTTGCGCTCACACGAAAAATCATAAAATTTTCAAAAAGTCTTATTTTATTTACCTGTCCGTTTTACCTTAATTGTGTATTTTAAGCAATTTTTCTAACCTCTCCCTATTGCACCCGGTGGGTACTTTTCTAACTTTTGCCGGCACACCTTTAACCACTCTATTATATTATGCACATAACCTTACATATTTTAGTTCCATTTTTTAGTGCCAAAAGGCGCCTACCTATCTCGGATGCTATGGGACTGATCCCCTGGACTACTATATCTATGGATAGGTTGTAAAACGGAATTTCGTTCGGATAGAGGTTTGTGTAGAATAGAGTACGTCCCCTGGTTGCGAAATGTGGAACTAACAGATATTGCAAAAGGATAAAGTGTTTTGAAAGGAATATTAAACGAAACCCTCTGTGCGATCTGTAATCACACTTACCGATTTGTTTAACATCTGGCTACAGGAGAGAAAAATAAGAATTATTTAAAGTATCAATTTAGGATTTCTAAATTGTTCTTTCAAAGCAAAATAAAATGTTAGAATATTAACTAATATAAGCGCACTTAAAAAATTATACCATATCCTTCAGATTTGTTTATATTTTATATTTTACTTTTTACTGATTAAAATATTTTTTACTGCAATTTCATAGACAATTGGCTTATTTTAGCGAGTTTCGTTTGGTACATAATAATGACGATTCTTGTCCTAAATCGTATACTGCCGTAACCATAAATAATATTCACCGATTTATCACATACTCCCGGCTGAAAGAGGACTGCCTTAAAATGCATTTATTAATTTATAATTACGTTTTTAAAATATTAAAATGTTCTATTCTCATCAGATACTATCCGCGTACATATTTTTTATAATTCTAGCATATCGGAAAGTGGGTGAAAAATCAATTACAAAATTTCAAATTTATATACTTGAGCCAACATAATTTCATAAGAATGTTAAAAAAAAGTGTAAATTGTCTGTTTGTTTTGCATTTCATAAACAAATAAATGATCAGTTGTTAAAAATAATCAAAGGAATAAATTTTTTAAGACACCTTGTATGTTTAATAAAACTAATCTGTGTATTTTTTTTAAACCATAAGAATTATAATTATTTAATTTTTCCTAATAATCAATATAAACTTATTAAAAAAAATCTTATCTTCCAAAATCAACAATGAAACTGAATACTTAGTTGAAATAAGCGTTTTTCTATATATAAATTTCATATTCTGCCATTGTAAATAACATTTATAACCATACATGTATTAGAAAACAGTTATTTTTATTCTGACCTAATTATCGTTATGTCAAAAGTATATACTTTTAAGAATTCTTCGCTACCATTTCCAAAACGTAAACTTTTTTTGTAAAATATTTCCTTTTATATTTCTCGAAAGACATGTGTTGTAACACATTCAGCATATATATATTGCAAATTAGCGTGCCATTTCTAAAAAAATAATCTAATATGACTCAGTTATAAGTTAAAAAAAGAATAAGCTAAGCAAAATATTCGTGCTTCTGAGCAAAATCTTGAAATGTTACACTTTTTAATCTAAAAATAGTTTTCCAATGTCATAATGTATATACTTGACAAAAATGGCGTTATTTATTCAACAAAATATTTAATAGTAAGCGATGCTTTAAATCTCAATATGTGACATTAAATAAGTTGTAATCACATTAAAGTTATAAAGTATCATACAAGGTCTCATTTACTTGTGTCTATAAATTTATAGCCCATAGATATTATAAAAGTATTTCTTTACAAAAGTAACAGCGGGAATGAAATTCAATTGGAAAAATAAGCACAATTTTTTAAACGTATTTTATAGCTATCACTATTTGTGTCATACAGAATCACAAAACTATCAGACAAATATATATACATTATTTCTGACGTTGACATTCCTTTTTAATGCACATACAAATACACAACGATGAATCAGGTAAAATACGAAAAGTTTTTGAACAGTAGGCACTTGTAGTACATTCACTTTTTGTTAAAACATGTTGTTTAATTAAAAAATGTAATTAATTAAAATTCAGTGAAAAACCTTATCAGTAAATAATTTAAAAGATAGTAGTGTGAAAGCCTTTTCCGGATTCATTGGCATTTATTTATTTATTTAATTTTCCTCATTATTGGTGAGTTCATTCAAATATGTTTAAAAATATTTTAGAGAATATTTATCGAAATTAAAAGAAACTGGTTGAATATATCTTACTATATTTCACTAAATACACATGATTAAGTTAGACAAAATGATATACTATAACATTATCGTACTTTGAAAGTATTATAACAGCAATTCTAAGTAAGTTGATGTAAAATATTTTTGTTCTATACATTTTTATTTAAAACAGTCAATTGCAGCAATATAGCAATTTTCTTATACTTTTTTGTTATGTCAGTGTGGATGGTACAAAAGCTGAAAAAGTCGTATGCATCTCAATCAGTTACTTCTGTTCCGCGCTTTAAACATGTACAAAAGTCTTGTCATTCTTTTTTACAGCTTACATTCAAAAATTCAATGATCAAATTAAATAGATCGAACACATTAGAATATTTAACGTGTTTCCCATGTGCATCTTTCTCAATTTACGTGCTTCTAGGAGCGTTGGTTTATATACATATTTTTTTCTGAATGACAATGTAAAGTGCTCAATATAGAATCTTTTGCTTGTCCATGTCTAAACAGTTACAAAATTCTAAGCTAAAACAGCGTGCCCCTAAACTTATTAAGCATGAATTTAATATATATATATATATGTGTGTGTGTGTGTGTGACGATCTTGCGTAACAGGTCATGGAACAATGTAAATAATGAAGCAACACTCTAAGAATTTAGGGGGCAGTCGGTTAAATACCAATTATGACCACATATTAAATCTTTCATCGACACTCTACTAACTTAAGTCTTGGTCTAAGCATTGGAATTTCTCGAATTAGAACAAGAGTTTCTCACCAAATAAGAACTTTTATTACATCCTCTTAGAATAATACAGGGGTAAAGCATCCACCGCACATTTCATAAACACAAAGCATCTTTTCTCTCCATTGTTGTTCATACTCCATTCTAGTATATGATTTTACCCTTGATTCGATTAATTCCGTGACGTCTTCTGGACAGCAACGTTGATTTTAATATCAACAAATGCAAAGAAAATCAACTGCTCCGCGCTCAAGTTTCAGGTTAAATAGTCGAAGGCGGATGATTTTTTACGCAATGCAGATATGAGAGAGAGCGAATGGATGCGCGGCAAGGGGAAGGAACACTTTACCGTAAGCGATATAATATAGAGGAGAAATTACCGCGGCAGTATTGCGCGGCAAATCGAGTTATGTAATAAAAAAGTTGAAAGAAAAGAAATGATATACATCAGATAACTTTAACAAATATCAGCGATTTCAGATTGAAATATAAAAATGTCTTGAAGAAAAATTATTAAGGTGAAATGTTTTTTAGAAGATTTTGAAGGAAATTAAATACGCGCTTCAAATAGAATGATTTTAAACGAACGGAAGGGATGGAATATTATTTAAGATATGGAATATTTTAATAAACTAGGATTGTAGAGTCAAGTTGTGTTTATCAAGTTTATCAAAAATTAATTATTGAATTATAAACACAAAGTTAGATACATAGGGTGATCACGTCAGTAGTTGATACCCTTCCAGTAGATGATAATTTTTTTTTTTAAATATTGCGCCGTTTCATTTTTTTTTTTTTTTTTAAATTAGGAAAAGTAAAAATTTTGTTTTTGATTAGTTGGAGACTATTACGGTAAGTTAAAATAATCCACTTCCATTTTGCTTAATTTAAATACTAGTTTTATATGAATTATTGTTAATCTCAACTTAAGAGGGTCCGGGACACATTTTCAAAATTTTTTTATTTATTGAGTTAAAATTTTGAATTTTTTTGTGATGGTTAACCATATCATTTGTAAATAAAATCAAATGATAAAACTTCTCATAGCTTTTTTAAAAAAATTTAATTTAAAATTTATGAAAAAAAGTGGTATAACTTAGGGGATCTCAAGAGTCTTACTTTTTACCTGGCTGTGCAATTTAGCAACATGTCACATTTTTTTTTTTTTCCCGGTCTCTATAAAACATAAATGCATAAAATTTTTAAGATAGACAACCAAATATCTCTTCTATTTAAAATATCTTTTTTAATATTCCATATTGAAATTTTATTTTATTTTTGTTATATTTAATTTTCTTAAAAAATTTAAAATTGTTTCATAAATTTTATGCTTGCGCGCAACATTTTCCAGAAACTAATAAAGCAATTTGCATGAAACTTGGTAAATATCTTCATTTTAAGGTAAAGAATAACTTATACTTCAAATTTAGTCTTACAATTGCATTGATTATTTAATATTGACAATTTTTCAATAAAAGAATGATTGTTTTTCAAAATTTTATAATTAAATTAAAATTTCAAATAAAATAAACATAGAAATTGCGTACAAATGAAGTATACGTTCAAGATACATTAGTTTTGCATCATTATCAATATTTTGGGGGGTTCTTGAACCAATAGTTTTGCTACAATCCTGCGCGCACTGCATGCAAGTTAAAGACAACTTTTAATATTTACTCAAAATTAAACATAAAAAAAATTCAATATAGAATATTAAAAAAATTATTTTAAATAGAAGATATATTAGGTTGTCTATATTAAAAAATGTATGTATTTATGTTTTATAGAGACTGAGAAAAAAATTAAATGTGGCATGTAGCTAAATTGCACCGCTAGGTAAAAAGTAAGACTCCTGACACCCCTTAAAATCGTTATAACTCGAAATATTATTTGTAGAATTTAAATTGTTTTTCATTTAAATAAACAGAAATATATATTTTTTAATTTAGAACCAGCATTTAAAAAAATATTAATTTAAAAAAAATTAAAAATATTTAAAGTAAAAACTTAATAAAAAGTGATGTAACTTTTTTTTTAAAAATTCATATTTTCAAAAGTAAATATTTTTTTCAAATTTGCTGGCTCAAAGTTAAAGTAAAGTAATTGCAAAATATATGTTCGAAGTTTCAAACATTTATCTTTAACGGTTCTCGACTTATAACAAATTAAAAATGAGAAATGTTGAAAAAACCCATCATGAAGAAAAACGCAATTTTACAAGAAGTCGTTTCCTTGATAACCATAGCTTGAAAGGTAGATTTTGAAAACAAACAAAAAAGAAAAAAATAATAATTCCTGTTCTAATTAAGATAGAAACATGATTTAAACGTCATTTTAAGCAAAAAACAACAGAGAAAATTTTAATCCAATAAATTTTTTTTTTGAAAATTTTAAGATTTTTGTGTCCCGGACCCCCTTAAGCATGATATTTTAAATATTTATGTTTTGAAATTTCGACTGATTTCTTCGATTGATTGACTACTGGGAAAATTACAATTAAAGAAACTATTTACTTATAATTTTGTTTCTATTTAATTTCAGTAGATTTCATTTTCGCCCTCTATAGAGCATTCATTAAGGGTTGTAGCAATCATGTTAGTTTACTTCTAAAACTTAAAAGGAAGGAAATATAATAAAATCCCCGTAGTACCGACCTCATCTGATCAACTAGTGTCTGGATCACCCTAGGTATGTGTTATATAATTCATGAGTAACTTTTTGATAAAATTGACAAAATTTTAATATTAATTATTGTTTGATTATTATCGTTACTTTATTACTCATTAAAGACTGACGTTGAGTTTTCGCAACATTATGTTTGTGATTTTTTTTTTTATTGTTAATATTTTTTTAACAAATTTATTATCACATATTGTGCATACGAGTTTTATGTTTAAGAAAAAAAATGTTAATTGATTTGAGTTGTAAAAAAATATAAATATGAATGAAAAAGTACGGAAAGTTTGAAATTATTTAATGATAAATTTCGGATTATGTTGATCGACGCACGATAAATAATGAAATAAAAATCAGCAATTTAAGATGGGTATATTGTAGCAACCAAACTGTAACTATGTGTAGTAAATGTAATGTACCGCTATACAGTGTGTCCACTTATAACCTGACCGACTTTTATTTTCGCAACCGTTGGTCCTAGATGCATACTTCCGATTACAAAAGTGGTCAAAATTAGGTGCAGAGTTAAGGTAAAAAAAGTTTGAAGCGAAGAAACAATTTAGCGAAGAATTACAGAATCTAAGTTTTTATACGGTCCCCCGGTCCTATAAGTTATATTTAGTAAAATTTAACTGTTACACTGACAAGTAACGCAAAAAAGTCCCGGTATTCTACGATTAAAATTGACCGAGTAATAGCTGTTTAAAGTTGGGGCATATTTTTTGCTGCAAATTAGGGGTCATTCACAAATTTAGTAGAAATATAATTTCGTCAGATATATTAAAGAAATGGTTGAGAGTAAAATTAGCATTGCAATATAAATTTGAAATCTTTAATCATTGTGACATATTACTGAAAAATATACAATTTGTACTGAACAAATAAGAGAATAAAAATAACAGAATTTTTGTTAAATGAAAGGATGAAAAACAACATCCTCAATTCTTTACATAAATGATACATATTTTAAAATGCTTTTAGATTACGCCGTCTTTCAAATTTTGGATTGTGCCATGTTTTATAGCTTTTGAAAATTGATTCACATATATTTTTTTAGCGCTGAATCCGAAAATGACCTCCATTTTAAACTATCACGTCAGGATTTTTCTCAAATCACAAATTTCCAAGTTAAAAAGCTCAAAGTTAAAATTGATCCCCCCTCCCCTCCCAATCTCATCGGACCCCTGAGCTGTTTAGCTGTAAGAAACCCAGTATAAGCCACAAAATTGAATAAATTGTTGAATTAAATAAAATTAAACCGAATAAAAGTCTTACATCTATTTTATAGTATCATATTTTTCGCTATTTTTTAACCTTGAAATTTACGATTTGCAAAAAATCCTGACATGGTAGTTAAGAGTGAAGGTATTTTTTTATTTAGCGTTAAGAAATACATAAAACTTAATTATAAAAGTTAAAAAACACAACCACCGCAGGTTTATGATACCTAATCTAAACCCATTTCTTAAACTTGTTGACGGTAATCTATCCGAATTTTTTTGTGTTATCCTCTAATATAAGTATGTATAAGATGCTAAGCGTCGAAAATCATAATAATATTACATTGTAATCGGATTTAAGTCAGCATGTAAAATTTTAACTCGATCGGACATTTGAAAGTCAGTTAAAGTTCGAGTACAAATTTTTAACTGGAAAGACGATCGTTGCAAGTTAAGTAAAACCTTATGAAACTAACATAATTTTTGTTAAATAAAGTCATAGCCTCAAATCCTTACGAAATACAACATATGTTAAAATACAATTATTTTAACTAATCTGAAACTTAACTAATAAAGTTAACTCAATCGTAATAGTTGTACGATTTCTTTCAAACCGACGACCCCTGAAAGCACGGTCGAAATCATCTGTTTTGATATGCAAAAAAGTGGCATAAGTCATGCATTTCAAAGTTTCATAATTCGGTCAATTTTAATATTAGATGAATGGGATTTTTTCTGTATTACTTGTTAGTGTCACAGTAAATTTTTACTAAATATCACTTATAGAACCGGGGGACCGTATAAAAATTTAAATTTCGTAATTTTTTAATAAATGTGTTTCTTGAACCAAATCGCTTTAAAAATAATTCTTTACCTTATTTAAACCATTTTTGTAATTGGAAGTATACATCTAGGGCCAACGGTTGCGAAAATAAAGGTCGGTCAGGTTATATATGGACACACTGTATATTAAATTCTTCAAAGATTCTCATATTGTAAAAACGTAGTTGATTTGTACTGACGTTTGCGTTTCGCAACATATCCTATCTCACGTAAAAACAAAAAAGTTGTAATATCGCTTTTTTCTCTTAATTACTCATCAATATGAATAAAATAAAATTTATTTCATTTGTGTGAAGTCTAAGAAGCTGTGGTCCTTAATGAGTTAATAATGTTTTGAATTGGAATTTTAAGCAT
Organism: Maratus speciosus; assembly: GCA_963932465.1. Classification (NCBI taxonomy): domain Eukaryota; kingdom Metazoa; phylum Arthropoda; class Arachnida; order Araneae; family Salticidae; genus Maratus; species Maratus speciosus. Next base: position 293,371,468 of record OZ010788.1, on the reverse strand, counting down.
ATCTACCTTGTTTTGTGTTATAAAAAAACCTTTTAATTTGTGCTTTATTAATATCTAATAATACGTTTCGTCATGTTCTTAACTTAAAAGTTATGAGTTAAGGAAACGCTGACAATAATTTACGGACATTCTGTATATCGTTACATAATGCACAGTCTTTAAACTAAAGAAGCATGGCGTGAAATTTATATTCAAGTAGTGCAAGTATACTACATAATTTTTAATTGCTGAATTATTAGATTTTTTTTTAATCTGCAAAACGTAAAAAATGTATATTTTAACTCGTTCTTGTAAATAACAAGTAAGAAAAAATCATGCGTCAAGCATAGATTATGAAACACATTCCAACACATTCAGAATAATGTAACAAAATTGCACCGTTTAAAAAATTAAAATATTACGTCTAATTCAACCATATCGAAACGCATAATACATTTCAAAACCCAATTTTGGCTATTCCCATCCATAATCGGAAAATTATGCGATTTTTTCAGCAGCCCTGTATATGATATATAGATTTGAATCTATTAACTACATGCATGCCAAAATTTAGTTCATATAATAGATATGTATACTTCAGTTTAAAATTTACCTTCAGCAATTTCGTCTAATAAGGAGAACAGTACATGAATACTTTTATGCAACCCCGTATTTGAGGTATAGAATTTATATATAACGAGTAAGATTCAAAAAATTTATTAAATTTAAAATCGTATACTGAATTATAAACCGTACACTCCAGCAATTATTACGCAAAGACAGTAGTGTACTGTAACCGATTTCTTTTGTGTGTCCCTGTAAAAGAATAAAAAATGTTATGAATGGCCTGTTTTAAAGTAATCGTAGTGAAATTCAGTGATTTATATCAGTTTCAATACATTTTATATAGTGTAATGTCATTAAAATACTCTGCATCTTTCCCCATATACCATAATGTAATGGAATACTTTTAAGTGTCCCTGTAAATGAACGATTAATCCTACATACTTCCTATACAATACCAAACATGCTTTGATGACCATAAATAACCTTTATCAATTTCATGAAAATCCGAGTATATTTACGGAAGTTAGAGCGTGGACAGACGGACAGACAAACCGAATGCATAAACACTTTTCAACTTTTTGGAAAGTGTTAAAAAGGGAAACTTAAAACTGATACATTTAATACGCATAATGAAGGATAACATGAGTTATGATTGAGATAAGTTTTAACGAAAATAATTTTTTATTCTGTCAACAATTACATATAAATATTTTTTTTTCGAAAAAAAGGAAAATAATACATTAAATATACCTTGTTGGAAAATAAATCAAATATAGTTAACAAAAAGTTCAGTTATTGCTGCTTTTATTCATTCCGCTTAACTTTAATTACTTGATGTATCAGAATAATAATGTGAACATTTCTTATTTGAAAAACCTTAAGCAAAAAAAGATTTTTTTATAGCATAAATGCGTTTTAACATTCATCAATACATTTATCACAAGAATTTTAAAAGAAAATACTCTCTTTTATGGCCGTTTTCTGTTGAAATAGTCAAATAATAAGTAAAAAGGGTAATTTATTATAACATTACTTATCAAGAAAACATATCTAACTTTAAAAAAGAGGAAAATAGTTTACACTAGAAATTATGTGGTATTCATCAATTTAAAAATAAAGGGATAAAATATTTACAAGTTGTTTATAATTTCTCTTTTTTATCTAAATATGTATAAAAAATCTTGAATAAACAATTATCTTGAAATCGCTTTCTTTATTCAGTTTTAAAATAAATTCTGTTAAAATTAAATTATTCAAATGTGGATGTTATAAATGATTTTAAAAATACAGTTAATAACTTTAGAAAAATCAAGTTGTTCCAAACAATCTCACAAATTTTAATATTAAATCATATTGTGCGACATTTCTTATTATTATTTACAGGGTGAACAGAAGATTACTGGAACATTCATTTTAATTTATAATTATTTTAATAAATATTGAGCTCAAAATCATCTAACTGATAACAAGTAACATAGATTTGTCACTTCCAAAAAACTGAGAGTTTCCGAAGTTACCACCTTTCGCTTTTATGTTGAAGCGGATTCTTTGATAAAAATTACTGCAACGAATCTCCTGAAACTTTGTCCGTTTCTCCTGCAAAGATATTTTATATACTCCAAAGTTCATTGCAAACACGCAAATTAACCCATTCTCTTGATATCCAAAGAGTACAGGACCCATTTATTGTGTTCATAAAAAATCACTCTGAAGATAGGCGGAGTGTGTGACTTGTATCGTTCCTGTGCCCTACTAGTTCGTTGGCTGAATTAGAATCTTTTTGAATGTCCATGAAAGATGATGAACTAAGACATACATTGATCTAATTTGATTTCTGTACTGATTATGAACCAACTGTGAAATTTTGAAGGACATTTTACCATTGATTATGATGATCCTGCGTCATTGCTGCTACTCATTTTTGAAATTTTACTTTTCTATTGACCACTGTAAGATTGAGGACTTGTCATTTTATTAAGCTGGTATCCAAGAAAATGTTTCTCAATTTGTTGAATGGTATCTCAATCTATTTCGTTCATCTCTTTTGCGACTTTTTTCATCGAATTGTATCTAATCCACATTACTACCACTTTGTGTTTGCTGTGTTGTTGGTTCTTTGAATATTACATCATCCTGTATGCACCTACTATAAAAAGCCATTGAAACCATTTCACGAGATTCGATAAGTCCTTCGGAAACTTTTGATTCCCGAACGAAATACTGTTCAATCGAGACATCGGAATTTAATGTGAGAATCACGTTTATGTGAAAAATCAAAATCATAAAACTTAAAAAACTCTGAAAAAGTGTGTTAACCCTTAAACCCTAAAAAGGTGTGTATTTTAAGTAATAAGACTGGCCGCTGGCTGGCGCGCCAGTCGCTACAGCGCAATATCCATGGGCGGGAATTGTAGTGGGGGATATAAGCCGAGCAACGCATCGCGCGTCAGTTGGTTCCGAGGTATGACGGTATATATTCCTAGTGGTGCGGTGTTCTAATGTGAATTTTGGTCACGCAGAAAAACGAAAATGGAGCGTTCGCTCGAGCAGCGTTACCCAATCAAATTTTGCGTTCCCTTGGGCAAATCACTTACTGAGACGCTTTCCCTAAGAAGGCCTACAAAGGAACAAGCCCTATCAAAAGCCCAGGTCTTCCACTGACACACCAAATTTCGGAGGGGACCGGCGAACACCGATGACTTGGATACAGTTGGGAACCCTTCAACAATCACCAGCTTTGAAAAGGTGAAGAGTGTTCTCGACACAGACCATCGTCGACCAATTGGAAGCGACCGGCGATCGCCGAACGATAAAAGCTCCATCACGATAACGCGCCAGCACACACCACCTTTGTCGTGACCTACCTGACTCGAATCTGGGTTGCAACGTTGCCGAAGCCTCCCTACAACCCAGATCTGAGTTCGGCGGATTTCTTTCTGTTCCCCAACCGAAGACTCCTTTGAAAGGAACCCGTTTTGAAGACGTTGCATCCATCCAAGCGGCCGTAACCAAAACTCTAAAAGAAATGTCGGAACTGACTTCCGTTGGGCGTTCGAAGCCGGCAGCGCTTCACTGACGCTCTAGGAGGCTACTTTGAAAACTTTTAAGTCCCTGTAACGATCGGATCAATAAAACATTTTTTCCAGACCCTGTCTCTTTACTTAAAATACAAACCTTGTATTTCGGTCAAGTCCCAGGTATATTTCTGATTCTGAAATATTAAAATCTTAGCGCATAGTTTTAAAAGAGTTTTATCTTTTTGTCCGTATTATTTTTGTCACCCTGTATACGCTGTGAAAAAGGACAAATGTTTCTTTATCTAATAAAATATAACATATCCACGAAGAAAATATATAACAACCTTTTCCGTGTTACCCTTGATTGCGAAAAGTTTTCTTTATGTTTAGAAACCTCTGAAAGCAATGTATTTTAAGCAATTGTAAAAAAAAAAAAAAAAAAAAAAAAAAAAAAAGCATATTTCGTTGCCACGGATTTTTTAAACGTTCCTGGGTTGTTTCTACAGTGTATTAACTAGTTTTTTCAATGCAGAATATAAGTTATTTGGATGTTATCAAGTTTCAATTGAATATTTTAAGCTACGCAATTGAATTTATACATGTAAATATATCAAATTAATATTACTTTTTACGTTGTTGTTAATTCCGTTTATTTATCTTGTTTTTCTCTTAGTTTTTATTATGTAACGATTTCGGACATTATTCCGGACAGACAGACTTAAACATATGTTTTTTTTTTTTTTTTTTTTTTTTTTTTTTTTTTTTACTCAACCTAAATGGTCGAATGAACTTCGAATTGTGTGTTTTTGTGAAAATCACAAATAAACAGTACAATTTTATATATATGCATGCATTTTATATATACGCGTACCGTTTAGCCGATTATTTTTACAAAGAAATTCTTATTAATTTTCTTGAATTCTTTTTATTAATAGAATAATTTCAATCTATAAAATTTGTAACTACCAAATATATTTATATGTTGGTAAAAGCATTTAATTGTTAATGTAAAAAATAATTATTTCTGTGTTTATCTTTATTTCGGGATTTAAATACATACATTTGAATTTAAAATGTTTCAAATAGAATGCATGATTCACTTCTATCATGCATGAAATATTTAATTTAAAATACCTTTGCGGATTCACGATAGATTGAAAAAAATCTTTTTGATCTATTCTGATGAATTTAAAAACAATCTAAAGGCATAATCTTTTTTATTATTTCCCTGCACACAGAATAGAAGGAATACAAGTATTACAGGTAAATTGGATTTACTACTCTGTGCTTTCGCTCAGTAATGAGGGTTATATCTTTAGGGATTTACAATCCAATTATGAAAACAAGGGATACGTTGCTCAGTGCATTTCTATTTTGTTGTTATTATTCCCTTCTTCGTTTGTGATCTGAATTTGGTTTCATGTCCTGTTGAAACATTGTATTTCCATTTAACTGAATAATCTTTCTTTCAGAGAATTTTGTTTGAGATGTAAAGGGAAAAAATGTTGTGTAGTTATAGTGGGAAATTCAAGCTACATTTATTACTTTATTCGATCTTTACAAGAAAAAGCATTATATTCGTGAAAATTTTCGACTTTCGTTTTTCGACGGATTTATGCGTCTTAAAAAGTCCTGAGCACGATTTGACTGCTCTTATACATTGTCTGTTCCTGAGTCTATGTCTATCTGTCAGTTTGTCTCTACGTTACACAATTTTTTGGGGGTGTTTTACCTCAATAACTAATTCATGGAATTTAATCATATTTCAGATTCAGATCAACCTTGACATACATTGGTGCTGATTAGTTTTTGTATAAAACGCCCAACAGATGGCGCAGCAATGCTGCATTTGTATACCATTTTCAGGATAGCAATATCTTAAGAACTAATGGACGAAATTACATGAAATTTCATATTCTGTTAGACCTTGACTTAAATAGCTGCTGTATTGGTTTGAATATAAATCACCCAATATGTTCTGCTTCTATGCTGTAATTATCCGAATTGTCGCGATAATTATGCATTAGGTACAGAATCTTAGAATATAATAAAACTTCACATTCTGTTTGAAATTGGCACAAATGGATCCTTACTATGTTTGGGTGTATACCACCCAACCTGTGTCGCTGATATGCTCTGTTTCTTACGATTTCCTCTATAGCTATATCTAAAAAACGGATACATTGTCATTTAATTTTGGTTGCAGACGATTTGATTTACACAGAAGAAATTTATGTGGTAGCCACAATTTACCAATTTGTAAGAGATAAGAACGTTAAGAACTTTAAGAAGTAAAACCGCATTATCATACAGTAAACGGTAAATTTGTGTAGAATCTTGTTGATTTTATTTTTCCCTTTTTTACATTCATTATACAAAAATTTATTCTGGTACTGTTGTGATCAATACTGTTACTGTGCCTGTATCGTGTCCGTAATTAAACGACCCAACTTTAAAGTTGTCTAGATAAAACTATTGTTCATAAAGTTGTGAAATTTTGTAAAAGACGTAATAAATGGATTGGAATTTGTTTAAGCGAAAAACGTAGCTCTCAATGTCGCCACCAGAGGGCGTTTTTTAATGAATTACACATTAAGAATACAGTTACGATAGTTTAGAAATTTTATTTATAAAATTTACCTCATCTTGAAGACAGCATTTCACGACATTTTCTTAGCGTTTCCCAGAATACACTGCATTCATCTGTGGAACATGCTATTCTAAGATTCCGGATGGTATCCAAAAATGATTAACGCCCCGTGAAACATGTTTTGTTGTAATAAAATTTGTAAACTATCGTAAATGTAAGCTAAATGTGTAAAATTTTAAAAAACGCTTTCTGGCGGCAATATTTTTTTTTCACTCAAATTGCCGTACATTTCTTATGTCCTCCACAAAATTTCCGAACATTCTGAATAATAGTTTCGCCTGTAGACAACTTTAAAATAGGGTCTTATATTTATGGACATCCTGTATATATAAAAGCATTTGCAGTTTTTAATTTTTTTTCGTAAAGATCAGGATTTTTTTCGTCAAGTCTCCTCGTTTCTTCAGTTACCGCTTCACTCGCAACCCTCTGAAAGAAAAAAAAACTTTAAAGGCGTTTCTCAGAAAATATTTTTAGCCGCAATACAACTCGAAACTTTCGGATGTACTCTCGGATTCAATTTTTAATGCAAAAGCATGAACTGCAAAGACGTGAATTTTGAGGTTAATTGGAATACATTTTTTATTCATTTTTCCGTAAGTGTACTTACAGCATCTGAAGCATTCGTTCACTGTCTCCTGACTGATTTTTCATTTGCTCACTTTTGATAGATAACTTTTTTAAAAAGTCGTACTTGAAAATTATTTTAAAAAGGTATAAAAACTCATTAAACTGAGCTACAGCTTCAAATAAATTTCACACAAAAGTGCTTTGTTTTTAATTCGAAAAAAAAAATATGCTAAATAAGTGATGTATGAGCGAATAAAATAGCAACCTGTTTTTGGATGCCGTCTAAAAGTGGACAACATATTTTTGAAGACGACGGATAATCAGTAGTAATAGATAATTTTTGATAGATAATTTTTTTTTTAAAAAGTCGTACTTTAAAATTATTTTAAAAAGGCATAAAAACTCACTAAACAGAGCTACAGCTTCAAATAAATCTCACACAAAAGTGCTTTGTTTTTAATTCGAAAAAAAAAAGCTGTATAAGTGATGTATGAGCGAATAAAATAGCAACCTTTTTTGGGTGCCGTCTAAAAGTGGACAACATATTATTGAAGACGACGGATAATCAGTAGTAATAGATAATTTTTGATACATAATTTTTTTAAAAAGTCGTACTTGAAAATTATTTTAAAAAGGCATAAAAACTCACTAAACAGAGCTACAGCTTCAAATAAATTTCACACAAAAGTGCTTTGTTTTTAATTCGAAAAAAAAAAATGCTATATAAGTGATGTATGAGCGAATAAAATAGCAACCTGTTTTTGGGTGCCGTCTAAAAGTGGACAACATATTTTTGAAGACGGCGGATAATCAGTAGTAATAGATAATTTTTGATAGATAATTTTTTTAAAAAAGTCGTATTTGAAAATTATTTTCAAAAGGCGTAAAAACTCACTAAACTGAGCTACAGTTTCAAATAAATATCACACAAAAGTGCTTTCTGTTTAACTCGAAAAAAAAAAAAAGCTATATAAGTGATGTATGAGCGAATAAAATAGCAACCTGTTTTTGGGTGCCCTCTAAAAGTGGACAACATATTTTTGAAGACGGCGGATAATCAGTAGTGAAAGCAATAGGATTCTGTATCTAATAAATAGTAATTGTACAAAATATTCACATCAATAGTTTTATAATGCACATGTACCGATTGTAGTAAAAAGAAAAGATTAAAGTACAAAATTTTGTTTCAATTACTGCTTTAAGTTTCGTCTATATTTAAACTTCTATCAAGACTGATAAATAATCTTCAATATATGCGCAAAACATTGATATACAGGTATCTGTTCAGTACTACATAAATAATATTTATTAATATTTTAACACAACCACTGATATATGTATTTCTCTTCTTAGATTATAAAGATGAATATTTTGTTTCTGCCAACATGTCAACATTTACAACCATACCAATAAAAATCAAAATTAATGGTAACATAAAAATTATTTTTTAAAAGTAGTGTTTTGTGTGCTTTTAAATTTTTCAGAACCTTCATACGATAGCTATGAGATATATATACATAAAATAATAACTTCTTTAAAACCTATTTTCAGATTTGATTTAGTTGTCAGAGAAAATTTTAATCTTTCCAAATACATACCATTGGGGAAAAATACAGTTGTTTAAAGAAATATTAAATATTCGTCTTTATTAAATTGTGTCTGCATAATTCCTTTTGATTTAATATGTTATCTTCACAGACTATGAAAATTACATTTATTTTCATTGCGCTGCATCCGCTAATTCAATTTATTGCTTCAAATAGTGTTTTATAAGATTTAAAAATAAAGTATTGTTGTTCTATCTAAAAGCAAGAAATATATTTTGTTTGTATTTAGACAATTTAATTATGTCTAACATTTGAAAACATTATTAATATTTTATTTCAAAAGGCATCCATTAATGTATGCTATTGCCTTTTTCGTTTAACAGAATTACTTGTTAACCCTTAAATGCATACAGTAATTCGGGAGTTGCATGATTTTTTTTTTTTTTTTTTTTTTTTTAATTTGACGCTCTCTATTGATCTTTTGGTGAACCATTATGTGTTACTTAGTTTTTATAACATGCATTTAATGTCACGAAGTCTGTTATTGTTCGTATTTGTTACCACGTGGAGATTATAACATCTTTTGTTGATACTACTTGTAATGTGCTCGACTGGCGTTTTTTCTCTATATTTATAAGGTAATTATTATTATTTCAAATGAAAATCAAACTTCAAAGTAATTGCTTAAAAGGCGCAAAGGCCAACATAGTGAAAAAGATTCCAAGCCGGGACTCGAACCCGGGCCATCAGTATAGCGCACTGACGTTCTACCGACTAAACCACTTGGAACGATACCCAGCAGGGAAAATTTCTCACTATTATATGTTGGCAAGGCTACAAACGCAGTACAAGATGGAATATTTACCGTGAGCCACCAACCTGGGGCAAACAGGGAATCTAATTAAATCCAGCATCGATAGAAACTATATTAATACATGGAAATTATTCCAGAGGGAAACATTCGCCTTGGATACAATATTTCAAATGAAAATCAAATTTCAAAGTAATTGCTTAAAAGGCGCAAAGGCCAACATAGTGAAAAAGATTCCAAGCCGGGACTCGAACCCGGGCCATCAGTATAGCGCACTGACGTTCTACCGACTAAACCACTTGGAACGATACCCAGCAGGGAAAATTTCTCACTATTATATGTTGGCAAGGCTACAAACGCAGCACAAGATGGAATATTTACCGTGAGCCACCAACCTGGGGCAAACACGGAATCTAATTAAATCCAGCATCGATAGAAACTATATTAATACATGGAAATTATTCCAGAGGGAAACATTCGCCTTGGATACAATATTTCAAATGAAAATCAAATTTCAAAGTAATTGCTTAAAAGGCGCAAAGGCCAACATAGTGAAAAAGATTCCAAGCCGGGACTCGAACCCGGGCCATCAGCATAGCGCACTGACGTTCTACCGACTAAACCACTTGGAACGATACCCAGCAGGGAAAATTTCTCACTATTATATGTTGGCAAGGCTACAAACGCAGCACAAGATGGAATATTTACCGTGAGCCACCAACCTGGGGCAAACACGGAATCTAATTTTAAATTAGATTCCGTGTTTGCCCTAATCCCTAAACAGATAGGAATATACATATAATTCCAATTACAAATATATTTTAAAGGATGTAAAGAAGTATTTTGAAACAGATTTAGGTCAATAAAAACATTTCCTAAAAAATTGCAATAATTAAATTTTTATACGGTCCTCTGTGCTATATTTAGTAAAAATATCCTAATACACTAAGATGTAAGACAAAAAAGCCCCATTATTCTAAGATTAAAACTGACCGTCTAATAGCTGTTTAAGGGGACAAGGGACCTTAAAATCCTTAAATATATATATTTTTTTATTTTTTGTAAATTTCACCTTAAATATTATTCAAGCATATATTATATCCATTAGGGCATGCATTTATTACAAAAAAAAAAAATATTTAAAGAAAAAAATGGAATTTTACGCGTAGTTTTCGAAATCTTCGAAATGCCCCCTGCGCATTACGTATCAATGAAAATCCCCATTTTTTTAATAAAAGTTTGGTTTATATATATAAATAAAATAGAGCATCGAATTTTATAAATTTGAATTTAAAAATTTAAAAAAAAATTGAAAATTTTTGAATTTTTTTCGAAAAAATTTCAAAATTTCATTTTTTTTTCTTTCTTTTTTTTTTTTTTTTTTTTTTTGTAAATTTTATCTTAAATATTATTCAAGGGTACATTATATGCATTATGGAATGCATTTATCACAAAAAAAATATTTAAAAAATTATTTTTGAGAAAAAAATGGAATTTTACGCGTCGTCTTAGAAATCTTCGAAATGCCCCCTGCGCGCTCAACATCAATGAAAATAATCCCCAATATTTTTTTAGAAAAGTTTGGTTTATATATATAAATAAAATAGAGCATCGAATTCTATATATGTGAATTTAAAAGTTAAAAAAATTTCAAAATTTTGAAATTTTTTCGAAAAAATTACGAATAATAATTTAGAAATATAATACGCACAACTTCTCATATCAAGGTGTGCGTTAAAAAAATCTTCTACTATATTCATATGTAGTTCACGCATCAAAAACCTTAAAGATTTAATATCTGTGACTGCTCTGAAAAGGGCATCATTACAACTTTATAATTTTTTTCTTTCTATAGCACAAATTACTCAGCTTAGAATTTACCAATCAAAACATTGCCATCTTAATTTTTTCCACTGCCTTTTATGTTGATTTTTTTTTTTTTTTTTTTTTTTTTTTTTACTTGAGACGAATAAGGAGCTCGAAGCAGCAGCGGTCGTTGGATAGCTTCAGAGCACCAAGCCAAAGCGATATATGTAAGCGTACAATGTCAATAACGGAATCTGGAGTATATTGACAGAGCTGCGCCAGCTGGTGGACGGGGTGAATAATGCAAATACGCGGAATTTCAGTATGACGTCATATACGACAGAATATTTACTATCTGCGCATCTCTTGCGCATATTTTCTGAATCTTTACTCACTAATGGAAGATGAATCTTGTTTCCCAGTTTTATTTCAAAATATTTTTATTACAGTTCGTATTGATAAAATTATGTACATTTTAAGAAATAGTCGCAATATCATTTTAATTTCGGGAGAAAAGCACTAATGCTACTAAAGCATTACTGCCTTTTGCCCTTAAACTAAAATGACATTGCGACTTTTTTAAAATACACATACTTTTATCAAAACAAGCTGTAACAAAAATATATTGCAATATATCTGGCAAACAAGATTCATCGTCTGTGAGTAAGTAACAATCTGAAATTCGTAATAGAATTTTTAACATGGATTCTCTAAATGGCTTTGCCTGCTTAAAAAAAAACAAAAAAACAACTAATCTGGCGATTTTAGGAAAATTTTTGGAGTTATTGTCTGGACTCGCAAAATATTTAAACAAATAAATGAGCAATTATTGCTCGTTTAATAGTACAACATTTAATGCAAGCATTGTAAAGAGATTCTGAATATAAAATGAAATGAGATTTAAATAAAATGGATGAAATATTTGTTAGTTAAATAAGATGATTGCAATACGATAAAAGAATATTGGAAAGTTATCGTCTGCGCTTTGTAAACGAAGAAAAGGACTTAAAATTGAATATTTTATTTATTTTTAAATTCTATACATACTCTAAACATTCATAAACATTTTATTCCCATCTGGAATACAACCGTGTATATCATTTTTTATAATTTCAGCACATCAAGAATTGAGTAAAAAATAAGATTACAAAATTCTAACTTTACATATTAACTATTTACTAACTTTTATGCGTCATTTTTCATTTCATTAAAAGAAAATAATTGAAATCGAGCGTATTTAAATCAGTAACATTTGGTAATATATATTAAATAATATTTTATCTTTTTTAATATATTAAAGTTAAAATACATAACAAACTTGTTATGGACTTGTTAGGACAGATATGAATTCTATAAGAAAAAGAATTTTCTTACAATTTCGAAAAATACAGCTATTCGATGGCCAACATTTTGTCATTTTAACAAATAATATTAGTTCTAACAAGAACTGTTTTTATTTAAATAATTAAGTATAATAAATAAGTCAAAAAACGCGAATAAAAATTAATAGAATATTCTATTACTGTCAGAATATAAATGCTACAAACAAATGAAAACACGACGTTTGCGCTTGCGCAGTTATTTCATAGATGTGCAATTAATAGATTATCCATAAAAAAGAAAACAGTTAGGCATCTTTCTATAGTTCACTCCGTCCGCTACATGGCGTGCGACCTTGATTGATGTGACCTGGCCATTAATCTTGCGGTTACCTCTCCCATATAAGATAGGATGTGTCATGCAACCAACCTTCCTTTTGATCCTCTAACGTAAGCGAAGTGAAGAGACCGTCTCCCAACGGTAAAGGAATCGAAGTGAAGAGAGGAGATCGGCAGTTGTGTTGGTGTTCGTCGTATATGTAGGATGCGGGAAAGCATCCGAGATAATATTTGTTTGGTTTTGAGAAGTGATATAGGTAGTTTTGGTGGAGTATTGTTATTATAAATGGTAGTCTATATGTATACATTTTTTGGCCAGTCTAAATACTTGTAAAAATAATTTTGTGTTTAATAAACTTTTAATAACCAAATTCTGATGCCATACTCGGTCGTCCCGACATCACAGCACGCTCTCTCACAGCGAACCAGAGAACAAGTTAAATAAAAATGTGCATTTGATCTCAAGGTGGGATTACTGAATAGAGGTGAGATGTCTATTGTTTATTTTCCTTTTACTTGTGTGATAATTCTGTTTTAAAAATGTTTAAGAACGTAACCAAAGCAGATTTGCTTATTGTTCTACAAGAAATCGGCGAAGAAGCCGATCCAGGTTTAAAAGTTGCGGAACTTAAAGATTTATTATTAAACTCTAAAGAGTATGCAAACGATAAAGAATTCGTAACGGATTTTTTGGCAACCACAGTTACGGAGAGGAAAAATGTAGAAGAAACGAATAAATGGCGTTTGCAGCAACAAGTGGTAAACGAGAATGTGTCCCGTAATGAAGGAGAAAGAGAAGGCGTCATGCAACCAACCTTCCTTTTGATCTTCTAACGTAAGCGAAGTGAAGAGACCGTCTCCCAACGGTAAAGGAATCGAAGTGAAGAGAGGAGATCGGCAGTTGTGTCGGTGTTCGTCGTATATGTAGGATGCGGGAAAGCATCCGAGATAATATTTGTTTGGTTTTGAGAAGTGATATAGGTAGTTTTGGTGGAGTATTGTTATTATAAATGGTAGTCTATATGTATACATTTTTTGGCCAGTGTAAATACTTGTAAAAATAATTTTGTGTTTAATAAACTTTTAATAACCAAATTCTGATGCCATACTCGGTAGTCCCGACTTCACAGAATGCTTACTTATATCGCTTTGCACCAAGACCTCCTTTTCCACTTTTCGATGTATTTAATTTAATCAATTTTCCTTTTAAATTTGTCCGGTTTAAATTTTCTGATTTTTTTTTACATTTTATTAAAATCTTTCACATTTTTTGTGCATTTCTTCTTTGTTGCATAATTTGGTAAGATATTAAAGAGAGAAGTTGCAAAAAAAGTGAAAAGTTATACATATAACAATACGTTCCGACTTCTTATTAATGTTTTCCACGTATGAGGTAGAATATTATTTAAGGCTTTTATCTAACTTCAAAGAATCTATTTAGTTAATCTATTTTTCTCTTATTTAAGTAACGTAAACAATAATATTCTGTGAACTGCACTTTTTGAAATTTTTGAAACATATGTACCTCATTAGAAGAATGAAGTAGGTATTTACTGATAATATCTATAATTGCTATTTTAATGGTTCTTTACTATTACTATTACATGACAACTTAAAGAAATTAATTGCATTTAAAATCATATAGATAATAATGATTATAAAACCAGATAACCACAGATTCTGATATAAATAGATAATTTAAAATTTAAAGGAAAATATTACAAAACACATTTAGAAAAATTAAGCAGTTATGTTTTTTTCCAAATAAAACATATTTAGTTGAAATCCTGTCTAACCTTCTTTATTGACCCATTAACCGCTGGTATTGCGTTCACGCAAACCTAAAAATAAATGCACATATATAAATTATTTACATACCCACCACTATTTTTCAATTAAAAAAAAATGGCCTTGCTTAAAGACATAAAATTTTAAAATCATATAAAGCGAAAATTATGTTACAGTATTTGCGGTGGCAAACGATGTTCAGCTAAACAGCTGAACACCTCAACCTTATAGTTTTGGCGGTTAATGAGTTAATGGATCATAATTATTGCACTGAAAGAAAGAAAATGAAAAAAAAATATAGAATACCCTATTTTTAAAAATAATACAGCTTGTTATAATTATTTTTATTAATCAGATTTAAAAAAATTAACTGTTTTAAACCTTTGCCGAATGCCCGCAAATCGAAATTTGTGTGTAACGAAATGCGCAAAAATGCGGCTTTCTCAAAAACTATCTGACCTAGAATAATCGTTGTAGTTTTCCTGCAAGGTTTAAATTAACGTCTGCTACCACTACTTTTTTCATAATTTTAGTTTCAGTAGATTCGGATATAGATTAGGTGGGAACATATTTCTGCACTACATTTTCGATGATTCTCTGAAAATATAATACCAAAATTATAGAAAGGTATTTTTTAGTCTGGCGTTACGAAATCTTTTACACGATGGCCTACACTATATACAAAGAACATTTTTTTTTTCAAGTAACTTAATTAGACCTTCTACATGTTTCCTAAATATATTTGTGAATGTTTAGTAATTTGTAACTATGTTGGTCAATAGTCTGTATTACTTCCCCCAATTTGAACTTTCCAGATTCATAGTTTAAATAAAATGGCTGCGACAGACAGACACAGGATCGATCTTATAATGGTTCCGTTTTCACTTTTTTAAGTAAAGAACCCTAAAAACTACAGATTACGCCTAAATTTTAAAATGGTGCAGTTTGTTAAAATTATTTTTATTAATGAGATTTCAATTTTTTTAAACTGTTTTAAACATTGTGTAATTTATGAAAATGGAAGAAAGATAATCTTATTCAAACTAATGCATTGATAATTTTAAAATTCTGATAATAACAAGGGTAAAAGATAAGCAAGTTTTAAACATATAATTCATTAACCTATGATATCTATTTTTACTGTCAGTATAGATATATAATTTAAATCAAACTATGATAAAGATAGAATACTGAGAAAATTCTAAGAATATTTGAATTAGCCGTACACATTTAACCCTTTGCACCCGAGGGCTCCGCAGCGGAGCCACTTAAAATTTGTCTTCAAACTCGAGGGCTCCGCTACAGAGACAATGCAAATAATTTTGTGATACCTATCTAGAAAAGCCAAGATTACATATTGGCAATTGCTTTGAGAGGTATCACACTTTGGACGATTACAAAATGTAATAATTATATATATATATATATATTAATATATTATAACATTTGTATTCATAAAGAATTAAAAAAAAATAACAAGATATAATTAAAATCACTTCGAGTTGCTCGTAATACGAATGAAAAAAAACTTCGAGTGCAAAGAGTTAAAGATTATGGATGTTTTTTTTTCTTTATTCTGGATAAAATCTTTATGAAATCTTTTGTCATTCTGCCAGTAATCTTTTTTTTTCTTAACATCAATATAAAAAATTATTGCGCAACAAGAAAATACCTTTTAATTGAAAATATATATGTATTAGATAGTGCTCAGTAATTGAATTTGTAAATGTATTTAAAATAACGTCATAAAATACACAGACTTTTGATCATCGCTGATCAGCTGTTAGCTTTCAAACGTTTCCTACCCATAATCTTAAAAGATATGGATAAATGAAAAGCGTAAAATTATCTTGTTACATTGTTTTACGTTAAAATTTAATGATTCAAATTTGTTCATTAATGATTACATAAGAAATCTTATTTCAGTATAAATCAAATAAATTTTAATAATACTTTTCGTGAAAAGAAAGTTTTTAGTTTAGAAAATGTAAATTTTTATTTTGAGAAGTAACAATACAAAATAAATTATGTTATGTCTGAGTATTTATCAGAATTTTATGTTTTATGAAACTTTATGTGAAATTATAATTCCTATTCAAAATAGTAAAATTATAATGTAATATCGAGACATGTTGATTTTTGTTACGTAAAAAATATATTTATTACAAATTTAGTGATGTCATTAAATGAATATAAAAATTTTATTTAACCCTTAAATGCCTGATTTTTCAAAAATCATTGTAATAGTGTTTTTCGGCTATCGTTAGTTCACAGGCTATCAAAGCCTGAGAGCTTATGTGCCCGCCGCACAGAGGAGTTTTTTCCCAATTTAGCCGGCCAAAAGTCTATTTTTCGAAACGCAGTTGAGGAGAGAAAAATGTAGCTAATTAAGAAGATAAATAAATGGGGATTCACCGTACATTTATAATTTTTTTTCTGTTGTGCGAGAAAATTGGTACCAGGGAAGGTTAAACTTGTTTGTAGCAGTCAGTTTTTTATTTGTACTTTAAAGTTCCATTTTCTGACTGTTTATTTCACTGTGATTTTTTCCACGTAAACTTTTCCTTATACCATATAGTTTTGGATTCTGAAAGCCCATGTATATATGTTTACGTTTCACATGAATATTATTATATTTGTTAATTTAACAGATATGATAAAACGACATAAAATGTGCCGTATATTTTTGAAATTTGTGTTCTTAATTTCAATATTCTATAAAGTATTTGTTATACATCAGGGTCGATCCGGATGATCTTTTTAAATCTAAATGACAGTTCAAGATATGTAGTTAATAATTTTGAAAACTGTAGCTGCGAAAAACTGCGATCTTAGAAGAATTCCTTTCAAACACACAACTGTATGTTCCTGTAAATGACAATTTTTGCATTTCCCTTTCGATTTGAAAAGTATTTCACGATAGATAAATTGAAATTATTGTCAGAATGTATCGTTGAGGACATAAAAAGTTCCAATTTACATATCTGGCCCATAATTTTTTTAATATTGTCTGCGCCTGTTTCTGAAGTTCTATGTTACTTTTTTATGTTCTAAATTAAAAAATGATATATGTCTTCTTAGAAAATGTTGCGCTGTTTTAGTTTACATCTTATAAATTCTGCTTCCTAAATACATCTAGTATTTAATTATGGATTGTGAAAGTCCAGGTAAATACATTTATATATTCCACATGAATATGTTTATATTTATTTATTTAGAAAATTTTGTAAAGAGAGGCAAAAAATCTATCGAACATGTTTGAAATTTGTGTTTTTAATTTCAATATTCTATAAAAAAAATTCGTTACACTTCCCGATGAGTCCAAATGATTTTTTTGGACTCGTCGTCCAAAAAAACCACTCAATTTTCATAGATCTGATCTCATAATTTTCTAGATCTCATAATTTAAATGAGATCTAGATATTTAATTAATAACGTTGAATACAATATCTGCGAATAATCGGTAATTTGGAATACTTTATTTTAAGCACGTTGTGTTTCCTTAAATGATAAGTGTTTCATTTTCATTAAAAGAAATTTAAAAAAAAATATTTTAGGAAAGGTAAATTGCAAATATTATCAGAAAATATCGTCTACGACATAAAATAATTAAAATTTATATTTATGATCAATATTTTGTTCAACTTCGATTTTATGATTCGACAGTTAATATTTGCTTGTAGAAATAGTTTGATCTGCCGTACTTTCAACTTCGATTATGCGACTACTTATTTAAGTCAGTTTTTTGTTTTAAAATCTTACTTATAACAATCATTTTTAGATTTCAAAAGAGCCAAGTAAATGTGTTTATATTTCATATCATATGTTTATATATGGTTTTTAAAATGTAAGATCAAATCAAGCATCAAATTTATATTTTTTAAATTTGTATAGTGTATAAGGAATTTTTTATGCTTTCCGATGATTCTAGTTGATGTTTTTCAGTTTAAATGCATCAGCTATGCAGTTAATATTTTAAAAAAAAACTGTCAGTGTGTCAGGATGGATTTTTTTGTTACACAAACATATGTGTTTCTATATATGAGCATTTTTAAATAAAATTCTAAAAGCTAAATATCTTTAAAATTAATTACTCTTATTATTTTCTGTACAAAATTATTTCAGGTCCATCTGGAGTTAAAATTATATCAAGACAAGAACTTTTCAACCTTATGGATAACCAGAATTTGCCTGATTTTAATAAAAAAAGTAGAATTTCTCGAGGTTTATCTTGTTAACAAAAATAATTATTCAGAAAACCAAAAGCTAAAAATAAAAAATTATTTTAAAAAATATATCAAGCCTGAATTTCAGAAAAGATGGCATGAATCAAATAGGAATAAGCATTCTTTCTTGAAAAAAAAATCATATTAGTTATAAGGGACATAAAAAGGCACAGAGGGGTTTAAAGATTTAATAGTAAAGATATTTTAAAAAAAAATCTAAACTTAGTTTAGAAGTTTGATGAACAATGCGCTCTCAGGAATTATTTTTCTAATAAAACCTTTTAAAAGTGACCAGGAAAAAACGAAATTTGTTTCATTTTCTTCAAAGAAATTGGTCGCTCATGGAGGAAGTTCAATTGGGGTGGTTTCAGAATGGAGGTAAAATTAGTATTGAGCCTATGGGGATTAATTTCGTTCCATGAAAAAAGGGTCATTCAGGTGGTCGCTTAATAGAGGTGGTCGCACAAGGAGGTTTCACTGTATATGAAAAAATACATTTGTATTGACGGATAGAATACAATATATTCACTAATATTCTGTTGCATTAAAGTCATTTTTACATATTACAATGTTTTCCATATACCCTGTATATATGTATTTATATATATATGTATATATAATGTATTTTTCAAAGAAAACTACTAAAAAGTGATAGTAATAAGATAAACTAATCAATAACAAACTTTAGTCCAATTTTTCACTAAGAAATATTTTTGACCGGCTAAATCCACCAAATATTCTACTATGCGCCGGTTCTGTGTGTACGTACGTATGTATGTATGTACGTACGTAACGCAATAACTCTTGATAGAAACATATTTGCTTCATTTTTTTTTCTAGTTTCGTTCTGATAAGGCGCTTGCCTGGTTAGTTTTGGGGGTTCATTGGTTAAGGATAAAGGGGGAAAAGGGGGGTTAGTCCACCCCCCCCCACCCCACCCCCTAATTCCGATAAATAGGTTTTCCACGACTTGCTCCGAAGTTGGTATACCGGTTTATTATGTTAATGAACTTCCCTGAATAGTTTTGGGGGTTCATTGGTTAAGGATAAAGGGCGAAAATGGGGATTAGTCCACCCCCTTAATTCAGATAATTGGGTTTTTCATGCAGAATTATTCGATTTGCTCCGAAGTTGGTATAACGGTTTATTATGTTAAGGAACTTCCCTGATTAGTTTTGGGGGTTCATAGGTTAAGGATAAAGAGGGGAAGGGTTAGTCCACCCCCCTTAACTCAGATAATTGGGTTTTTCATGCAGAATTATTCGACTTGCTCCGAAGTTGGTATACGGTTTATTATGTTAAGGAACTTCCCTGAATAGTTTTGGGGGTTCATTGGTTAAGGATAAAGGGGGAAAAGGAGGGTTAGTCCTCCCCCCTTAATTCAGATAATTGGGTTTTTCATGCAGAATTATTCGATTTGCTCCGAATTTGGTATACCGGTTTATTATATTAAGGAACTTCCCTGATTAGTTTTGGGGGTTCATTGGTTAAGAATAAAAGGGAAAAAGGGGGCTAGTCAACCCCCCGTAATTTAGATAAATGAGTTTTTTATACAGAATTATTCGATTTGCTCCAATTTGGTATGTTAAGGAGCTTCCCATATCAGATTTGAAGGTTCATTGGTTAAGTATAAAGAAGGAAACGGAATCCCCTTCACTTATTTTTTTGAGGGGCATTATTCTTTAAAGTAAGAGTATAATATATAATTAGTGCGATTAACCTGTGAGCTCAATGCCATCACTTTAGCTGGGCACTTTTCTTTTTTATTTTTTAAATAAACCATGGGAAAAATACTTAAAAAAATCATATTTTGTTTTAAGTATGGTTTATGGCTAAAAAACATTTTGTTACTAATCGCCAATACTGGTCTATAATTGAAAAAATAATTTTCCTCGATAAAATTCTATAATATTAAACACACAAGAATTTTAGGAACTATAATAAGAAATAATTTTTTTTTGCTCACTGCAGAACGAAATAGGGTATTCCACAAGCTTCCAAACAAAACAAAAAGATCAAGTAGCAACAATTGAAAAAATAAATCTATCTTTATTCTTAAACAGCACAAGTGTTGCCATCTACAAGTTGAAAATCGACTTAATAATATTTTCAGAATGTATTTTATTGGCAACATTATAGCTTCATTATAGCTACATTATAGGCATTATAGCTTCAATAATATTCTAATTGTATTCTAGAGCCTAAATTGGGTATGTTGCCGAAATGCAACACCCGGCATTTCAGGGTTAAGTCATTGTTATTAACTATCTCAGTTGGTATCATTTTATTTGTTTCAGTTTGTATTTATATGTATTCTAAAATTAAAAATAAAGTAAAAATAAAATATGAACACACAATCGTCGAAAAGTCTATTAAGCATACTCAGTATAATTGCAAAGTATTTTTATGAGAAATAAACCTTTCAACTAAATGGAATTTATTCATTAATAAATACTTAACAATTTGGAAACGGTAGATTTGTAAAAATAAGGACTTTTGAGATTTTCCTTGGAATCGAACTTTTTTTTTATTGTTTTATTATTATTATTTATTGTTCTCTGTTTCAATCTGACCATTAAAGCCAAGATGGCTGAGTGATTAATTTATTAATCCCATATTTGTTTTAGTCATATGTTCCCAGAATTAGCTCAAATTGTCTACAGTCTGAAATTTTGAATATGATTCTCAAATAAGATAGCATCATTTAAAAAAAAACTTGAATAAGTTTTTTTTTTTTTATGTTTTGCAAAATATAGGTGCCTTCCCCTTCTAACTGGACTGGGTTTCAGCCTGCAAGCTCCTGCGTGTCGGTCAGACCCTCGGATGGAGCGTAAATAAGTCTAAGCTGGTTCTCTGATCAGGCGATCTTGCTCCACTTTCCGTCAAACTAATGTACGGACTTTAATCAAACTTCATATCGCTCACCCGCAAGAAAGTGACACAGCTCGCAAAAATCATTTTGCATTTTATTCCACTAAAAGGTAGCATAGAAGCAACTTGCTACAGAAGACGTTCCATAAGTGTATTTATACGGAAAATTGATTTATTACGCTATATGTCCATTCGCGATCACAGAAGGGAGGTGGCTTAGCTGGATCTCTGATCAGGCGATCTTGCTCCACTTTCCGTCAAACTAATGTACAGACTTTAATCAAACCCGCTTTAATCAAACTTCATATCGCTCACCCGCAAGAAAAGTGACACATCTCGCAAAAATCATTTTGCATTTTATTCCACTGAAAGGTAGCATAGAAGCATCTTGCTACAGAAGACGTTCCATAAGTGTATTTATACGGAAAATTGATTTATTACGCTATATGTCCATTCGCGACCACAGAAGGGAGGTGGCTTAGCTGGATCTCTGATCAGGCGATCGTGCTCCACTTTCCGTCAAACTAATGTACGGACTTTAATCAAACTTCATATCGCTCACACGCAAGAAATGTGACACATCTCGCAAAAATCATTTTACATATTATTCCACTAAAAGGTAGCATAGAAGCATCTTGCTACAGAAGACGTAAGTGTATTTATAGGGAAAGTTGATTTATTACGCTATATGTCCATTCGCGACCACAGAAGGGAGGTGGCGTGTGTGAGGAGGTAAAATTACTTAACCCTTCCAAACCACATCTGCATCTTCATTATTAATTGTATTAACGTAACACGTTTTTACTCCTGCAGGCTGAGCTTTGTGCTATAATTTCATGTTACAGTAAAATCATGCATTTTTTTTTTTTTTTTTTACTCTCCTGATAAATTTACTATTTAGCTCACAGGCTATCAAAGCCTGAGAGCTAATGTGCCCCCCCGTTCTGTATGTATGTATGCATGTATGTATGTATGTACGTACGTAACGCGATAACTGTTGATAGAAACATCCGATTGGCTTCAAAATTTTTTTCCAGGTTCATTGTGATAAGGCGCTTCCCTGATTAGTTTTGGGAGTTTATTGGTTAAGGTTAAAAGGGGAAAAGGGGGGTTAGTCCACCCCCCCTTTTATTCAGATAAATGGGTTTTTCATGCAGAATGATTCAATTTGCTCCGAATTTGGTATACCGGTTTATTATGTTAAGGAACTTCCCTGATTAATTTGGGGGGTTCATTGGTTAAGGATAAAGGGGGAAAAGGGGGGTTAGTCCCCCCCCCCTCTTAATTCAGATAAATGGGTTTTTCATACAGAATTATTCGATTTGCTCCGAATTTGGCATACCGGTTTATTATGTTAAGGAACTTCCTTGATTAGTTTTGGGGGTTCATTAGTTAAGGATAAAGGGGGGAACAGGGGGGTTAGCTCACCCCTCTTAATTTAGATAAATGGGTTTTACATGCAGAATTATTCGATTTGCTCCAAATTTATTATACCGGTTTATTACGTTAAGGAACTTCCCTCATTAGTTTTGGGGGTTCATTGGTTAAGGATGAAGGGGGAAAGAGGGCTAGTCCAACCCCCTTAATTTAGGTAAACGGGAAATTATTCGATTTCCTCCAAATTTGTATACCGGTTTTTTATGTTAAGGAGCTTCCCTGATTAAATTTGGAGGTTCATTAGTTAAGTATAAAGGGGGGAAAGGGAGGTAGACCCCCCTCCTTAATTTAGATAAATGGGTTTTTCATGCAGAATTATTCGATTTGCTCCAAATTTGGTATACCGGTTTATTATGTTAAGGAGCTTCCCTGATTAGATTTGGAGGTTCACTGGTTAAGTATAAAGGGGGAAACTGGGGCTAATTCCCCTTCACTTATTTTTTGAGGGGCATTATTCTTTAAAATAAGACTATAATATACAATTAGTGTGAATAGCCTGTGAGCTCAATGCCATCAGTTTAGCTGGGCACTTTTCATTTTTATTTCGAGATGTGTCTCTATTCTTGCTGGTGAGCGATATTATGTTACACTTACACATCAATAGATCTCTTAGAATGCTCATGATGGACATAGATTGTCATTTAATGTTGGCACTGTGATGACGAATTTTTAAGTATTAACATGCATCAGAAAGAAAAATTTTGGTATTTGTACATCCGACTAGTTCTTCATTTGTTAGTTACGATGCTTGTAAGTATGTAACTGATAAGTTTCTTATAAAAGAAAATAGTACTTAGCAAAATATATACACTGCGTAGGAAATTTCGATAGATATTCAAAAAATATTAATTAATGTAAAAAAATATTGAAAGAAAATATCTGAAGCAAATTTAAAACCGCTTTTGGCTGTGACAGATCTCTAAAATATACGAAAAGCAATAAAATAGGATTAACTGAAAATAGTTAAAACTATTTCCTTAAAAATAATGAACTAAATTAATTTTCCAAATTATTAATTGCACATAAATTAACTTGCGAGGTAAAAAAAAAAAATGGAGAAACATATTTTATGCTTCACTGATACTGATTATCGAAAATGGGGAACAGAATTTTTCTTCGAAATGAAAAAAAAATCAAATTAAGTTTAACATCGTTAATGGATTTTTAATCGAGTGCAGATGAATTTTTTTTTTGTATTAATATCTATACTTTTATCAGTAGATTCAACCGTTCCATATTTTAAAATACTCTTTTGAGTTTTAAAATGAAGGAATTTTCCTGTTAATTAATTGGAGATTAATCATGCTTTTTTATGGTATAAATATTTTAAACGATAAATATTCTAACTTTAGGAGAGAAAAAAAATGTAATTTAGATAACAATTAATCTAATTGTTAGAAACGATTTTACACAGAGTGTAAAAACTTATGTTTAAAATTCGCATAAGCTGTTTTCGACGTAAGTTTTTAAAGATAACCAATTTAATCATTTTTTTTTAACGATAATTACTTTTAGAAATTTAATGTACGTTACATAATAATAATGTCAGTGACAAACCATAGATATAACTTGTATTTCTAGTTATCTGCAGATGAAAATTGGAACATTAAAAAAATAATAATAAGATGTGGACTCTTATGAGATTTGTGATAACTACGGAGCAGAAAAAATATTAATCCTATGAAAAGATTTTGATAATGTTTTAAAAATTGTTGATTTTCTTGTGCTTGAAGTGTCATACAGAAAAAAAGGGAACCCCCCCCCCTATTTTAACGTGATAATCAATTCGTTATTTTCATTCATGCTACATTTCATATCATTATTTAATGATTATTTTTCTTTTAAGATGAAACAGCTTGATATCAATTTTTAAGAAGTTTTATTGTCGTTCTTAATGTGAAACATATTACACTACGATTTCGTTTTACACAAAACATCAACGGAAAAAAATGTTTGAAAATATATTATATCTAGAAACTAATAATGTAAAAACCCTGTATTTTTTTATGTTCAAAATTTCACAATCAATCTGTTCTGAAGCACTACATATTTCAGTTACTAATATTGAGTATAAGCATTATTGTAACAATAATCTTTTAAAAAATGAAAACTTAAAAACAATTTCCATATAACAACTTTATTTACACTGATAAAAAAATAGATTTGCAACTTTCTAAATAGTTCCCTGTAAGAATAACGTTTCATTAAAATTTTAGGCTTACAAAAAACATGTTTTTTTTTTTTTTTTTTTTTTTTTTTTTTTTTTTTTTTTTTAACTATTGAAATTTTCACTTTGCTTCGAGAATAACAAAACATTGTAGGGAAAGAGGAACAAGAATACGGAAATCGTTTTCAAGTATCTTTAGTAAAATGCAAAAAGAAAAAAAATACCATCTGAAATTACGAAAAAATTAATCATTATAATTCAGCTGTATGATATGTACAAAAATGTTTCGAATAAAGTCACTGATAAAAGTCAAGCCCAAAGAACAATAATAGGCTATAAGAAAATTGAAAGCTATGAAAATGAATGGTTGGGGGATTCTAAAACAGCTGAAAAGTTTTTTTCAAAGTTGTAGGGAAAAAAAATGGATAATATGCAGTAATAGTATGTTTTAACATTAATTGCAATACGGTTTTAAAGATACATTTCTAACTGACATCCGTTAGGCCGAAATGTCGGAGCACTGAGTCTAACATTTTAAAATTAAAAATATTTCCTATTATGTATACGCTTTAATAGTATAAAAGTAAGTTTGGAGTAACCGCTGTTGAATATTCATTTTCCAGTGCTTTTCAGTCGCAGCTAGAGGTGCAGCTAGTGTATAGGTAATGCTCAAATACTAATCCACAAGCAAGTGGTCAATTTCCACAGCAATTTTTGTCAAAGTTAAACCCTGGTGTTTGTATATGGTGGCAGTGTATGCAACTATCAAAGGCAACAAAGTTTGTGACCATGAAAGTTTTGTTTCTTTTCTAGATTTAGAAATACAGTGAAACTTCTTTTAAAGGCCACCCCTATTCAAGGGCCACCTCTATTAAGGGCAAATATTTTTAGAAACGAATAATTATTAGCGGCCTATTCCTATTAGGGTCAGTACGTACACCTCATAAAGGCCATTTTTTTCACATGTGCTTTAAATCTTAAACAGGTGTTTCAAATTCCTGAACTAAAAGATAAGAATTCAGCAAACAACTGCACTTACAACAAAGAAGGCAGGAGTAGATGGGGAGTGGGGAGGATTTAGTAATAGAATAAAAGACCATAAATGAGAAAAACAGATATTCCTCACACTTTGTTTGACATTTCAACCTGCAAGGGTTGTGTTGGGGGGGGGGGGGGTCGACCCTTTGTTGTCGGCACACAATGGATAACAAGTTATCTAGAAAAAACTGATTCCACATTTACTAAACCTGTGAATGATATTGAAGCACAATTTTTATGCCTGCCAGGAAACGCTAACAGAAATTAATAAACTAATATCTTATTCTAAGTCATTAATAAATGATACAAATTTAAGTAATTTGTTCCTAAAGTAAAAGAATCATTGGAAACCAAAATTGTCTGCGAAAAAATTATGAAAAGTAAACAAACTTCATTAGAATTTTTTTTTCAATCTTGTATAGAGATTGAAAATGTTAATAAATAGTTTTTAACCTATATACGTTTTGATTTCCTTATTTTAGTTGTTGTTTTTTGTCACCTCTATTCAAGGGCCACCCCTCATAAGGGCCAATTTTCAATGGAACGGCAGGTGGCCCTTACAGAGAGGTTTCACTGTAGGTGCTGCATGGAAAATTGGTTTCAGTTAGTTTTCATTCAGTGAGAAATGGTCAAAGATAATAATCAAAATCAACCATTACAGTCTGTGGCAAGCCAGGAGACCTAAGTCCTTGAACAAAGACACTACCTTATACTGTACCAAGTACACCGTTTGCCAATCCTCCCTCTCTCTACAGTTTGTTACTTAGCATAACCTTGCAACCACTTGCTAAGAAAAGTTTAGCCTGAAGTCGACTTCACTCCATCTTTCTATTTTATTATTGTGGTCTGCTAATATTCTTGCCACTTATCTGCTAATTGTCTGCGAATACTATTAAAGAATATTTCCTGGTAACATATATACATGTGTAATACAAACGTGCAAAGATACGAATACAGACATATATACATAAATATACTGAATGCATACATAACAAGATATTTCCCCCCGAGTTCTTTGTTTATTAAGAGTTGGCACGCGGCAAATATTAAAGCACCTAAATTCGTATTCTCCGTAATGCGTATTCGATTCTTTTTCTTTTTTTTTTTTTATTTAAAATTCAGAGAAAATTACATCGATTTTGAAGTTACAACGAGTGTAAAATCTAATTTGGCTACCCATCTGTTCGCCTTTCAAAAAAGAATAAATAAATAAATAAATAAAAACATGTGGTCGTTACATAATCAAAAGCAACACTTCGAAAAGTCAATATATATCAAAAACCACACATGTGCGCTTCATGAACGTTGACGTTATAACAATGCAGACAACAATGAGGGTGAAATGCATAAGTTACGACAGTTTTTCAATTAAATATATTGTAAAAATAAAAGGCTATTTTTAAATTAATAGTAAAAAATAGTAATGATTTCTATACTTTAAAATTGAAAACAACTGACCCGACGTTTCCGACCTTTTGAGTTGACTGATGTTTTTGTTTTTCAAAAGCCGGCTAGATTTTCGCATTATTGAAGTCCAGCTCAATTTTCGTGTGAATACAACTGATATTTTGTCCTATCGTGTTAACAAAAGTTCACTTTTAAATGTAAAGCCGGAGCTGTCTTCCGACAAAAATATCGAGAATAGTCTCAAATCCGCATGTTTCCGTATGTTTCTTTATTGTTTAACCGTAAGAAGTTCGGAAAAGGTTTTTTAATTTACTTCTGAAAAGCTCACTAATAAAATTTGAGACATCTGTTTAAGAAAACTGAAATTATAATCTATTTTTTTAAGTTATTTATGTTTGGTTTGAATAACTGTATAACCATGAAACCGGTGTTTCAAAAACCCGGGGCAAAAGTAAAAAACGGTAAAAAAAGACGGTGAGAATGGACGATAAAAAAAAGCTATGCATTAGAGAGATTTACATTTTACAGGTATTATTTATTCTGCTAAAGTATTTTGTATGGATGCAAGAAAATCCAAATTTTAAAATCTTGTAACCAGAGAGAATTACCGGAATGAAAATCACGAGAGTTAAAAATTGTGATACAGCCGCACTGTAAAAAAAAAACGAATTCTTTACAGTACAAAGTACTGTTCATCTCGCGCACAAACTCGATCACAGTTGAATGTACTGTATCTTTCTTTGGTTTACTGACTATTTAAAATTTGGAAAATACAGTAGTTGCGTAAAATTAACAGCACAATGTACTGGCAATTTGGACGCCAGTAGTTTGTGCTGTCGTCCAAATGCGTCCAAATTGCCAGTACATTGTACTGTTAATTTTACGCAACTACTGTATTTTTCATGATTAAATAGTCAGGAAACCAAAGAAGATACTGTACATGCAATTGTGATCGAGTTTGTGTTGGCAAATTTACAGTGGTTTTTTTAAAGTGCGATATTTGTCAGCGTGATACTTACAGCTTCAAATGCAAAATTTTCCATTACCAAATTACAATATTGATTACAATCTCAGTTTTAAAACTTATACATCTTAAAAAAAAAAATAAAAAAAAAAAAAAAAACCTAATCGGTAATGACTGAGACCTCCTCCTATATGTTTTTTCTCAACGCTGGCAGAAATGAATCAACTATAAATTCTTGATGTTTTGTAGTCATGCAACCAAAAGTCATACCATGTATGTGATTACAATTTTGTATTATGCAAGTTATATACATACGATTCCTCCTTACGATTAGCAGCAGCAGTCTTGTCGTACTTTACTGTGGAAATTAAAAAAAAAACATGTCAATCAAAATTCACTGTCACAATGGATATTAATCTGCAAACGACAAGATTCACGTGCGCTTATACTTTATAATTGTTGTTTTTTTTTTTCTTTTGCTCCAATTAAAAAAAAAAAAAAAAAAAAAAAAAAAAAAAAAAAAAAAAACACTATTTGAACAGGGTTCAAAGTGGGCTACTTTTTTAAAATTCAGATTTCTTGATTGACATCTCTTCTTTGAAATGGCAAAATTCCCCTTATTTTTCCCTCAATTAATATGTCATTAAATACGGGGAATTTTGCTATTTCAAAAAAGTGGTGCTAATGAAGAAATCTGAATTTAAAAAATGTAGCCTACTGTCAACACTGTATTTGAATGGTGTCATTTGAATAATTTGGGAGCGCGTATTTTAAAATAAGTAATGCAAGATTCTAAAAAAAAGGATAGTACATATTCAAATAAGAATTTATTTTAATATCAATTTTTATACTAATTGGAAAAATACTGTGGCATCCATAAAGCAAAAACCACTTACTTACATTTATGTTTAAAAAAAATTCAATTTGAAGTCAAGAAATATCAATCACAATAGAAATCATTTTTATCAGAAATTGCCTAATGATGCTGTTACAAACTTCCAAATTTCCCTTCCATTTAATAAGACTGAAAAAAAAACGTACGAAAATAGGCATCATTTATACGGAAGGCGTTTTCAGGGAACTCCACCCCAATTCGAAATAACAAGCACCACGAGGAATTCCGAAAGTCATTACGGTTACAGCGATAAATATAATATAACGTTCCGAAAAAAGTTCTTCCTAATGGTAAAGTCCGAAGAACATTAATGGGCTAGGAGTTTTGGGTAGAGACTTTTCCGAATCGGTGGCGAATACTTATGAAAGGGGAAAAAGTGAAAAACGGTAAAAAGGAAAATTGTTCCACTGCTGAAAGGAATTGCAGAATACATCTTTTTTGTAAGATTAAGTATACTAAATTTTCGAGGTATATTTCTAGGGTTATGAATGATAAATCTATATGATCGGTTGAAATAACATTGCTTTTCTTGGAATATATTTTAATATAAAATGTTAAATGTAATATTCTTTAATAATGTGCTTTGTACTTTCATGATGCATTTACAATTTAGATAATTAAGCTTAAATTAATTAAATAATACTTTAATAAAATATATTTAATATATAAATTTGTGATTTCATACCGAATAATAAGTTTTATTTAATATTTACCCTGTAGAAAGATTACAAAAAAAAATTAATTTTTTTTTCTCAAATTAAGGTTTAAAGAGAAAAATGATAACATTAGGTAATTTGCATAACGTCTGAACAATTAAAAAGATTCCCAAAACCCTATCAAAACATACCGCAAGCTATTAACACATCAAAATATAGAAAATAGATCGATTTATAATGTAAAAAAAGCAAAACAAATGTTTCGTAATCTACGAAAATTTAATATAATCACAAACGGAAATGGACAACTAGAGAACAGGAATTCTGCTTTTTCAGAATTTAGCGTCGCTCCCGGCATTTCCATTATTTCATTTTCTTTTGATGGACTGATGGCTTCTATTATTATGAAATAGCCATTATAAATGAAGTGTTAGGTGAAGATGAAAGAGCAGTCGTAAAAAGTTAGACCTCTGATTTTCTGGTCAGAATGGGGAAAAAAAAATGGTCATAATTTTTTTATGGCTTTTTCATCTTCACCTAACACTTCATTTATAATGGCTGTTTCATAATAATAGAAACCATCAGTCCATCAAAAGAAAATAACTCGGTGAAAGCGGACACTCGGTTAAGAACTCGGATAATCGGGACTCTACTGTAGCTCAGTTTTAAGACTTAAAACACGCGATTTTATTTTATATAAAACGACGTCATCCGAATCCGCTGAAGAATTCCTCATTTACGATCCAATCATAAACATCTGCAATAACGTATGGTAGGACGTCACTATCTCAGAATAATACACAAATGCAGCAAAAAAAAAAGCAATTCATTAATATTTTTTTCAAAATAGCACGTATTTTAATTACTTTTTTTTTCAGTTTTTATGATAAAGTGGCAACAAAGAGATATAATTGCTATTTTTCAACTATTTTTTCTTTACTTTCTACAGAAATGGAGTACTTGAGTTACCAAAATGAAACAAATGTCGCTAAAAACTACCAAAAAATTAATATCTCAAAAATAAATGGAGATACAGTTTTCAAACAAAATGCATTTAAAATAACTCTTTTTTTTCCAATACGACGGAATAAAAGTTGAAAATGTGCGATGCTTAGAAGTTTTAAAAATTGCTAAAGAGTATTTAATCGTAATGCTTTTCTTTACGGCTAGCGTCTGTAAGGTAACGTTATTTATTGGAGATAAAATAAGCTGGGAGAAAGAAATAGCATACCGGGGGCTAATAAACTCTTACAAGTAGCTACGATTCAGAAAAGTGTTATTTAGAGAACTTAAAAACCAAACTATTTTCAATATTTAAAGGAGCTTTTATGAAAGCAAAGTTTCATTTGCTGTCGCTGATTTTCGGAAACGTTTCTGAGTACTTTTTATAGTTTATTAATCATTTTTCTGAAACCGGAATACGTTTTTTAGGATACTTAATTCTCAATTAAAAATGTTTCAGCTGCGTAATTGAATTTATGTCCTCGAGCACTGCAAATAAAGGCGTCTTAAATTAAGATACATATGTGACTGAAAAAGAATTTCAGACACTTAAGTGTCTGAATCTGAAAATTCAGTCACAATAGATGTCTTAATTTAAAACACCTAAGTGTCTTACTATGATCATAGTGTACACGAACTGATAAAAGTGTCTAAAAAATCTGCAAGTGTCTAATTTTAAGACACTTTGTAACTCCGCTCCGCATTCACCAGGGGGCACTCTCAGTTGCGCATGCGTCTTCCTTTCGAACTCGATGTTCGTTTGTAATTCAAACTGAATGTTTGTTTTTATGTACGCGTACATTTTAACTAATAATTTATTTTGACTTGATTGTTTTTTGCGGAATGTGAAGTTCCGGGATTTAATTTCTATCGACATAGTGGTACTCCGTATTAAAATTTATCTATAAAACTAATACAGTGTTCTTCATCTCGTCAAATTTGTAAAGAGAACTGTTATCTGGCGGGCTATGTTTTCAGGATGGAAATTTTCCATTCTTTTAACAGAGCTAGTCGGATGTGCAAGAGCAAGGGGATTTTATTTTTTAAATATCCAAGTCCTAACTAACGGATACTAACGTAGCCTCCAATCCGGACGTCCTCTGGGCGTATGTGCTTTTGGAATAATCAGACCTTTTCCCAGGTAAGTGGGGTCTTAACTATGTATTTAAAACTCTCTGTGATTGTTTTCTCTTTAAATGAAGACCTCACACGAGTCTATAGCTTTATTAGTTCCTGAGTTATGCCAAAATATGTTCAAAGCATTTTGCCTATGGTATTTCCATGTTAAAATTTTATTTTGCTAATATTTAAATTTCTACTCTTCAAATCACCTGCAATCATATTTCTGTATTATTTTCTATCCAATGTTATCTTTAAAATAAATTTTGGTGTCTCTGCATGGTGTATATTAGCGGTTACTGAATTTATTAATTTTACACCTTCCTAAGCCTTTTCTTATGTAGCCATTACTTTAAAAATCGCAGTGACATCGCCTGTTGATTGGCTCATACTTCTTAATTACCATCAAGACTACCTTAATAGTATTTTTTTGGTGTAATTATTACTCTGAAGTACCCTTTTTAATTATTTATTTACGTATACAATATTTTTATAAGCATTTAATGCGGCAGCATTTGTAATGTTTACATCGATTTTTACATTTCTGATAGATTTATTATGTGTTATGTACTGGAATTCAAAAGCATTTATAG
This sequence comes from Maratus speciosus, assembly GCA_963932465.1. NCBI lineage: Eukaryota > Metazoa > Arthropoda > Arachnida > Araneae > Salticidae > Maratus > Maratus speciosus. Next base: position 293,338,703 of record OZ010788.1, on the reverse strand, counting down.
TAAACATTCCTGTTAATAGCTGCTTTTATTTATTATTTATGCTTTTCTTGTCTAATGAAGTTTTCTTCTGCCTCATAGTGTGTACATCATAAATTTAAAAAAGAATATAGTTCGAACATCCTTCCATTCATTGATTCCCCCATATATTTAATACAGCGAATTACTTGTGTTCATTTATTTATTTTAAAATGTTTTGACTGATAAAACTCATTAAATCCGGTCATTCTAATTAAAAGATTTCCCTTTGCTATAATTTTAGTGTTTCCGAGTATTTTAGAAATATCCCATTTGCCATACTGAAAATAGTCTCAACATATAATCTTTTTATGATTCAAAAGTCAAAACCACAGCTTTTGTTTGAACGGAAATTGACGTCACTAATGTAGACGTTGAAGAAGAAAAAAATTTGTTGATGTCAACAAAGATTTAGAAAAAAGGATCTCGCGTTATCTCTAGTCACTATGTTAAATTTTAATGATTATTTTTAGATTCTTAAATTCATATAATCATGTACCGTTAACGTAATTGTAAGAATGCGGTAAAAATATACAGATATATTTCAGTTGAAATAATTATATAATATTGATTTTTTGATTACTTTTAGTTAAAAAGTAATTTGAAATTAAAAATAAATACAAAGTAAAGAGGTAGATTTTTATCAAATATTTATTTGCATATAGCTAGATTTTGCACTTAAAACTGACGCGTACATTTATCGAATCATAATACAGGGTTGGACTTTTTCCAGAAGGAGGGCCTGATTAAAGCATGGGCAGCCTCCCCCCCCCCCCACCTACGATTTTACGTGCTCCAAATTCGATATGGATTTTTTTTTAAAGCTTATATTTTAAATGTGTTTCAACATTGTATTGATTATAATCAGCATTTTGAACTTTAAAAGTAGAATTAGATTAAAAACTAAATAAAAAAATAAATACAGTAAAAACTCTCAATCGCGGCCACCTCGCGAATTGAACGCGTTTTGGAACGTTGAATTTGCCTGCTATTCGATTGTGTTCGCTTTTATGAGGTAAAAAAAATGTATTTATCTTGAAAAAGGTCAGTGTTCGCTGAAGAAAATTGTCCTATGAAAGTTTTGTTGTAAAATCTCCATAACGGACACTCCTACATAGAGGACACAACTATTTAAGAAGCACATTTTTTATTAACAACATGCACATATTTTATATTTTTTTTACCTCAGAAAAACAGACACTTCCGAATGGCGAACAAATTCCACGGTTCTAAGGTGCCTACTATTGAGAGGTTTCACTGTATTGTGACAAATATTTTAATTTTTAATCTTATTCTACTCTATAAATTCAAAATATTGATTATAATCAGTACAAAGTCGAAAAAGATTTCAATTATCAGCTTTATGAAAATTGCATACCATATTTTGGAGCCCCTAAAATCAGGCTGTGTGTGTGGGGGGGGGGGGAGAGTAGGGCAGAATAATGGCCATATATTTATCCAGGATCAACGTGGTCAAACATGGCTACGTATAATGCTTTAAAAAAATGGCTGCGATTCAGACGTTTGAAGTGTCTAAAATTCAGACGCAAAAAGTGTCTGAAAAAATTCAGACATTTTAAAATGTCTGAAAATTGAACACTCCGTTTCAGACACTTAAGTGTCTGAATTTAAGACATTTCGATTTAGAGTGAGAGTAACAAAATAACATTAAATTTTATTGTAAATGTTAAAGCTGTTAATTCATCGTGTTCGTCTAAAGAACATGCTTGTCGAGCATGTTTATTTGAGATGTTTGCTTGAGTTACTAGAGAAAATGGTTACATGAGAATCTATAGTATTCTAAAAACCGATATTCCGTTTTGAAAAATTTTATTAATACACAATAAAAACTACTCTGAAAAGTTTGCGAAAACCAACGGCAGCAAAATAACGTTATTTTTTAAGTACATCTGTAACTCTTGAAAATATATTAGTTTTTAAGTTTTCTAAGATAAAGAACACTTTTAGAAATTATGAGTAAATCGGAAGATGTTATTGGATATTTCCGTACGTGATTTAACATTTTCCAGTATTAAAACCTTTTTTTTTTTTTTTTTTACGCTGAAGTGGTAGTAAAAATCTTTTGGTAACAGCATTATGTTGGGAAAACCGAAAAATACTGCACTTTTTTGATTTTTGCACTTTGAGCGTAGATCAGTAAATAGATTCATACCTCGTATATGACTTTTGAAGTCCCGGGGAACAGGGTTGAGCGCTCTCCTTCTGCCAAGTTCTTTTGTATAGTAAGATGAAATAAGTTTCATACGTGTGTTTCAAAAAACATTTTAAAGAGTTTAATGTAATGAACTGGGTTATAATCTGGGTTTTTCCAAAACCCAGTTTAATGTTATAAATTGGGCTAGGTTATAGTGTACGTAAAAACGAAATACTTCGTATAACATATTCTTGAAATATTAAATGTCTAAAGAAGTCTTTTTAAAATAACAGATTGTCATGTTTATGTAAAATAGAAAAAGCATGCAATCCGGGATACATTAATTAAATATTGAAATTTGAGTAAATCCATTTTTGGTCCCAAACCTAGTAAGCTTACTATAGTTTAAGATCGAACAGTAAGGTTAGTTGTGTATCGACATAGTACTTTCATAAGAAATTAGAATTTCGAATAAAAAGTTTCTTTTTAAGATTTAATGCTCATATGCTATAATTCAACCTGGACCTGTATAAATCTTGGAATTCTACAACTGTGTTTAAACATATATATATAAATTTGGAATTCTCTGAACTTTAGAGATTTGACCCATGACTTGTGCGTTCATACCTTAATCTAAACCTCAAGAATGAGATCGTGAAACTACATGTGATATAAATTATGTATAACCCCCCCCCCCCCTTCAAAATATTAAAATACTCAATAATTGCTATAAGTGATAAACATGAATTTTAAAAAAGGTAAAATATCTTTATTTATTTACAGTTCTACGTGTTTCATTGCATCAGACGGCAACATTCTCAAGAAAATAAAATGGCAAAAATATTTTCGCAAAAATTCAAATTGAAAAACTAGTAAACAAAAACAAAAACAAAAATCACGCGAACACAAGGATAATGAAATTAACTGCAATATAAAAAATGGAAATTTGTGAACGTGAATTATTTTACATTATTGTTTCATAATTCTGTGTATTATTTCTTTCCAAATTTTATGTAAATTATTAAATCCATGGAGCTCCCTAAAATTTGGAAAGAAATACTACACAGAATCATGAAATAATAATATGAAATAATTCACGTTCACAAATTTTCATTTTTAATATTGCAGTTAATTTAATTAGAAATATTAGAAATAAACCCAGTTTAACAATTTTATCTGGCCTCTTTAAACGAGTTTTTAATTTCATTTTTCTGTAAGAGCTGGTTTTATAAGAATTATGTTAATTCGATAATTTTTTCTTCAACCCCTATTCTTGTTTAATTTGTTTTTGCTGTAAAAGTTGGCTCTATCAAAAGCGTATCAATATAAAAATTGTAGATAATATTAAGAATATTTTTAATAAATCTAAGCGTATTTGATATCTTGTGAATTGACGAAGTTATGAATTTTTTTCTTCTTCAATCTTCACCCCATTTTTTTTTTTTTTTCGTTTTCCGTTTTTATTTTATTTGTTGTTGTTATAAGTGCTAATCATATCAAAAGCTTGTCAATATAAAAGTTATAGATAGTATTAAGAAGATTTATAATAAGTTTAAGTGAATTTGATATCTTAAGAATTGGTTTAATAATTTTTTTCTCCCTAAAACCCAATTTTTTCCGCTTCTTGATCCCGTTTTTTATTTTATCAAATATCTGTGATACCTAAATTTTAGGCCCTTTTTCTTAGAAAAAATAATAACGTTAAACTGATTTCTATTATAATTAAGAAGTTATTGGTTAGTTGGTTTTCACAAAACCCGTTCCTATTTCTACCCCCTTGCACCGATTTTGCCCATTTGCAATCTCCTGCGAGATATTAGCCATCTCCATGTTTTTGATGAGTTTGAAGACGATCCATGCATAATTGAGACTTTTAACGTGCGTACAAAATTTAGTATATACATAGGTACATATACATAAACTATATATATAAACTTTTTAAGTGGGGGTGGTTTTGGTTTCCTGGAGTCATATAATGAAAGGTTTGATGGAATTTTTCAGAAGTCGCATAGTAACGACTGAAACAGGTAGTATTACTTATATCTACCTAATATAGGAGTTAAGAAGTTGAATTATATCCGGTGCCAAACGTAAAGGCTGGTGACATCAAACAGAATATAAAATTATTAATAAATATAGTTCTAGAAATGGAAAAAAGCAAAAGAGCAGTTTTGAATTTAGAATGCCCGCAACGACGCGTTTTAAGGTGGGCCTCGCCTCCTTCTTTTGGAAGGCGGTATGAAACCTTCATCTCGAGTTTGGATGACAAGCAGTATTTTTCTGCAGATAATGCTGTTTAATAGGACAGATGTTAATAAAGTTTAAGTTACAAAAATTATTCTTTATAAAATAATAAAAAAATTATAAAAAATGACATATTTAGATGCACACAATTACGTTATCAAAATGTGTTTCTAAGAAATGACTCGTTCTTCCTCAGATGCAAAACATCTCAATTCAATTCTATCCTGAACCCGATTGAATGACTTTGTGCCAATGACAAAAATACCATAAATCTACAGCATTTAATGGCTTTGATAACAAATCTTTATATTAAAAGAAATAATAATAACACAGAAAATAAATAAATAAGTAAATTGCATAATTAATAAAATAAAATAAATGTTAATCACGTATTCAATTAATTGCGTAAATAAGACTGGTTTCTTTTCAAATAAGTTAATTTTTTATATTTATTTTAAAAGTTATTTTCTTGAGATTTTATTTAATCTTATAAGTTAAATTTTATTGATTTGTAAAAGTAAACGTAGAATTATTTTTCTATCACTGTAATTACTTCCTAAAATAGAAAATTTCCTTGCTAAATAAACTACTAGAGAATCATTAATTAAAAGGAAAATATGTAATTATACTTCCTTAATCCTTATGTTTAAATCTTAGATCTGCATAATAATTAGTACAAACGAAAACCTTACTGTAATTAAAATGCTTCGAGACTTAGGTTTATGAGCATGAAAATGCTCCATTTAACTTTGAGTTATAAGTAAAAGTTTTTGAAAAACATTGTTGTAATTTTGCATTCAATTAATTTTATAGCGAACATTTAACAGAAAATAAATTACTTCTATTTTGAACTAAAATGCAAACTGACAAAAAAAGATAATCTTTTATTATTCAAATTTCAGTGTTTCCTTTATTTCATCATGAGTTGTTTATTTATTTTGCATTTTTAAAAGATCAAAGTTTTAGTAAATAACTTACAAGTCTCAAATCTCACATACAGAAGAAAATATACATGGTGATAGAAAAAGTAACATAAAATGTAAAAATTCCTTAATTCGATTAAATTGATACGATGAAAATTTGGCATCAAAATACTTTTAGGATGTCTCTCTCTCTCTCTCTCTCCCTTTTTTGTCAAAAATTTTCTAAAATGTATACTTAATTTTAATTGAAGCTTTAAAAGTTCAATCACATCTAGTCATGATTTCAACGCTTCAAATGAATGTACGTATATTTTAACAACTAAAGCATAAAAAAAACATCGTTTAAAAACAGAATTGCACGCAAAAAAAAGAAGTAAAAACATATTAATTTCCTGAAAAGACGTTTAAAAAATATGGGTTCATTACACGTCCAATGGTTTAAAATTAGCAAAATTCGAAATCTGATTGACCGTTATTTGCATAAATAATTTAAAAAAAAAGAACATAAAAAATTAAATGAACAAGAACAATTTTGAGAAAGTTTCTGCAGAATTATCTACGAAATTAAATGAAATTCTGTTTTTAAATACAAATTAATGAAATGATCTTTATCCACGAAGTATACTGAGAAATAAATGTTCGAAATACATATTTAAAAAATTGTACTTACAAAAATTGTTTAAAATTTAATTATTCCGTTCCTTTTATTTATATATAGTTATATTATTTAGCATTGAATTATGTAGTTATTTTATGTAATTTTAAATATTCTTTAGGCAATACCGCAGTAAATAATGGTTTCATATTTGGGTAAATTCCATGTTTAAACAATAGATTTTTTTTCCCTATTCAGCAGGTAGATTTTTTATTGGATTTAAACCTCAACTCTTAGCAGGGCATGATAATGGTGTAATCAGATAATTATTTTATAATAATTTGTCCATTTATTTTTAATAATACATAATTATCTTGTCTTGGATCATATGATTAGTTTCAATTCGAAATCTCGAATATATTTAGCACAGACTTCCAATTGCAAATATTTTATCGCTTTGCAATTCCGAATTGATTCCTTGCAATTTCATGCGTTCCAATTCTACTGAACCGATATCGTACAGCACTATATATAGCTACAAAACAACCACATTTATCTAAATAAAATATCATTCCAAAAATAACCGTGGCGTCTAGCTACCAGGAGATGCATACGCTCTCTTCAAAATTTTTAAGAAAAGACTGAATAGTTCTCATTAACCCACATATGTTATAATTCAGGACACCATGATCGCACGCAAAATCTCAAAATTAAATAGTCTACCGTTATTGATGAGTGAGTAGCTAGGTATTCGGATGCACATTCACATAATCATATACATTCCATAAGCTTACTAAAAACAATACTATTGAATACTTTCATATATAACTAGGGGGCTCTGCTCCCTCGGAGCTTCGCTCGCCAACCCCCGTTCAGGATCTAAAAATCCGCTAGTTTGTTCCGCTTAAAAAAGATTACGGAAGATTGAATTATAATTAAAAAACCAGCGGCGATATCCCTGTAAATGGGTTTCAATTTATTTCTCTTTTAATGAAAGATTTTAAAGCCAAAAAAGCTGCTGTGAATTACCTACCGTTTTCAATTTTGATTAAATAAGATTAGTTAAACGACTGAAAATTAGCTAATGTAAAATGGACTAAGTCAACAGAGTTTTTGCCTCCAGGTATTTTTTAATACAGCTATAAGAAAATAATTTTAAATCTCACGTTTTAAATCTGGCGTAATTTTATCAAACAACTTTTCTTTTTGTAATATTCACCAGGAAGTATTTCAATTTGTTAGAAAGGAAATATTATTATTTGCGCTGTCTCTGGCAACGGTAGTTAAAAAAATTATCTCGGAATATGAAATAAATCTCACGTGTACGTGTAAATATACATTTTAATTTAAACTGTTTTGAAATATTATTTGGCTATTTGAAATTGGGCGTAATTTATTGCCCGCATTTACTGCTTTTAACACATGTGAAATAATTAATTGTTTTATAGTTTGTCATTTTTTTAAATATCTACGTGTAAACAATTTTTATGACGTAATTTTTAATATTTTCCTGCTTTTAACACGTAATCATTTAATTCTAATTTCTTAAGGGTTTTTTCTGTTTATAATAGTCATGTGTAAATAAATTTTCAGTTTAAAGGACATATTATTATTTGAGAAGTTTTTACAATTTTGGCAACAATTTAAAATAATAACCTTTTCAAAAATATGTAAAACATATCTCTGGGAACGCTGAAAATTTGGATTTAAATTGGAAATAAATCCTCAAAAAATTAGTCAAATAAAAAAATAAATGCAGTTTGCACACCGGGAACTTCTAATGCATAAAATGATCTAAAAATTATTAAATTCCTATATATAGTTTTTGCTCCTATAAAACTTTTTTAATGGAACGATTTTGACTACTTTAACATCTCTTAAAATAATGTTTCGATTTGAAAACTGTCTACATCAGCGTGTTTACCAAACATTTCACTGTAATACCACCGAATTTCGTATTTTTACCCGGCTGCCAAGAAGGGTTATGTGTTTCAGGCGTATCTGGGTATGTAAATTTCTTTATACCCTCGAAACATCCCAACGGCTGGATGGATTTTAATGAATTAGGTTATCAGTTTGTCTTAACGACCCGAAGGTTATAGGCTAGGTATGGCTTCCGTAAAATACAAATTTCCCGTAGAGACAAAAAAGAAATTACGCACCATATTGAGTGGCATATCATTGGTTAGGTCTTTCCAAATGAAGACGATGTTTCATTGACTATTTTACAGTAAGGAGCTCCGTTAAAATATTACACAACCCGTAAGTTGTGTAGGTAGGAGCTCTAGCTTTACTGCAACTCTAACCTTCATAGACATCTACAGGCCTTATCAAAACAGTGTTTATAGATAGAAACTAACAACTCAACGCAACTTAAGAGCCATCAATACAAGTAAATTAAAAAAATAGGTAAGTAATAAAAAAATAGTTTCACATTGATGAGAAATAATTAATTAGTTCGCTTTTTACGCAGTCGGGTTTTTTGATTTTTTAAATTTAATTTTTACTTGTTGTATGCAGTAGTTTTCTTAATATTAACAAAGAAAGACTCAAGGTCACAAAAAATTCAAACTGTGACAGCGTTAGTTACTTTTTTTTAGACTTTAGAACAGAGAGATTTTAAAACCGTACGTTGCGAAGTTTTAACACTGCAACGACAATATGAATTGTATCAGTATTTTTTTTTTTTTTTTTTTTTTTTTTTTTTTTTTTTTTTTACCTGCCATCATTTTTTATCAGAAACACAGAGAAATGTCTCAATGTTTTTGTACATTTATATGGTACTGGTAAACACTTAGAGCTGTAGTTATCGTGCATATAAAACGAACTGAGAAAGGTAACATTGCAAAATCTCAAAATTCTCAAATCATTTCAAAATCTCAAAATTCACTCGAGTACCCTGCAAAAGTAGCTAGGTACTCGGTTGCACATTTACATAATTACATAAAATCCACAAGCTCATGCAAAAAAATATTATTAAATATTTTTAAATATAATTTTACACCACATAATGCAAAAATTTAATATTTAAACGACAATATGAATTACACCAGTATCGATTTCTTTACCTGCCATCACTTTTCATCAGAAAAACATAGTAATATCTCAATGTTTTAGTCCATTTATATGCTGCGAGTAAACACTTAAAGCTCTATGTATCACGCATATTAAATGAACTGAGAAAGGTAATCAGTTATTTACTGTCAGGCAGTTTCATCTATAATTCATGACTAAACGGGAGCAGTCTTCGCATCGCTGGTTTATTCGTCTTCAAAAAAAAAAAAAAAAAAAAAAAAAAAAAAAAATAGGAATAAAGTTTTCAAAATAATGTGGAAAGTACTAATCGTCTATTTCACGAAAGTATTCGTGGAAAATTAGAAATGCATTTTGTGCAACCAAATGCTGCACTTTTTTTATGTTATAAATTATTATCTTTCATATAGTTTTATTGATAAATCTTTATTTTTTTTTACTGTTATAATACATATATTCTGTATAATAAAAAATATACATTACATATAATATACTCATATGAGTTTAAATATTTCATATATGTATATATATAAATAAAACAAATCATATAAATATCTAAACAGTTTATGAAATCTGTGATAAAATTTTATAAGTTATTTATATAATCTGTAATTTCACATCACCGAGTTTTTAAAATGTGTATCTGAACTTCATAAAGATTGTAATTCTGAAGATCGACAAAATACTTTGAAACAAAAAACTGAATCCAGTATTACAGTGTTAAATTAATTATCTAGTTTACTTCTTAGAATTGTTTTCAAATCCCTTTTCGCTATCATTTCAGACAACAGATCAGTCAGAAAGATGAGCTAGTGAGGGAAGAGGATTATATATAGATAGGTGTATTTTTTATATTGCTAGCATTAGTTACAAAATATCGCTGATTGTAAAATTAACAGGCGGTTAACAATACCTAAGACCTTGTTTGAAGATACTTTAAGCCGAATATTTCAATGCATGAGAAAAGTAAATTAGTTTTATTTTCCCTACGTAAGTGTTTATGAAAATAATAGTTATACATAGCTGCAACTTATATTTCTGTCAATGCTCAAAATTGATGCATGGCAAAATACAGAAGTCCATAAAATAATGTGTCAGTTATAAATTTAATAGTATCAACTGTAAGCATTGTAAAGTGTTGGTTAAAGGACGCAAATAAATAGTAACTCAAACAGATATAGATAAGCGCATGCGCGAGTACTGTTTTGTTATTTACACGCTTGCAGCGCCACATACGGAAAATGGCGACTCCTGAGCGTAAAGCGTTATTTATGGGCTACATTTAAAAGCCATTAGAGCCATGGGATTTTTTTCGTTTGGGTCTTTATAAAAAGTCGTGCTACATTCTGCCGCTACCTGGTGATTTTTCAGAGCTGAGACACAAAATTAAAGAGTCTATTGCTTCCAACATTCTGGACTTATTAACCGAAGTGTGTGAAGAATTGTACTTTATGTAAGTTTAAATTTAAAAGCAACGTTAAAATCGCCAGAAAATGCAAACTTTTCGCAGACTATTTTCGGCAGCGTTTAGCGAACCGTCCTCAGTGCAAAGAATGACAGAAACTTGCTCATTTATATAGAGGAGAAGCGGATTCAACTGAGAAGTTCATTAACCAATGGGGAAACAGGAAAATACAGGCACCAGCCAATAGGAGAATAGTAATAGGTAATGCCATCAAAAATGTAAAAAAAAAATCAAATTTTTGGTGGCATTACCTATATTATTCTTCTATTGGCTGGTACCGGTATTTTCTTGTTTCCCCATTGGTTAATGAACTTCTCAGTTGAATCCGCTTCGCCTCTATATAAATGAGCAAGTTTCCACTGTTCTTTGATTCCACTATTCTACTGTGAACGGTACGCTAAACGCTATCGAATCTAGCCTGCGAAAAGTTTGCATTTTTTGGCATTTTAAAGTTGCTTTTAAATTTAAATTTATATCATTCTGCGCCAAGTAGCATCTTAATAATTATTAATTGCACTTTATGTTGGATATGTGTCGTATTACTAAAGGTGCACATATTGAATATTTGAAAGAAAAACTAGGTTAGTTTATCTTTAATTTGATCTCGATTTTTTGTAAATAGCCTAAATTAAACTGTTATAATATACCATTGAAATTGGGGCATACTTTTTTGGACATCCTGTATATTGTTTGAAATCGGAACTTACTGAACTTTGTGTTTCTTATATTGAATATTGTTTAAAATCTTAAACATACAACGATATCTGAAATTTGTGTCTCTCCCATTGAGGGAATTACATACACTACAAAATATATTGTTTGAAATCAGAACTTAGTAAACTTCATGTTTCTTGCATTGAATATTGTTTGAAATCTGAAATTTATATATTGCTTCTTCCTTTTTTGCGGAAATAAATTAAACAGAAAATTGTTAATTTCAATGAAAGGAACACCAAAACCGATTGGAAAATATATTATTTTAACTAAACAGGAACAATATTCCGGTTCCAATTTTTGCAAAACATTCTAAATCGGATGTTTTTTTACTTTTCTTAATTCCTTATTTATTTTATTTTGTAAACAGTAACTTATTGTGATAAGATCACGTGAATAGTTCTTGATTAAAAATTATATATATATATATATATATATATATATATATAACATTCATATACAAAACATGCAGGATAATTGTTGAATTTAATAACCATAACTAAGTACTATTTTCATTTAAAATATTTAATTAAGGAAAAGAGAAAAACGATTCTTTCCAAATAATTTAAAAAATACAAAAAAATAAAAGAGAAAATTAATTTAAAAAAATAATTAAATACACGCACGAATAAATTTAGGAAAATAATTTCCAATCACATCAATTAATTTGCAAGACTATACAACGGAGTTATAACGAAAGAAATAATTGCATTTGTTATTAAAAAATCTAAAAGTATGGATAATATATATTTTTTTCTTTTATTCAATTATCTCCATGAGTCCAGGTTCGTTATAAAACAATTATTTTTTTCATCACTGTATAATAGGTTACATGTAATAATTATTTATGATACGAAATTTCTAGTATCGTAAACCTGTTTAATTTATTTCAGTAAAGATAGAAAAAAAATGCTATCTAGATTGCTGAAAAATGGTTTATACAGGTTTCGAATAACTGCAGGTTTTATTAATTAACACGATCAAAACTTTTTAAATATGAAATAGAATTCAGGGAGAAAATTGTAATTGGTTTAAAATTAATGAAATCACGGAACAAGAGCTATTGCGTGAATTGCGCATTTGAAATTAATTTTTTATTTATCGTTCAGGTATTTTCTACAATATCATTAAAGTACTTACAAATAAAAAAAGGGAAAATAATAACTTCCAAAATTTGTTTTAAAGCAAAATTGCTTATTGTTTTAAGTCAGAAATATATGACGTAAACCGGTGATAAATTACGTTTAGGTAATTTTCTAAAGAAAGAAAAATTCTTTTTTTTTATTAATTAAAGAGAATTATTAATAATGTTTCTTCCTTTTTAACAATTTCCGACATAGTTCAAATATGTTTGTGAATAGGGTTTGAATGTCCAGCTGTACATGATCTAATTTGCGTAAGTATTTTCGGAAAGACATCTAATTTCCATATCTTAATGAGCTTCGTTATAGAATGTTCGTTATGGAAAATGAAGATTGTAGCATTTATAAACTTTTAATTATCACATGGAAATAATTGAGATATCCGGATAAAAATATTTTCTACATATTAATTGATCTTTCTGTACCTAATGCTATAAATTACAACTTTTAATGTTGATTCGTTTGTTTTCAGGAAGCTGAAGATTGAAATAATCAGCAGTATGGAGAAGACAGGGGCTGCCCACTCTCGTACAGTGCCTGGAAAATTCACAACGAAATGTTTGCGGTTTATGGAAGTGATAGTCCATGATATGACACTGTTGTTAGATGGAAAAAGAATATATATATATATATATTATATATATGTGTGTATGTATATGTATATATAACCATTATATAATTACAAATCATCATCGATTTCCAATTGCTAAAACTAAATTAATAAATTTAACTACAATTCATAACACTGACATTATTCAAGATAAAGATGGAGCTTGTAACTAGTAATACAAAATCAAGCTCAATTCCACTAATTCACTAGCACATTGTGGACGATAAATCCATATTAAACATATGAAAAACCACCAAATTTTGATTAAATATCCTATTAATGACAAAAAAAAGGCAATAACCAGCTAAATAATGTTGAACCAGTAAAAGACGTATCATAAACAAACAATAGATCAAATGGGGGAATGAAGCCGGAAGCTTATATAGTCTATTTCACTTTTTCAATGGTGGATAAAATACATATATAAGCAAAAAACATAGTCGATTTCTGTAATGGAATCCAGCAATAAGCTAAAAATTGAATTCCATTATGTACCCTATCGACTACACACCAATAATTATAAATCCACCATGCAAATATAAAAAATTGAAACCTATAATTAATAAATTCTGAATTATCATTAATATTTTATAATCATAAAAAAATTATACGATGTAAATTTCCAACTGGTCGAAAAATACTCCGGCCAGGTTTCGAGCCAGGTGTCTCTTGGCTGAAGCTGGCAAAATTTTTTCGACATGGCTTCCGTTAGAGTCTCTTATATTCGTGACCTGTGAACCTGGCTTTCGCAAAAGAGTCGGAATAAGAGAAGAAAAGCTTAAAGGAGTACGGACGGAAAGAGGCCGCTCACCACGGCGGTTAACCCACCCACCCGCCCTGAGCCGCCGACCGAGACTAATAATAAGCTCGACGCAGCAGCGGTCGTTCTGTAGCTTCAGAGAATCTGGTTAATGATATTCATGCTGATTCAAATCAAACTAATCTTAATGATCACAGCATTTGGTCTGATCCATGAATCAGCTCAACAGAATAACTCGCCAGAATTCGATTCGTCTGGGATGACTCAGATGGTAGAGCATTGGTGGCTTCAGCCAAGAGATCCCTGGTCCGGGCATTTTTCGCCTAGTTGGAAATTTATATCTCATATGATTTATTTTCCAATTAGATTAATTGTGTTAAAATTAATCTAGCATAATAGAATTGTTTAATTATTCCATTATATATATATATATATAGCTTTAATTCATAATAATTGACGGTGGTAGGTTATGTTTAATTAATGGTTATATATATATATATATATACATGTAAGGTTTTTTACAAGTTTTTTTATAGATTTATTTTTAAACAATGCAACTTCGAACATGACTTACTCGTACAATAATTAGTAATATCTACAGATATGATTTATATAGTTGATTAATAATATTTAAGTAGTTATTAAGTAGTGATAATTTTTTCCTGATTAAAAAGGAATTTTCTGAAGCGCGTTAAGAAAAAAAAATTCTAACGGTCATTAAAATTTATTCAAGTGCTTTATTTTATTAACTGGCTGCTAGTAGTGCCGTGATTCAGCAAACCAATACAAAATGAAATATTGTGGTAATATAAATATGAACATAGTGCATACGAAACCAACTTTAGCTTAAAATGTCTTTATGGTTCATAAATCCTTTAAATATCTCTATTAATTGATATATTTTTTAATCATTTTTACTTAATACGTTGACGTAATCTATGTTATGAAATATGCAAATCTCTTATAGACATTATATTTTTAGATACTTCATGTTGAATAATATAACATAAATTTTGGCTTGAATAAGCACAAGACAACTGAATCAGCAACTTCAATTACAGAAATTATAAAATGATCCCAAATAGTAGTTTTTGAGCATTCGCACTATTGAAAAGAAAAAAAGGGGAGGGGGGGATATTCACAGTGTGTTTATAGATTTTTACACAATTTTTCTCTTTTTTAAAAAAAATCGCAAAAATATATTTAAAATGTCACAATAAATAACTCTTTTGTAAATTAATCGATTAAATTATTAAATACACAGTTTCTAATCTGAATACAGGTCTGGTACACACTGCCAACTATTTTTATATACTGTACGCACCACTATTTAAAAAGAATAATTTTTTGTTATATTTAACTTGCATATGTTGTTAAAGTGTATATGAAAGATTATTGTTTTGTAAAAGTGGTGCGAGATAGAATTGAAAAACAGTCGCCTCTGGCAGCTCTGGAAATAGTGGTGCCACTATCTTTTGAAATTCTAAGCAGTTTACTCATCCTGATTTTAGATTTTTTGTGAAACAAAAATCGACGATAAAAATATTGCAGATCAGATAGCTCAAAATTCATACAGATACTGCAGTTGTTTTAAACCTTTAACTATGGGACGAGAAATATTAGCCCTCCAGTGGATTGATGTTTATTCCATTCGTACCACTTTTTGAAAAACAATCTTTGTGATACATTTAAGCTCGAATTTTTACATAAATATTTTTTTATAAACTGTTGTACGACTGAAAATAAAAATAATCGCCAGTCCTGGACCATAATCAAAGTCTAGGAAACTTTTATTGATAAAGAAAATATTTTCAAGATTTTAAGACTTCATTAAAAAGATTTTTTTTTTTTTTTTTTTTTTTTTTTGCTAAAAATTACAACGCACGCTATGAGTAAGCAAAAACAAATGTTGGGAAATTTCTTGCGTGTTCCATTGATTTCCCCCCGTTAATTAGAGAGCACGTCATTAGAGCATTAAGAAAGTTGGTAAAAGTCGTATATATTGTCATCACTACTGTAATAAAAAAAATAATTTTTTACTTTGTTATTACGATTTTTTTTTCTCCCAATAGTACATTTTTTCTGAAAGGATAAATGCGTGTTAGAGCATAAACAACAAAATAATAAAAATCATACAAAAAAAAATAATTTATGTAATCCAACGTTGATTAATTTCTAAAAATATAAAAAGCAAATGATCAATAGTTTTACCGAAACTCCATTCTTTTTTTTTTCTTTTGATTTTTTAAACTTTATTTTAGCAAGTACTCTCGTTCTGCATAGTAAGCAAAATTCGTATTGTGGCTATGTAACCACCGTACTTCGGCAGGAAGGTTTCAGATAATAAAGTTTCTTTTATAATGCAGTGTGACCATAAAAAAAATGTTCCAGTCATAAAATTTAATAGTATCAATTGTAATCGTTGTAGATTGTTCACACTGCGAAATGGATACTCAGATGTCACGAAATTTTCTTCGTTTTTGACGAAACCGTTTCTTGGGAAATGCTTCGAGCGAATATTTCGTCAAATTAAGGCAATTACTTTCTTCGCTTGTTTGAGGATACAAATTTCGTCAAAAGTGCTTGTTCGAAATGTGTAATAAGAGGGCTGGTGGTGCTATCTATTAAAGAGTTTAGAAACACCTGTATTTATTGACAGGGGGAGGAAATAATATCTTTGGGGTGATTCAAACTCACGACCTGCGGCGTCGTATTCCATCGCTCTAGCAAGCACGCCATTTGGTACTCGCATTGATGTGATTTTAGGTGCATGTAGTAGATTCTACTGTGTATTTATAATTTTATAATGTAGACTGTAATTTTATCGATGCTGTTATAATTCTTTCAAGTTTTAATTAATAAGGCAAATTTATTTGTGTGTTTTTCCTTTGTTTAATGAATAATTATAATATGGTTTGATTAATATAATTTATTAGAGATATTTTCTTTGCTCAATGAATGATTGGAATATAATCTGGTTAATTTGTTGCTTAGGAATAACGAGTTTTCAAGTGCATATTGGGAGAGATTTTATCACTTTGAGTAGGTGGTTATCATTTTAACACTTTACTGCTTATTAGAGAGGAGAGGAACAATTATGCATATTTTTTAATTTGATTGTTACATGAATATATTTCTTAAATGAAAAAGAGATCCTGGAATTTTGAAATTTTATTGACCAAATTTCCTTTTTCAACAATTTTGTAGAACACAGGAAATTTAATCTTTTCGAATTAAACCATAATGAACAACAGCAAAAAAATAATTAAATAATAAAAAAAAAAATAAACATTCCAAAAGACTTCAACAGCTAAAAAATAACTAATGCAGAAACAAAAACTACCTATATTTCAGTATTTTCGGAAAAGCGCTAAAAAGTGCTGTTTTTTAAAATAAATTTTGACAGGAATAACATAAAAAAAGCAAATATCTGCTTGCTAAAACCGCAGGATTTCAGGGGGTACAGTAGCGCGTCCCTCGTTAAACAGCTACCGAAACTGTTTCCTTGAAACAAATTGAGTCTAATGTTTATTCGATTGATAGTAAAAGGCCATGTCTGGAGGGCTGCAATCCACTAGCCACGGCGTTTTACAATCGGTCAATTCTAACCGGGAAAAATTGAGCTCAACGTAGGTAATTTGTCGCAATCTGTGTATGATTCGGTGGAACTGCTTTCGATTTGTAATTTTTTTTTCTTCTCGAAACGGGACTTGGAGAGTTTATCGATGAAGGTTTTGGTCGTCTGAAGTTTGATGTTTGCGATCTATTGTGGAAGAGGATACGACGGAATTTGGTGGATGAATTTTAGATTTTTCGGTTAAATTTTGTTACGAAGGTGATTTGTCGCGATCTGTGGATGATTCGGTGAAACTGCTTTCGATTTTTATTTATTCGATTATTAAAAAAATTCCAAATGGTCGCTGTAATCTATTAAATTGCATTTTTTTAATGTTTTGTATCAAAATTTTGGCTTAGCGAGCATCATTCTGCTAAATTTTTCATATCTGCGCTCTACGTTTCACTACCTTTCTTCCAAGATCCAACTAGCAGTAAAGAAGGGAAAGCTTTGGAAACCGTAACTAACTGAAACAGTGCAAACAGCTCTGCTGGGAAACGCACTCAAATGGGAGATCCAATCTGAGGCATGCTTCATTGCGTCCGCCGATGCGCCAAATTTTTTTGTAGTAAAACTTCTCAGCAATGCCCCACGATTCAAAACGACATTTCTTTGACAGTTCGTCTTGAAATTAGAGATTGTGACGATTTTTTAATATGATCTATTTATGATCTGTTGTTATGATATAGTTTCTGTATTGCAAGTAGAGAGCCGATGAATACGTACAATGTAAAAATCTTCAGTGATGTAGGACACGGTAAAATAATAAATTTTATGTATCGAAAGTTCAATTGTCACTCGAAAACTAACATAACAATTTACAGATTCATCTAATCGTCTGCATCTAACGTATTATACGATATTTGGTCTTATACTATGTTCGCTCTGAGACAGTTGAGTCACTTAATTTGAAGTTTTTTTGAAGCGGACGTACCCGGAATCAAGATTATGACGAGCAAGTTTCTGAAACTCACTTAACTTTTGATACTCTCTTAATTTTGAGTTGTGCGGAAATCTTCCAGCTGAACTATTTTTCCTATTTGAAACTGTTATTAAAATTAGAGTTGAGTTCTACAAATAATTATTCAGCTTTTTCGAATGATCTTTTGAATCGTTTATTTAATTAACACGCCGCAAAGAATAATAATAAAAAAAACTATGTATAGTCAGAAGTTGTAGTTACAAATTTAACATAAGTTAAGTCTCTTAAAACTTTTTGCAATGTGAACAGGTGAAGCCTAATTCCGGGTATCCCGTTTCAAAAAAGTTAAGTGACTCAACTGTCTCAGTGCGAAAATAGTATACCCCCAGGAAAAAGGTTTTGACTCCCTCCATGAACGGGAGGGAGAATGCAGTGCTTTCGCACAGAGAGCGGTGACCGTAGCATTGCTCCTCATTTTGATAATTATCGCGACTGGCGATCATGCCATTGCGCGCCCAGTAAACCCCGTTTTATCGTTTTCCCCTGTATGCGTCTTCTACTGCTTAGCTACTTGCTTGGTTTCGTTGACAGTCTTACCTCTATAAAAGTTTATTTTTTTCTTTTTTAAAGGGTTATTGTCCTCGTCAGGTAGGAAATCAAAAGCATATCTGAAGCGTTTTATTGGTTTAATCCGCATTTTATTCGTTTTCTGATTGGTATATACACTAACCTTTACTTTCAACAGAGATGGATACTTCTGTTGCCATCATGACAAAAAAGTAATAAAAACTACAAAAAAAAACAAAAAAAAACTCAGAAACAAATTGAGATACAGCTTTCAAACAAATTGCATTTAAAAGTACATTTTTTTCTCTATACGACGGTGTAAAAAGTAATATTGTGGGATGTTTAGAAGTTTAAGAATAAAATTTCATTTAAAATTGGTCGTCAGATTTCTTGTAAATCTGAGAATGGAAAAGCCTTTTCCCGAACAGCCCATGAAATGCTTGGATAATACGTAAGTTTCAGGTGGATAATATGCAAGTTTCAGGAAATCTTGCAATTTTTATGTGTAATAACAGTATTAATGTTTAATTCATGGCGTACGTAATGTATGATCAACTCCGTGCGATTTTTTATGTCTTAAATTTTAGTCTTTGAAAAAATCATTTTCCAAACAGTCGTTGTAATTTGTTAAATTGCTTTTTTTTTTTTTTTTTTTTTTTTTGGTAACTCCACCATATGATCCAGTGACCGAAAAAAAAAAATTAAAAAGATGTCACCGGACAAACTTAAAATCTAAATTCAATAATTTAAGAGTATCAAAAAAGTAGAAAGGGTACTCTGAATAAGTCAGACGACAGACAATAGGCAGGACTAAGCTGATGTTTTCCATCGCATTATTCGTCGCTATTCAATATAATTTCCTTATTTCAGATCTGTTTTAGAACATTACTCTTATAATCCCATGCCTTTGTATAGTTCGGGACTCTGTATAAGTCAGACGATGGACAATGAGCAGGACTAAGATGCGGTTTTTGAGCTTATTATTCGTCGTTATTCATTATAATTCCCTTATTTCAGATCAGTTTTAGATCATTACTCGCATAATTCCATGCCTTTGGATTACTTCTTATGTATATATTTTCACTGGAAAATAACTTTATTCCTTTTTCAAATAAATTTTTAAATATAAATTTTTAATTACTTTTCATCCTAATCCTAGTAACATCTATTTATTTTCATTTAACACATTTTTCGCTGGTAACGATAAAGTACGTGTTATGGATATTTATAACTCCAATCATAAGTGTTAATGTTGCATAAAAAATGTTTATTTATTATTTTTTTATGTATATATTTTTTCATATTTTTACAATCAGAGTATTGTGCGTTTTAATATATCGATAAGATATATAACTGCCGTGAATTGCATTTATTTATAATATAAACTTGAATATAAGAAATCCTCTTGTTAAATAATGAATCAAGCAAGAATAATACCAATCGGCAGGACCTATTGTGAAAACATCGTGAACAACCATGGCAGAATATGTTAAGATGACATTCACAAAGTAGAAACCTTGCACTTCTTATTGCATCAATTCATTTCATTATTAGTTAGCTATCATGCCAAATTATAGAAAGAGAAATACTGCTCTATTTATATTAAATAGCTGCTTCAAAACAGAATAGCGCAATATCTATATTATAAAGGACAAACATATCTGTGCGTAACGCATACGTCATTCTGCGAATGGCAACACTTTGAAATTTGAAATGAAATTTTGCTTTTGCAATTTTCGCTACTGCAAATTTTTAAACTTCTAAACACCCCACATTTTAAATGTTTACACTGTCGTATGCAGAAAAAAATGCACTTTTAAATGCAATTTGTTTGAAAGCGGTATCTCAATTTATTTTTGAGATATTAATTTTTTTATAGTTTTTAATACCAATTTTCTAATCGTGGCAACTGAAGTGCTTCATTTCTACTAAAAGTGGATTAGTTTATTTATTGATTATATTCTTACTGATGCCATTTTCTCATTACAATTAAAAATATATTTTTAAAAATTTGAACAGCAAATGACGTTACGCTTAAAAAAAGACACAATTTATCTGATGATGCTGTTATATTTCACTATTTTTTCATTTCGCTGATATTGAGTTTGAGTCAATAGGCAGAATATTTCAGCGACTGAAAATGACGTCATATTTAAAAGTAAACGATAATTTTATTTGATAAAACGAGATATTTCCCTTGAATACGTCTAAAAGTTATAAATTTCTGGAATTTTTACGGGCAGGTACAGAGATTATACTAAGACCTCAAATCACGAGTGGGAATTTTAACATGAAAAGTTGTAATAGTTGACAAACATGACTTAAAGCTTGAAAATATATTTATTAATAACCTATTGCGCATTAAAATGTTTTTAAATGGTTAATATGGATGTGAAACGTGGAAAATGACTTGATTTGGTTTAGATGTAAAGGTAGAAAAATTCTATGATTATGTCAAGGTCATTTTTGCGGATTTTTCATTCCGTAATACCAAGCATCAATTAATAACTTAATCAAAATTACTTATGTTGATTATATGTTACTGATGACGTATAGGAATTAAGTTTAATTTTTCAATAATTTTAACAGTTGAAGTTTATGAAAAAAGTATTTTGTTAATCTTAGGTTAAAATATGTCTTTGGAGAGTTAAATTAACAAATGTAAGATGGTTTTTTTATTCTAATTATTGTTGTTGATGTATTATAAATTTGATGCAACAGTTCCTTTGTAAACATTTTCTTTCGTCGAAATTCGGCGGGTTCCACCTCGTAAATATAATAACTTAAGGTAGTTAAAACGGTTACTAATTTTTTTTTCTTTAAAAAACCAAATGCCTTTTTTAAAAGAGAAATAAAGCATAAAATGTTCTACCAATATTCTCCCAAAACTTTCCTATATCTTTTAAAAATAATAATAATGAAAAAAGCATAATGAATGATTATCTCGCAGTTTCACTACTTTCATACTGCTAAAACTGATTTTATCATCGCTTTCCAAGTCACTATCTTAATCATATTTTGTGAAGAAAACGGTAAAGGAATTTGTAAAGAAATAGCATTTTTAATGTTTACTAAATGCACGGTTTCTAGACATGTTTACTTTTGATAACAATATTTCCGAAACGAAAATTTCGCCTTATTTACTTGCAAGGTTCTACAATTACTTAAGGCAAAGTTTTCTTTTGTAAATTAGCGTTTTCCAAAAGTAAGCAACCTCGCGAATCCTGTAAATGTAATAAAAAATTTAAAGGAACATATGAATATGTGTCATAATATGTAAAATATAATTAATTTGATAAGAGACAAATTCTATCTATAAACTTAGTGTCTTTGAGGGAGTAGTCACAGCTCTTTCCGAAGAACTTCATATTCAAGAAAAATGATTTAGAAAAAAAAAAACTACACAAAGAACAAAAAAAAGAGTTTGTTTCTGATCCGACGATTTCAGCTAATATTGAGGAACTACTTAAGTACCGTGTTTTTGTTATTTAAAAAAGAAATTATATATGTAATTTTTAAATGTAACCATATATTCGCCAATACAATAAAGCGCCAATACATGAAGAATTAAAATATCCTACTTTTTTAAATATTTAATAGACACACGAAAAGATCAGAATCTGACTAAACCACTTATATTCTGGATGATTACTACTAGCGTCTCATTCCTAGACGGTTCCCTATGGAAGAACGAAAATTGGGGAATTTCACGTTTTCGTTCGGGTGATGTGCAGAAGTGGAGGCATCTGTTAACAGGATTCTTGCACCAATTGCATTGCAATTTTTAATCCCATATAATTATTAAAATCAAAATGCATATATATATATATATATAAAAAATTTTGTACTTTTATTTATTTTTTACAATTTTAAATAACGGCATAATATTTTGTTATTATTGTTTATACCTGAATTATTTTGAATAAAAAAATAATTTTGTACTTTTCATTTATATTTTTAAATCATGGTATAATATTTTGATTCGAGCGTAAACATTACTACACATATATTTCTTTTCTTTGTAAACAAAGTTCTAGGGACAGAAATTATGCATTAAATTGTTTGATTTTTTAAAAGGAATTGATGATAAGTTATATCATCAACGTTGAAGCAAAAGTACTTTGGATGCTACACCCTTTTCCAAACCTTCAGATCATATCGCTAGAAGCGGTATCATACCTCCCTCGTCAATGATAAAAAAAAAGAGTTTTTAAAATTAAAATAATTTTATAACTTAAGTTTTTAAAAATAGAAACTTTGTATTTTTCCATTCATTACACCCATTTGTATTTTTCCATTCTTTACAATTTAAATAAATGATTTATGAATCATTATTATAAATACTCAATGATTAAAAAAAAAAGATTTTTTTAACTTAATTAAATTTTAAAAATAGAAACTTTGGATTTTTTCATTCAAACATTTTTAGGCAATTTAAATAAATACTGGAAAGTAAAAACTTCCAATATTTTCAAATTCTCCCCAGCGTTGGATTCGATCTCACAATTTACCGAATAGGAAAGAAAAACATACCACAGAGATACTGGTGTTCAGTCCGAAATAGTCATAGACTTCTCATATAAGTAGACTACAATTTGGTAACCTTTTCTTGAAGCCTACATCTCTGCCCTTCGTCACGTGAGGGGGGGGGGGAGGGAGTGATGCGCGCCAAACCGATTTTACTTCCGGCAAAAGCTTCTCGGAATCTCTCTCCGAAACCTTTAGTTGGCCGAGAATGAAATCTGAAAGTTGCCAGTAAAGAAATCACTGCCAAAAAAAAGACGATTTTTTTTGGCGATGAATGAGCGAAAACATGTTGGAATGAAAATCTGTCTGAAATAACAATGGGGTTTGGCCTCTACTCCTATCTTTCCTCTGAGGAAAAATCTTATAACAAAATTTTAAACGAATCTCAATTCTGTCAACACATGGCTCCACTCCTGCACATCACCCCCACTAAGAAGCGGACTTGACCACTTTTCATCCTTCCATAGGGAACCATCTAGGAATGAGAAGCTAGTATGATTTCTAACTTAGAAATGTTTCTTAATATGCAAAAATAAAACAGAGGGGAAGGGAGAAAGTGGTATCGCTTGGTTCCCTATTTGTTAAGGTGCTCATGCAGTCAGATACAGCGCAGTGCCATCCGTTAATGAAAATTGGAACTACTTTTAGAATTGTTCTATGCAAAAGTTATGAGCTAAATTATAAACGTTTCTTAGAAACATTCATTTTGTCCATTTCTTACGATAGTTACAGAATTTTTTAATTTCGGATGTCGTTTCTTGGGACACAGGGTATATTTGCTGTTATTTGTACTTTATACTTCCAAATTGAATACTAACTCATTTTAAAATAAAATATGTATTCATTGTTCATTTCAATAAAACATTAAACCTGAAATCAGTGTAAATTAATTACCCGTTTTGTATTGTACCTACTATTCCATTTTTTAATTAAAAAAATCTCCTTATATTCTTGCCACTTATATGATATTTCATATCATAGAACTGGTGTTCTGATCAACGGCATTCAACAAAGAATCCCACTTAAATGAAAGTTTACTAGAAATACAGCAATAATAGGTTACCAGTATCTACTTACAATCTCGAATTTTCTCACTTAGAAGAACAGTTGAATTTGAATGCTATGAAAGAAAAGTGGGAGAAAAAAACAAGCATTTCTTGCTCAACTGTAGATAAAACCCCCATTCAATTTGAGACAGAGCAGCACCATCTGTTACCGAAAATTGTAACTACTTTTAAAATTACTGCATGCAAATTTATCAGCTGAATTATAATCTTTTGTTGCAAACATTTACTAGCTCTTTATATTTGACATAATTATGGAATCGTTGAATTTTTAATTTCAAGTACCTTTACTGGACAAGACACTGCTTTTGAGCCTTATGTTTTCGGATCAATAACAGATCACTACATTCTAAAAAAAAAAAAAATGTTCATTTTGGCATTGTTATGGTATAGTAAAACTTTTTATATTGCATTTATAAAAAACCTTCTATTTTCCGATGATATGATATTCTATACCATAAAACTGGCGTTCTATTGAAAAGCATTGAATGAAGAACGAAAATATCCCACTTAACTTACAGTTCAGTAGATACACAAAAAGATCAGATTCTCATTAAACCACCTACAATCTCGACTTTTCTAACTTAGAAGAATAGTTGAAATGGAATGCCACAAAAGAAGAAGGGGGAGAGGGAATAGAAGGCACCTCTTGATCGCCTCTGGGTTAAATTGCCCATGCTCCCTAGGGGACGGAATGGAATGTGTGCGGGAAAAAAGGATTGCTGCTTCTACCGAACACTTGGGATTCTTCAAATTCTTCTGCTACCAGAATCCAGCTAAGCAATATATTTTATGAGACTGGTTATCTCGATTTCACGGGTTAAATATTTTACAGAATTCCGTGTTTATTACTGTAGCGCGTACAATATTAATTAACATTTGAGATTCCTAAATGGAATATACAACATGGAAAGCTCAAATTTTGCTGCTAAGGTTTATCTAAAACTTTGTTTTACAGAAAAATAAATTACTTAAGTTAGAATGAAAATCAAATCTTTGTTGTTAATATTTATGGTCGTAAATTATACGATGATAGTACAAGTTTTGGTCCTGGAATTTATCAGTAAAATTGTTTACTGTTTCTTGATAAAATGAAAGGAACTAGATTGGTTTCTTTCTGTCATAATAAACATATTCCTTTATAACTTTCCTAAAGTTTTTTGTACAGAAAGGCGTTCTACTGAAATTTAATAATAAAAGGAAATAAATATCTTTATTATTAATCGTTATGAGAGTAAATTTTAAGACGATAAATAAACAATGTGTTATTATACTTACGAAAATCTTATTTATTTTGTTATGATACCTTGAAAAATATTTTACATAAGCTGGAAAACGAAAAGCATCATTACTTTGCTGTTTAGTATTTCAGATAGCAAAATATAATAGTTAGCAAAATTTAATATTATGGTAATTTATGCTGTTAGAACTTATTTAAAAATTCGCCTTGAAAATGGCTTACATAACTTTGATAAAGCACATAGCATTAGATTATGTCGCATATAAAAACTTTTAAAATGAAGATGTGATACAGGGGGCAGAAGGTAAATTGCAATAACTTTGCATCTCCTTATTTAGCGTGTTTGTTACTTATTTTGAAAAATCTGCTTTTAATGTTATCATTTAATATTTTTTTAACAAGTGTTAAATTTTTATAGTAATCATCCCGTCAATAGAATACAAACTCAAAAAAACAGTATATTAAAACCTATAATTTCTCAACTGCTACGACGACTATTAAGGAAGTTGTAGACCAATAAGATATTTAAGATGAATTTACATAATGGCGGAGTCGTTCTTGGATTGAAATCATAAGTCCGAACCCATAAGCACACTCATTGGTTGTTTACGCCATTGCTAGTTGATGGGTTCTTATAATTTAATGCTAAAAACACCAACGCATAAGGGGATAACGCTGTTACGTAAAAAAAAAAAAAAGCATCGTTAATCTGATTTCGCCACATTTATACGGAAAACCGCATAACGTGCCCAAGGCTAACACAAGTTCAAATATTACGAAATACTAGTGCTATTTTTGACTAACTCAAAAAAATTTCTCCCTCGTGTGACGATATCAAGATCAGAATATTACGTCTTCTTCAGGTTGCAAATTGTAGGTAAAGAGATATTTGTTTGAATGGAGTGCAATCCTGACATTACATTTGATGCAATTTAGCATTCATTCGAAATTATGATTAATATCAGCATTTCACACTTATATCTGAATTAAAAATATTAAATCCTAACTTTAGAAATATATTTCAAAAAATTAGAAAAAACACCTGACAGAAGTAGGTGCAAAATTATTACGAATTTATAGAGATATACAGACCTACCCAACATATATGCCTTCACTCTGATGGGAGAACAAACCTAATTCTGTCTTTTTTATTACTACAATTATTTTTAGACTTGCAAAATTAGTTTTTTTAATACCTTATGAATATAATGAAATAAATAAAGCTCGAATTTACCTTATCTCCAGCAATTTAGTATCCACTTGATCAAATTTTACAATTTAATAACAGTTGTAAAAATATTGTCAAATATATTTTTTTAAATAACATGAAGTGGCCGACAACCATTTTAGTTTTTTTGATGGTTTAAATATATTTGCTTCTAATTATAATAATTTACAAATACGCCAGCATCAGAACATACTCCATTATATAAACCGCAATTCCATTTGTAGAGAGACATTAGCTTTAAACGTCATAATTTTTCATAAAGCTAAAAAAAAAAAGATTGTTCAGAATCGTACATTATTATTTTGGCTTATAACTTTTCAAGTACCCAGAAATGTTAAAGCCAGAATGTCAAGTGTGAAATGCTTTCATAATTATATATTTTCTAAAAACACTTCTCTTTGTTCATGCACATTTCCATCTAGAATTTAGGGATGACAGGCGCTCATATATTTTCCAGTAAAATAGCACGATATGACAAATCTGTTGGTTTTCTTTTTCCTCAACATAAAATTCATTATTCTAGTTTTAATTGAGGTGGCTAAACAGATGATGGTAATATATTTTTCCCTAATACTTTTCAGACGGTCTGTGTTAAATATTTTATCTTGTAAAATAATTTAATATTTCAACAATTTAATAATAAAAATTCATTTCACTTATTTCGGAATTGTTGTATATAATTTCAATAAAATTAAAAATACATCAATGTTACAATGTGTTCTATTATATAAACCCCCTATTCCATTTGTTGAAAACCAATAGCTTTGAAAGTCATAATTTTCCATATAAAGCTAAAAGTTATTTACCAAAATCAAACATTATCTTTTTTTTTTTTTTTTCCCTCGTATGCTTCTTTGATTACCTACAAATGAGAAAACGAGTGTGTCACGTCAGAAATGTTTTTATAACTATACTTTTTCTATAATAACTTCTCTTTGTTGATGCTTTTTTCCATCTATAATTTAAGAATGACGGGTATTTATATACAGGTGTCCCAAAAATCACTGACACATTTTAAAATGCAATATAAAATCAAGTAATTGTCAAACAAGAGTGCGGTTTGAAGTAAAATGCTTCTTACGATGAAAAGTTCACACTTCCATAATAGATGGCGTCACTTGCCCATATGCTTGGTTTCAAATATGTGTTCTTTATGATTTTCAGATTAGTTTTAATTCTGTGACACAGAAATGACGACTCCTAGCGAAAAAGCTAATTGCGTACGTTGGTACCAATCGACCTAACGACGAAACGAATCTGAAAATCAGAAAACACGCATGCTTGAAACCAAACATATAGACAAGCGGCTCCCTCTATGATCGATGTTTGGAACTTTTTTTTTTTTTTTTTTTTTTTTTTTTTTTTTTTTTTTTTTTTCTTGAAGAAAACTTTTTATCGTGACAAGCAATTTACTCCAAATCGCACTCCCGTACCAAAATTATTTGATTTAATATTGAATTTTAAAATGTGTCAGGGAATTTATATTCTAGTAAAATGGTGTTATAAGATAAAATAGTTTGATCTTGTTTTCCTCAACATAATATTCATTATTCTAGTGTTTATTGCGATGAATAAACCGATGGTGTCAATGACAGATTGTTTAATAATTTCTAGATCACTCGTGTAAAATAATTTATTTTAAAATATTTTTTTTTTAATTTTGAAAATTTTAAATTTATAAATTGTTTTAGTTCATGTGTATTTTTCGAAAATAAATAGCATAAGAAATTTGGATTTTTAATTACAATTCTATTCTAAATGTTAAATAATATAATTTCTTAGCAGACAGAGTTGCCTATTTATTTGAATATCTGGAAAAATACAAGTTCATTTATAGTACAAATACATTGACAAAAAACACACGAAAAAAATCATTTTAAGAAAACATTCCTGTAGAAAGTTGTCCATAGTAAATATTTATAAAACCCATATATTTGCACAAGGCTGAATTTTCGTTTTAGAATCATACACTATTTTTCTAGCTAATAATCATTCAAGTACTTTCAAATGTAAAAACGAAAATATCAAGTGATATGTTCATTCATAATTATATCTTTTCTCCATCTTTATTTACGTATATTACCATCTAAAATTTAAGAATGACATGCGTTAATATATTTACTAAATTTTCTAGTAAAACTATAAGAAATGAAACTGTATTTTTTTTTCCTCTAAATAAAATTCATTATTCCAGTTTTAATTGTGGTGGCTAAATAGTCGACGGTAATCATATTTTTTCTAATGTTTCCCAGAAATAAAATGTTAAATATTATTTCGTAAAGCTAAATTATTTTTTTTTATTTATAGATGTAGATTTCATATCATCTTTTTTCTCCATCACTTTGTAGCCATATTATAACTTTCAAATATTCAATTCTATATCTAATAAACAATTAAATTTAAAAAATCAAAAAACCCGACTACGTAAAAATCGAGCTAATTAATTATTTCTCATCGATGTGAAACTATTTTTTCTTCAATTCCTACTATTAGCTCACACTCTCGCTATATATATTTTGTTCAAATTTTCAATTTTTAATATTATACTTATTATTCCTCCAATCAAGCTCAAATATTTTTCTTAACTTGTAGTGGATGACACTTGATGTTAATCCAGTTTTTTCAAATATTAATACATTAACTAAATTTAATTAATTAATTTTCAATAATAGAGAGAGAGCCCTCTTCTTGATCAAGGTACTTTAAGGCCCAGAGAGCCCTGTTCTTGATCAAGGTACTTTAAGACCCAGAGAGCCCTCTTTTTGATCAAGGCATTTTAAGCACCACTCAAGAGGAAGAAGAATGGGAGGGAAAAAATTCTCTTATTGACCTAAGTAGGAATTGACTTAAAATATATTTTTAGGTAGCTTTCATTACAAAAAGCTACCTATTGCAGCCGTTCGGAGGAAAGCGATTTCAAAAAATTTTGGTATATTTTCATCGATCATGACCCCCAGACCCCGAAACCACCCTCCGTTCAAAATTGATATATATATATATATATATATATATATATATCCATATATATATATATATATATATATATATATATATATATCTGACCTATGTCACACTGTAACTCTCGTATTTATGAACCGATTTGGATGTAATTCGGTGTGTACATAGTACACACCAATGTCTCGACCGAGTTCGTTGGCCAGCTTCATCCACCATTTTGTTTCAAAATGGCGGCCATTTAAAGTTTTTTTAAAAATTTTAAATTTGAAATGTGGTACCAAAAAATTGAAAATGGAAAAATATTTTTTTATTATGTATTTGACCTTTATACAAAGACTCCGGAGCAGTTTTTGTTTCGTCTATATCTTAAAAAATGGCTGAGTTATAGCGTTTTGAATTTCTAGCGTGGCTGACATTTTGAAACGTCCTGAATTTTGTCACGCGATAAAAGGCGTATTTATGAACCGATTTGGATGTAACTTCGTTTATACATAGTACATACCAATGTCTCGACCGAGTTTGTTGGCCAGCATCATCCGCCATCTTGTTTAAAAATGGCGGCCATTTAAATTTTTAAGAAAAATTTAAATTTGAAATGTGGTACCAAAAAATTGAAAATTGAAAAAATATTTTTTTCTTATGTGTTTGACCTTGATAAAAAGATTCGGGAGCAGTTTTTGTTTCGTCTATATCTTAAAAAATGGCTGAGTTATAGCATTTTGAATTTCTAGCGTGGCTGCCATTTTGAAGCGTCCTGATTTTTGTCACGTGATAACAGATGTATTTATGAACGATTTGGATGTAACTTGGTCTGTACATAGTACATACCAATGTCTCGACCGAGTTCGTTGGCCAGCTTCATTCGCCATCTTGTTTCAAAAGGGTTGCCATTTAAAAAAAAAAGTAATTTAAAATTTAAAATGAAGTATTAAAAAATTGAAAATGAAAAAAAAAATTGTGTGTTTGGCCTTGATACAAAGATTCTCGAGCAGTTTTTGTTTCTGAAAATTTGTTCTTTTGTTTATATCTTAAAAAATAGTTGAATTATAGCACTTTAAATTTCTAGCATGGCTAACACTTTGAAACGATCTTGTATTTGTCACGCGATAACACACGTATTCGCCTATTTCGATGTAAGAAGGCATGTGGATAGTATACATCAATATCTCAACCAATTTCGCTGGCCAGTATCATCAGCCAACTTGTTTCAAAATGGCGGCCATTAAATTAAAAAAAATTATATTTAAAGTGAGGTGCAAAAAAATTAGAAATTGAAAAAAGTTTCTTTCTTAAGTATTTGACCTTGATATAAGCATTCACGAGCATTTTTTGTTTGTCTTTATCTTATAAAATGGCTCAGATATAGCAGTTTCAATTTCTAATGTGGGTGACATTTTGAAAAATCTTACTTTTTGCCTGAGACAGCACTCGTATATATCAACCGATTCCGATGTGAGTGAGCATGTGCACAGCAATTACTAAGGTCTCGACCAAGTTCACTGGTTAGCCTCATCCACCATGTTGTCTTAAAATGGCAGGAACTTTAAGAAATCGCCGAATTTGGCAGCCGAATATAAGTTACTGTAAATAAAAGCAGCTTGGATAAAGCTGACTAATTTCGCGAAATTCTCATTCATAATGATTTAGTATTGATAAAAAATAGTATTGAATCTCCTATATTCGGTTTCCACTAAATTGAACTTCGTGTGTTTGAATAATATAAGTTGGCTTTTTAAAATAAGGAAAATGAAAGCTACCTCTTCCTCCCGGCACTGGCCGGAAGGACTTTTTTTTATATTACTTGTTTATATTACTTACCTATTTTTTTTTTTATTTACTTGTATTGATGGCTTTTAAGTTGTGTTTAATTGTTAATTCCGATCTATAAACAAGGTTTTGATGAGGCTAATATAGATGTTTATGATGGTCAGAGTTCCAGTAAAGCTGGAGATCATTCCTACACAACTTCCATGTGGTGTAATATTTAAACGGAGCATCTGACTGTAAAATAGTCAATGAAACATCGTCGTCACCTTGAAAGACTTATCCAATGATATGCCACTCAATAGGGTGCGTAATTTTTTTTTCGTCGCTGCCGCCATTTTGAATTTTAAGGCTGTCATTTTTAATTTATAAAAACAAAATCTAGCCCATAACCATCGGGCCGTTAAGACGAATGGATAGAGACTTCATTCATTAAAATCCATCCAGCCATTGGGATGTTTCGAGGGTATAAAGAAATCCACATACACAGATACGCGTGAAACACATAACCCTTCTTTTCAGTCGGGTAAAAATCTATTCAAGCGACCGCACATTTATTAAGAAGAGGTATATATTTCCTCTTAAGAAGTCTCAGGACTCTTAAAGCTTTAAATTTTTCGAAATTTAAATTTTTTTAGATGTTAAACTCTATCTTTTTTAACATTTAATATAATTGTTCCCTTGAAATTCCCATTAGAACAGAAGTTATGGCTTTTAGAATTATGCCCACCCTAGCTGAAGCGGCGTTTCCGAAATTTAGAAGTCTCTTTTTTCCAAATGACGATTTTGGGCATAAGGCGCACAATATTTTAAAAACTTCTGAATAATGTTTCATGAAATATTCAAAACATATGTTTCATGTTAGTCTGTATAAACTAAACCTAAAATG
This sequence comes from Maratus speciosus, assembly GCA_963932465.1. Classification (NCBI taxonomy): domain Eukaryota; kingdom Metazoa; phylum Arthropoda; class Arachnida; order Araneae; family Salticidae; genus Maratus; species Maratus speciosus. Next base: position 293,306,272 of record OZ010788.1, on the reverse strand, counting down.
TCCTTTTTATTTTACAAAAGAGTATTTTTAATGTGGTTATACAGTTGAAATTTTCAAAATTTTGTATTAGCTAAATACAACTTTGTATTAAAAATATAAAAAAGGCTTTAAATACAGATTTATTTAGGTTCAGAGTAATTATTATAATCTGAAGTATAAGTGAGCACCAACATTTTTATTCTAATTGCAAAATTTATTTGTAATCCTGCACGTAATCTTTTATGCCGATTTTCTGCTCGTCAAATGTCTAATAGTTTGGAGCCCCCTGTAAATGCTAATTCTACATTTTGCAATTTTTTAAATGCATGAAATGAAAGAACGTAAATATATTTTCTTAAAATCAAATACATTTTAAGATATTAAATGTCAAAAATGGTATTTTTTTCATTTTTTCCAGTTTTAAGAGTCCTGAGACCCTTTAAATTATGAAATATTTTACCAATTTCCCATGTCACAAAATTAATTTACGAAGTTATCAATGTCAGAGGATATTCCATTATATTAAAAGTAATTCCAAAACTAAAAAAGAAAAGCTTTTAAAGCCATAATCTTTCATTAAGCTAAAAAAATTATTATTCAAAACCATACGTTATCTTTTTGGCTTATAATTTTTCGAGTTCTGAGGAATGTAAAATCTAGACTATCAAATGAGAAATGCTTTCATAATTATAACTTTCCTATAATAACTTTAGACTATCAAATGAGAAATGCTTTCATAATTATAACTTTCCTATAATAACTTAATTTTGTTGATGCTTGTTTCCAACTAAAATTTAGGAGTGATAGGCATTCATATATTCTCCGAATTTTCTAGTGAAATTGTACGAGATAGACTCTTCTTTCATTTTCTTATCTCCACATGAAATTCAATATTCTATTTTTAATTGTGATAGCTAAAGAGAATATGGTAACGATGTTTTGACTAATATTTTAAATAAAAGTAATGTTAACTATTTTATTTTTTAAAGTAAACTTACACTTTTTATGTTAAAAATATAATTTTGAATTTATTCTTATGTCCGGCAATTTTATAGCCGCATTTAAAGCTCCACTATACAATAATATATTCAAAATGATTGTAAAATTATTATCAAGAGGCAAAAATTTGCTCTTGAATTAATTAAAGAGTAAAATATTTTTACATTTCATAAAATGAACTTACAAAATTATCAATGTCAGAGAATATTCCATTATATAAAAGTTATACATAGAATTGAACCAAATTTTTTTGTGTATGTTTTTGACCATGGCAAGAAGGACCTCCGTGAATTTGAAAAAAATCCACCAGAAAAGAGCTATACTCATGATTTTTGTGTCATTTTAAATATTGTACCACCGAAAAGTGCATGAAGTTATACATAGAATTGAACCAAATCTTTGTGTATGTTTTTGGTCATGGCAAAAAGGTCCTCCCTGAATTTGGAAATATTCCGCCGAAAGAGAGCACTATAATAGTGATTTTGGTGTAACTTTCTTTATATTTCGTATTTCTATTGTACACCGGCGGCTCGTGAATTAACGGAAACTTCCCATCCTGATAAGCCGACTATTCACGAACAGCTGATATACAACAGAATAACGAAAAACTATTGGTTTTAATAAATATCATGATCGAGATTAACTCATTTTTACTCCGATTAATGGACTGAAGCGGAAATTTAAGATGAAAGTCAAAGTTTATATAGTATCGAACTAATAAAAATGAAATATCGACATTTGTAACAACATTTTGAAATATTAAAATATATAAGATAGAAGAAAGTTTTGGGATTGGCACATCCGACTAGTTACTTTCTTCTATCTTAAATAAAAGAAAGCATTGTAATCGAAATTTTATTCGACTTCCGGTTTTCGACGGATTTACACGTTTTAGGGGTCAGAGATCACAAAAAACATGTTTATACAAATTGTCTGTCTGTCCGTATGTCCGTGTTTGAAGTCTGTCCGTGTGTAGCCATTGTACCATCAAAAGTTGTATGAAGTTATACATAGAATTGAACCAAATTTTGTTTTTAAGTTTATGGCTATGACAAGCAGGTCCTACATTAATTTGGAAAAAATCTGCCGGTAGGGGACGCTGTAATAACGATTTTTGTGCGATTTTTGTTCATTTTGAATATTGTACCATCGGAACGTGTATGAAGTTATGCATAGAATTGAACCAGATTCTTTTGTATGTTTTTGACCGTAGCAAGAAGGTCCTCCCTGAATTTGGAAAAAATCCACCGGTAGGGGGCGCTGTAATAACGATTTTTTTGCGAAAATTGTGGATTTTGAATATTGTACCATGAAAAAGTGTATGAAGCTATGCATAGAATTGAACCAAATTTTTTGTGTATGTTTTTGGCCATGGCAAGAAGGTCCTCCCTGAATTTGGAAAATTTCCGCCGAAAGGGGGCGCTGTAATAGTGATCTTTGTGCTATTTTAAATATTGTACCATCGAAAAGTGTATGAAGTTTTACTTAATTCTAATAAAAAAAGTCCTTCCGGCCAGTGCCGGGAGGAAGAGGTAGCTTTCAAATTCCTTATTTTAAAAAAGCCAACTTATATTATTCAAACACACGAAGCTCAATTTAGTGGAAACCGAATATAGGAGATTCAATACTAATTTTTATCAATACTAAATCATTATGAATGAGAATTTCGCGAAATTAGTCAGCTTTAACCCAGCTGCTTTTATTTAAAGTAACTTATATTTGGCTGAGATGTTGATGTATACTATCCACATGCCTTCTTACAAGGAAATAGACGAATACGTATGTTATCGCGTGACAAATACAAGATCGTTTCAAAATGTTAGCCACACTAGAAATTCAAAGTGCTATAATTCAACCATTTTTTAAGATATAAACAAAAGAACAAATTTTCAGAAACAAAATCTGCTCGGGAATCTGCTCTTTGTATCAAGGCCAAACACATAAAAAAATCTTTTTCATTTTCCAATTTTTTAATACCTCATTTTAAATTAAAAATTTATTTTTTTTAATGGCAACTCTTTTGAAACAAGATGGCGAATGAAGCTGGCCAACGAACTCGGTCGAGACATTGGTATGTACTATGTACAGACCAAGTAACATCCAAATCGGTTCATAAATACGCTTGTTATCGAGTGACAAAAATCAGGTCGTTTTAAAATGTCAGCCACAATAGAAATTCAAAATGCTATAACTCAGCCATTTTTTTAGATATAGACGAAACAAAAACTGTTCCGGAATCTCTGTATTAAGGTCAAACACATACAAAAAAAAAATCTTTTTCATTTTCCAATTTTTTTGGTATCTCATTTTAAAATTTAATTTTTTTAAATTTTTTTAAATGGCCGCCATTTTGAAACAAGATGGCGGATGAAGCTGGCCAACGAACTCGGTCGAGATATTTGTATGTACTATGTACACACCAAGGTGCATCCAAATCGGTTCATAAATACGCCTGTTATCACGTGACAAATATCAGGACGTTTCAAAATGTCAGCCACGCTAGAAATTCAAAATACTATAACTCAGCCATTTTTTAAGATATAGACGAAACAAAAACTGCTCCCGAATCTTTGTATCAAGGTCAAATACATAAGAAAAAAATATTTTTTCAATTTTCAATTTTTTGGTACCACATTTCAAATTTAAATTTTTCTTAAAACATTAAATGGCTGTCATTTTTAAACAAGATGGCGGATGAAGCTGGCCAACGAACTTTGTCGAGACATTGGTATGTACTATGTACAAACGAAGTTACATCCAAATCGGTTCATAAATACGCCTTTTATCGCGTGACAAAATTCAGGACGTTTCAAAATGTCAGCCACGCTAGAAATTCAAAATGCTATAACTCCACCATTTTTTAACATATAGACGAAACAAAAATTGCTCCGCAATCTTTGTATAAAGGTCAAATACATAAAAAAAAAATATTTTTCCATTTTCAATTCTTTGGTACCACATTTCAAATTTCAAATTAAAAAAAAAATTAAATGGCCGCCATTTTGAAACAAAATGGCGGATGAAGCTGGCCAACGAACTCGGTCGAGACATTGGTATGTACTATGTACAAACGAAGTTACATCCAAATCGGTTCATAAATACGCGTTTTATCGCGTGACAAAATTCAGGACGTTTCAAAATGTCAGCCACGCTAGAAATTCAAAATGCTATAACTCAGCCATTTTTTAACATATAGACGAAACAAAAACTGCTCTGGAATCTTTGTATAAAGGTCAAATACATAAGAAAAAAATATTTTTCCATTTTCAATTCTTTGGTACCACATTTCAAATTAAAAATTAAAAAAAAAATTAAATGGCCGCCATTTTGAAACAAAATGGCGAATGAAGCTGGCCAACGAACTCGGTCGAGACATTGGTATGTACTATGTACATACCGAATTACATCCAAATCGGTTCGTAAATTCGAGAGTTACAGTATGACAAAGGTCAGATATATATATATATATATATATGGATATATATATATATATATATATATATATATATATATATATATATATATCAACTTTTGAACGAAGGGTGGTTTCGGGGTCTGGGGGTCATGATCGATGAAAATATACCAAAATTTTTTGAAATCGCTTTCCTCCGAACGGCTGCAATAGGTAGCTTTTTGTAATGAAAGCTACCTAAAATGCTATAACTCAGCCATTTTTTAAGATATAGACGAAACAAAAACTGCTCCCGAATCTTTTTATCAAGGTCAAACACATAAGAAAAAAATATTTTTTCAATTTTCAATTTTTTGGTACCACATTTCAAATTTAAATTTTTCTTAAAAATTTAAATCTCCGCCATTTTTAAACAAGATGGCGGATGAAGCTGGCCAACGAACTCGGTCGAGACATTGGTATGTACTATGTATGAACGAAGTTACATCCAAATCGGTTCATAAATACGCCTTTTATCGCGTGACAAATTTCAGGAAGTTTCAAAATGTCAGCCACGCTAGAAATTCAAAATGCTATAACTCAGCCATTTTTTAAGATATAGACAAAACAAAAACTGCTCCGGAGTCTTTGTATAAAGGTCAAATACATAAGAAAAAAATATTTTTCCATTTTTAATTTTTTGGTACCATATTTCAAATTTTAAATTTTTTTAAAAATTTTAAATGGCCGCCATTTTGAAACAAAATGGCGGATGAAGCTGGCCAACGAACTCGGTTGAGACATTGGTATGTACTATGTACACACCAAATTACATCCAAATCGGTTCATAAATACGAGCGTTACAGTCTGACATAGGTCAGATATATATATATATATATATATATATATATATATATATATATATATATATATATGGATATATATATATATATATATATATCAATTTTGAACGGAGGGTGGTTTCGGGGTCTGGGGGTCATGATCGATGAAAATATACCAAAATTTTTAGAAATCGCTTTCCTCCGAACGGCTGCAATAGGTAGCTTTTTGTAATGAAAGCTACCTAATACTAATAAAACTAATTATAATGAAATATTGACATGAGATAGAAGAAGGTTTTGGGATTGGCACATCCAACTAGTTATAGCTTATACTTTTCCAAGTATTGACGAATGTAAAAGCGAGAGTATCAAATGAGAAATGCTTTCATAATAATATCTTTCCTATTATAGCTTAAATTTGTTGATGCTTATTTCCATTTAAAATTTAGGAATGACAGGCGTTCATATATTTTCTAAATTTTCTAGTTGAAGGGTACAAGATGAAAAGTCTCTTTTTAGATGGAATCGTAATTACATAAATACGTAGCACCTATAGTCGTCGTTCAGTCCGTCTGTCCGTTTTTTTGTCCGTCCGCATATAACAGCGCAAAAACTACCCAACCGAATCATTTTAAATTTAAAATATATAATTTTTGCATAATTTTGTCGAGTCCTTTCAAATTTTATGAAAATCGGATGTATAGTTTAATTACAGGGACAGTCAAAAGTTTTCTGTTACATTACGGCCAATAGGAAAAAAATATTGCATGTGCGTTTTAATAATATTACAGCCTTTCGAATGGTCTGAAATTTTAAATATATATTTGTTGCAAAATTTTGTGTGTCATTTCAAATTTTATGAAAATCGTATGTATAGTTTAATTACAGGCACAGTCAAAAGCTTTCCGTTACATTACGGCCAATGCGAAAAAATTATTTCAAGTGCATTTTAATGATGTTACAGCCTATCGAAAAGAATAAAATTGATAGACACTTATGAAGTGCACAAAATATACATTCAGTTAAATATGCGTTGCAAAAAATATTTATAAAACTAGCTATAGTACGAACGCACCTCATTTGCCACTCTTGACGTGCTTGTTTCTTTTTTTACCTCGACATGAAATTCATTATTCTAGTTTTAATTGAGATAGCTAAATAGAATATGGTAATCACGTTTTCATTAATATTTTAAATGAAGATAATGTTAATTATTTTATTTTGTAAAGTAAACTTACACTTTTTGATTTAAAAATGTAGTTTTGAATTTATCCCTATGTCCGGTTGTTTTATAGCCACGTTATAAACTTCCACTATACCACAATTTATTCAAAAATGTAGTCAAATGGCTTCAAAATTATTATCAAGAGGAGAAAATTTGCTCTTGAATTAATTAAAGAGTAAAATATTTTTACCTATCATGACATGAATTTACAAAATTATCTATGTCAGAGAATATTCCATTATATAAAAGTCAATTCTATAACTAAATAAAACAATAGTTTTCAAAGCCATAATCTTTCATTAAGTGAAAAAAATAGTATTTAAAATCATGCATTATTTTTTATAGCTTATAATCTTTTGAGTATTGACGAATGTAAGAACGAGAGTGTCAAAGAAGAAATGCTTTCATAATATGTTTCCGATAATAACTTAACTTTGTTGATGCTTATTTCCAAATAAAATTTTGAAATGACAGGAGTTCATAGATTTTCTAAATTTTCTAGTAGAATTGTACGAGATGAAAAGAGTGTTTTTTTCTTTTTTTTTTTTTTACCTCGACAGGAAATTCATTATTCTAGTTTTAATTGTGCCGGCTAAATAGAATATAGTAATCACGCTTTGGCTAATAATTTCCATAAAGATAGTGTTATCTATTTTATTTTGTAAAATAAACTTACATTTTTATAGATTAAAAAATGTAGCTTTGAATTTATCTTTATATCCAGAAATTTTATAGCCGCATTATAAACTTATGCTACATAATATATCCAAAAATGTAGTTAAATGGTTTGCAAAATTATTAACAAGAATCAGAAATTTTCTCATGAATTGATTATATTTATGCATATCATAAAATGAATTTACAAAATTATCAATATCAGAGGATATTCCATTAAATAAAACGCAATTCTATAAGTATAAAAATAACTTTAGCTTTGAAAGTTACAATCTTTCACTAAGCTAAACAACTAGTATTTAAAATCATACATTATCTTTTTGGCTTATAATCTTTTGAGTACAGACGAATGTAAAAGGAAAAGTGTCAAATTAGAAAAGCTCTCATATATCTTTCCTATAATAACATGACTTTGCTGATGCTTATTCCCAACTAAAATTTAAGAATGACAGGCGTTCATATATTTCCTAAATTTTCTAGTAAAATTGTGCGAGATGAAAGTCTCTTGTTTCTTTTTTTACCTCGACATGAAATTCATTATTCTAGTTTTAATTGTGCTAGCTAAATAGAATAATATAATCACGTTTTGCCTGATAATTTCCATAACGATAATGTTAGCTATTTTATTTTGTTTATAAACTTATATTTTTTTAATTAAAAAAATGTGGTTTTGAAATTATCTTTATCTCCAGAAATTATATAGTCGCATTATAAACTTCTGCTATATAATATATCCAACAATGTATTCAAATGACTAAAAAATTATTAACTAGAGTCAGAATTTTTCTCCTGAATTGATTATATTTGTACATATCATAAACTGAATTTACAAAATTATCAATGTCAGAGGATATTCCATTACATAAAACGCAGTTCTATAAGTAAAAATTTAACAATAGCTTTGTAAGCCACAATCTTTCACTAAGCTAAACAATTAGTATTTAAAATTATATATTATCTTTTATTCTTATAATTCTTCGAGTACAGACGAATGTAAAAGTGAGAGTGTCAAATTAGAAATGCTCTCATATATCTTTCCTATAATGACATAACTTTGTTGATGTTTAAAATTTAATTTACCTCCATATGAAATTCGTTATTCTAGTTTTAATTGTGCTGACTAAATAGAATTATGTAATCACGTTTTGACTAATAAGTTCCATAACGATAATGTTAGCTATTTTATTTTATTTATAAACTTACATTTTTTTATTAAAAAATATAGTTTTGAATTTATGTTTATCTCCAGAAATTATATAGTCACATTATAAATTTCTGCTACATAATATATCCAACAATGTAGTCAAATGACTGAAAAATTGTTAACAAGAATCAGAATTATTTTCCTGAATTGATTATATTTGTACATATCATAAAATGAATTTACAAAATTATCAATGTCAGAGGATATTCCATTACATAAAACGCAGTTCTATAAGTAAAAATATAACAATAGCTTTGTCGGCCAGAATCTTTCACTAAGCTAAACAATTAGTACTTAAAATCATACATTATCTTTTAGGCTTATAATCTTTCGAGTACAGGCGAATATAAAAGCAAGAGTCTCAAATGATAAGTGATTATATCTTTCCTATAATAACGTAACTTTGTTGATGCTTATTTTCAAATAAAATTTTGGGATGACAGGCGTTCATATATTTTCTAAATTTTCTAGTAGAATGGTACTGGATGAAAAGTCTTTTATTTTTCTTTTTTTACCTCGACATTAAATTCATTATTCTAGTTTTAATTGTGCTGGCTAAATAGAATATGGTAATCACGCTTTATCTAATAATTTCCATAAAGATAATGTTATCTATTTTATTTTGTAAAAAAAAAAAAAAACTTGCATTTTTATTGATTAAAAATGTAGTTTTGAATTTATCTTTATCTTCAAAAATTTTATAGCCGCATTATAAATTTCTGCTATATAATAAAATCCAAAAATGTAGTCAAATGGTTCGCAAAATTATTAACAAGAGTCAGAAATTTTCTCCTCAATTGATTATATTTGTACGTATCATAAAATGAATTTACAAAATAACCAATGTCAGAGCATATTCCATTACATAGAACGCAATTATATAAGTAAAAAAAATAACAATGGTTTTGAAAGCCACAATCTTTCACTAAGCTAAACAACTAGTATTTAAAATCATACATTATATTTTTGGCTTATAACCTTTCGAGTACAGACGAATATAAAAGCGAGGGTGTCAAATTAGAAATGCTCTAATAATTCTTTCCTATAATAACATAACTTTGTTGATGCTTATTTCCAACTAAAATTTAAGAATGACAGACGTTCATGTATTTTCTAAATTTTCTAGTAAAATGGTGCGAGATGAAAGCGACATGAAATTTGGTATTCTAGTTTTAATTGTGCTGACTAAATAGAATAATGTAATCACGTTTTGCCCAATAATTTCCGTAATGATAATGTTAGCTATTTTATTTTGTTTATAAACTTACATTTTTTTATTAAAAAATATAGTTTTGAATTTATCTTTATCTCCAGAAATTTTATAGTCGGATTATAAATGTCTGCTATATAATATATCCAAAAATATAGTCAAATGACTGTAAAATTATTAACAAGAGTCAGAATTTTTCTCCTGAATCGATTATATTTGTACATATCATAAAATGGATTTACAAAATTATCAATGTCAGATGATATTCCATTACATAAAATGGAGTTCTATAAGTAAAAATGTAATAATAGCTTTGAAAGCCACAATCGTTCACTAAACTAATCAATTAGTATTTAAAATCATACATTATCTTTTTGGCTTGTAATCTTTCAAGTGCAGGCGAATATAAAAGCAAGAGTCTCAAATGAGAAGTTATTATATCTTTCCTATAATAACATAACTTTGTTGATGCTTATTTTCAACTAAAATTTAGGGATGACAGGCGTTCATATATTTTCTAAATTTACTAGTAGAATGGTACTGGATGAAAAGTCTTTTTTATTTCTTTTTTTTTACCTCGACATTAAATTCATTATTCTAGTTTTAATTGTGCTGGCTAAATAGAATATGGTAATCACGCTTTGTCTAATAATTTCCATATAGATAATATTATCTATTTTATTTTGTAAAATAAACTTACATTTTTTTAAATTAAAAAATATAGATTTAAATTTATCGTTATCTCCAGAAATTTTATAGTCTGATTATAAATGTCTGCTATATAATATATCAAAAAATGTAGTCAAATGACTGCAAAATTATTATCTAGAGTTAGAAATTTTCTCTTGAATCGATTATATTTTTTCATGTCATAAAATTAATTTACAAAATTTCAATGTCAGAGGATATTCCATTATACAGAACTCAGTTATATAAGTAAAAAAATAACAATAGCTTTGAAAGCCACAATCTTTCACTAAGCTAAACAATTAGTATTTAAAATCATACATTATCTTTTTGGCTTATAATCTTTCGGGTAGAGACGAATGTAAAAGCGAGAGTGTCAAATGAGAAATGCTCTCGTAATTATATCTTTCCTATAATAACGTAACTTCGTTGATGCTTATTTCCAACTAAAATTTAGTAATGACAGGCGTTCATATATTTTCTAAATTTTCCTGTAAAATAGTACGATATGAAAAGTCTCTTCTTTCTTTTTCCTTTTTTTTAAACCTCCGTATGAAATTCATTATTCTAATTTTAAGTGTTATGGCTGAATAGAATATGCTAATCCCATTTTCTCTAATATTTTCTATAAATACAACGTTAACTTTTTTATTCTCTAAATTTACATATTTTAATTTAAAAATATAGTTTTGAATTTATCCGTATCTCCAGCAATTTTAAATGCCATCAAATGACTGTAAAATTATTATGAAGAGGTAAACATTTTCTTTCGAATTAATTTAAGAGTTAAATATTTTTCCATATCATAGACAGAATCTACAAAATAATCAATGTCAGAGGATATTCCATTATATAAAACGCAATTCAATGAGAAACAAACGGTCAAGTGGGAGGATTACTAGAGCTCACAGGGTTCATTACAGTAAATATATAAATTATTAATTGTATTATTAAAAAAATCATTGCAAAAAGAATAATAAGACGTTGTAACAAGCTATACAACCTATAGTTGGGTATAGCTGTATATACTAGAAAAGTATGAACGGGTATACCATAACAGTGAGAGATATGAAGCCTAAATAATATCAAATATTGTTACTCTGTATAACTCTTTTTTTAATCTTATACTAATCTGTTTATGGGGAACTTATTTCGGTACTGACAATAAAAGTAAAGCATATTTAAACTTCATTTGGCATTTCATAAAACTAAATTCAGCGTACTAATAATCCTTTCTTTTTAAAGTGTAGCTGAAACAAAACCCTTGTTCAAAGTTTAAACTTGGCAGTGCACTAAGTGCGCTTCGAAGTGAGGTCGCGAAGTTGCAACGCCACCTTGGTCTGTACCGCAATTTTCCAGATAGGTTTTTAATTAACTTTTAATATCTCGGCTAATTACAGACGAATTTTCTTGAAAATCATTATCAACAATGCTTTTATACTTCTGATATGTTAGTTACCTCAAGCGCTACTGAACACATTTGCTGAATTCCCACAAATCGAACTTTGCGTGTAAAGGGAAAATGCGCTTTTCTCGAAAACTATGTGACCTACGGTAATCGCTATAGTTTTCCTGTTATTAGGTATAAATAACCTATTATTATTAATAGGTATAAATTAACATGTACTACCTCTAATTTTTTTCATAATTTTAGTTTCAGTAAATTCGGATATAGAGGGTGGGGAACATATTTTTGAAATACATTTTCAACGATATCTCTGAAAATATAATACCTAAAATTACAAGAAATATATTTTTAAGTACAGCGTTACAAACTTTCACACGATACCCCATACGATATACAAAGAAAATGTTTTTATTTTCAAGAACTTAACTAGCCCCTCTATATTTTTTCTAAGTATATTGATGAATGGTTAATAATCTGTAAAGATGTGGGTTAGTAGTCTTTATTACTTGCCACAATTTGAACTTTCCTTTGTATTTGTTCTTTGTATAACATTGTGTTTGTATAACTTTGAAATTTGTTCTCTAGTTTACGAGTAAAATAGCTGTGAAAGACAGACACAGGTGAGATCTTATAATGATTTCGTTTTTACTTTTTGTGTAAGGGACCGTAAAAAAGCGAAAATGAAGAAAATAAGTTTGAAAAAAATCATCCATTAATTTAAAAAAGGATTATTTAAAATTATACATTATCTTTTTGGGTGACAATCTTTCTATTATCCTTAAATATAAATGCGAGAATGTCAAATGAGAAATGCTTTCATTATTATATCTTTGGTATAGTAACCGCACTTTTTTTATGCTTATTTCCAACTGAAATTTAGGAATGTCAAGTGTTCATATATTTTCTAATAAAATGGTGCGAGATGAAGGATTTGTGGTTTTCATTTGTTTAAAAAAATAATAATAATAATTATTCGATTTTTAATTTTGATGACTAAACATATGTTATCAATAACTCTATGCCTACTATTTCCAATCAATCAATGTTAAGACTTTTATTTTATAATATACTTCAACATTCAGACAATACAATTGTTAAAAACTGCTTTATTTTATAGGCATTTTTCGTGGAGAACGAAAACCTAACTAATTTAAAGGGAGTTAGAACCATTCGGGACCCAATGTTTCTCATAATAACACACTTTTTTCAATTCCACATAAAGGAGTAAGTTTTGCATATTTTGGAATGAAATTGTTATAGTTTCAAGAATAATATTCGAGATCTAAAAAAATTATCATAACATTTGCGATTTAAATAATAAATATATTTTTAACAATATATAATATATAAACAAAAGTAAAAGACAAATATTTGCCTCTCATTCTTACAACATAACTTTTGAAAAGTACATAAGAGAATCTAAATTTTTATACTAAATTGAAGCTAAATATCGTCTTTATTCTGTAAACTTAAGACATTGAACTTATCAAATGTTTTATAATTTTTTCTATTAATTAATTAGCATGATAAATGCTTAAAAATTAAAAGAATTTACAAAATGTAATTTGTAATTAAAAAAAAATGTATAAAATATTTGTTAATTTCAATGATTTAGGTTTACAGAATTAAGGTGATATTTAGCTTCAATTTGACATAAAAATTTGGTGTCTCTTATGTATTTTTTAAAATTTATATTGTAAGAAAGAGAGGTAGGCATATAATTTTCCTTTTACTTTTGTGTATATATTATATATTGTTAAAAATACATATATTATTTAATTTGCAAATTTTGTGGTATTTTTTTAGAGCTGGGCTATAATTCTAGAAAACGTTGCAATTTCGCTCCAAAATATGCAAAATTTATTTATTTATTTTGAATAGAAAAAGTGTATTATTATGAGCAAAACTGTGTCCCGATAGGAACTAACTCCCCTTAATGACAACACAGTTTTAAATGCTAAATGTTTGATGTTCTAAGCAATAAGGTTGCTTTTTTCGCTATAAATAATCTCTGGATAAACGCCATATCTTGTATTATAAGAGCATGCTGATCAAGGAATATAACCAATGATGATGAATTTATCCTCGTTGATTAATTTTACTGAAGATGCCTCATAAGTTGTTTTTTTTTTTAAATAAATGGTCGTTATGTCTGGTGATTGTATTAAAATCCGAATTTAGAAAAGGGACATAACATGTATTGAGCCAATTTCAAAATACTTACTGTGCTGTTTAAGTAATTTTTAAGGAGGGCTTCTGTATGTTAAACGTCGGTACATGGTGTTTGGTTATAAACTAGCGGCGATAGTTTTAAGGCATGTCATTGAAAGTAACGCAATTGAATTATCTAATACTATTTATATGACAGACAAAGCCTTAACCGCAGCTTAAAATTCCAAAGAAGGACATTGGCGAATAGGGAGACCAGTAGCGTAATGGTCCGCGCGTCTTCCTGCCATGCTATAAGTCCGCAGTTCGATCCCGAACTGCGGAGTGGGGATGTTCACTCAATCTTTTATTTATTTAGAGTCGATGAAATGAGTACCGAGCTTGCTTGGGAACTTAACACTGAGGGGTAAACGTCGTTACATGGTGTTTGGTTATAAAGTGCCGGCGATTATTTTGATGAAAGTCGTTGAGAGTAAAGCAATTGAATCATCTAATAGTACTGTATATATGACAGCCCAGCTTTAACGAGAGCTTACAATTTTAAAGGAGGACATTGACGAATGGGAAGACCAATACCATAGTGATCCGCGTATCTTTTCTACCATGCTATAGATCCGCAGTTTGATCCCTCACTTAGGATTGGGGAAGGTTCACTCAGTCTTTTATTTATTTAGAGTTGATGAAATGAGTACCAAGCTTGCTTGGGAACTTTACACTGAGGGGTAAACGTCGATTGGTTATAAAGTGACGGCAATTATTTTGAGGAATGTCGTTGAGAGTAAAGCAATTGAATCATCTAATAGTACTGTATATATGACAGCCCAGCTTTAACGAGAGCTTAAAATTTTAAAGAAGGACATTGACGAATGGGAAGACCAATAGCACAGCGATCCGCGTGTCTTTCCAACATGCTATAGATCCGCAGTTTGATCCCTGACTGAGGATTGGGGAAGGTTCACTCAATCTTTTATTTATTTAGAGTTGATGAAATGAGTACCGAGCTTGCTTGGGAACTTAACACTGAGGGGTACACGTCGTTACATGGTGTTTGGTTATAAAGTGACGGCGATTATTTTGAGGAAAGTCGTTGAGAGTAAAGCAATTGAATCATCTAATAGTACTGTATATATGACAGCCCAGCTTTAACCAGAGCTTAAAATTTTAAAGAAGGACATTGGCGAATGGGAAGACCAATAGCACAGTGCTCCGCGTGTCTTTCTACCATGCTACAGATCTACAGTTTGATCCCTGACTGAGGATAGGGGAAGGTTCACTCAATCTTTTATTTATTTAGGGTCGATGAAATGAGTACCAAGCTTGCTTGGGAACTTAACACTGAGGGGTAAACGTCGTTACATAGTGTTTGGTTATAAAGTGACGGCGATTATTTTGAGGAAAGTCGTTGAGATTAAAGCAATTGAATCATCTAATAGTACTGTATATATGACAGCCCAGCTTTAACCAGAGCTTAAAATTTTAAAGAAGGACATTGACGAATGGGAAGACCAACAGCATAGTGATCCGCGTGTCTTTCTACCATGCTACAGATCCGCAGTTTGATCCCTGACTGAGGATTGGGGAAGGTTCACTCAATCTTTTATTTATTTAGAGTTGATGAAATGAGTACCGAGCTTTCTTGGGAACTTAACACTGAGGGGTAAACGTCGATTGGTTATAAAGTGACGGCAATTATTTTGAGGAAAGTCGTTGAAAGTAACGCAACTGAATCACCTAATAGTACTGTATGTATGACAGCCCAGCTTTAACCAGAGCTTAAAATTTTAAAGAAGGACATTGACGAATGGGAGATCAATAGCGTAATGAACGATCCGCGTGTCTTTCTACCATGCTACAGATCAGCTGTTTGATCCCGGATTGAGGAGTGGGAAAGGTTCACTCAGTCTTTCATTTCTTTGGGGATCTATGAAATGAGTACCAAGCTTGCTTTGGAACTAAACACTGAGGGGTTACATGGTGTTTAATGATGAAGCGACAGCGGGTATTTTGAGGCAAGTCGTTGAAATAACGCAATTGAATCATCTAATAACACTGTATATATGACAGCCCCAGATTTAACAAGAGTTTAAAATTTCAAAGAAGGACATTGACGAATGGGAAGGCCAGTAGCATAATGATCTGCGCGTCTTTCTAGCAGCTATAGGTCCACTGTTCGATCGCGGAAGGCGGAGCGGAGAAGGCTAACTCAATCCTTTATTCCTTTGGGGTCAATGAAATTAGTAACAAACTTGCTTGGTAACTAAACTATGATATCCCGCGTTAGGCTGACTACCTGGTCTGGACATATATAGCACCTGAAGAACGATGGTCAAGAAAACAGGGCTGTGTGCGACTTAAGCCAGGATCCTTAATTTTAGAGATGTAGGTTTAATTTTTATATTGACGAATATTTAATAATAAGGTAATTTAAGAAATAAAAAGTATTTATTTATCTAGAACATTGTGGAACACAAATGTGCAAAAAAGACCTGTTTTCTTTGTTTGATTGACTGATTAATTTAAAAATTTATCTACTTTTTCTAATCGTTTGTATTCTCATATTCCCTTGAAAAGAGATTACAAGTTTTCTTGGTACTGTAATAATAAATATCTAGAGAGGGAAATGTGCTAAAAGATGTTATGCCCAGAAAAATTCATCTATTCAGCATCCGTTATGTCATTAAAATTCTCTGACACCGACTAGGAATGATTATGTCATAAAATATAAAATAAGAAAGACTTTTTACAGAATTTAACAAATAAATATACCCTTGATTTATGCAATTTAAACAATTTAATTTTGAACAAATGTAAGATTTCATTTCCTCATCATCGTCTATAATTAAATACGTGCACAAAAAATTTATATATTTTTTAGAATCATCGTGTTTTTAATTATACGAAATTACTGGGTTGTTAATTACATAAAAATGATCTAGGCTAAAAGAAATGCGTTTTAACTTTTTTTTAAACGTAAGAACATCTTCATAATCATTTTATCTTTGGTCTCAACTTTGTCGGAGGATCTTAAAAAATGTGTGTTTAATTAAAATTTCATCAAGATTCTCATAAAAACGTTAAGTTCAAAGACAAAAAAATACTACTGTTTGCTTCCCGACAAATAGGCTTTTAAAATTTTTGATGTAGTTTTATCACATCTTTAGAAAAACGTTACATTTTAAAGGAAGGATAAAAGTAATTGTTTTATATATTTTCACGAAAGCTAAATTTTTCTTGAAGCACGAATATCGAAAATAAAAATAAAGAAAACAGAAAATCATAAAAGGTAAGAGAAGACTTCGAAATATTTCTAAAGATTTATATTTTTATACACTTGCTTTGATTTTAGAACCACAAAAATTTAATGTTAATTATTCTGCTAAACCGTGTCGTATTTTGTGAGATTATGTTTTTTTGGAAAATGAGTTTGGAACATAATTATAATAGATTTTAAAAATGCTTTTGAAAAATTATTTTGTCAAGTTTAGTTGTATGTAGTACGCTTTTATGTTTTACAATTTTTAAGCATTTCTTCACATAATTATTATTTTGCTTTGTAAAAAAAAAAATATTTAGAACATTTTAAAAATATAAATAATAATTCTGCCTATACTTATAAATATTTAAATGTACTTATGAGATAAAATATTTAAAAGATGAACTATTTTGGTTTTGTGATCATAGTGTATAGCTTTCAACTACTACGCTTTTTGTCACCAATACTTTCAAATAGCAGTCTTTGCCCTATTTGATCGCATATGAAATCGTTCAATTTATGAAATAATGATTTATTAATAAGTTCTGTCTCTTTTTAAAGACTGCAACAAGGTAATGTCTTTATGCATCAAGGTAATGTCCTTAGATAAGTTTTTGCTTTACATGCTTTTATTTCACTTATCTTGGTACATATATATAAAGACTTTTCACTCACTTACCGAGATGCTAAAGTTTTAGATATGTATACTTGCGAATATCCGACGACAATACAATATCATTATATTTTCAGAGCTTAATTAATAATCAATAGATTAATTTTAACTAAATTTCAATTTTACGGGGATAAAACATTTTGTAAATCTTAAATAGTTGAAATAACTTTCAGGAGTGCTTTTTTTTTTTTTTTTTTTTTTTTTTTTTTTTTTTTTTTTTTAATGTATCATCAATCTGTCATCAATAATGAATATTTGTTTAGTAAAATATTGAAAAATGACTTCTTTACTAATACAAAAATGCATTTTTTTCCATTCCTGTTGCCATATATTCTAAGGAGCCAGGGCAAAAGTTATTTGTTTTTATTTGAAAGCATGTTAAGGTTTACGAGCGTTATTTAATTTTTTAAGAAATAATTCTTATTATTTTAAAATACATTTTTAAAGTTTCCGTAACATTTTAGTCCATGGTGTTTTCAAGAGGAGTGGCGCTTAAAAAAAAGTAAATAAAAGCATAAAAATATTATGATCGTTAAAAACAAATATTAAGAAAGGGCCATCTCTAGGTTGTCCCAAAAAGTGCTTGCGGTTATAAAAGAGAAAATAAGTAAACAATGGCACCTATGCAAGTATATCTTGCATGAAACCAATGTGTAGTCGGAGATTTTCTTAGTATACTACCTTCTTTTAGTATCGTGTATTACCGACAGATGCCATTGCAGAAAAATTGAGGCAAGAAATACTCAAATTTAACTATGAAGATAGATCAGTGTACACTTTGCTGTTAGCAATCATTCAATTCAGTTTTAAAAACTGGAAAAACTTTGAAACAGTAAGGCTACTTTGAGGATTTATTTTTGTTTATGGAAGGACGTTATTTTAAACGTTTATAGGAGGGGGAGGGGTAGAGGGCAAGTTCTATTTTCAAGTTGCTGCCCACTGCTGGAAAGCAATTGATGCAGTTTTATTCTGACAAATATATTTTTTAATTTATTCAAAATACTCAATAAAGATATACGTGTCTCCCTTTGAGAATATTAATCCAACAAGATTTTGGCAAAAATGGTTGAATATGAATTTATGTACTTAAAAGTTTAACTAATTCTAATGTTTTTATTTTATTAAAATCTAATAAGTTATTTTAACTTTTGTGCCATTTCTTAAAAAAATTTCTGTCTCACCAATGATATCTGCATATTTTCTAAAATATCAGATTCGTTGAGGAGGGAGATTGCTCTCCTAACCTCTCACAAAATGGCATCCCCCGAGTTGGAGTATGTTGAGCGCCAACTTCTAATATCTTCCGCAGTAAAACAATGATGAATATCTGTAATGGCTGTTATAGTTGGTTTTCTGTTCCATTTTAAGATAGCTAGTTCATTTTTAGTTAATCTGTATATGTGAGCAAATATCCTATCAGTTTCATCTTACAGAGGTATATTATCTAATTGTAAAACTTCACACTAGAACTCTTACTCTATTTGGATCGAGATGTTCAGACAGAAACTTCATAATTGCTGAACCAGCGAGCACGGGACCAATCTCACGCCTGTGTTTTATGCTTTATGAAAGAAGAAAGCTATGTTACAAATTATCTCTTTTTAGCTGGGTTCGTAATTATATAAATACTTAGCACCTTCAGTCGTCATCTGGTACGTCCATCTACTTGTCTGTCTGCATATAACAGCGCAAAAAACTACTCAACCAAATGGCATGAAAATTATAAATAATCGTTGTAGAATTTTGCCGATTCATTTCAAATTTTATGAAATCAAAACTTAAAAAGATATTAATAAAAGTTTTCTTCATTCTATTAAATTGTATCACACGTAATTAATTCAATTATATCCTATGATAGGTAATGTTTCTATGCTTGTCATATCATTCTATGCTATGTCATTATGTTTAAGTTATACTTAAGATGGAGTTATATTATTTCCGTATTAGTGAATTTAATACACACAATCGTAATAAATTTTGTATTCATGTATTTTTTAATATGAATGCAACAGCTATTGGATCAAGATCTGAATATTTATAAAACAAGTTGTTATAGTATAAACGCACCTCATTTTCCACGTTTGACGTAAAATTTTCGATTTGTTTACGTTGAAAAATATTTGAAGAAAATGATTTGTAATATTGGAAAATGACAATTATTTATTTTTTCTTTTTCCATTACTAAGTTGTTTCTATCAAAATATTCCTTAGTGCATGTAAATAATAATAATAATAATAAATGTGATTTAATGAGATTTTTCCTGCATAAGTCAATAACGTATTTTAAAAGTTTAGAAACAATCTATTTCATTTTAGAATAATAAAAAAAAAAGAGTAACACCTTCTTTATAGGGCTTCTTCTTAAAGGCTTATTACCTTCTTTATTTTTTCAAAGTAGAAAATTCGAATAACATATATATTTATGTTGATGACCTCAAATACTAAATATGAGGCATTTCTATTCTATAAACATAGAAAAACAGCTACAACCTTGACCGTAACAAAAATATAGGATTACAGCGCCACAGCCATCGGTTGAACAAGAAAAATTAAAATAGAATCAGCATAATTTTTCGAATTAATATTAGGTTTAGGGCAATTCCAACACATTGATGACGAAATAGAAATAATTTGCATATTTTGAAACATATGGCCTATCAACGCCTCTTGTTGAATGATATATAAAAAAAAAATTAATATGCGCCAGCTTTCTCCAAGGTCTAAAAAAATATAAAGACTTTTAAAATTGCGTGCTTTAATTCTTCGGTAACAGAGACTACAAAATTTGGGCACCACGCAAAATTTGGAAAACTGACGTCGGTCCAAAAATAGTCAAATTTTAATCAGAATGTCCCAAACACCTTTTTACAAATAAAAGAGGAAATCATTAAATTTTACGAATCCAATATATATTTCCTATGATGTAGTACAAAATTAAAATGTGGCAAAGAAATAAATATTAAAGAGCGATTGTAAACGATGTAAAAATCATAGTGTATTGTCATTAAAACTTTGGTTGAGAAAAAATTCATTTTTAATCATTATGAATCACTTCAACGGACACATTTTTTTTTTTTTTTTTTTTTTTTTTTTTTTTTTTTTTTTTAAATTAAAGCAAAAAAACTAATGCAACCGCTTACATTTTCATACGCATTAGCGTTTAAGAGAATAGAAAAAATCTGATAAACATACAAAACATTTTAGATAAAGAAAACTCTTCTTGCATTTCTATTATTTTCCGGAATAATTTATCATTCTCATATAATACAAAAATACTCTATTGTATTTTGTACTTTATCTGTTTACAAAATACAAAAATAAGTGCATGTTCCACTTTATTCGAAAGATGTGAGAGAGAAAAAGGTGAGAATCAATAAAACACTAAAAAGAAGAATGATAAACGGTTTAAACAAATAATAAATGGTCTTAAATTCTGAGATTTAAAAATATTTCTTTGATTTTAAATCCCTAAATGTTACTTCTGGCACATAAGAAATTTAAAAACAAACGTGTCGACTTACTCCTTCACCCCCATCAGCCCTTTACGGAGTAGAGATATAATTAGATAGGAAAAGCCCTTTTTAGGTAAATTTGTTTTCACTCGAGATGCACCGCTAAAAGTGTGCTTGAATCGTTGCCAGAAGAGCATTATCTAAATACGTCTGGCAGCTACACAAATCTGGAAAATAACTTTTGTCACTTAAAATTTATTTCGCTCTCATGTAATTCCGAGCATTCCGCTTGTTCTAGTAGGATTGTTTTCAGTTTGTCATAGTCTTGGCAGAATAGCATCTCCGAATGCAATTGCATTATGAAATTCACTTATTTAAGACGAAGAAAGGATGCGGGTAATAAGACTGGAAAAGATGGCGTTAATAATTGGGAATTTTGAATTTATGCGAGTGTTTTAGTGAGTAATTACGCTAAAGTTGCATAAGTCTTATTATAAAATTCACATTCAGAAATTCGAATTTTCTGTTGTCAAAATAAGTATTGAAAACTATAGTAGTACATTATTTAATAAAATGGAATTTGTCAGTAAATTATTCGCATGTAATTCCGAAGATTTCACATGTTCCTGTTAAATTGTAAGCATTTCGACGTAGTCTTGGATAAATGGATTCTTTGAACGTAAGTACTACATTATGAAAGTTAATTATTTACACAAAGAAAAACAGAAGATGTGGCCCGTAAAACTGGGATAGATGGTGCTATGAATTAGAAGATTTTAATTTATACGAGTGTTTTAGTGAGTAATAATGTAAAGGTGGCATACGGTTTATAATAATATTAAATACGTGAAATTTTTCACGTTGCTAACTAACGTAGACCAACAGAGTGAAAAATGTCCAAGCCGGGAATCGAGTCCAGATCCTTGGAATAACGCTACAAAGCTCTACCATTAAGCTTCGAGGACCATACCCAGCTTGGCATCTCTCACTCTTAAATGTCTATAAGGCTGCAATTACAGCCCAAGTTTGAATAATCTTCATAAGCAGACAGTCCTGTGGCAAACATGAGACGAAATAAAGACGAGCTTAGGTGAACACATATAAGAATAATTTTTCAATTAATTTTCAGCAATAAACTATTAAAGGGATCAGTGACCGTTATTTGAGTAGAAATCGACCCAAAAATCGAAACTTACTTTTATGCATATTATTAGTCTCCAGTTTCTTCTGAAAATTTTGTAAAGAACCGCGTTCAAATCCGATTATTTTTCGTTATTATGCGATATTTTAAGTTACAAGCGTTTGAATTTTGTATGCAAACAATTTTTCGGCCTTTATATTTTAAATTTGCTTGTCTGAAAACTGATTTTTTAACACGTTTTTGATTTTTGAAATGCCCCATGCACCATACTTTTTGATCAAAATTAATGAAATTGATAAGGAAGAATTTTGATATTGCTTCTAAAGAAACTGTGCATGAATTTAAAAATTCGACATGATTCAGATAGTTAAATTTTAGTTTTAACTGATTAAAAGGCAAAGTTTTGATGAAAATCGATATCGAATAAAAAAAAATCTCCCAAAAATATTAACTATTCCAAGAATTAAAAAATTGATGCACAGATTTGTTCATAATAGAGTTTTAAGAGATTAAAATGCAAAATCGGGGAAATATCTAAAAATTTCTGACGAATGAAGCATTTTTATTAATCTTAAAATTATAATACGATTGGAAATATCTTTTAAGGTGTTCTATATACTTATGATGAAATGTATATTTCCACAAAATTTCATATCTCTAAGTTGAAAATTGAAAAAAAAAAATAATTTTCAACGGTCACCGTCCCCTTAAGCTAACGACGATACTCTTCTTTGTATATGTCACTCTTAAGAGTTCGTAAAGCTGCTGAAAATTAATTGAAAAATTAATTAAAATGTATAAACGATAAAGTGTCATATGGTTCATTATAAAATCCAGGTTTAAAAATTCCAAATTTAATTTGTAAAAATAAATACTGAAAATTATAGCAATGGAGTAGCGAAAAATATCGCATTTTTTAGTTGATTACTCGCATTTAATTCCTATGATCCCGCGTGGTCTTGTTCGAGGGTTTGATATTCGTTAGCCTGCGCAGAAGTGCTTTTTTGACTGTGAAATACAATTTAAAGGTTAATTACTTATACAAAGAAAAACAGAAAATGTGATCCGTAAAACTGGCATAGATGGTGTTCAGAATTGGGAGAATTTAATTTATGCAATTGTTTTAGTGTGTAATAACATAAAAGTTGAATACGGTTTATTATAAAATCAACGTTTAAAAATTTTAATTTTCATTTGTTAAAATAAATTCTAAAAATTATAGCAAAGGAGTACAAATAAAATCGTATCTTTTAGTTGATTATTCGAACTTAATTTCTAAAATCCCACGTGGTCTTTTACGAGTGTTTGATTTTGTTTGATTTTCGTAGTAGTATGCGAAAAAGTCCTTCTTTTAGCGTGAAATACAATATGAAAGTTAATTACTTAGACAACAAAAACAGAAGATGTGACCCGTAAAACTGGGATAAATGGTTCTAAGGATTGGGAGATTTTAATTTATGTGAGTGTTTAAGTGAGTAATAACGTTAAAGTGACATAATGTTTATTATAAAATCCACATTTAAAAATTCGAAATTTCATTTGTGAAATAAATACTGTAAATTATAGCAGTGGAGTATCCAATAAAATTGCATTTTTTTAGTAAAGTCCCGCGTGGTCTTCGAGTGTTTGATATTCGTCGTAGTCTGCGTAGAAGTGCTTCTTTAAACTTGAAATACATTATGAAAGTCGACTGATAAAAAGAAAAAAAATGTGAAACCTAACACTGGAAAAGATAGCGTTAATAACCTGTTACTTTATACTTATGTGAATGCTTTAGTGAGTAATAATGTAAAAGTTTCATAAAGCTAATTATGAAATTCCCGTTTAAAAAAATTCAAAATTTTTTTTGACAAAATAAATACTAAAATTTATATCAATGGAATATCTAATAAAATCTATTTTTTTAGTTGATTACCCGCGTGTAATTCCTAAGGTCCCGCGTGGTGTTGTTCGTGTATTTGTTATTCGTTGTAGTCCGCGCAGGTGCTTCTTTAAACGCGATTTACATTATGGAAATCACTTACTTAGATTGAGAAAAGGGGAAAATGTGAGTGATGTGAGACGTAAAACTGGAAAGAGGACGTCAAAAATTAACAAATTTTAATTTATGCAAGTGGTTTTATTTGTGTTTTTTTTTTTTCAAGATATTATGAAATTCAAATTTAAAAATTTCAAATTCTATTTCTCAAATATATATATATATATATATATATATATATATATATATATAATAAAATAAAAATAAAAGGAACATTTTAGAAGCCAAGTAACAAAAAGATCACGTGAATGCCTTGTAATTATTTATATTACGCATGTTTTACTACGGTTATTTTTAGTGTATTTTTTGTTTTCAGAACAGATCTCGTGAAACCATTTGCATTATAAAATTTCCTTATTTAGACTAAGAAAGTAAATGAGTAAGAAACCTGGAAAAGATGGCATGAATAATTAGGATTTTTGAATGTATGTAAGGGTATGTATGTAAATACTTAAAAGTTTCGGAAAATTTATTCTTAAATTCACATTTAAAAATTCCACATTCTCATTTTCAAAATAATACTGTGAAAAAAATGAAAACACTTTTCCTGATATTTTAGAAAAATTCGCGATTTTACTTACAATTTTGAAATATTTCTGTTATCCCCAGAAGTTATTAAAAATAAAGGGGATCTATGAGGAAACTCAAAAAGTAATTATTTTCTCTGGCTTATGCGTTTATTTTTATTTATTTATTTTTTATTCATTTATTCATTTATTTTTTGGTATCCTGTAAATTTTGTAAAAGATATTTCCATTTCTGGAAACTGTTGTTTTCTACGGTTTCCGATTGGTTCTTTGGCAAAAACCTTCTAAAGCTAAACGAAAGGTTTCCTGTATGGTGGGTAACCACGAAGTTTAATCAAACTTTTGTAAGTGTCTCTTTTGTATCAGAACAGTCTCTTTAGTCTTTCAGAGTGCTGTCTGTGAAAGAAAATTATACGTTCAGCGTAATCATTGTATTTTCAAACACTTTAAAAGACTATACTGGATTTACTTACAACATTTTACATGGACAGTGCATCCTAAGTCATAAAGTATTAATTAAAATGTTGAAAAAAATATTTTATACAACATTTACGTTTCAGTTAACTTTTTTTACTCGAATTCTAAAATAATATGCAAAATTGAAACATTGCGGAATTTTTCCGGATTAAAAAAGCTCTTCATTGAAGTGAATTCTTTTTTACATCACAAATATGTACAAAAGTTTTTTACGCTTTCATAAAATATATTTCGCTATCGAATATTTATTGTTGCTACTCTTTTATGTAAGCTATTATGTAATACAAAATAAAGAGAGAGAGAGAAAGAAAAAGAAAGAATGAAGAAAATTTTGTTAGAATCATTCGTTCGGAAGAATTTCTGTTTCGTCTAGCATAAACGTAATATTACGTAATTACACAAAAAGAAGAAATTGAAATTTCATTCTATAGTGAAAGCATTGAAAAAACATATATGCTTTAAAATTTTGCTTGCAACAAATTTCATAGATCACGGATTTCATTTGACAATTCTTTTCGTAATATAGCGTTGTTTTCAGTGTGGTACGTTGAAATAGCGAAAAAAATGAATCTTGGTGGAAAATACAATGCTAACTTTTTTTATTTCTCAGTAAAATATTTAATCGTCGTAAACATCTCCTCTGTATGAGAAAATACTGCTTAAGTTTCATTTTGAATATAGTAAGAGAAATGTCTTATACAACAGTTGTAAATTTCCAAGCTCGTGGAAAAATTCCGGGCCAGGATTCGAAACAGGGATGTCTTAGTTGAAGCCGCCAATGTTCTACCACCTGAGCCATCCTGCACAAATCCGGGGGACTAATTACCCAAATAACCTTTCGCAATCACAGAAACTGGTCTGATATCTTAATCAGCTCAACAGAATAAATCGAAGGTTATTTTTGGAACTGCAATAAAAGCTGCATGAGTGATTATATTAGATTTATTTTTAACACAATTTTTCGATTGGTAAATAAATAATAACAGCTGTAAATTTCAAAGTGAGTGAAAAACATCCGGCCAAGGATTCGAACCCAGACATTCCTGGTCCGAATCCGGGGCCGGGCTTTTTTCACCCACTTGAAAATTTACAACGGTTATGATTTATTTTGTAATTGAATAATTGTGTTAAAAATTAATCTAATATATAATGTCTTTTGTCCAGAAAAAAAAAAAATATTTTTAAAAACTTTCAATGCATTCCTAACAACCCTTCTTTCAGGCTGGGAACGTTGAACCTGAATGCAATACATGATTTTAGTACACTGGCCTCAAAAAGTTAAGGTATTGGGATTGGATGTTTTTGACTGTACATGGTTTGTCGAATATCTACCAACATTATTGGCGAATTGTTCTTGAATTTCTGGGATGTAAAGAACATGTTTGATTTCATATTTCTCGGTGAAGATTTAGTCAGGGAGACAAATTAGGGGGCTAATAATAAATTTAATAATAAAATGATATTTGCGATCACCTAAGCAACAGAAAATGCTGGAAATGTTTTGTCACTGTATCAAATGACTATGTGGGTCCTGTTCAAAGTTTGTGTGCATTTGTGTAAGCATAGCACTCATATTCGTGAAGATGTTATTGTGTCTGTGAAAAATTCGAAAGTTTTTTCTGTATAGCATACAGTGTTTTCAACCGAATTTAATACAGCTTTCCGAAAACATGACAAAGAAGAGTAGCAACAGTTACCGCAATTAAAACATGAATATATTGAATATTTGTTGATATAAGGTACTTGAATGAAATAATTTTTAACTGCGCATGCGTGGAAGATTTCAAAATTTTTATTTCATAATTTGGTAGCCAGCTATTTAGGGCAACTTATCTAAAAACTCCAGTAAAACATGGCGAAAATTTACAAAGATAGGGGCGATATAGGAGTTACTTTCTAAAAATAACTTTATTATAAGGGATTTTCCACAACTTTTCAATCAGTTCATTATATCTTTCTGAGTTTTCACAATATTTGACTGGAATTTTTATAGAAGTTACCCAAAATAACCAACTACCAAATTATCAAATAAAATTTTTGAATTCTTCCACGCATGTGTAGTTAAAAATTATTTCATACAAGTGCCCATATATCATTAAATATTCAATATATTCATGTTTTAATTGCAGTATACTGTTTCTAATGTTCTTTGTCAGATTTTCAGAAAATTGTGTTAAATTTGGTTGAAAACTCTGTATGCTATAAACAAAAAACTTTTGAATTTTTCATAGACACAATAACATCTTCACTAATATGAGTATTCTGTTTACACAGATGCACAAAAACGTTGAACAGGAACCAAATAGTCATTTAACACAGTGGCAAACCATTTCCAATATTTTCTGTTGCATAGGGGAACGCAAATATTATTTTATTATTAAATTTATTATCAGCCCCCTAATTGTCCCCCCAGACTAAATCTTCACTGAGAAATATGAAATCAAACATGTTCTTTACATCCCAGAAATTCAAGAACAATTCGCCAATAATGTTGGTAGATATTCGACAAACCGTGTACAATTGAAAGCATCCAGTACCTGTACCTTAACTTTTGAAGGCCAGTGTACATCATATACAGAGAAATAACGATAATAAAACTATTTTTGTATTCATAACTCTGTTTTTTCGTTCTATTTATTATATGTTGCGTTTTGCTGGTAACAAATGTACTCTTTGAAGGTAAGTACTTTTTTTTTTTTTTTGAAACTTTATTGTTTAAATATGAGCCATATTTACAAGACTGGCAATTCATGTATATTACTTTTTTCTGATAGTTGAAGTGTAAAACACATTTAAATATACTATATTTGATTATTTACAACACTGAACACCAATTTTACATTATATTCTCAATACATCATAATACGTATAAAATAATCGATAAATTGTTCAAAAACGTCTTTTCGTACTGCCATTTACGTTTCAGTTAACATTATTATTCAAGCTCTTTAATAATGATTAAAGTTGAAACATTGTAACACATATTTAGAATTAAAAGAAACTTTGCAGCAAAATAAATTTTGTTTTACTTCGCAAATAATATGTACAAAGATTTTTTTTTTTTTTTTTTTTTTTTTGAACTTTCATCAAAATATATTTCCTTAGCGAATATTTATTTTTGCAACTATAACATGTAGGTAAATGATACAAAATGAGGAAGAATATTTCTTTAGAATTTCTCGCTCCAAAGAATTTTCTGTTCCGTGTAGCGTAAATGTAATAGTACGGAGTTACACGAAGGGAAGCAATTGAAATTTTATCCCGTAGTGTATGTTTACAAAATATATTCTTTCAGTTTTGTATGATGCAAATTTCATAGATCATCTCTTTCATTCAACACTGTTCTTCCTAATATATTTTTTATTTTATTATGGTACATTAAAGTAGTGATACAAAATTTATATTTGAGGGAAAATAAAAAGCTAACACTCTATTTACTAAGTAACACACTCCCACACATATTTATATATTACTTTTAAGACGCTGATTTCATACATACAAATAAAAAAATCCCAACAAACAAGATATTGTTATAAAGATTTTTTTTTCAAAAATTAAACATTATGTACTAATGTATGTAAAAATTAAGGGTAGTTTAATGCATAAAATCAATAACCTATGTTGAATAGTAATATAGTAAACTATGAATAATATATTAGAATAATAATAATATTGCAATAGAAATATAGTACAGAAATGCCTAGAAATGATATCTGTTATAAACTGCACAAAAATAATAAAACCCTAAGTAATAATTTAGGAGTTAATTATTAAATACATTAAATTTTAACGTTTTTACAATGCGCTCAACAGAAAAGGTGAAATTTTGAAGCACATTTTTGTACATAACGCTCTATAATTACATTTCTTCTGAAATTTAATTTCCTTCTTTTTTTACACAGATACATACTTTGTGCAATTAATATAATTTTAATGTACCCTGTGTTATTTTACAGGCTATAATATAGTTTAAAAAAATACAATCTATCATAAATAGGAAAGTTTGTGTTGCAGAAACCTAAATATTTAATAGAATTAATCTCAAGAAAAGTTATTCTTTAGTCTAAAAAAACGAAAGTTCTTTCTATTCGTTGCTGAAAATTCAAGGTGTATTTTTGGGTATTTTTTTTTTAAGTCTCTCCTGAAATTCAGCTTCCTTTAAAATGAACAGAAAATCCAAAATGTGCAAGTAACATAAATTTTAGGTGCATTGAATCATCTTAAAGGATATAAAACAGTTTGAAAAACCCAACCTACTATGTAAATGGGGAATTATCTGTTTCAGAATCAATGTGTTTTGTAGAATTATTATTTTGTTTTTTAAATCATTCTTTAGTCTGAAAAACAAAAGTATTTTCTATTGGCGGCTGAAATTTCAGTGTGCAATTTTCAACATTTTTTTTTTTTTTTAAATATGTATGTATACGTTATATGTTTAAATATATGTATATCTCTCTTCGGATATCCAGTTTCCTTTTAAATGAACATAAAATACAAAATGTGGAATTAACATAAATTTTATGTGCATTGTATAATTTTAAAGGCTATAATACAGTTTTGAAAATCCCAACCTACTATGTAAATAGGAAACTATGTGTAGCGGGAATATAAATACATTATGGATTTGTATTTTCAAGAAAAATAAGTAATCCATCTAACAAGGAAATAAAAAGAAAAAGCAGGGATGCATTGGCTGAAGCCGCCAATGCTCAAGAACCTGAGCCATGAACATTTTTGTTCGTGGTTTATTAATAAATAACTTTCTTCTTAAATTGAGCTTTCTTTTAAATTGAGCAGAAAATCCAAAATGTGCAATTAATGTAAGTGTTTGGTGCATTGTATCATTTTAAGTGATATAATACATTTTTTTAAAAAAATCCAATCTACTGGGTAAATAAGACACTTTGAGTTGCTGAAACCTAAATAACTTCATAGAATTATTTTAAAGAAAAATCATTCTTTAGTGTAAAAAAAAAGGAAAATGCTTTCTATTCCTGGCTGAAAATTTAAGGTGTATTATCGGACTTGAATTTTTAAAAATAAAAATATTTCTTGTAAAGTTCAACTTTCTTTTAATTTACAAAGAATTTTTTTTAAGCAATTAACTTACATTTTAAATTTACTATATCATACTACATGATATAATACTGTTTTCAAATTTCCAATTTATTCCGCAACTGGGGAACTACGTTTCAGAAATATAATACTTTATGGATTTCCATTTTCCAGAAAATTCAGACAACCATCTAAAAAAAAATAAATAATAAATAAATAAATAAATAAATAAAAACTACGGTACTTTTTATTCTCTTGTAAATTTTCAAAGATCACTTTCTGTGTGCTTGATTTTTTTTTTTTTTTAATACATGTCTTACAGTTTTCAAAGATTTAATCTATTGAATGAATTCATGTTTTGCAGGAACATAATTACTTTAAAGCATATTATTGCAAAAAAAAATCTTTGATCAATTTCAGTGTATCTATTTGCACATGGTATAATTATATCTCTTCTGAAAATTCAGATCCAATTTTCTTCTTTCTTAAAATCATTCGATGTTTTGCAAGCCTTAGGTGCATAGAATCGATTACAAATCTTGAAGGGGAAAAAAATCAAAAACAAAAAAATAATGTTTTATAGAAAACTATTTCAGGAAATATATTTTTTAATACAAAGTGTTTCTATACACTATGTTATTCTGCAAGTTATAATAATGTAAGCAAATACCCAATCTCGCTTAAACGGAAACCTATGTGATGCAGAAACATTAGTAGTTTATAGAATATTATTTATAAGAAAAATCATTCTTTTGTCTAAGAAAAAAATAATAATTGTAATCATTAGCTGAAATTTCAAAAGGTTTTTTTTTTTTTTTTTTTTTGTGTGTGTGTATGTTTGCTGTTTTATAAAATAAACATCTTCTGAAATTCAGCCCCATTTTTATTTTTACTTAAAATCACTTTGTGTCTTACTTGAATTATGTGCATATCGTTAAAGACGCAATACGTCACAAACGTTGACGAGAAAGAAAAAGTGAAGCATAAGAAAAATATGTTTTATTGAAAACTGTTTAGGAAATAATTTTTTTCATACAAAATATTTTTATACACTATGTAATTCTGGAGGTTATATTAATGTATACAACAAACCAATTTCTCACGCAAATAGGAAACTTATGCGATGCAGAAATATTAATCCTTTATAGAGTATTAATTAAAAAAAAAAAAAAAAAAAAAAAAAAAAAAAAAAAAAAAAGGATAAAAAGAACAGAGATACTTTTATCTATTACCAGAAATTAAGTTTATTTTTGTGTATGTGTGTGTGAATGCATGATGTTTTATAAATAATTTTCTTCCTAAACTCAGCCCCATTTTTATTCTTTCTTAAAAAGCATTCTATATTTTCCTAGCATTGTGCGCATATAATTAAACACAAATGTTAAAGAGAAAAAAAGGAGAAGCATAAAAAAAATGTTTTATTGAAAACTGTTTAGAAAATACAAAGTACTTTTTAGTACAAAGTATTTTTTTGCATTATGTTATTCTGCAGGTTATAATAAAGTGATGAACGACCTGACCTCTCATGCAAATAGGAAACTATCTTATGTAGAAATATTAATAGAAAATTAATATAGAAATATTATATAACACTATTTCTAAGAAAAATCATTCTTTAGTCTAAATAAACGGTCAAGTGCGAGAATTACCTGCGCTCATAGGGTTCCGTACAATAAGTATATGAATTTTGAATTGTACTATTAAAATAATCGTTCTTAAAGAAAAATAAGACTTCGTAAAAACTATACAACGTAGGGTTTGGTATAGCTGTATATATACTAGAAAAGTATGAATGGGTATACCGCAAAAGTTCAAAGAGATATGAAGCCTAAATAATATAAAATATTGCTATTCTGTATAAATCTTATTTAAATCTTATTCTAATATGTTCATGATGAATTTAATTCGGCACTGACAAGAAAAGTAGTGCATATTTAAACTTCATTTCGCATTTCATAAAATTAAATTCAGCGTCGTAATAATCTTTTCTTTTTACAGTGTATCTAAAACAAAACCCTTGTTCAAAGTTTAAACTTGGCATTTTGCTAAGCTTCGAAAGGAGGTAGCAAATTAGCAACGCCGCTTTGGTCTGTGCCGCGTTTTTCTATACAGGTTTTTTGTTAACCTTTAAAGACACAGTAAGTGTATTGAGAGAGCCACTCAATGCAAACTAGACGCGAATCCCATAGTATTTATGTGATTAATTCGCATTAAATTAATCCGTTTTTACCAATTTGACGTTTATTGCTTTTATACTGCTACTGGGCATTGCATTACACAAATATATCCTTAAAATGTGTTATCTAGGCTTTAAAAGTGATGGAGCATAGAATACTCCATCCCCGTCATTATGTATGTCCAAATCGTCCGTGTCTTTAGCGGTTAATATCTCGGCTAATTACCGACGACTTTTTTTATGAAATTCATGATCAACAATGCTTTTATACTTCTGATACGATAGGTACCTCTAGAGCTGCTCAACACTTTTGCTGAATGGCCGTAAACCGAAATTTGTGTGTAACGGAAAAATGTGATTTTCTCAAAAACCAAGTGACATATGGCAATCTTTATAATTTTCCTGCAAGGTTTAAACTAACGTCTACTACCTCTAATTTTTTCAGAATTTTAGTTTCAGCCGATTTGGAATTAGATGGGCGGGGGGACGTATTTTTGCACTACATTTTCGACCATAACTTTGAAAATATAATACCGAAAATTAAAAGAAATGTATTTTTGGGTTCAGCGTTACGAGAGCTTTCACACGATATACAAAGAAAAGATTTCTTTTTCCAAGTAATTTGTTTAGCCTCTATACATTTTTCCTAAATATGTTTATGAATATTTATTAATCTGTAAATATATGGGTCAATAGTCTTTATTATTTCCCCCAATTTGAACTTTCCACGTTCCATAGTATACGAGTAAAGTGGATGTGACAGACAGACAGACACAGGAGTCATCTTATAATGCTTCCGTTTTTACTTTTTATGTACGGAACCCTAAAAAGAACCGGAATACTTCTAGGACCTACCTAAAATTATTTTTTTCCTCTTATGCATGATGTTTTACAAATATTTCTCTTCAGAAAGTCAACCCTATTTTTTATTTTTTCATAAAATAATTCTATGAGCTTTATGTGTATATAATAGATCACAAATATTAAGGAGAAAAAAAGAAGCAATAAAAGCTGTTTTATTGAAAACTGTTTAAGGGAATACATTTTTTATACAAACTAAAAGTACCCCTGCATCCATCAAATTCGATTATAGAAATAATGAGACAGAAACAGAATCGATCTGACAGACACGAGAGGAAAAAACAAAACAGTTTGCATCAATTTTCTATTTGGAAAGCTGATATTTAAATATTAAACTGTTGACTGAAGTTAAAGTTTAAAAGAAGTGTATTTCCTGCATCTAAAGTACATATTTTTTCTTATTAAGCGAGTTATTTATCGTATCATTTATATTTCACTTGTTTGTACAGTGAATATGTTTTATCTATACATAAAATAAACGGAAAATATTTATTTTCTGTTTAAACATGTTTCTAAAAATGTAATGTAAATATACCTATATATAAAAAAATTGCTTAATCAATCAACTTGAAAAAAAAAAAAAAAAAAAAAGATATTGGAAATATGGTAGCATTTTTTAAAAAGTGAGCTGTTAAGCTATGCGAGTGTATTAAAGAATAATTACTATAAATTTCACATGTCTTATTACAAAATTCACATTTAAAAATTAGAAATTTTCTTTGTCAAAATAAATATGGAAAGTTATACTAGTATATTATCTAATAAAATCGAAGTTTCGACTTAATTACTCGCATGTAATTCCGAAGATTCCCCATGTTCTTGTTCAATTGTAAAGAATTAGTCGTAGTCTGGGAGAAATGTGTTCTTTGAACGCAAACACTACATCATGTAAGTTAATTACTTAGACAAACAAAAACAGAAGATGCGACACGTAAAACTGGGATTGGTAGTGCTATGAAAAGGTGTTATATATTTTACTTTATGCGAGCGTTTTAGTGAATAATAACGTAAAAGTTTCATACGGTTTATTGAAACAGAATTGATCTGACAGACACTAGAGTAAAAAACAAAATAGTTTGCCTAAATTTTCTATTCGAAAACCTAATATTTAAAGATTAAACTGCTGACTGAAGTTAAAGTTTGAAAGAGGTGCATTTCCTGCATCTGAACTGTATATTGCTTTCTTATTAAGCAAGTTATCTATCGCATAATTTATAATTCACTTGTTTGTACAGTGAATATATTTTTTAAATCTATGTATAAAATAAACGAAAAATATTCATTTTGCGTTCCAAGATGTTTCTAAAAATGTAATGTAAATAAAAACAAAATATGTTTTTCTTTTATCTATAACAAATTTTTTGGAAATGCTTCTGGTAGCTTTCTAACAAAATTGATGCCTTGAAAATTAAATATTACTTTTATGATAGTTTTAAAGATAACTGACGTCATTATAGTTAAGAACTATTGTAAATATGTGTAAATGATGATGTCATTGTTAATATCATGAATGTAAAAGGTAGATGAAATCATGTTTTTTTGTAAATAATTAAAATCGCTTTTTATGATGTTTTATATATATCTTCTGAAATTCAACCCCATTTTTATTCTATCATAAAATAATTCTATGTTTTACCAGTTTTATGTGCATATAATCGATCACAAATGTTGAAGAGAAAAAAATTGAAGCAAAAAAAAAGTTTTATTGAAAACTGTTTAAGGAAATACATTTTTTTTTTTTATACAACCTAAAAGTACCTCTGCATCCATCAAATTCGATTATAGAAATAATGAGACAGAAAGAGAATCGATCTGACAGACACTAGAGGAAAAAACAAAACAGTTTGCATCAATTTTCTATTTGGAAAGCTCATATTTAAATATTAAACTGTTGACTGAAGTTAAAGTTTGAAACAGGTGCATTTTCTGCATCTAAAGTGCATATTTTTTTTTTTTTTTTTTTTTTTTTTTTTTTTTTTTTTTTTTTTTTTTTATTAAGCAAGTTATTTATCGTATCATTTATAATTCACTTGTTTGTACAGTGAATATGTTTTATCTATGCATAAAATAAACGGAAAATATTTATTTTTTTTTGTCTAAACATGTTTCTAAAAATGTAACGTAAATGTACCTATAAAAAATGTTTAATCTACCGATTTGAAAAACAAAATTACTGGAAATATTTTTGGTAGTAGTTTTTAAAAAGTGAGCTTTTAAGCTATGTGAGTGTGTTAAAGAGTAATTTCGTGCATATTTTTTTTGTATTATTAAACGAATTATTTATCGTATCCTTTACACTTGTATCCTCCTCACTTGTTTGTACAGTGAATATTTTTTATCTATGTATAAAATAAACAGAAAATATTTATATTCTGTTTAAACATCTTTCTAACAATGCAATGTAAATATATACAAAAAATGTTTGTTTTATCTAAAAATTTGAAAAAGAACTTTTCTGTTAAAATTTATGCCTTGAAAATAAAATTTTAGTTTTGTGAAGTAAATTAACGTTATTATTAGTTAATCATTGTGTATGACTGTAAATATATACGAATATAATTGATAAATACATGATTTATTAAAAAATAAAACCATTTTTAAAATAAAATTTGAGTATGAATATTATAAATTAATTTCTGTAATAATAATCGTGAATTAATTCTGAATAATTTTGGGTGGTTAAATGATTAATAATTATGGATTGTGTTATAATTAGTAATAATCAATTTTAGTTAAAGTGCTATTTTAAGAGAAATCCTCAACAGAAAGGGTGTATGAAATATATATATGTCACAGCTATAATTATACAATTGAGTTATATTTTTAAGAGAAATATAAAAATATCTCCTCTTTTCCTCACTTTTACTTTGTTTTATTACGAAAAGATCAAATTTTGTAACGGGTTTTTCATCTTTCTCATAAGCCAAATTAAAAAAAAAAAAAAAAAAAAAAAAAAAAAAAATGTATACAGGTGTGTTTTAAATAAAAAATAACATTTTAATGTTTTTAGAACTTAATTATAAATTAATAAATTAATTATAAGGTATTTTCCCGTTAGCTGTGTACAGGTGATAAGTCGACAAATATTCTTTATGGTTACATAATTTTTACAATATTTTACTTTGCTTTAGTTTGAAAAGTTGAATTTTTGTAATCGATTTTTCATCCATTTACTTATAAGCTAAAATTATAAAAATTATCTACACAGGTGTGTTTTTGAGGAAAAACATGTTATAGTTTTAAGAACTTAATTATAAATTAATAAAATAATTATCAGGCATTTTCCCGTTAGTCAGGAGCAGGTGAGGATTCGCCAAATATTCTGTATGGTTACAACTGTTCACCTGTTATAAAAACAATGTTTTGGTGATGCACCAAATTACACTCTCAAAAATAAGCCAACTGGTTGTGAAACTGCACCAACAAAATATTTTAAAGACTAAAAATTTGAAAATAAAAAATAAAGATTTGTTTAACATAAAAGCTTTTACTTCAATATAATTAATTAATTTGAAATCAAAGTCCTGTTTCATTATTTCACACCGCATTCGGTTACATTCCATTGATCAAAATTTTAGATTACATGACAGTGCGATTACTGAAGAAAAAGGTTAGAGAAACCGTTTTTTTCTTACAAAATTCCCCAATACAGCATTTTGTATTATGGATAGAATATGACTCCGACGAAATGCTGTTGACAGAGATATATTGTAGAAATAAATATCCCTATAAAAGCCATTTCCAAGTAAGGATTTCAACCTTGCTTTGTGGAGGACGTTAGAATCAAATTGAAGGTTTTGAAAGACATATAAAAGAAAGTTTTATATATTTGTAAATACCGAGAAAACCTTTCATTTAAAAATTATGTGCAGCATTAAGAACTAGAAAATATGGTATACAACAAAAATTAATGTATTTGAGTTAATGCTACATGAAACTATAATTTTAAAATATTTTTAAGAGTATATTACGAAAATTTTATTTTGAAAGAAACTTCAAGAGAAACCTTCAATATAATTTGAAAAACAGACTTTTTTGAAAAACAAATCTGCATGCATGATATATTTTTTAAATAAATGAAAAAGTTAATTTTTTTAGCATGATTATTTCATATGAAAACAAAATTCTGTTTCATTACTTCATTATGCATGAGGTTACATTCCATTTATAAAAAATGCGGATGACAATGCAATGCCATTACTGAAAAAGATTATAGAAAACGTCTTTTCTTACAAAATCCCCAAATATAGTATTTTCTATTAAGGAAATAGTATGATTGCGACGAAATGCTTTTAATTGAGATATATTGTAGAGATACATTTCTGTATAAACACTACATACGAATAAAGATATCAACCTTGTTTTTTGAATTAAATTTAGAGTAAAATTGAAATTAAGAAGCTTTTAAATATCTGTAAATACCGAGAAACGTTTCATTAAGAGTAATATTTCACTCGTATAAATTCACAACTGAGTTATTTTTTTAAAGAAACACTAAAAAAGTATTAGCTTTTCCTTAATATAATTATTTCATTGGAAAACAAAGCTATGTTTCGTTACTTCATACTGCATTAAATTACATTCCATTGATAAAAAATGAAAATATCGAGGCAATGACATTACTGAAAAAAGAATACAAAAAATGTATTTTGCTTACATATTCCCCCAACATAGCATTTTATATTATGGAAATCACATGACTCAGACAAAATGATTTTGACAAAGATGTATTCTAGTAATAAATATCTTATAATAATTATTTCTTAATTATCTTTAATAATTATTTCTTAAAAGAAATAGTAAAAGGATTCGCTTTTCTTTAATATAATTATTTCATAAGAAAACAATGTTCTGTTTCATTATTTCGCACTGCATTAGGTTACATTTCATTGATTAAAAATGTGAAATGCGAGGAAATGTGATTACTAAAAAATAATTAGAGAAAATGATTTTTTCTTGCGAAATCCGCCAGTATACATTTTGTATTATGGAAATAACATGCCACCCAAAAATGGTTCTATAACAGATGTATTCTAGAAATAAATATGTATATAAAAGCCATGCCAAGTAAAGATTTC
Organism: Maratus speciosus; assembly: GCA_963932465.1. Taxonomy (NCBI): domain Eukaryota; kingdom Metazoa; phylum Arthropoda; class Arachnida; order Araneae; family Salticidae; genus Maratus; species Maratus speciosus. The sequence goes on along the minus strand of OZ010788.1, from coordinate 293,267,752 downwards.
AGCCTTGCTTTTTGTGTAACGTTTAGAGTAAAATTTAAATTTTTGAAAAATGTATGAAAGAAAATTTTATATATTAGTAAATACCAAGAAGACTTTTCATTTACAAATTATGTGAATTATTAAGAAATAAAGTATTCACCAAAATTTAACATAATTTTAACATAATTTATAATAATGCTACTCAAGACAATAAACGTCGAAAATTTTGATGGGGATATAAATGGAATTTTAGATTAAATGGTATTTTAAGAGAAAACTTCAATTAAATGGGGGGGGGGGCGATGAAAACCTTAAAAATAAAATTTCTCGGATATAATTACACAACCTTTTCTTTTTTCTTTTTTTTTTTAAGAAAAGGCAAATGTTATGGTTTTTTTTAATATAATTATTACATTTGAATACAAAGATCTGCTTCATTATTTCACGCCGCCTTAGGTCGCATTATATTAATCAAAAATGTAAATGACAAGTCATTGCGATGTTTTGAATAAAATTGATTAAAAAATGTATTAAATAACTTTCATATATATGTAACTAACTAGAAAGCCCTCCACTTAAAAAGCATATAAAACATTTTAGCTGAAATACATTAGTTTTCATTAATAAAGTACTGGAAGACTTAACACAGTTTTTCAAATTATAGTAATTTTTTTCAAATTTAATCCCATATTATCACACGCACACAAAGAGGGAAATCTACTACTAAACATTCATCATCTAAATTAACTAATACTTATATTAAAAAATCCTTAATACGTCTACAATCGTCTTTCAGTAGTAATTACAACTGGATGTCTCTCCGTAAATTTATATTTGCAATTCCTAAATATCATATTAATCAATATCACAAAGTTTTTACATCAAATACATTCAATTCTCATTTTAGTGGCACATTTTTTGATTTACTCCATTATAGGCTATCTGCTCTTAATGTCAATATTAACAAAAAACCACAAAAATTAAATAAAAGTAATTCACATTTAATCGTTACCTTTACCAATCCTGTTTTTAATAAAATTAAACTTAATCAATTATTTCACAACGAGCAATGTAAATTCCCACTTCAAAGTGTTAATCTAAAAAGCTCTTTTAAATATCCTATTAGTTTAGGTCGTAAAAGTTTCAATTATAATAATTTTTCAAAAAATTTCACACACACTGATACTTTTACATGTAAATGCAATCTAAATACATATATTAATGCCCATCATGGACATGTTATAACTGGTAATTTAGACATTGTCAATAATATTCATTTAAGTTATTTGATGAGTCATGGCACTAAATATCGTATTCCTTCACAGTGTAATATACAGTCCATCATTAAACAATTCACATATGATTTAGATTTCATCATTTACAAAATTGCTATCAACTATAATAAACCTACTGAATATTTTGTAGATTGGAAGCATCATGTCACCCTTCTTTTGAAACAACAATAATTAAAACTGCATATTGCCAAAAATTCAGTTTCTTTCTCCACCCTTAAACCACATATTGCAAAACTTCAAAATAATTTCATTATTACATATGTAGATAAGGCTGCTAACAACTATGCTATCATATGCAAGTGTTACTATCATCACCTCCTAACTAAAGCAGTCACTTCTAATAATGTTTTCAAACTTCATCATGTTACTTTAAAGGAAAATAATAATCATGTATTAAGCTATCACAAATTATTAGGCATTAAAAATGACAACCTCAATCATTCTTATGTAGTCATGATTCCAAAATTTCACAAAAATCCTCTTAAATTCCGCACTGTCACTGTAGGATGTAATACATATAATACTCGTGTAATACACTCTTTTTAAATATTCTCACACAAATTTATGAGTTATCAGTTAAAACAGACAACACTCACTGCATTAAAAACAGTTTTGAATTGGTGGATAAAATAAAGCCATTAACAAATGCCAATAATATTATTACTTGACATTTCAAAGACCTATTTAATAATATCATTCTAAAAGACTTGTATTCTATTATCAATTCATTATTTCTAGAATATTCTCCTTTATTAAATTTACCTGATAACATTGATACTGACTACTTCACATCTTTGACTAACTTTCTACTATTTCGTAATTTTATTTTCCAAGACAATGCTTTTTTTATTCAAATACAGGTCACCCCTCAAGGAGCTGCTTCATCAAGCATGTTATCTGATTTATATCTTTACTTTTATGAACGTAAATTTATTAATAATAATTTATTTCTCTACAGATACATAGATGATATAATTATTCTTTCTGTTAAAGATAATAATTCTTTATATCTTCCTGTAAAGTACCCTTCTAATCTAGAACTTAGTACTACCTTTTCAAATAATTCTAGTATCAATTTTATGGATATAAAATTAATATTCTCCCTAGTAACACCCTAACATTCAACATTTATGATAAACGCAATGAATTTTCATTTAATGTAATTAATTTGACGAACTTTAATTCCTGCTTGCATATTTCAATATATAGAAATATTCTGCTTAATCATTGTCTTTGTATCAAACGTTTATGTTCCTCCCTATTCTTACATCATAACATTTTTAAATTAAAGTAATTAGCATTGTCTTATAATTATCCCATCTCTTTTATATCTGCATGGCTCAAATCTTAATATTCATTTTTTTCTACTTCTTACCAGTATAGGCATTTAATAGTTTTAAAAAAACTAAAAAATCGAAAACACTATTATGGAGGGTGAGATGTGGATTGTTGAAAAAATTATAAAAATCATACACACAAAAAATTATATGTATGTATATATATATAATATATATATATATATATATATATATATATATATATATATATATATAAAGTTTGGTGAATGTGTATGTTTTTCCATACATTATGCACTAAAAACATAAAAAATAAAAATACCATTATGGAGGGTTGAGGCCGGGAATGCTAAAAAAAGTTTTAAACTTGGTATGTTTTTATGTGTGTGAGCGTGTATAAATATATGTATATATGCTTATATATTGTATGGACATATATTATTAAAATTATATATATATGGGGTATCATGCATTTAACATAATATATTTTCACATATTGCATCATAATTTAAGGATATATTTTTCTATCTCAATATTCCTCATTGCTTTTTAAAATTTCAAATTTATTTACATAATACAAGGCTAAATTTTACTATCTCAAATATTCCTCATCTTTTTAAATGTTATTTATATTCTCATTTTTTTATATTACAATTTTTTGTCTTTAAAACGTTAATTTAATCCATGGCCCTTTTATTTATTTTTATATAATTCTTTATTACTTTATTTTTATTAATTTATTCCTTTTCTTTATTTTATTTTGTATTCACTCAGTACTTATTATGTTTATTCTTATTTTTTCATTCAAGTTTAACTAAAAGTTAATATAAGTCTTTTCTTGATTTCTTCAATCATTTTCATTCATTTTATTTATTTATTTTTTTTTGGCTTAAGATGGCAACTCTAAACATTATTGTTATTAATTCAGTTCCAATTTCCGTTTTTCTTTTCTCACACCAAATGGCAGCACAGTTATGGGTTTCACTCAGATGCTCAACTGTAGATCACATGTTAAAATAGTCTTAACTTTGTTCTCCATGCTGATATGCAGTAGTTTTGACTCTTAATATCCTGTATGAGGTGTACCTTTTATTGGATCTCTTAGCTTTTTATTATCTATTTTCTGTAATGTTTGCGTTATAAGGAGCTAAATTTTGTCATTTTTGGCTTAATGCTGACAAAATTGGATGAAATAACGCATCTTCTATGAATGAACTCACAAGTTCCTCTGATGATTCAGTGAGTCATTCATAGTTTCTTATATTACATACTGGTTTCATATGTTCATTTCTAAATCATCTTTAGAACTTTATCAATTTCTTCATATATTTGTGATTTCAAATTTATTATATATATGTGTTACATTATTAGATCTAATTCCGCGATTTCCTTATCTTATTCTAAATTACTACTTTATATTCACTAAATCCTTATCCTTAAATAATCTCTATCGTTAACTCTGTTAAATTCCCTTTAATTTAATGTCTCGCTTGTCTTAATCGCTTAAATATTACGCTTTTAGAATTATTAAATGTTCCATTCCCGCGCTTTTTTCGTTCGAGATTATTCTTTTACCTTCCATTTTTTACTTCCCGCGCATTTCTGATGTTATCCTTTTTTCCTCCAAATTCATCCGCTAGCTCTGTTCGCACTCTTTATATGACGTGACATTCTTAATTATTCATTGGTTGAGAGCGCGATCTACGTCATATTTGTATCCTTACACGTGAGGAACAAAAAGTCGATACTCGCTGTGTTTCAGCAGATTTGAGTCATATTTCCAGTTTTCATCCATCCCCTGGTCACCGTCCTGTTATTCAATTATCTGGAACTTTGTTTAAACCTAATTACTACTACGGAGCGATGACTAATTATCTTGGTGGAAACTGCACTTTTTGCAAGATATTCTAATAAAGTGCTTAGCTGATATTATGAGTTGTTTCAATTTCTTCTGGGGAAACTTCACGGAACGATGCATTCCATTGTTTTCACTCGACAACTGCATTTGAGCAATTGGTTCTACTAACTTAACAGATTCGAATTATCTGTTCTGACCACTTCTTTTACGCCATTATCGCTGCATGTGATCCACAACTACTATCGTGACAGCCAGTACGGCATTTTCAACGATAAAACCAATCCAATGTTCCAAACACCAAATAAAATAAACTAAGACAGACTTGAGCACAGTTAAAAAATAAAATTTATAAAAACAATAAAAAACAATTAAAAATACAATATGTAAACGTTTCGCCAAGCGACACGCAAGGCATCATCAGTACAAAAAATATCCATTGCATATTCAAACGTCAGAACAAATCAAGAACAGTTACAGTTAGCTATTTTAAAAACAAACAATATTCGCTAGGGACAGAACGAGCATCATTCAAAGCATGCGACCGCAATTCAGTGAACCAAGCCTCAAGGAGCAATTTACCATAGTAGTTGTTGCAACCAGATTTCAAAATACTGGCGTTCGCAATGAGCGGAATGTGATTCGTTTGAAGTGAATACTGGACAATTTTTGAATTCAAATTACTCTTTTTTAAAGCACCAGTATGTTCTTTTAGGCGAATTTCCAATGATCTACCAGTTTCACCAATATAAACACTATTGCAATCTTTACAAGGAATAATATAAACAACACCGGGTAATTTAGACTTATCATATTGAAATTTATGCTTATTGAAAAAGGAACTCAATTTATTAATAGGTTTAAAAGAAACACCAATATTGAATGATTTTAGAATGCCAGAATTTTTTTCAGAAATGTTCTTATAATAAGGGATACAGATAAAGGAGCTAGGTTTACTACGTTGAAAAGGAGGGGGAGTAGAATTTACAAAATTTAAAGTATTTTTAAAGATTTTTTTAACGAGACCAATAGGGTAGCTATTATTAACCAAATCACGATAAATTTTACATTTCTCTATTTCAAAATCATTACTGGAACTGCAATATTTTATGGCTCTGAAAGCTAAAGTCTTAAAAACGGTTATTTTATGGCTGAAAGGGCATATTGAATTGAAATTAGTATACTGACCAGTAGAAGTAGGTTTTCTGTAAACAGTAGTGTGACAGATTGAGAGATATCAGTCGTGAGTCTGCGGATTAGAATGTCGAGAAATGGTAATTCAGCATTATTTTCTATTTCAACAGTAAACTTAATAGGGTTACCAATAGAGTTAGAAATCGTGAGAATATAATTTAAGTCTGCTTCTTTCACTATCAAAAAAATATCGTCGACATAACGTCTCCAAAAAAGAATACGTGGACCAAGTTCAGAATTAATAATATTTTCAATATTCTGCATTACAAGTTCAGCAATTACAACAGAGAGGGGGGATCCCATAGCGGTACCAGAAATTTGACTATAAAAGCAGTTATTAAATACAAAACAGTTTGAGGTCAAACAAAACTTAACCAATTCAACAATCTCTTCGACATTAAAATCAGTAGGGTGTGTAGGAATAGGCCAGATATCTTTAATAACTTTACAGACAAGATCAAAAGGGATTGAAGTAAACAGCGAAACAACATCGAGAGAAGCCATGATGTAACCGATAGGGAATACAAATCTCTGTAAATCATCAAGAAATTTGTAAGGTGAACTAAGACTGTAATTGGAGTTTAAAGTAAGAGGTTTAAGAAGTGCGGATAAGTAGCTAGAAAGATTATATAAAGGGGATTTTGAAAAATCAATAATGGGGCGGAGAGGGATAGATGGTTTCTGAATCTTAGGTAACCCATAAAAGCGAGGGACAAGAGTAGGGGAGAAATGAGAGTTTCACGCCAGGAGGAGGGAGGAGGGAGGAGGCATGAGGAATGAGGAATGAGGGAGGAGGGAGGAGGCATGAGGAATGAGGGAGGAGGAGGAATGAGGAGGTGGTGGAATGAGGAGGGGGAGGAGGAGGTGTTCTTTCGAGAGCGTCTTGTAAGAGTAGGGGTAAAAGGGGGGTAAAAATTTTTTTGGTGAGATAAGGATTTTTTTGAGTAAAAGTGGGAATTTTCGAGAGATTGAATTTTTTTTAACATGTTATAGTACGAGGGGGTATTTTTAAATTAGTTTCATAGATTAACCTGTTATAGTACGAGGGGTTATTTTTCGATCGGTTAACTAATTAGTAATTAAAAATAGCAATTAAGAATTTAATGAGGAAATATTTAATGAAGCGACTTAGAATTATTCGAACAATTTTATTAGTGTAGTATAGTACGAGGTTTGAATGAATTATTAAAAATGGAAATTAATTTAAAATATCAATTAATTAAAAAGTAATTAAAAATAATTAATAAGAAAAATTAATTTAGAAATTTTAATGAGTGGACTAAGAATTTTTGAGTTTGAAATTTATTTTTAGTCAACTATAGTATGCAGTCGCGAATTTTTAGAATTAAAAATATTCATTCATTAAAAATAGTAATTAATTAAAAATGCTAATTAAAAAATATGAATAAGAAAATAACTTAATGAAGAAACTTCAGAAAATTTTTGAGAGTTTCATTTAATTTTGTTAATGAATTCAGTGGTATGAGATATTTTTATTTGAAATGGAAATTAAAAAAAAAAAAAAAGTGGAAATTTTTAAATTTTTGTAGGAATGTGAATGTTTTTTGATTAAAATTTGCGGAAGGATTTTATTCTTTTAAGTGACATGTTTTTTAAAGATATTTGGGTCTTTCTAAGGGAACCTAACACGTATTTATGCATGGAAATCCACGGTTCGAAGAAAACCACGAAAACTCCGAACGATTAGGCCGACGGGCGCGATTCTGTTCGAACCCAGCACCTCCTCTCTACCAGCTTCGAGAGCAGAACCTCTTGGCTACTAGTTGGGCAATAATTTAATGAAGAAACTTTAGAAATTTTTCGAGGGTTTTATTTGATTTTGTCAACGAATTGAGTGTTATGAGATATTTTTATTAAAAATAGAAATTTTTTGAAAAAACAGTGAAAATTTTTAAATATTTATAGGAATGCGAATGTTTTTAGAATAAAATTTGGGGAAGGATTTTATTCTTTTAAGTGACATGTTTTTAAAGATATTTTTTTGAATTGCAGTCATGTTTTCACAAATATTTCTCGGTTTTATATAATTGAATTGAAAGTTTTGTATTAGTCGATTAGTAATTTTAGACTATCATTAGTTAGATAAATGAAGTTATACTTTTGTAATGTGCTTTATGACTAAACTTTACTTATTGAATGGTAAAAAATATATGTAACTAGGAAATTTGGTGAATATTTGAAGAAAAAATTAAATTTTCAGTGATCTTTTAATCTAGTCAATGTATGAATCAAAAATAAAATAAAATTTAAATTATACTTAACAAATATTTCAAAACACACCACAAGTATTCAGAGACTTAATACTATTGCATAATTTTTTAAAAGAGGAATATATATTAGCTGATTTCGTTTCATATAACATCAAATTTTACTGTATGCACGTATTCCCCAAATGGAAAAACCCTTTGGTAGATAAGCACCTCAACAGTTCGTATGATAAGTACATGACTCACTTTTCTGGAGGGTTTATTTCTAACGCAATGATGAATAGGGATTAGATAATTGTTAGTAGTTAAATATTAATTAAAAGGGAATTAGAAATTTGATTAAGGATTTTATTCTTTTAAATGAGATGTTTTCTAAAGGTAATTTTTAGAAATTGTAGTTTTTTTTTTTTACCTATTTTTCAGTTACGTTTTTGAATTGAAAGGAGGACATTTATCGGTTATACGTATTGCTTTAGTGAATGTTATTAATGAATTCACATATATATGGTCATTTTGGAGCCTTTTAGAAATATTTTGCTAAGAATTTAGAACGTATGAAAATATACAGAATATCATTAAAAATATAGGATCTTCACACATGTTAATTAAGTATAATTTAATGTAAAAATAATTGTAATTCCAATTTAATTTTTAACCTAGTAAATATGTGAAGCCACGCAAACTTCAAATTTTTTCTTAATATAAATAAATATTATTTTTAGATCATTTCTTATAAATATTAATACACGAAAGAAATGATTGCGCTTTTAGAGCCTGTAACTTTAATCATCAAAATTTAAATAAATATTTATCACTTTCAAATGAAAATAATAAGCCTTTCGTTTAATATTTTTCATTTTAATTAATGCATAATTAAATTTTTCGAATGATTTTCATAATTAAAACAAATAGAAGAGGAATTCTTTTCAATTTTTTTAAGAAACAGGCAAGTTATTATTAGGCAATACACTGCAAACGTTTAATATGATGAGTCATCACTTAGACTTTAATATTAGTTTCACACATAAGTGTCATTATGTTCTTATATGTAATCAAGCGGGGGGTTTTAATAAATATATTATTAATATCGAGGGATATGAATAGTAATGCTAATATCACTCTTTGAAATATATATACCTTCTTATGTGTGTCTTAAAAACCTGACATAGTCATTCTGCACAGTGTTTGTGAGATATAGATTTAGTTCCCATTTATGTTACGTAATAGAGATCATGTGATTTTCCCCCACCCATCGCAGTTCATTCTTTATCATTATTCTGACATAGTATTGTAAGTATCATTTTTTTAGGAAATGTATAGTGTTATAGAAGTGAATGACCAGAATTTGAAAAATTTCGTCAAAATAATTTTTATATATTAACTAACTTTTCAAGATATATTTATCTCACATATTTAAACTGCTTTTTAAATTCGTGATTAAGTTCCACAAATGCATATGCTTCAACAACACATATTTTCTAAATGTATAAGAGAAATAAGTATTCACATAAAAATCACACTTACCTTTTACGAACACATCTGTTTGATACACTTTCTCGAAAAATGGAGAGGACAAGTTCTTATCTGATTCAAATGACTAACAAGTTATGAGTCATTCAGGGGTTTTTCCCAGGTAGATAACTTCACTGATTAGGAGTTCATTAAATTTTCGAGTATATATTTTTCTAGTTAGAATTGCAATTAACACATATCCTTTAATTGATTTTTATAATAATTAAAACAATAATAATTCAATTAATCTTTTAAAAATAAATTATTTTTAGTTTTTTTCATTCTTAACAAGATATATAAAAATTAACAAAGTCATTTTAAATACAAGTGAACTATTTTCCCTATTGTTATAGTCGACTTGCGCGAAATAAAATAGAACCTTATACTACTCTTACCTGGAGACGACTGACTGATAACATCCCCCGCTTATCTACTTAAGCAAGATCACGTGATATCTTCGAGCATGCGCTGTACTATCTAGTGACGTATTCGATCGTTGATAAGATTTCCTGATAAGAACTTGTATTCATTTCTTCCCAAGCAAGTGTACGAGTTGGTCGTGTCTAGGTAAGTAGCATTTAAAGTTATTTTTATAATGTGTTTTAATATGTAGTGTGGGTAAAAAGGAATACACAGTTTATTACAATTTCAATTCATTTTTATTAATATAAACTCGACCAAGTAGGATTTAGTAATACATTGTTAGTAGATCTCTTCTTGGGTTTTACAAAGTTTTTTCTGGGTGATACAACTTTTGTTATTTTCTTCATTGATGCAGGAGATAAATATTTATTTTTAATGATACTTGAAGGTACTCCAATTTCATGAAGCGCATGAAGAAATTCTGTCGGTGTTTTCACAGGTTTTTTATTCACATTAAAAATGAGATGAAAGAGTTCCGCTAAATTCGAATCTTGTAAGGTGTTTCCATTATAAGTGATTCTTCCAGTTTGATCCCAGGCCATGTTGCTTGATTTCGATTTCAGAAACCTGAGTAAAAATCCAGCTTGTCTTCTCATATGTGATGGCGTTGAGGCTATCACCAACGTGTCGTAATCATCATCATCTTCTTGAGACATTTCAGAGGATTTTTGTGACAGTGCAGGTTCGGTCTTGGTAGATTCCGTTTGCATAGGTTCCGTTTTAACAGGTTCCGTTTTGTCAGGTTCCGTTTTGTCAGGTTCCGTCTTGAGAGGTTTGGACTTTCTTTTCTCGCCGTCATCGTCAAAAGGCCTTGATCTCCAAGGGACATTAAATTCTTGCAAATTCATTTTCCTTTGTAACAGTTCATAGTACTGTTGAACTTTCTCATGATCGGGAAGTAAACTATTGAGTATATTGGACATTGCCACATCAAACTCAGTCATTTGCTTTTTCGTGGGCACATGTCTAGTCAATTCTTCTTCCGGTATTAGAGCATATTTAGTAGCGAGCTCCATTGATAAGACCCGTTAACACACTCAGGGCCGCAGGAATTAAAATATTTAAAAATCCTCCGTGTTGCACAATCAGTTTCTTTTTTGAAAAGAGAGTTCCTTTTTTCGTACCAATTTTTCGAAGAGGGTTTTTATACTTCTTCAAAGACTTCTTTTGATTGGGTGAGAGAGGTACGTTTCCTTTCAATACGTTGTGGGTACACTCACAAATGGCTTTCACCGAGCGAGAAGGTAATTTTTTCAAAAGTTGCTTGCGTAAGGTTTTAGGACATGTCTTAATGAGCTCTAAATCACGCAGTTGTTTCTCGGTCAACGTCATGATCACAACTGAATTAAGAAGAAAATGTCTTTCTTTTTAAACCTTTTTTCAAAGTGTACACGTATTGTCTTTGTCCCGGTAACACCAGTGTTCTTAGCCGCAGTTCTTCTGGGGTTTCATTTCTTAAATCGACTAATAAATAAGAGAACGGTTTTTGAATGGCATCAGTAAACACTTCTTGGAAAAATTTAGTGTTCGTTGGGTATAATTGTCGAGCCAAATGACTGATTTGACTCATGTCACGTCGATTTTTAAACAGGATCAAATATTGACTGTTTAGGGAAACGTTTCTCATTTCTTTCCCTTTATGAAAGAGATTTTGTGTAATAAATATCACGCTCACGTTTAAATGGTGACTTGCCTTTGTAAAGAGAAAAGTCATACGCTCGTCTGATCCACATTCCACCATGAGATCGTCTAAGATCATTAAAGAATTTGTTCCTAAATACTCGGTGTAATTCGAAGGAAGGCCTTCCACAAAGGTAACATCCGGTATTTCGTTATACAGTTTTTGGTAGATACCGTAAAACCAAATCACTTTATCAGGAGGAGGGTCAAACATGACGTTTCTTTCCCTTAACAAATCACGTAGAAACCAGCTTTTACCCACTCTTGTGGGACCTGCAAGGAGCATCGTACAAGGGTGTTGAAAGCGTGGAAACTTCATCGTTAATAAACATACACTAGTAAAACACACACTTTAAATAATCACAGACACATGATTCACAGTTAAATTCATATTTATTGATAAAAATGTGCACGAATGCCAAATCGTTTGGCTACAAAATTATAGACTCGTCGATCGTTCGACAATTCTGCAGTGACAAAATGTGATAAAAAATCCTTTAGGGTTTTACCTTGACATCGAGAATATAGATAAAATACACAATACTGCCCGCAGACGGCAGTCACGTGAGTTTGTAATACGAGTGGATTAAACATAACTCGTGAAAAACGGGATACATAGTTCGATAGGGGTCCTTTAAAAAAGGAAGGCTCGTTTCCATAGGAGTCGAAGAATTCCACTTCATCAGGCGAAGATAGGTAGAAAGCCACCCAGTGACTTCCAGGCTCTGTAGACTTGTCCACGTTACAGATAAAACAGACAGGATACCGCTCGGTTCTTCTTGGTAGCTGATCACTTGGAAAAACACCCAAAAAATAGTTTCGGGTCACTGCTTCATGAGATAAAATGGTCTCGATTTGTAATGAATCCATTTAGTTTGGAAAGTCGCAAATCACGTGACGTGATTTACTTATTTCAATAATGTTTTCAAATTCCGCATAAATCAATACAGTCGTTGTTTTTTCTAACGCTTCAGCGAATTTGATTTCAATTCGTAAATTTCCTTGATGCTGTAAATTTAGATGAGGTCCGTCACACAGGTCAGGGCTTAAGTCGAAATTATATAAGGTGTGTCCATCAGCAAATTCTTCACGTGTTAAATAAATGCCAGCATCATGATTAAAACCAGAGAACAGTCGATGATAGGCTCTTATATAGTTGTTTTCGTCGAAATCCAATTCCAAAGGTTTGCTGGGTACAGGTTGACCATCCACATAGACACTTAAAAAGTTGACTTTGTGATGATAAAAGTAAAAGAAATTAAAGAAAAGTAAGATTCAAATCGTATTGTCCAGCATAAGCACTGTTGTCTAAAAGTCCAACAATGATACGTTTTGGCATCGCCCCTAAAAACACATTATCTTGCATGAAAGATTTACTTCCAGTGGAGATTGAATAAGTCTTGCATAACACTCGATCAATAGGATATTTTGCAGAGTTTTTTTCCAGGGCTTTGGCATGTCCCAATAACACGCCGGGACTCACTTTCACTTTGCGAACAAACACAGAAGCATGTTCTAAAATCACTTTATAGTCGTGAAAAGTTTTAGGCGGTTCTTTCTTAGCCATCAAACAAAAGTCTGATTTGCTGCGAGTCATTTTAATTTTCAGATCGACCATATTCAAGAGTAGTCGATTTTGTTGGAAAATATCACAATGAAGGGGACCAATCATATCCAATGTTTTGCTAGTTTTAGTCAGTTCATAGCGTTTCTTCAATCCAGGGTTTCCATTGGTGGTGGGGTCTGTTTCGGTCAAATTCGTGTCTTTGTAAAAACATTCACATCTTAATAAAGATTTCTTAGCGTCTTCTCCATAGTTCAGCAGGGTTTCAATATAAGCACGATAAGGATATGTGTTACTCGAAGAAGAGATGGCTCTTTCATTTAAACTGATATCCACTTGCGAAAACAAAGCTTGTAAAAACAAATTGACAGGAGCCACAGGTTCGCTTGCAGGTAAATCCGTTCCGTCTGACTTGGTGATTTTCACTTTGACGTAGAGGTAGGAAGCCGACAAATCAATATAATCTTCGCCGTTCCCAGAAATGTTAAATTCCACAGGTCCTCCATCTCGAATATTGGCAAGGGGATGATATTCGATGAAATATCCTTTTTCAATAGCCGTCTGGGTAGGTGGAATTAAAAACAGATCCAATTCGGATTTAGCACAAGCGGCAGAATCTTTATGAATGAGTCCAAACATCTTTAAGAGAAAATATCATGTACTTTCACTCTCTTGGCTTTGGGAAGAATGATGACATTGTGAGAACGTTTCCTCTTTTTATACTGATGACCCGATCCAATCATGGTCTTCATTTTAGTAGCTGCTTTATCCGTCAAGTTTTGACCGGCTTCTTTTAACCGCCGCTTGGCAGCTATTTTAATATCTTCTCCTCGTGATATATCACTGAGGACGTTCACACCGGAATGAAACAATTGTTTTCCCACGGCTTTCGCTCCAGACTTGAAAAGGGGGACCGCTGCACGAAACAGCGATCGAAACAGTCCACCGAATCCATATCCTCTTTGTAAAGTAGTTCCTTGATAATAGTTTAAGCCGCTACCCGACTGATGAGTATAATAATCTTCAAAAGATTTCGCACAACACTGATAGGGAACAAACATCACGAGAGGTATTTTTGACGAAAATGAAGTTTCACGTACGAGCGACCCCGTTCAAATGGTGTTAATTCACCCAGGTGGTTCCTTATAACGATTTCTAATGAGTCGAATGATTTTCGACTGATGGGTAAGTAATGGGGTCGATCAAATTTCACACAAATCACTTCTCCGTCTTTTCCGGTGACATTCACAATTCGTAACAGGGGTGCCAACACATCACCGATAATTTGAGGCTCTACTATGTCCGAATAAATCATTAATACTCTATAATGAGCACACGGATCTGCCACATACGAACTATCGACAGTTTGTTCAATGTTATTATCTAAGGAAGCAATCTCGCACGGTTCGAACCCCAACATTTCAGATAATCCAGCTTCTAAAATCACTTTAGCATTATCTCGCACGTTGATGGTGACTCTTTTCGTGATGGGATTGTAGGAAAACAAAATTTTTTGTTCCATGTCTTTGATAGCAATAGCTTTCAAAATATCAGGTACCGTCTCATAAAATCCAGGAGGGATTCGTCTACCAATGATCCTTCCATCGTTAAAGTCGAATCCAATTAAGTTTGTGTGTTGATTCACATTATACCAGGTATGTGGGTAAATAAATTCCACGAGACCCACTTCCCATTCCCCTTTCAATTCAATAGGGGCGGGCAATCGTGTAATGAAATGAGAAATTTTATTCTCAGGAAAGAAATTCCTGGAACTGTCCGAAGGTAACGTCAGGTAGAAGGACATGTTAGCAAATGATCTTGTATCATTCTTGCACTGACTTATAAGGAAGATAAATCTGAGGAGGGAATCCATTGATTGAATTTACTGGGATATCCCTTATACTTCACAAAATATTCCACTTGACTTTTTCTCGTGCGCTTCTTTAAAATTTTTTCAATCGTATAAGTTTCTTTCATTTGCACTTTTTGAAGTTCTTGTGGGTAAAAAGTTCCTTGAATAGGTTCGTCTAACAAGTCCTTTATTCGATACACGGGAGGGTCTCTGGGTACACACTCCGTCACCACAAACAATTCCTCCGTCCAATTGGTTTCATATCCTTTTTCAAAGGTCATTTTCTGTTTCGACACACGCACCACATCTCCCGCTTGAAACACACAGGGTTTTCTTTTCACATGTTCCATCTCTCCATAAAGAGTAAACCACACATCGCTTTCATTTTCCGCCGTCATTTCTACTGGGGGTCTCTTGATACTCGAATGATAGGTATGGTTATAACTTTGTAATAACTGGTCCAATACATCTGTATAACGATAGGTATGGTTATGTGTGAAATATTTCCACATTTTCGTTTTGAGAGTACGGTTAAATCGTTCGACCACCGACGCCTTGGTATTATTATTCGTCGTGAAAAATCGAACACCTTCTTGTTTTAAAAATCTTTGAAACAGTCGGTTCTTAAATTCTTTTCCGGCATCAGATTGAAGGGATTTGGGCTTTCTGGTTGAAAAAATAGAACGAAAGGCTTGTACAATTTCTTCTCCTCGTTTCGTTTTTAAGGGAATCGCCCACGCATATTTAGACAGAATGTCTATACACGTCAGGAGGTATCGAAATCCTTGATTGTGTTTTTGTAAACTGATAAGATCCACCAGGTCGGCCTGCCATTGTTGATCGATCGAATAAACGACCACTCGGTTTGTTGGGAAATTTCTCCGAGCCGGTTTGTGAAGCGTGTAGGAATCGACTCCGCTCAACCATTTCTGTATCGTCTTCTTCGCTACTTTGCCTTTGGCAGCACGATATAAAGCATTTACACCACCAAAACTTGCTGCGTGACTTGGAACCGGATAAATCGCCCTCATTACAACATAAAATTTGATTATTTGTCACATTAACTCGAAAACGCATCATCTTCATTCTAGTCTTTCTCGCATGACATCATCTCATAGACTGAACCCCTACCCGACCTACCTCTTGTTTAAATACTCTTTCGTAAACATTCAATCACGTGATAACACAAAACAAACATGGTGTGATTTTATTTACCAAACCTCAGTAAAACTTTCAAAAGAATAATATTCAAACATTTTATCAATTATTTTTATTCCGGTCATTCACTTCTCTAACAAAATACATTCAGTTTCGTATCTACTAAATCCTACTTGATCGAGTTTATATTAATAAAAATGAATTGAAATTGTAATAAACTGTGTATTCCTTTTTACCCACACTACATATTAAAACACATTATAAAAATAACTTTAAATGCTACTTACCTAGACACGACCAACTCGTACACTTGCTTGGGAAGAAATGAATACAAGTTCTTATCAGGAAATCTTATCAACGATCGAATACGTCACTAGATAGTACAGCGCATGCTCGAAGATATCACGTGATCTTGCTTAAGTAGATAAGCGGGGGATGTTATCAGTCAGTCGTCTCCAGGTAAGAGTAGTATAAGGTTCTATTTTATTTCGCGCAAGTCGACTATAACAATAGGGAAAATAGTTCACTTGTATTTAAAATGACTTTGTTAATTTTTATATATCTTGTTAAGAATGAAAAAAACTAAAAATAATTTATTTTTAAAAGATTAATTGAATTATTATTGTTTTAATTATTATAAAAATCAATTAAAGGATATGTGTTAATTGCAATTCTAACTAGAAAAATATATACTCGAAAATTTAATGAACTCCTAATCAGTGAAGTTATCTACCTGGGAAAAACCCCTGAATGACTCATAACTTGTTAGTCATTTGAATCAGATAAGAACTTGTCCTCTCCATTTTTCGAGAAAGTGTATCAAACAGATGTGTTCGTAAAAGGTAAGTGTGATTTTTATGTGAATACTTATTTCTCTTATACATTTAGAAAATATGTGTTGTTGAAGCATATGCATTTGTGGAACT
Organism: Maratus speciosus; assembly: GCA_963932465.1. Classification (NCBI taxonomy): domain Eukaryota; kingdom Metazoa; phylum Arthropoda; class Arachnida; order Araneae; family Salticidae; genus Maratus; species Maratus speciosus. Next base: position 293,250,791 of record OZ010788.1, on the reverse strand, counting down.
TAATCACGAATTTAAAAAGCAGTTTAAATATGTGAGATAAATATATCTTGAAAAGTTAGTTAATATATAAAAATTATTTTGACGAAATTTTTCAAATTCTGGTCATTCACTTCTATAACACTATACATTTCCTAAAAAAATGATACTTACAATACTATGTCAGAATAATGATAAAGAATGAACTGCGATGGGTGGGGGAAAATCACATGATCTCTATTACGTAACATAAATGGGAACTAAATCTATATCTCACAAACACTGTGCAGAATGACTATGTCAGGTTTTTAAGACACACATAAGAAGGTATATATATTTCAAAGAGTGATATTAGCATTACTATTCATATCCCTCGATATTAATAATATATTTATTAAAACCCCCCGCTTGATTACATATAAGAACATAATGACACTTATGTGTGAAACTAATATTAAAGTCTAAGTGATGACTCATCATATTAAACGTTTGCAGTGTATTGCCTAATAATAACTTGCCTGTTTCTTAAAAAAATTGAAAAGAATTCCTCTTCTATTTGTTTTAATTATGAAAATCATTCGAAAAATTTAATTATGCATTAATTAAAATGAAAAATATTAAACGAAAGGCTTATTATTTTCATTTGAAAGTGATAAATATTTATTTAAATTTTGATGATTAAAGTTACAGGCTCTAAAAGCGCAATCATTTCTTTCGTGTATTAATATTTATAAGAAATGATCTAAAAATAATATTTATTTATATTAAGAAAAAATTTGAAGTTTGCGTGGCTTCACATATTTACTAGGTTAAAAATTAAATTGGAATTACAATTATTTTTACATTAAATTATACTTAATTAACATGTGTGAAGATCCTATATTTTTAATGATATTCTGTATATTTTCATACGTTCTAAATTCTTAGCAAAATATTTCTAAAAGGCTCCAAAATGACCATATATATGTGAATTCATTAATAACATTCACTAAAGCAATACGTATAACCGATAAATGTCCTCCTTTCAATTCAAAAACGTAACTGAAAAATAGGTAAAAAAAAAAAACTACAATTTCTAAAAATTACCTTTAGAAAACATCTCATTTAAAAGAATAAAATCCTTAATCAAATTTCTAATTCCCTTTTAATTAATATTTAACTACTAACAATTATCTAATCCCTATTCATCATTGCGTTAAAAATAAACCCTCCAGAAAAGTGAGTCATGTACTTATCATACGAACTGTTGAGGTGCTTATCTACCAAAGGGTTTTTCCATTTGGGGAATACGTGCATACAGTAAAATTTGATGTTATATGAAACGAAATCAGCTAATATATATTCCTCTTTTAAAAAATTATGGAATAGTATTAAGTCTCTGAATACTTGTGGTGTGTTTTGAAATATTTGTTAAGTATAATTTAAATTTTATTTTATTTTTGATTCATACATTGACTAGATTAAAAGATCACTGAAAATTTAATTTTTTCTTCAAATATTCACCAAATTTCCTAGTTACATATATTTTTTACCATTCAATAAGTAAAGTTTAGTCATAAAGCACATTACAAAAGTATAACTTCATTTATCTAACTAATGATAGTCTAAAATTACTAATCGACTAATACAAAACTTTCAATTCAATTATATAAAACCGAGAAATATTTGTGAAAACATGACTGCAATTCAAAAAAATATCTTTAAAAACATGTCACTTAAAAGAATAAAATCCTTCCCCAAATTTTATTCTAAAAACATTCACATTCCTAAAAATATTTAAAAATTTCCACTGTTTTTTCAAAAAATTTCTATTTTAAATAAAAATATCTCATAACACTCAATTCGTTGACAAAATCAAATAAAACCCTCGAAAAATTTCTAAAGTTTCTTCATGAAATTATTGCCCAACTAGTAGCCAAGAGGTTCTGCTCTCGAAGCTGGTAGAGAGGAGGTGCTGGGTTCGAACAGAATCGCGCCCGTCGGCCTAATCGTTCGGAGTTTTCGTGGTTTTCTTCGAACCGTGGATTTCCATGCATAAATACGTGTTAGGTTCCCTTAGAAAGACCCAAATATCTTTAAAAAACATGTCACTTAAAAGAATAAAATCCTTCCGCAAATTTTAATCAAAAAACATTCACATTCCTACAAAAATTTAAAAATTTCCACTTTTTTTTTTTTTTAATTTCCATTTCAAATAAAAATATCTCATACCACTGAATTCATTAACAAAATTAAATGAAACTCTCAAAAATTTTCTGAAGTTTCTTCATTAAGTTATTTTCTTATTCATATTTTTTAATTAGCATTTTTAATTAATTACTATTTTTAATGAATGAATATTTTTAATTCTAAAAATTCGCGACTGCATACTATAGTTGACTAAAAATAAATTTCAAACTCAAAAATTCTTAGTCCACTCATTAAAATTTCTAAATTAATTTTTCTTATTAATTATTTTTAATTACTTTTTAATTAATTGATATTTTAAATTAATTTCCATTTTTAATAATTCATTCAAACCTCGTACTATACTACACTAATAAAATTGTTCGAATAATTCTAAGTCGCTTCATTAAATATTTCCTCATTAAATTCTTAATTGCTATTTTTAATTACTAATTAGTTAACCGATCGAAAAATAACCCCTCGTACTATAACAGGTTAATCTATGAAACTAATTTAAAAATACCCCCTCGTACTATAACATGTTAAAAAAAATTCAATCTCTCGAAAATTCCCACTTTTACTCAAAAAAATCCTTATCTCACCAAAAAAAATTTTTACCCCCCTTTTACCCCTACTCTTACAAGACGCTCTCGAAAGAACACCTCCTCCTCCCCCTCCTCATTCCACCACCTCCTCATTCCTCCTCCTCCCTCCTCCCTCATTCCTCATTCCTCATGCCTCCTCCCTCCTCCCTCCTCCTGGCGTGAAACTCTCATTCCTCATGCCTCCTCCCTCCTCCCTCCTCCTGGCGTGAAACTCTCATTTCTCCCCTACTGACAAGACCAGTGTAACATTTCAGTTTCGAAGCAGAATTTGGGGGGATTTTTTTAAGTTTTTTCAAATTTGGAAATAATAATGTTCATCTTACGTTGAATGGAAGGAGTTTGATCTTTCTTAAGTACAGAATATGTATTTACATCGCCAAGTAGTTCATGAGCCTTTGAATCATAAGCATCTTTATCCATAACAACAGTAGTTCTACCTTTATCGGCTCTTGTAATTATAATCGAATTGTCCCATCTCAGTCTCTTGATAATACGCGAGGAATCTTCAGCACCAGCAGGAATGGAGTAATTAGCGTTTAAGATAGATGTAGAAATACCACGTCTAATATCATATCTTACCAATGGGCAATAACCCATAATAGCGGATTCAGCAGAAGCAAGTAAATCGGGAATATCTAATTTCGTAGAACCCAGAGAATAATTCAAGCCTTTATTAAGTAAAGCAGATTCAGACACTGATAAAGTTTTAGACGAAATATTCATGACCCAATTATCGTTAATCGATGTAACAGTAGAAGATTCAGGAGTAGCCTTCATAAGGAGGTTAGTAAATTTATTGGCATATTTCTTATCCAAGTTCAATTTCAGAATGTAATTACTGTACTTTAAAAAATCCAGGATACGAAGACAATCATACGGATCAACAAAGCTAAAAAGTTTCGTGAGGTGATAATGTAGGAAACGACGGTAAGAACGTAATAAACCGTAGTTAAGAGCGATGGCAGCAGAGAGAAACTGGAGACTTGCTGAATTAGAAACAGAAAAACCTCTCTTCCACTTCACTAAAGGTTTAACACGGAAAGAAATGGGAATAATCTTGGATCTTCCGCAGCGGAGTAAAAAGTCAATCTTTTTTAAAGTACGCATAATTTTTGAAGAAAGTCCTTGACATGTCCTGATTCAATTTAATATTATCCAATGTTGCTGGAATGCAATATATATATATATACATATATTGCATATACATTCATATATATATATATATATATTTTTTTTTTTTCGTCAAAAACTATTTGGAAATTACCAGATTTCTGTCATTTATGGGATAGGTCTACTTATATTTTTTAAAAACATTATTATTTTTTTTCAATAGGCGAAATTAATAAAATTAAAATATTTATACATATTTTTTATTATTCAATTTAATAAGATCCTATTTTGCCATAAAGCTATAGAAATTAAATGTGTCTATATGTATATATATATATACAGGGTGTCCGGTCTCAACGGTGTCCAATGGCTAATTCCTAAACCGTTATTCATAGACATATAGTTCCAATTACAAAAATGTTTTAAATCAGGTAAAGAAATATTTTAAAAGCGATTTGGGTCAATAAAAACATTTCTTAAAAAATTACGAAATTTAAATTTTTATACGGTCCCCCGGTCCTATAAGTTATATTTAGTGAAATTTTCATTTTACACTAACAAGTAATACAAAAAAAGTCCCGTTATTCTACGATTAAAATTGACCGAGTAATAGCTGTTTAAAGTTGGAGCATATTTTTTGCTGCAAATTGGGGGTCATTCACAAATTTAGTCGAAATATAATTTCGTCAGATATAAAAAATGTTTGGGAGTAAAATTAACATTGCAATATAAATTTGAAATCTTTAATAATTCTGGCATATTAATGGAAAATATACAATTTGTAATAAACATTTAAGAAGATGGTTGGTTGGTTGTATTTATGTCGGCCAATTATCAGCACGTGGGATATAGGCCCTAAGGGGGGGGGAGTGCCTTCCGTGGAGGTCTTTCTAAGGGAACCTAACCCGTATTAACGCTTGGAGAACCAAGGTTCGAAGAAAACCACGAAAACTCCGAACGATTAGGCCGACGGGCGCGATTGGGATCGAACCCAGCATCTCCCGTCTACCAGCTTCGAGAGCAGAACCTCTCGGCCACTGGTGGGGCCAACATTTAAGAAGAAAGAGAAAAACAGAATTTTTATTAAATAAAATGATTCTAAATTAACAGCCTCAATTCTTTACAAAATGATATGTATTTTAAAATATTATTAGATTGCACAAACCTGCAAAAGTTGGGTTATGTCATGTTTTTTAGCTTTTGATAATTGATTCTGATATATTCTGTACCGCTGAATCCAAAATTGACCTTCAATTTTAACTTTCATATCAGGATTTTTCGCAAATTGCAAATTTCAATGTTAAGAAGTTCAATGTTAAAATTGAATTTCCTGCCCCGTCTCATCGGACCACTTAGCTGTAAAAATCCCAGGATAAGCAAAAATATCGAATCTTTTTTTTAATAAAATAAAATAAAATAAAAAATGTTTTACAGTATGAAATTTTCGCTATATTTTAACTTACAGATATGCGATTTGCAAAAAAATTCTAACGTGATGGTTAAAAATGAAGGTCATTTTCAGATTCAGTGCGTAAAAATCAAGTATCAAAAGTTAAAAAACACAACCATCTCCTCTACTTTATAGTATTCGATTTTTGTTATTCTTTAAATTTGAAAATTTATGATTTGCGAAATATCCTGACATGATGGTTAAAAATTAAGGGAATTTTCTGATTCAGTGCTAAAAAGTACATAAAAGTTAAAAAACCCAACAATCGCAGTCTTGTATTATCTAATCTAAAACTTTTTCTTAAACTCCTTGGCAGAAATCTATCCGAAATTTTTTATGTTATTCTGTAAAATAAGTATAAATGGTAACAACCGAAAATCTTAATAATATTAGATTGTTATCGGATTTGCGACAGTATGTAAAATGCAATCTCGATCGGATATTTAAAAGTGGGTTAAAGTTCGAGTACAAATTTTGAACTGGAAAAACATACATACGATTGTTGAAGTAACATAAAAACGTATAAAAAAAACATAATTTTTGTTAAAAGAAATCATAAGAGAAACAGTCTCAAATCCTGACAAAATAAAACATATGTTATTTTAGCTAATTTGAGACTTAATCATAATACTTGTTGGATTTTTTTTCAAAGCGGAGATACACATGAAGTAAGATCTTCGAATACTTTAAACACTTGGTATATGATCCCTCAAAGCCAAGCCGAACTCGTTTGTTTTCAGAGTAGAAAAGTGGCATAAGTCATGCATTTTTAAAGTTTCATAACTCGCTCAATTTTAGAGTTATATGAATGGGACGTTTTTGTCTTACTTGTCAGTGTAATAGGAAAAAATTACTAAATATAACTTATAGGACCGGGGACCGTATAAAAATTTAAATTTCGTAATTTTTTCAGAAATGTTTTTATTGACCCAAATCGCTTTTTAAATGTTTCTTTACCTCATTTAAAACATTTTTGTAATTGGAACTATATGTCTATGGTTAACGGTTTAGGAATTAGCCATTGGACACCGTTGAGACGGGACACCCTGTATATATATATATATATATATATATATATATATATATATATATATATATATATAACTTAGGATTTTCTTTCAAATAAGGAATATTAGAAGCCAATTTTCTTTATTAAATTTAGAAATATCTTTTAGACTATGATGCCTTATAAAAACATTAAACATATGATGTTGAAACGATCAATTTACTGGAAAATAATGGAAGAAAAAAACGTTAAATTTCGGAACTAAAATTAGTTCAAATTTTATTTTATTCAATTTAATCTGACATCTTGAAAGAAAAAAACAAACGGGGATAGAAATCATACTTGATATTTAGTTCACAATCATCTCATATTACATGAATTTTCTGTATTAAAATAATATTTTGCAAAATTAAAGAAGATAATAACAGATTTCTTCTGTGCTTCTGCACTGTAACACAGGCTTTTTTTTCAGATTTGATATCATTCAATTTAATCTGACATCTTGAAAGAAAATATAGACAGTGATAGGAATCACGTTTCAGATTTAGTTCACAATCGTCTCATTTTACATGAATTTTATGTATTAAAATAATATTTTCTAAAATTAAAGAAGATAATAACACATTTCTCCTATGCTTCTAAACTGTAAAAAGGACTTTTTTTCAGATTTTATTTCATTCAATTTAATCTGGCATCTTGAATGAAAAAATAGACTGTGATAGAAATCATATTTGACATTTAGTTCACAATCATCTCATTTTACATGGATTTTCTGTATTAAAATATTGTTTTGTGAAATTAAAGAAGATAATAACAGATTTCTCCTATTCTTCTATGGTGTAAAAAAGGTTTTTTTTTATATCTGCAAAAATATAATATAACTAGGTACGAAAAAGTACAATAATCTCTTCCGTGTTATCAATGATTCTGAACAGCATTTATTATCTTTAGAAACAACAGAAACCAATATTATTTCGAGGCTAAGAAAAATAAATATATAAATAAAGCATTTATTAAAACAAAGTTTCTGTGGCTGACGGTGATTTTAAGAAGCGTTTTAGAAGCAGGGGTTCCCAAACTATGGTATGCGTACCTGTACTGGTACGTGAAGCTCTATTTACTGGTACGAGAAAGTCCGGTACTGGTACGTGAAAGGAAATAAAAAATACAACATGTGAAATCAAAAAACAGCTCAATGCCCTCTCGCTCCTTCACTTTCTTGATTTGTCAGTCCGCCGGCTCCGTCTTTGTTATTAATGCTTTGACAGCGTTTTGCTCTCTGTTATTTTAATGCAATTTCGATTAGTATTTTTAAATAAATGGAACTAATATGCATTGATAGCTGTTGAATTGGCCTTTCATTCCCCCTTAAATATATATATTTCCCTTCTATTATTATTTTGTATGTGTATTGTGTATATTACTTATTTCAGTGAACTGCGAACTTGCATTAATAAGCAGTTTATTTTCAGAAGATATGTGTATTTCTCATGTAGGTTATTTATTCACTTATTACATTTTTATAAGTGTATTTTACTATTGGTATAAACATAGTATTCATATAACAAAAAATTGACGCCAATATATCATTAAGTATTGTAGCTTTTTCTACGAAATCCCTATATTTTGATAATGTACATATTATTAAAATGTAATGATGATACTACCTTTTATTTGAATGCTAATATAAAGCAGTGGCAGTTTAATAATTTAATCATGTAATTACATGCAGTAAAATCTGCTCAGACAGGAGCACAAAAGTCTGGAAAAATATTTTGTTTAGACATATTCCGTTTACATAGATTTTTCTGTATTAGCTTTTTGTTTGTCAGCATTGATACGCGGAAGTAATTTCTATTTAGTTGTACGTCGGTCTAAAAGTTTAGGAGCCACTGTTTAGAGAGTTATTTGGAACAAATCAATCATTTTTCTCAAATCAAATTATCGGTTTTAAATATTCTGTAAATTCTCAATTAAACGTTTTCCACTGCAAAATTGCGTTTACATATGCAAAGGTAACAAAATCATACTAATTTTAATGTCATGTTAATAGTGTAAATTAATCATGTTTGTCTGTAAAAAATGCTTGTTTAATATGAAATTGTAAACTTGAAAATTTTTAGCATAAATATAGCAATAATCCAGATTAACCCTCTCAGGGGCAACTATTTGTGTTTAATCGCAAAGGAATTTTTGACAAAAAAAAATTAAAAATTAGGAAAATGCAATTTCAGCATTTTTTCATGAGAGTTATAAAAAATAATTTAAAATAAAAATTCTGGTACGAATCTTGATTTAAAATTAAGTTGATAAATAATATACCACCGCCCTTTAAAGGTTTAAAAATATGCCTAATACAATATGAAAATTACTCGGAAACGTTTTCAAAAATCAGTGATGGCAAAAGAAAAAAAAATTTATGCTGCTTATTTAAATCTCGAAAATATATTAGATTCTGAGGTTTCTAAAAATAAAGAATTGTTTTGGAAATCATGAATAACTCGGAAGGTGTTATTGTATAATGTATATTTTTGTTTGTGTATATATTATATTTTCCTATATTAAGAAACATTTCTCTTTTGTTTTTTTACAGTGTATCCACAGTTGCAAGTTATTATAACGCTCTGTACTTTCCAATATAGTTCGACAATAGCTAATTTTAAACACTTAAGGGGTCTCGGGATTTTTAATGCCTTAAAATTTTCGAAATTTTAATTTCTTTAGATGCCAAACTCTTATCTTTTCTGTAAATTTCCATATAATTGTTTCCTTGAAATTCCCTTTAGAACAGAAGTTATGGCTTTTAGAATTATACCAGCTCAATAGCTGACGCGGCGTTTCCGAAAATTTGAAGCCATTTTTCTCCAAATGACGTTTTAGGGCATAACGAGCACAATATCTCAAAAACGTCTGAATATTTTTTCATGAAATTTCATAGCATGTGTTTCATATTAGTCTGTATAAACGGAACCTAAAATTTCCTTTTTATTGTTCAAGAAAATATTTTTTAGATGATTATACTGATGAAATTTTCTAAATTTTTCATTAGCTAAATACAACTTTGTATTAAAAATATACAAATGCTTTAAATACAAACTTATTTAAGTTCAGGGTAATTATAATAATATGAAGTACAAGTATGCACCATATTTTTTATTCTACTTGCAAAATTTATTTTGTAATCATGCGCGTTATCTATTATGTCGATTTTCTGCTCGTAAAATATCTGAAAGTTTGGAGCCCACTATAAATGTTAATTCTGCATCTTGTAATTTTTTAAATATATGAAAAGAAAGAACATACTTATAATTTTAATTCCAATTAAAATTGTGTTTTAAAATCAGACACATTTTAAGATATTAAATGTTGAAAATGCTCTCTTTTTTCCTTTTTTCTTATTTTAAGAGTCCTGAGACCCCTTAATGATTAAATTTGGATGGAAGTTTGATGTAATGTTTTAGTTTCAGCATACCATCCCTCATCGGTATATAATAAAGTAAGAAATATATGTTCATACGTTTAAAGTCAAGAACAGAAAACTAAAACTAAAATCAGTATACAAAAAATAGCTGACATATAGTAATGAAATGCCAATATTATTATTTTAATTCATAGAAAATATATTTAAGCCTATGCAAATATATTCGCTATTAGGAAAATATATGAATAAGTTGAAAAATATGATCTTTTAGTGAGGAGACATATAGAGCTTCAATTTATGAATGATTTTATGAAAAATGCACGGTGCCAAGTCGGGTACGCACTTCATCAACTGTGTCATCTATTATTAAAGACTCGCAAGCAATCAATAAAAAAATGTTTTTTTTCTTTTTTTTTTTTTATAATGAGAATTATATAGGTAGGATGATGGGATATATATTCAATGATTAGAATTACAAATATTCTCATATAGATATCACATTGCATTTTTCTTATTTGTCAGTCAACATTTTCAAATCGCAAATCGGGAAAAGGAGCAAACATTAGTTAGACATGAAATTAACTTCTTTAACATTAATCCTATGGACTTAGAATGAATTCATGTTTTTCAAGTTTCTTTGTAGAAAATTATAGTTTTTAGGTGATTTTTCTGTATGTTCTTCTTAAAAAATTTTGTTTTTCCCTTTTATTCATAATAATATTGATAACAGATTATATATATAACGCTATGGAAAATATTTTTAAAATGCATGTATAAGTTTAAATTTATAATTTTAAAATCTCAGTAAAGGTGTGGAAATATGAAAAAAAACAATTTAACACATAAAATGAAATTAAATATATGTTTTAGAGATAAAATATATTAAATATTCGCTTTTATTTTTCCAAGCAAAATGCAACGAAACACCTTTCCAGATGAGTATATACGAAAAAAAAGTTTAAAATTTTAATTATCTGATAAGAAATTTAAAAAAAAGAAAAACTAGCGAAGAAAGAAAAGAGATAATTCCGAGTTTATAAGATTAATATTAGAGGGGCGACTTTGTTGTCGAACTGATAGCAAACCTTCAGAAATTTATTGTGTCATAAGTGAAAGAGCTCATGATTAGAATTAAGGATCGACTGAAAGAGGATTTTAAGACCGAAAACGAATTTCGGCAATCTTCCTAATTTTGACCGAAAACGAAAACAAAAATCCCCCCCCCCCCCAAAAAAAAAGAGTGATAAATACAGACATAAATACACATAAATATTAGTTAATTATTCGTGTAATTATATGTGTGGCCCAAATTGGCATTCTGTGCTTCTATCCAAAATTTTTCATTTTAATGTAAAATATAATATAATTAATTCATCTACGACAGAGAATAAATTTTTAATTCTACGAATTTCCTTTAATTAAAAAAAGTTTTAGGTATACATACCTCCGCTTATCTTTTATAATGATTTTCGCAAATGATCATCTGTTATACGAAAACTTTCTCAAAGAGTATTAGAAACACTTCTGTGGTTTCAGACTAAAAATTTTCTATTGCTGTTAAATCTGCAGCTTTTAACCAACACGTGAAAAGCGTCTTCAAAATTTAGTCCTATATTTATATACACTGTTAGCTTTATAATTTGTACTCAAGAATGTCTCATTTGAGCCGATAAACACCAAATAAATGAGTATTGTTGAAAATTAACAAGGGAAGAAACGAGATTTTTAGAATACAGATAGTTTCGGTCTAGTTTCTGTCCGGTCGAATTTTTGGCAGTATTGTCGCCGAAAACGAATTTTCGACGAAATTAAGATTTGGGCCTAAATCGAAAACTTAAATGAATTTTCGGTCGATTTCCAATTAGAACACATAGGAATAGTTTTAGAATCTCAAATGATAAATATATAAAGAAAAATATTCATAAAAGAGAAACGAATAAACGATGAGTATTGAGTATCTAACATTTATATTCAGAGAATGCACACAATTTTGCTTTTAAATGAAAATCCCTTTTAGGAACTTTTTTTTTTTTTTTACCATGAAAAAAAAATTAGCTAAACAAGTCGTAGAGTAATTATAAATGTGTATTTTTTTTTATTCTTTAGTTGTTTGTAAAAGCGTTATTAATCGTACCCTTGCAATCATATGTTTGTATAATCTATCTCCGTCAAATAAAATTAAAAAGCTATTAACAAACTTACAAACGTCAAAACTATCAATTTGTTGAATTTGTTTGAGGCATATATTTCAAATATATCATATTTTAGTTTAATATTTATTAATATTATTTACTTAAAATTTTAATCAATTACTCAACGACTTGTTTAGCTGATTTTATTTTTTCATGGCTTGTGAAAAAAAGATGAAAGCTTCTAAAAGGGATTTTTATTTAAAAGCAAAATTTTGTGCACTCTCTGAAGATAAATGTTAGATGCCGATCGTTTATTCGTTTCTTTTTTATGAATATTTTTCTTTATATATTTATCATTTGAGATTCTAAACGTATTCCTCTAATTCTAATTGGAGATCGAATGGGTATCGAACATTTTTCTTCAGAGAGTAGATAGCACAAAATTTTGCTTTTAAATGAAAATCTTTTTTAGAAGCTTTCAACTTTTTTTTTTTTTTTTTTTTTTTTTTTTTTAACAAATCATGAAAAAAAAAAAAAAAAAAAAAAAAAAAAAAATCAGCTAAGCAAGTCTTAATATTTCAGTAAGTAATAGTAATAAATATTAAACTAAATTGGTGATAAATTTGAAAAAAAAATGATAAATAAACTAAACTATGATGAATAAACTAAATATGATAAATTTGAAACATATGGCTCAAAAAAATCCAACAAATTGATAGTTTTTGCCCTCTTTTGTCGTTATACATAGAGAGATCTTTTAATCCTGTTCATGAAAATCATAGAAAAAATTAGACTTTTGTAAGTTTGTTTATAGCTTTTTAATTTGATTTGACAGAGATAGATTATCCAAACTTATATGATTGCAAGGGTACGATTGATAACGCTTTTACAAACTACTAAAGAATAAAAAATACCCATTTCTAATTCAATCTTTCGCAATTTTTAGTTATAAGAAACTGTTTGAAAATCCTTATTTATGCATATAAAGATATAAATTTAAACTAATATATATTTTTTAATGTCCATAAAAATTGCATTTTCTTTTTAAATTGCCCCTCTGGTGATTCTCCTTGAATATGTCACCGATTACCCATCTCAAATATCCGAAATTGTCAAATTACAAGTGTTTGCCTGCCACCACACTTAAATCAAATTTATGGACATAGTAGATGTATCAATATTTAGTAAGTTAAATCATTCTCCACTTACGGGAAGGGAGAGATAATAAAGCCATTCAATTCCATTCTCCCTCGGCCAAAAATCGTTTAATTATACTCCCTCACTGAAACACAACAATGACTCTTTTGTTTGGCTGTCCCGTCCCTTTAGGTTACGTCACCACTCTGAAGATTTTGTCCTACAAGGGCAGGATATATACACACGTTTAGCGGAAGCCTGGTCATGCGGCAGTCCCCAAACACCAGCTACCCGTGGATCACTAAAATACAACGACGACCCCCTGAGATTAGGTAGGGACATTCCTGCTCCTTTTCGGATGGTTGGTTTACCCCCTGTTAGGAAATATAATGAAGTTTAATCTTGCAGAACTTTCATGCTTCTATGAACTTTAGCTTTCTTTCTTTTTTTTTTTTTTTTTTTTTTTTTTACTTATGAGTGCGTTAGCATATGAGCTTTTGAATATTTGTGGGCGAGGGATAGAGGGAATATACCCCGTATGTGATTGACTTTTTTTCTTTATCATCTCTGTAATCATTGTTTAATTTCCAGCATATTTGTGTCATATCAAATAACTTTTTAAAAAGGAAATATTGATTTAGGAAGGTAATCTATGATTAGATACACATCAGAAAAGAAAAGAAATCACATCTGTCAGCATTCGTCTCAGAATGTAAGAATATTTGATTGCCCCATTCTTTAATAAATGGAATTACAAATTAAGTTTTTAAAGAAAGAGGAGATATAAGATAAGAAAAAACTAGAACTTTGTAATATTATGGAATAATATAAATAAAGGTGGAAAACATTCGCACAATTTAAATTTAAAGGAACAGTGAATAAATGATGATATGTATTTTTTTTTTTTTTTAAATCAAAATTGATAATTTAAATGACAAAATTTGGCGAAATCTTCTATGTATAAGGATTCTAAATACATTCTAAAAACTGTCTGAAGCAGAGAAAACAGCTCTAAATATTATTTTATATATTATTATATTTTTAATGCAAAGTTGTATTTAGCTAATACAAAATTTAGAAAATTTCAACAGTATAATCACTTAAGAAAATATTTTTTTGAACAATAAAAAGGAAATTTCAGGTTCAGTTTATATAGACTAACATGAAATATATATTTTGAAAATTTAATGAAAAAATATTCAGAATCTTTTGAGGTATTGTCCGTGTTATGCCCAAAAATGTCATTTGGAGAAAAATGACATCAAAGTTTCGGAAACGCCGCTTTAGCTGTTTAGCGGGTATAATTCTAAAAAACATAACTTCTGTTTGAATGGAAATTTCAAGGAAACAATTATATCAAAATGTTCAGAAAAGATAGGAGTTTAACATATAAGAAAAATCCGAAATTTCGAAAATTTTGAAGCTTTAAGAGTCCTGAGACCACTTAATTATAATGAATGATATAAATACTATGGAATTCCCGACTACTTTGCATTGGGTGAATATCTCAATACGCCTCGAATGACTTTAAAAGTTAATTTAAAACTTACCTGAAAATCGCGGCACGGACCAAGACGGCGTTGGAACTTTACGACTTCCTTTCGAAGCACACTTACCACAATTCCAAATTTAAAAATTTAAAAATGTTTTGTTTTAGCTACACTGTAGACAGAAAGCTTATTACCACTTTGAATTTAATTTTATAAAATGCCAAATGAAGTATAAATATGCACTACTTTTCTTTCAGTACCACATTAAGTTCATCATAAAAGGAAAATATTAAAAAATGAGTTATACAGAATAGCTTGATATTATTTAGGTTCTATATCGCTTTGAACTTTCATGGTATATCCATTTACATTTTTCTGGTATATACTATAGCTATACCTAACCCTACGTTACATAGTTTTTTACAAAGTCTTAGTATTCTTTTATGAACGGTTTTTTTAATAATACAATTGCAAATTCATATATTTATGTTACGGAACTCTCTGTGCGCGAGTAATACTCGTACTTGACCATTTATTTCAAAGTTAATATATTAACTTTGAATCTATAGACTCAAAAATTGGAAGGAGTGAAAAGTTCATTCTTTGAAAGAGAGACAGGCATTTTCACTTTTTTTGGAATGAATTTTATAAAAATACACTCCTTAAAAAGTTAAATTTTCCGCTCCCTAAAAATTTCCGATCATCTTTGAGCCAATATATATGGAGTAAAATAATGAAAAGCACCAAAATATGACACTTCATAATTTTCAAAAACTCCATTTTATACTGTAACCTTGGAAATTTCGCTAATTTGGTACTAAAACGCACTTCTTTTCAAGAGTGAATAGGTACTCTTTCTTAGAGTGACTATTCACGCCTGCTTAGAGTGAATAGTCACTCTAAGAAGGAGTGAGTGTTGTATGTATTGGTATTACCCATCAGCCAATCAAAACAATAAGTCTACAGCACTTTTTTTAAGACAAGAGAAAGACGTCCGCCATTTTAGGATTAAAATACATGGATAATAATAAAGTGATTTTTTTTTTTGAACGTAAAGGTAAATCTTATTTAATTTTAATCTTTTATTCCTGTAGTTTTGTATGTTATGATCATGAATTAAATAGTTTTATGTTATACAGAAAAAGACTGATCCAGTATTATTTTCAGAAGCGATTTTCCCCTATTCGATACCGTCATGTAAAAGATCTTAATCACAGCGAAAACAAAATGCTGATTCAGAGACTAATTCATGCCTACATTAACAGTAGAATTTAAACATTAAGTTTCAGTTACTTGATACTGAAAATGTTTTAACACAGTTAGTTGGATTTTCTTCGGATTTTTACTGGTTTCTGATTACTAACACTTGCAGTATTTATCGTCATTATTACTTTGAAGTTAAATATGATATGAGATTATTATGAGATTACGAAACGGTTTAAGATTAGAAATTGACATTATACTGGGAAAATGTTTTTTTAGCTCACAGTCTATCAAAGCCTGAGAGCTTATGTGCCCGCCTGTTCTGTATGTACGTACGTACGTAACGCGATAACTCTTGATAGAAATATCCCATTTGCTTCCAATTCTTTTTCTAGGTTCATTTTGATAAGGCGCTTCCCTGATTAGTTTTGGGGGTTCATTGTTTAAGGATAAAGGGGGGAAAGGGAGGTTCCCCCCTTAATTTAGATAAATGGGTTTTTTTATGAAGAATATTCGATTTGCAACAAATTTGGTATACCGGTTTATTATTTTGAGGAGCTTCCCTGATTAGATTTGGAAGTTCATTACTTAAGTATAAAGGAGAAAAGGGGGGCTAGCCCTCCCCCTTTACCTTAGATAAATGGGTTTTTCATGCAGAAATATTCGATTTGCCCCAAATTTGGTATACCGGTTTATTACGTTAACAGCTTCCCTGATTAGATTTGGAAGTTCATTATTTAAGTATAAAGGGTGAAAAGGGGGGCTATCTCCCACCTTAATTTATATAAGTTGGTTTTTCATGTAGAATTGTTCGATTTGCTCCAAATTTGGTATACCAGTTCATTTTTATCAGGAGCTTCCATGATTAGTTTTGGGAGTTTATTGTTTAACCACTTCAACGGCTGCCCCGAGTTAAGTCAGGGGTAAAATCACTGTTTCCCTACATCCGTCGTAGGTGAAGTGGTTAAGGATAAAGGGGGAAAAGGTGGGTTAGTCACACCTTTATTTTAGATAAATGGGTTTTTCATACAGAAATATTCGATTCGCTCCAAATTTGGTATACCGGTTTATTATGTTAAGGAGCTTCACTGATTAGATTTGAAAGTTCATTACTAAAGTATAAATGGGGGAAAAAGGGGGCTGTTTCCCCTTAATTTAGATAAATGGGTTTTTCATGAGGAATTTTTCGATTTGCTCCAAATTTGGTACACCAGTTTTTTTTTTGTTGTTAAGAAGCTGCCTTTATTAGATTTGGGGGTTCATTGTTTAAGGATAAAGGGGGAAAAGGGGGGCTAGTCCCCCTCTTACTTTAGATAAATTGGTTTTCCCTACAGAAATATTCGATTTGCTACAAATTTGGTATACCGGTTTATTATGTTAAGGAACTTCCCTGATTAGATTTGGGAGTTCATTACTTAAGTATAAAGGGAAAAAGGGGGACTAGCCACTCTTTATTTATATAAAGGGGTTTTTCAAGTAGAATTGTTCGATTTGCTCCAAATTTGGTATGCCTGTTTATTATGTTAAGTAACTCCCTTGATTAGATTTGGAGATTCATTAGTTAAGTATAAAGGGAGGGAAGGTTGGTACTCCCCACCCTTAATTTAGATAAATATGGTTTTCATGCAGAATTATTCGATTTGCCCCAAATTTGGTATACCGGTATATTATTTTAAGGAGCTGCCTTGATTAGATTTGGAGGTTTATAGGCTAAGTATAAAAGGGGACACGAGGGCTAGCCCCCCCCCCTTAATTTAGATAAATGGGTTTTTCATGCAGAATTATTTGATTTACTTCAAATTTGATATACCAGTTTATTCCGATATGGCGCTTCCTTCATTTGATTTGGAGGTTCATTTGTTAAGTATAAAGGGGTAAAAAGGGGATTAATCCGCTTCATTTATTTTTGAGGGGTGTTATTCTTTGAAATGAGAAAATAATATACAATTTGTGTGAATAGCCTGTGAGCTCAATGCCATCAGTTTAACTGGGCACTTTTCTTTTTATTACATATTACATTAGTAAAACTTTTGAAATATATATTTTTTTAATTATAATAATATTTTAAATAATTATTTAAAATCTTGAATCTTCATAGCAATGTTTTCAGATTTAACATTTGCCAAATTTATAAAATAATCTGAATTTCTTATAACATATGGCAAAATTTTTGAGAAGTTCTTAAATCTAATAATGCATTTAATTAATCTATTGATGTTTTTTGTTGTTTAATAGTACAATTATAAAGTACAAATTATTATTTTCAGTGTTTTTCAAAATGGTATATTTATTTTTTTTTTAAATTGTATGTAAGCATTTTTTTTGCTGCTTGTGATTTTAATCAAACCTTTAATTATAGATATGCTAAATCAGTTATTAAATTTCCTTCCATTGTAAACGAATTTCCTACGTTTTTGGTACACGCAATTATTGGCGCTAAAAAATAAAACATGATATTTAAGCACTGAAGTAAGTTGTTTTTCATGCCTGATGTTTATAGATAAAAATTGCTGTAGTATTTTTTTTTTTTAAGAATTTCATAGTATCACTTTGATAATATAAGATGGAATATATTTTAAAGAGATAAATAACTACATTTTACATTATTTTTTTTTTCAAACAAAAAGAACAGTACATATGTTGTCATTTCTTTTATTTTTATATTTCCTTTTTTACTATTTCCTAGATCAATATTTTCTTATAAAACATACCAAATCTATTTAGCTCATATTTACGAAATACAATACATACGGGAATAAAAAATTTAAATAAATATGGCTTATCATGTTGTTCTACAAATAAGCGTTATATTTTATTATCCGTTATTCAGCAATAGCGGAAGAAAAATTGAAATCATGATTAAGTTAAGGAATATGTTTAAAAGAAAAATATATACATATTCCAGAGAATATAAATCGTAGATATTGTTTATATTTAATTTAATTTTTCATATTTAATAAAACAATCACAACACATAAAAAACTTACACATTTTTAATATTGTAGATCAAGCTTAGAACTTATCAGAAAAAAGATGTTAGTTGATAAGCATAGTTTTTAAGTGGAAAAATTAAAAATATTTTAGAAGAATAGGACTCCAAAATAGCGATATTTTGCTAAAAAGTACGACAGAAAGATAAGATTTTATATTTAAAACAAAACTTAAAATGAAACCGCATGTTGTTAATCATATAACATTGACCTATTAGACAGTTATTAATAAAACTTTAAATGTAACTAAAATACAGTAGACAGTAACGTTTGATTAGATTTAAATTCAATAGCATTGAATACTGAGGTGTAATTATTTCAAATTTGAATTACTCATGAAAAAAAAAAAGAACATAATTAACGAACATCACGGGAATTATTAAAATATTAAATGGGTATCTGAAAAAAAAAATTTAACTGATTAAGATTTCGGTTAATTACTTGCCTTTATGGGCATTTTAAAATTATTATATATTTATAGTACATGCAATGAAAGCAAACAAAAGGGATAACATTATAATAAAATATTTTAGTTTTTTCCGTCAGTAAACTAATTTAATTCACATGTAACTTCAATTGAGTTTTTCCTTTAAAATTCAATTAATGTTAGAAACTATGAATTAAGGCTGTTCTCAACTGCTCAGATCAACAATCGTAAAACGTTTTGACACATTTTCAAATTCATTTTTTAACTGAAAGATATAAAATTGGAACGCCTGACCTTGGAAGCGATCTGGAATCGAACTGTTCTTTCCATTTGTTGATCAATAAATTATCTATTGAGTTATAAGCGATTTTGATCACGGGACAAACACGTTTTCCCCCATTCTTGAGTGGCTATTCTTCTTTCGATCGGAAATTCGGTTCAAAACGTCCACTTTGACACTATTTTCTGAAAGATCTATTATATTCCGTTTTGAAAATATATATAAAAAAAGGAAAAATCAACTCGATTACATAGTTTCTGAACAACAACACCTGCTAGTCTCATGCATTTTTGAACGAAGTTAAAGCTTTTGTCATAAATTTGCCCTTTTGGATTTGAGAAGTCTAAAATAAATATTGTAAATAAAGCATTTTATTCCAATCTTTACCATGCTTGTATTTATTTTCATTGCATGCTCTAAAAGATGCGATTCCTTTAAAATGCACATAAAACAACATAAAAAAATAATTCACTGCATAAAAATTGAACTTTCACTCCTATGAAAGAGTGACTATTCACTTCTACCAGGGGTGAACAAACGCACTTCTTTAGCGAGAGTGAATAGTCACTCCTCCAAAAGAGTGATTATTCACCCCTGTTTAGAGTGAATATTCTCTTAACAGGAGCTGGTATTCACTCTTTCAGAGAGTCAAAAATCCCACTTTAGCTCATAGTGAATAGTTACTCTAAAGAGGTTGGGCATATTTTGACTCTGCGATAGAATGAATATTCACTCTTCCGGAGTGAATAGTCACTCCCTTTTATTTAGAGTGTAGATGCATCTTAGCTGTTATTTATAAATATTTATTTTACAAATAAAATTTACCCTATTTTTTTCTTTCTGCTGCAACATTTCTATTAATTGCACTTTACTCGAACATGTGAGACAATATTGTTCATAAATATACAGAAATGTTTTGTTAATTATAAACTTCAGTGTTTGGAAAGCAGTGATAAAATTCTAATGATCGCAAATTCAAATTAACAAAACACCTGAATTTTAAAGTAAAACAAGAAAAGAACATCAATTAACACGTTATAGATTTTTAACTGAAATTTGTCGTTAACTGACGCATAACGCATAAAAAGAGCAATATATAAGCTTAAATAAATTAACAAATGGAACAACTTGAACCAATGCTAACATTAATTGTTTGTTGTCAGGAAAGCAAACATCCAATCTTTATTTCCTTCGTTTTTCTTTTAACTGGTTAAGAAAAATCAAATGTTACACTAATTGCTTAAAACACGGCGAATGTCATTACCATTATTTGCAACAAAGTAAACAGAAGCAGAATAAAAAAAGATCAATCTTTTCCATGTAAGTTCTTCTGGATAACTGAAAATTAATCGAAACTGCACGTTTCTTCAGCAACTTCAAATGCGCTGAAGCATTTTTATTTCTTATCCACTTAGTAAATACATGATATATTGAAATTTAGGACATTTCCATTGAATATACATATTTCGAGAAAAATATTTACTTATCGATATTTTCAAGACAGATTTTAGTGAAAATGAGAAAATTCATGATCAAATTGAAAACCATGCAAATTTTAACAAGATATAAATAGTCAACTTTATCGCATTAATCCGATTTTTACAAATTATTTATGCGATTAAAGATAATACGTTTAATGTTAGCATTAAAAACACATTACGCATTAATTAATGAAAGGTTTTTTAGTAGTTTTCATTTCATGCAAAGGAGTGATCAGAGTTCGTAACGCTCTTTTTTTTTTTTTTTACTATTTATTCATATTAAAAATCTTCGTGAAATATCTGTATTAGAAGTCTACAACGAAGGTGTCGTTTGAAAGTAGTGATAGCAAAGTGATAAAAGTTTAGCAAAACTGCGAGCACTGGCTAATATTTCTGGACGTTTGGCAACAAAATTTGATGGTGTTGACTAAATCCTCAAATTATTTGATAAAAATTGCATATGAGCATCGCATGCTATGATACCTTCATTTTTCATATTGTGCCCAAATAAGTGAGGTATCTTATATTTAACTTCGTCATTTAATTTATATTATCTCTAATATTAATCTCTGGAATTTAGAAAATGATAGAAAGAGAAATAGAAAATTTTAAATGATAAAAAAGAAAAAAAAAATTAAACACGCCAGCACTAACTTCTGCTGTCAGTCCTAAGTCTGGATAAAGTGTGAAAGTTTCAGTATAGTCAAAAACATCTCTTGAACTGTCTATCCATTTATACGAAATGTTGTTTATCCGAACTAGTGCCGGTCCCGATTTGTTCGGATAATCGGCGCTCTACTGTATATACAAATTTAATAGAAATACTGTTTTTTCTTCTTTCTTTACCTTAGACCAATAGAAATCAAAATTCAGAAAACAGCAAAACTTACTATCTTTAGTTATTTCATATAGAAGGGATAATGTCGATTAGAAAATCATCCACATAATTTAATATTGCTACGTATTTTATCATAATAAAATGCGGCTCAGAATCCTTTGAGAATTTCATTATTCTAATTATCGTCAGAAAGGTCAGAGGTATAACTCACTTTCAGTTGCTTTTTACCTTCCAATAAAGATGAAATAAATAAAATCGATTGTTTAACTACCGATAGTGACGCAAATAATTGATATTGCGACATTTCTATTAGTATCTACACCTACATTTATTGATCCACAGAATTAGAGGAAATTAAACCTGAATTTTGTTAATCTATATGTACATTTTTGTAGTTTTTTTCTTCTTTACTGTAACGGTAAAAGTCGTTATTTAATCAAATTATAATTAATTAGGTTTATTAATCTATATAAGTTTAAACTACTATTTTACTTATAGGCTAAGTGACAACAAAAAATACATTCCAATACTTAGAAGAAAAAAAATCTTTGTCACAATTGCGTAATAATTAAATTTTTCAAACCAATTTTTACAAAAAAATATTTAGAAAACACAGTTTGTTGTTAAACACCCATTCAAAACATAAATTCAGTAAAAACTAATTAATATTCTTTGTACATCACAAAACATTATTCCATATATGGGGTATCAATAAAAGAACGCCCTAATTTCAATAGCATATTATAACAGTTTAAATTAGACTATTTACAACAAGTCATTCATCAAATTGAAGGTAAAATAACAATTTTTCTTACAAACGTTCAATGTGTGCGGTTTTAGTTATACGACATACATCCAACTTGAAGTCCAGTTCTCCCCACACTACAGCATTTAAAAGCAGTAGCCTTTTAAATTATGTGTCTCAACTCTTTCAAATCAGCGGTTGGGCGACACGATCTTTTATTAGACACGATTGGTTTGGTATTATTGGTGTAGACACGATCTTTTATTAAGTCCCAAAGGAAAAAAAATCACACGGCTCTAACGACATTTAAAGCTTCAGCCCATCAATAACGCTTTACGCTCAGGAGTTGTCATTTTGCGTATGCGGCACTGCAAGCGAGTACATAACAAAGCTGCACTTGCGCATGTGCATATCTAACACTCTTTTAGTTACTCCTTATTTGTGTTCTTGGACTAACACTCCACAGCGATTATAGTTTTGTGTATTGAATTTTATAACTGGGACTTTCTTTTATGGGCATCATGCATTTCAAATACAGTAGAACTCCGGTTATCCGAAAATCGGCTTAATCTGAAACGAAAGCCCTTAAATTTTCTCAAAGTCCTTTTTAAATGTGAAAAATTTTATTGTCAACACTATTTTGACCAATGTCAAACGACACCTTTTAACATATTTTGATTTATGATTAATATTTTATTTGTAAGTTTTAGATCAAAACAATTCCGAATCATTTTTAGTACATTGAAGAGTTGTTTTTATACTTATTATCTTTAAAAAATTAAAAGGAAAATAAATAAAAATCAAAACTTTGAAAGGTGTTCTTGGACACGGGTAGCAATAGTGTTAAAAAAACATGTTCTTTATCTTCTGTTCTTCAGAGCATGTTCAGCTTGTTATTGTTCTTCAGAGTCAACTTACTTATTTTGTCCATCGCGTAATTTCGGGCCCTTTATTAGATAGACATGTACGACACTTCAACTTTTTTACAAAATATGTCGTGACTTTCTTTTGATTTTCAACTTTGCATTGTTTCAATGGTGTTTTATCACGCCACCTTTTAAATAAAACCACATTTGATGCTGTTGCATCTTCTTGTACTTCAACATATCGATCACAGCTTTTCATCAAGCAAATTTTCATCAAAAGCCTCCCAGTTATTCGAAAATTTTTATGGAACACCGATTAACCGAAAATGCTTTGGTCCCATGCTTTCGGATAACCGGGGTTTTACTGTATATGGCGTTGGTGTTTTTGTTACTGCTAATCAGCTATGCGAAGGATATAGGCAAAAGGGGAGAATGCCCTTAAAGGGTGTCTGTCTGAGGAAACCTAACGCGTATTTACGCATTCTAAGAAAGGTTCGAAGAAAAACACGGAAAACCACAAATGATTAGGACTAAAAGCGCAAAACATTTTCCAATCCAGCAATTTCTGTCCTTTCTGTCTACCCGTGTTCAGATTAGAAACTTTCAGTAACCGATGGGGTTCTCGTATATGTATAGTTCAGAAGCCAATAAGTGTAAGTCACATTTTTTCAAACAATGAGTTACACTGTAAAAAAAAATACGACCAGTTTTCCTGTAGGAATCCGAAAAATAGTTGCCCTTATCGTATCCGAAAAATTTCCGATACAGCTCGGAATAAAATCCGTAAAATACCGTTTTATTGACTATTTCCTTTTTTTTACGGATTTTATTTCGAGCTGGGTTGGAAAATTTTCCGGTACGATAAGGGCAACTATTTTTCCGATTCCTACAGGAAAACTGGACAGATTTTTTTACAGTGTATGCACTACAAGCGTTTTTGCATAACGAAAACATCCACTTACATTTCAAATAGATTCATTTTATTACAAGTTGGAGTAAAAGAGAGAAGTATCCGTATACACTTTTTGTAAGACCTTTTATTTGTATTGAAAGCATTTTTGTAAAGAACTCTGGAGAAGTTTATTGTCCTATTATTATCATCCAGGCGTTTTATTTATCTATTTATTTATTTACTTATTTGTAATCGGTGCATTAATAAACAAAATGTCTTTTTTTTTTTTCAGCGAAGTGATATAGGGTTGTTTTTTTTCTGTTGATTTTTCTCATTTCTTAAATATTTGAGATCGAGTATCAGTTAACTTAAGCAAATTGCATTCTGGACCATCCATATTAACTTAAATATCGCTAATATACATCCATATTTATGAAGTATATTGCATTTCTTTGATGCTAACTCACAATTACCGTTTAATGCGAATAAAAAAAAGCACAGTTCAAAAACTGTCTCAATATGGTATTCAGATACAAAAATTGGACCAATATAGTTGTGACGTTGTGAAGGTAATGAACTACTGGTTTAAATATCTGATGATTTCCTGACATTTTACATCTATATATATGATATATAAATTACCATAGAGAAAATGTCTAAATTTAAAATGGGTATATTTCTAAAAGTTAAAATCTTATTGTTTAGATTATATAAAATTCAAAAAATTACTAATTTATTTGACACAATAAGTATGATATTCAATTTTGTTTTATCTAAAAAATGGTCTTCAAACATAGTGGAATATCTTAACATTAAATTTTAAACTACATAATTTTACTTCTGACTTTGTTAACTAAGGCATGTTATAAAACCCATCCTCTTAGTTACGAAGCAAAGTTTTACAAAATTGAATAAGACATGAATATCTCTGAAAATACTCTTACTCTTTCTTCAATTACATCAGAAAAATAGCAAGCAGGTAAAACTTTCTCGTATCATTTTCAATGAATCGCTATTACAAAATAAATGCATTATATCATAATGAAACCAGGACATTATTCTCCCGAAACCGCTTGGAAAATTATATTTGCATAAAAAGGAAAGAAATGATGATTATTGAAAGAGAGATTAAGGCATCCCTTAGACGCTTTTTCATAAGGTTCTAACGCTTTCTTTGGATGCCATTATGAAAGTAATGTGTTTCAAACAAAATGGTTTTGACAGAGATGAATAATAAGAAGAAATTGTACGGGGAGAAAGTTGCAGGAAAAATTTCAGCATTATGCAGTTTTTTAATACTGACATTTAGGATAAGTATTATGAAATTCAAGTAAAGAAATTATTATCTTGAAAATCCTCCATTACCAATATCTTTGAGATTCGAAGAATCATCATATGTATTTTAAGAGAAACGCTAAACGAAATACTTTATGGTTGTAGTTGTATTTCTACCTTTGTGGTGTAAATGTGAGTATTTATTCGTTTGTTTGTTTGTTTTGGTATGATTCTCTTTCTTTTTTTCTAATGCTGCTTTTGATTTAATGTGTTTTGCATTGTTTATTGAGCATTTTGGATTTTAAACATCGTTGTATTTTGTAGAGTTGTATTAAATAGCTATACTAATTTTTGTAGCAAACAGATGAAACAATTTTTGTAAATGAAATTGTTAGTTATAGGTATATTTTTTCTTGAAATAAAATTAAAGGAAAGTAATAAGTCATTTATTTAGAATTTTCTATTGTTATCTAATTTTAAATTTTTATTCTTCTCACAATTGCTTAAGTTTTAAGGATCCCATTTTACAGTAAAACGTGTTATTGCATATAAATATAAAATGCGCTCATTATTTATTATATTTCTTTTGGAGTTTGTATACATGAATTTCTTGAATAATAGCAAATTTCATGCGAATCATTTCCAAAACAATACGTTTAGATTTACAAACCTATATTTAGTTTAGATCTACAAATTTTTATTGTACACTTAAAGAAACAATATAATGCCTTAATCTAGAACGAATAGAAAGTCATATTCTGAATCCCTAAACTAGAAATATAGATTTCCAAGTTATGCGAATAAGGTAAACAAATAAACTTAATAAACGAAATGAACGAGAATTTCTAGTCTAAAGTTTCCTAGGTGATGAAACAATGCATTATATTATGAATAGTTTGAATTGCCAGAAATTATCCACTGTAAAAAAAAACACGGTAAATTTGCCAGCACAAACTCGATCACAGTGAATGTGCTGTATCTTTCTTTGGTTTCCTGACTATATAAACATGAAAAATGCAGTAGTTGCGTAAAATTAACAGCACAATGTGCTGGCAATTTTTTTCAATTTGGACGCTAACACAAATTGCTGACTTCCGAATTGCCAGCACAATGTGCTGGGAATTTTACGCAACTACTGTATTTTACATGCTTATATAGTCAGGAAACCTAAGAAAGATACAGCACATTCACTGGGATCGAGTTTGTGCGCGAGATGAACTGTCCTTTGTACTGCCGGTTTTTTTTTTTTTTTTTTTTTTTTTTTTTCAGTATCACTTGATTCCTAGAATTAATTCATAAGCTTTAATTATAGTTACTAAAACTCTCTTCTTGTGTTCGCATTTATTTGTAGAGATTTTTTAATAAGTTTGACCACGATAATATAGGAAAACGCCATTGAATTCTAAAAGGACAAGAACTCTGTTACTAAGGGAACTGGAATTAATCAGGATGACATGGAACTATTTTTTCAAATGTTACAATTTAATTTCTAAATGACAGTGGCACAATTTTTTTTCTGTGTAATGCCAATGTGTAATTTCTGTATTCGAATTGAAAAAGAAATATGAATCCATACACTGAAAAAAAGAAGAGAGAAAGAAAGAAACTATTTAAATCCCTGATAAATAAATAAATAAATAAATAAATAAATAAATATATATATATATATATATACATACATACTACTACTAATTTTTTTTATTTCATATTTCGTTTCTTATTGTTGTTCAAAAATGAAAAAAAAAAAAAAAAAAAAAAAGATATCCATAAAATACTTAGCGATTTTAATATCTCAATGACTTGTAAAGATTACAGAGATCAAATATATCTAAAAATGCAACAAAACAATAATTAGATTGTCTGTAAAACTAATGTGTTTTTTGTTTATGTAAATAATTTTTTTTTCTATTAAAATGAGAGTAAATTATATAAGCCAATAATTTTTATTTTAAATTTCGAGATTTTCAACGTACTGAAAATATTCTTACATTAAATCCATTTCTCAAAGGGAGATATTAATTATCCCTATTATAATCTTTACAACTATTTCCTTTTATAAATCGTAATGTCATACCTTTTTAAAAAACTTCAGCAGTTGCATTGAAAAACTTTCAACAAAAAGATATCTATAACAACGAAACTCAAAGAACATGAAAATAACGATTACTGAAAGTAGATTAAACACCATATTTTTTATACTTAGATCTTTTGTAAAGTTGATTCTTTTATATAATTATTGAAACAATAAAAAAAAGTTACTTTTTTGTCAAAGGAATTTAATTAATATCGTAATGGTTCTAGAACCAAATAAAAGTCAATGTTACAAGAAATCTAAATTAGTAGACTTCTTTAAATTTGTTATCTTTATTTCTATAAATCAATACTTTTCTATATTGAAAAATTGTATATTTGTACTTTCAGCAGTCATAGGCAATACCTTGACGTTTTGTAAAAGGTATTACTTTCGTTTCAATCCATCTCTTAAAGTGGATCTTCATCAGTCCTGAAGGTAATCTGTATCGGTATCTGATTTCATAAATCGTAATTTTATATCTTTAGAAAAAACTTGAATATTTATTTTCTAAAACCATTAAACACACACATAAAAAAAACCTACAACGAAATGCAAATACTGAAGAAACGAAATGCAAATACTTAAGAAATACCGATCATCTAAAAGGTGAAAGAACATACTTTTTTCTTCAATTTCTTCATATTTAGCATATAAGTATTGAAATATTTCTATTGAAACATAATATGCTTGTTATAGGCACTGTCTTTGAAATCAAATAAATGTCAATGTTTCAAGAAATGAATTTACTGGACATCTTTTTAAATTTAGCATGTTCTATTTAACTAAATCAGTATTTTTAAAATTAAATAAAGGTATTAATGGATATATTAATTTGTATTTTTGACAGTGTTAATTAATAGCTTGAAATCTTGAATGCATAAAAGGTAATACTTTATTTTAACCCATCTACCAGAGTATCATAATCGATCTAGAGTGCAAACTTTATCGCTAACTCATTTCATAAATCGCATTACCATTTCTTTAGAAAAATGTCAACATTTCTATTTGAAAACTCTTACAAAAAAAATCTATTACAACAAAATAAATATGCCAAATAAATACCAATTATTGGAAATCTTTTCGAACATACTTTTTCCTCTCATTTTCTTCTCATATTTAACATTTTAATATAGAAATTTTTCTATTAAAACATAATGTACTTGTAATAGTAAGTATCTTGAGGTCTCTAAAACCAAATAAAAGTCAATGATACAAGAAATCAAAATTGTTAAACTTCTTTTTAAATATAACATGTTATCATTGTTTATCGAAATCGATAATTTTCTATATTTCAAAAAAATATATTACTTTGAACTTTCGATAGTTTTTGTTAATATCTTGAGGGCTTGGAAAATGTATAACTTTTATTTAAATCCATCTCTCAAAAGGATTCTTATATGTATTGCTATATTATTTCATACATCGCAATTTCATATCCTCAGAAAAACTTCAATATTTATCTTCTAAAGCCTATACAAGAAACATCAAACTATAACTATAACTATAACTATAACAACGAAATGCAAATGCATAGGCCAAAGAAATGCAGATTAAACATAAAGAACAAACTCGTATCCCCATTTTCCATGTTTGGCATGTCAATATCAAAATATTTCAAACAGAATATTCTATAACAGTTAATATTTTGGAGTTGCGGACACCAAATAAAAGTAAATGTTACGAGGAATCAAAATTACTGGACTTCTTTTTAAATGTAATATGTTACCTTTATTTATTCAATCAGTTTAATTCTGTATAGTGAAACAGGACATGAATAGAATATGTTGAGTTGAACTTTGGACATGTCTAAGTAAATGCTTGATGTTTTGAAAAATGTATTACATTAATTCTTATCTAAATCGCAAAGGTTATCTTATTCAGCGCTTAGAGTAATCTACATCGCTATCTTATTTCCTAAACTGCATTATCATATTTTTAGAAAAACTGCATCATTTCTCTTTGAAAATATTAAAAAAAAAAAATTATTACAATGAAATGCAAATGCCAAAGAAATACCGATTATTGGAAATTTTATCAAACATACATCCCCCCCCCCCCCAAACATTTATTTCGTATATTTAACATCAAATTATAGAAATATTTCTATTTAAATATAATAAGCTTGAATTAGATAATATCTTAAAGTTTTGAAAAGGTATTGCATTAATTTTAATCTAAATCGCAATGTTTGATCTTGATCAGCTCTTAGGGTAATCTACACCGCTATATTATTTCCTAAATTGCAACATCATATTTTTAGAAAAACTGAATCATTTATCTTTGAAAACATTAAAAATTTGGTACTACTTAGTTATCCCGTCGACCAATTCGCCAAATTATATAAATCGCCAAATCACTCGCCAAATTATATAAATTGATATAATTTTTATTTTAAATAACAAAAGAACAAATAGTATGACATTAATAAAAATGCAAATAAAGCGTCGAAATAAAATCACTTGATGACGTAAACACATGTAACTTGCTTAAAGTCAAGTGAATGTGATATTTACGATCAACCATTATTGGCATTTAATCTTATAGTTTGGCGATAGATTTTTGGTCGACGGGTTAACCAAGTAGTACCTCATTTTTCTTTTATAACAACGAAATGCAAATGCCAAAGAAATACCCATTATTAGAAATCTTATCAGACATACACCCTACCACCCCCATTTCTTCCGAATATGTAACATTACAATATAGGAATATTTCTATTCAAATATAATATGCTTGTATTAGTTAACATCTTAAAGTTTTGAAAAAAGTATTACATTAATTTTAGTATAAGTCGCAAAGGGTATGTTAATCAGCGCTTAGGGTGATCTGTATCGCTATCTTATTTCCTAAATTGCAATATCATATATTTATAGAAAAACTGCATCATTTCTCTTTGAAAAAAATTAAAAAAAAATTAAAACAACGAAATGTTAATTCCAAAGAAATACCGATTATTGGAAATTTTATCAAACATACTTTCCCCCTCATCCCTTTCGTATATTTAACATAACAATATAGAAATATTTCTATTCAAATATAATACGCTTGTATTAGTTAACATCTTAATGTCTCTAAAATCAGATAAATGTCAATGTTACAAAAAATCAAAATTACTAGACTTATTTTAAATTTAATATGTTATCTTTGATAAATTATCTAAATCAATAATTTTCTATATTTAAAAAAAAAGACAAAGTTCAACTTTCGACAGTTTTATGTTATATCCTGAAATCTTGAGAAAGGTATTACTTTGTTTGCACATATAGAATGTCAATATAAGAAGTACTAGTATTTTAAACATAATATTCTATAACAGTCAATATCGTGGTATCACTGACACCAAATAAATGTTAATATTACGAGAAATGGAAATTTCTGGACTTATTTTTAAATTTAACACGTTATTTATCATATCAATATATTTCTATATCAAAATGGGACGTAAATCGAATGATCAAGATATTAGTCTGAACTTTGGAAAGTCTAAGTTAATAACTTGAAGTTTTGAAAAATGTATTACATTAATTTTACTCTAAATCGCAAAGGTGATCTTAATCAGCTCTTAGAGTAATCTAAATCACTATCTTATTTTCTAAATAACAATATCATATTTTTAGAAAAGTTGCATCGTTTCCCTTTGAAAACATTTGCAAAATTTATATAACAACGAAATGAAAATGCCAAAGAAATACAGACTATTGCAAATTTTATCTAACATACTTTTTCCCCTCATTTCTTTCGCATATTTAACATTTCAATATAGAAATCTTTCTATTCAAAACTAATACGTTAACATCTTAATGTCTCCAAAGCCAAATAAAAGTAAGTGTTACAAAAAATCAAAATTATTGGACTTATTTTTAAAATTAATCTGTTAACTTTATTTATTTAAATCAATATATTATTCTATATTAAAAAAAGAATCTGAAAGAGGGGGGTAAGATATATATAAGCTTATACTTTTGGCAGTCTTGCTTAATATCTTGAAAGTTTTGAAAAAAGTGTATCATTTTCTTTTTAATGTTTCATTAAAAGAGGATTTTAATTCAATCTGAGGGTAATTTGTACCTTATTTAAAAAATATGAGTATCCTATTTTTAGAAATACTGTAACGTTTCTCTTTGCCACAGCACTCAAAATCCAAAGTCATACTGATTATTGAAAACTGTTTAAAAAGCATATTTTACCATTTTTTTTTTGTCATATCTGTCATTTTAATATTAAAACAAGACGAATTGAAAGAAAATAGATATATTATTATTTTCTTGTTTTAAACAATGTATTTAACGTCTGAATATCTCTAAAGCAAAAAAAAAAAAAAAAAAAAAAAAAGTCAATTCAGCAGAAGATCAAAGTTACTGCACTTTCTTTAAATTCAGAATACTATCACTGTTTTACTAAATCAATAAGTTTTTCATTTTAAACGTAAGATATGAAAGAAGATATTAATTCGTACTATCGACCATCCTAACTTATATATTGAATACTTGAAAAAGATGTTTTTTTCTTTTTAACCCATCCCTCAAAGAGGATCTTAATCAGCCCTGAGGGTAATCTATATCGCTATCTCATTTCAAAAATCGCAATGTCATATCTTTCCAAAAACTTCAATATTTATCTTTGAAAACCTCTCAAAGATCTATAACAACGAAATACAAAAGGATAAGAAATACCGATTATAGAAAAATGATTAAAAAGCCTATATTATTAACTTTAATTTTGAGGACTATCCAAAACAAGAAGATATGAAAGGGAGTACTATATGTACAGGGTTCCTACGGGTCAGGGAAAGCCCACAAAACAGGGAAAAGTCAGGGAATTCGAAAGTTTAGGCAAAAAGTCAGGGAAATGTCAGGGAATTTTTGAAATATTTGAAAAGGTCAGGGAAAAGTCAGGGAATTTTTTATGTACTACTTCCATCGGAATTTCTATTATCGTCGTAAATGAAGAAATTTTGAATTGATTATTCATCCAATAAAAAATATTTATATGAAATTTGTGCAAACTATATAACACTATGAAAAATAATTAAAAAATCTGAAATTCATACAGCACATACATTTTTTTTTTAGCATTTATCTAAATTAAAGTCCAATGTGGAGGGTTTTACAACAATATGTTGGCTGAATTTTTACTGAGAAAAGCCAGGGAAATTTTAAAATAAAGTCAGGGAAAACCTGGAAAAGTCAGGGAATTTTTTTTATCAGAATTGCGTAGGAACCCTGAGTATGTGATTAAAAGGTGTTTAGTTAATTATAGAGATTAAATTAGGCATATTTAGCGTGACGCAGCGCCGAGCGCTTTTTTACTAGCGCCTTGCTATTTTTCGGTGCGCCATGCTATTTTTTATGTGCACCGTGCTATTTTTCAATTGCTCCGTGCTATTTTTATTTAATTAGTTGACGATTTTCTGAGAGCGAAGCACCGATTTTTCCAAAATGAGGGGTGGTTCTGTTCTTAAATGCAATGGTATTCTGAAAATTTAAAAAATCAATCATCAGCCCAACAATTTGCCGCATGAAAAAAAAAAATCTTTATTTATTTATTTGCATAAAACCTTCATAAAGGATAATAACCATGAAACAATCGTATTTCTGCGAATATTTGTATCTCAAATTCCCATCCTCAGATGCAGGGTCGCATTTCAAGAGAGTTTATTTTATTGAGGGAGGGGCGTTGGACGTTTTCATTGAGGGACAGGTTTTGCAATAGCGTGCTCGAATCGCGCACAAAATAGAAAAATCCCGCATAATAAAAAAATCCATGTGCATTTTTTTCTTTTACTTCTTTCGCAGGTGTGTGATTCTTCAGCGAATTTTTTTTAATTCTCGAGGAAAACAAAGAACTTTTTTTCCTTTGCGGAGTTTCGAAAAATCAGTTCATGAATTTCTTCAAACGATAGTTGAAAAATATCATGAATTTAATCAAAGATCTCAAAGACAAATAGTGAGAAAAAATTGCAAATTTCAATAATCGTTTGCGCAAAAAATCACAATTTTTGCAAAATGTGCAGCATATATGATCCACATGACGATCGAATATTATTTCTATAAATCAATTTGTTGTTGGTTCTCTAATTGCACTCATGATTAAACCTTCGCTTCAAAATATGAGATCATAAATATTCTTTATATCCTTGAAGCTCCAGGCGAATTTGTCAAGTATTCCTTTGAATGTTCTAGATAATCTTCACTTATTAATGCTTGCTCTAATAATATGATCCATTGTATCTTTAGAAAACTTTCAATATTTCTCTCGGAAAACATTTACAAAAGGATATCTACAACATTGAGCAGCAAAAGTCATAGAAATACCGATTATTGAAAAAAGGTTTAATAACAAATATTTTTAAGGAAGTTTATTGCATGTCTGACATTAAGTACTTCTTTCTCATAGCGTCACCAGAGAATGAATCATTAACCTACCAAGATTTATTGACAAATTATATGATATATATGTCGTTAAAGTTATATACTGTACTATGTAACATTTTATAACAGATATGACCAAGTTAAAGTCATATATGAAGTACATAAAAATTAAGACTTATATAACATATACAAAAGATGTGTATGACATATTAGACGTAAATATCATGTTGCATGATATAGACATGAATTATATATAAAGTACGGCGTATATGCAATTTATATATGTAAGCTTGGCGACGACTTTAGTGAAAGTGTCGCAGCTGTCTTGGCAAGCTTGGCAAGCTTGAGAGGGTAACTATGACAAGAAAATATCGACATTTTCTTAGTAAAAGAAAAATAAGTAAAAGAAATTACTACTTTTCTTCTTTTTTTTTTTAAGTGATTTAATTAATATATTCTTGCCTTTGAGAGCAAATAATAGTTGCTGTTACAAGAACATGCGATAAATACAGAATTACTGGACTTCCTTTAAATATTGCATGTTATCTTTGTTTAGATAAATCAATATTTTTCACTATAAAAAAGAACATATTAATTTGTACTTTCAACAGACTTAGTTAATATCTTGAAGTAATATTTCTTTAAATTTAATCCATCTCTCAAAGGGGATTTTAATCAGAACTTTGGATAATCTGTAGTGCTATCTCATTTCATAAATCACAATATCATATCTTTAGAAAAAACGTTCTCTTTGAAAACCTTTTAAAAAAAGAATATCTATAACAACGAAATGCAAAAAGCTAAAGAAATACCGATTATTGAAAAAGGATTAAAGAACATGTTTTTTCCCCTCCTTAATTCTTTGGCATATCTAACATGTCATTATAGAAATATTTCGATTCAAACGAAATATGTTTGCAAAAGATGTTTGAAAGAAAGAAATCTTACCCGAGGATTTTTCTACTTAATCCCTTCATCGTGTATGTTTTTGAAAACTTTAATATCCAAACTGTAAGCTTTGATATATAAGTAGGAAAGATTTGTGAAACACAATATGCTTATCATCGATGTATTTTGGAAGAGTAATATGGCGGTTTAGTATAATATTTCCTTTTCCATTTTTTAGTTATCATTTTTTTATCGATTTTTATTTATAACTTAAATGCAAGTCGTTTATTCTAAGCTACAATAAGACGTTACATTTATTCTCATTTTTGCCATTATTGAAATTCAAATACTCAGATTGTTTATTATGCATACAAAAATTGTAAAACTTTTTTTAAGTTATATAATAGAAATATTAAAAGATATTTTTAGGGAATAGTAAAGGAGTGTTTCTACATTTCTATATTTAATATATATATTATCGAATTCAGCGTTACTTAACGAAATTCAGCTTCACTGTTAAAAGGTTTAATGTATTTTGCTCATTATCATACATATTTACTTCGAACAAAATTTTTAAAATTAAAGCATGATTAGCTATAATGCAATAATAATAATAATAATAATAATAACTGTTTTAAATAATATAATGTAAACAAGAAAATATATTTTCAGAAAAAAGAAATAACAAGAGTTTTTGAACTATTGCATAAACAATGGTTGTATCGTACTCGACATGGTCGCTACTTAGTACTCATTGTCATATAGTTTTAAAAGTCCTTTATTTAAACTAACTGTGCAGGGGGTGATAGATTAACTTCCAAATTTAGTCTAAATTAGGTGGCGGACAAAACAGGTAAATCTCTATTTCAATAACTAAAAAATTTCAAATATTCAACTTACATAAAAGGACTCGATTCTTTACCTCGACAGCAACTGACAAATTGCTTTCAGCTGCAACATTCATTAAATCTCTAGTGCAATAACGTTGACAACACGTAGCTGACGAGAGATTTTATTTGCTCAAACGAGATTGCAAAAACTTCTTACCAAAAGCGCACACTGTGGCAACTCATGCATTGTTTCTACCTGTTTTTTCTCCTATGTCACACTTCTTTACCTTCTGTCGTCTCAGTGTGCGGCCTGCCTTACTGCACGTGGTGAACTCATCCATTATGCGTCCTCTAATTCACTGTCAGAGCAGGACTTGGCGCAAGTCCGAAGACACGAACTTTTTCTTCACCTTTTAAACACTGCAGATTGAACGACGGAGCCTAATTTGCATAAAACCACAGTTAAAACAACCGAAAGACTCTAAGAGATTCAAACACATCTTAGAATATTAGAGTAAAATACAATAGAGAGGATTTTGCTGCACCACACAAGTTAAATATTTTACGTCATGCTCACACTCAAAACACTAGAGACCCTTTATAAGCGAGTCGCTAGTCCACTACAAGGTCTTGCAAGGATTTATTTTTAATTTATGAATTTCATCAGCATTCTAGAGTGCTATAGAGTTTGTTTGTTTTTTCATTATTGTACATATTGTCTTCAAAAAAGAAAAGAGAAATAAACTGAATACGTCATAATATGTAATACAAAAGTACATTGCAAACACTACACTTAAAAAAAATATATTCGCGAAAATACGAATAATGAAGTGGAAGGAAATTTACCGTCTATTCTCCGTTTTGTTTAGAAAACTTCCGTTTTGGTATTCCCCGTTTCCAAAACGAAAGTTTTCCGCTATTAAAAACGGAAAATTTGCGCTTTTAGAAATAAATGTAAGCAACACAGCAATAGTTAAAAAAATAAATAATAATTATAAATACGGATGCATATTTACAAAGAGCGCACGGTGGGTGATTTACCGATTCTAGGTGACCAAAAGTCGATTTTTTAAAATTTAACTTGGCGTAATTTATTTTTTGCCTTTTATAGCTCAATATTTATGCCGTTGTACCCTGTATTGGTTTTGATATAAATATAATTGTATGGTTTAAAGACTAGGGCAAAGTTCGCGCTTCTTAGTTGGGAATGAATCAGCCAATTTAAGTATAGTTCTTTAATTTGTTACTTGAAGCGGAATATTATACAGGGTGTTAAGGAAAGTCCCTTTAACCTGAAAATACTTGCGAACGGAGAGCGCTACAGCTATGCAAGGGAGGTAACGGTTTAGTAAAGCGACTACGCCCGATTTAAAGTAAACGATAGAAATGCCCCTAGCGACGAAATTTGGAAGATAGCAATTGCAAATCGAAAACTAAAAGAGATAGAGCAAAATTTCCAATAAGAAAGTTTTAGAGCATCAATTAATCAGTACGAAACGACATTTGGTTTACATGGAAAAGATAAATCCTTGCCTGTATACCCAAAAATGTCCAAAATTGATGCACTCCGTTATGTGTAAACGTTTGAATGGAATAGCCAGAAGTATGAAAAATTACGCATAATTTATGGTATAAATACGAACTTATCTCAATACATTTTGATAACATCACAGATAAAACAAAAAAGAAAAACTATCTCACAGTGATAAGAAGTTAATATTCAGTATGTTCGAAAAGTTCGCCTCTGCTCACGATACACGTTTGTATTGGTGAGAGTAATTCTGCATGCACATTTCTCAGCATGGAACGTCTATTGCAAGGCTCTTCAATACGACGACATAGATTTAACCCTTTCAAGGACGGTGGCTAGACGGTCTAGCCTTCTAATTTTAATTCCAAAACTGACAAATGGCATTAAGAATATTTTAATAACATTTTGCTTTTGTAATGAAGTGCAAATTAGCAAGGTTTTATTTTCTAAGAAATTCGTTTGAATATTCTGGTGTCAGTCAATTATTTCATCTGTTTACGAACAGAATTCTTCTATCCCTGAAAGGGTTAATCTAAAATTTTAAATGCGTTCGAAATTAAATTTTTACAGACATTACAGCACAGTACAACGTCACAATCCACAATTGTGCACAGCTACATTTCCGGAATGTGAATATGCAAAGTAGAATCATCGCTCATAGATTTCTGACATTTTTTGGGTCTACAGGAGAAGATTTATCTTATCCTTGTAAACAAAATGTCGTTTCATACTAATTAATTGATGCTCTAAAACTTTCTATTTGGAAATTTCGTTCTATTTCTTTTCGTTTTGGATTCGCAATGGCTACCTTCCAAATTTCGAACTAGGGGCACTGCCGTCGTTTGCATTAAATCGGGCGTAGTCGCTTTACTACACCGTTATCTTACTTGCACAGCTGTAGCTCTCTCCGTTCGCAAGTATTTTCAGGTTAAAGAAACTTTCTTTTGCACCATGTATACGGCTCGATTATGAACGCTTCCAAACAAAATATGGGCTTTATTTTATCGGATTTATGTGCATAAAGTTTGCACATATCAGCTGCTATTTCATATTTAACGTCGCAAAAAATTTTGTATTTTTTTTTTTACAATTTTTCTGTTTTAATATAGAAAAAGTTATATGATAAAGCACGATTAGGCTCAATTTTTCATATGATTAACTAATTTAGATTATTTTCTTTTCGTTCCAATTTAATTTGTCTGCCCTTAGGTGCTTCCAAGTTTTTAGAATTATTTTTAGCTTATTAAGTCTACATAATTTTTTTTGCAATTTTAGTTCAAGTACCATTTTCTTTTTATCAAAGACAGCGGAATATAAGTTAGTCACATAAATAAACTTTTGCACCATTATGCAATGTCAACAAGATTTAAAATTTAATCAAAATGTGAATTTGGTTTAAAATATTTTGTTTACAGAGGAAATCTACAATGAAGATTACATGAAGTCTTGCAAGAGCGAAATGTTAAATTTATGACCGAATTTGGACAAAAATTGCCAGTTGTATGTAGATATCTCTAGACAAAATGATTTAAAATATATTACTTGGCTGCAAATTTTGAGTGGTTACAAAATTGACCCAGACAAATTATCCAAATTCAGATTTGATACAATGCAAAACGTAATGTAGGCATTTTCTCATGATATCTTATGATTATCATTGTTTACATAAGGTTCCTCTGCGCTGAGATAAATATAAATATACAACAGAATATGCAACACAGCAATTTTCATTAGAGTTGTCGAATGTTTGCCCCATACGGACTACTATAATAAAACTTCATAGCTTAATAACGTGAAAAACAATGTCTATGTAATAATTTGTAAAACATATAACACGTTTGAAAACACAATTCCAAAAAAAGTCAAAAAATTATCTGAGTATTTTGTACATCCCTGTATATAAACTATAGATTTATCATGTAATTCACAATATGCTAAAATTTAGAAAAGTTAGTGAACGCACAGTTGAAAATTCCTCGTCAACAATTTCCGTCAATTAAAGGAAATGTACTTCAGATGTTTTGTGCAGCCCTGTATATGATTTATAGAATTTATACACACTAAATAGTATGAAAATTTTAACACTTTCCAACAAAGTTGAAAAGTATTTATGACTTCGGTTTGTCAGTCCGTCTGGCCGTCTGGTCGTCTGTCCGTATGGCCGTCTGTCCGTCTGACCGTATGTCCGCGCTCTAACTCCCGTAAATATACTCAGATTGTCCTGAAATTTCTGGTGGTTATTGACGTTTAACGTAGCACGTTCCCTATTTCAAATGACGCTTGTAGCATGTTTAAATGATTTACAGGGACAGTCAAAAATTTTCCGTTACATTAAGGCCTATGGGAAGAAATCGTTTAAAAGGGTTATTAATGATGTTACACGCGTCCAAACATACCAAAATTGATATGCATTTATGGAGTGTACTAAAACATGCTCTCTGTATAATATGCGGTGCAAAGAATAGTTATTATTCTTTTACAGAGCCACACAAAATAATTCCGTTACATAATGATATTAGGAGGGGGGGGGGGAATTGTTTGCGGCGTATTTTAATTATGTTAAAGTATTTCAAATGTAATGAAATTGATATACGTCGCTGAGGTTTACTATAAGTTATTTCATGTATATTGCGAAGTGCACAGCATTTACAGGGACACACAAAAGTTTTCAGATTGTATATTGTATCAGGAGTACTGTACATTAGCGGTGATTGCTGGAAATGCATTTTTAATTATGATATGCGCATTTATGTTCGACTATATTTATGCATACTATATGGTGTGTATAAATTCTATAATTCATATATAGGGCTACACAAAATAATTCGTAAGGGTTACTGGGTATTATCGCAAATTGATTAAAGGTGGTTTTTAAATGAGTTATGCATTTTTACGCTTAACTGCATTTAATTTATTAAAAAGAGTTTGTAGAATATAGATAAAATGATATACAGGGTCACGCAAAGAATTGGATACATATCGTCAATGGATGATAATTTCTGGAAATGTGGCTTCAGTAGTGTTAAGAGTGTTTTAGTTTGAATTAAATTTTAGCTATATAGTGGCGTGTAATGAAGGTACTAGGTAAATTACAGGGCTGTACAAAAGTAATCAAGTATTTTTTCAATTAATTGTATAAATTGCTGAAAGAGAAATTTCAACCTGTTATACGTTTTCTTGCTACACTAAATTTTCCCATTATATGGAATATATATCAACATACAGATCAAATACAGGGCTGTTCAAAAGAATTGGAATGCATATTTGGCTATGGGCAGTAACTACTGGAATCAGATTTTTAAATGTTTACTTAGTTAACTTATTTACATTATTTATTCATACAGAGCAAAATATAACTGATTTATTTTGTGTGCCCCTGTATATGAAAGATGAAAGGCACATCATATTCAATAGTAAGCATCTTATAGAGCACCTCGGAGATATATATCAGTCTAAATACTTTTTAAATTGTGTAATATGAACAAAATACACTACAAACAATTTTTCTCCACAGACCGTAAGGTAATATAATTCTTTTTAATGTCCCTGTAAATGATCGATAAATGCTATCCATACCATACTCTATAGCAATCATCTTGTTTTGCACTTCATAGATATGAATATAAATTTCAAAGCCTTTGAAATTATGAAACATCATTAAGAACCACCGCAAACGATTTTTCCCCATAGGCCGTAATGTAATGAAGTACTTTTGAATGTCCCTGTAACGAAATTATGACTAATACACGCTACATTTTTCAATACATAACATTCAATAGTGCATATCAATAACATTTTTCAATTTCATGGCGATGCGACTATACTGAAGACAAAAATAACTTTGGCCAGCTAGAATCGGTAAATCACTCATCGTAGAACGGTTATATACAGTGTGTCCAAAAACATTGACCTTAACTTTTATTCCTTAAATATTGATCATAGACGTATATTATAATTTACAAAGTTGCGTAAAACAAAGTACATCATTTTATTAAATCTTTTAAAATTTAGAGGGGATTAAATTTGACGAAATATAAAAATTTAAATTTTATACCGCCCCCTTAAGAAAAATATTTGTAAAATGCGCTGCAAATACTAACAAGGTCATGTACAAAATTTCCGCATTATATAATAAAAAGTCGCAGAGATATGAAAATACATAAATGCTGAATTAAACCACTTTTAGATGCCTGGATATAAGTTCGCAAAGAGGAAAATCAAGTCGGGTTATGGAGTTTCACGGGTTGTACACAAATTACGAAAGAAAACAATGATTCCTCTCGAGCTGTAAATATTTCATTTTAATTTATGATTAACCCCTTACCAACATTCTTTAAACATTTATCTGCAAATTTTTATGATAAAATGCTCAAAATTTGTACATGACCTTCTAAGTGTGTGGGGCACATTTTACTCAATGGGAATTTTTTTGTACAAGGGCCATATAAAAATTTAAGTTTTGTATTTCTTCAAATTTAGTCCTCTGAAAATTTTAATCTAATTCATAAAAATATGCACATTTTTTAAGTTACTTTGTAATCTTTAATGTATGTCTATGATCAATATTTGAGAAATAAAAGCCGAGGTCAAAGTTTTTGGGGCACCTTGTATATTCAATATTATCTCTCTCGTTTTTTTATCGGTTTGTCTTCTACTGGACTCGTGTCTCTGTACGCGACATTTGAGGATCAATTCTGTGTCCCCCACACTAATTCGTTATAACACAAAATATCAATGATGGAAATTTAAGTGAAAATTTTCCGTTTTCTGACAATTTAAAAGGAATAGTTCCGTTTGTCTGTCTTGGAAAGAACATTTCCATTTCTTACATTCAAGAGTGAGGATAAAAAGCAAATTTTTCTTTTATTCGAAGAAATTTACGATTTCCACTGAAAATGAAAAGTTTTTATTATAAAACCGAAATATCATATAAAATTAATTTAATAAAATTTAATACATTGTCTAAATGGCTAGAGTTTAGTTTCTTATTTTCTAATTAATGTTGTTTGAAACGAAAATCAAAATTAAAAAAATGAAAATAAACAAGAAATAACAATTAATTACAATTTTAAATTTATCTCTAGTAAGCGATATACTGAAACAAATGATATCAAATATCCATTAGTTAGAATTAAGTGAATAAAAAGTTTCTTTGATGTATTTCGTTCTTTTTATATGAAGTTTTTCTTTGCATGTTTCCTCATATCTATCTGTGGAAAAAATTATGAAGTACATTTAGACAAAGGCAAAACTGGCTTTCTGAAAACTCTAATTATCTGGTATATCTCACTAAGTAATAAAATTAAGAAAAAATGCGATAATAATAATTTAATTATTATTACTAATAATAGTTTATAGTTTTTATCATTATTATTATGAATAATAATTGCATTTTATAGATAATAATT
Organism: Maratus speciosus; assembly: GCA_963932465.1. Taxonomy (NCBI): domain Eukaryota; kingdom Metazoa; phylum Arthropoda; class Arachnida; order Araneae; family Salticidae; genus Maratus; species Maratus speciosus. The sequence goes on along the minus strand of OZ010788.1, from coordinate 293,208,199 downwards.
ACTTAGGATAAAATAAGTGCAAAACTAATGTTTTATAGATATAATAAATGGATAACCTCAGCATTTAAAAAATGACATAAACTAGAGACTCATAAAAGCACATTTCATTAATCTAAAGCAAGGATATTTTCAGACAGAATTAATGGGTTAGTCCAGGCTTTAATTTAAAAGAAATATTTAAATCGTGTTCCTATTTACCAGAAAACATAACTTTATTCCAAAAATAATCGCATTTTGTCATTAAGAAAAAATGGAAACATTTGTTTTTAAACCTTTCCTTTGCAACGAGTTAAGCATTTTTTCATCAATACGCATTGCCGATGTAAAATCGATTATTGAAAAAAGATTAAAGTCCCCCACTTTTTTTTTTCTTCACAAAATCCCTTCGCATATTTTGGATGCCATTATGGAAATATCACGATATGCAGAAAATGTTTTTGACAAAGATGTATCAGAGGTAAAAATCTTTCTGGGGAGAACATCTGCTGAAATCCTTCTTTATGCCTCCTTTTTAAGAAAAGATAAAACATGAAATATAAGCTGTGAAAGTTAAAAAGAAATGTAATCTATATTTGAAATCTTAAAAAAGAAATATTTGCTGATTTAATATTTTTAATATATCCAATAATTGTATATTTTTAACACAAAATCACGTAGAGTTAAAGCATCACAATACAAAGTAATTTTTTAAATTTATTTTAAATGAACGACACAGTTTTTTTTTTCTCGAAGGATTTTTTAACGATTTTCTGAACACATTTTTCAATTCCTACTATTAGTTCACACTCTCCCTATATTTATTTATTTATTTATATATATAACTTGTTCAAATTTTAATCGTTAATAAAATACTTATTATTCCTCCTAGCAAGCTGAAATATTTTTTTAAAAACTTGTACTGGATGACAATTGATGTTAATACAGTTTTTTAAATTATTAATTCATTAATTAATTTTAGTTTTACATGGGAGACAAAATGGCGGCCATTGTTTATTGAAGCATTTAATGCATCTTCATATCTATAAGGGGGGTTACCATAGGGGGGCCTGTTCTATGCCAAATATCGCCAAGTTTGTCGCCAACTTGGCGATATATCGCCAAGTTTGGCGGCCAAAATTATTCGCCAAAAGTGACGCCAACTTGGCGATATCTCTAATATTTCGCCAAATTCGCATAGGCTTCCATTGTAAACGTACTTGCTTATAGAAAATCAACAAATTGAGACATTTTAATGCAACAAAAACTAATATTAGCTTAAGGGATTATATTAAATTTTTCTTTGATGACCTAAGTAGGAATTGACTTTAAAGACAAAATTTTTATATTACTTGTTATGTATATCTTGCATGATACCTAAAACACTTCGCAGAAATAAGTAAATTTAGTTTTAAATTGTCCAATATAAGCAGGAAGAAAAAAAAAACTAATTTATCTGTTTTTGCAAGACATTGGAACAGCATCTAAATAAGTCACAAATGTGTTTGATTTGGTTTTTTATTTTTTTGTTTTTTCTTTATTTATTTTTTGTCATAATTAATAAAAAAATTACTATGAGGTAAAGATATCACATAACGATATAAAGTAAACCTGGTATAGAATGATTTAAGAAATGAGTTTTCAAAAGTGTAACTGAAGAAGGAACAGCTTTTGAGTCGGGAATTATAAATATAATATTTTGCGATCGACCGAAAATTCGGTTTCTATTTCGTTTTTAGCCCAAAATCAGAGTTTCGGCGTAAATTCTTTTTCTGCGAAAGTGCTGTCGAAAATTTGGCCATATCGAAACTTGACCGAAATTATCTGTATTCCAAAAATTTCGTTTCTTCTTTCGGAAATTTTTAACACCATTCATTGATTTGAGCTGTATCGGCTCAAATGAATCATTCTTTATTTACTCTTATGGACTTCACTGTTTATAAATCATGACTCACTGAAGAAGTGAATGCAAATTGTAAATCAAGTAATGCATGTATAATTAAATTTTGAAGACGTTTTTTACGTGTTAATTAAAAGCTGCAGGCTTAATAGTAATATAGAATTTTTTTAGTTTGAAATTGCAGAAATGTTTCGAATGCTCTTTGAGAAAATTCTAGTGTAACAGATGATCATTTACAAAAACCATTATAAAGATAAATGAGGTATGTATACATAAAACATTTTTTAATTTGATGAAATTCGTGTAATATGAAAATCATTTCCTTATCCGTGTCCTTGTTGAATTAATTACATTTTATTTTATATGAAAATAAAAAGCTTTGGTCAGAGGCACAGAAAACCATCTTGGGGCATAATCATGATTATAGCATACGCATAATTAATTAATAATTATGTATATTTATGTATGTATTAAGATTACCAAAATTTGGTTTTTGTTTCAATTGCGGTCTTAAAAACCTGTTTCGGTCGATCTTTAATAACATTTTTTTATTACATAATAGAAGTTTAATCTAAACCTCAGTTAAATAAAAAAAAATTTCGCTGCTGACCATTTTTTCTTTATTTTGAATTAGTAAGGCAATCGTCTATCAGATTAAAATGTTATTTTAGCAAGTTTAATTTCACCAGATTTTTATTCTCGAAAGTCAAAAGATTGTGAGAATGCCCCATATAACGTTATCAACTTTTTAGTAATTTTGTACGCTCCCCCACATTACGATATCATACATTATCATCCCTCAAACCGTCGCCCCCCCCCCCGGGTAATGATATCGTTAACAATGTATAAAAATTCTTTTGATTTTTGGAATCTTTTTCTTTTGTTTGGACTGATACACAAATAGGGTTAAATTTATTTTTCGCATACTGTATTGATTCAAATGCAGAGAAGTCAATAAAATATCAGTTTATATATCAAACAACACTTAAAGAAATAGTATCTATTTAAAAGTATTTAATAATTGATTTTTGTTACATAATGCATGCGACAGTAATAATGTCTTTTTCGCACTTGCTCCTGCACGGGGTGGGGCAGACAGTACTTCTTATCAACAAGACAGGTGGACAATATTCTTTCTCTTTTATTTACTAGTAAACACAAGTATCACTTCAAAAATACTTCGCATATGGTTTATCGGACAGCGGATTATATATGCATACACGTATGACAGAAGAATAGGAATAAAAACATTGGAGCGTTCCATATTTTGAAATTGAATAATTTTATAATCATTTAATGATTTTAATAACAATTTTGTACTTTCATAAACATAGATAACATAATATAAAAAAGATAACATACTATTTTGATGCAAATAAAAATGGATAAAAAATGATAATGTTATCAAAAGACAACTATCCCCTAGAGATATCTTACGATATCATGTGCCAGCCCCCCTCTCCCCCCTAAAATGATAACGTTATATATGCATAGCCCTTATCATTTTCATGGCTTGGAAAAGAAGGCATGTTCACAAAGAAAACTAACTGATTATTACTAGCAAAAAAGTACAAAGAAAAGAACAGAAAACAAAAGAAAAAAAGTTTATATAAAAACTATTAAAAATTTTTCAATAGTTATTTAATGAAAACACAATTATAAAAATCATTGACTCTTTTTTTTTCTATGGAAGTCGCAAGATGTTTTTCGTCAAATTTTGGCTTGTACTAGTATTCTTTTAAATTTTGGTATAAATCTTATATGCAATGGCTTCGTGTAATGAAATAACTGTGTAATACCAAAAAAATCATGTTTTTTGTTTTTATTAAACATTATTAACGACACGTAAATGATGATTTTTTTTTTTCATAAAAAGAAGTAGCTAATATTAAAGTCTGAAAAGAAACAAAAATGCATTTAAATTTTTTTTTATTTGCATTTATGTATCTCACTTTGCTCAGCTACTTTATATAAGTATTATAACGACATTTAAAAAATATTCTGTCAACTTGTTTTTCATTGTTTTTTTTTCTTTTAATTCCATTGTTATTTTTATGAATGCTCTCCTTTATGTCAGATTTTTTTTTTTTAATTATAAAAGAAACCTTTGAAGAAAAAGCATAACCACTGAGTTAAAATGCTTTTGTAAAAAAAAATATTTTTTTTAAAGAATGTTTTAATAAATTCGATTAATACTTTTAAACAAATAATAATATTTAACAATAATATTTAACCATACAAAAACATGCTAATGAATTTCGATGATCCATGTTTATGTTACTTTCTTGCATTTAATACACACTTAATGCAAATTACGCTTATCAACAGCCATTTTGAATCTGATTTGTAATAAACATTTTTTCTTTTTTTATGTATTTTTATATGCAGAATCTGAATCTGCGATCAGAATTTTTCTATCACTTCAGAGATTTACAAAATTTTAGAATTTATTTTTACATACATGGTAAAATACGTGGTTAAATGTAAATTATAATTTATATTTTGTGGTCAAATAATAAGGAAATGGATGGCTATGTAGGTTAAAACCATTATTTGGATGCATTCTGATGTAAAAGTAACCATAAAAACATTCAGCACTGTCATCAAATAAGACATCATTATTTTTTAAAGAAAAAAAAATAGTTAAAATTAACATTATGTGCTTTTGTGCAACAGCTTCGTGCTCGTATTAATTCATTGTTTCTGTTAAGTAATCAAGAAAACATTTTTACTGGTGAAGTATGATTTTTTTTTTTTTTTTTTTTTTTTTTTTTTTACCCGACTGCCAAGAAGGGTTATGTGTTTCACGCGCATCTGAGTATGTGGATTTCTTTATACCCCCGAAACATCCCAACGGCTGGATGGATTTTAATGAATGAGGTCTCTATCGATTTGTCTTAACTGTCTAATGATTATAGGCTAGGTTTTGTTTTTATAAATTCAAAATGGCGACCGTAAAATAAAATATGGCGGTAGAGACGAAAAAAAATTACGCACCATATTGAGTGGCATATTATTGGATAGGTCTTTCAAAATGAAGACGATGTTTCATTGACTATTTTACAGTCAGAAGCTCCGTTTAATGGGACCTGGAAGTTGCGTAGGTAGGATCTCTAGCTTTACTGCAACTCTAACCATTATGGACATCTACAGGCTTCATCAAAACAGTGTTAATAATTTGGAACTAACAATTAAACACAACTTAAATGTCATCAATACAAGTAAATAAAGAAAAAAATAAGTAATATGAAAAAATAGTTTCACATTGATGATTCGCTTTTTACGCAGTCGAGTCTTTGATTTTTTAAATTTAATTTTCCTATTGCAAACGATGAAATTTTGTCAAATACTTGTTTGTCTTTACGTAACTGCTTTTTATGTAATTAATTTGACGCGATTCGGAGAATCTGATTATTCCACTGAATTTAGCACCCTAAAACTAATTAAATGCACCCATTTACAAGCCAGATGCAGAAAAAAAGTTAAATTTTGTTGACTAGTGTTATTAAACTACATATACAGTGTGATTCATAAACATAGAAACAATAGCCCCTAGACACATACTTCCAAATGCATAGCAAAAAAAAAAAAAAAAAAAAAAAAGAAGAAGAAGAAGCGAAATTTGATAAGTTGCAACTTCATCAGGGGGGGGGGGGGTCTATTTGAGAAAATACAAAAACTAAATTTTTATACGGATCACGTTGGGTAAAACTTCCAATTAGGAAACCTTTTCTTACCCATACCTGAATTAAACACACAAAATTCCATCTTGATATTTGAAAATTTTACAGAGATATATGCCCGTTTAAATAATTCGTCGGGTTTAAGGGGTCAGACACAAATTGAAATGCGTGTAATTCAAGACACAATGTTACTTTCAGGGGTTCGGGAAACATTTAAAAAGTATATTTATTGAGTTAGAAATTTCTATTATTTTTATTATAATTATAATAATTATTATTATTATTATTATTATTTGCGAAGGTTATCCATATAATTTGAAAATAAAATAAGTTTTTTAAAAATTTGAAATTGTTATTATTATTTTTAGTGCATGGTAATTTAAAATCTTTATAACTCGAAATGCAATTTGTCGAATTTCAAATTTATTTTATTTAATTAAAGAGAAAAATATAATTAAAAAATATTTTAAAGATTTTTTTAACATTAATTTTTAAAAAATTAAAAATATAAATTAAAAAATGATGTAATTTATTTTTTAAAAAATCATATTTTCAAAAATAAATATTTTTTTTTTTTTTTTTTTTTTACATTTGCCGAAACAAAATTGGAGATATACAGATATATTTTTTAAGTTCAAAAATTTTTGAATGTTTTTTATTTATATTATGCAGGAGGTATTTTTTTACCAAATTTAACGCCAGTTTCAGAAAATTTGACAAAATGTAGCAGAAAAAACTATTCTGTAATTGGTATGCAAATATATTAAATATTTGATGCAATATGAGCAGTTGAATGCAATGTTTTTTATTTGCGCAAACGCGCACGATAAAATATATATATATTTTTCAATATTTGATAGTCAACTCTATGGAGCAACTCATTAAAAAAACCCAGTGAAATTTCGTGAAAATTCAGAACGATATCAGCAATATAGTGAGCGAATTTCTAAAATCGAATGTTAAAAGCTTCTGAATGATAAGGCATTTTCCACAATTTCTCATTTTTTATTATCTGGCTTTCAGCAAAGGAGTTTGTACTTAATGAATGTCAGCGAGTAGATTTAGAAGAAATGCGTAGATTTTGATACTTCCTTTTTTCTTGGAATAATCTTATTCTGGTGATTTTCCAAGAAGAACTAAAGCATCAATAAAAAATTAAAATTAAAATAAGTGAAAATAAAAAATGACAATTTATGGAAAACCCCTTATCATTTAGCTGTCTTTAGAGAACAACTAAATATCAGCTCAGTCAATTGCGGATATCTTCGTGAATTTTCACGATATTTGACTGGCTTTTTTTATGAGTTGCTCCTTAGATTTGACTATCAAATCATGAAAAAAATATTTTTTCATCGTGCGCGCATGCGCAGATAAAAAATATTTTATTCAACTGCTTGTATTTCATCAAATATTTAATATATAGACATTCGAATCACACCATATTATGTGTACTACATTTCGTGAAATTTTGTGAAACTGGTGTTAAATTTGGTAAAAAACCCAGCATGATATACACAAAAAGCATGCAAAAAGTTTTTGAACTTTAAAAAAAAAATGGATATAGTTCCATGAATATACGTTCTATTCTTCCACAAATGAATACAGATTTTGCACAATATCAATATATTCGTAAGCTACAGCGATAGAGCATTTCGTGCATTTTATTTTACAGTGCGATCCCAAACATTATTCTTTTTCTTTGATTTTTTGTTGTGCCCCCTAATTGTCCTTCTGATCAAAGCGCTGCTCGTAAATATGAAGTCGAACATATTCTTCATAATACTAAAGTTCCAGAAACATCTGACATATATATTTTTAAATATTCGACAAAATGTCTAAAATTGAAAGTGTCCATTCATTAATGGCCATACAGTGTATGTGTCTAAGGGCAATATTTAAGGAAATAGGATATTGTTTCGATGTTTAGGAAACACACTGTATATATGTAAATAATCTTCTTTATGTTCAAAAAAAGAAATATGTGTATCTGTTGATCCATTTAATTTTTACTTTACTACACGTTAGAAAATGTGGTTTCAAGAAATCCCATTTAAAGTTTTTCTAAAGAAAAAAGTATAACAATTTTTAGTTAATCTTTATATTTTGAAACTGACAGATTGTCCGCAATTCTTATTTCTAAATACGAAGAAAATACTTCAGCTTTTTCCTGTCGGATCAAGTATGCCTGTTTTCAGCCTGTCCTGGCTCGCTTTAAATTGACTGGAACTTCTTAAATATTTCGAATTTTACCTAACCATTCGAGGTTCTTATTCTACAAATTATAGAAATCGGGAAAATGTAGCAATGATAGGTGTTTGTTCCGTGAACGGTAACTTCCTCTTGTCCCAATCCTTTTAATTACATTTTTATTATTATTATTATTTTTTTTTTTTTACATGAAGACAATGCATACAAATCTTATGACTACAATGTCTTGCATTTGCGTATTGATCCGATTATGTTCAAAATTGGCTCATGTCTTCTTTAAAAACTTCAAAGTGATAGTGGAAATAACTCATTTACACATAAATCACTTTTGAATGAAATTTTAGATAAAATATTTAAATCAGTCTAAAACTTATACATATTGATGAAAATACTTATTATTTGGATTTATTCTTGGTTAGTTCAGTTGATAATTCATTTCCATAATAATCCAGAAACCTTTCTTTAATAATATTTCAGAAAGATACAGTAGAGTTTAGCTAAAATCCATTTAATCGCTAAAATTCTGTATTTATTCCCCACTAACGTCTGATAAGTTAAAAATGGCCGATATTAATCAATCTGGTATTCATCAAACTTTTGTTTCGAATTTACAAGTAGAATAATGGCTGTCTATCTATTAAAATTAATCATTCCACACACGCATAATGTGCGTTTCAAACACAAGAATGTTAATTTCTCATGATTGATTTCGCTGTGTAATGAGTATGCGATCCAAACAACATGAAATTTCCGTCATTAATTTCAAACACATGATACATACCAAAGCCCCTTTGCAAAGAAAACTACTGATGTAGGATTTGATGTATCGTCCATCTTGCTTCCCATTTATAAATATTTATGTTGAATCAAAAAGATTTATATCGCTTGATCGTTGTTTAGTATAAAATACTAGATCACTGTTTTGCGGTTGCAGTTTGGATTATGAATTATTTAATGTTTATAAAAGTTTATGGTTACTGAAAATTTAGAGTAAAAAGAAAACTGAATCAGTGTCTATTGTTCATTGTAGAGAAAAAAAAATCTCATTTTAATATCATATATAATATTTCTGTTCTCAACATACGTTTTTCTATGCATTTACAAAATGCAGAAAGATAAATGAGGTATCATTCGAAATGTTTTTGAATCGTCTTTGAACAAAAGTACACTCCCGTTTAGTTAAAACATGGTTTTGATTAAAAATTGCAGTTGATTAAAAATTCTCAAATCAATGTTGTTGCAAAAAAATAATAATATCGCATTATATTGCCCAATAATGATTATAAAATACAAATAGTACAAAAAACATTAAATTTGACTTCTCCGCACGGGTCATTCGAAATGTTTCTGAATCGTCTTTGAACATCGTACACTCACGTTTAGTTAAAATATTGTTTTGAGTAAAAATTGCAGTTAATTAAAAATTCTCAAATCAATGTTGCTGCAAAATAATAATAATACCGCATTATATTTCCCAGTAATGGTTATAAAATACAAATAGTACAAAAAACATTTAGTTTGACTTCTCCGCACTGATCATTCGAAATGTTTCTGAATCGTCTTTGAACATAGTACACTCACGTTTAGTTAATACATGGTTTTGATTAAAAATTGCAGTAAATTAAAAATTAGATCAGCATTGATTTTATAAATGAAATGAGAGATTTCACTCAAATCAATATTGTTACAAAAATAAAATAATCAAAATAAAATATACAAAAAAATAATAATAATACCGCATCCTATTGCACAGTCATGATTATTATTTTATTTTTTTTAAGTACAAAAAACATGAAGTTTGACCTCTCCGCGCGGATTTATTTTTTTATTAAGCTTAAAAAGCAAAATTGAAATTGACCTGTTTAGAAGAGAAAATGGCCGTCAATCGACAAATCAGTGGTATTTTATCTGCGACCTAAAAGCTATGCTTTTTTAATTTAGCTTAACTTGTATTTTATATGCATTTAATTTATTTTTCTTTGTCGCGTATTTTGGCTCAAAGCGATCACATCATCATGTAAGTCTTTATGTATTGAATTAGGAATTCATAAAAATTTTATCTTCGAAAGCATTGTTTGTGAATTCCTGAAACAACATTAGAAGATTTACATAATCATTTAATAAATTTTAGAAGATTTAATTAAATTTGAAATTTTAGGGATTTTGTGCAATATTTATAACACCACTCAATGTTCTTGCAATAGAAATATAGATATATTTCCAAATTGCAAAATGCTCCTCCCCTCCCCCCAGCGCACGCCAAGAAATCTGAAAAGATGCAAAGGCAAAAGAAATCATCCTTTTAAAAATATTTTTGTTTTGTGTAATCAATAATGCTTTTGGAATAAGATAAAGTTATACATCTATATCTCATTCTAAACTGTATTACTACTAATCGATGTATTAAATGAATTTTATAACAAGTTATTTTAATTGTACTTATAAGAAACGTCAACAGATAAAGGGTTAATACAGTCTAAATATTATTGTTAATTCATTCTTGCGCGCGCTTTTTGCTATCTTAGACCATGTTCTACTGTAACTGTAATGGAATAAATGAAATGACATTTTATCTTGACTAAAGTTGTTTTCAGCTATTTTTATCACTATTTATTCTTTAACACTTAAATGCCTGATTTTTCAAAAATCACTGTAATAATATTTTCCGGCTTTCATTTTTAAAATAAATTATGGGAAAAATACTTTAAAAAATCATATTTTGTTTTAAGTATGGTTTTCGGCTAAAAAACAGTTTGTTACTAATCGGCAATACTGGTCTTTAATTTAAAAAAAAATCCTTCATAAAATTCTATAATATTAAACACACAAGAATTTTAGAAACTATAATAAGAAATCAATTTTACTTGCTCACTGCTGAACAAAATAGAGTATTTCGCAAGCTTCCAAACAAAACAAAAAGAACAAGTAGCAACAATTGAAAAAATAAATCTATCTTTATTCTTAAACAGCACAAGTGTTGCCATCTACATGTTGAAAATCAATTTAATAATATTTTCAGAATGTATTTTATTGGCAACATTAAGCATTATATCTTCAATATTATTCTAATAGTATTTTAGACCCTAAATTGGGTATGTTGCCGAAAAGTAACACCCGGCATTTAAAGGTGAAAATTTTAATCCTCCATCTAAAAATTATTAGATATTGCTAAAAAATATTAGACTGAAGTGCGAAGCTCGCTCACGGGTCAACTGTTATAAATTTTATTTCCAGTGTCAGCATATAATTTCAAAGTTAATATATTTTATTTCCAATGTTTTTTTTTTTTTGTTTTTTGTTTTTTTTTTCAACGTCCACGCAAAACGATCAATGAGGTGTAATACGAAAATTCTTTTAACAGGTTTTTGACATAGTAGACATACATTTCGTTTAAACACATTTGGTAAAAAACTGCTGTTAATTGAAAATTAATGAACAATGTATCAACGAAAATTTTCAAAGATGGCACTGTGGGAGCTTCGCACGTGTTTACCGGTATGATAATAATTTTATTTATAAAGAATATACTTATTATTTTCTTTTATAAATAATTAAAAAAATTATATTTAATATTCAATATATATATATATGCAAAATTATGTTCTTTCAGAGATTTGCCTGTTTAAGAGTTTCCAGAATTGATTTGATGGGGATTGTTTGTTTGTTTGGACACTGATCATTTTCACGTGTTATTAAATGTAGTACAGGCATGCACAGAAGTTTCAACGCAACAAAAGTCTGAAAACGTTTATGACGTAAACAATCAGCATTTAAAGAAAAAAAGAAAGCCAAATTGTAAAGACTTATAAGGCGTTTAAATTCAACCAAGATTTTTGAGGTACAGTCGTGGAAAAAAAAAAGTAAACACCCCTACTAACTCCTCAACAAATTATCGTAGAAGAAAGTTACCGGTACCAAACGATTGGAAATAAATTCTACTTTTAAATAATGTATATAAATTTGGCTTAGGGGGCCATCTACATATTAAAACAAACCATAAATTCATTTTCTTCAATAGCAATACTCAATTTTGACAGCATAAATGAACTCCACACCTTTCAATTAGCCTAAAAACCAATTTTTATGGAATTCGTACCATAAGTTTCCGAGAAATTAGTTATTATAAAACGTGCGTATTTTAAGGGCTGTATCCAAATTGAAGTTCTGTAGTCGATTGTTAACTGAGAGAGCCTCCTTCTTGATCAAGGCACCTTAAGCAGTCAATGAAGCCTGTTAGACAACGGGACAGCAGAAGAAATTTCAAAATATCTACTCACTTCTATCATATATATAAAGATATTTACATCTATGATAATAATGTAAATATTATTACATATGTAATGTAATTACATACATAATGTAAATATTATTACATGTAAATATTATTACATCATGACTAAACCATCTTGACTCTAACTCAAGATGGTTTAGAGTCTCTAGCTCTAAACCATCATTTTGCCGTTTTTAAAGCATAATTTGAAAACTACTTGGAAGAAAAATATGAAATTTCGGATTTTCATAAAGCAGGGCTTTATAAATCTAAATCCATCAAAAAAATTGTAGGTTGCAATTCATAATTTTTTCGAATATTAATTTCATAATTCATAATTCATATCATAAAATTATAAAAATTGCAAATTCAGCGTATTTATGTTTGGGCACATTAGTATTATTGCTTGCTACACAAAAAATTAGCACATTAGGAGCATAATTTCAGGAGATATAAATAAATATATGAAAATGTAATTTAACATTAGAAGCACTAAATTTTGAATGTTTATAATTCAAAAACTTATCATTAAAATGACTTGAAATTTGGTGTCTGGGCATAGTTTGAATTGGGTTTGTTTTAATATGTAGATGGCACCTAAGCAACTTTTATATACATAATTTAAAAGTAGACTTTATTTCCAATCATTCGGTATCAGTAACTTCCGTCTACGATAATTTGTCGAAGAGTTAGTAGGGGGTGTTTACTTTTTTTTTCCACGACTGTGCATTCGCTTTATTTAAAATAAACCGGTCAAGTGCGAGTATTACGTGGGTGGTTCAAAAATTATTGTCCTTAGTCTATATAAAATTTTTGTACTGCTATGGTTGATGTAGAATATCGAAGCCTAATGTCTTAAATGCCTATATGTTCAATTTCAGAACCGTAGTTGCTATATTAACATAGTTTTGTAGGTTTTAAAGCCCTATTTTTGTGGGAGGTTTTAAGGGGGGGGTGAGGGTGAAATGCTGGTTTGGAGTTTATGATGCTACATTTGTGACAGTGAATGAGATGTGGCTACATCACTATGATCCTGAGTCCAAATGACAGTAGTAACGTCGCATCCAATGTCACAAATCTAGCCCATAGGCTAAAAATCAGCCTTTCATCCCCACTTCCCTCCTTTCACTCCTCTCTTCAAAACAATGTGAATACAGCCGCTACGGCTCTGAAATTGAGCATATATGCATCTAATACATTAGACTTCTACATTCCACGACAACTGACGCAGTACACTGTTAAAAATTTCTGTAAAATCACAGAAAAAAAATCGAGACTCTGTAAATTTACACTAGTTCTTGGTTAAATGCATTCGATCGAGTTTCTCGGTCAAGACTCTCTGTAAATTTACACCAGTTCTTGGTTAAATGCATTCGATCGAGTTTCTCGGTCAAGACTCTCTGTAAATTTACACCAGTTCTCGGTTAAATGCATTCGATTGAGTTTCTCGGTCAAGACTCTCTGTAAATTTACACCAGTTCTCGGTTAAATGCATTCGATTGAGTTTCTCGGTCAAGACTCTCTGTAAATTTACACTAGTTCTCGGTTAAATGCGTTCGACTGAGATTCTGGTCATCGATTTACAGACATTTCCCTTATCTTGTATCTAATTTCCTGTAGGGATTTCCATGTTTTTATTTAAAAATATTTTCAGCTTTGTTAAAACTTGTAATTCAAATACACACGTTTAAAATTCTTTTGCAATTTTATTAGAATTATTACAAAAAAAAATTTAGTTTCAATTTTTATATTTATTTTTTCATTCATTTAGTTAGTTAGAATTATAATACATTTAAATACATTGCTTTTATAAGAATTGTGATATAACTTAAAAGTAATTTTGGTTAATTAATCTGATTATTTTTGTAAATATTTTACAAAAAATTTTATAATTATCAATATATTCAACCAGTTTTAATGAAAAAAATACACCTAAATTTCACATTATTATTATTTAAAAATTCCAGTATATCTTCAGATATTAAAGAAGATAATTATTGAGAAGAAGCAAGTTCTTGATAAATAATTCCGTAAATAAAGGATTAAAAAATTAAATTTGATTTTAAAAAAAATAATAGGTATTATGTTTCGGTCCAAACTAAATTAAAATAAACCGTTTAAGAAATTTTCTAACGAATATATTTGAAGCGAAATCTTTGAAAAGCACAAGTACAATAGATTTTCTCCCTTATACTGATAATAGATGCACCCTTATTATAAAGGACATCCTTTATACACCGCAGTAACAGCTCCTATGGCGCAGTCAGTACGATGTTTTTCTCCTGCCCAGAGGTCTCGGTTTCAAACCACACGTCGGCCAGTAGCAAGTTGTGCAAAAAAATTAAATGACACACCTGTTCAAATTTGCTTGAATAAATCTGATACTTCCAAGTTCTAAAATTAGCTGGTTTCAAAAGTTATTTTAATTAAAAAAACAAATTGATTTACAGAGTCTTGAGTATTTTTAACGATGTTAATTTACAGAGTCTTGTGTATTTTTAACGATGTTAATTTACAGAGTCTTGTGTATTTTTAACGATGTTAATTTACAGAGTCTAGTATAAATTTATCAAATAACTTCTCTGTTATTTAACAGAATCTCTGTTTTTCTAATCTCTGTAATTTTACATAAGACTTAAGATAATGGATTACCCGTAGATTCTCTGTAATTTCACAGGAAAATTTTTAACAGTGTACAAATATTTTATATACACAATTGACAGTAATTATTGAAGCACCCACGTACTCTCCCGCAGAGGGTTTCGTGCAATGAATATAGGAATTAATAACTGAAATTACGCCGCCCGTTTCTTTGAGTATCTCAAAACCGTCCGTGTCTTTAAAGCTTAATATTTCAGCTAATGACGGACAATTTTTTTCGAAAATCATTATCAACAATCCTTTTATACTTCAGCGACGATAGGTCCAGGAGTATAAAAGAATCCAAAGGCCTCCAGCCCTCCTCAACTCCTTTGTTGAACACTCGCCAATCGAAATTTTCGTGTAACGGGAAAATGCGAGTTTCCAAAAAATATGTGACTCAGGATAATCGTTATAGTTTTCCTGTAAGGTTTAAATTAACGTCTACTACCTCTATTTTTTCATAATTTTAGTTTCAGTGAATTCGGAAATAGAAGAAGGGGGGTCGGGGTACATATTTTTGCTTTACATTTTTGACTCTATCTTGTAAAATATAATACCTAAAATTAAAATAAATGTATATTTGAGTTGCATTACGAAAGTTTTCACGCGATACACAAAGAATTTCTTTTTCAAGTAACTTAATTAGTCCCTCAGCATTTTTCCTATATATAGTTGTGAGTGGTTTATAATCTTTATTATTTCAGTCTATTTGAATTTTCCCACGTTTAATAGTTTACGAGTAAAATGGCTGTAACAGACGGACAGACAGACACAGGAGTGATCTTAAAATGGTTCCGTTTATACTTTTTAAGCACAGAACCCTAAAATTATATTTTTATGGTGGAGTGATCTGTAGGCTAATATAGGTTGTGCCAAACGTCCCTGAAGATTTAAAAATTTAACATAAAATCAAGTAATTGAAGTCGTATCTTTTGCTGTTGTTGTTTTTGTTAAAAAGTATACAATTAAAGCATAAGAGCTAGCAGGAGTTCTTGATTTCTTTTTTTACTTTTCCATTAATTTTAAATCACTTTTGATCAAGAAATAGTGAAAAATGTAGTTAGTGAATCGGTGATTAATACTGGCTATATGCATATTTCTAGAATAGAAGATTTTGTATGTTTAGGATGATTTTAAATCACGCGTGTGTATCGATTTTTTTACGTCAAAAGAAATTTCATATTTTTTGATAATGGAATGAATAGCAACATTTTATGGAACAAAAATCTCCCGGAGATGTATAAAAGAAAAATAGTTGAGCATGTGTCGTAATAAAGAAACATTTCAACATTTTTATATGTACAAAACCTTTAGTACCAGGAGAAATCAATTGAATTGAGGAAGACTTACAAAAAGGAAATGTTCGCGTATTAAAGGTGATTTACTCTATTTTCTTAATGGTAAATGTTAACACATTTTATTTTTTTAGTTTATTCAATTTATAGTTTAATCTTCAAAAGGATTCATGCTATTTTTTTCAATGTATGTCCTTTTTCTTTTCTGCTTTCAATTTTGCTTAAAAATTCAGTTTTTATGAATAACAACTTATTCAAAAGCTCCACATTTTTTTTTTTTTTTTTTTGATAGCTGAACTAGGTTCCTATTATAACATAAAAAGTAACCACACTTCTTCATTTCTGTTTTTCTCCTTCACATTCATTTTAAATCACTTTTGATCAGGGAAACTGGCAGAAATAGCATCATCAAAGTATCTGATATCCAATTTTCGCTCCTATTCCTTTTGTGATTGAAATGCATCTTTTGTATCTCTTTCCAGTTAGGAATACTCCTCCTTTGATTTATGACGTTTTAGCTAGTCACGTCGCACCCTTATTTCTTTGTTCATTTTCTGAAACAGCGCCCTCTCCTTTTACATAAGCATGAGGTAGCGGAGAACTGACGTAAATCAATCAAGCATCACCAGAACATAACTTCTCACCATTAAAGGTTTCCAGTGGGTAAGAAGTAGAAGAACCCACCCTGGAATTGGCAATCACGCCATATGACTAAAAGCATTTCTCTCTAAATGATGCATTCGTGTTTGCGAGCGCGAAGTTACTTTTTAGCATTTTCTTCTCTTTTTCTTTTTTCATAAGTATATGTAATAAATTTTCATGAAATAAGTTGCTTTTAAAACATTAAAAATAATTTATCACATCCATTTTAAGGGTAACATTTTTCAATTTAATCGATAAATTTTTGAATATTTTATTCAATCTTTAAGAAAGAAATTTTCTTTTAAATATTCATGAGGCACTTCTACTAAGGCTAAATACGGCCATGCTCTTAATAAGGCTGTCAGCCTATATCTTGCAGGGAACAGTCTTGAGCCTACAAATGGCAGTCTATATCTTGTAGGGAACGGTATTGGACCGACAAATAGCAGCCTATAAACTGTTTAAAAAAATTCTGTGAAATTATAGAGAATCTACTGGTAATACATTATCTTAAGTCTTATGTAAAATTACAGAGATTAGAAAAACAGAGATTCTTTTAAGTAACAGAGATTCTTTTAAATAACAGAGAAGTTATTCTCTAAAGTTACAGTAAATTTAGATCGTTAAAAATACACAAGACTCCGTAAATTAACATCGTTAAAAATACACGAGACTCTGTAAATCAGTTTATTTTTAATGAAAATAATTCAACATAGCTTCTCAAATTAGTGAATTTTAAAACTTCGAAGAATCAGACTTTTTCGAGTAAATTTGAACTTCTGTACCATTTAATTTTTTACACAATCTGTTTCTGACCGGCCTGGGGTTTGAACCCGAGACCTCTAAGCAGGAGAAAAACACATTACTGAGTGCGCAATAGAAGCTAACGCTGTTTTGTACAAAGGATGTCTTTTACAATGAAGCAGGGAAAAATCTATTGTATTTGTGATTTTCAAAGATTTGTCTTCAAATATATTCGTTAGGAAATTTCTTAAACGGTTTATTTTAATTCAGTTTGGACCGATACATAATACCTATTTTTTTGTAATCAAATTTAATTTTTTAAACATTTATTTACGGAATTATTTATCAAGAAATTGCTTCTTCTCGATAATTATCTTCTTTAATATCTGAAGATGTACTGGAATTTTTGGAACAGATGTCATAAGTTCCCACGGCCGCCATCTTTGAATTTTTCTTGGCGTGAAAACTCATTTTCCGCCAAGTGGTAAATGTCGCCAAGCACCGGTTTATACGCATGTTTCGCTTAAAGAAAATAAAATGTAAATAATAAAATTCGCTAAATTGGCAATCAGTAATCTTGTATGAGCATTTCGAGCACATTAACCGAAAAAAAAATCACTGCATTCAGCAGTTCTCCCGGTATAGCATTCTCAAAATTCAGCAGTTCTCGCTTTCTAGGAATCTCAAAATGTAAAAAAAAAACTCTTAAAGCAGCAAAATATACATAAAAAACAAAACTCGCTAAAGTGGCAATCAGTAATTTTGTATGAGTGCTTCGCGCACATTAACCGAAAAAAAAAAACATCACTGCATTCAGCAGTTCTCCCGGTGTAGCATTCTTAAAATTCAGCAGTTCTCGCTTTCTAGCAATCTCAAAATGTAAAAAACTCTTAAAACAGCAAAATATACATAAAATTATCAACATATCTTAACAGATTTCTGCTTTCTTGAAAGCTCCAGGACGAAATCTCTCTCATAACACCACCGTCATTTTCCAAAAATAGGCTTATGAATACGCATTGAGACATAATAAACAAACCTACTTTTCTTCTCAAAATTTCCTCATATTTCTTAATTACTTCAGCAAAAGCGTTTAAACGGATTACAGAAACCATAGTCAGTCAAATACATCCAATAAATTTAACATAAAATTAAAAAGACAGGACGATACAACATGATAATAAGATACATCCACGAAATCCACCACTTCTCAGGGGTTGCCAGAACACAACGCGTCAGAATACACACGTCACACTGGGTTCCGCATACCGAGGTTGCCATAGCTCTAAACACCGCCAACACGCCAACAAAAAATCGCCAAATAATTCAAATCAACGGCTGAGGGAACATAAGGCATCTAAGCCGAATTTTTAAATAATAATAATGTGAAATTTAGTTATATTTAGTTATAGCATTTTTTGTAAATTATTTACAAAAATAATCAGAATAATTAACCAAAAATACTTTTATGGTTATATTACAATTCTTATAAAAGCAATGTATTTAAATGTATTATGATCCTCTCTGTAAATTCGAAAGGCTTTTGCAGTTGAAAATGTTTCATGCAACTTTTTTTTTATTTTTTAAGAAAATTATAACTATAAAAATGATTAAGAAAATTACCACTTTTGAAAATATTTAGCTTCGACTATATCTCTACCCTATCTAAATTTGATTGAAAGACATGGAAATCCCTACAGGGAATTAGATAAAAGATAAGAGAAATGTCTGTAAAACGATGACCGAGAATATAAATCGAGTGTATTTAACCGAGAACTAGTGTAAATTCACAGGCAGTCTTGGCCGAGAAACTCAATCGAATGCATTTATCCGAAAACTAGTGTCACTTTACAGAGAGTCTTGACCAAGAAACTCAATCGAATGCATTTAACCAAGAACTGGTGTAAAAGTCTTGACCGAGAAACTCAATCGAATGCATTTAATTGAGAACTAGTGTAAATTTGCAGAGTATCGGTTTTATTTCTGTGTTTTTGCCGAAATTTTTAACAGTGTACTTGAAAGTTTATATGTTTTAACATGTGCATATGGTTTCCACCCCCAATCGATACCGACTTCATCGTCATTTTAGGACCACTAGATCTTTGGACATGTCGTTTTTAATGACAGTAAGACAATTTCGTAAGAAATCAGCATAAATTATTGAGTGAATTTTACAATCTTTGCATTATTTTTTAGAAATTTAATGAATTTTTAGAATGTATATTGAAATATTTTGTATTCCTAATTATATTTGTGTTAAAAGTAGAATAAGTGAAAAACAGAAATCCCCTAATAAGGCAGTATAAGGCCTGGTCTTATTGATGGACACTTCATTTTTATCGCCTGTTGTCATTAAAAAAGCTAATTATAAATTTTCTGTGTCAGTATCTGTATAAAAAATTGAATGTATCAAATTGATCCTGAAGAGATCTCAATAGAGCGAAGGACAAATGCAATCAGCAGTTTTGCCTTTTCGAAACGGCATGCCATAAATAGAGCAGCCACAGAATATTTTATTACAAGGAGAACTCTTTATTTTGTTCTGTTTTCATGTTAAACCTGGAAAATATCTATTAATTAAAGTTAAATCGTGTATTTATAAAATTATGGTCTTATTTAAAACACATACTTCCAATAAAGCCACATTAAAGTGTATTTTATTTTGAAATCACTTGACCACAATTAAACAGCGACAAGAATGTGCATGATATAATATTGTAATGAATATTACATCCAAAAATATTTAAAATGTTAATTCTCATATAACACTGATTATTGCGATTTGAAATCTTAACGTAGCCTTATTTGGTAGAGGTACAGTCGTGGAAAAAAGTAAACACCCCCAACTAACTCTGCAAGTAATTGTAATAGAAAAAAGTTACTCATACCAAAAGATTGAATGGCCCCACCAGTGGCCGAGAGGTTCTGCTCTCGAAGCTGGTAGACGCTAAGTGCTGGGTTCGAACCCAATCGCGCCCGTCGGCCTAATCGTTCGGAGTTTTCGTGGTTTTCTTCGAACCTTGGATTTCCAAGCATTAATAACGGGTTAGGTTCCCTTAAAAAGACCCCCCACGAAGGGCACTCCCCCCCCCTAAGGGCCTATATCCCTCGTGTTGATAATTGGCCGTCATAAACACAAACAACCAAACGATTGAACATAAAGTCTACTTTTAAATAACTTATATAAAATTTGCTTCGGGGGCCATATACAAATAAAAACCAGATCAAACTTTGTTTTTTTTTTCAGTGCCAACATAGAATTTTGACAATATATTTTAAATCTTCGGTTTAAACTATGCCTAGAAACGAAATTTCAAGTCATTTGGATGATAAGTTTTTGAATTATAAGCGTTATAATCCTAATGTGATAATTTTTGTGTGTGGTTATAATACAAAAAACCCAAACATAATTTCAAAATTAAAATTTTTTATAATTTTAATTATGAATTATAAAATTAATATTAGAAATATGAATTGCAACCTACAAATTTTTTGATAGATTTATATTTATTTTACCCTGCTTTATGCGAATTCTCAATTTACAATTTTTCTTCCAAGTAGTTTTCGAATTATGACTAAACAACACTTCAAAATGATGGTTTAAGAGTTTAAGGGTAAATGATAGTCTATGATGTGAAAAAAAAGCATAGTTTGAAAAAATATATATATTTTATTCATTTTATTGAAACGTTTGGGCTGGCAATAGTCAAAACATACTATGCGATTGAAATGGTCACACTGGCAATAAATAATACATTAATAGAAGCGACGCAGTCATTTTGTAGCATTTCAACACTTGAGTAATGAATTTCAATTTGGATACAACCTCTAAAATAGGCTAATTTTAAAATAATTAATTTATCTGAAACTAATCGCACGAATATCGTGAAAATTCGTTTGTAGGCTAATTGAAGGGTGTAGAATGTGTTTAATGTGCCAAACGTGCGTATCGCTATTTAAAAAACAAACAAAGTTTGGATTCGTTTTTATATGTAGATGTCCCTCTAAAGATATTTTATATACATCGTTTAAAAGTAAACTTTTCTCACAATTGTTTGGTACCAGTAACTTTCTTCTACAGTAATTTCTTGCAGAGTTAGAAGTTCAGGGTTCGTATGGTCCTTGAATTTCCAGACTAAGAAATTCTTCGGTACCAGTATTTTGTTATGGAAAATCTCTCCTTAAATAAGCAAAATTTCTACCGTTTAATCTAGATTTCTTTTTCAAAAAAAAATTTCTGATATTTGGTATTGAAAATAACGGTACCCGTACGAACCCTGAAGGGGATGTTTACTTTTTTTTTTCCTCACTATAGTAACTTAGTAAATTTTAATACCATTGTGCAAGATTTTTTTCTTTAATTGAAAATATTTTGTGGTTGTATCTTCCCATAGCTATAATCTATCTTTAAAAGAGTGTTTATATTTATACTGATCAAAACAAACTTTGCAAAATATTTGGTATATTACCTTCACTGGGAGAATTTTAAGAGGTGCGATGCCTACAAATTTCTTTAACCCCTTGAGGGGCACCGGTATATATTATATACCACCTACGATTAAAGAAGTTTTACACCAGAAAAATTTCATTACATTTTACTTTTCTAGCTTTGGTGGAAAAAAGCCTTAGAATTGCTTTTACTTTTTGTGAAATGGAATTTTTCAAAGATTCCGGTGGGAATTCAGCATTTCACAAACGTAATTGCTTGTCCCTCAAGGGGTTAACAGTTCATTTTAATTTCTCACCCTAAATTAGCCCATGTAACTTTTTTTAAAGCATTTTTTACAATACCAAAGTTAGATTTGGATGTATAATTGGCAATCACGCCTTATCAATACAGCATCTATTTCTAAATGATGCATTCGTGTTTCCGAGTGCAATTCCTTTTTTTTAGCATATTTGTTTCTTTTCAATAATTTACTGTAATAAAATTTCATAAAGTTTTTTTTTTCTTTTTTTTTTTTTTTAAATACGAAAAATAATTTACCGCTTTCTTTTAACGCAGAATTATAATAGAAAAGATTTTTAATTTAAAGTATGCATAGTAAAATCAAATATCATGGCCAAATTTTAATTGCAAAAGTGAAAAAAAGTAAACTATTTTTCAATAAATGGAAGTTAAATTCTGGTGCTCAGTTCACCTTGAGTTAAATAATTAAATTCATATAAACAGTACAAATACCTGTACAAGAATTACTTTCTGGTGCATACATATAGTTTATAAGTACACTGCTCAAACAAATTAGGGGAGCAAGCAAAAAAGTGAAAAGAACAGCGCAAGACAGCCATGTATGGGCATAAAATGGATAGTACACATGTATCAATGCGCAATACAGAAAAAAAGACGCAAAAAAAATTGTAAGGGAGCTTTTATTCTTTGAAAAGATGAAAAGAACATGAAAAAATGGTTTAGGGCAACAATTTTTTTTTGATATAAATGATTAAAAAAAGTATTGTTTAGGAATTATGCAAGATTTTTAATATGGCTTGTGGTCTCCTCGAATAGCTAAGACTCCAGCACATCTGTCAAAATACAATATCTCTCAGACACTTGGTAAGTTAGCAAAAGGTAAACAACACGTTTTCTGATGTGTCTAAAATAAACATTTGATCAAAAAGCTGATTGTTTGAATGAATCATGTGACCGTAAAACGAAAGAATGGCTATTGCTGTTTTTACATCTGCCAAAAGATCGCACACTTAAAATAAAACGGACTAAAATAAGGAAATACCACTAGCAATCGCGACACCAGTACTATTTCCGTATCTTAACGGAACTTTTTCCAGGTAAATTACAAAAAAATTTCCGGTTTTTTGGCATTTACAGGGGAAAACTTTCATTAAAATACGGAAACAGTACTGGCGTCTCGATTGCTAGTAGTATTTCCGTATTTTAGTCCGTTTTATTTTTTAACAGAGTACTGTGTTTAAAAAGATCTCCTGCTCTGAATTTTAATTTGCTTAATTGGATGTAAAGGCCAGTGAATATGACGTCATATTGACAAAATCGTAGTAAAATATTTCAGTTTTATATAGGCTCTAAAGCTGATGCGTCATTGTCAGTTCCTAACAAACAGTTCCTGTGCATGTGCATTACCTGGCTTCTTCTGTGCTTTTTTTCTTTAGGCAACTCCTTCACACAATGGAAAACTTTCTCAGAAATCGGTTGTTTGTTTGAAACAGTTCTACCGTGTGCCATAGTACTTTTGGAGTCCATTTGAGAATGAATGCTTTCTTTCAAATATAGCATTATTTTTACCATTAGAACAATTCATATACTTCCGAGATTATAGCGTCATTTAAGCAAATTTTTTTTTAATTCCTGAGTTTCATTAAATATTTACTTTAAATAATAGGGAATTATACAATTTTCAGAAATATTTTATTTTGTGTATACCAAGGATATTTAAATAAATAGCAAGAGTTCAGTCTATTTATGTGTAGGGATCAGGATAAAGAATATGACGTCATCACTGGCACAGTTATAATAAAATATTTTAATTCACGGATGAAAATGCATCTTTTTGTGAATGACGTCATTATCTTCATCGGAAACATTTCGTTTTTCATATTGTTCACTGTGAAAGATTATTCACTGTCATTTTATTTACACACTAGCGAACTTGCCCGGCGTTGCCCGGGTACGTCAAAAAACAGCAGTAATTACGAAAAAGCTCTGAAAATCACAATAAGATATCGCGAAAAAATTTTAAATCGCTTCTCAAATTTTGAAAATAGAAAAAATTATATATTGTGTTCGAAGATTGCAAGTTGATTCCTCTCACTAATGTGGAAAAATAGTAGCTAATCACTAAAATACACTGAAAATCACATACAAAATTCCCGAAAAATTCAAAAATTGCTATACAAAATCCGAATAAACTTTATTGAAATGAGGGCAGAATGTACTTTAGGTCAAAAATGGAATGTCAAAAAATTGCAGCGGATCGAGAAGAAACGTAAAAATTGCATTAAAAATCTCAAAAAGTTCAAAAATCACGAAAGTCAAAAATTATTATAATTGGATAAAAGTTTCAAATCTAATTCCTTTGACCTATGGGCTCTCTTAAAATTTATGTTTTGGAAATCATGCTAAGCATTAGATCATGTTACTTTTATTCGTAGTTAATTTACTTGGCCTCCCTTAAATATAATTAATATAATCCCTTAAGTTAATATAAGTTTTTGTTGCATTAAAATACCTCAATTTGTTGATTTTCTGTAAGCAAGTAAACCATAATGTTTTACAGTGGAAGTCTATGGGAATTTGGCGAAATATTAGAGATGTCGCCAAGTTGGCGTCACTTTTGGCGACTAATTTTGGTCGCCAAATTTGGCGATATATCGCCAAGTTGGCGACAAGCTTGGCGTTATTTGGTGACAGAACTGGATCCCCCCTACGATAACTCCCCCTTATACGTATGGAGATGCATTACATGCTGTTCAATAATCGCATAAAAAATTCGCTGAAAATTCAAAAATCGCTGTACGAATTCCGGATAAACTTTTTAAAAAGAGATCAAAATTTACTATATTGAGTTAAAAGAAAGAAACCGTATTCTTTTCCTAATGTGGAAAAATCGAATTAATATAATCCCTTAAGTAAATATTAGTTTTTGTTGCATTAAAATATCTCAATTTGTTGATTTTCTGTAAGCAAATAATCCATATTGGTTTACAATGAAAGTCTATGGGAATTTGGCGAAATATTAGAGATATCGCCAAGTTAGCGTCACTTTCAGCGACTAATTTTGGTCGGCAAATTTGGCGATATATCGCCAAGTTGGCGACAAACTTGGCGTTATTTGGCGATAGAACTGGATCCCCGCAACGGTAACCCTCTTATACGTATGGAGATGCATTACATGCTGTTCAATAATCGTATAAAAAATTCGCTAAAAATTCAAAAATCGCTGTACGAATTCCGGATAAACTTTTTAAAAACAGAACAAAATTTACTATATTGGGTTAAAAGAAAGAAACCGTATTCTTTTCCTAATGTCGAAAATCGAATTAATATAACCCTTAAGTAAATATTAGTTTTTGTTGCATTAAAATATTTCAATTTGTTGATTTCCTGTAAGCAAGTAATCCATATTGGTTTACAATGGGAGTCTATGGGAATTTGGCGAAATATTAGAGATATCGCCAAGTTGGCGTCAATTTGGTGACTCATTTTTATCGCCAAATTTGGCGATATACCGTGAAGTTGGCGACAAACATGGCGGCATTTGGCGACAGAACTGTGTCTCTCTACGGTAACCTCCTTGGTATGGAAATGCATTAAATGCTGTTCAATAATTGCATAAAAAATTCGCTAAAAATTCAAAAATCGCTGCACGAATTCTGAATAAACTTTTTTGAAAAGAGAACAAAATTTACTATATTGGGTTAAAAGAAAGAAACCATATTCTTCTCACTTATATGGAAAAATCGCCTCGAAACTTAAAAAAGTGCTAAAAATCGCATAAAAAAATCTAATCAAAAAATCGAGAATCGGTCTTCGAGGTGCAAACTTCATATATAGAGTACCTTTTCCCCAAATTTTGTAGCTCTACGTGCAATGGTCTCTTCAGAACACCGTCGACACACTCACTCACACACCAACTTCTTTCTTTATTATTATAGATATTACTTAAAACTATTTCTCAAAAAATAATCTGTGTTCTGTTCTTACGCTATTAGTGCATAAACGGAATCGTTTTAATAAGGTTACATTTTATGAAAACCATTGAAAATTTTCTTTTAAATATGACGCGAGTTTAAGTGTTGAAATCACGCTTCTGATTGATGGAATGTAATAAGGCAAATTGTGTTACTGCGATTGTTGCCAAACGGCTAGCTACAAATTCAGCCCTATTTTAGCGCCACGCAAGAGAAATATCTCTCTATTCTAAAGAAAAGTAACCTACGCTGTCACCACCACCGTCGCTGCCGCCGCCGGTTTTGAATTTTTTGTGACCGGAGTGTCAACCGGAGTTTCCGTTAATATTAAGACAAATATTGCATACAAAAATATGAAAATCGGCGGTATTATAGAGAAATGTTTGATAAACACGTTGATGCAGACAGTTTTCAAATCAAAGAATTATTTTAAGAGATATTTAATGCTAAGTTGGACAAAGTCGTTCCATTAAAAAAGTTTTATAGGAGCAAAAACTATACATCGGAATTTAATCACTTTTAGATCATTTTATACGTTATCATTTCCCAGCGTGCAGAATGCATTTATTTTTTTAATTTGACTCATTTTTTGAGCTTTTATTTCTATTTTAAATTCAAATTTTCAGCATTTCAAGAGATATTTTTTACTTATTTTAGAAAATTGTACTAATTTAGCCTGTTGCTAACTTTATAAACAGCGTAAACAATAATGTTTGCTTCAAATTAAAAATTTATTTACACGTGACTATTATAAACAGAAAAAAAAACTTTCAAATAAGAATTAAATAATTACGTATAAAAAGCAGGAACTTATTGAAAATTACTTCATAAAAACTATATTTACACGTGAATTTTAACAGAGAAAGGATATTGTAAAATAATAAATTCATTAACATGCGTTAGAAGTCTTAAATAGGAGAAATTACGTCACATTACACTTATTATATAAAACGAACAAAAGATAATATTGCAAAACAGTTTAAATTTAAAAATTGCGCGAGACATTTATTTGATATTTCGAGATGAACATTTCAACTATTTTTGCTGGGACAGCGCAAATAATATTTCATTTCTAACAAAAGTATTTTCACGTGAATATTAAAAAGAGAAATAAAAGTTTGGTGAAAATTGCGTGAGAGTGAAAACGATATATTTAAAATGTCTTTCATTTATTTATTTATTTATTGAACAACAAACATACGACTTGTGTGCTTGATATGAGAGCCCGCTTAAAATGTCTTATTTAAAAGAACTTTCTTTTCGCTTTGTTAAAAAATACCGGGAGACAAAGACTCTGTTTACTTAATTCATTTTATATTAGCTTATATTGAAATGTTTAACTGGTTTTATTTAATCAAAGAGGAAAACAGCCATAGTATCTTTTAACAGCAGCTGATTTTTCCTTAAAATTCCTTAATCAAAGAGGAATAAATAGAAACCCGTGTATGGAGAGATCGTCACTGTTTTTTAAATTATAATTCAATCTTTCAAAATCTTTTTAAAGCCGATCAAATTAGCGTGCTTTTAGAAACTGCGGTGTCTGAACGGGGGTTGGCGAGCGCAGCTCGTAGGGGCCGACCCCCCTAGTTTATATAAATATTCTTAATATTATCTATAACTCTTGTAGTCACAAGTTTTTGATAAGATGAACTCTACTAATGGATGATATTACAAAAAGTATTGTCAAAGGACGAATAAAAATATGAGTTAAAAAAAATATCGTATTAACAGGATTCTGATACAGACAACTCTTACAGAAAAAGGGAATTAAAAACCGTCAAAGGTGGCCAGATAAAATTGTTAAACTGATTTTATCTCTATCTTGATTTAGTTTTTGTTGAAGAAATTAGAACTTACAAGAAAGGTCTCCATACGGCATATTCAGAAAAATCTGAAAAATTTCAGAGCGATCTTCTCATGTGCATATATATGTTTATACAAAAAAAAAAAAAAAAAAAAAAAAAAAATTGTCGGGACCTTGATAGAACTTTCGTAAAAAAATAATACAAATTTCGTTTATTTGGCGATTTATCATAGGTTGGCGATGAAATGAAATTTCGAAAAATGCTTTTTTATATCGAATACTCTTTAAGATAAAAATGTTTCATATTTAACTTGTTTAAATAAATGTAATGTAAATAACTTTAGTTTTGTCAGTTTTAGTTTGATTTATCTATAGTTTTGTCATATATATATATAATGAAAGTTAAATATAAAATTTTATGAATTAAAACAAAATTAAAATAAATTAAAATTGCTTCAATATCTCAAAATTAAGTCCAACTGAGCAATGTCGATTCAATTTTGTTGCTATGGAAACGACGAATTCTTTGATATTAAATTGAATAAGTGTTAAATGAATCTTGCTTTTATTTTGGAATACACTTAAATATATGAAAATATTTTTTATATATTAAATTGTTTTTAAAGTAATAAAATTAAATAACAAGCAACATAAATATGTAATACAAAAAATGTATTTATTAAACTGTCTCACTGTTTATGTTTAAATTCATTAAACACTTTTTACACACATTCTAAAAATCAATTAACAAACAATTTTCAGGTGCATTAAAATCGTTTGCTTTTCAGGAGGAAAAGTACTGCTCGCCAAATCTCATGACTCTCTCATCTTTTTGCGCCAAATACTCGAAAGTATTTTATTTTTTTTACAGACTTTCTACTGTAATTCCGCCGCTAAATTTGACAGATCCTTTATTACATATATAAGTAGTTTAATTGATATTTTTTTTTCAAAATATTCTGAGTATGCCCAGTAAGGAGACCTCACTGGGCATACTTAGCTTCGAAATCTACCTGTGCCCGTAAGCGGAGACGGCACGGATTCTTTAGTTCCTAGATTCATACTGTTAAACCTCTTCTTGTGTTTAAAAAATTTATCTTTTAGGTTTTAAATATGTTAGAATATATGTGCCTTTATGAAATTTTAATCGCACTATACATTCCCTCCATTATTATTGAATTTACAATTATTGAAGTCAACTAGTCTCAGCTAAGCATTTCATTTTAAAGCTGGCAGACTTTTATTTATTTATTTTTGAAATCTTCATTTGTGCTACAGTAAACTGCTGCATATTTTCCTAACAACAAAAGAGAAATTTTCGAAAAATAAAATAAAATGCTTAAGATATATATATATATATATATATATATATATATATATATATATATATATATATATATATATATATATATATATATATATATATATATTGAAATATCGAATGACACAGCTAAAAAGTGCAAAATAAAATTAATATTTTCTGATAACTAAAATACTGCGATATAAAGTTAAAGTAATATATTGAAAGTGTTACGATAAAAGAAACAGGAGCAACAATATGGCTTTCCATTCTTTTGAATAGTCGAAAATGTGATTAGAAAAAATAATGTCATTTTACTAAATAAAAGTTCGCGTATTATTGTATACACTCAAATAATTAAAAAATAAATAAATAAAATAAACAAAAAAATTTGATGTAAAATTATATAAAATATTACCAAGATTACTTCTAAAACGTTTAAAGGAAATTTGTTTTTTGATAGTATAATACTAATTTTATGAAAACTTTAATGAGATGAAATTTCCTCTAATCAGAACAGAACTTACCCCACCAGTGGCTGAGAGCTTCTGCTCTCGAAGCTGGTAGACGGGAGGTGATGGGTTCGAACCCAATCGCGCCCGTCGGCCTAACCGTTTCGCAGTTTTCGTGGTTTTCTTCGAAACCGTGGCTTCCCATGCGTAAATACGGGTTAGGTTCCCTTAGAAACACCCCCACGAAGGGCCTATATCCCACGTGTTGATAATTGGCCGTCATAAACACAAAACAAACAAACAAAACAGAACAGAACTTCTAAGTTTAAACTCCTTTATATATAATGTAAGAAAACTATAATAATTATTATTGTCTTAGAATGTAATACTTAGAATGTACCTAGATAGTCCTTGAAAAAAATTTGCGTTAAATGCTTTTACAACACAATCGATGTTTATGATTAAATTATTTAAAAAAATGTAATTTATATTCACTTGGTTTTTACACTTTTAATTTATTTTATATACAAGTAACTAAATTTAATTTTAAAACGTATACTTTACTTTTCATAATTTCTATAACAGAAGTCTTTTGAATAATTTCACAAGTAATATTTCATACGACGGTTCACATTTTCCTCTCTCCTCTTGAAGCTAAATCAGGTTTCCTTTGTTTCCCCTACATTTAATTTAACACTTTCACTCTCACTTTATATATGGTTATGAAACTTCAAGGAACATTTCATGTTGACGACCTCTACTTGAAACCTTCCCTTTTTTTGAAAGAAATTTAAAGATATATATTTCGAAAATAATGGGCACTTAAGATTAAAATATATTCGACTCCATGTCACCGTTGCAAAACGTCCTTGGATTTCTTCCAACGGTCCACAGAGAACATTAGCTAAATAGGTTTGGCGTCAACAGAAGTGGGAAGAGAAATTGGACGCCAAATGCTTGACCCACTTATATACATACACGTAAGTTTTCTCCTGACTGATTTCGTTTTCATTGTCTTCCTCGCATATATGATTGACACAAATGCTTTCTGAAGATTTTCATCTTCCAGAATTCGCATGTAATGGAGAGAGATTTCGGAAAAAGCGAAAAAAGAAATGCAAAATATGAAATGTAGTGCGTCAGTGGAAAAAAAAAAATATCCCGATTCGTCATGGAAGAGTGATGCTAAAAAAAAGAAATCATTCTTTTCCTTATTCTTCTTAAAAGACTTTTTTTAAACGAAAGATTGAAACGAATATTGGCTTTTGTTTCTGTTCAAAAAAAAAAAAAAATCTAGCTGAGTCAGATCTAGAAACTTCAATTTTAAGTTTTCAAATGCATATTTTGAAGATGGAAATAAAGAAAAAAAAACAGAAATCGGGAAAGTCATATGAAGAAATATCTATTCTGCCTGGGGTAAAGCATGCGTTTTAAGGAAAAGAGAACTTGAAACGGAACAATATATTCTACCCTATCGTATTTTTAAAAAAATCAGAATAAATGTCAAATGTGAGTCATTTGGTAATTAAAATAAAGTTGTTATATAGTTGACATTGTTCATGGTATCTTTATGAATTGAAGTGGACTTTTTAAGCATGAGAATTAAAGTACTTTCGCTTGTTGAACATTTTTATTCCGATTTAAAATGTCATTCTTCATTTACTTTTAATAACAATAGGCTTTGAACTGCTTATGACGTGTCACGTTGTTGATTATTCCAGTGCTATTTGTGATTAAATTTCATAATGAAAAAAAAAAAAAAGATCGTTTTATTGACATTTATAATTTTCCAAATATAACTTAAACACCTTTTCTTTTTTTCTCCTGATTTCATTGTTTTACTTTTTTTTCCAAGTACATATAAGATGAACTACATCTTAAAAAGAATTCTTTTAAAGTTTTCTCCTCATTTTTTTAAGAACTGTGAATGTTATCTTACCAAGAAAAGTTACTTTTATTTTAAGAAAAGAACAAATGTATTTTTATAATATCATATCTTTTCATTATTAAACTCTTTAAACTACTTTAAAATGTCAAATTCAAACCAATTTGGGATCAAAATAGATTTTGATTTCTCAAGTTTAGTTGTGCTTATCATTTCGTACGATAAAAAAAAAATGCCTTCTGAGTATAGCTCACATTCGTTAAACTTTTCAAAAAGTTTCATTGTTTTATAATTTAACATTTTATTCCAAGTAGATTAAAAAAGGAAATATATATATATATATATATATATATATATATATATATATATATATATATTTTTTTTTTTTTTTTTTTTTTTTTTTTTTTTTTGCTGGAATCTTAAAATACTTTTTCTCTCAACCTGCTGAATCTTATTTTAACATTTTAAAATGTCAGAAGGGAAATTTTCAGTCAAAATAGATTTTGAACAAATGGTGCTACGTGATATTATGGAATAACGTGCCGTTATCGAAAATATGAATAACCTTCAACCCCTTTCTTAGTCTAAAAATATTCAAAGACAGCTTTTGCTTGAAAATAGCTTAAAAAAAAACATGTTTCCATGTTGCAGCATTTTTGCCAATTTCACCTATACTCCAAATATTTAAAGAGCTTAACGTCACTTTTGTATATAGTGAATCTTTTATATAGCTTCAGATCTCTTTTAAACTGGCAAAAATTCTAACATTGACATTAATATGGCTTGCTATTGCTGCATATCTTATTAAATTTTTGATATTTATTATGCATATTATTGTGCATATAAGGATTTAAAATTTAATTTGAAGTTTAATACTTTTTAATAAATGAATTTACTTTATATGTCTTGCGCGCAGGATTTCTCATAATTGAATTGTCACAATCAGTCAAATTATTTTTCACCGAGTAGAGATATAATACGTGTTTAAAATGACCTACACTGTAAAAAATGTAA
Organism: Maratus speciosus; assembly: GCA_963932465.1. Taxonomy (NCBI): domain Eukaryota; kingdom Metazoa; phylum Arthropoda; class Arachnida; order Araneae; family Salticidae; genus Maratus; species Maratus speciosus. Next base: position 293,175,719 of record OZ010788.1, on the reverse strand, counting down.
TGTTTTTCTTAGAGAAAAACATTTAAAAATCTCAAGGTTTCGAATTTTTAAAAATAAAAGTAGTCATAATTTCTAAATTTAATAATTGATGTATATAGCTGAAGGCCACGTTGTTCGCCCTTTTTTTTTTCTGTCAAAATTTCGTGAAATTCCGTGATGCCATTTGCTAGAAATCACGTGTGCAATACTCAAAATCCCTGTTTTGAGAAAATTGAATTTAAAGATAAAATTACCACTCAATCATATAACAAGAGTTTATATTGTTTTGGACATAACGTACATTGTAAAGTGAAATTTTGTATAAGGATTCATTCGAAATATTCTTAATGTGTCAAACTATGATATAAGAATTAAAAATATATATGTTTTCTGAGACTTTCAACGATACCTGATTTTTTAAGTAACAATTTTACAATATTTATACAAGAGCTCGCATCCCCCTCTCCTTCTGTAAAAAAAAATATCAGTTACATAAGTTTAAAACGATTTAATTATATTAATTTAGCAACTTTAAATAATAGTTTAAATTGTAATATGTGCGTAAAAATCAAAGCTCAAGCATAATTTACATAGATACTCAAAGCATTCTACAAATAATAATAACTTTTAAATAAAAATAAACTTTCGAATTCGATGATACTAATTTGAAATCAAAACCCATCATATACTTTCTAAAATTAGTTATTTATACACGCAATTAAGTTTATACAAAATATTAATTTTACCCCAAGATCTTGATAATTTAAAGCATTAAGTTGATGGAAATGAATTTTTTAAAAAGTAGGAAAATGATAAGTAAATTTTGTTAACTTAAAACTTAACTCAAACTTTTTGTTAAATATTTTTCATTTCCGCGTTTACTATGACTAAATCATGTAGAATTAAATGTAATGTCTTTCGAAAGTCCGAGAGTGTATAAGATATCCGGCGAGTTTTACCTACAGCAGTATGTGGAGACGGACTACATTCCTGCGTTGTTAAAAATGTTAAAATAAAACTTTTAAACAAGCGGGAACTTTCTGAGACTGGTTACGTTTCTGGACACTTAAAGTAATATAAAAAAATAAATATAAATACAAAGAAAAAATACCTGTGTTTTTTAAAGGGGATGGGGACTGTTTAAATACCTTCATTATGAAAAATCAACTGTTTGGTGGTGATACTTAAAGCATTATATCAATTGCAGAAATATAAATAAGTATAGTAAAAATACTTTTGCCTTTTAGGGGGAGATGAGAGAAGTTCATGTCTGTGTTATGAAAAATGTTAAAATTAAAATTTGCAACAATCTGGAAAATGTCTTGTATTGACACGTAAAGTATTATAAAAATGACAGCAATATAAATAAGTATAAGAACCTTTTTCATGTCTGCGTTATACAAATTGTTAAAATTAAAATTTTCAGTAAGTGGGGAACTGTCTGGTACATGAACTAAATGCATTATAAAAATTTTCAGCAATGAAAATAAGTAGGGTAAACTGCCCATATTTCCTCCCCTTTTCTATTTTCGCCTCCTTTAACTTCTCCGCTTCTGCGAAAGTGGCGCAACTTATGATGCAAGGCACAGGGAACGGTAGGTAAAAGGGGTCAGATTTGAAAGTTTCGTTAACCAAGACGCATACATAAATTAAAGGTGCCGAATTTCCTATTTTTACATGACCCGATTCTTATTACGTTGTTTGTAGAATGTTATTTATTGTACTGTAAGTTTTTATTTCTATTGCATATATTTTATTGCATGTATTTTACGTAGGTAAGATGCTGACAGTAGAATACAGTGAGTAGGATGCTCCGTTCATCTTACGGGAACTGAAGCTCCGCCATATTGGGAAGTAGCGTGGTCCTAATTTCGTTCCCCTTGCAGTTCTTATTTTCGTCCCGGGGACGAAATTAGGAATGCTTTTCATGACAATTTTTTCAATTTTTTCCTCATGTTTGGATGACTAATATTTCGTTATGTTATTCTTCCACTGATAATTAGTACACTTCTTTGTGCCTTAATTTAATGTAAATTAAATTACTTACTCATTTAGAAATACATTTTGATTTAGTTATAAGTTAAGCCTCGGCGTATTGGATTGTTTGGGGGGACGAAATTGGACCATTTTTTTTTCTTTTGCATTTTTTAGATACATTTGAAAAAAAAAATCGAATTGTTAAAATTTTTTTGTACGATATTTCCTATGTTTCTATGTGCGTGGGTAATTAGTCTATGTAAAATCCAAATTTGGTAGGTTTTCACTGAAAATGACAACTTTTAGGGCCTAAAAGTGACTAGGGGACGAAATATGGGCACTTTACCCCATAATAATAAAAAAAAAAACTTTTACTTTTTTCACAATACCATTCTTCAAATGATCACTTTGCATTTTAGACGACCGAACATTTTGCATTTTAGAGTAAGTGGTAAAAGATTTTACGGATTTGAATTCGACGAACCCTACACAGATAAAATGAATTCAGAGGTTTATATTGGATAATCGTCCATAGTACAATTATTCAAACAAGGCATTTACTGAAATACTTTAATAAAACAAGCCTGAAAATATAAATGTTTTGATAAATTGACAATTTTGATTTAAGATCCTGAAGAGAAAACTCTTTGAAAGAAAATTCGATTCATCATTTCAATCGTGTAGGTTTTAAAGAAGTATCTACAACAAAACGCTTCACCAGTTGTTTTGAACTGAAGTATGAACGATGTGTTCGCGGTATAAAATCTGAGAAAATATATTTTAGAATGTATATCATATTTTTTGTGTACTTCCTTTTCTTTCTTTATTATTATTATACACTCAGTTTGTCTGGTACGACCCTACTAATATATTTGATGTGATGTGCTGTTAGTTTCAAAATATTCCATTTATAATTCCATTTTGATCTAAAATTCTTCAATTTGCTCAATCCCCAATCTGCCCCAATCGTATTTTGTTAAAGAAACATTAAGTACCATATCTACGTAGGATGCGTGTGGAGTTGTAAATACAAAAAATACTGAAATTTAGTTTCTATAATAACATGAGTGGTCTTTTTTTATATTCCATTTCGAGAACATAATATTATTTTCTCTACTTAAAACTAGACTTAAATAGTGCTTCATAATTCAACCATTGTGTGAAAAATACTTTGCAAAGCAGAAACATTACATTAAGTTTTAACAAATAAATCTGTTGCTCAGTACTAAAAAAACCTTTTTTTAATCAAAAACTTAGTTTTATTTTTATTTTATTTTTTTTTTTTAGATTTTTGTGTACAAGAAAAGATATATTTTTCTTAACAATTTCAGAAGCGCAGTGACATTTTCTTTGACAAAGAGCATGGTTAAACTATTATACGAAAAGTATCATTCAAATGAAAAGTTGAAATTATATTTTGGCAAATAGGTTCCTATTTGCTATGTGAAATTTACTACATAATAAACTTAATTAATATTTTACATTGCTACTACTTTACTATAATTACTTTCAGGTCGTTTCAGAAGCATAAAAACCTTTTCGCTACTGCAATTGTATGTAAAATTGCTCCATATTTGATGCACGATTCGAAAATTAACATTCAAGCGGAAATTGTACGTTATATTCTAGCAAATAAAACTAGTGTTGTTCAGTATTAACAGAAATTTAGAATGCCAGAAACTTAGTTTATCTTTTACATTGATGGCTGCAAATTACTGTATTTTTCCTCAGTCTGTTTCAGAAGGATAATATCCTTTTCATTGATATAAAATAGTAATTACTGGTAATTATAAAGAAAAATGATATAAAAAGTATCATTCAATGAGAAATATCACATTATATTCATCTAAATAACTCCAATGTTTTTTAGTCATAAGACAAATTTAGAACATAAGAAACTTGAGTATATTTTTCCATTTCTTCTTATACTATTGTACTTCTTTTCACCTCATTTAAGAAGTAGAATTCAAAATTCTCTACCAAAATTTTCGATTAAAATACTTTCGTATGTGAAAGATGAAAAAGTTTCACTTGAGTGGAACGTTTACATTATATCTTAGCAAAAAAATATTCGGTTGCTTAATTCTAAGAAAAAGTTTTAATTGAATTAAGTTTTCTTTTTTCATTTTTGTTTACATTATTACGTTTCATAAACTGTTTCAGCAGCATAAAATCTTTTGTACTACTAAAAAATTTATTGTTAATAAATTTTGAATATTTGAAGCATTATATGAAGTTTTCAGTCAAGCAGGAAATTTACATATATTTTAAAACATAAGTCTGTTGCTTACTACTAATTAGAAGAAATTTAGTGTTTGAAAATTTATTTTATTTTTTTTAATTTTTTCTTACATTATTGTATTTTTCTCAATGAACCAAATGTATTTTTATCTACAAAAGAAAAATACAAAGAATTGCCTAATACTTAAAAACCATGCTATAAAATATAAGTCTATTTCAATGTTTACATTATATTCTACTGACTAAATACTAATCAATAATAAGATACATATTGTATTTCAGAAAAATGCTTAATACTAAGAGAAAATTTATATACCATTTTTTTGAGAAGGCATTTTAATTTGAAATGTTTATATTTAAAATGTCTCACCAAAATTAGTTCTAACTTCACAAAAACCTGCGAAACTCTACATACCTGAAATTAAGAAAAACAATAATTAGAAAAATTAGTCTTAAAATATACATACAAAAAAAAGCAAATGTTAATGGTGAGCATTTCATAATTTATATAAAAGTATTTTTTTATACGAAGTTCGTGTAGTATATATGTATTTCTTTGATTTAATTTTTGAGAGATTTGATAATTTTCGTTTACCAATATTTTAATACTTTCATTTTAGGTCAGATCCTAGCATTCAGCGTGATTTAACATAATTTCGAAATAGGATACACATTTTTACACTTGTTTATTAAACCTGTCATATGACGCATTATATGATAGATATAACGTTTTGTAACTTTGACACGTGAATTTTTCATATTAAGAAAAAGGAACAACGTATAAGGGCAGAAATAAAATGTGTTTAAAAGCACAAAGTACAATCCTTCCCACTTTTTATGAATTTTTCATATGTTCTTTTGTGATTACAGCATGCTTCAGATTTATTTAATTTTTATTATATGCATGCTTCAGATTTATTCCAATTCATTACATTTTATTTATGTATTTTTTTAAAAAAGATGTAATTTTTAAAATGTGTGATATACAATTGTAAATTTATCATAAAATTAACTCAAAGAGGCTTAAAGTGAGCCTCGTTTGATATTTGTACACGTCAGTATGGTTTCAGTAGTTTTCTCATCATTGGTTTGCCTAAGAATTCAGTTTTATATCAGAGTAGCGGATATAGGACATTCTCACAATCTTTTGACTTTCATGTCCCTGAATAATAATTTTTATTTTAATACACTTTTTTGTGTTTTTTTTTATTTCATATACTGGGGAACATTCCATTGCATCATTGCACAACAATATTAACGAGATAAATAAGTTTTGGACGATGTTGGGAGTCCAAACACCTGGAAAACTCCTATACCGTCCCGTGTCCCTGATGCTGATTTTTAAGTTTGGAGCTGTCTGAATAAAATTGTTTCAATAAAAATGATTTGATGTAATTTTTTTCTGAAACAGGAACTATTGTTTTATGTAAATATGTAGCTAAAAATTAACCTGTACACATTTTAAGGTTATTATTTTTTAAACTCTGTCCCTGGATTTTAGATTCCTTACAGTCTTACTTCCTCCAGTCTTTTAAAAGTATACAGAAAATCATTTCAGATGCAGCCACATATTTTTTTTCAAGTTTTTTCTCATGCAGAAGTATGCTAGAGAAATAATTCTTTGGCAGGAAATTTACTGTAGAATTTAAATCAGCATTTTAATATCAATTTCAAGCATCGTGGCTTTATTGGTAGTCTCACCGTCCCCAAGGTTTATTCCTGCACTTTTCGAGGTAAAGTTAAAAAAAAATAATAATTTAATCCAATATTAACAACTCTTTCTAAAAATCAATGAACATTGTGGCTATCACTTAGTCTTAACAGGATTTTCCTAAAAATAGGCGGTAATTTTCCTTACCGTTCCATCCTTACCGTCTTTTTTTTCCAATACCATCCCCCTTTTTTTACCTTACTGTCCCTTCTTTAACACCCCTTTAAGACAATGTTATACAAAAATTCTGTATTAAAAGTACTACATTGTTATTATTTCTTATTTGAATGTCCTGTGGGTACTATGCAAATTCATTATAAGTAAAAATTTAGAAGAAATTAAAAAGTTTTAGTTGTGAAATGGTAAGGAAAATTAAACTCACAAGTTTAACTTAAACCTCAGTTAAATAAAATAAAAAAATTCGCTGCTGACCATTTTTTCTTTATTTTGAATCGTTAAGGCTGTCAGATTAAAATGTTATTTCAGTAAGTTTAATTTTGTCAGATTTTTTTCCCCAAAAGTCAAAAGATTGTCAGAATGCCCATATACGCACAACGTCCTTGTTCAACCCAAACTATACAGCTCACATTGCAGAATTAATGAGGACGTGAACATTTATTTGGGCAAAAATAGAAAGTTATTTTTGCACATATATTTTTGTGCATTCTCCAGTTTATTCTGAGTCATTTGTGAAAAACCGCGTGCAGGTGTGATTTTTTTCGCAGAGTTATAAGCGTGTGATTTTGTACACAAACAATTTTTCGGCTTTTTTATCATACTTTAAATCTATTTTTCGTAAAACTGGTTTTCGAACATTTTTAGATTTCTGAAATGTTCCATGAATCGTAATATTTGATCAAAATTCCTGAAATTGTGTATGCATTTTAAATTCGACTTCATTAAGATAATTAGATGCGATTTTTAACTTATTGAGAGGCAACATGTTGATGAATATCAATATGGAATTCACACAAAAAAAAAAACTATAAAAATATAATTAGTCAAGAAATTAAAATAATCTATAAACATATTTGTTTTTAATGAAGTTTTAATTGATTAAAATGGAAAATTTAGGAAATATCTCAAAAATTAAGACGCATGGAGCATTTTAAAATTTCGTTTTAAAATTTTATTTATTTTTATATCTTAAAGTTATGTTAAGATTCGAAATTTCTTTTAATGTGTTCTATTTACTTATGCTGAAATGTATACACACGCAAAATTCTTAACTTATTGATGTTTACATAAAAGTCTTAACTTAATGATGAAAATTCAAAACGACCCATTAAGCAAAACTTGTTTAATTTATTAAGTTAAATAATGCTATAAAACAGCTTTATTAAGATCGACGATCGTTTCATCGCACAAACGGCCACATTTTCAATATCATTCACAATAGAAAATATTTTCAAATAATTTAAAAACAATAACCTAGTAAACAATGTCACGAGACATGATGCATAATGAAAAACATTGCAAACATAAAAATGTTTTACTATTTTAAAACAGATTTTAAGTTAATTTGTTATACTTTATTTATATTTTTGCTCTAATTACTCCATAGTTCAATTCGGTACATTTGAAGTTATGTTGCTAATAAAGGGTGCTGTGAAATTGTTTTCACTTGAGCTCACCGTTTATAAATTATGAAATATAAATGATAAATCGTTTTTAATATTGTGTAGTTCTTTTTCCCCCTAAATTCCAGAAAAAAGGCTTTTTTTTTTTTTTTTTTTTTTTTACTTTTATATGTTAATGATATCATTTGATATCATTGATTACAGCTAGTGCAGTCATTAACATTTATATTTTCAAATATAACTAGTGAAATAATACTGTGAAAAATGATTCTATAATTGACTCTAGCTGTTGTAAATTGATTGGAAATTTAATTAATATCCAAAACTGGATAGAAAACAAAATTGTATTTATATGCCCCGGTATTTAAATGAGACTTATATGGATAGGGTTATATGTATTAGTAAATGACCAAAATATGTTTTCGGCAAATAATCAAATTCTTTTAGTAAATATTTTGCACTTAATATGAATAATCTGAATATTGACTAATTTTATAATTTTTTTCACAACAATTTGGCATTGCCAAGCAAGGAATAACCTGTAAATCTTCACATGAGTAGGGCCAGTCATATTGGTGCCACTTTTGAAGGGAAAGGATAACGGGAAAGCGCTCACCACCATTATGTATTCTCTATGACAGACACACTTTACGTGTAACCATCCTGAAAATAGTGTGAATGGCTCTGACATGCGCAAAATCACAATGACTGCTCACACTGAACATTTGTGTACACACATTATTAACTAATATTTCAACATAAACTGAAAAATCATTACACATTTAAGAAAATGTTGCTGTTATTTTCAATTTATTAATCAAATATAATAAAATCTCGTTACAATGAAACTATGGGGAACACTGATAAAATTCGCTATGCTGAAAAATTCGTTAAAAGGAATATTACTTACCCATCATACGTAGTATAGGGTAAGTCGTGTAATCGTTTTAAAAATAAATTTTTTTTTGACGGATTTACACGTTTCAGACACCGGAGATTCCGGAAAACATCTTTTTAGAAAAAAAAAATTGTCCGTCCGTCTGTATGTCTGTGTGTCTGTAATCGCTCTATCTCCCGAACAAATTGAGATAGAGACTTGAAATTCGGTGTGTACTTAGGAAGTAGTAATAGAAAGAAGTCTATTTAATATCAGTAACCTCGATTAATCGGAACTATTTTTTCGGACTCTTGAAATATTCGTTCTGATAAAACGTATACAAAAATTTTCGAAATTGTTTATTTTAAGGAGTGAATGTAAAAGACAATAAAAATACATAAATTTTGCATCGTGAATGAACTCGATCGGATAATTAGTTGCCGAGATATTTGTAATTCTATTTTTCACACTCTTCGATTTTTCATGACCCTGTATTTCATTCAAATTTCAATTCAAAGATATATTTTAATTGGAAATGAGACACTTAATCTGACGCAGTAAACTGTTAGTTAATAGGATTATAATCTTTCAAGTTATAAGGATGTTTCTTTTACGCAATTCGGTACTACTCGATTATCCCGCCAACCAAAAAACTATCGCCAAACTATAAGATTAAATGCCAATAATGGATTATCGTAAATGCCAAGCATTTAATGCCTCTCCATACCTATAAGGGGTGTTACCATGGGAGGGACACTGTTCTGTCGCCAACTTGGCGGTATATCGCCAAATTTGGCGGCCAAAATGATTCGCCAAATTGGCGGTATCTCTAATATTTCGCCAAATTCCCACAGATTTCCATTGTAAACCAATAGCGTTTACTTGCTTACAGAAAATCAACAAATTGAGATGTTTTAATGCAACAAAAAGTAATATTAGCTTAAGGGTTTATATTAATTATATTTAAGGAAGTCCAAATGAATTAAATTATGAATAAAAGTAACATGGTACAATGCTTAGCAAATATCACATGTTTTATTTTCATATTTTATATTATCTATATCCATGATGGGTAAATATTATGGTGGCCCCCAACGACTAGTTTTTATAATGAAATAGTATAATAGGATTTTCTTTAACAATCCACATAATATTCGTTAAACTGAATAAATCGTTTAAGCAGCGTTCGTTGTAACGATATTCTACTGTATCACGACGTAAAATCGCTCACGTCATATCAAAACATTCTATATACAGCGTCAAATGTACTGAATATTCTAATAAGCAATAAATATAAAACGCATCGCCATACAGTGTTATTATTACGATTAAGTTTTGAAACCAAAAATAATTCATTACATATGCACCTTTTAAATGAATTAGCAAATGGAAAATTAATAGTAAACTATTCTTAAAATCATTAAGTTGATTTCTTCTTACTTTCCATAGGCTGCATTTTGTCACTCTTGGGATTATAATTCATTTACAAATGGCTGCCCCACCCAAACGTTACTGCAATGCTGAAGTTATTTCTTGAATTGAATGAGTTTGAGATTTTAAAAGAAAACAGAGAAATTCGGGAGAAGAATTATCATAATTACTTTTCGTGAAATATTAAATCGAAATTTTAGCAAATAAAAGAATGATACCATTTTAAAATATTAAACGATATTTTAAACTGAGGAAGTATAATTTGAAATAACAAAGTTTATTTAGTTTTATTGTGAAATATATATATATATATCTTAGATGTGAATTTGTATACGATTATACACTTCATATTAAATTTAGGAAAACGATGGATTATTAATATGTTGCATAGATATCGATATCCGTTTCTGCATATATGTTGTGTGTTTTATTGTAAAAAAAAAAAAAAAAAATGTGTATATTTATATTTGTAAAGATTTATCGCAATTATTCTTGGAAATCGCTAACTTAAAATTTAATACAGTAGAACCCCTTTTATCCGAAACTCTTTTAACCGAAACCCATTTTTAAAGCTTTTTTTTTTTTTTTTTTTTTTTTTTTTTTTTTGCACATTTTTCATCACATTCCTTGTGTGCACAATCCATTTTGAAAGCTTTTTTTTTTCTTTTTTTGTTTAAACTATCATATCCTTTGTGCTCAAGCAGTCCTCCCGAACTACGAGTAAATATAAATATTTTCGATACCCTTTCCTAGAATTCTTTTGAATTTAAATTGAGCTCCCGTAAGCTGTGGTGTGGAATATAGAAAACGAACAAATTAGCAATTCTGAAGCTTTTGAAAGTTTTGCAAAGGGTTTGGCATGGCTCTAGCAGCAGAAAGACTGTCATACTGGTCAACCAATAATATTTAAAAACTCCGTAATAGAGCTTCAAAGCAAAGGCAATCGAAACTGCAACAAACAAAACATTTTTTCAAACCCTTGTGATGTATGGAAAATGTACTTAATTTAAAATTTAAAACTCAGGTAATTTATTCTTGTTTCTATATTGCTATTGCTTTATTTTTATGAAGCACTTTTTACCATAATAAGAAATATTGCATATGTTTCTCCTTAATATTAAAATTGAAGCATTCTCGATTATCCGAAAATTTCGATTTTCTGAAAGATGGTCGATCCCAATTAGTACTTCGGATAATCGAAGTTCTGCTGCACAAAATAACATTGATATTCTTTTACTTTTTATCCCCAAAAATAAATAAATAAATAAATAAATAAATAAAGCGTTTAATAATATACTTTTAAAAAGTCACGGAAAAAATATAAAAAACTTATAGATAATACAAATGTTTATTTCTTTTTAAGATATTTTCTCTTAATTGATAGGAAGCGGATCAAAATACATATAATAGCAAGTAGTGCAGTAATCACGGAGATGTTTCTTCGAGACCTTACTTGACTGAAAAAACGTAAGACTTTACGTAGAATTATTTTATAGGAAACTTTCATTATTTGGTTAAACATTTGTTTAATATTTAATTTAAAGGACAAGCTTACACATACAAAAGTTTCGGTCGTTGTTGAATTCAGACACTTTTCTCCGGGAGGGATTTCTGCGACTCTGAAGGGGGATTATAGAATTCCGGGGGGGGGGAATTGCACTTTTTGAAATTTGAAAACAACACAAAATATTAAATCTTCCGGGGGACATCTCATTGCTCCGCGAGGGGGATGCCTCCCGGGCCACCCCTTAAATTCAACACTGGTTTTGGTGATTTGTAGATTTTTAGATGACACCGTGAAAGGCAAGATCAGTGGAAGAAACTTATTTCAAGGATTCATTTCAGCTCTGTAGTATCAAAGAACTAGTTTCTGCAAAATGTTTCGAATTCAATGTGTTCTCAACAATGAGATCACTGTATATATTTGAGAGAGAGAGAGAAATTCAGAGTTAGACGGAATGGAGTAGGGAACTTATAAATTTTATGAAGTTTATGCTTATTATAGCAAATGTGCAGTCTCAGTTCATAGAAACTGTTCATTAAAGATAAACTTCATCCTCTGAGAAGACTGAAACATCATTCATGACATCTATATGAATTGAAAACACAGTTTGTAACATGGCTATTTTCTATCATTTTGATGCAGTTTATTATTCGGTTGCGTGTTTGAAAGAAGTATCTAGTTTATAAATATTGGAAAGTTGATTTTTATATTGGAAAAAGGGTCTATGTGGAACGATTGATGATTATCCAGTGATAAAAATTGCAATTTTATAATATGCTATTTTGTTTACTTTAAATAGAAAAATAAAAGAATAGACTAAGAATGATATTATTACTTTCCTTACACCTCGTGCAATGCTCAGTGTGAAGACAAAAGTGGAAGGTTATTAAGATATAAAGAAGATCCTGTATTGCACTAGGTGCTCAAGACATCGCTAATCAATGATATTAATAGTATTTTCCCCATTTCTGTAACATTTTAAACTTGTAACATGATTCATTATTCATTTATATTTTTTCTAGTACGTCTAACACTCACTCCTTTTTTTTAAACTCATATAACATGCCATGATGAAAGCATAATTTTTCATTTTCCGTTTTGAATATTAATTTGAAAAACTTTTTAACGTTATGTTCACTTACGACACATGCAGATAAATGTAAATTAATAATATTGTTATAAAAGAAATATTGGTACAGTTAAAATTGAAAATTTCTTCCATCTATTAAATAGGACATGAACTTTTGCGATAGCCCAATATAAGGCATTCAAAATCACACTGAATCAAGGCCAGTTTTTCGTTCAACCAAGTTTGAGATTATTTCTTCTTCTATAGACAATAATTTATTCGGTATGTTATCAAATGAAGTTCTAGGTGGAATATGTGAGCAGCAAATGGCGCTATTTTTTTATAATTCTGAAGGAAATGGAATAAATAAGTTCCATATATCTCTCTGGGTAATATTGTATGAATTTGATCCACTTTCATTCAAAATGCTTCCTGTATGGAAATCAATATGATAATTCTTCGTCTAATAGCAACTTAAGATGTTAGAAAAAGATTTACTACGTAATGTAAATATATTTACGTACGCCTACATACATATAGTATCATTTGAGAGACGATAAATTGAAAAAGCATAAGGTAATGTTTATTGCTTGTATAATTTTATATTTTGAATTATTAATGTCGTTTTTTAAATAAAAAAAATGACGCATTTATTACTCCTAATCTAATATAGAGAAAAGTTCACGTATACATAATTAATTTATGTATCAAGGATTCACTCATTTATTCCTTATACCAAAATCATTTTCTGTCAATATTTTCCATTAGTTTCATTAATAATAAAATTTATTTGTACGTCTGTTTCTCTGTAAACCCAATTATAGTAGAAATATGAGATGCTTATTTGCAAACAGAATCATATTGTTAATAATAACTTTCTGCATATAAATAACGATTTCAAACAATGTTCGCAGGCTTGCCTCTTACTAAATGCACATATAAATTTTGATTAAAATTATGGAAAATAGAAGATTTTGAAGATAGTGAGGATGCTTGAATACATGAAGAAATTTAAAATACACTGTATATTTAAATTACAAGAATATATAGATTAATTTTGACTTCTGGAATGAATTTACTGTGTGTAGTTTACTAAACATTGTGCATAATAATGTACATATAAATGCATATACAACTTATTAAAACTACAATTTGATTGTATTGCTGTTTCTTTCGAGAAATATAAGCACAAGGAAGCTCTAATAATTGTAAGAGATCAAACTTTGATCTAGTGAATTTACTATAGAAAATTAGTTATTCTAAACAAAATTAAATTACTTGTTGTTGTTCAAAAAGGGCTGTATTTTTATCACTTTAAAAAGAAAAACTCTTAAGAGCTTTAAAAATTTCATTTATGTGAAGTAAAATGTTTGCAAAATCTTATAGAGTTGGCCAAAAAATTCGGACAACATTTATACTGCTATATTTAAATTATAACTGTATTTGATGTAATTTATTCCATATTTAGAAAATGAAAGTCTCTTAAAAATCTTTATTATGTCAAACATTAGTCAAACAATTACATGTTTTTTTTTTTTTTTTTTTTTTTTTTTTTTAAACTACATTTGTGTGAAAGAAAGCTAGAAACATATCTGGAAAAATATATCTAATATTTTTTTTTTTTAACGAGCCATTTTTTTTAATGAATTTTATCATTTTAGGTGTCTGACATTTGAAATGTTTATCCATGATATTTTGATGGTCGTTTTCGTTATTCCCAAAACACTAGCCTTTGTATAAATATCTCTCACTAACATTTCCCAACTATTTTCTATTAGAATTAGCTTAAAGCTCTATGATGACCAGCCCATCAATGAGTCACAAATTGCTTTAAACTGTGATTCTCGTTATAATGAGATATGGATTGGGGCATTATATTGACAAAAGATACATTTTTATAATGTAAAAAAAAATCTTACCGCTTTGAATTTCCAAAACGAATACATTCATAGCCCTTATAATTTGTTTTATTATTTAAAAACTTCACTGGAGTTATCTTCTTACATTCAAATCTCCTCATATCGGTTTATTCGTCCTATTTAAGTTCAATTTCATAAAATGCATGTGGCATGAGGATTGTGAAGACATTTGTTTTTGGTATGAAAGATACGTACTTTTTACGTACGGATGAGGAAGTGTGTTTGTTTTCTAAAGGTTTTGCATATAAAGAAAAAAACTCCATTAGCATTTTTAACTGGTAAAATAAATTGTGAAGCATATGGTGATAGTCTTCCTAATAATTTAGTTCTAGAAATTTCTTTCATATCCCAGAATCTCCATCCATATGTTCAGACAAATAAATTTTTCAACAGTATAATGCCCCAATTCATACATCATCTTCATCATCATCATCATCAAAATAATGGTTAAAAGCAAATACGATGTCATTTCCGAACTGGCCATCACAAAGCTCTTATATAAATCCGGTGGAAAACTTGTGGGGACTATTGGTGAAAGATATGTACAGAAAAGGCAAGTTTTATGCCAGTAAAAGAAAAGGTGGAAATTGCACGTCAAACGTGGCAAATGAGATGCGTTCGTACTATAACTAGTTTTATATATATTTTGTGCACCGCATACTGTACTGAATGTATATTTTAGTGCACGTCATAAGTGCATATAAATTTCATTCTTTTCGAGGAGCTGTAACATCATTAAAATGCACTTGAAATATTTCCCCCCCATTGGCCGTAATATAACGGAAAACATTTGACTGTCCCTATAATTAAACTATACATCCGATTTTCACGAAATTGTAAATGACTCGACAAAATTTTGCAACAATTATATACTTAAGTTTTCAAGCCATTCGGTTCGGTAGTTTTTGCTCTGTTATATGCGGACAGACGGAGAGACAGACAGACAGACAGACGGACCGAACGACGACTATAGGTGCTACGTATTTACATAATTACGGACGCACCTAATAACCAGAATCAGCTATCAAATTACCCCGCATAAAAATCCAACTATCGGGCATTTAGAATGATAAAAGTGACTAAAAATACTGGTAAGTGTTTAAGTATTTCTTTAGTTTAATAGAATTCTACGCACTCCTTATCTCCTTCCTATATAAATCTTATTAACCCGGCAAAATCGCGGTCCGGTCTTTTCAATTATCGTCTTCTATCTCCCCTTATAAATACAATAGTGAGTTTTCCTGTATAAGATCTGAAATGTTTCTACTCTATCATAGTAAAGAAGGTGTAGAACACAGAACTGTAAGTTAAAGTAGGTATCAATTATTAAGTGAATTTTTAATCATGGAGAACATAGAGTGAATTCGTTCTTCGTCACTCCCCTCACCTCTTTACACACATACACACATTAAAAATAATACGTACTGTGAAAATCCTGCGTTTTATCATACTGCTACTCCGTAAAGAAATAAAATAATTTTTAATACAAAAACGTAACTGACAAAGGAAGAAAACTCAGTTTCAATACAAATAAAAAAGAGAAGATACCTCGGTTTCTTCAATTGAACTTATTGTTCCTCCTATGCATGCTATTTGAGGTTCTGTCAAACCGTAAAACGAATGAAAGACTTTTGGAAGATTGATTTGGCAATGAATAAGCCAAGATGGAGGTGGATGTGAAAGTTGTTACGGAACTAGGTGATAGCATTTCTCAATGAATTCTCGGATATGTTGTGTATAACACAACAATTCAAATACTGAACAAAGCAACAATAGGTAAATGAGGAATGCAGCATTAAAATTAATTAAAATTATGCAAATTGTGAAAATTATCTCCATTTACATCCAAACACTGTTGAGCGAGTTGCGATATGTTTTGGAATGTAATTCATATTACATACGGTGTCACTAACGGAATTGCTAAATTTTGAAAGCACTTTTCATAATGTCTTTGCATTTTACACAAATCATGATATGTCTGTTGAAGAGTATAAAACACATTCGTTTAATTTAAAGTTATGTTCAAAAATCCAGGATACAATTCGGGAGAGACACTTATTATTTATCAATGAAAAAACACCTTACGACACTTGTTTCTTATAAAAAAATGTTTTTTTGCAGTGTGTCTTATCTCCAAGTTTGTATGTGGAATCTCAACAAACCCTGTATATAGTTCTGAAATATGTTTCGGTGTTTGGCAGAATATTGCTCCAGGATCTAACCGAATTTAGCGAAATATATTGCGTTCATAAAGTACAATAAAAAATGCGTCTTTAATATTTTTATAAATAGAATATGTGTTATTGTACCCAGCAAACACACACCTTTCGGCACACGATCGGACCGCAGCCGGCAATGTCGGTTCAGTATCGGCATCAGCACAGTGATTTCGGTGAAGTGTCGGCAGCATGTCGACAACTGATACTTAAGAATCTTCTTTTTTGACTGCCAGTTACTGTAATCGGTCCCCTTATGGTTGTATATCGGCGAACGGCTTACACCAGCAAGTGACGCAGGACCTCTCTAGCAAATGTACTCTTTAGCTTATTATAGCATGTTTGTTCCTTTTATTGCTTTTTATAACCATGAAACTGGTTTAATATTTTAACTCTATATTTTCATATATTTTCTTCTATATTTCTTTTTTAATTCTATATTTTAAATATATTTTCTGAAAATTTGTTTAAAACATCAATTTTTCAGAATGTTTTCATTAAAATGCATTACTTTTTGAAGAAATCCGAACTAATTTTACAGTATTTGAAATTGAATTAGACTATTCGAATATTCAGAGCATGTATGTGGTGGATCAGAGTTACTTCAATATAGTCTTAAAACACCGTCTTTGAATTTTAAAAGATGCCTTAACTATTCGAGATAAGATAAATTCGACCCTTGGAAACGAAATACGAATCAGGTGATATTAGTTTATGTTCACAATTGTTGCTGCATTCGGATAGGTTTCATACCAGATGAAAATAACATATATACCAAATTCTTTTGATTAGCTTTCATTTATATGTACCCAAACATATACGCGGTTATTACAGACACTCACATATATATATATGTATAAATATATGTATTATGCGTATTATCAATCCTTTTAAACGACTTTTTCCCAGTTTGTTCTATATAAAAGAAAAAGTAAATTACCTATATTTTCCAAAACGTATTTCGTCTGATGTTCGCAAGTTTATGACTTTTGTTTAAAATGATTATGAGATGCATCTCTTATCCCTTCTAGAAAATATGTTAGATATAAAAATATCCGGTTGAGATTCATCGTGTCCCTTTTTTATTAAACTCCCTGTTAGCTGCATATTCTTGTGTGGTACGTGTCACCCATAAACAATTAAAATTCTACCATATATCTTAAAAATTGCAAACTTCTATATTGCAAACTTATTTGTTTATATGCATGTTTTTTGAATCAATATCAAACCATTCTTTCACTACACAATTGTTTAAAAAATTTTTTTGTTCTTATAGAAAGTGTATTTATAGCAGGAATAAAGTTATTTTTTAATGTATTTTCGGAATAAAAACTTGAACGGTAACAAGAATGAAATGACCTTATGAATTCAAAAAGAAAGGAGAAAGCATGATTAGTGAATTAGCTGCCTTATTATCGGATTTTATTTACGCAGGGGAGTGGTTGAAATAATGAATGTTAATTTTTAATGACATTATTTATAAGGTAAGATTTCATTAGATTTTTTATTTATTTATTTATTTATTTATTTATTATTTTTTTTATTTTATTTTTTATTTTTTTTATTTTTTTTTTTTAAGTGTTCAAAAGTAAATGCCTCAAAACTTTAAAGTTGAAAAAATGTTTTTTAGATTGTTATTTTAAATTGATTTATAAACACAAATAGTACTTTTTTTCTTAAAATATTTATAACGATCTTACTAAACCAGCGTAAAAAAATCATAATGATGCATGCATATTGAACGAAATATGGGTTTTAAAAGAATAGTTTGAATTTCCAACTTCTTAGTTGTTGCAGAAGTTCCGGTACCTTTAAACTGACAGTAGTAAGCATGTCCGGTAGCGAGATTTAAGATCAAGAATCGAGCTGACTAAATTGAAGATGACTAAAGAAGACTGGGGACGAAGGATTGCGCAAAGAAAAACAACAACAGCGATTTATATTCTTCTTGTGGAGATTTTTGGAACTAATTTTTTGCTCAATTTTTTCTCAGCCATCTTCATTAAGAATACTACAAAATTTGACCATATTCCCGCATTTAGATCGCGTTACAGAACATTTGATTTTATTTATACAGGACATTTAATTTTATTTATGGTCTTGTAACGTCGATAATTTTTATATACAAAAGCATTCAATATATGGAACGTATCTAATGAACCATTATTTTAACAAATAAATTAATAGTGGGAAATGAGATATACTTTTATCTTGATTCATCTGAAAGTTTAATATAATGATCCAAAAGTATATTATTTACTTGCAAAAAATTTTATCATTTAATTCCTTTTGTTTCCTAATTAATATATACATTTTAAAAAATTCAGTAATATATATTTTTTCATAATACAACGGAAATACAGCAATGGTTTTCGTGATAAAATTATTTTTATGATAATTGACACAGCCTTTTTCCGACAATTGAAAGCAAGAAGCAATCTTACCGCCTTAAGAAAAATGAACAGGAAAATCTGACAAATGCAAAAGATGGGAACAGTGATAACACGTGCATAGAAAAAATGCAATGTTACTATCTTGAAAGCCAGATGTACCGAGTTCATGTCTGCAAAACATAATTATATAATATATACTGCATAAATATAACTTTAATTAAAAAAAAAATAGAAATTTTAATATTTTCTTCCGATGTTCTCATTTCGATTGGAGGTTAGCACTTTCAATATGAAATTATTCTACTCATATAAAGAAGCGACTACGAACAGGAGTGACGCATGGGTTCAGTATGAACTTGATACGCAACATTATCTGAAAGAAGCTTACTGACTATTATTTTCCTTTTAAAAATGTAAAAATATATTGCATACATTTCGGATTATTTTCTATATTGTTGTTTACATAAAATGCTTTACGGTATAAATGAACCACTTTTATTAAACAATATGAGAGGGAAGAGAGAACTTCTTAAAACATCATAAAAATTTTAATAAATGCGTAAAGCTTTCTGAAAGAATTAGTCTTTCTTCATCAGGCGCAGAGAACACGTCCTACAACGTTGAAAACAGCATCAATACCGACAGAGAATAGGTAAGAGAAGGGGGAAAGCTAAGAACCAGCCAATAAGAAAGAATTATTAGGAAACAGTCATTAGGAAAGCAAAAGGCATCAACCAATCACAAAAGAGCATTACCCAAAGAGAAGGACACGGATCAGCAGGGATGATAAGGAGGGTAATAATTAATCGAAGCAATTGTCAGAAAAATTACAATTAATAGATTATTAAAATTAATAGAACAAGAGAATATTAAAGCAATTTAATAAAAATGACAAAATACATATAAATAAAACAATACATAAAGAAAGTTATATATATATGTATAAAAAAGAAAAAATATATTTTTTAATACCAAAACTAATATTAAGTAATTTAACAATATAAAAAATTAAGTGGAGGTTTAAACAAGTTCTTCCAAGCAGAAGAGTGCGTAGTAGAATCAGATTTTTCATTAACAATAACTTCTAGATTAAGATAAATGGCTAAATTTTCGAGAAACTCCAATTCAGAGGTGCTATTGGCATTAAACATAATTTTTGCAATTGAAAATTAAAACTATGGCCAGCTTCCCAAGAATGTTTGGCAACAGAAGATTTAGAAATTACTTGATTGTTAACGTAACGAAGGTGCTCTTTTAAGCAGATTTCAAGATTTCTTTTAGTTTGGCCAATATAAGAAAGATGACAGTCATTACGAGAGACATTACAGATTCGCCATTTACGAAAATGAGGAACTGCAGATTTTGTGGAGCGGAATTGGCATTTATTGACAGGTTTAAAAATAACATTAAAGTTAAAACGTTTTTAAAAGTATAAAGGAGGATAAAAAGGTAAAATAATGAAATTATCAGGTTTGGTTTTCTCAGATTTAAAAAGAGAAAAATTGCTGGAGGGTCTATTAAATTTCTTCGTATATATTTTTCTTTGAAAGTTGTGAAAGTAAAATCTTATAACAAAAGAACTACTGATCCAAATGACCTGAAATTTCACCAGTATGCTCCCAAAGCAATGGGAATTTTTTTTAGCGTGGTTAAAAAAAAAAAATTAAAATCGCACCGACAGATGGCGCTGTATATGCAGTAAAGTCGGGAGACGAGCTTGCACACGACACACGCACAGTGACGATAAAAACGTGAAGCACGCACACCTTGTGTTCATTATTCTGATCTGAATCACGACGATTTCTGGATCTGGGAATACCTAAAGAATACTGTGTATTGTGGTGATGTTACTGAAGGCACGCATTGCGCACTAGATGCACAGCATCCAGCCGGAAATTCTCTGCTTTGTTGTGGAACATGCGGTTTCAAGTTTCCAACTCGTAGCTGAAAACGGTGGACAGCAGAATGAAAATCTCTTGCGTTAGTCGTGCAGTTCCGTGTGAATTCTTTGATCCATATTTTTATTTCGTTCTGTTTCTGCGAATGTTTTCGCAGTAACTTTCCTTAATTACTGCATTCTGTGTGTTTTTGATATGCGTAATGAAATTTTCTTTTTCTCGAAGCAGCGTCCATTATTTTCCTCCCACTGACGATATTTTGTCGGTGCGATTTTAAGTATTTTTTAACCACGCCGAAAAAATTCCCATTGCTTTGGGAGCATACTGGTGAAATTTGAGCTCATTTGGATCAGTGGTTGTTTTGTTACAGGATTTTATTTTCATAACTTTAAAAAAAATCACCCTGTATATAACTTTTTTATGTTGAGAAGTGATAGAATGGTCTTTCGTCCGTTGCATTATGCGTTTATTTTGACAAATTAACGCACGTTAAGTCAACCGTGGCTGCTCCTACCGAAGCTCTTTTCTTTTTTACGTTTCCACTTTGTTTTCTTAGCAAGATTTTTAGTGATCAAAGTTGGATTTAGTTCTGTGTACGATATTTTCAAGAAGGATAAACGAAAAAAAAGTAAGTTTTAATAAGTCATATAAAGTTTAAGGGGAACAGATGTATTATCCCTCCATCCGCCGTCTTGGATTTTTTTGGGGCGTGAATTAAAAACTGTTTTTAAATTAATAGTTATAATTATTATATTCCAGTTTTTTTAATATTATATTAATCTATCAACAATATTTAACCATTGGCGACATTTACTGCTTGGCGGAAAAAGAGTTTTCACGCAAGAAAAAAATCCAAGATGGCGGATGGAGGGATAATAACACATCTAAGCCGTTTAAGGAATATGTAAACATATTGGTGTTAGCAAAATAAGCTTATTAAGCCAGCTATTGGGGTTGGCCACTACTGAGGCTGTTTCTTCATGATTGCAGTAGTGATGGCCCACACTTACTTTTATATTTTATAGCTACGTGTTGTCATTAATTAAAGTTTTTAATACATATATTTCTTTCAAAAATTTAAACCAAGTGTTTGATCACAAATTTATATTAGCCGATTCCTCGTGTTTATGTCCACTTTACTCTATAATTTTTAAACTCGCGACATTCCTCTGTAACTGGGATAATTGACTACTCTTTTAGGCTAGAATCTACACCCTAACTGCCTAACTTTGGTATCGCAACTAGCATCTATAGCCAGCGATGAATATTTAAAATTTAGATTTCAGTTTTCTAGAGTGCAAGGTAGTTCAGTGGTATGACATTTGCGACCGGGCTTTGTATCTAGTGAGCCAAAATCTTGAAAAAAAGAAACTTTGTATTTTTCAGTATGTTTAATCAACTTATAAAAAATAATTCAAAACAATTTAAACTTTAAATATTTTTAAATATTATTTTTATACTAATATTTAATGAAGAAACGTTTGTTTGTAAGGGTTAATCTATGAAACCCATTTCAAAAGTAAAGTTGGTAAAATGATGGTGACAGCCTATAGTACTTCACAATAGGCTATATTTTATGTTGGTATCATAATCTACATAACGGAATGCAGGAGCAAAATCTTTCTAAAATGCATATTTTTGTGATTTTGACGGGTACAAAAATTAGAAATTTAACTTGATGGTAACTTGCAAGATATAAAAACTCTCTAAAACATTAAATATTCGAAACGAATTTAAGCGCGCAGAAACCGTTTTCTATAGCTATACGATTTCTATACAATTGTTAAGGATATAAAATTTGAACTTGACATGGCTGATATTTTTAAATCGCAAATGTACGAGCAAAATAGTTTTTTTTAAGGTGCTGAAATAGTTCTAAAATTCCGAGTTTCGTGAAACTGAAGTGGCTAGAAACTTGACATGTGTTACGGTGGTTAAGATGCAAATGCTCGTCAAGAACGTTTCCTATTAGCCACCGGTCCGGTATGCTATTTCTTTCTCCCAGCTTATTTTGTGTTCAAAAAATAACGTTAGCTTACCAAGGCTAGCTGTAAAACAAATCATTACGATTAAATACTCTTTAGCAATTTTTTAAACTTCTAAGCATCGCACACTTTCAGTTCTTATACCGTCGTATTGAAAAAAAAAGTTCTTTTAAATGCATTTTGTTTGAAAACTGTATCTCTATTTGTTTTTGAAATATTTTTTTTTTGTAGTTTTTGAAGCCATTTGCTTAATATTGGCAACGGCATTTTATCCATTTCTGTAGAAAGCAAATGAAAAATAGTTTTAAAACAGTAATTATATATTTTTGTTGCCATTTTCTCATAACAACCGAAAGAAAATGTAATTAAAATACATGCTATTTAAAAAAAAATATAAACGAATGATTTCTGTTAAAACAATGGAGCTATTATATACTATATTTAATTGTAAGTATCTATGAATCATTAGATAACCGTTTTTTTTTTTTCGATTTTATTGAATGACGATATCTTTTTGCTGCATTTGTGCATTATTTCGCGATAGTGATGTACTATGCATGCTTTACTGTCGGTCTGTGAAATTCTTAAGCGGATGCGAATGACGTCATTTTACATAAAATAAAACGTGTGCTTTAAGTCTTAAAATTTAAATATGTTTTGCACTGCAGTAGAGTCCCGCTTAACCGAGTTATTTTCTTCTGATGGACTGGTGGCTTCTATTATTATGAAACAGACATTATAAATGAAGTGTTAGGTGAAGATGAAAGAACAGCCTTAAAAAACAATTATGGCCATTTCTTCCCCCCATTCTGACCAGAAAACTTTTTAAGACTGCTCTTTCATCTTCACCTAACACTTTATTTATAATGGCTGTTTCATAATAATAGAAGCCATCAGTCCATCAGAAGAAAATGAAGTAATGGAAATGCCGGAGGCGACACTGAATTCTGATAAAGTAGAATTCCTGTTCTCTAGTTTTTTTTTTTTTTTTTTTTTTTTTTTTGAAAAGACCAAATGAGCAGCAAATGTTCTAAATTAAGTTTTCTATGGTCTTGTTTAGGACATAAACTTGAAATTTGACGTGGCAGTTACATTTAAGACATACATTCTGGCACAAAACTGTTTTTAAAAAATCGTAATTTAAAAAGGCGCTGGAGAAAACAAAGTTTTAAAGTTTCAATTCGTTTGATATTGTTGGGGCTAGAAACTAAAGATTCTCATGATGGTTATTTATAAGATATAAATGCTCATTAAGAACGGTTTCTAAAATATATCGAAATTTAAAAGGCTTAAATGAGCTCAAAACATACTCTAAATTACGAATTACTAGTAACTGTTTAGAGAAATTGAAATTTTGATTTGCACATTACTTTTACTATGTACACGCTAGTGTATAGTTATCTAATACCTAATTCGGGCCCTGGGGTGACGCAATTCTATTATTTTTTTTCTTTAGCATCAATCTAAGCAATCAATAAAATTTTAATTCTGCGATTCTGCTGTATTAGTGCAGCTATCTCTTTTTTTATTTTAGGATAGAGATAATGGCTCCAAAGAAATTGAGTAAAGAACAGGAAAATCGAGTTGAGAACGTATTTGATGCTGTTAAACATGGAATGTTTGTAAGAATTGCAGTATCTTGGTTTGAAATACCAAGGCCTACATTGAGGCAAAGATTGAGTGGAAAAAAAAACACAAAGAGGACCTCCTCCCTAAAATTTCAAAACCGAAAATAAATTCACTTAAAGAATTGGATTATTGGCAAAGAAAGGATTCCTCAGACGCAAGTGAGATGTTATAGAGAGCGTCAAGTAATTTTTAAAGGTACGACCCGAAGTAAAAACAAGTTTTACGAAAAATAAGAGTTTAATAATTTTGTTTATATTTTTAGTTTTTGAATGTTTTACACGTTAACAGAAGCTATTATTATGAATGAAGCTCTTATTACGTTTTATGAATGGATAGGAAATGCTTCGCCCTTTTTCTAGCAAAGAATGATGTTAAACTGGTTAAACTGGTAACTTTATTTGAGGATGGGCAAAACACGCATCTTACGCGTGAAACCAGTGAACATTGCAAATCTCTACAGGTAATTTTGATAGCTTTATACCCAAATGCAACCCATATACTTCAGCCTTGTGATGTAGCTGCTTTTAGTCCGCTGAAAGCTCAGTGGAACAAGGCCCTTCTTCGCTGGCGCAAAAATCATCCACATGGAGCTGTCACTAAATTGCACATCGCTCAAATCCTGAAAATCGCGCTAGAAAACAACATGACGATGACAATAAAAAATGGTTTCAGGGCAAAAGGACTTTATCCTTTCAGTGCAGACGCTGTAGATTATTCAAAGTGCAAGGGTCACATCAATGATGTGATCAATGATATGATGATGGTGGGTGATGTTTCAACTGAAACTGCTTGTAATGAGGCTCCAAACACTACACTGATAAGTATATCGATTGAGGACTTCTATCAAGTCGTCGGTGAGAATGTAATGAAAAAGACGAAAATACTCAACAACCACCAAGTGAAGAATCGGAAACTTTACGCCGTTTGTATAATATTTCGGAGAAATAAAACAAAATATTCAAACCAGGCTTACTGAAACAGCACCGGATCCAGCTGAAGAAGAATTTTCAGACAAAGTAAACATCATGGAACCTAAGCCAAGTACGAGCTTCAGTAACAGCAACACCTACGAAAAAATCCTATGGAACTCAGAATTGTGCAGCAGGAGCCGAAGAGTTTTGACGAAGACAGTTTTTCAGAGCCAGAAAATAAAGACAATACTATACTTCCGCAGCTGAATACCGCTCTCAACGGTTAAAACAAATCCATGAATGGCCAAACAATCCAGAAAGGAAAGGGAAGATGAGATCGCAGAGGATGCCTTTCATCCTAACATAGCAAAGATGGAACGAGCTGCAAAAAGACGAGGTATGGAAAAAGAAGAAAAATTACAACAAAAAGAAGTAACACGAGAGAAAGAGCTCTAAAACGAAAAAAAAAAAAAACAGAAGCTGAGATGGCCAATAAAAAGATAAGATGACCAACAAAGAAGCCACCAAAATATCAGGGCCAAATCCTGCAAAAATAATCAGAAAAAGAAGAATCGACTTCGATAGGCCATCACTAATACAGTGATGGGCCATTACGGAAGCAAAGCGGGCCATTACTGATGTTTTTGTACTTTTTAATAAAACAAATCTTGTAAAGGAATAAATTTACATTTTGCTGATTTTCTTGACACGAAAGTCTTCTTCCGTCCTTTCTTGTTATATTTTGATCATCGGCATGAAACGAATTCACACAACATAGTAATTATCAGCTAAAAGCCGAAACATTTACCCTTAATCTAGCCATCACTGGTTATTTTACCCTATTATTTTATTTATTTGTATTTTGTCTTTTTTATTACATTGCTTCAATATTCTCCTGTTCTATTAATTGTACTAATCTATTAATTGTAATTTTTCTGATAATTGCTTCTATTGATTATTGCCGTTCTTATCATCCCTGCAGGTCTGTGTTCTTCTCTTTGGCTGATGGCTTCTGCCTTCCAACTCGCTGTTTCCTACTCATGTTCCTTATTGGCTGTTTATTTAGCTTTTCCCCTTCTCTTACCTGTTCTTTGTTAGTCTTGCTGCTGTTTTCAAAGTAGTTTGACGAATTTTCTGCGCCTAATGAAGAAACAGAAGTTCTTTCGAAAAGTTTTACGCAATTGTTAAAATTCTTATTGTGTTTTAAGAATTGCTCTCTTTCCTATCATTAGACACCAACTTATTTAATTATTTAAAGAACATGAGGTCAGTATGTTTTTAAGAATAAATCTGAATTAAAAATCCTTTTGTATTGTCCGAAGAAGAGGTGTATCCAAAATGATAAATCGCGAAACCACAATCCTCCTATTGCAAATTTTATGCACTGCCAATTTACCTGTTGCTTACAAAGCAAAAAACGTGAAAATGTATTATGAAATTAGTAAAATTTACACCACACGCCCTAGATATATTATCTAAAATACATCTAATGTACTATAACGGTACACTGTAAAAAAAATTCCGCAACGTTCCTGGGAAAAAATGGGCAGCTGAGTTGCCCATTATTTCCAAGAAACATTTCTTGAAAATGACTGGGACTTTACTGTATATGTTAAAAACTTTCTACAGAAATGCCAGTAAGTTTCCTGCGAAATACCAGGAATATTTCTGTTGACAGCAAAACATTACTGACATTTCACAGCATGCGGGATCAGCAGACGATTTTTACATTTCCAGTTGACAATTTTCTCTTTATTATCATTATTTGTTAGAATGAAAAAATATTTTGAAATTGACATCAAAATTATTATTTATAATTTACACGAAAAAATAAATTTTCAGTTAAAATTCAATAAAGTAAATATATATATGATATATTGTTTCTGAACTTTGCTTAAAATATAAAAATATATAAATGTAAATAATAATTAGAAAAAAATCTAGACATAAAATATTTTGGATTTTCGTCAGTAATTATGTTAGTTTACAAGTTAGATAAAATGCATATAAATTTTCATGAAAAAAAAAAACCTAAACGTAATTGTATATTTTTTCCAAAAAAAAAAAAAAAAAAAAAAAATCAAATTTGCAGCAATTTAAAGTGTCAAATATATATCAAATTTAAATCAAATTGTAATAAAGTGTTAAAATATAAAATTAATTAAAAAAGAAAAAAAAAGTCAAGAGGTAGCATCGAACTCGGGCCGTACGGGTGGCGTGCGAGCTTTCTGCGTCCACACCACGAAAACACGTTGAGAGTTGCAAACTAATGGGTATTTGAAACATATGCTAAACCTCGGCATCTAATTTCTGAAAATTTAAGGCCCATTTGAAGAAATCCTTTCACAAGAATAATTAGAGATAAGAACTCTAAAACATACTTTAAATTAATCAAAATCGATGAGAATCATGTTTGTTGGTCCCCTGGTTAATGGAGATCCTAATAATAGGTGTATTTTTTTACACGGTCTGCTCGTTAAACATTCCACAGACAAGTACGAGAGATAATCTCTTAGCGATGTCACAGAGGTGTTGTATTTTCATCTGAATTGTCTTGACAATAGAGACGTAAAGGATTATGTCGTCTATTGATTTATTTGCATTCCATATTGATTTTTTTACATTCATTTAAGGAATTCGTTTTCGACACTCGCGCAAGAGCAACGGATTATAGCAAAAAAATAATAAATGGCGGCCGCAGCGTTTTGCTGTTTCCAACTTTTGTTCAGGAACGTTTCAGATAAGAAAACCAGAAGTTCACAGAAAAGAGCTAAATTATTCTGAAAACCTGTGAAAAGGCGAAACGTTCCTGGATTTTACATGGAACGTTACCATTTTTTTTTACAGTGTACGGCAAGATTGCTGAAGAAATACCCGTTGAAATGCAATTAAAATATTGGATTAGAATTATATTTTCTATTTTAAAAATTTTAACCTGTTTAATTATAATTCATATTATATTTTCTGATTTTTGTCTTAATATATTTTACTTTTATTGATAGTAAGTTGAACTATTTCTAGCAATGTTTTTTTTTTTTTTTTTTTTTTTTTTTTTTTTTTTTTTTCCGTGAAATTATGAAAATGAAGCACGATTTTTAAATGTGAAAAAATATTCTGAAATTTATCTTTACCGGTTCGTGAGATTTCGAAAACTTTTTTGAGGTATGAATGACTTTAAAATTCTGATAAGAACAACCACGTGACTTTGCCGTATTCGTACTGAATTTAAAATATTTAAGTGGATGTGATAAGACATAGCGCATACTTTAAATTCAATTATAGATTGTACAAATCCATCTTAACTCTTTCAAAATTTCTTTATTTAAAGTGTTTTATATGGGTTTAAAAGGCTTTAAATGTGTGAACTGTGCAAATTTCGGTTAAGATAAAATCAGCTAATGCAGCAAATTGCAGAGAAGTGAGACAGAACACGTTTGGTTACAAGATATCCACGTGAATTTTTAATTTTAATTCCTTTGTGCTTTTTAAGATTTTAAATTTTTCTTTAAGAATAATTTCCATTTCCTTTTTTGGTACTCAAACACTTCACTATCTTTCCTTCCCGACCTTCTCTGAACCCTTTTAAAAACAGCAAGCTTTAAGTTTAAATCACGTTCAAAGCTTTAAAACCACTTTAAATAAAGATAGCTTTAAAAAGTGCACGTTGAATATTTTACTTTTTCAAAATATTTTGCATAAGAAGGAAAAGGTAGTTATTAAATGTATTTTAATCGATTTTTTCATAAAAAGAGAACCTTTTGTTTCAGTAATCATTAATACTGACATTTGAAACCTCCCCAATTTTTTTCCCAGTTCTTCTTTAACCGTTCTTCTGAAATCACTTCATAATTATCAAAAATGAATTCGACGAAATACTCTGGAAAATTATGTGTGTATTTTTTTTTTCTTTTCCTCTCCCTTAACTTTTAACGATTAATCATCCGTGAAATTTGAAACGTTCACTTAAAAATACAATTTCCAACAATGTTTCACAATAAAATACATCTATTAAAAGAACTGAAGAATCCATTATTGGAAAAAGATTAACGCACATCGAATTTTTTTGCATTGGTTTCTATTTTAGAATACACTTAACATATTTTAGTATCTGTAAAACCATAAAAATTCATTGGTATTTTGCATTTCATTTATGCTTTACGAGAAGATTTTAATATGCATTCGAGTTATAATAAGCATTTTCGTAGCATTATTTTCTTATACAAATCTCAGAGATATGTTTAAGATTGTTTGAGAACAAGTTATCTTTTTTTTTCAAATTGGTTATATATGTATATTTCTTTTATTTCTATACTGAATCATCAAATGATTACATAAAAATCTAGTGAAAACTTTATATTTAATTGTTTTAGCAGTGCATATGAAGTATATATGAAACGCGAAATGTGAAATTCATAAATTAGAAAAATTATAAATTATAAAATACATAATTATAATTATTATTTCTTTCGAATTACAAATACTACATGTATGCAAATAACAAACTTTTATTTTATCTTCCCAGGAGTATTTTTATTTATTTTTAAAATATAATCAGAAAACATTCTTAAAGGACGTTGTAATAGTTGAAATAATTGTATGCATGACTTAATTGAAATTTATTAGTAATTTAAGGTAAGTGGTACTTTGATTTTGTTACAGAAATTTCATTTGAACTGAAATGGAAAATACATAGTAAATCTCAGTGCAATCAGAACCTGCTTTATCAATAATGGGACGCCCGACAGCTTAGTGGTTAGCGTGTCGCCCTGTCTCGCTACAGATCCAAATTTCGAACCCATATGGCTTGTTTGAAAACTCAACACTGAAAGAAAGTTCATTTCCCGCGTTAAGTTCATCGTCTGACAATGACAATGTTGGGCAAGATTTTGCAAGATTTTTAATGCTTTGTAACGCTGCAATATTTTTGTTAATTTTCTGAACAGTGGAAGTATTTTAACAACATTTTCAATAAAGGTAATTCGCTCTGTGTAAAATGTAATCATCCCTGGTGTATGCATGGAAATTATCAACATCCGCATCAATGCCATGCAAAACAATGTTGGGCGAAAATGTTTTCATTACTGTTACTGTTATTAACAAAAGGCCTGGTTCAATTTGAAATGAGATACTTTCTCAATTTTTGGCTGAAAAAAAGGGATTAGTATCTCATTTATATATATATGAAAATCGTTTGTTAGTGTGTGATCTACTCTCTGCAAAAATTTGGCAACATTTTAAAACGCCCGTTATACCAAGTAATTTAGATTCCTAAACATATCGCTTTTAATTAGAACAAAAAAAAAAAAAAAAAAAAAAAAAAAAAAAAAAAAAAAAAAAACAAGCTTCGATGATATTCCTCTCTAAAATAAACAAAAGAAAAAATACAGGACATGTTCTCCGTATAGAATTTCACAGTACTTTGAAATTATGAGGATTATTGGAATTAGGTCACATGTTTGGCAACAGATGTCTCTCTAAATGATATTTTTCAAGAAAAAATGCTTAGAGTTTTCTTTGACTTGAAATTGGAGCTTAGCCAATAAAACCTAGATAAGAATCTGTGAAGCTTTTAATTATTTAATTTATATAGACGGATATCTTTAAAAATATATATGGGATCGTTTATATATATGGGATTTAACATTCAATAGACATTAATACTCTTTATACCGGATGCTCCAAAAATGACTGATGATGACTAAAATTCAATAAATTGCAAACTGTGACAGATATTTAAAAAAAAATTTTGCAGAAGGGTTATGTAAAATGTCAGATTTTATGCTATGATTCCCCGTTTTAGTTACAGATAGCAGTGATAGATGGCACTGCAAGCGATAGGCACTAAATCCAAGCTCGATTTTTCTGCCTCTCTCTTCTTCCATGCGAAAAAAGGAGATTAAAATGTTTTGAATGGATCCCGAAGTACCAAAAATCGGGTCTGGAATCGGCATCCACTTCTTGCAGTGCCATCTATTGTATGAAATTTTAACTATAACCAAGAATCACAGCAAAAAAAAAACTCCTTACATCATACATAACTCCACTGCAAGAATTTTTTAATATCTGTCTGTCACCGTTTGCAAGTTATTGAATTTTAAAATACGTAAGTCATTTTTGGGACACCCGATACATAAAAGAAGTGAATTGAAAAAAAATTAATATTTTTTTTATTATTATCTTTCGATATATTTAAAATATTACATGAATATTTATAATTTTTATCATATTATGATACATACGCACTCACACACACATATATGTGAGGACGTGGAGTTTCAAAACTCGCCTTATCCAAAATTTAAAAAATCTAGTCTTCACCATCACAATATTCTATTGGTGAATTTGCATCGTAAAAACAGTACAATCTGCAAAAAAACTTATTATATCGTGTAATTCTGGCATTGTAAAATCCTGGTTTAAAATGAAAACCAATGGATGCAGTCAGAGGTTTTTCGCGATTTCCCAAAATTCGATTTTCTGGATGAGACGAGTTTTGAAACTCACGTCCCATGTGGGTCGTTCTCCAGAAAGTGTACCTTTTCAACAAAAATACTTTTCAATTTCAAAACATTGCGTTTCCCCTTTTTTTTCATTTTTATATCAAACTTTTACTTACTAGAAGTAACCATGAACAATGGTTCTACTTAATTTTAATTAGTTTACTCATAAATAATATATATATATATATATATAACCTTATTCACGGAGGTGAGGAATCTACTATAAAAATAGGTTTAATGTATACTTTTTTTCAAGAAAAGAAATTTATTGTTTTGGTATTACAATTTGCACATGTTAAGTACATTAAAACATGTAAACTTGTATTTTTACATTGTTTTACATACCTGAAATTCATGTTCACGGAGGTAAGAGTTCTCGATAACCACACTTGATTTGAACCAAGCCTCAAGGAGCAATCTACCATGGTAGTTGTTGCAACCCGATTTCAAAATATTGACGTTCGCAATGAGCGGAATGTGATTCGTTTGAAGTGAATGCTGAACATGCTCCTTGAGGCTTGGTTCACTGAGTCGCGATCGCAGACTTTGAATGATGCTCGTTCTGTCCCTAGTGAATATTGTTTGTTTTTAAAATAACTAACTGTAACTGTTCTTGATTTGTTCTGTCGCACAGTGGAGTATTTGACCCAAAAACCTGACCAAAAATGCAAAAATTAAATTTTCGTCAACAATGATAAAAATCATATTTTTTAATAGCTAACTAATTGGTGCATCAATCTATGTCAATATTAGGAACCTGAGTTATTTCAGATGGCTCCTGGCCTTAGATGAAGAGGAAGTTTCTGTGTGAGAAGACAGGTTTTTTGTTGTTTTTCGGCATTGTTGTTATGTTTAAATATAATTTTTTGTGGCTCAATGAATTATTGAATTGAAACTAAAGAGAGCTTATGTGTTTAATAAAGGTCAGAGCTTAGTTCTAAACTATGTGTTAATTTAAATAATTTCGTTTTTAATGTAATAAAAAAATATTAAATGTGTAAAAGGGTTATTTTTAAAGCGTTTTTGGCTCTAATTTATACATATTGAAAGCTTTTTAAATATGGGCCGCGCTTTGCCCAGCCATGTTTGAATTATAATCGTATTATTTATAGTCTTGAGTGTCAATTTCTGCAAAACAAATCTTCCGCATATTGTTGCCATTTTTTATAATTTTTTTTTTCGGGATGACTATTTAAATGCTCTGTTTTGCGGCCACCGAATTGAAGAGATAAGAATTACATATTTACTGTCGTATTGCAGGTTTTTAGCTCACAGGATATTACCGGAGAGCTTTTGCACCTACATATTCTGCCTGTATGTATGTACGTATGTAGGTACGTACATACGCACGCAACTCCATATCTCTTGATAGAAATATCCGATCGCCTTCAAATTGTATATCCTTATTTGTTGAAAAAGGGTTCCCCAATTAGTTCTTGGGGCTCATGTGTGTAACATAAGGAGAGAAAGGAGGGAATTAACCCTTTCGAGGGTGGTGTCTTTGAAAAGGGAAACCTAATTTTAATTCCAAAACTGACAAACGGCACCAAGAAAATTTAATTAAAATTTTCCTTTTATAATGTACGTGAAAATAAGCAACTTAATATTTTCTAATAACTCCATTTATCAACTAAAAAGAGCTAGCCATACAGTAGCGAGACCCTACAACTTCTTCTTCCAGCAAGGTCTGATGGTAGTCCCGATAAAAGACAAGAAGAGAGTAATGAAGAAGAGTTCTGAAGAATGATTTTGAAACTGGTAATATATTACATACATTCAAAAACTGGCAATCTATACTATATAGACTGCACTTCACTGAACCTACTATTAAATATAACACTATGAAACATAAATTAAATGCAATAATTATTATTAATTGTAATTTAAATGTAATAAGCATTATTAAATGTAAATAATAAGTTTTATATATAGTAAAATTAAATACATTTAATTAAACATTAATAGTGAATAAGACAAACCTATCAATAATTACTTTCCTCTTAGAAACAGTAAATAGCTAAGGTTACAAGTCGCTCAACTTCCAAACTCCCTTCGGTAATGTTAAGTCAATGGACATGTGATTTATTCGTATTTTTAAAATATCTACTTACAAGGGAACCACTTTAGGTGTTGCTCGCACCTAGCATTGAGACCTGGTGCATTTTAAAGCCCTATATTATGAAGTTTAAGAATCGATAAATTTTTTCTGTTAAAATAATATTTCTTGATTTTACAGCAGCATAACTTTCGGAAAATGCAATTTTCGAGACCAGTTATCAGACTATTAACATTGAATTTTTTTAAAGAAAAGCATTTAAAAATAAAAATCAGTTAATAATAAGTAAAAAATATTTTTAAAAGTTCTAAAGTTCCTTCAAAAACTCACGAATTTGGTTTTGAAAAATTGCAACATATTGCATTCATATTTTTGGCGGGGAAACTGTTAGCGTTTATTTTCAAAAGTAGAGCTTTACGGTAACCCTAGCCAAATGCCATAGCTGAATTTGTAATGGCTAGAAATTGCAATGTCCGATATATTTAGCAACAGTAATTTTTCTAAATTGTGTAAAAATATTAATTTACTTTATGATTACTTTTACCAAAGGACCATTTAATACAGCAACGCTTTATTTTAAACATTCGAAACTTTATTCCATTCGATTTCAAAAGAAAATTGTTTGCTTATTTTCTATTTCACTAAAAAATAATTTTCAATGATCTTCGAAGCTTTTATAGAATTATATTTATTACTTATATATTTATCGTCTGCATAGAAAAAGAAATAAAAACCTAATATTTGTTTATTATGCTATCAATTATTAAAAAAAAAAATCGCAATCTGTATACTAGTAATATGTACTGTATATTTACTCTTTGGATAAAGCGGTCGGAAAATTGTAGCGCCATATTTGGAGACTTAACTCACTTTTGGCGTGAAATAAACAAATAAAAATGTAATAATAAAAAAATTAAAAGTATAAAAAAGTATATAAAATATGATTTTAACAGAGAAATTTTATCGGTTCTCTAACTTTTATGTATAGGGCTACAAAACGCACCAGGTCTCGGTGATAGGTGCGAGCAACACCAAAAGTGGTTCCCTTGTTAGTAAATTAATATTTTAACTTCTTTTTTCTTTGTGCTCTTCTTAAATGATGACTATTTTTTTCTTAATTGTCAGAATATTTATAAAATGTATATTTATTATTTTGTGAAGTGTTAAAATCTTCCTTACACTAAATCAGCTTTTAAGATATGAAATATTAAACTAAGCTAAGGATTTGTATGTGTACTTCATAGTATGCTAAAAGTTAGTTCAGTGAAACACATAGCACAGTTAAAAGTGTCCATTCAGCCATTTCCGTGAATAAACGGAATGTACCTGAGAACTTTTGTGCAGCCCTGTATATGATCTATAGAATGTATCCACACCAAGTAATATTTTTTAAAAATGTTCTATTTTAAATCGCCTATCACAACTACAAACGCACTTCCAGCAATTATTGGTCATAGACTTCAATAGTTAAATTTATTCTTCAGCCATATTCTTTTGTGTGTCCCTGTAAATGAACGATATATTCTATGCACACTTGTCGACCGTACTGCGAGTGAAAAAACTCGTTACCTAGGCAACCGAGCAACTCACGTAAAAGCGTGACGTCAGCCTCTACAGGTACAATCTTAAAAAACCAAAACAGTCTGGATTTGAATGTTGATAGTGAACATACGTGCATTCTTTTACTCGTTTGATTCGACGAATTAATTATTCGGCGTAGATATTTACCTGTATTCATTTATTGCAAGTCTAGTCAAGAATAAGTCAGCATTCAAAGGTGTCTAATTCTACTCACCCACGTTGGTCGATGTTATGGCCATTTTTATTCTTCGTAACTATAATTCTCATCCTTCATACAAGCATAATATGTCGTATTGAAAATTCTTATTCAAATTGAAATCTTCGTCGATGTTTAGTGTCATCTGTATAATAAAAAATGTGCGTTTATACTTCTGCCATTCTTTTGTCAGTGTTTGCCTGAATTTCTGGGAAAATGGGGTAAGTAACGCATATTTAAACTTAATTCTAAATTCTAATAGTGACAACTCGCAGTTTTGTTTTAAAATCGAATCGTGAATTGAATTCTGTTAAGTCCCATTCTTTTGTCAGATTATTCATATTTCTTTTCGCTAATTTAAATTCGAGTTATTCAAAATTAATTCTTAAATCTTCTATCCACACACAATATTCTACAATAAGTTCCTTAGTACACCTTAGTGATGTACATAAATTTCAGCATGTTTAAAAGTGTGATATCATTAAAATACAGAGCAAACGATTTTTCCCCATAGACCATAATGTAAGGGAATACTTTTGGGTGTCTCTGCAAATAAACCGTAAAGGCTATAGACTTCATTTACAATACCAAACATGCCATAGTGATACCCAATATTTCAAGCCAATCGGACTATATTTACATCGAAAAATATTTTTGACCAGGATTTCGGGTAAAATATTCCACTGTGTGTCGTTTGAAATGCAATGGATATTTTTTGTACTGATGATGACTTGCGTGTCGCTTGGCGAAACGTTTACATATTGTATTTTTAATTGTTTTTAAGTATATTCGCTATAATTTTTTTTTTTTTTTTAAGTGTGATCAAGTCTGTCTTAGTTTATTTTATTTGGTGTTTTAATGGTTTTTAAGTTCAGACGTTAAATGTATATGTACTGTAAAATCTATCTTTTTGTTTCTCAGCTAAAATCTCAGAACTTCTTTATAGTTGTAAGTAAACAAGATGGATGACTTGAATCATAGGAAATAAAATGTAATGCCAGTACTGCCATCGATCAGTGAAAAATGGCCTTTTATGTTTGTATAATGGAGGTGAGAATTTATTGTGTGACAGAATATAATTACTAAGACAAACTAAATCACAATATTAAAATTTTAAATATACTTAAATATTTAGTAGTTGAGACACTTGTGGAAGGAATAATAATATGTAAATATATTTTTTAAATTAAACAAGTTATTAACCACTTCACCGGCGACAGGTATGGGGAAACAGTGCTTTTACCCCCGATATATCTCGGGGCAGCCGGTGAAGTGGTTAAACAACATTAACAGCCACATAAGGTGTGTTACATGCCACGGAGATGAGAAATTACATACTGTGACCCAAAAAATAATAAATTAAAAATTATTATAAAAATGGTGGGTACTGATATAAATAGACATAATTTTATTGCAAATAAAAAAGAGTTTGATAGCAAATTTATTTAAATTTTGTTCTTAGGGACTTTTTCTGAAATAATAACTGAAACCCTTCAAATTTGAAAATGTAGCTTCGTCTGCTACTTTTTAAATTTATTTTCATGCTGCTTCTGAATCCAGCATCAGAGAAGGAATATACAGTAGAGTGGATCGACATTTTTTTTTTCGATGATGGGTAGTGCGGAAACGTTGCCACTGGTGGCACTAAGTTTACACAAAAAATTTTAGATTTTTTGGAGATTTCCTTCATTTGTCGCAAATGACTTGAAGTTTTGCTCAAATACTGATTTTTGAACTTTTTTAGCAAAATTTTTTATAATGCTATATTAAATTTATTTTCGCTGAATTTACTTGAAATGTCATGTTTAGTATACGAAATGGGCATAGATGTCATATATGTATATAATATCGCCCTATATTGGCGCAATTTTTTTCCGACACCAATTTGGCGAAAACATCAACAGCATAAACAACAACATCCGGGTTACCATATCAAGCAAAATAATGACACTTTGGCGCCAGTTAAGTACCCGTTGCGTATATGAATAATATTGGCGTTAGAAACAAATCGCGCCAATATGACATTTGTGCCACGAAATGTTTAAATAAGCTCTGATTATATATTATTTTTTGGTTGTGTATATTTTGAATTGGGTGATTTTTATAGCCTTTTCGCGTATAACTGAGCAAAAATTGTAAGTATTGTTTGGTTCGTTCGTCGGTTTCTCTCTTTTGTCTTTATAATGCTCCTCGCTCTCCCTTTGGTTTTCCGATGCGTTTAGAGTCACATATTTGAATGCCGGACCACAGCATGTCTTGACAGCAATTCTGGAGGGAGAGGAAAATGTGGAGTAGAAACCAATGAAAACGCAATCAGTCATCATAAGGTTGACGGATGAAATATGAGATAGGAATAACAGCGAAAAGGGATGTTAATTATTTTTCTGCTGTAAAATACAGCTATTGTCAGAAGATTCAAAAAGTGGGAACTTTGAAGCAGGCAGTTCGTTTGAATCAGAATTTGAATCTGGACCTTTAAAAACAGATACTCCAAAGCGCATATACCTTTCACACACAGCTTTCGCCAGATTTAAAGCTGGTATATCATATAGGTAAACTGCGTTAAGAGCTTCATCTCTGCTTCAGGATGCAGGAATTATGACAACCAAGAACAAGGATCTCGTCATCGATAAAGACTTGGTCAGGAGACAGAAAAAGAAACTGGAAAATAAGATACAGGAGGAGGAATATCTTTGAGAATGAAAAATTACAACCTTATTTTTATGGTAGAAATAATAACATGATTTTCATAGAAAAGGGGAACAAGTGGCATCGTCGAAAGAAATACGAAGGGCATATCACTAATAGCGTGCGAAAATGTACGTGTCAATTTCTACTAGCATATTCCTGTATACACAATTTTATGAAATCGATTAAAATTTTCAAGAAATTTAATTTAAGGAAATACAAAATTTATGTTTTCATACGGGCCCCCGTACAAAAAAAATTCTCAATGCGTAAAATGTTTACACTAATAAGGTCATGTACGAAATTTCAGTATTTTATCATAACAACTCGCTGAGATATGAAAATACGTATGGTTGATCGTGTTTCAGATGTCCTATATAAATTACGAAATAAAACGGTGATTGACATTGAATTGAAAGTATTTGCATTTTAATTTATGATTAAATAATCACCACCTAATAATCACCAATTTCTGAATTTATAAAAATAACCGTAGTACGCTTTAGAAGAGTTTCCTCTAGATTAAAAATGCGGGAACGGTGCTGCTTTTCGGAAAATGGTACGTTTTAGATGCATAAGGACACGTTTCAGATTCTTAAAGTTACATCTTATATTCTTAAAGCCACATTTTTGATTCTTAAAGGCACGTTTTAGATTAGTACAGGCACTTTTAACCATTTCAGGAAAATGTGCTGCTGTTTTTAAATGATCAAACGATTGAATGTCAAAAGGATTTACGAATTTTTTTTTTTAAAGTAAAGCAATGGAACAATGTAGATGGCGTTCTGCATTACCTAGTTGCGAAGCAACTTAACATTCAATTTAAACGCGGTTTGACTGGCTGAGGCATAGCAATCCACAAGAGAAAATTAATCGTTTATGTTAATCCTAATTAAACAGAAAAATTATACTTTAGTGATTAAAGTAGAAGTGAGATTAAATGAAATACTCGTAAGTTTATCAATAAATAACTAAAGATTTTGTTCACATACATTGTAAAAGCAAAATTTTATTCAAAAATTCTAGTAGGATATATAAATTATCTCCGCACATAAAGGGGTTAACACATTCTTTTGGTTTTTAAATGTACTTTTAACAACTATAAGTAATGTCACCCACTTCAAAACACAACAATTAAATAGTTTTTACGATGAAAGAAACTTTTTAATTCAAAGGCAATAAGGTCACAATTTGTTTGACTGAGGGGGAAGAAGGGTGATATTTTCTGATGAGAGCTAAGACAAGAGATAAAAAAAAAAAAAAAAAAAAAAAAAAAAAAAAAAAAAAACAGTTCACGCAGGGACCCCCCTTAAACTCCTTGGGGCTGATTTTAGAATTGTTTCAGTAATACGTTTACCGCATTGGTATGCTAATGATTAGGAATGTATGTCAATAATCGACAAGAATTTGAAAATTTATATTAATGCTAATGCACAAAAAACTCTGTAATATTTTATGCTTAATCGTTTGGAATCGCAGCGAAAAATCTCAAGTCTATGAAAATATTTAGTAATCATTATGAATAATGACATGGTAGTTTAAGTTCAAAGTTAAAGTTAAAGTAAATAGTACAATTTATTCCCTTAAATAAACAGGCTATGTAAGTTAGTTTCAATATACATTTTTAAAAAAATTATTTGTGCTCCCATCTCTTCAGCTTGTCTCAAAATTTGAACACATGCCACGAAATCAAGAGTACATGTCATGCAAAAAAATATAAAATTTTGAAAATAATAAAGCCTAAATAAATTAAACAACTTATCTCAAACTTTATTCTTTAGTTACCGAGTCCTTTGGATAACAAAATATTCTGTCTTCAATTGAAGGGGAAAACACGCATAGTTTATTTTTCCCTCTAAAATAAACAAACACGAAAAATGTTCTTTCATATGGAACTTCAGAGTACTTTGAAATTATGAGGATGCTTAGAATTAGGTCACATTTTTGGCAACAGATGTCCCTCTGTATAATTTTTTTTTTTATTTAATAGAAAAAACTGAGATTCGTCTTGGACTTCAAACTGGAGTCTAGCCAAAAACTTAGAGGGAAATCTGTGAAGGCTTCAATTATTTCATTTATAGAAACAAATATCTTAAAAGAAAGGATTATATTGTCTAAATCTACTTTGCCATGCGAGAAATATCATTATGTAACAGTACATTTTAGAGTGAAATTAAGTATATAAAGAAGAAATGATGATACGAAGAAAAAGCAAGATAAATAAATGGATATGCGCGTTTATAAATATTAAGAAATTTACTCAACTGAAAATAGAATAACATACTTTAATATAATTTTGTTTTAAGTATTTCAAGGCATGTTTCACTACGAAATTCTGGATTTGCTTGCAGAATAAAATGCTTATTAAAAATGTGTTAAATTTTTTTCTAAATTAGTGATTAGGTCTTAAATATTTTAACCCCTTTTAGTCTATTTTCAAACTTCTAAGTGTCTTAATATATAACCTTATAGCACTCATATAAGGAAATAATAATCACAATTTGTATATAATTTTTGAATGAGGTAATTAAGGACATGCATGTGTGCGTTTCAGAATTTTAAGATATTTAGTAACTCAAAAATGGACATAGTAGCATAAATATAATTAAATTATATAAATTGTCTTAAGACAAAATAAGAATATTTCAATTAAGCATGGATTTTCATAGATGCTATCATCCCATAAAATTTTCTTTACGTTTACTAGTCCATTTTGAATCTTCCATATTTTTTAATATTAATAAAAGGAGATAAAGAAATTAACTTACAACATCGTTTCTTTCTAATACATTTCATTTCCGCTAAAATGTACTGTTTAATACTGACATTTCTCACTCGACAATGTAGACGGTACAGTACTTAACTTGGACAGTACAGTACTTAATCTAGAATACAGTACTAAATTAAAATGTTTTAAATTTTTCTAAAGTAATCACTTTGCCTTTATCATCTTTGTGTGTTTTAGTCATTTTTCGAGTTTGCAAGTTTATTAGAAAGTTAAATATGCTCATTTATTTATCGTAAATTATCTGGTACACAAAGTGAATTGCAAGTTAGCTTTTCTCTAAGAGATTGTGTATAGAACTTTACAACCAAAAATAAATACAAAAAAATATTAAAAGAGTAGTCGACACGCGTTTCTAGAAAAATATTTAAATAGTTCATTTAATGTAATGAAGTTCTTGGGTGTAAAATAAGGTAACTAATAAAGTTAAAGATGGAATTTTTCAAAACAAAAAAAGAAAAGAAAGAAAATGTACAATCAAAATGATTATATTTGCTTCCGGTAAAATAGTTAATTTCTGAAGACTAAACAAAACAAACATAAATAAATACTTTATTAAAAGGTTTGTCATAATATGTTTATATAAGACAATACCAATTTAAAATTTTAGTTTAAGGAAATGAAGGGCTTTCGGGCGAAAGAAGAATTAATCAATTAACACTAGAACGCCCGGAAGGATTCGATCCGGCTCCGACCACATGATTAAATGTCAACTGGAACCAGAAATTCTTTCATAAAATAAGTTACATTTAAACCACGCAGTTTTACTTTAAATAAAGGAGTCAAGTAATTTTAAATAAAATTTCTGGTGTCAAATATTTTTATGAAACTTGAATAAAATTTCCGGGCGTTCTAGTGTTAAAGAAACAAATTTCAGACAAAATTGGGAATAAATATACATGATATTGTGAGGTTATAAATATAAATATAGAAATAACTTTATTTTAATATTAATGGAATATTTATACTAATATTTTAATTTATTTTTCCATTAATTAATTGTACTTTTGTCCAGGTACATTTTATGACTGACATTTTATTGCATTTTTATAGCATCCAACACGTTTCACAATTCCACTTTATCTCATTACGCAAACCTTTTCTATAAGTAGCGAGCAAGAAATTAAAAATAAATAAAGTGTAATGATAAACTTTAAATATGAATGACACTAAATAATGGTTTCAGATAATTCTACCTCTTCCAAATGGAAGTGTTTTAAATGCAATTCGTGAGAGTATTAAGAAAAACTAATTATTTAAATTAATCATTGTGAATGCAGTAAAAAGATATTCATAATTTGGCTAATCAGAAAAGAGGCAGAATTTATTGCTAGATAATTTATACTAAAGATTCTAATTAACTTTTCATCAAGCGTCACACTATAAAAGCACTTAAGTTCAATAGCTTTGAGCATTGAGATAAACGATGGGTCTTAAAACTTAAGTAATTACCCTGATTGAATAGAAATCTTCGAAACAATATGCACTTCGAAGAACGATTATTCCGGGTTGTGTCAATAAATGAAATGATTATCTTAATTGGAATCTTAAGCTTTGAATACAGCATATGCACAATTGCATGCAAATGATTTCAGGTTTGGACTTTGTTATGGCCCCTTTGTGATTTTCCGATTAAAGCAATGATATTCAAAATAGTTTGTTTAATTACAGAATTGTGTTTCTCTGATTAACCTTATTTTTCTTAAGTCTTTGTTTTTATATTTAAATAACTATAAGACAATTTTCAGTAGCGAGTGAGATACATTTTATGGATACCGAAGAGATAAAGAAATGTTACTTAGGAGGACACAATTTCTTTATTCTTGATTGGAAAGTAAAAATTGTATACTGTATGCTGGAATAGCAGATGTATTTCAACAAACAACGTTAAATATATTTTTTAATTAAAAAAAATTAGTAAATCCATGCGAGGCTTTCGTACTGCAATTTTTGAGTTTATTTTCTGATACATTTTTCATTAATTTATGATTAACAGATTTTTTTAATCAAACAATTTAATTTAACGAAATGCGATTGACTATGTCAAAAGGCACTTTGAAAGCCTTTCGTATAATACCGCAATCATCCTTGTGCATTTTATATGTGTACTAGCGAGGAAGACGAGGTATGGTTTGTTAAAATTAGCGTTGTGTTCAACTCGATATAAACATAAATTTTCGCTGTGTTATTGCTATAAACATTTTATT
Source organism: Maratus speciosus (assembly GCA_963932465.1). Taxonomy (NCBI): domain Eukaryota; kingdom Metazoa; phylum Arthropoda; class Arachnida; order Araneae; family Salticidae; genus Maratus; species Maratus speciosus. The sequence goes on along the minus strand of OZ010788.1, from coordinate 293,132,386 downwards.
TTACAACAGTCTAGAAAATTCCTTGAGATTCTGAACCGACATTCTTTCATTTGGCGCCAAGCATGTATTGCGAAAATTCAATGTACCCTGATTGATTGAACTCTTATTTCAAAAACTTTCTATGGGCTCTGATTGGTTAAATCATGTATCTCGGCTAAGATAGGGAATATCTAGAAAATTCTATTAAATTCTCAAAGCCAGATGTCTCCGAAATTTTGCCAAATTTCTCCACAAATTTAACGATATTCTTTCATTTGACTTAAAACATGTGATTTTGCATCGATAATCTTGGAAGTCGATGTCCCCGCCAAATCACACTATTGTTTTCAATATTTCGCCAAATATCGCTACATTTGGCGTACTCTTGCCAACTTTGGAAATCCGTTTGCTTCGACTGTTCAAAAACTTATTGACTATTTGAGCGTTCATTCCCATTGAAATGTATTGACCGATAGCGACCCCAAAATGTCCTAATAATCGAATTTTCTCAAATAAGTGATGTAGTCCAACGGTCTTCTCATACTTGAAAACAGTAGTATACAAAATTTAGTCAAAATCCTTACAGCGGTTTTAAAGATAAAATTTTCCATACACACACACAAAATATTTGCTCATATTATAATGCAGGATAGAAAAAGGGATGTTGACATGAGAAATAATATGTATGATGATACTTAACTTAAAAGTTTAACGGAAATTCTGTATGCAATGTGGGATATACATGAAAATATGAGTATTGTGCGTTTTTCCCAATGAGTTATGCATTCAGCGTTGCCAACTTAGACAGTTTTTAATTTTAAAAGCTACTATATTACCAGAATTTCTGAACAGATATTTTCAGTTCATTTAAAGACGTACAAAACGTGATTAAGTAAGACAAAATATTGATATATATATATATATATATATATATATATATATATATTCCAGAAATTCTAGTATGAGGTTGTAATTTTTTTTAATAAAAAGTCCGGCTAAATTGCAACACTTTACACAATATTGATATGTGTACAATTAATTGTTCGGATATAAGTAAACAGAAAGAAAACAGTATTGCAGTATGCATTTTAATATGGTAATTGTGTTTATCATGAACTAAGCATGAAGGCAGAAAACGTGATTTGTGGAGAAAGGTAACATTTAATAGTTGAATGTTTTGCTATTCACAACTAATCTTTAAAAAGTGAAAATAATGCGATAAAAATCAAAGTTTGTTGAATAAAGTTAATTCGGCTAATTTTAAGATAAGAACCTATTTCACTCACGCGTAAACACCCGTTGTCTTAATGTTAATCCCGCGGAACAATTTTTTTTAAGATAGCTCGTTTGCATTTCAATATTTAAAAAAAATCTTTTTTGCAATGGCTACCTGAGATAACTCTGTATAAGACCGTTTTTTACTTTTAAGCTTTTGTTTCCAGGTTTTTTTTATTAGGAAAATTTTAGTTTTGGAAATGGTTTCGAATGTAAAAATATTCGCATTTAAAAAAACTGCAAACAGCATTAAAAAAAAAACGGCGTTTGTACAGATCGACCTCAGAGACACCATGGAAACAAAAAATCATAAAAAATATTGAAATGAAAAAAAAAATGCGTAAAAGATTTTTTTCATAAGATTAACAATAGCGGACGGAAGTTTACGTGTGAGTGAAGTGGGCCCTCAAACCGCGTTTCCAGAAAATCATTATTAAAATGAATGACAATGTTAATGAGAAAGACAAAAATCCGCAAAACCGAGTATCTAAAAGTATCAGTTATCCTTTAAAAAAAATCCCACGCAATTCTGATTCATTTTTCTTTTTATATAAGACACCGAAATCATCTGACATGTGTTAATATTCAAAAGTAAACAATAAAAAGTCTAAATAATGCACTATGAATAAAAGTTTGATCAATTTGACTAATTTTAAGTTAAATCACGCTTCCAGGAAGTCGTTATTAAAATGAATAACGATGTTAATGAGAAAAACAAAAATCTCTAAAACCATGTATTTAAAACCAAGTATAAAAGTATCAAGTATCGAAAAAAAAAAAAAGACCAACTTATGATACATTTTTCCTTTCATAAAAGACAACATAGTTGGATGTTTTAATATTTACAAGTAAACGCTAAAAAGTTTAAACAATTGGCTATGAATAAAAGTATAAACGTTTGATAAATTTAATTCGTCTAATTTTAAGTTAAACCATGCTTCCAGAAATTCATTAATAAAATGAATAACAATGCTAATCCTAAAAACAAAAATCTCTAAAACAAAGTATTTAAAAGAAAAATTAAAAATATCAATTATCGTAGAAAAAAAGAAAAAAAACAAAATTCTGATACATTTTTCCTTTCATGAAAGACAACAAAATCATCTTACATAGTTGGATGTTTTAATATTCACAAGTGAACGCTAAAAAGTCGAAATAATGCTCTATGAATAAAATTTTAATCCACTTAATTCAACTAATTTAAACCAAGTTTCCATAAAGTCATTATTAAAATGAATAACATTGTTCATGAGAAAAATAAAAATCTCTAAATAAAAGTATTTAAAACAAAAGTTAAAATTATCAATTATCGTCAAAACAAAGCAATTCTGATACATTTTTCTTTTCATAAAAGACACAAAAATTATCTGACATGCGTTTAATATTTGGATGTTTTAATATTCACAGGTATACATTAAAAAGTCTAGTATTGCGCTATGAATAAAAGTTTGATCGATTTAATTCCACTAATTTTAAGTTAAACCACGCTTCCAGAAAGCCATTATTAAAATGAATAACAGAGCTAATGAGATAAACAAAAATCTCTAAAACAAAGTATTTAAAACGAAGTTTAAAAAAAAAATCCAACCAATTCTTATACATTTTTCCTTTTATAAAAGACACCAAAGTCATCTGACATGTATTTAATAGTTAGATGTTTTCATATTCACAAGTAAACGCTAAAAATTCTAAATAATTGGCTATGAATAAAAGATCGATCGATTTAATTCGTCTAATTTAAGGTTACACCACGCTTCCAGAAAGTTATTATTAAAATGAGTAACAATGTTAATGATAAAAACAAAAATGTCTAAAACAAAGTATAATGCGATATGAATAAAAGTTTGGTCAATTTAATTCGAATAATTTTAAGTTAAACCACGCTTCCAGGAAGCCATTATTAAAATGAATAACAAAGGTAATGAGAAAAAAATCTCTAAAACGAAGTATCTAAAACAAAGTTTAAAAGTATCAATTTTCGAAAAAAAAAATCCAACCAATTCTTATACATTTTGCCTTTTGTAAAATACACCGAAATCATCTGGCATGTGTTTTCCTTGCATGAATCCTTATAAATGGATGATTTTACAACAAGCCATTGATTTTAAAGCGGTATTCTACAAATCTACAGAGAATTATTTATGAGTCACCAAAAAAAGAAAAACTAACCGACATGATTGGATTAAAAAAAGAACATGAAGAACTTGGAATGCGGCTTTTCTACATCAATGGCTGCTGTTAACAATTGAAATCTGACAGCAATAAATAACTTCAAAACAATGCCATAACGAAAAGAATCAACAAACATAGAGGAGTAACGACGATAAAAATATGACTTCTTACTTCTTTTAAAAGTAATAGAATTTGACAATTTATTATCTTTCTGTTTATTTCTCTTTCAAAGACTACTTAATTATACAAGACACCATTAGTCATTATCTTTATGAATTTGCAGTAATATGAAACAAGCATAACTAAAATAAACCTTCGGCTATTAATAATGAATAAAACAATAGTTTTACATAGCTTAGAGGGATTTGTAAACTTCGCCCTATTTTCCTTTCTTGAAAGATTTCAGATTTATTTTAATATATGATTAGATCAATGGTTCCCAACGGGGGGCAATTCAAAAATTCTTACTCACCCATTCGTCATCAGTTCACTTTGTCTTTTTTTTAAAGAAATTTTGGAAACTGGCAATAAATGAAATACAATCAAAATTTTAAAAAATCAATTTTCATCGAATTAAACAAACGTCCAAATAAAAGGTTTAAAACAGAACTTGTACCAGAATAATTTTACGAATAATCTTTTGAAATTGCTTGATATGCTATGTTTTTCACAAATAAAAATCCTTATAATTTTTCTGGTATATACTGTATTTTGTAATTTTTTGTAATGTTTTCGATTATTTATTAAAGAGCTCTCTACTTCTATTTCCTCTGCTATATGTCACATGAAGAATCTTTTGCACTTAAAACTACTTAAATTTATACATAAATCTGCCTGTATTGGTCATATTTAAAGTAAAAAAAATAGATGAAATATCAAAACGAGCTATTTTCAACATAAAAAAAAAGAATTGTAAATCTTAAATAGTTTTAGAAAAGGAAATGGATAGATAGTAAATATTTATGACTCTACTGCAGGCATCCTACACGATAAATAAATTTACATGATGACTTATACACTTTAAATTCTAAAATCAGATAATACATGGAAGATACTTGAGGCATTGGCTATAGTGAGCCAACATCTCCAACTGCGATTTTGAGAAAAATGTTTTCAAAATTTTTGCGAAACTCTTTTGCCAGTTTTTAAAGTGGCCAGAGGAGACAAGACTTCTTCAGGAAGCATAGGGTGATTAAGTTGGCACTGCCAAAATGACCAAATCACCTGATTCACTTTTACACTAGAAGCTTGATAGGCAAGATAAGTTGAACTATCTATTAAAGTGGCTGTATCACTTGAATAGTTTCGAAATTATTAAAAGTCATAATGTAGCGAATAGATGTCATGGCATACAGTGCTTTGACACCTCAAACTTATTTTTCACAGAAATGCAGGATAGTCCGCTTTGGTTCCTAACGCCTCAATTAAGGATATTGGGAGAGGGAAAACAGAAAAAATATGTTGTTATGGGGAATAAGAGCTATTTAAAATTGATAAAGCTGAGAACTTTGAAATGCTTCATGTAAATTGTGTTAACCATTGGAAAAAAAATTGGTGTCAAAAGCTTTTTCACCAACTCTTAATAAATTAAAAAGAATGAATTATAACATATGTGAATGTTATTCATTTTAATGCTACAAGAAAGACTCGCTTCAAGATAGTTTATGAGGATAAAAATTCAGACCATATAACAACTTTTTTTATCATTGAGGGAAGTTGAAAAATACAACAAAACTCTTTTTTTGACACAAAGACGGACATGTATAGCCTTATTGCATATAGGGGAGACTAGGGACGGTTCACCATACGGGAGGCTTGACCCACCCATCGATTTTCATATATAAAACAATTTCAGAGTTTTATCAATAGGTGTCAACGAAAGCTGCGGGAATGTTCAAACAACAATCTTCTTTTCATTGAGATAATCGAAATAGGTGTTGAAAAAATCAAATGTGAGGCGTTTTCAGCCTAAAAGTTGTGTTTTTTAGAAATATTTTGTAAGCTTTTTTTCAAATAAATTATATCATAGAAATTTAAGTAAGCAGGTTTAAAGTAATGCAGAAATATCAAGCATTCATTCCAGGCATAAAGATTGTATTGTAAGTTAGGCTTAACATATCAATGTGCTATTCTTTAGAAAAGGTGTATGTAGGGAGGCTTGACCCAGTCAATGTGAGGGAGGGTTGACCAGATGCTCAAGACTCCCTTAATTAACTAGTTTTGAAAATCTTTTTATTATACACTGTGCATAATGAAAAGTTAATGGTTATATATATAAAAGAATGTAAATTTATCCTGTAAAGCTTCAGCAAAATGGTGTGATGGAAAAGAAAATGTTTAAAACTGACTAAAGAAAGATGTGAAAAATTGCTAGAAAATGGGAAAGTTGATCGAAAATATTTTTTCATTTAAATATTACTTACAAAAGGAGAAAAGAAACAATGAAAAAGACTAGAAAGGACTAGAAAGGATGAAAGCAGCAGTCTTAACCCTTTCAGGGAAAGTGATAAGTTTATAAAACTACTTAATTTTAATTCCGAAGCGTCACAATGGCATCAGAATTTTGCTAAAATATTTTCCATTTAATATGCATGGGAAATATAGCCTTTTTCTTATTTCCAAATAAATTTGTTCTTAAATTCCGGTGCCAGTCATTTATTTCAACATTTAGTACTGAAAGTTCTTTTCCCCTTTGTTCAGTGCTAAACTGATTAGAAATCAAATTTAAGGTTTAGTTATTCTGTTTGTTGACAGATGGCAGCACTATGCATTCTGTGCTGTTGTGAAATCTTAATTATGACATCATCAGTGAGTTGATGTTTGTTTTCCTGAGAGTGTAGTATGAAGAATGTTGCTCCTGCTGCATTATTGTCTTTCTTTATTCTATTTAATTATCTGCACCCAGTTTAGGCAGGGGATATATTTTTATAATGTAATTTAAGGCTTTCATGTGATGAAAGCATACTAATTAGAGAGTTAATTTTAACTAGAGAGATTTGATTCTGAAACCAGAACTGTATGTTTCATTGTGTGTTAAGTTTTCGTGAATGTCAAGATTTGTTTTTGTGTTGTGAAATAAAATTAAGAAAATTTCAAGGATTTCTTTCTTCAAATTCTCTACATAAAGAAAATTGGAGGCACTTAGGCGTGATATGTGAGTACTTGCTTTGTTTTGAAATTGTTCTTTGATGCTAAAGCTTAATTTTTCTACTGAAGTTGCATTTAGCAAGATATTATTTTAGAATATGAGAACAATTTAGTATCTTCTTTATTGAATTGATAAAATAAGAAAAAAAAATATTCTACAATATTATGTTTTGATAGTTCTTGAAAAAGAAAATTGTTCTCAAGATTATTATGATTTATTTACTTCTTGTTCTCAAGAACATTATGATTTATTTGCTTGAAATATTTGAATATTTAATTATTATGGTGAATTATTATTTTACATTGAAGAATTTTGAAGATTTTTAATTTTATGCACATTTGAGAACAGAAAATTCTATTGTTTGTATGAAAGAATAATTATGAACATTTTATAGTAGTTCTGTTTTTGAATCTGATTTGTTCTGTTTTTGAATTTAATTCATTTACTTCTGTTTTTTTAACTTAATTTGATTAGTTTTGTTTTGAAGCAATTCTGATTACTTTTGATTTTGAAGTAATTTTGATTAGTTTTGTTTTCAAGTTATCTGATTAATTTTATTTTGGAAATTATTCTGCTTATAAGTTATTGTGTAAAATGGAGGATTATGAGAAGAAATCTGCTCAAATTAAAATTGAGAGAGGTAGGGTGAAAGGCTCTGTAACTAGATTAGAGAATAGTTTTGATAATGTGAATACTAAGAATGAAATTTTGATTAGATTACAAAGATTAGATGATTTACTTAAAGAGTTCTTAAGATTAGATTCTTGTTTAAATGATGATGATTCTGAATTAGCAGAATTTGAAGACAGGTATTTTCAGTTAAAAACTAAATATCAAAACAAACTAGATTCTTTGAATCCTTCAGAAGTTGTTAATGTTGCAACACACAATTCTATGCAAGGTTCTTCTGTTACTATTCCTAATCAATGTAATATTAGACTACCAAAATTGAATATTCCAGTATTTTCTGGAAAGTTTTCAGAATGGACAAATTTTAAGGATATGTTTGTTTCCACTGTCCATTCACAAGTAGGTTTAAGTAACATTCAGAAATTCCAGTATCTTAAAGGATTACTTTCTGAAGAACCAGCTACATTAATTAAGCATATTTCCCTTTCTAATGAATCTTATCAAGAAGCTTGGGAAAAGTTGTTAAATCGATATGATAAAAAGAAACAAATTGTTAATTCTTTGATTAAATTATTTTTAGAACAAAAATCAGTTCTGCATCCTAATAGCATAAATATAAGAAATTTGCTGAATACTAGTGATGAAGTTATTAGGGGATTGAAAGCTGTTGGTGATGAAGCTACAAATAGAGATCCATGGTTAATATATTTGTTATTTCAAAAACTTGATCCGGAAAGCCGAAGACTTTGGTCCATTGAAAGTACAGAAAATGAATTTCCCACTTTGAAAGAATTTTTTGATTTCTTAAGTGTAAGATGTTCTTCTTTAGAGCTCATCTCTAACAATGAAAGTGATATGAAACATTCCAAAAGTTCAAATTTTGTTGGTTCCAAGTACAGTTCTAATGATAAGCAATCAAAGGTGTGCTTAAAGTGTCAAGGAATACATCCGCTCTATAAATGTGTTAAATTTAAATCCATGGATGTTGTTGCTCGAAAGAACTTTATTAAGCGTAATAACTGTTGTTTTTTATGTTTAAACTCTCATAAAGTTAAGGAATGTCCGAATTCTCGTTTGAAATGCTTTAAATGTGAAAGTAAACATAATACACTCTTACATGAAGAGAATAAAAATAATAATGCTTGCACTGCTAAGTTTGAAAATAAAGTTTTTCCAAATTCATCTGAGAATAAAAACCACCAGTCAAATAAAGAATTTGTACAGGAGTCAACATCTCACGAATTACAAATTAATTCTAGTGCTTCTTTCAATAATTCAAAATGTGTTTCTTTCCTACCTACTGCTAAAGTTCTCTTATATAATAATGAAAATAAACCTTACTCTTTTAGAGCTCTACTCGATTCTGGTTCGGAATGTTCTTTTGTTAGTGAAAATGTCATAAGAACTTTAGGGTTAAAAAGAAAGAATGACAGAATTCGATTAAATGGAATTGCTGGAGTACTGGCTGGACAAACTCGTGGTTCAGTAACTCTTACAGTAGGTTCAAAGCTTTCTACTGAGTCCTTAAAGGTTCAGGCATACATCTTGCCTAAAGTGACATCTCAATTACCTGCAGAATTACTTGATACGAAAAATATAGAGTATCTTAAAAATATTACGTTAGCAGATGAAGATTTCATGAAACCACAAGAATGTGATATTATTTTGGGATCTGACTGTTTCTTTACTATTTTAAGATATGGTAGAATTGTTAGTACCGAGAATGAGCCAATTGCCCAAAACACTATGTTTGGTTGGGTGGTAGCCGGAAAATTGGAACCTAAATGTAAATATTCTTCTAGTATTCAATCTCATTTTCTTAGTGTTGAAAACGAATCCAATGTTGATCTATTATTACAAAAATTTTGGCAAGCAGAAGAAATAGATGTTAATAAACCCCATTTGTCTGAGGAAGAAGAATTTTGTGAACAACATTTTTGTTCAACTTACAAGGTAACACCAGAAGGTAGATTTGAAGTTAAATTGCCAGTTTATAAAGATGTGATGTCATTAGGCGATTCTAAATCCATGGCAGTGTCACGTTTGTTTGCTATGGAGAGAAAATTTCAATTTGATAAAAATTTTGAAAATGAGTATAGAAATTTTATGAAGCAATATGAAGACCTTGGTCATATGACACTTATCGACAAAACTCAAATCCTGCAAGCAACAAAGTACATTATCTTCCGCATCATTCTGTTATAAAAAGCGACTCTATTTCAACAAAGTTACGTGTGGTGTTTGATGGTTCATGCAAACCTCCTAATGCTAATTCGTTAAATTCTGTTTTAGCTGTTGGACAAATTCCACAACCAAATCTTTTTACCATTTTGATAAGATTTAGAGCAAATCCTATTGCTTTTACCGCTGATATTCAGCAGATGTATAGACAAGTTTTGATTGCTCCAGAAGATCAAGATTTACAGCGTATTGTTTGGCGTGACTCAGCATACTCAGCTATAAAGGAATACAGGCTACGAACTATTACATATGGTACATCATCAGCTCCATTTTTAGCTACTCGTTGCCTATTTCAAATTGGAAAAGATATTGAGAAGGATGATCCTGTAACAGCTTCAATAATTAAAGATAGTTTCTATGTTGATGATTGTATGTCCGGTGCAATCTCAAGCGAAGAAGCTATTAAAATGGTTGAGAAACTTTCACTGGCTTTAGAAAATAGAGGTTTTCATTTACGGAAGTGGAGATCTAATTCTTCTGATGTAGTTGATGTAGTGAATCATTTATCTTCAAATTCTCTTCAGTCAACAAACTTAGAAATTCATCCTAATGACTGTTCCAAAGCCTTAGGGCTTATCTGGGATTCACCAAACGATGTTTTTGTCTTTAAAGTTAATTTACAATTTGATGATAACATAACTAAAAGAAAATTTCTTTCACAATCGGCCAAATTATTTGATCCATTAGGATTTTTGGCTCCATGTACTGTCTCTATAAAAATGTTTTACCAGCAATTGTGGTTGATGAAGTTAGACTGGGATACTGCTCTTCCTGAAAATTTCCAAGCAAATTGGAAGAAATTCCAAGAGGAATTTGAACAAGTTTGCTCTATTAGAATTCCCCGATGGATCCAAGTTTCCAGTAAAGAGCTCATTTTACATGGATTTAGCGATGCATCAGAATCAGCATATGCCACCATCATATATGTGGTTCAACCTGGTGAAGTGAAGTCAAAGGTGACCATTTTAGTTGCTAAAAGCAAGGTAGCACCCCTTAAATCAGTCTCCATTCCAAGGCTTGAGCTCAATGGTGCTTTACTACTTTCCAGACTATATTCTGCATTAGTGACTATTTTGAATACCTTCATTATTAAGTTTTATGCTTGGACCGACTCGCAAGTAGTTCTATCATGGCTGTCATCTCATCCTAGGTGTTGGAAACCTTATGTGGCAAATAGAACCTCAGAAATTCTAGACTCTGTTCCATCTGACTGTTGGAGGTATGTTCCAGGCAAGGAAAATCCAGCTGACATTGCTTCTAGAGGTTTATCTCCTAAGGATCTTCCCGATTGTTCCCTTTGGTGGGAGGGCCCAAAGTGGCTTTCTTTAAGTCAAGAACATTGGCCTGAACAACCTCAAATAAAAACTAATTTAGACACTGTAAATAAAGAGAAAAAGAACTCTAAATTTTGTTTTCCAGTAACTGTGAATAATTCTTTGATTGATTTACTTTTTGAAAAATATTCTTCTTTTACTAAAATTGTTGTTGTTTTAGCTTTTTGTATTAGGTTTGTGAGAAATTGCAAACAGAAAGTTGGCAAAATGAACACCAGTCCTTTGAGTAAAGGTAAATTTCTTCCTTTATCGACAAACGAAAGAAGACATTCAGGTAATTTGATTATTTCTTATATTCAGCAGCTATGTTTCGCAGATGAAATTAGTTGTATTAGATCAAACAGACCAGTTTCTAAAAAAAGTTCTCTTTTTTCACTTTGTCCTTTTATTGATAGTGATGGTTTACTTAGGGTGGGAGGTAGGCTGAGAAATTCACCCCTCCAGTACAATGCAAAACATCCTGTCATTTTGCCAACTCAACATAAATTAAGTGTGTTAATTGTTAAATATTTTCATGTTATGCATTTTCATGCTGGGTTAAATTTGTTAATGGGTATCATTAGACAGAGTTATTGGATTGTACGTGCCAAGAAGATAATTAAAAATTGTATTCATAAATGTGTTACCTGCTGTAGATATAGAGCAGCTTCTTCCAAACAGTTAATGGGAGATCTTCCTCTTAAGAGAGTCACTCCTAACAGGCCATTTTCTGCATGTGGAATCGATTATGCAGGGCCTATTAATATTTTGAAATATCGAGGTAGAGGAGCGAAAACTACTAAATGCTATATTGTTCTATTTGTTTGTTTTGCAACTAAAGCTCTACATTTAGAGTTGGTGAGTGATTTAACCTCCGAGGCATTTATTGCTTCATTAAACAGATTTTGCTCTCGAAGAGGAGCTCCTCAACATGTGTATAGTGATAATGCCACAACATTTGTAGGTGCTAAAAGGCAACTCTCAGATTTATATAAATTTATTTGTTCAATTGAAAGAAATGAAAAAATTTGTTATTTTTTGTCTCAAAGAAACATTGAGTGGCATATGATTCCTCCAGTGAGTCCACATTTTGGTGGACTGTGGGAAGCCGCTGTTCGTTCTGTAAAATTTCATATCAAACGTGTAATTGGAAATACTAATTTAACTTTTGAAGAACTTTATACATTTTTAACTCAAATTGAAGCTATCTTGAATTCTAGACCATTAGTGGCAATTGATAGTGATAACAATTCAGATGGTATAAATATATTGACTCCATCTCATTTTTTAACTGGTGATGTCATAACTTCCCCAGCTGAACCTTTAAATGAGGAAAATTTGTCTTTACGATCTCGTTGGGATATTGTACAAAAATTGAAATTATGTTTTTGGAAAAGGTGGAGTATTGATTATTTGAGTACTCTGCAAAATAGAAAAAAATGGAGAGTAAATACTGAAAATTTTAAAGTAAATGATGTAGTAATTTTGAAAGAGGATAATGTTCCTCCTTCTGTTTGGCCATTAGGCAAAATTATTGAAATTCATCCAGGTAAGGATGGTATAGTCCGTGTAGTAACTGTTAAAACCGCTAGGGGTATTTTTAAAAGACCTATTGTAAAACTTTGTTTACTTCCTTTGCATCAAGAATAGTTTCTTGATGGGTGGGAGTATGTTCAGTGCTAAACTGATTAGAAATCAAATTTAAGGTTTAGTTATTCTGTTTGTTGACAGATGGCAGCACTATGCATCCTGTGCTGTTGTGAAATCTTAATTATGACATCATCAGTGAGTTGATGTTTGTTTTCCTGAGAGTGTAGTATGAAGAATGTTGCTCCTGCTGCATTATTGTCTTTCTTTATTCTATTTAATTATCTGCACCCAGTTTAGGCAGGGGATATATTTTTATAATGTAATTTAAGGCTTTCATGTGATGAAAGCATACTAATTAGAGAGTTAATTTTAACTAGAGAGATTTGATTCTGAAACCAGAACTGTATGTTTCATTGTGTGTTAAGTTTTCGTGAATGTCAAGATTTGTTTTTGTGTTGTGAAATAAAATTAAGAAAATTTCAAGGATTTCTTTCTTCAAATTCTCTACACCCTTAAACGTTTAAATCATGTTAATGATAAGTTAAGTGCTGATGCTGCTGCAAAAGAACATAGCATCGATCGAAAAACTTTACGAAGATATGTAGACAAATTTCACCAGGGTGAATACAGTGAGATGAAGACACACTATGTGACAACTAGAATTGTCAGATCGAGTGTCACAAAAAACAGGACAAGCAGACAAAAAAAGCGGGACGGTGGTTCCTAAATCCGGACATAATAACATGAAACACTGTGAAAACGGAACCTGTCGCTAACAGAATACTGCCTTAAATATTAAAATCTCATTCTCCCTGCTGTACAATTATACCTGTTAAGACAAAATACTGTTTAAAACAAAATTTCTCCCTCTGACTTGCGATTGCGTCTCAGCAGGTTTGGTTAAGCGTCATATTTAAAAAAATATTTTTTTATACTAATTAAAGCATGTAGCACAAATTTATTTTGCTTTTTTTAAACTGATTTTACTTCTTTTCAAAAATATGGCAATATAAAACAAAGTGGGTCAAGCCTCTCATATAGTGTGTCAACCCACCCATATGTGGGGAGCCTTGACCTATTATTTTTTCATGATTAAAATCAATCATTTTTCAAATTTCTTATATGTTACACTTATGTAGCAATTTTATTTTGATAAATGATTGTATAACGAATAAAATGATGTATAAAACTTTATTCTACGTTCAATATTTAAAAAATAAAAAATAATTTTGTAAAAAGTGGGTCAACCCTCCCTAGTCTCCCTATAGAACTGTGTTAAAAACACATTTTTGATGGAAGATTATTTGATCAGTTAAAAAAATGTGAACTGAACAGTTAATGTTAAGGCTGTATTACCCTTCCACCGTGTGAATAAAGTTCACTTTTTAAATAATAAGACACATAATTTACAGCGTGAGATGGGGGGGGGCGTGGCATGGTAATTTTATAGAAGCTTTGGTGGGGCGTAATCATTAAAATGTTGGGAACCACTGGATTAGATAATGCAAAAGGTATGAGTTATTTGCGATATTATTATTTTAAAATAACATCTAATCATTTCATATGTGAATACTTTGCATGCGTGTCCCCTTTAAGCATTCTTGTAAATTGGGCCAAACAGTCATGGCTATTTCCGAAAAGTAATTTCAACTTACTTATGACATAAATTCTGTTTTTAAATAATACTTTGATTAGTGTTAAAAAATAGCGGTACTCCTTAATCGTGGAAGCTTCTCCGCAAGATCTTGCATTACTTAGGATCTGCCTGCATTAATACTTTTTGAAGAACTCGAATTGCTGTTGTTCCGTATCAATGTCGGCACTTCACAACTCAAATCTGACAGTAAGAAATAGCATTAGAAGAATGCAATGACGAAAAGTATAAATAAACACAGATATACAAGGACGCTAAAATTCATCTTTAAAAACTTAAAAAATTAAAATTACACATAATGGGCTTTATTACATAAAAGATTATGAAAAACATTAAAATATTTTAAAATACATTATTCAATTCCTAGCATTTTCAACTATATACATAATCATTATAAGGTACAGAATACGAAACAAATAGTTTTGTATCTGAAATTTTGAAATTTTTATTGTTTCTTATCATCTTTTAAGTAATGTAGCACATTAATGCTATTTTACTTTTTTAAGACACAAGGACGTTAAAAATGGCTTCTTATTTCTTTGAGAAGAATTAGATTTTGACAATTTATTATCTTTCTATTTGCTACTCTTTCGAAGAATACTTAATTATTCAAGGCACCATTAGTCATTATCTTTATAAATATGCATTTATACAAAACAAGCATAACTAAAATAAACCTTTGGTAATTAATAATGAATGAAACATTAGTTTTACATAGCTTAGAGGGATTTGTAAACACCCCTACCCCTCTTTTCTTATCTTAAAACAGCTTTGTTTTCTTTTAATATATAATTATGCAACACAAAAGGCGTGAACTATTTGTAAAATAATTGTTCTAAAATAAACTATAAAAGAACATTCTATTGTATTCAATAATTATTCCTGAGATCTTGTTGCAGTGATCATTTTTCGCAAAAGTTATTAAAATTTATAATTATTCCATAAAGTATTTGATGAAAGAATAAAAATAAAAGTGCTTTTGCTCTTTTTTTGGTAATAAAAGAAATCGAGGGAGAACTGTATCTGCACGCAAAGCCATTAAAAAAAAAAAAAAAAAAAAAACCAAAACAGTAAAACGTTTTTTAGTGTTTAAATAGAGAAAAAAAATGGGGGGGGGAACTTAAAACTATTGTTTGAAAGGTCATTATGTTCCACTGAATAGCAAATAGGAATTTTGATTGTATTGGAATGGATTTTCCTTTTCAAAATCTTCCAAAATAATGACAAAATAATACGTGCAATAAATTTAAGTAATGGTTGAATGAGTTTGCAGTTCTTTGTCTTATTTGAAAATTTAAATGCGTTCGAAGAAAAATGTTCGAGCATCCATTATTTGTGATATCTTATTTAAGTGTAACTTCTAAACTGTTATTCTGAAGCAATTAACGTGCATTTTCTTCTATTGTATTAATGGAAATATTTTCTTTTAAATAGAAAAAAGAGTAATTTTCACGGAAAGTTAGGCGCAGATATTTTAAATTACAGAAAGTTTAATTGTAAAATAAATGCTTTGATGGAAATAAAGAAATAAGAGATTGAAAGTAATTTTATACTGAACTGATTTTTTTCTTTTTTAAATAATGATATAAGCTTATGTGTATATTTATTTATGTATATATATTTTTTTAAATAGGGAGAAGAAGGTTGGTTATGCTTTTTGCTATGTCATTAAATAAAAGTACAATACATAACAGATAAATAAATAAAAGGAGTAATGTGCCGTTTTTGATAAAGAAGGCATTAGCGGAAGTAAGCCTAAATGCATTTCAAAATTAAATTGCATTTCCAAAAGTTAAAAGTTACTTTTAATTCCGTTTTATGAAAATACTGGAGACAAAATAAAACTTATTTAAATCATTTCGAAAAAGGTTATTTTTTATTTGTAGCACTTTAGTATGTTTAAAAAGTCTGACAAACTTACTTATATAACGGGGATGCTTATATAACTTTTATTTTGTTTATTTTTAAAATGCAAATAATGCGAAAAAAGTAGAAAACATGTACACTACTCGGACACCTCCTACTTTTGAATACCACCTATTCTGAACAGTAATTTTCACACAAATTTATCAGAGAATGTTGACATTAAATGTGGTGACGATTTTCAACATAATAAGGATAGAAAATTTTTGGGGGGGTTTTTTGCGTATGACAGATACATTTGGAATGAAAAATAAAAACTTCTTTGCATATAATGACTAACAGTTGCTGATTTCAATCCTTCAAACTTTCCTTTGTAGGTTAGAACACCTTGAAATTTTTTTCATGTGACTATCCTTAATAATTATCGTTATTGCTCTACGGTTCTCTGATTATATTTGTATATTTTTGTCAATATGTATCTTTTTATGGGCCTTCCTTTATATCGATATATAATTCTTCTTAAATGGCACTTCTCTAGGCACAGTGTAACTTTTCTTATATTCTGATGCATGTAATTTTTTATTTAGATTTTTTTTTAATATTACGTTTAAAAAACGTAATTGCTATTTTAAATTTCAATTTTGAATAAAACACAATACTTAAAAAAAAATACATTTTGTGAATTTTAGCTACCCTTTTTGGAATTAAAAATATTATTATCAAATATATTTTATAGGTATATTCTAGACACCAGAAAAAGAAATAAAAACAACATTTCTTGTTATATATATGTGTGTGTGTGTATGTGTTTTCTAAAAGGGAGACCATGTAGAAGGCAAAATATTCCCTTTCCTGCAATCTGTGTAAACTTATGCACCCGACACATTTGCCCTGTGTATACAGGCTGTTTTTGTTCATACTGATGAATTATGGATGATGGCAATTTGTGCCTTCTGAGTTGTTCAAGCTACTAATATATGCCCATAGGGAAAACTAGACTAACATAGAACAGATATTATGATTTTTATTTCTTTCTTTGTTAAAGAGTCTATAGCCTATTTTTAGAAGAATATGTAGTAAAATTTCGGTAATTTAGAATTAGGTATATTTTGTGTATTTTACGTTGTGAAAATTCCGATACAGAAACTGAATAATAATTAAATTTGTTAAATGAAGTATATGACTATGTTTCCCTAATGCTTTTTAACTGCTATCCCTTAAACATCATCCCAATAATGGTTAATTAGGATAATATCTCGATAAATTTATCTCAATATTAGTAATTTCCTTTATTTAAAGTTAAATTTTATTCCCCTGTAATTACTTATAATAAATTTCGTACACCTCCCGTACAATGAAGATTAAACGATGAATTATTTAATTACGCTGCTCTCTTGGTAATCGTTAAATCGTGTTCATGCTTGAAAATTTATTATCCGAATTACTTCATAAAGGATTATACTATGTTATTTTGGATTTAAATATTTTATATAAGCATTTGTTTTTTACGGTAAGAATTTCCATATCAAAGGAGATTTATTTGAGGATTTGATTGATAAAAATCAAACTTAATCTTTCAAAAGAAATATAGGTTTTCGGAAGAAATAGATGTTAACTTATTATAAAGATTGACATTCTGATTTAATAACTACTTACAACTAGTTTTGACATTTAAAAAAAAGTTTTTTAATATATGTTTTTTATAAAAGAGGTACCATTGTCATTTAATAGAATTTTTTTAATTTTAAAAAATGCGCATACTCACTCCGGAAGACGAAAAAATTAACCACCTTATTTTGATAAAACAATTTTAAAAAAAATTAAAAGTATACATGATTGGGCAAACAGTAACTTGGTTTAAACAAAATAGTTAATACAAGATGCAGTGTTTAGTTAAAGGTGATATAGGGTGTTATGAAAAGTTATAATATGGTAAAGTTATATAAAGTTTTAATATATTGTGGAGTTGAAGAATTTTCCTTTCTTAAGTCTAGGACAGTGTTTCATTTTTTTGTCTTTGTCCACCTAGGTATTTCTAAAATCATGATGCTTACGATTAAATTAAGAACACCGTCCTTCGACTTGTAAGATTCTTATTATTAATGAATAATGTGAACTTTTTTTCGTATAGAAGAACTCTAAAAGATTTCACCACTTCACGTTTTTTAAATCTAAGAAACAGGTAAAATGTTTGTTACAAATACATTTTTACATAACTCTATAATCAAAAAGAAAGGTTATTTTCGTCTTTGCACTAAGATTTGTGATGATACTACTTATGATGAAAGACTGCCCAAAATCATATTTAATTATAAAACAAATAAAAAAAAGGAAACATGGAAGGCCGCGTAAGAACTGGATGGACGATACTCTAAAGGCAATGAGGGATAGAGGTCTGGAGGGGGAATGGACACTTGACCGAAAAAAATGGAAAAAGACTATTATAGATTCTTCAGATGGCGGCATCTGACGCCGTAAACCGATTATATCTATATTACAAAATTTAAAAATGTATCGCCAAGGTTAAATTATTCTATGTAAATTGCCCTTTTAATAATATTCCATATCTTATTCCGGCTAATTAAATTAAAATCCTATTCTTAAACTAATCTATTAATCTCCAAGTGTAAAGGTATAAGATCTTAATCCATTTAATAATACTATTCCAAATTGCGTAAATCTAAAAATGGCGCCAACTACTTATATTCCTTTAATAAAATCCTTTATTATTTAAATCCCTATTAAAATTCGTTATTATTTCCCGGTATATCAAACCCCTCTAAAGTCTTTATTTAATTGCTAAAATATCATAGTTCATAATTTATCCCGCCTAAAAAACTGATTTTTTAAAAATCATTCTTTTATTAAAATATCAAGGTGTCTACATATAATATTTCAATGCTTTAAAACTTATTCTGCGACAATAAATTCATTTTTCTTTTCTGTTAAAATTACCATCTGACGGGGAAAATCTAATTTTAGCTGCAATCTGGATGGCAGGGATTGATTTATGTTTACGCGTTCTGCATTTGTTGAGATTAGAGAAGATTCTAGAACAATGTTTTCGCACTAGGAAGTTGATTTACTTCGATATCATTCCACCGGAAATAGTAATAAATCTCTCTTAAAAGCGATATGACTGGAAAAGAGGAATCAGCTGACCTGTATTGTAACGTTGAGCTTATGTAGTTAGAATACAGATGCACAGCCAGACACTGTGTGTATAAGTGTGTAAAAAGATGAAATGTAGAAAACAGAGAGAATAAGTGTGGGAGATCGGCATCGAGATGGAATGTTTATTGTGGGCTCGAAAGTAGATGCTAAGTTCCTTTTTTCGTCAAAAGCTCCGGCTAACACCTTGAGATGAGGAATTACTAAATTACTAATCTTTTTTACCATCGATTACTTCGTGAATTTTTCCAAATGTGTATTCCTGAAAAATATAAATAAAGTGTGGGTAATATCATATTGACTGCATGATTTATGAGTTTCGGTTAAGTTTTTTTTCCTATGACCATGACCAACTGGTCAAAACTTGTGCGAATTAATTTGGAAACCCAGGTAAACAACGACTTTCGCCAACCTCTATTATCATTACACTATATATGTATTATAGTGTTTGTGGTCGTTTGCCTAATTTACCTCTCAGTGAATCGAAAATTTTATATGCTTTATATTTTCACAAAAATTCTTGCAATGACAGTCACATTAGGCATTTGTTATGATAGTACCGTTACATTTTATAATTGATTTTAGTACCTCCTGAAAAACAGGTGCAGTATTTTGGACAGTAACAACCCAGGGAATCCCCTCATCGAGTTGACGGCTGAAATTCCTGGATTAATTAAAACTCGATTCACATATTAAAATGAAAACGGTCTGTCAAGTCATATCTTGGTGGAAAACACATGCAAACCCGATTTTAGTGGTTGACTAGTAGGTTTATCATTATCTTTTTCTGCTTCCAGTTCTCCATTTTTTGACACTTTTAGGTGCAGGAAAATAAAATAATATACCTACCGATCAATCACTAAAATGAAGCCTGCAAGTGTTTTACACCAAAATATGACTTGGAAGACCAGAAGCATTTTAATATGGAACCGAGTTTTAAAAAATCCCAGAATTTCAGTCGTCACCTAGCCAAGGTGATGTTTACAGGGTTGCCACAGGCAACTATTTTTTAATTATTTTTCACACCACCTTTTCAAAACAAAAATATTTTACATAAGCTTTGACAGCAATTGCAAAGAAAATATACTACAAAATGTATTAAAAAAAAATAGTCGTGCGGACAGAATATTAAAATAGCCGCCTGTGGCAGCCCTGTGGTTTATGGAGCCGACTCTAGGTTTATCAGACCCCGTTATGACTGACACAATGCAAAAGAAGCATTTTTGAATCACATTTTTATCAGTTTTAAAGCAGAAAGCTTTCTTTGACATTATAGCTTCACAGCCGTGTGAATTTCGATTTTAAAATTTAAGTTATAAATGTTGTAATGTACATTTAACGGGTATTCAAAAAATGACTGATTGATTTTAAAATTCAATAAATTGCAAACGGTGACAGATATTAAAAAAATTCTTGCAGGAGTGTTATTTAAGATGTCAGGAGTTTTTATGCTGCGATTCTCAGCTTTAGTTACAAACAGTATCCATAGATGGCGCTGCAAGCAATAACCGCTAAATCAGGGCTCTATGTTTCGGCTTCTCTCTTCTTCCATGCGCAAAAAGGAATTAAAGTGCATTGAAAGGATCCCGAAGTACCAAAATTCGGGTCTGGACTGAGCACTTATTTCTCTCAGCGCCACCTACTGTTTGAAATTCGAACTAAAATCAAGAATCACAGTATAAAAACTCCTGACATTATACATAACCCTCATGCAAGAATGCTTTTAATATCTGCCACCGTTTGCAAGTTATTGAATTTTAAAATCCATCAGTCATTTTTTGGACACCCGGTATGTACAATGTACGATGCTCTCAGAAGATGCATAAGAAACTTAATATTAACTAATATCGTTCTGTGATACCTATTTCAAAATTTATCTCTTTTTTAAGCTGGTAATATTTTCTTTAAGAATTTCAAATGTTTTTAACCATTTGAAAAAATGGTTATTGTTCTCGTCAGGGTAGGAAATCAAAAGCATATCTGAACGTTTTCATTGGTTTAATCCGCAATTTATTCGTTATCTGATTGGTATATACAGTAATCTGTATTTTCCTTTGGTTTCAACAACGATGGACAACAGAGTGTTGCCACTATGACAAAAAAGTAATAAAAACCACAAAAAAAAAATTAATAAATCAGAAACAAATTGAGATACAGGTTTCAAACAAATTGCACTTAAAAGTACATTTTTTTCTCTATCCGACGGTATAAAAAGTAATATTGTCGGATGTTTAGAAGTTTGAGAATGAAATTTTATTTAAAATTGGTCGTGAGATTTTTTGGAAATCTGATGATGGAAAAGCCTTTTCCCGAACAGCCAATGAAATGCTTGGATAATACGCAAGTTTCAGGAAATCTTGCAATTTTTACGTGTAATAACACTATTAATGTTTAATTCATGGCGTACGTAATGTATGACCAGCTCCGTAGAAGTTAAAAAATGTACGGAACCGAAAATTGTAAAACTGAAATTTCTTTTAAAATTTGTTCACGATGGGTCCAGGAATGTTATCGTTTAATCCATGGCGTGCGTAATGTAGGATCAACTCCGTGCGATTTTTTATGTCTTAAATTTTAGTCTTTGAAAAAATCATTTTCCAAATGGTCGTTGTAATTTGTTAAATTGCTTTTTTTTTCTTTTTTTTTATGTTAAATATTTTGAGACAATCAATTCTAGATATAAGTGAAAATACAGTAGCCTCCCTCTTAACCGGCCTAAACGGGACCGAGGGTTAGCCGGTTAAGCGAAAAACCGGTTAAACCGGAGAAATAAAAAAAAAATTAAATAAGTAACTGCATATTTAATTCATTAAATGCCGAGAATGCATTTAGTTTTTTAATTTGTGTAGTTTTAAAAAAGTACATATTTTCTATATTTTGTGAAATGAATACTAGTCGTAATTAACTGAATTGAAATAAAAATTATCACTAATAACATATAATGAACAATATTTAACACAAATCAAATTGTTGAAAATCTTGTCACATGCCTTTATAAGAAGTGGAAATTAGTCTACAATAAGTAAATTTGAGTTAATTAACCATAAAGAAATGAGAACGGAAATTTTCCTTTTTGAATTTTGCCTGATGATGGGGAAAAAAATTGACCGGTTAAAGCGGAGTTCCGGTTAAGAGGATGCCGGTTAAGAGGAAGGCTGCTGTTTCACTAGTAAAAGACTTCTCGTGAGAGGTATTGCAGAGTGAAAGGGGCACAAAGTACATTCAAGAAACAACCAAAAACGTTGTGTATCATTTTCATATACGGTTATAACCAGAAACGCCATACAAAATATGCACATATCAAACAAATCTCTAAGATTTATAAATTTTTATAAAATGTTTTGGTTGTAATTGTACTTACATGAGTTGATGATTATCTTCTTATTGCACCCTTTAATAAATCTGATTATCTCCCTGTTTGGAATTCGCTCCACTTTATGAACAACCGACTCGTTGCTCGATGGCGGAAGTTACCGAGTTGCACTTGTCATTATAAAGTTATTGTTAACAAGGAGTTCCAACCCAAGCTTCCTGGGTTTCAGAATACAGATAAAAACCATATAGATGTTTGTTTAATTGAAAACTCTAATAGATTTATTTTGCATGTAATATATACAGGGTGAGCCAAAAGTTCATTAAAACTTTAAAAACTCATAAAAAGAGAGGAAGTTATGATAAAGGAGTGAAGTTTGCAAGAAAGGGCTCACAAGGTAGTCGAATTTTTTTAGCAGCAAAAATAAAAATAAAAAATTAGTTGAAAAATCACATGTAGAGGGCGCTAACGACCCGAAACGTAATGAACAGGTAGTACGACACAAGTTGTGCCGTATAATGTTCTGGAGGTCATATTGAACATTTGTTATTGGAAGAACAGATGAATGGAGTGTATTGCTGTACAGTTCATTGTGTTTCGGGTCGTCAGGGGCCTCTACATGTGATTTTTTAACTTTTTTTTTCTAAAAAAAAATCCGACTGCCTTGTGAGCCCTTTCTTGCAAACCGCACTCCTTTATAATAATTTCTTCCTTTTTCATTAATTTTTAAAATTTAACGAACTTTTGGCTCACCCGGTATTTTTTAGATTGTTAATTAACAATAACAAAAATCAATGTTTAAATGTTAGCAATTCTGTATTCAAGTAAAATTTTATAATTTATTAAAAGCCGTACTTTCGTATTGGCATCGTGCCAGGAATTAACAGCCGACAAAATCACAAAAGATCATTAGTCTTTTTTTATTCTGATAATTTCAGTTGTTTAAGCGTCGTTCGTTTATATGTCTTAAATCTGCGTTTTATTTGTTTTATTTATGATTGATATAGTTTAACTTTCATTATAGAGTATAAGCTTGAAACAAATATTATTATATTATATAAATTATATTAATTTAAATGCAAGTGTGTTTCTCTTTCATAATCGTCTGCACGCGATATAGAGAGATTTAGTTTTTTTAATCATGCATGAAAATTATTTTAAAAACAATAAAAATCGAGTAAATTTCGATACGGTTGTCAAACAACATGCATTTAAAAGAAAATTTTTTTCTCCACTAGCCGCCCTTCAGAACAAGTTTGGTCTCCCTTAAAATTTATGTATGGGAAAGCATGCTAAGCCTTGTATAATGTTACTTTTATTCATAATTTAATTTACTTGGACTCCTTTAAATATTATTAACACAATCCCTTAATCTAATATTAGTTTTTGTTGCATTAAAATATCTCAATTTGTTGATTTTCTGTAAGCAAGTAAACCCTATTGGTTTATAATGGAAGTATATGGGAATTTGGCGAACTATTAGAGATATCGCCAAGCTGCCGTCACTTTTGGAGGCTAATTTTTGTCTCCAAATTTGGCGATATATAACCAAGTTGGCAACAAACATGGTGGCAGTTGGCGACAGAACAGGGTAGGTTCCCCTTATAAGTATGAAGATGCATTAACTAATGTTCAATAACCAATGAGGTGTGTTTAATCAAGGCATTCGGGCGTTGCCACTAAACAATTAACAAATAATCGCGATTTCTGTGCTACGTATGATAGCGTAATATATATATAGATTCGATGGTGTAAAAATTTTAAATGTGCGGTATTTAGAAATTTAAAAGAAAATGCAGCGTCTGGTGTCAACGTGTCGCGTCTCGCCTCAACGTGTCTGCCCGTAACGTTAGCGTTACGCACAGACACGTTTGTTCTTTATAATATAGATAGTTACTCGGAATCAACTTTAATCTCGTTTAAAACTATATAATTAGTTTTCGTAAGAATATAAAATTCTCGAATGAGTACCGAAAGCAGAACGAGATATGTACTTGTAAGGAATTTATCGTATATAGTTGTAACGAAAATATAAAGGTACAGTCGTGGAAAAGAAAAGAAAAAAGTAAACACCCCTTACTAAATCTGCAAAAAAATTATCGTAAAAGAAAGTTATTGGTACCACATGATTGGTAATAAAGTCAGAAAAAAATAAAACAATTTATATTTTGTGTATTTTTAAGCCGAGAGTAGTCGCTTATTTTTTTAGAACGCTACTGGTCGCGTTCGATCTAAGCGAAAAAAGAAAAATAACAAACAGTTTTCATTAATTATCTACTTCTACTTTTCAATAAAGTTAATAATGTGTACTTTAGTACAATTAATCAATTTATTTACGGGCTGTGAATTATTATAAAATCGTGAAAAGGAACTTTTAATAGTGATTATGTCGTGGTCTTTTTTACTAATTTCTATTTTCTTTTTTTGTGTGTGTGTCTCTGTATACTTGAAAAAGAAGTTATAATGTCATGAAAGCATTGAACAATGTACTGCTGTTCTCTTGGAGAAAGAACACGAAAAGGATCTGGAATATTCGTCACTCTCAGATCCACGTTCAATTCACTGCCATATTGTTCTTTCAATTGTCTTTTGACAGAAACTCAGATAAATTTCCCTGGCGAAAAACAGAAAAAAAATTTGAGGACCTCTTCCTTCTTTTGTTAGAGACAAATTTTTCATTATGTCTCTTTCAAAGTCTTAATGAAAAGCGAATATTTCATTTTCATCATTAAAAATACTTTTTTTTACCCTTTACAAAACAAAATATTATAGAAATAAAATTATTTATTTGATTAACCATTTCTTCGATTTTTTTTTTTGAATTCCGATTAAAGAATAACTTTTTATATCATTTAAACTTGTTTGTTTGTATCATTTAAATTGCAGCTACCCACTCCTTTATCAAGTATTGAAACATGTAACTGTGCATAAGATATGATTGTATTTAGGGATGAAGTTTTTGAACACTAAGACATTGTTTGTATCCTTTAAATTGCAGCTACCCACTCCTTTATCAAGTATTGAGATATGTAACTGTGCATAAGATATGATTGTATTTAGGGATGAAGTTTTGGAAAAATAAGATATAGTTTGTATCATTTAAATTGCAGCTACTCTCTGCTTTATCAAGTATTGAAATATGCAACTATGCGTAAGATATGATTGTATTTAAGGTAAGAAGTTTTGGAAATATAAGACATAGTTTGTATCATTTAAATTGCAGCTACCAACTGCTTTATGAAGTATTGAAATATGTAGCAATGAGTAAGATATGATAGTATATAGGGGAGAAGTTTTGGAACAATAAGACATTTCTACCCCGTCTTTACTCATTCACTGTCAAATAAATCTTAAAAGAATAATTAATGTTCTTGTCGTGGTTTGGCACAACCTTATAGGAGAGGAAAGAAAAAATGTTGTTGTGGGATTTGAGAAATTTACTGTCTTCTTGATTTTGTAGGAGACTATACATTTTTCAGTGTTCAAGTAAAAGAATAAGCATTCTATTTTCATCAGTGAAATTTTTTTTCTTTTACAAATTTAGCAAAAAAAAAAAAAAAACAGTTTCCTAAAAAACAAACACTTTTTATTGCGAAATATCTGAAAATGATTCTTTCTTATCTTTATTAAAAATTTCAAATAGTTTTAAAGTATCCTTTTCATATCCTGTTCCTTTCCTCGGAGACCGAACCATTTTATTATGCAGCAAATGTCTGGCCATTTATGGAGGAATGCTACCAACAAATTCTGGAACAATCTACACTTCCGTTCCAGCCTTCGCTCATTCACTGTCAAATCAATCACCCACGCATTATTGTCGTTCGTGTTGTGGTTTGACAGAACCTCAGAAGAGAGAAAAAATGCTAATGTAAATCTAACAAAAAAACATTTTTTTCCTGTTGAGATCAAAGTTTTCTATCATTCCTTCTTAATAACGATAAATGTTTTGTTGTTCTATTTTCATCACTACAAATTGTTTTTAATTTATTTTAAGAAAAGAGTAGTATGGCAAGCTAACTTATTATATTAATTCCTTTTCTTTCAATAAATAATTATGAAAATACATCTCTCTGAAAGTTCTCCGTAATCTTAAATTATTTAATGTTACATATTCCTCTTTTAAATATGAAAACTTTGTTAAGTGATTGAATCATTTTATTAGTGGAAGATTATAGAAGAATACGTCTAATAACTACTTTAAAAAATGACATTTCTACCCCGACATCATAAATTCATTGTCAAACCAAAATTCCATGAGTTGCTGTCGTTCGTATTGTGATTTAATAGAAATTAAGGTAGCGTACTCTCGTAGGAATAAAAAGACGCAATTAAAAACAGTTTTCGTTTTCTTCTTCTTATATATTTTTTTTCGTTTTGATAAAAATAAAACTTTTTCTTTATAAAAAGAGAAAAACCCAATAAAAAAACTAATATTCTATTTCAATCGCTGCAATTTTTTTAGATAAACAGTTATAGGGAAAAAATATGTAGCTATTATTACCCTTTCTTTCATAAAATGAAACTTAAAAAAATATTTCTCTAAAGGTTGTTTTTTAATTATAAGTTATTTTAAAGATAAATCTTTTTCTTCGTTTAGTGAATGGACTATTTCATTAAGGTCTCCGACATAAAAGAATGCGAACTGCAAGTTCTGGAACAACCAACATTTCTATGGCCAACTTCAATCATTCTTTGACCAATCAATCATCCAAGACTGATTTGGCAATGAATCGTCGTCGTGTTGTGGCTTGACAGAATTTCAGAAAAAAAATGTTATTGAAAAAAGTCTTTTTTATATCGATGAATAATTTTGTCCCTCCATAGTCACGATAAAAGAACTTATACTCTATTTTGGTGACTAAAATTTATATTCTTCCTTATACTGCTATGGAAATAAAAATCACAATAGTTCTATGTTATACGAGAAAATATATGAAAGTGCACCTCCCCAAATTGTATCCATAAATTTAAATTACTTTAATGTTATATATAACTCTTTTAGCTGATAAATCTTTATTCAGTCACAGATGCGCATTATTTTATTATGCGCAAAGCTAGCAGCCATTTATGAAGGAACATAACCAACAAGTTCCGAAAACAGCCTACATTTCCAGCCACACCTTCATTTATTAACTGCCAAATCAATCTCCTAAGAGGGATTGTCATTCTTGTTATGGTTTGACAGATGCTCGGAAGTTTGAAAAAAAAAAAAAAAAGATGTTATTTATCAAGGTAAAAAAAAAAGTGTTATCATCTTTATCCTATTTTTGTTGTTGCTGTTGTTGTTCGCTTTCGATAGGTACAAAACGAGTTGTTTTTCCTCTCTCTGTCAGAGTCAAGATTTAAGAGCTATTATCTTATTTCCTTTCTCAAATAATTTCTACATCCTCAAAGGAGAAAAAAAATAGTCTATATAAAAATATTATTAACTAACTCTTTGTTATTCAACAAAATATTTTCAATAAGCGCATGCATTTAAATTCCCCCAGTAAATTAAAATTACATTAGTAGTACCGTGTATCTCTTTATCAGCTAATAGATCTTTTTTCAGTGCATGGGTTCTTTTATTATGCGCAAGGTGGGCGTATATTTATGGTGGCACACGACCAACAAGTTCCGAAAACAATCTTCATTTCCAGCCGCACCTTCACTTATTCACTGGCAAATCCATCTCCTAAGAGGAATAGTCGCCCGTTTTATGGTTTGATAGAACCTCAGATGGACTTCTCGGAAGTTTAAAAAAGATGCCATTGATAGGAAAAAAAAAAAAAGACATCTTCTTTATTATACTTTTGCTGTTTTATTTATTTTTTTCATATTCATCGCTAAAATTGTTTTTTCTTACGTTTTTCCCAGTCAGTGCTATGGGGAATAAAAAAAAGATTTTTTTTATTAATGCCTTTACTTTCTTTTCAATAAAATACATGAAAATTCATCTCTTTAAACTTCCTCAATAAATTTGAATTACTTTAACGTTACACATCCCTCTTTTTGCTACTAGATTTTTGTTCAGTATTTGAATTGTTTTATTATGCGCAAGATGTGCATCCATTTGTAGAAGAACACGACCAACAAGTTCCGAAACAACCTTCATTTCCACTCCCCACCTTCCTTTATTCTCTGCCAAATCAATCTCCTAAGAGGAATTGTCGTTCATGTTGTGGTATGACAGAACCTCAGATGGCTTGCTCGGAAATAAAGAAAAAAACTGCTATTGAAGAAACTGAGTTTTTTATTTATTTTTTTGTGTTTTTTCTTCTCTAGGAGATAAAATATTTTTTTCTCGTCTTTTCCGGGTCGCGATAAAGGAACTGGCACTCAGTTTTCTTCCTTTAAAATTGTTTTTCCTTTTTTGCAAAATATAAACATACGTAAAAAAAGTAAAGGTATTATTTCTTTTCTTTATTGCTTTTTTGTCTATCTTTAATATTTTCTATAACTTCCATAGAATTTTTGATATTATACATATTAAACTCTGGATGTTTGGGTTAAAAGCAAATGAAAACTGTCAATAAAACTGCCAATATCAGATTTTCGCAAAACCAAAAAAATATATTCCAGGTACTTAGTTAAAATAAACTTTGATATTTAAAAAAATACGGGAAATTGATATTTAACAACCAAATAAAATTTATAGAAACACCTTCAGTTTATATTAAATCAAATATTGCATACTGGCTTAAAAAAAAGAAATGTCATAAAAATTAAACTCCCCCGTCCTCCCAATAAAATCATTTGGTGTGAAGATAGGATGGTATTTTGTAACGGTGTAAAACAACGTTCAAACGGAACTGAGGGTGGCGAGATCAAAGTCTGTTTTATTAAGCAAAAACATGTTCGTTGGTAACCCTGAAGGCATAATGACTGTGGCAGCAACCTGACCAATAAATTTTATTTTACTGGATTTTTAAAATTCTAAACGTCGCGCAATTTCAATACTTACACCGTTGAATACACAAAACCATCTCGTACTTTTAAAAACAGTTTATTGAAACCTTTATCTCAAGTTACTGATATTTCATGTTTTTTAAAATAACCTTCAAGCGTGACTCTTACAAAACGTCTATCTCTATCTCGTGCAGCTCTATTAGTAGTATTAATCCGTTTCCATTTAAATCAATATAAATTGTTCAGCATCTGTTTCCTGCTAATATTTCCTAACAAAACTAATACATGTAATAAAACTACGCGTTTAAACACTGAAATGATCAGAATAATAAAATATGTTATAAACAATCAAAATTTTTTGGGAATATTTTCGGCAATTGATCCTTGGCATGTGACTAATATGAAATTATCGCTTTTAATAAATTTTAAGACTTTATTTGACATATAATTGATATGTTTCATATAAAAATGCTTCTTACTGCTATTAGTGAGAAATCTAAAAATATGTTTAATCTATAAAATCTACCAGTTTTATACACTGTATAGTATGATCTATAATCCGGGATGCCAGTGTTGGGTCAATCAGTTTTTGTAAAAGAAAATTTCTCACATTAAATCATTTCATGTAAAAAAAAAAAAACTTTGCAGCAGCACATAAACTTTTACGAATTTTCATTATTTTCATTATTTTTATTTCACAATATTTTTATTCTCATATTAAAATTATCTCTTGCTTTTGCATAGACTAAAAAAATTATTTCGTATTAAAGTATTATTTCGTCTAAAATTATTGAAAAGCATAAACGTATAAATCGATTTGGGATTTTAACTTTTTAAATATAATTTAAATAAACTGCGTTCTGATAATTTTATCCATAAAAAAAGGAATGATGCAAAAATAGCAATTATATGTTTAAAAAGCACTTCTTACCTAATAAATTTTAATCTAGAGCTGAAATTAACACCAAATTATAAACTCTTCTATATAAAATTTCAAATAGAAAAAAAAAATCTCGAGCGCATAATATTAAATTAAAATTTCACATTTTTATGCCGAATTCCAGAAATGATTATCTTCGCCAGTTCTGAAATTTTGTGTTATTTTATTGTTACGTAACTCTAAATGTAATTACTTTGACTTTGGAAGTTTGTTGCTTTTTATATTCAATAAGTGGATAATGAATATAACATTCCAAAATACCATTGATCACATATTTTTAATATTGTAACGTCATTCAAGGATAAAAGCTTCTTATGTAAGTTAATGAAATTTCAACTTCAAACCTCTACGGAGTTTGCATTCATAATTAAAAAAATATTGAAACGTTTGCTTCCGAGATAATATATAATAAAACGTAAGTAAAAAAGTTTAATCTAGAACGATATTGTAAATTTTAAAGTAGAAATTTTCGTAATTAATAATTGAGAATTAATGTCAATAGAATTTTAAATACACTCGGACCTCGTTATCCCGACACCCGGTTTTCACGTCACTCTGCTTATCACGTCAGTTCTTCAAAATCTCGATTTTCTGTATATGATTATAATGTACAAAAACTCCGGATTTTACACCGTTGAATAATTTTCAACTCCAGATGTCCCGACGGTTTAGGAAAATGGTCCATTTTTCATAATCCATCTTATAAGCACAGAAATAAGCGGTAAGAAATGTCTTAGCCAAACTTTTCACAAACGTATCTAAAATACCCTGTTACTGATCGTAATTAAAATCTCCCGTACGAGGGCGCTGTGTCAGCGCCGTAATTTTATTTATTATTCCAATCGTCTGCGTGTTGACGATAGATTGTAATTTAGTTACTAGTGAGTGGAAACACTGAATTTTTGTTGTTGTTGTTATTGAAATGATGGAATGTTTGATTTGGAAACGGCCAGAGAGACTGTTTCACTCTTAACAATTATTGTTTTAAAATAAAGAAATATACAGTTCACTGCGAAGAGTTCCTTAAAAATGGTGTCATTGAGTGACTTTTGTTTTATTCTTAACAACCATTGGTCCTTCGAGGCCAAAGTAAACGGATTTATCGTTTGCTTTTAGAGTCAAGAATCAGCGACGAGACTTGGTTTCTTCGAATAAGGTAGGACTTTTTCTTTAACATGGCTACTGAATTAAAAAATATTTTGACAAAAAAAAGAGTTTTAAAATGTAAAATTACTAAATTTGTGAGTGAAATTAAATTAAGTGACTCTGATGAATGTTCTTTAGAACTTGTAAATACGAAATGTGATCAATTCAATACAGAATTGAAAGAAATGTTTGATAAAATTTATTCATTGTGCGATGAAGAGGAAATTGATAGATATATCGATGAACAATCATCGATTGAAAAAGAGTTAGATGAAACTTGGTTGAAAATTAAAAGAGCGAAACAAAAACAAATAAATGTTCTTAATGAATCAAAGCCGAAACAAGAGAATAGTGTAACGGAAGTTCGACTTCCCACGATTAATCTACCTTCTTTTAGTGGAAACGTACAGGATTGGATATATTTTAGTGATCTTTTTAAATCTAGCGTTCACAATAATAGCGCACTTTCGGGTGCTCAAAAGTTATCATAT
Organism: Maratus speciosus; assembly: GCA_963932465.1. NCBI lineage: Eukaryota > Metazoa > Arthropoda > Arachnida > Araneae > Salticidae > Maratus > Maratus speciosus. Next base: position 293,100,572 of record OZ010788.1, on the reverse strand, counting down.
TTGAAATCTTCGCTTCATTCTGAAGCTGCAAAAGTTGTACAAAGTATAACGATTTCAGATGATAATTATCAAACAGCGTGGTCCTTATTAGAGGAAAGATATTCCAATAAAAGACAACAAGTGTTTGCTCACATTAAAAAATTAATGTCCATTAATTCAATACAAAGTGAAACACCTAGTGCTATTCTTAATTTAGCAGATACCGCCAGTGAATGTATCAGATCTCTAGAAATTCTCGATCAAAAAATTGAAGGGTTTGCGGATACAATAATAACTTATATATTGTGGCAGAAATTAGATGGGTCCACAAAATTATGGTTTGAACGTGAACAAAAAAAAGACGAGCTACCAAAATTAAAAGAATTAATCGAGTTTTTAAAAAGACAAGCGAGAACACTGCAAGTTTCCAAACCTCTTATAAATAATGTAACTCCTAAACGCAATGCTCAACAACGAATCACTAGTATGGTATCTACATCTAATGGTAAAAACTCAAAAACATTTAAATGTGTTAAGTGTCAGAGTAATGAATTCCACGGTTTGCACAAATGTCCAGAATTCTTAAATCTTTCAGTGGCTTCTAGATATGAATTCGTAAAGAAAAATAATATTTGTTTTAACTGTTTAAAATTCCACTCGGTTAGAAATTGTAAATCTACTTATTCTTGTCAGAAATGTATGAAAAAACATTCGAGTTTACTGCATTTCGAGAATGAAAATGAAAAGCAAATTCAAAACAGCGATAGAAAAAATGAATTTATTTCAAAACCCGAGGTCAGTGATTGCAATACCCAAAACCAGAATCAAATCGTAGCGCATTCAAATCTAGACCCGAATGCTGCAACATTTCACATTTCTAACGAAAGAGCATTTTCAGGTACATCTGTTTGTGAGATGAATTATTTAAGTTCTGGCATCTTATCAACTGTCATTGTTTATATTAAAAATAAATTTGGTGAATTTAAGCCGTTAAGAGGTTTGATTGATGCTGGATCAATGAGTAATTTCATTACGATTCAGTGTGCTGATTATTTAGGAATTAAGAAAGAAAAAATAAAAGTTGCGGTTTCAGGATTAAATGGCATCTCCGTGAATATTAACTCCAAGGTAAAAGCATTAATTTCGAACAATTCAAATTTTAAGGCGGAAATAGAACTTCTTTGTGTACCAAAAATATCGGATACTATTCCAGTAAATCGGATTAACGTTCTAACAGAACATTACCTTGATAACATTAAATTAGCGGATCCAGAATTTTACAAACCTGGAAAAATTCATGTTCTTTTGGGAGCTCAAATATTTTATGATCTTTTAGAAGTCGGTCGAATTGAAGTCCCCAATTCTAATTTAAAATTCCAAAACTCGGTATTTGGATTCATTGCCTGTGGAAGCGTATTAAATCCTGACAATCAAATCACGCAAAATACTCATTGTGGGCTTGTTTGTAACTATGAAGATTTGACAAAAGAAGTTCAAAAATTCTTTCAGTTAGAAACATTAGGGATAAAAGACGATCCCACATGTACTGACGAAGATAGAGCATTAGAAATATTCGAAAAATCTGTATCTTATAAAAATAAACGTTACGAAGTTACCTTACCATGGAAAAAAGATTGGCGAGAAATGAACGACAATCTCAAAATAGCCAATAATAGACTAAACTGTCTTAAAGTGAAAATGAAGCGAAAATTAGAGCTTCGTGCTCAATATTGTGAGACTTTGAAAGATTATGAAAATAAAGGAATCATAGAAAAAATAACGGAAACGCACAAGCCAGTGGAGAAACCACTTTTTTATCTTCCACATCAACCTGTCTTTAGACAAAGCCTGACAACAAAAATGAGAGTAGTCTTCGATGCCAGCTCACACGATGTTGGCGAATTATCGTTAAATGATTGTCTTTGGCCAGGTCCAAATCTAAATCCAAACATATTCGATCTACTTATCAATTTTAGATTAAACAAAATAGCATTGATAGGTGATATAGAAAAAGCCTTTCTGCAGATATCCCTAGCGGAGAAAGACAGAGATGCAGTGAGGTTTTTATGGATTGGAGATAGAGGTATAGAAATATATCGCTTCAACCGAGTTCTTTTTGGTATGAATGCTTCCCCGTTTCTTCTTGCTGCTACTCTAAGAAAACATATCAAGAAATTTCAAGTTAGATATCCTACAACAACAAAGTTATTAGATAGGTGCCTCTACGTTGATGATTTCATCGCTGGTGCTGACAACTTGCAAGATGCGTTAGAAATCTCTCGAAATGCTGTTTATATTATGAGCGAGGCAAGTATGAAACTCAGAAAATGGTCAACTAATGATAACGATTTGATGGAGCAATGGAAACAAGAAGGGTTTGATACTCAGCCTCTACACAACCCAATTGAATTAGGATTTGACTCAACAAAGGTTCTAGGAATGTCTTGGCATACGAGTGAAGATTGCTTTATCGTAGATGTAAAAGGCTTATTAGAAATGTTATCAAAAAATGAAAACACCAAGCGCTTCATCCTGCGTGCTATTGGAAAAATATTCGACCCTCTTGGCTTGCTCACTCCTTATACTATTCGCATGAAATGCCTATTTCAAGATCTGTGGTTGAGGAAAATTGCTTGGGATGAAGATCTACCAATAGATGTTAAAGAAAAGTGGCTTCAATGGTGTTCTGAGATCCCACGCCTCTCCGACCTAAAAATTCCAAGAATTGTGCTAAATTCAACGAAAGAAGAAAATTCAGATGTGGTAGAGATTCACTGTTTTTGCGATGCTAGTAAGAAAGCCTTCGGCACTGTCATATACCTCAGAATTGTAAAAGAAAATGCTTTTGAACACTTTCCCCTTCTGCTAACAAAGCGCTTAAAACAAGCAATGAAGGCTGCAGAAGTGAGATCTGAAACGAAATCGAGATGAATAGCTTTTTTGGTGCAGAGACAAACGAATATACATACATACACTTTATTATATGTACTTTTCCTTTGATTTTTGAATTTAATGTAAAAAGGGCCGCAATAATCAGTTCCAATAATGGAAAATGGAAATGAAGGTGTAACACGCTCTTTGGGCAAGTCACCCATAACTTGACTCGCTAATACAGGCTTGTTTTTAAAACAAGTGACACATTCATATGTTATTTTGCGACAGATGTTTCTACCATTAGTTATCCAAAATTTACGGCGAATATGGTACAACAATGTTTGTGATCCTACATGTAAATACTTTAAATGAAAATATCTTACAATAATTAAAGTAAGGGGATGCTTACTTGGCAGAACCATAGGATGTTTTTCATTTGTTGTCAAATATGAGTTACCCAATCTACCCCCAACTCTTAAAATATTACCATTGCTTGGGATGAAGATCTACCAATAGATGTTAAAGAAAAGTGGCTTCAATGGTGTTCTGAGATCCCACGCCTCTCCGACCATAAAATTCCATTCGATATTTTCCCTTGCAAAATAATCAGCTAATGCTTCATCTGGGTGTCTAACCAAATTGTGAAGCCTTTTCAATTCTAAGTTTGCCCCTACAAAGTTTTTTGCATTGTCAGAAAATACTTTTGAACACTTTCCCCTTCTGCTAACAAAGCGCTTAAAACAAGCAATGAAGGCTGCAGAAGTGAGATCTGAAACGAAATCGAGATGAATAGCTTTTTTGGTGCAGAGACAAACGAATATACATACATACACTTTATTATATGTACTTTTCCTTTGATTTTTGAATTTAATGTAAAAAGGGCCGCAATAATCAGTTCCAATAATGGAAAATGGAAATGAAGGTGTAACACGCTCTTTGGGCAAGTCATCCATAACTTGACTCGCTAATACAGGCTTGTTTTTAAAACAAGTGACACATTCATATGTTATTTTGCGACAGATGTTTCTACCATTAGTTATCCAAAATTTACGGCGAATATGGTACAACAATGTTTGTGATCCTACATGTAAATACTTTAAATGAAAATATCTTACAATAATTAAAGTAAGGGGATGCTTACTTGGCAGAACCATAGGATGTTTTTCATTTGTTGTCAAATATGAGTTACCCAATCTACCCCCAACTCTTAAAATATTACTTTCATCTAAGAAACAATTTAAAGAATTTAGTTTACTTTTATTTGGTACCGAATTACCTTTCTGAAGACATTTTATTTCTTCCTGATACTCACTTTGTTGAACCATCTTTATCAGTGATAATTCTGCAGCATTCAATTCTTTAGAAGTAAGATGATCTTTCACTCTATTAACATTTCGAAGGTTATGAATAAATCTAAGCACATAACATAAAATACGAATGATAGTTATATAATTATTACTAACACTAATAATATAATCTAATAAATAATTTTGATCATAAATAGCTAGAGTAACTAAAGAGTTATCATTTTCACATTTAACTGTTTTCTTTAGTTCATCAGAATAGTCATCTGGAGAATTTTGGATGTTGCAGTCATTAGTTGGGAGAACAGTTTCTCTCAAAAAGGGGGGACCTTTAAACCACAAATCCTTTTCTAAGAGCATATCAACACTGACGCCTCTGGTAAGGAGGTCGGCTGGATTAGACTTTCCCGGACAATGAAACCACGAATTGGAGTCAGTCAAAGATTGAATCTCGTTGACACGATTCGCTATGAATGATTTCCATCTTTTACTAGAACCTCTAATCCAGTACAAAGTGATTTTCGAGTCTGTCCAGAAGAACACATCTGATGGCTTCTTATGATCTACTATTTTCTTGACTGCATTACCTAGTCGGGCAGCAAGTAAAGCTCCCAATAGCTCTAATCTTGGTAAAGTGATTTTTTTAAGAGGTGTAACTCTACTTTTTGAAGTCACAAGGTTAACTTCAATAGCATTTTCTTTTACAATTCTGATGGTCTTTATTATATACCCATTGAGATAAATGAGAAATTTTACTTCAATCCTTTAGCTGAATAAATAAACCCACACATTATGAATGACCCACTTAAGATCCAGATAGACGTTTCAGTCTACTCGCGGTCTTTTTTATTCTGGCCAAGTGAAGACCCTTTCTTGTGTTTACATGACGTTTTTCATCCGACTAAAACCGAAGCATTGCATTGCATTGAAACGATCAGAAATTATCAAACATCTATATCTGAAACAACAAATATTGATTACAATTCGTTGTATAATATAGAAAAAATGATTGTAGTAAGAACATTTGGGACAATTAATTCATCAATATTTTATGTAACAATAAAAAAATATCATCATAAATCTGATTTTTATTATTTTCAATTTTGTTTTTGTGTTTCTTTTCTTCAATAATAATGTTTTATTGCTTAAAATTTCAAGAGTAATTATAAATTTAAAATTATCATTAATTAATTAAAAATACAGCTTATTATAAACATGTTTTTCTCCCACTCCGTTTACCGCGACACTCTGCTTATGACGACACTTTTTCTGGTCATTAGAGTATCGGAATAACGAGGTCCGACTGTACATTATATTAATGGAAATGGAGGTACGACTTTGGGTTATACAATATAAGCAGATGTAAAAACATACTGAGCATCAAACGATCTACTTTCACGTTAAAAAAATCGTCATAACGTTACGCCATAAAATTGGTGGCAGCATTTTCTGCCATCAATTTTATGGAATGTTTAACTGATATAACTGGTGTACTACCTATACTGGCGTACAGGTATAACTAAATAATAATATGAATTCTGATATTTTCACATTATTATGGTGTAATATTACACCAGTAATATGTAAAAAGTTTACTATTTATATCAGTTAAATACTTCTTAAAATTGGTGCAGCATCTGCCACCAATTATATGGAGTAACATTATGACAATTTTTTTTTTAGAGTGATGTATTGTTTCGATAGAATTTGGTGTACAGTCATCAGTGCAAAAAATAATGAAATTTTGTTCATATATATTAGGGTCAATATCAGAAAACTGGATAATTTCACTCCAGAATTTTTATTTTTTTTAATTAATGTACCAACTTCCGAATACAATTATATACTATGATACATGTTTTGTCATTTGAATGCTGTAGTCTTTCGAGATCGCGGATGTATATTTTATGCGTAGGATAAACTTTTATGGAAGAAAGTGTCTGTTAACACCATAATCTGTGTCTAATAATTGGGACTGAGATGATGGGGAATGAGGTGATGTTTTTGTTTCAAAAGCTGCACAGCCATTTTGTTGAATCATTTTGCCCACATGTAAATTATTAAATATGCCAAGTGACATTTGTATATTACGTAAATAAAGTTGCAATAAACTTTTTGTTTATAAATAAAAAGTTAAATAGGGGGACATAAATGATGCTATAAAAAATACTCATCCCTATTCAGAACAAAAATTAAATATTTCTAAATATGAAATAAAGAGAAAAACAACTTACCTTCATCCATGGTGGCTAGTTGAACTTTAGTTGTTGTTGCAATGGAAATGATTCTGCCAGTGCCACCTAGTATCTGTTAACCTAAATGTGTGTTTAGAGGGACTAAGATGATGGTCAACCTCAGGAACAAATATGTTTACTACAATATTTTACTATACAATCTATACTAAGAAATGATAATTATATTTTCCCATACTTTATATGTATTGGTATAAATAGATAATAGCAAAAGTTAACAATATTTATAGAAATGTTTACAGCATACATTTAATATTGGATATTTGTACCTGGTGGCAGGGGCTGAAATGATGATTTCGCTTGTTTAAAGCTTAAAACTAATTATTTATACATCATTATATGTCCATTTATCATTGGTAATTGATATAACAAATGTTACAATATGTTACATTTTTCAGTTTTTGTTTTTAGTATAATTAATGAAATATTATTGGCAATGAACGCAAATTGTCCAATTTTCGGATATTGGCTCATAATTAAAAAGCGGTTGGAAAAGCAGAATTGTTTTAATTTGAGGTAATAGCCAATAGGAAAATATAAAGGAAAAGAAACTGGTGTTTTCCACTTGCGTTTTTCGTAATCATTAGTAACTTTTCCTATTGGTTATTTCTCAATTTTCCTGCAATTTTGTTGGCCAACCTTTCTCTCTAATCTGCTTCATTACTGTATATATGGGAAAAATTCAGTTATTTGTGGAAGTGATGAGAAAGCTCTGAATGACACCAAAACTATTATGGATTGCATCATCAATATGTTGGATTTACAAATCATGTTATATTTTCTTATAAATTTAGTCTACTTTAAAATGCAGAGATTTTTCGGTACACGTAAAATAAAGATTTGATATTAATTGAATGATAGTGCATAATTTCAAATAACTACTGTTCCCACCGTTTTATCTCACCCTAAAGATACTTGCTACTCACCATAACGTATAAACGTAATAACATATTATACTAAAAACGTATTTAAGGAAAATGTTATATTTTTAAATGTTCTTGTTTTTTTTTTATGTTTAAGATAATGGTGATAAAGCAATCTTTTAATACAAAAATGATTTTTGAAAGTTTGACAGTGGCGACCAAATAATGATACTGGACCCTTCCCCAACCCCACTCAATCCAAAAAAAAAAAAAAAAAAAAAAAAAAAAACGAGTTTTTTTTAATTTTATTTTCACTTGAAATTTTTGGAACACATTCCCACAGTCAGTTTACTTTTAATAATTTATTTACATAACATTATTTTAGCAAATTGTCTTTATCAATCAACATTTATGAATCTGTTATAAAATGCATTGAAAAACTATTGAGTTATTTAGTTCTCATACAATATGTAAATATTTACAGAGAATATCCGACAGCTTTAACATACGCAAGTAATTGTAATGTTTGGCATATGATATTATACAGACGAAGAAATCCATATAATGGCGTTGTTTCAGTGTATGTTAATTATTTACGTTATCATTATGAGTTTTTGTTTCAGAAAAAAAACTCCGAATATTTAGGTACATACCTACCATATACCCATTTTTTTAATAAACAAATTATAATTTCTTCTGCTCAATATAATAATAATTGTGTCATGTGTCAGTCAAATGGCTGCTACTAAAAACGGCTCCTGGACATTTTTTTCTGATTTCCATATTGTGAAATAAGTATAGCCAAAAATAAATAAACTGTAGGTTAAACTATATATTTCAGAGTAATTAAAATTTAGGGTTTAATGATATTTAGTTTCAACGAATAAGCTCTTTTCTGAAGAAAATTTATACACGACTATAAAAAAAAAATATTTAATTTTTTTTGGTTTTATTTATCGTATTATTTATATTGTGCATTTTGATAAGTTTTCAAAATTTAAAAAGAGATTATGCTGCTTCTTGCGAACAAATATATCTTAGTTCAAAGATGTTAACAAGCAACTTTACAAATGTAATTTAATGAAACATGCTATGTACAATTTCTGGTATAAATTCTGAATTAAAAATTTCCCTAATCTGAGAACGCTGGTTTCTTCCAATGCTCTTGTGAACGACATCATTTAATGGCGAACGAAGCCGCTTCCGACCATAAGTTGCTATGCAAATCTGAATCCTTGTGATGTCCCCTACTTCTACTTAAAAATTTTCCCAATAATCCTAGGACACCCTGTATAGCTCTTACCCTTTCTGTGATTTCAAATGCAATAAAGATATTTTTAATCAGTAAAGGTATTTAATGTCTTGTTTCTATGTTGTATTGACTTAATTTTATCTACTAAGTAAAAATTCTGTGCCAAAATATGTCATTTGACTCGCAAAAATCCTTAAGTTATGAAACTATGCAACCATAAGATTTAATCGTTTTTAAAAATATTTCAATGTTAACCGTACAATCGCAAAATGTTTGAAACCTGTAACGATTTTTCCGCCATAATATTATCACCAAGCATCAAAATCAATTCCTATTTTGTGAAAAAAAGGCAGCTTATTATATTTGTTCCTTTATAATAAAAGTGCACAAATATTTAAGAAATATTGAAGCGCTGGATCTATTTAATTAGTACCAATGAATTAGAACGAGTGTTCATCAAATAAACCGATTTAAAGTGGAATAGTTCACACATACAAAAAATATTACAGCTAACAACAACTAAGACATAATTTTATAATTTTATCCTTTAATATTTAAATATTAAAGAGAACAGATGAAATGTGAGAATTTAAATTCAATAAATTGCATTTAAAAATTACAATACGCCGTCTGCCATTTTATCAGAGAAAATGTTCGTGTCTTAAATGTTAATTTGGAATATAGTTTGTTTTTAAATGTTTGATTTTATTTTAACATATGTGTTCTTAAATCTTCACGAGAATTTTCAGGTATTCAATTTTCAAAGTGAAAATTTATCTTCATTGAAAAGAAAAGCGTTCAACTCGGAGATCAGCCAATTGAATTTGTTGTATTTATAAGAAATTTGTTTCAGCGTTGCTTAATTCGAATAATAATAAGTTATTCAGTTACACAAAATATCAAATTTATTTTAAATTTACTCTCCATTACCAAGAATGTATAAGAAATTTTAGTAAAATTACATTTCCCAAAAATACACTTGGTCTGCAACTTAAGACCGTCCACGTTTGCAACCGATAAAAGTCTTTAGACAGTAACCGGAAAACATGTGTAAATATTTCTTAAAAGATATATTAGATTTTATTACGTTTACATTTCTTACAAAATTGTTTCTTCTACTAATTATGGGTGAATTTCGACCTGTCAGTCAGAATTGAAGTTAGTAAGAACAAACACATTTGAACAAACTACCTTTTTACTTTCTTCTATCTTCAGTAAGAAGAAAGTATTGTAATCGAAATTTTTTTTCGACTTCGGGTTTTCGACGGATTTACACGTTTTACGGGTCAGAGACCAAAAAATAGGTTTATAGAAAATGTCTGTCTGTCCGTGAGTCCGTATGTCCGTGTGTCGCCATTGTGGCATCAAAACTTGTATGAAGTTATGCATAGAATTGAACAATTTTTTAAAAAGTATTTGGGTATGGCAAATAGGTCCTCCATTAATTTGGACGAAATCCGCTGGTAGGGGGCGCTGTAATAGCGATTTTTGTGCATTTTGATTACTGTACCATCGAAAAGTGTATGAAGTTATGCATAGAATGAACCAAATTTTTTGTGTATGTTTTTTGCCATGGCAGAAAGGTCCTCCCTGAATGTGGAAAAAATTCGCCTGTAGGGGGCGCTGTAATAGCAATTTTTGTGCATTTTGAATATTGTACCATCGAAAAGTGTATGAAGTTATGCATAGAATTGAACCAATTTTTTTTAAGTATTTCGCTATGGCAAGCAGGTCCTCCCTGAATTTCGAAAAATTCCGCCGGAAGTGGGGGCTGAATTAACGATTTTTGTGCAATTTTCAATATTGTACCATCGGAAAGTGTATGAAGTTATGTCAAATTCTAATAAAAATACCAATAAAACTAATATAAATGAATTATTGATATTTGTAACAACATTTTGAAATATTAATATACGTCAGATAGAAGAAAGTTTTGGGATTGGCACATCCGACTAGTTTCATATTATAAAAGAAAGAGAGTACAAGTATAAGTGCTAGTTCTCGTCATCTAGCTCAAAATATATTACCTAGTTAAATTCAAAACGGTGCCGCAAAATTAAAATTACTTACATTTGTATAACTTTACCTTTGTAAGACATTATTGACTGATCATGAATTATGTTTATGTAACAATACTAGGTAATAATCCTTATTTTCAAACAAAACCTGAGTACGGCAGGAGCAAACTTCTATCAATTTTTTTCGAATATTAGTTTTCGCCTTATTTATAACAGAATTCTCCATTTAAGCAAAATGACATTTCCCAAATGACAAACCCACCATGTGGGCAAATGACAAACCCACACATTATGAATGACCCACTTAAGATCCAGATAGACGTTTCAGTCTACTCGCGGTCTTTTTTATTCTGGCCAAGTGAAGACCCTTTCTTGTGTTTACATGACGTTTTTCATCCGACTAAAACCGAAGCATTGCATTGCATTGAAACGATCAGAAATTATCAAACATCTATATCTGAAACAACAAATATTGATTACAATTCGTTGTATAATATAGAAAAAATGATTGTAGTAAGAACATTTGGGACAATTAATTCATCAATATTTTATGTAACAATAAAAAAATATCATCATAAATCTGATTTTTATTATTTTCAATTTTGTTTTTGTGTTTCTTTTCTTCAATAATAATGTTTTATTGCTTAAAATTTCAAGAGTAATTATAAATTTAAAATTATCATTAATTAATTAAAAATACAGCTTATTATAAACATGTTTTTCTCCCACTCCGTTTACCGCGACACTCTGCTTATGACGACACTTTTTCTGGTCATTAGAGTATCGGAATAACGAGGTCCGACTGTACATTATATTAATGGAAATGGAGGTACGACTTTGGGTTATACAATATAAGCAGATGTAAAAACATACTGAGCATCAAACGATCTACTTTCACGTTAAAAAAATCGTCATAACGTTACGCCATAAAATTGGTGGCAGCATTTTCTGCCATCAATTTTATGGAATGTTTAACTGATATAACTGGTGTACTACCTATACTGGCGTACAGGTATAACTAAATAATAATATGAATTCTGATATTTTCACATTATTATGGTGTAATATTACACCAGTAATATGTAAAAAGTTTACTATTTATATCAGTTAAATACTTCTTAAAATTGGTGCAGCATCTGCCACCAATTATATGGAGTAACATTATGACAATTTTTTTTTTAGAGTGATGTATTGTTTCGATAGAATTTGGTGTACAGTCATCAGTGCAAAAAATAATGAAATTTTGTTCATATATATTAGGGTCAATATCAGAAAACTGGATAATTTCACTCCAGAATTTTTATTTTTTTTAATTAATGTACCAACTTCCGAATACAATTATATACTATGATACATGTTTTGTCATTTGAATGCTGTAGTCTTTCGAGATCGCGGATGTATATTTTATGCGTAGGATAAAATTTTATGGAAGAAAGTGTCTGTTAACACCATAATCTGTGTCTAATAATTGGGACTGAGATGATGGGGAATGAGGTGATGTTTTTGTTTCAAAAGCTGCACAGCCATTTTGTTGAATCATTTTGCCCACATGTAAATTATTAAATATGCCAAGTGACATTTGTATATTACGTAAATAAAGTTGCAATAAACTTTTTGTTTATAAATAAAAAGTTAAATAGGGGGACATAAATGATGCTATAAAAAATACTCATCCCTATTCAGAACAAAAATTAAATATTTCTAAATATGAAATAAAGAGAAAAACAACTTACCTTCATCCATGGTGGCTAGTTGAACTTTAGTTGTTGTTGCAATGGAAATGATTCTGCCAGTGCCACCTAGTATCTGTTAACCTAAATGTGTGTTTAGAGGGACTAAGATGATGGTCAACCTCAGGAACAAATATGTTTACTACAATATTTTACTATACAATCTATACTAAGAAATGATAATTATATTTTCCCATACTTTATATGTATTGGTATAAATAGATAATAGCAAAAGTTAACAATATTTATAGAAATGTTTACAGCATACATTTAATATTGGATATTTGTACCTGGTGGCAGGGGCTGAAATGATGATTTCGCTTGTTTAAAGCTTAAAACTAATTATTTATACATCATTATATGTCCATTTATCATTGGTAATTGATATAACAAATGTTACAATATGTTACATTTTTCAGTTTTTGTTTTTAGTATAATTAATGAAATATTATTGGCAATGAACGCAAATTGTCCAATTTTCGGATATTGGCTCATAATTAAAAAGCGGTTGGAAAAGCAGAATTGTTTTAATTTGAGGTAATAGCCAATAGGAAAATATAAAGGAAAAGAAACTGGTGTTTTCCACTTGCGTTTTTCGTAATCATTAGTAACTTTTCCTATTGGTTATTTCTCAATTTTCCTGCAATTTTGTTGGCCAACCTTTCTCTCTAATCTGCTTCATTACTGTATATATGGGAAAAATTCAGTTATTTGTGGAAGTGATGAGAAAGCTCTGAATGACACCAAAACTATTATGGATTGCATCATCAATATGTTGGATTTACAAATCATGTTATATTTTCTTATAAATTTAGTCTACTTTAAAATGCAGAGATTTTTCGGTACACGTAAAATAAAGATTTGATATTAATTGAATGATAGTGCATAATTTCAAATAACTACTGTTCCCACCGTTTTATCTCACCCTAAAGATACTTGCTACTCACCATAACGTATAAACGTAATAACATATTATACTAAAAACGTATTTAAGGAAAATGTTATATTTTTAAATGTTCTTGTTTTTTTTTTATGTTTAAGATAATGGTGATAAAGCAATCTTTTAATACAAAAATGATTTTTGAAAGTTTGACAGTGGCGACCAAATAATGATACTGGACCCTTCCCCAACCCCACTCAATCCAAAAAAAAAAAAAAAAAAAAAAAAAAAAACGAGTTTTTTTTAATTTTATTTTCACTTGAAATTTTTGGAACACATTCCCACAGTCAGTTTACTTTTAATAATTTATTTACATAACATTATTTTAGCAAATTGTCTTTATCAATCAACATTTATGAATCTGTTATAAAATGCATTGAAAAACTATTGAGTTATTTAGTTCTCATACAATATGTAAATATTTACAGAGAATATCCGACAGCTTTAACATACGCAAGTAATTGTAATGTTTGGCATATGATATTATACAGACGAAGAAATCCATATAATGGCGTTGTTTCAGTGTATGTTAATTATTTACGTTATCATTATGAGTTTTTGTTTCAGAAAAAAAACTCCGAATATTTAGGTACATACCTACCATATACCCATTTTTTTAATAAACAAATTATAATTTCTTCTGCTCAATATAATAATAATTGTGTCATGTGTCAGTCAAATGGCTGCTACTAAAAACGGCTCCTGGACATTTTTTTCTGATTTCCATATTGTGAAATAAGTATAGCCAAAAATAAATAAACTGTAGGTTAAACTATATATTTCAGAGTAATTAAAATTTAGGGTTTAATGATATTTAGTTTCAACGAATAAGCTCTTTTCTGAAGAAAATTTATACACGACTATAAAAAAAAAATATTTAATTTTTTTTGGTTTTATTTATCGTATTATTTATATTGTGCATTTTGATAAGTTTTCAAAATTTAAAAAGAGATTATGCTGCTTCTTGCGAACAAATATATCTTAGTTCAAAGATGTTAACAAGCAACTTTACAAATGTAATTTAATGAAACATGCTATGTACAATTTCTGGTATAAATTCTGAATTAAAAATTTCCCTAATCTGAGAACGCTGGTTTCTTCCAATGCTCTTGTGAACGACATCATTTAATGGCGAACGAAGCCGCTTCCGACCATAAGTTGCTATGCAAATCTGAATCCTTGTGATGTCCCCTACTTCTACTTAAAAATTTTCCCAATAATCCTAGGACACCCTGTATAGCTCTTACCCTTTCTGTGATTTCAAATGCAATAAAGATATTTTTAATCAGTAAAGGTATTTAATGTCTTGTTTCTATGTTGTATTGACTTAATTTTATCTACTAAGTAAAAATTCTGTGCCAAAATATGTCATTTGACTCGCAAAAATCCTTAAGTTATGAAACTATGCAACCATAAGATTTAATCGTTTTTAAAAATATTTCAATGTTAACCGTACAATCGCAAAATGTTTGAAACCTGTAACGATTTTTCCGCCATAATATTATCACCAAGCATCAAAATCAATTCCTATTTTGTGAAAAAAAGGCAGCTTATTATATTTGTTCCTTTATAATAAAAGTGCACAAATATTTAAGAAATATTGAAGCGCTGGATCTATTTAATTAGTACCAATGAATTAGAACGAGTGTTCATCAAATAAACCGATTTAAAGTGGAATAGTTCACACATACAAAAAATATTACAGCTAACAACAACTAAGACATAATTTTATAATTTTATCCTTTAATATTTAAATATTAAAGAGAACAGATGAAATGTGAGAATTTAAATTCAATAAATTGCATTTAAAAATTACAATACGCCGTCTGCCATTTTATCAGAGAAAATGTTCGTGTCTTAAATGTTAATTTGGAATATAGTTTGTTTTTAAATGTTTGATTTTATTTTAACATATGTGTTCTTAAATCTTCACGAGAATTTTCAGGTATTCAATTTTCAAAGTGAAAATTTATCTTCATTGAAAAGAAAAGCGTTCAACTCGGAGATCAGCCAATTGAATTTGTTGTATTTATAAGAAATTTGTTTCAGCGTTGCTTAATTCGAATAATAATAAGTTATTCAGTTACACAAAATATCAAATTTATTTTAAATTTACTCTCCATTACCAAGAATGTATAAGAAATTTTAGTAAAATTACATTTCCCAAAAATACACTTGGTCTGCAACTTAAGACCGTCCACGTTTGCAACCGATAAAAGTCTTTAGACAGTAACCGGAAAACATGTGTAAATATTTCTTAAAAGATATATTAGATTTTATTACGTTTACATTTCTTACAAAATTGTTTCTTCTACTAATTATGGGTGAATTTCGACCTGTCAGTCAGAATTGAAGTTAGTAAGAACAAACACATTTGAACAAACTACCTTTTTACTTTCTTCTATCTTCAGTAAGAAGAAAGTATTGTAATCGAAATTTTTTTTCGACTTCGGGTTTTCGACGGATTTACACGTTTTACGGGTCAGAGACCAAAAAATAGGTTTATAGAAAATGTCTGTCTGTCCGTGAGTCCGTATGTCCGTGTGTCGCCATTGTGGCATCAAAACTTGTATGAAGTTATGCATAGAATTGAACAATTTTTTAAAAAGTATTTGGGTATGGCAAATAGGTCCTCCATTAATTTGGACGAAATCCGCTGGTAGGGGGCGCTGTAATAGCGATTTTTGTGCATTTTGATTACTGTACCATCGAAAAGTGTATGAAGTTATGCATAGAATGAACCAAATTTTTTGTGTATGTTTTTTGCCATGGCAGAAAGGTCCTCCCTGAATGTGGAAAAAATTCGCCTGTAGGGGGCGCTGTAATAGCAATTTTTGTGCATTTTGAATATTGTACCATCGAAAAGTGTATGAAGTTATGCATAGAATTGAACCAATTTTTTTTAAGTATTTCGCTATGGCAAGCAGGTCCTCCCTGAATTTCGAAAAATTCCGCCGGAAGTGGGGGCTGAATTAACGATTTTTGTGCAATTTTCAATATTGTACCATCGGAAAGTGTATGAAGTTATGTCAAATTCTAATAAAAATACCAATAAAACTAATATAAATGAATTATTGATATTTGTAACAACATTTTGAAATATTAATATACGTCAGATAGAAGAAAGTTTTGGGATTGGCACATCCGACTAGTTTCATATTATAAAAGAAAGAGAGTACAAGTATAAGTGCTAGTTCTCGTCATCTAGCTCAAAATATATTACCTAGTTAAATTCAAAACGGTGCCGCAAAATTAAAATTACTTACATTTGTATAACTTTACCTTTGTAAGACATTATTGACTGATCATGAATTATGTTTATGTAACAATACTAGGTAATAATCCTTATTTTCAAACAAAACCTGAGTACGGCAGGAGCAAACTTCTATCAATTTTTTTCGAATATTAGTTTTCGCCTTATTTATAACAGAATTCTCCATTTAAGCAAAATGACATATACTATTTTTAAAGAGTAGCGGAAGTTGCTGTTGCGTTAGCCCAGCTCTGATACACTGTAAAAAATATGTAATCTGTACACTGTAATGTTTTGAATTTATCTCTCATTTTTTTTTAAGGTTTGCGAAAACATTATAATTTAATAATTTACGAGTTACCCATAATTTCGAAAAACATCTTTCATCTACGGAAAAGTCATAAACAGTATCAGTTTGCGGATAAGTATAAAGGCATTTATGAAACGATTCTTTTTTCTGCCCGAAAATTTTGAAAAGTTTTTATAGTCTGTTAGTCCGTTTTCTCAAGCCAAAAAATATTTGTTTTCGATTGCTATCAATTCTTATATCAAAATTTTCATGTTCAACAAACTTGATAAACTAACAGCAACCAATACAGATTAAAAGTAATTGTATTGTTATTACCATTTGTTGCAATTTTTTTATTAAATACAACAAAAAAGTTTTTATTAAAAGTAATATTTTATAATAAAAGTAATATTTTATAATATTTAGTTTGTGAAATATATTACACCTTTAACACATTTTAAATCGAAAAATTCGTTAACATTTTTTTAATCGAACTACGCGCTCATCTGTCTGTAATTGATATTCATGCTTAAAAATCCTTACCGGTAAAATATATTTATTTTTTTTTTACGTCATATTCACATGCTTTCTGTATTTAATCATATTAACATTTCTTGTATAGCTAAAAACTTTTTAAAACTGTTTGAAATGACGCCATATTCATTTTTTTTATTCTTAATATATGTATATATATATATATATATATATATATATATATATATATATATATATATATATATATATATATATATATATATATATATATATATATATATATATATGAATTTAATTTTTCACGTGGAAATCTTTCAACTGAAAATTAATCGCCGTAGACAAAAAATTATCACGGCTTTTGAATTTTTCCAACAATAAAGAAATAACGCTAAATGTTATAAGAAAATGTTCGTTGAATAGCGAAATTTGGAATTATTAAAAAATATATATTTGCACTGTAAATTAAAATGTCTGAAATTCAAACACTTTAGTGTCTGAAACGGTGTGTTCAGTTTTCAGACATTTTAAAATGTCTGAATTTTTTCAGACACTTTTTGTGTCTGAATCTCAGACACTTCAAACGTCTTAATAGCATCCATTTTTTTCTTAAGCATCATACGTAGCCATGTTTGACCACCTTGAATCCTGGAAAAATATTTGCTGCGGTCCAGCCTCCCCCCCCCCCCCTACAACTTGATTTTTTTGGTGCCCCCAATTTTGGTACGCAATTTTTGTTAAGTTGATAATTTAAATCTTTTACGACATTTTACTGATTATAATCAATATTTTGAACTTCAGGAGTAGAACAAGATTAAACAAAAAATATTTATCTAAATATTAGATTTTTAAAATTTGTTTTATTTTTAATCTTATTTTACTTTAAAAGTTCAAAATATTGATTATAATCAATACAATTTCGAAACACATTTAAAATATAAGCTTTACAAATATTGCACATCAAATATGTGGGCACTAAAATCGTAAGGGGCGGGGCACGGCCCAGTAGGCCCATTCTTTAATCAAGAAGTTCTTTTGCAAAAGATGCAACCCTGCATTATTGTTATCTAAATTGAGATGTCCGGTATTCGGGAGTATCCGTTGTGGAGGTTAATGGACATTCCCGAATAGCTATTCTGAAACATCTATTTAGCGAATACTTTTTTAATCCGCATGGCATACATATTTGTATATTTTTACCTCACAAAAGCAGACATCTCCGATTATCGGACAAATTGAACGGCAAGGGCTATTGAGGGCTTTTAAAGTACATGGATAAATATATATATTTCTTATAATCTGGTCCTACTCTACTTCATATAATTTAAAAATAGATTTTTTAAAAATTTATATTGCCACATAGGCAATTTTACATATATATCAGATGATAATCACAACAGCTATTTAACTATGAATAAATAAATAAATATTCTACTTTATCCCTTTGCACTCGAGGGCTCCGGAGCGGAGCCATTTAAAATTTGTCTTCAAACTCGAGGGCTCCGCTACGGAAACAATGCAAATAATTTTGTGATACCTGTCTAGAAAAGCCAAGATTACATGGTATCACAAAATTATTTGCATTGTCTCCGTAGCGGAGACCTCGAGTTTGAAGACAAATTTTAAATGGCTCCGCTCCGGAGCCCTCGAGTGCAAAGGGTTAATATTGAAAAAAAAAATTACTTCGGTATTTTGTTTATTTATGTTTTGTGTTTTTTAATCTTGCCCTACTCTAAAAGTTCAAAACTTTCATTATAATCAGTGCAAGATTTAAGGTATCAGCTTTACGAAAATTTCATACAAAATCCCCCCCCCCCCCCTCCCCGAAAAACAAATGAAAATCCTTATCATTTAAAAATTAGATTTTTTAAAAATTTATATTGCCACATGGACTTATTGTTATCATACCTATGAACTACTAAACAAGACATCTTTAAAGCAAAATAAAGACGCAAAAAAAAAAAGTTACCACATGATATCACTATGATACACACTTGCGATTCTTATCAGTAAAGTGTAATTGGAAAATGACCTTCGAATCCACAGGAGATCTTTCAAAGTTTTTTTTTTTTTTTTCTATTTCCTTCTGGTCGTTTAGTATGAGATAAGCATTAGCCATTGAAACTATGAACTGCCATATTGAAAACAAAACAAAACAAGAGAATGAACTTAACTTTTAAATATGTCTGTTTTTTAGTGATGTTATTACTTTAAATTTGAGAAAAAGGATGAGAATAAATAATACATAATTTGTAATAAAAGACAATGTCATAAATTTAAAATATATACTTCTAGAATTAGTGTTTTTTTTTTTTTTTTTTTTTTGCAAAAAAATTTAAAACTAATTAAATTTCATGTCAGATTTTGTTTAGTACAATAAATAAAATCATAAAAGACACTAATTTTAGTACTATAAAGAAATTATAACACTTACTTCAACCGCTGTTTGCAAGAGGTAAGAAAAATTCCTCGATTTGAAATTTTAAAAACTACCACAACCACAGTGAGGGAGAAAGACTTTCATCAGTTTAAAAGGTAATCCCCTAATACATCCGACTAGCCATATTTAAAGAATGAGATGTTTCATCCTCAAAACAGGGCCCGCCAGACAAAAGTTTCTTTTTTTTTTTGCCAGCTTCGACAGGACGAAGATGAATAACACAATATTATTGATATAAATTAATACGAGTTAACACTAAGCCCATTGCACACGCTTTGTAGAATTTCCGGGTGTAATCTTCAACCGTCGTCTACTTCTGTTCTGTGTCTATCCCGCCCTTATATCGACGACAGCTTCTAAGAGACATTTGATGTCGAGCACACACGTCAGATCTATGTATTCAATAAATAAATAATCCAAGTTAATACGAATTAAAATCACAGTACTTCACATTTCGTAAAAAACGAATTAAAATACACGCGTACATAAAAACAAACTTTGTTTGAATTACAACGTATACCATTTCGAAGGAAGACACCTAAAACGCATGCGCAACTGGGAGTGCTAGTGCCCCCTGGTGGTGATTGCGTCGGAAGAATCAAAACGTCTTAAATTAAGACACGTTTAAAGCAATGAGGTGTCTTAAAATAAGACGTTTGCAGATATTTTAGACATTATTCTCAGTTCGTTTACACCATGGTCATAGTAAGACACTTATGTATCTTAAATTAAGACATCTATAATGTCTGAATTTTCAGATTAAGACACTTAAGCGTCTAAAATTCTTTTTCAGTCACATATGTGTCTAAATTTAAGACGCTTCTATTTGCAGTGTGAATAATGTAAATAAAACCTAATCCATGTTACTTTCTAGGGTACAATCCACCCATATGTAAATGCATTTTATCCTTGGCATATTATCATCTTGACCCTAACTTATAGCAAACAAATACATAATAAAATTAATAGTACTACGATAACCATTTATTACAATTTTTAATGTAAAATTTTTTTAATGAATAGTTATATTTCATATATTTAGTTTGCGAAATATATTATTCATTTTTAAAATGGCGACATAAAATAATCTTCATTTTCAAAAGAATAACTTAGACAAATATTTATCGAAGAAGTTCATTTTCCCTTAAATTGCTTAATTCCTTTCAAAATTTCAATTTCTCTCTTGCACCGAAAATGTTGCTCAGCTGTAATCCCCCAGATGAATTTAAATAAGGAAAAATGGAACGCCGGAGATTTCTGGAGAACAAATTTTTTTATTAGTATATAGATATTACATTCTATCTCAGGTCATTACCTCAGAAACAGTTACAATGAGGCTAAAAAATACATTAATTATATTGGAAAACCATAAATAATTGTCTCTAGGATAATGAACAGAAGTTTGAACTATAAAACATAAAGAAAGAAACAAAGGATTAGCTAAGAGTAAAAATACTGCATTCGATTAAAAACTCGTTAATTAAAATGGCTTTAGGAAATTGCTTTTTTTCCTTTTTGTTTTAGGTAGGATTTAGTGCCGGTCACGCGTGAAAATTTTCTGTAATTCCCTGTCTTTTTTTTTTCGCCATTATTTTTTCCATGAAGATAATAAGTACTTGAATTGCAACTGGCTTAGCTTCCATTCAGAACAGTTAACTGCAGTACGATTTCATTGCGACAACCCTTAAGCTTTAATTCAATTTTATTGCAAGGATTAAAAGATATCTAAATTTTATGCGCTGCCATTTTGAACCCGTTTATTGCGGAAGGATTATGGATGTTATGACATAACCGTAGAATGGATATAAATGTGGAGTTTCTAAACTTCCTCCCCAGAGAAATAAATAAAATTAAATAAGGCAAAGGAATTCGCAAAAAAAAATAAATAAATAAATAAATAAAATAAAAAATAAATAAAAAAGTTCATTGACTTTTGAAGATTTCCAAATTTAATAATGTATTATCCGTAACATTATTTTATGTATGCAATAAATTTCATGTATTTTTATTAGACTGAGCATTTGCTTTATTGTGAAAATGAATGGTTCTTCTGCCTAAAATATGCATAATTAATATTTTGAGCAGAGTATCTTTTTCTTTCTTTTCTTTTCTTTTCCTTTTTTTTTTTTTTTTTTTTTTTTTTTTTACTTAGAAAAGTGCAAAAAGAGATACCATAATGATGAATGATATGTTTATGGTTTTAAATTTTCCTCCAACGCAATTATTTAAAAGCACACTTTCTTTATTCCATAAAATTATGCAAACCCATCCGCAAAAGTAATTTCATTTCATTGGCAAAAACTATGTGAATAGGGGAGCGTACAGTAATTTAAATGAAACAGTTTAAAGGGATTGTGTTACGTAAATTTTGTTTTCTATATATTTTGGATTTAAAATATTGTTTAAAATATCCCGCATGAATCGTTCGTGAATAGAACACTTTTGGCCGAAATTACTAAGTGTAGAGCAGAATACCTGCGAAGAGTTAAATTTTTCTGTTACCACTAAAATTTTAAAGAATTTTTTGAATTATGTTTTGCTGAATTTGGTAGCTGAATAAGATGAAATTGGCTATTAAATTTTAGCTGTAAGAAAAAGCGTAAATATTGAGCTATGATTGCAGTTATTGCAATGAATAACACTCAAATTTAATAACATTTTATCCGTAGCACTGCTTTATGCTTGCAATTAATTTCATGTCTTTTTATTAGACTGATCCTTTGCTTTATTTTGAAAATAAATGGTTCTTCTGACTAAATTATGCATAATTAATTTTTTGAACACAATCTCTTTTTCTTTTCTTTTTTAACTTCGATGAATGCAAAAAGAGATACCATAATGATTAATGATATGTTTATGGTTTTAATTTTTCCCCTATGCAATTACTTAAAAGCACACTTCCTTTATTCCATAAAATTATGCAAAAGTAATTTAATATCATTGGCAAAAACGATGTGAATACGGGATCGTACAGTAATTTAACTGAAATATTTTAAAGAGATTGTGTTACGTAAATTTTGTTTGTAATATATTTTGGATTTAAAATAGTGTTTAAATTATCCTTTATTATTCGTTCTTCGACCGAAATCATTAACTCGAGAGCCTTTTGCTTAATTTTTAATCTTTTACCACCGGTTTTTCAAAAATGAAAATTTTCTGTAATTGAATCCCGAAAATGCTCTGATTAAACAAAGTAAACTTTATAATAAACAATAACTGGTGAGAATAATGAAGGATTCTGAGTACCTTCAGTGGCACGTATACCGGTCGCTCCTCCTAAAGGTGTTAAGTTTGTTACAGAATAACCATTAACATTTAGACTTATCTGTTACCACTAAAATTTTATAGAAATGTTTGGTTTTGTTTCGTAAATTTCGGTAGTTGAATATGGGGAAATTTGCTATTAAATTTTAGTTGCAAGAAAAAGTGTAAATATTGAGCGATGATTACAGTTGTTGCTAAGTGTGTTAAAGTAAATATTGTTTTTTTAAATTTTACGCGCTTTTGAAGATTTACAAATATAATAATATTTTATCCGTAGCATTATATTATGCATGGAATACATTTCATGCGTTTTTTAATACACCGATCCTTTGCTGTATTATGAAAATAAATGATTCTTCTGACTAAAATATGCATAATTAATATTTTCAGCACAGCCTCTTTTTCTTTTCTTTTAGGTAGATTTCGTATGAAATACTACCTGTTGCGATCGCTCCTATGTTGGAATTTCTGAAATTTTTTTTTGCAGATCTGCACCGATTATGAGCGTTAGAACCCAAAACCACCCTCAGTAAAAAACTTTATCTATCTGTCTATCTATCTATCTATCTATCTATCTATCTATCTATATCTATCTATCTATCTATCTATCTATCTACCTATCTATCTATCTACCTATCTATCTATATCTATCTATCTATATATATATAATAAATTTGAAATCACAAAATATGAAGAAATTGGTAAAGTTCTAAAGATGATTTAGAAATGAACATAGGAAACCAGTATGTAAAATAAGAAACTACGAATGACCCCCAGAATCGTCAGAGGAGCTTGTGAGTTCATAGAAATATATATATATATATATATATATATATCACTTTTTTATGGACACGATAACTTCCGTAATTCAGCACAAATATTTTCCAAACTGTTACATAAGATCAAGGGGCATAAAATCTCGGTCAAGTTCGTTAATGGGCAAAATCGGACAAAGGGGATGGAAATAGGGAGAGGTTTTGTGAAAACCGAAAACAACTCCATAACTTCTTAATTTTGTACACATCAAATCAGCTTAAAGTTTTTATTACTTGTAAAAATAGGTCCAAAAATTTATGTATCACAGATTTTTGATAAAATTAAAAATGGGCTCACGGGGCGCAAAAAACAGAGTTTTAGGGAGAAAAAAATTTATAACTTCGTCAATTCTCAAGATATCAAATCCAATTAAATTTATTACAAATGGTCTTCACATTATCTACAACTTTTATATTGACATGTTTTTGATAGGACCAATTCGTAACGAAAAAAAAATTAAAAACGAAAACAAAAAGGGGTATTTGAAGAAAAAAAAATCCATAACTTCGTAAATTCACAAGATATAAAATCCGAATGAATTTATTATATACGTTCTTAATATTATGGACAACATTTATACTGACAAGTTTTTGATAGGACCAATTCTTACAGCAAAAACAAATTAAAAATACATAGCGGTTGAAGAAAAAGATCATCGTATTACGATTGTATTGAAATCAAAACTGCTTATTTTCTGATTCATTTTTAAATTCATTTTTGCTCTCAAACGCATCCAATTGGTAGGTTTTCTTATTCAGAAACTATATAATATACCGTAATGGTCGATGTTTTGATAGAGTCAGAATATATATCAAAAACTGATGTCAAAGTTGGCACTTTGAACCGAATTTCCCGAAGCGATTATGTTGGAAACGAAAAATATGGTCCTACTGGGAAAATAATTGTTTATAAATCAAGTTTTAATTAATTGAACGAAAAATAGAAGCACAGGTCGCTTATAAATCGCTTCAAAATTCACGTCAGCAAGTATCGTCAGCAAAGTATTTTCTTGAATACCGGCTTTACGTGATTCTCATAAAATCAGCTCTTATACAGTGTGTCCACGTATAACCTGGCCGACCTTTATTTTCGCAACCGTTGGTCCTAGATACATACTTTCAATTACAAAAATGGTTTAAATAAGGTAAAGAATTATTTTTAAAGCGATTTTGGTCAAGAAAAACATTTATTAAAAAATTACGAAATTTAAATTTTTATACGGTCCTCCGGTCCTATAAGTGATATTTACTAAAAATTTACTGTGACACTAACAAGTAAGTCAGAAAAAGTCCCATTCGTGTAACAATAAAATTGACCGAGTTATGAAACTTTGAAATGCATGACTTAAACCACTTTTTTGCATATCAAAACAGATGATTTCGACCATGCTTTCAGGGGTCGTGTATAAAGTACTTAAACTTATTTCAAGGTATCTGCGCTTTGAAAGAAATCGTACAAATATTACGATTAACTTTCATTAGTTAAGTTTCAGATTAGTTTAATTGTATTTTAACATATGTTTTATTTTGTAAGGATTTGAGGCTATGATTTCTTTTAACTAAAATTGTGTTATTTTCATAAGGTTTTATTTAACTTGTAAATAATCTTTCCAGTTTGAAATTTGTAATCGAGCTGTAACTAGGGATTACAATCCCAAGACTAATTTCCAATCCCGGGATTTCGGGATTGCTTATATTCAATTCCGGGATCCCGGGATAATCCAGAGATTAGGAAAATTAGAATTTCTGTAATATCTAAATATCATAATACTATAGAAAAGACAAAGCAAAATTACAGCCTAATTTACATATGAAAATATACCAAATTAAAAAAAAATTAACTTCAATTAATTATCAAAACTTATAGGATAAATTAGAACAATTGAAAATTAAAAGAAATACGCTGTTGATGTTTGAAAATGCAACAAAAAACATGAAATGTCTATGCTTCATCTTCTAGATAATTTCTTTTATTTCCTGTTAAACAAGTTTTTGAATAGTTTAATATTTACAATATTAAAAATTAATTAATATCACGAATTAAATTATGAATTATTCTCATACCCACGTAATTAAAGTTTATAATTCTAGGATATTGCAAATGCAAGGTTTTCCCTAACATGAAGATTTTTTTCTTGAAATAGAAGAACTTAGCACACACACACATATAATAAAATGTACATATAGATGTATAGTTTAAATTTCTAAATAGCAATAGCTGTTAAAATTCGAAAACATTGCATAATATAAAAAATTATTACGTGCCTCGTGAAAAAAAAAAAAAAAAAAAAAAAAAAAAAAAAAAAAAAAAAAGATTATTTTGAATAGTTCACTGTTTCGTAACTAATCGGCATTCCTTTGAAAATATGCTCTAAGAAATATGACGGCATCTAAAGTTTCATCTCCAAGTCGCAGTTGTAACATTGTCTGTTTTTAGGGAAATGTCATATTCGTTTAAGCACCCTGTTAGCATTTCAATGCACTTTTTTGCTGTAAAAGATCCATATATGCGCATAAGGCCTAAATTCCTGAATTTGCTCAAATTTAAATTTCTTGAATGGGCATTAATATTCATAAATCGCTTGATTGCAGTAAATATCCATTCGTCAAAAGTCAAACTAAATTTTTTTCCTGAATTTTTAAAAGTTTGTATTTCACATGTAATTAACTCTTTTATTATAGTTCACTACATGATTTCGAATTGATACAGCAGATTTTGGCAAATCATTATAGCCTTTAGCTATCATTAAGTTTCTTAAATCCGTTGAAGTTAAATGAAAAATAGTCTTTAGCTGTCATTCGCAATAAAATTAAATCCAGTGATTCCTTATCACTACTAAAATAATCTTCTATTTTCCACTTTTTTGAAAGCAATGCATGTTCTATGCAATCTTGACGTGTGGAAGGAAGAGATGATGTATTAAATTCTTTCTAAACTTTAGTACCATGTTTCGTCGATAAATGTGCATGCAACCCTTAGTCGATGCACCTAACGTTTTAAGCACTTGGTTACATCTTTTACGTTTAGCAATTTTTTCATCTTTTGACCTTAAATAGCAGTGCCATACTGAAGATGTATCATTATCTTTCCTATGAACTACAAAATCCTTTTTATTAGACATCTTTAAAGCAAAATAAGTATAAACGCCCGAAAAGCAAAGAAGTTAGACCATAATAATGACTATGAAACTCAAATGCGACGCTTATCAGTAAACTCTAATTCGAAATTTTGTGATTCCCAGTTGCTGAAACGACCGGCTTTCTAAACGCGGCGAAATCGAAATAAACAAATGATTTTATTGTTCCCAAATAATAGCCGAGCGGGTTACATCTGTTTGCAAGTCAAAAGGTTTTCATGTTAAACGATGTAATCGCTTTGAAATATGTAAAAAATACTTGAAATATGTATATTATTTCAAGGATATATAAATTTCATAAAAATTAATTCTTTTTCTTTCCAAAAGAGAAAGTCTATAAATATATTTTTATTATTTCAGCTGAATATTGTTCCATTTTTTTTAAAAAAAAGGACAATCCCGAAAATCCCGGGATTTGGCAGACAAGATCCCGGGATTTTCGGGATTAAAAATGATGCGGGATCCCGGGATCTCGGGATAAGGGATCCCGAGATTGTAATCCCTAGCTGTAACGCACTTTCAAATGTCCGATCGAAGTTAAAATTTACATACTGACTTAAATCCGATGACAATGATATATTATTATGCTTTTCGACACTTACCATCTTATACATACTTATATTAGAGGATAACACAAAAAAATTCGGATAGATTACCGTCAAGAAGTTTAAAAAATTGTTTTAGATTAGATAACATAAACCTGCGATGGTTGTGTTTTTTAACTTTCATAATTACATTTTATGTATTTTTTAACGCTGAATCAAAAAATTACCTTCATTTTTAACCATCATGTCAAGATTTTTCACAAATCGTAAATTTCAAGGTTAAAAAATAGCGAAAAATCTGATACTATAAAATAGATGTAAGACTTTTTTATTCAGTTTAATTTTATTTAATTCAATAATTTATTAGATTTTTTGGCTTATACTGGGTTTCTTACAGCTAAACAGCTCTGGGGTCCGATGAGTTTGGGAGGGGAGGGGGGATCAATTTTAACTTTTAGCTTTTTAACTTTGAAATTTGCGATTTGAGAAAATTCCTGACGTGATGGTTTAAAATGAAGGTCATTTTCGGATTCAGTGCTAAAAAATACATAAGAATCAATTTAAGCTAAAAAATACCACAACCCAAAATTTGAAAGACAGTGTAATCTAGCAGCATTTTAAAATATGTATCATTTTGTAAAGAATTGAGGCTGTTGTTTTTCAATCTTTTATTTAACAAAAAATTAAAAATTTCAAATTTATATTGCAATGCTAATTTTACTCTCAACCATTTCTTTAATATATCTGACGAAATTATATTTCTACTAAATTTGTGAATGTCCCCTAATATGCAGCAAAAAATATACTCCAACTTTAAACAGCTATTACTCGGTCAATTTTAATCGTAGAATAACGGGACTTTTTTTGCCTTACTTGCCAGTGTAACAGGGAAATTTTACTAAATATAACTTATAGGACCGGGGGACCGTATAAAATTTTAGATTCTGTAATTCTTCACTAAATTGTTTTTTCGCTTCAAACTTTTTTATCTTAACACTGAGGCCTAATTTTGACCATTTTTGTAATTGAAAGTATGCATCTAGGACCAACGGTTGCGAAAATAAAGGTTGGTCAGGGTATACGTGGACACACTGTATAAAAATGAAATTAAAAACTTGTCAAAAGCGGCCAGATAAAATTGTTAAGGGGGTTTATCTCTAATCATGATTTAGTTTTGTTGTTGAAATTAGTACTTAGATCCGAAATCTACTTGTGCCTGTAGGCCGAGCCGGAAGGGATTTACTACGAGAAGTGCATAAGAGAAGAGATATATAATAATGATGAATGATGTGCTTATCGTTTTAATTTTTCCCCCTACGCAATTATTTAAAAGCACACTTCCTTTATTCCATAAAATTATGCAAACCCATTCGCAAAAGTAATTTAATATCATTGGCAAAAACGATGAGAATAGGGGAGCGTAAATAATTTGAATGAAACACTTTAAATTGTTTGTGTTACGTAAATTTTGTATGTAATATATTTTGCATTTAAATTAGTGTTTAAATTATCCCTTATTATTCGTTCTTGAACAGTCTAATAGGCCGCAATCATTAAGTTTATTGCAGAATAACTGTCAACTTTTAGGCTTATCTGTTACCACCAAAATTTTGTAGAAATGTTTGGTTTTTGTTTCGCAGATTTCGGTAGTTGAATAAAGTGAAATTTGTTATTAAATTTTAGTTGTAAGAAAAAGCGTACATATCGAGCGATGATTACAGTTGTTGCTAAGTTTTTTAAAGTAAATATAAGTTTGCAAATTTTATGCGTTGCCATTTTGAGCGCATTTATTGCGGAAGGATTAAGGATGTTAAGTCATAACTGTTGAATGGATATAAAAGTGAAGTTTCTAAACTTCCTCCTAAAGCAATAAATAAAATTAAATAAGGCAAAATAATTCGCAAAAAAATAAAAAAAAAAATAAAAAATAATAAAAATAATATCCCATTGCCTTTAGAAGATTTCCAAATTTATTAATATTTTATCCGTAACATTATTTTATGCATGCAATAAATTTCCTGTATTTTTATTAGACTGATCATTTGCTTTATTATGAAAATAAATGGTTCTTGTGACTAAAATATGCATAATTAATTTTTTGAGCACATTCTCTATTTCTTTCCTTTTTTTACTCGAGATATGCAAAAAGAGATAAAATAATGATGAATGATATATTTATGGTTTTAATTTTTCCCCGCCGCAATTATTTAAAAGCACACTTTCTTTATTCCATGAAATTATGCAAACCCATCCGCAAAAGTAATTTCATATCATTGGCAAAAATGATGTGAATAGGGGAGCGTAAAGTAATTTAAAGGAAACACTTTAAAGGGATTGTGTTAAGTAAATTTTGTTAGTAATATGTTTCGGGTTTAAAATATTGTTTAAATTATCCCTCGTTATTTGATTGTGAATAATCTTTTGGCTGAAATTATTAAAATTATTGCAGAATAGCTGCCAATCTTTATGCATATAAGTTACCAATAAAAATTTATAGAAATGCTTGATTTTGTTTCGCAGATTTCGGTTGTTAAATAATGTGAAATTTGCTGTTAAATTTTAGTTGTAACAAAAAACATAAATTAGATGTAAATTTCCAATGTGGCGAAAAATGTCCGGACCAGGATTCGAACCAGGGATCTCCTGACTGATGCCGCCAGTGCTCTACCATCTGAGCTATCTCTTTCACCCAGCTAACCTTAATGATTATAGCATCTGGTCTGAAACCTGGTTCGGCTCAATAGAATAAATCTCAGGTAATCTCAGGTTTATTCTGTTTAGCTGAACCAGGTTTCAGACCAGACGCTATAATTATTAATGTTAGCTGGGTGAAAAAGTTCCACCAGATTATTGAAGGTAGAGCACTGGCGGCTTCAGCCAGGAGATCCCTGGTTCGAATCCTGGTCCGGACATTTTTTCCAGTTGGAAATTTACATCTAATTTGATTTATTTACCAATTAGAATAATTGTGTTAAAATTAATCTAGTAAAAAACATAAATATTGAGGTATTTTTATAGTTTTTGCTAAGTTTCTTAAAGCTATTTCATTTCCCACTTTTGAATATTGGTCTAAATCGGATCCAAACTAATCTGAATGTAAGTGTTGAATTCAGACATTTTTCTCCGGAAGGGTTTTCGGTGGTGTTACGGGCATTTTGCCAGTTTGAAAGGGTTCAGTTCTGCTCACGGCTAAATAGTGTTTTCTCCTATAATGAGACGTTAGTTATATTAAAAGCCAAGAAAGTTTGCTTTCATTATATATCAGTTAACTACACTATAGACACACAGGACTACTGTGAAGCCATAATGTAATCGTCTTCAGTGTACAGTCGTGCGGAAAAAAGTAAACACTCGCTAGTAACTCTGCAACTTATTATAACAGAAGAAAGTTACTGGTAACAAACGATTGGAAATAAAGCCTACTTTTAAATGATGTATTCAAAATTTGCCAGGGGGAAGGGGGGGGGGGGGGCATCTACAAATCAAAACCTGATCAAACATTTTTTTCAATAGCAACACGCAATTTTGACACTATATTTTATATATTCTGCTTAAACTATGAATATAAACGAAATTTCTAGTCATTTGAATTATAAGTTTTTGAATTATAAACATTCAAAATTTTGAACTTCTAAATTACATTTTCATATTTTTATTAATAACTCCTGAAATTGTAATCCTAATGTCATAATTTTGAGTGTGGTTATAATACTAAAAAGCGCACACATATGTACATTGAATTTGTAATTTTAAAAAATTTATCAATATGAATTATAAAATTAATATTCGAAAAAAAAAATATGAAATGCAACCTACAATTTTTTTTTGATAGATTTATATTTATTATGTCCTCCTTTTTTGCGAATTCTCAATTTCAAATTTTTCAATTCTAGTAGATCGAATTATCATTAAAAAACGTCAAAATGATGGTTTAAGTGTAGAAAAGCACAATTCGATAAAATATATTTTACTTATTTTATTGAAATATTTGGACTGGCAATAGTCGAAATATATTAAGCGAGCGAAATGGTCATATTGGCAAGAAATAATGCATTAATAGAAGTGACATAGTCATTCTGTAGCATTTCAACAATGGAGTACAAACTTCAATTTGGATACAGCCCCTAAAACAAGCTCTTTTAAAAATAATTAATTTCTCGGAAACTAATCGTGCGAATTTCATGAAAATTTGGATTTTGGGTAATTGAAGGATGTAAAATGTATTTATGGTGTCAAAATTGGGCATCGCTATTGAAAAAAAAACGAATTTTGTGTTCGTTTTAATATGTATAGATGGATCTCTAGGCAAATTTTACATACTTCATTTAAATATAGACTTTATTCCCGATCATTTAGTACTTGTAACTTTCTTCTACGATAATTTGTTGCAAAGTTAGTAGGGGGTGGTTTTTTTTTTCCATGACTGTACATTATGTGATGCTTTGGAACGGGACCGCATGATAAGAAATTTTAAAAAGGACGAGGGCTATTTGAAAAGTAAACTACATGACTATCTGTAAGACAAAAATTTAGGTGTGGTCAGAAAGGCAAATTTATTAAGTATTGAAATAAAGTACACTCGATTGAATTCGATTTCGCTACATAATACCCAGCGCATTAAGTTATTTGTCGAAACGAGATACAAGTGATTATATGGCAGGATCAAAGAATATGGCCACCTGTGATGTTAACTACAATGTTACAGTAACATTTAGTTCTTCACTCTCAAACTTATCTTCTAACCATTTCTTCGCTCATAACTGTATCACAGTACTTAGCCAAAGCTCTAAGTGTGAGCAGTCCTGGCTTGGTTGCCACTGTATCACAGTACAGTTCATGTGTGGAGTCTATGGTTTTCTTCTAGTAGATCATTTCTTGCATTCAAAAAGCGAAATGGAGAAGGAAATTCACAATCGAGTGTAAATTCTACCGTCTTAAGCATCATTTGTGCACGATTACACGTGCCAGATTTTCAGTATTCGAATACGAACTGTGCTGTTATTACGCACTCTTTGTCATTGAGGGTGCAAAATCATACGGTCGGAATAACGATATTCACTGTTTGCAGGAATTATAACGCTCAATAATTTATCTTAAAATAATCTCAGTAATTACAGTTTGTGTTTAAAATAAATGGTTAGCCGCCAACGCAGAAATTTTTATAAGAAGATAAAAAAGAGAATTGCTAGTTTTAATGATTCACTGTTTCATCTCCCTGTTATTACAAAATAACCTAATATTATTTTAACATTTTTGTTACTGTGTGATTAAGTTTCGTTACATAAGAAGTTGTCGTTTGAAATATTACGAAAGTCTAAATCTGTACCTTGGAACAAAAAGGGCCAATGTCCATTTTTCTCTAATGGCAGGAAACCCAATTTAATTTTGACACATTACATTAACAGTAAGTAACATTGGCCTCGAAAAATATTTTGTTTTCGATTATCTAATATTGGGAGGACTTTGGCCCTTTTAACAATTACTTTATATGGCATCCTGAATTCATTCGTGCATTTAACTCAAATTTCTCAATTTTGGATATTGGCCCTTTTTGTTCCAAGGTGCAGAAATATAGTTTTATATAAAAATAAGAAAAATGAAAGACATTATTTTCTCTAGATGGAAATGTATCGAAAAAAAGATAGATTTTACGGAGCAATTATTTACTTGGATTGTAAATAAACGTAAAGATTCCACGGCGAGAAATACTAAATTTTATTTTGTTAAATATTTTGTTACCAAAGCTGTTTTATCGCAAAAATATGTTAGTGAAGATAAACAGATAGTACTAAATTATCTTACCAATAATTTTCCCCGTAAATATAATTTTTGTCAGTAGATGAAAACTAATATCAATACAGAATTCTATAAAATATCGAGTATTTATATTAATAAAATATCACTATACGATTCTCCCGAGAAAAATATTAACATGCTAATGTTAAAAATTAAAACAAAATCTATACTTTTTCTTTTTCTTTTTTTTTTTAACGCTGAACTTTTTTAAATACGAAAATTGTAAGGAAAAGTTAAAAAAACATTTTTGTAATAGAATGCATCGAATTATTTCTAACTTAATGAAATCGTGAATCTTTTAATTTAATAATTCTAGAATGTTTAACTATTCCTAATTAAATCTTCGAAATTAATTTAAAAGCTTGTAAATTTAAATAAAGATTGGATATATTTAAATTTCTATCTCATTGGAACAATGATGTAAATTACACGTGATTTAATTAACTTAATGATTTATAGATACAAAATGCTGTTATTTTGAAAGTAATTTTGAACTCTAATCTGCAAAAAAAGTACTCTTTACGTTTTTATCTGAACACATCAAGCTAAATAACAAAATATTAAGTCAATGAGATGGGAATTGGTTTTATTTTTCGATATCAAATGTAGAAAATTATTTCAGAAGTTTTGTAAAGGTCAAACAAGTAAAACATAATTAATGACGGAATTAATAGTGTTTCTAACTTAAATATGAAAACAGAGCTTGCGCAATCATCGGGCAAACAGGCCGGCTGTCCAAGGCCCCTCGCCAATCGAAGTTTTGTTAGGGGCCACGAACAACTCTATACAATTCAAAATACAGTGGGCGATCAGTTAACAAACTTAAGGGTGTATTCCAATCCAAACTGCTTATTTTCTGATTTATTTTTTTAATTAATTTTTGCTCTCAAACGTATGAATCTGGCAAATTCTCTTATTTAGAAACTACATAATGTGCCATGCTTGTCGAGCTTTTGATGGAGAAAATATTGCAAAAAAATGCTGTCAATGTTGGCGTTTTGAACCGAATTTTCCGAAGAGGGAGATCTGGGAATGAAAAAAAAAAGTTATACTGAGAAAATAATTGTTTAAAAATCAAATTCTAATTAATTGATTGAAAAATGATATCACATGGCTTCTTATACATCTCTTCAAAAATCACCTCAGCAAGTTTCATGTTTTTACTTTTAAAAATGAAAATGTCTCAGAAATTTCAAGCTGTTGCGTGTGGAAAAATATTTTTTCGAATACACCCTTAATCCTTTCCAAAATAGCATTCTAACCGAAATACTCGTTAACCGATCATAGATTTTGAACTGATTTGTATGGGAATTACCTAAATAATGTATAAAAATAATACAAATCTTCTCTTTATAATAGAGTTAATATACGTCGTTATTTAATAGGGACACATCATATTTTGATTATTTTGTCCGTGTCATGATGTATTTAAAAATAAATGACATCCCCTTTGTAAAATCTTTTAGGATTACATTAATTGACTACGGCATTAAATCATATCTATTTGTCCCTTCGACCTTTCTAAAACTGCTTAGTTCTCTAAAAAGTCGCATTGCCTGCATTGCCTGATAAAGTTCAAGTGGAGTCTAGAACCTGTTAATAATTTTTGAACTAAAATTCAATTAAAATAATTAATTTACAATTTAAACATTTCTTGAAAAGGGATAGAAAATATAAAAATTGATATTTCTGATCTGTTCATTCTAATTTGGGTGTCCTAAAATGTAGGGCTCGAACCCCCCGGTATCCCATGAATTGATTAAGCCATACGTGTACAACTGTTAAAATGTTCTCTAAAGCTGCTATCAGATTCACCAACTTTTCGAGCAATTTTTGAGTGAACTCTTGATTTCCTGCAACTGTTCGCGAAATATTGTCTCAATACCCAGTGTGATAGCAAACAGCAATATACTCAACATTTTATCCACAGCTCTAAAAAAGTCTACGCTAGTCGCGGCTTCCCCCCCCCCCCCCCAACTTTCAACATTTCAGTCAGTTAGAGATAAGATATTGATACGAATGGCGATAAATATTAACGGCTGGTACTAGTAGTACTGGTTTTCCTCCAACTTTAGCAGCGACAATTGTAACCTTTATCTCCCTTTGAACGAGAAAAAGTTGGGGCTAAAATCGGTTTAAAAGTTGATTGCTCGAAAAGTTGGTTAATCTGATAGCAGCTTAAGTTGACAATAGACGCAATTAAAGTTCGGTCGGCTAATCTGAAACACGGCATTGCTTTTTCGTGAGTTTGACTTGTGCGGTGTTCATTAACCGAACACGTGCTCGTTATCCAAACATAAAAATCTCTTGCGAAAGGGTTCGTTAGCCGATCTGTTCGTAAACAGAACAGTCTGTTAACCGATAACCACCGGTAATGTTACCTCTGTGTAAAAAAATGGTATTTTTGTTTTAAATTTGTTTTTAAATGTTTTTCTTTAACTAAATTTGATATTAACAGTATTTGATGCAGCCAAGTTTAACATAATTGTCGAGAACGTATAAATTAAGGGATTCGGAAAATAACCTTGAACGGAAAAAAAAATAAATACTTAAAACATTGTTTAGAATAGATTAATTTTAAAAATAAAAATAAATAAGCACATTATACATGAAACAACATGCATATTTTTCATACATTTTACAATTTGTATCATAAATTATTCTAAGATATATACCATTAAAAATTATTTCAGGTATGCAGTCAGAGACTTTAGGACCCACTGACTTGCCGTGGCTCCGGTCAAGTTTGCGCCGGCCCCGACAAAACAATAAATGACTATAGACAGAATTTTACAGGATTTCAGTATAAATTATGAATTTACGAGTTTGTATGGTACTTTTCTTTGTTTCAGCGATGAAAAATAAGCCTACATATAGCAAAGATGTATTCCTTCTTTAATAGTTTTCAATTGTTAGCAGAAGTTATTAGATATTTTTCCACGTGCCAGAATAATTGAATTTGTCACAGACAGTTAGGTCTGTACTGATGCCAAAGCTGTTGTCCGTCGCTGTTCAAGCCATCATATATGACAGGAATTACTGCAGAAATTCTTTTAATGGTTTATACTGAATCCCACTTGTTTATGTTATATGGAAGAATTCTTACTATGACATTTTCAGTAATAAAAAATCCTATCCTCTGTATACTTCCTTGATAATGAATCTTGCTATATTCCATGCTTTTCAAATTATTGAATTTTTATTTATTTTTGTCTTTTGGATGATCCAGTATAGTACACTTTATACAATTAAATGTACGCATCATACTAAGCATTCACTTAGAACCCTTCTCAATAAACAAGAATATTGCCAAAATCAAATTTCATTACATTCAACTATTATTTATCTTTGATGAATTTTTAACTTTCTTTTCATTTTTTTTTTTTTTTTTGGGGGGGGGGGGGTTGGGGGTTATTTTTCAAAAGAATTTTCTGTTAATGATGTAACTAACATTTTAAACAAAATATGATTTAGATGATACAAATAAATATATATTTTATAAAAAATTTTGGTACTTCTTAGTTATCCCGTCGATCCATTTCGCCAAATTATATAAATCGCCAAATTATACAAATTGACGTAATATTTATTTTAAATAACGAAAGAACAAATAAATCAGTATAACATTAATAAAAATACAAATAAACCGTCGAAATAAAAATAACTTGATGACGTAAACTCGTGTAACTTGTTCAAAGTCCAGTGAGTGGGACATTTACGATCAACCATTATTCGCATTTAATCTTATAGTTTGGCGACAGATTTTTGGTCGATGGGATAACTAAGTAGCACCAAAATTTTTCATTGTTATACAAAGTATTTGCTGTTTTTATGTGCGTTCATAATTATATATATATACATATATATATACATATGTAGCACTTATAGTCGTCATCTGGTCTGTCCGTCTGTCCGCATATAACATCGCAACAACTATCCAACAGAATGGTTTGAAGTTTAAAATTATAATCGATGTAGAAATTTGTAGGGTCATTTCAAATTTTATGAAAATAGAATCGAATCGTAAAAACATATTAATAAAAATTTCCTTCATTCTATTAAATCCTATCATATGTAGTCAATTTAATGACATCCCATAATAGGTAATGATTCTAGGTTTCCATAGGGATTATGTATTACCTAAGATGGGGTCATATTATTTCCGTATTACTGAATTAAATATATATAATCGTAATAAATTTTGTATTCATGCATTTTTGCAAAAGAGTGAAACAGCAATTGCACCAAGATCTGAACATTTATAACACTAGTTATTAGTATACTAGCAAACCCCGCGGCTTTGCTCGCGTAATATTTGAAATATGTCAAGTGATATTTATATGTCTAATTTTTATTAAAAGGTACTAACTAAATTTTTATTTTATTAAAAGGTAATATTTTATTTTATTAAAAGGTACTTATTACTTTTAGGAATAATTTAAAAAAATTACTATTTAAAACACAGTTTGATTAAATATCATTGTTACACTGCAGAAATGAGACTTAAATTAATAAAACGAAATAAAACTAAATAAATAATAATTTAGAAAATATTTTGAAACTTTTATGCTCAATTAATACGCTCATTTCAGTATTCATTTGAAGTTTTGAATTTTTTAGAAACCATCTTCTTACATCTTAAAATTAACCATCATGTCAAATTCTAAGTCCTACCACCATCTATAAACATAAAGGGCTATGCTGAAATAGGAACTGTCACCATTAATTTGCCAACATTAATTTTGAAATTGGTTTGTTATTTCCTAATATTCCACAGAAACGTAATTTAGAAAGCTTTTAAAGGCCTTTTTTAGAGCGTTTGTTGTTCCTGTGAATCCCAGGTGGTAGAATCAACGGCATAAAATATAACCTGTGTAGGATCAGAGACTGTTACCATTGATTCGCAACTATTACTTTTATATTTGGTTTATATTTCCTGAAATAGCGTAGAAATCGTAATTTAGGACTTTTTTAGAATGCTTTTCGCACCTCCCCTTCACTTCACCCCTTTTTAATTCGAATTTATTTTCGACAGTCCTTCGAGGGCATTTATATTTTATAAGTAACTACCATGCCATATTTAAAGTTTCTAGCCTTTTCAGTATCACAGATATCGCAATTTAGAAAGTTTTTAGCTACTGCAACCCTCTGGTGGTAGTGGCACAGACATAAAATATAGCTTATGTTTGAGCAGGTTCTATCACCAACAATTTGTTATCATTATTTTTTAAATCGGTTTGGTATTTGAAAAGATTACATAAAAATTGTAATTTATAACGCTTTTCGCTCACTTCATCTTTTTAAATTTGAAATTTTCTTTCGACAGTTCATAGAAAGCAGTTGCATCTTGTAAGTAAATAACATGCCATACTTCAAAGTGTTAGACCCTTCAGTTATGCAAAAAACGCAAATTAGAACATGTTTTGCTTTTTCAACCCTCAGATAGTAGTGACAGCAACATAAAATATAACCCATGTTATAGCAGGGACTGTCACCATTTATTTGCAACCATTACTTTTGAAATAGCTTTGGAATTTAGAACGTTTTTAGAACGCTTTTCGCGCATTTTCACCCCTTTTTAAATTTCCAATTTTTTCGAAACTGTTCTTAAAGATCATTTATATGTAATACATATGTACCTTGCCTAATTTTAAGTTGCTAGCCCCTACCGATCACAAAAATCGAAATTTGGAACGCTTTTTTGCTCCTGCAACGTCTAGGTGATAGTGATACCGACTTAAAATAGCGTCTATGTTAGAGCAGAGGCTGTCAGCATCAATTTTTTAACATTACTTTTGAAATCAGTTTGATTCTTCCTGAGATATTGGTGACAAATCGGCATTTAGAACGTTTTTAGAACGCTTTTCGCTCATTTTGCTCCTGCATCTCCTCTGGGTTAGTGGAAACATATTTAAAATATAGCCTATCTTGGAGCAAGATCTGTCACCATCATTTTAACACCATTATATTTGAAATCGGTTCAGTATTTCCTGAGATTGCATAGAAATTGCAATTTAGAACGTTTTTTACAGCGCTTTTTGCGCATTTTGACCCCCCTTTTAAATTTCGATTTTTTTAGGAAATGTCCTTAGAGATCATTGATATCTTATTACTAACTAACATTCTAAATTTCACGATTCAAGGCCCTTCCGTCACGTAAAAACCGCAATTTAGAACGTTTTTCTCCTGCAGCCCTTTGTGGTAGTGGCACCGACATAAAACATAGCCTATGTTGGAGCAAGGATTTTCACCATCATTCTGACGCCATTATTTTTTAAATCGGTTTGGTATTTCCTGAGATTGTGTAGAAACTACCATTTAGAACGTTTTTTAGAACGCTTTTCGCGCATTTTCACCCCTTTTAAATTTCGAATTGTTTAAGAACTGGTCTTAGAAATACTTTATATCTAATAAGTAGCTGATACTTTAAATTTCATATTTCTAGGCCCATCAGTAACACATAAATCGCATTTTTAGAACGTTTTTTGCTCCTACACCCCCTTTGGGGTAGTGGCACCGACATAAAACATAGCCTATCTTGGAGCAAACGTTGTCACTATCATTTTGACACCAATATTTTTTAAATCGGTTTGGTATTTCCTGAGATTATGTAGAAACTACCATTTAGAACGTTTTTTTTAGAACGCTTTTTGTGCATTTTCCCCCCTTTTAAATTTCAAATTGTTTAAGAACTGTTCTTAGACACCATTTATATCTTATAACTAACTAATATTCCAAATTTCATATTTCTAGGTCCTTCAGTAACGCCAAAATCGCATTTTTAGAACGTTTTTTGCTCCTGCACCCCCTTTGAGGTAGTGGCACCGACATAAAATATAGCCTATGTTCTAAGTTGGACTAACATCATCATTTTGATACCATTACTTTTGAAATCGGTTTGGTATTTCCTGAGATTATGTAGAAACTACCATTTAGAACGTTTTTTAGAACGATTTTCGCGTATTTTCACCCCTTTCACATTTCGATTTGTTTAAGTACTGTTCTTAGAAATCTTTTATATCTAATAAGTAGCTAATATTTCAAATTTCATATTTCTAGGCCTTTCAGTAACACATAAATCGCATTTTTAGAACGTTTTTTGCTCCTGCACCCCTTTGGGGTAGTGTCACCGACATAAAACATAGCCTATCTTGGAGCAAGCGTTGTCACCATCATTTTGACACCAATATTTTTTAAATTGGTTTGATTATTTCCTGAGATTGTGTAGAAACTACCATTTAGAATGTTTTTTAGAACGCTTTTTGTGCATTTTCAACCCTTTTAAATTTCGAATTGTTTAAGAACTGTTCTTAGACACCATTTATATCTTATAACTAACTAATATTCCAAATTTCATATTTCTAGGTCCTTCAGTAACGCCAAAATCGCATTTTTAGAACGTTTTTTGCTCCTGCACCCCCTTTGAGGTAGTGGCACCGACATAAAATATAGCCTATGTTCTAAGTTGGACTAACATCATCATTTTGATACCATTACTTTTGAAATCGGTTTGGTATTTCCTGAGATTATGTAGAAACTACCATTTAGAACGTTTTTTAGAACGCTTTTTGTGCATTTTCACCCCTTTTAAATTTCGAATTGTTTAAGAACTGTTCTTAGACACCATTTATATCTTATAAGTAACTAATATTCCAAATTTCATATTTCTAGGCCCTTCAGTAACGCAAAAATCGCATTTTTAGAACGTTTTTTGCTCCTGCACCCCTTTTGGGGTAGTGGCACAGACATAAGATATAGCCTATGTTCTAACTTGGGCGAACACCATCATTTTGATACCATTACTTTTGGAATCGGTTCGGCAGTTCTTGAGCTTATCTCCGACAAATAAACAATTTTTTCCTCTTTATAATATGACTAGCAAACCCCGCGGCTTTGCTCGCGTAATAGTTGCAATATGTCAAATTCTGTTTTTGTGCGTATATTCATTATTGTATATTACACTGCTACAGATAATTCAAAAATGACTAATTAAGGCAACGTTTGACCAAACCTCCTTCTTATACTGCATTAGGAGAACGTGAGAATTAAATTAATGAGAAAAACAAAAATTAATTCCCAAGAAATGGTAATTTAGAATGTATTTTGATATTGGCTAATTTCTTTCTTCTTTTGCAGTTTGAATACTTTTAGAAATCGTTCTCAGAAAGCGTTTACATCTTAAAAGTAACCATCATGTCAAAATCCAAGCTTCGAGTTATGCAAGATTTTTCTGATTATAGAAATCGCAATTTTATAAACATTTTTGCTCCTGCAAGCTTTAAAATTTCTAATTCTTTTAAATGTTCTGTGGATGTATTTAAGTCGTTAAAGTGATAATTATGTCAAAATTTAAGTTTCTATCTGTAACAATTTCAGATAATTCATAGTTTAAAAGATTTTTATAAAGTTTACCCCTCATTTAACTGATTTTAAATTTTGATCAAAAGAAAAAACATACTCAGCGAGCACTTAAATCTTAAAAATTGTCACAATGTCAAACTTTATGTTTCTAGCTCAGCAGCATCACAAATATCGCAACTTTAAAACGTTTATTGCTTTTGCATCTTTTAAAATTTCGAATTTTGTAAAAACTCTAACTGATAGTTCTAAATAAACCGTAATTTAGAACATTTTTCGCTTACTTTTAAATTTCGGAATTTTAAGCCATTGTTTTATACCATGCATCTGCATCTTAAAAGTAACCTCTATACTAAATTTGAAATTTTTACCCGAAGAAATCCAACTAAATCTTAGTTTAAAACTTTTTTATAACATTTTCAGCTCATTTCATCTTTTTGATTTCGAATTTTTTAAAACCATTCTTAACTAACATGTAAATCTTAAAAATAGCCATCATAACAAATTCTAAGACTCTATACCAAATGCTTACATACATCACAATTTTAGATTTTTTTTTTCTTTTTGCTCCTGCACTCTGTTAAATTTCGAATCTTTACAAAACTGTTTTGAGCGAGTATTTTCGTCCTTAGAACAACAGTCATGCCAAATTTTAGTTTTTCTCATTAATAGTTCGAAATAAATCGAAATTTAGAACGTTGTCCGCGCATTTCAGCGTTCTGAAT
The DNA here is from genome assembly GCA_963932465.1 of Maratus speciosus. Classification (NCBI taxonomy): domain Eukaryota; kingdom Metazoa; phylum Arthropoda; class Arachnida; order Araneae; family Salticidae; genus Maratus; species Maratus speciosus. Next base: position 293,058,246 of record OZ010788.1, on the reverse strand, counting down.
TTCGAATTTTTTAGAAATCGTATCACATAAATCGTAATTCTAGAATATTTTCTGCTTATGCATAGTTGTAAATTTCGAATATTTAGAAAACTGTTCTGAGAGAATATTTACATCTCTAAAGTAAGAACTATGCCAAATTTTAAGCTTCTAGTTCTAACAATTCCAAATAAATTACAATTTAGAACAATTTTAGACCGTTTTTGTCTCATTTCATCTTTTTAAAATTTGAGTTTTTTAGAAACCATTAATAGCAAGTATTTACATCTTAATGCTACAACCACGCAAAATTTAATATTTCTACCCCGAACAATATCACAAAAATTGCAATTATAGAACGTTTTTTGCTTCTTTATCTCCCTGGTGGTAGTGGCATCGATATACAATGTAGCCTATGTTGGAGTAGAGATATTTAGCAGCATTTTGCCACCCTTATTTTTGAAATTGATTAGTTAGTTCCAGAGATTACCTCCTACAAATAAACAAACAAATGTTACTTATTTATAATATTAGTATGGATTAGCATATTATTGTTTTGTTCTCTTTCCAATTTTAAATTCTGCTTCTATGACCTGGTAAACTTTATCTTATTTATAAATTGCCAACTTAGCACCTTTTTAATAATAAAAAAATTGCCATCGTGCCAGAATTTCTGTTAAGCAATTTTTTTTTATTTAATCGCGAAATGTCTGTCGTTAAATAAAACATAAAATATTTTACAGAAATTCCGATAGGTCTGTTTATTCTAATAAAAAAGGACTAAGTTGGTAGCACTGTAGTAATTATTTACAATTTATGAAATACATTTTATGAAATACATAAATATTACAATTTATTTACAATTTAGTAAAAAGATGACATCGGTTGAAAAGTTGAAATCGGTTCTGAACAGAATATTTATTTTAGTTATATTTGAAGGGGTGAGAATATATACATTTATGAAAAGATATTGAACACTTGTTTTTGTAAAATCAAACTAAGGTTTTAAAACCTCTGTATAAACAATATTTGAGGTTTTGTTGCCCTGTGGCAGCAGAATAAATTGGTTTTCTGCGCTACCAGTTCTAGATAGTCCTACATAAAGTTGTCCGTGTGTGAAACATTCTTGCCTCAAATCGATACCTACCGTTTTAAATGTCTGCCCTTGAGACTTATTAATTGTTAATGCAAAGGCTACTTTCACTGGGAATTGAAGACGCTGAAATGAAAATGGAAGTTCTGTAGGGATCATTGGTACCCGCAGAATGTGCGCCATTTCTCCTGTTGCTGGACCTGTAAGTATCGTCGCCTCTATTAAGTGTTCTCGGAAATTTTTAATTTGAAGTCTTGTGCCATTGCACAAATTAGGTGGGCTCAAATTTCGTAATAAGATAATTGGTACACCGATTTTTAGATATAGTTCATGTGGTGGTAAAGCAGGTGGGCTTAAGGAATTTAAGAATTCCTGTGGGTAATTAATTGCGTCTTCCACTTGAACAACAGTGTCAATAGACTTGTACAGCCGTAGATCACCGGGTACTTTTTTCAATATAATGTTATTTATTTCATTTACAGCATTATTTCTTGGACAAACTATTGCTCTAGAGCAAAACCACTCAAAGTCTTTTTGCAGAATAGAGTCAATATCAGGGTAAACTTTTGTTATTAGTTCTTCAATATCGTATATAATGTGTCCTAATTTCTCAGTTAGTTCAACAATAGTCGAGTTATTACTTGATACACTGTTGCAAAGTTTGCCCTCACCCAACTTCAATAATTCAGTAGGAAAATCACTATTGCTTCTTGCTAGATGGGCCCGCATATTAGTTCGCAAATTAAGTTTTTGTACAGAACTCCACACTACTGAAGATTTTAAGCATGCTTTAATAATGTCTGTTCTTGTTCCTCTGGCAATTATCGGGAGCGTTTGACGGTAATCTCCTGTAAAGACAAATGTGACTCCACCCATAAGTGCATTACAATTTCTAAAATGTTTAAGTGTGCGATTCACAGCTTCAACATGTGTTCTGTGGCTCATTGTGCATTCATCCCACATAATTATTGACACTTGTTGAAGTAATTTACCAATAATACCATTTTTGCGTATAGAACAAACAGATTCTTGATGTGGAGGCACTGAAAGTGGGAACTTAAATGTCGAATGGGCAGTTTTTCCACCTAAAAGTAAAGTTGGCGCTATTCCAGATGAGGCAACAGCAAGAGCAATTTTCCCCATTTGTCTAACTTTAGCCAATATCAAATTAGTCAAAAAAGTCTTGCCAGTTCCACCTGGTGCATCTATGAAAAAAACTTTTCCTTTATTTTGTTCTACACTTTCAATAATTTTATTAAAAGCTTCAAGCTGTTCAGGGATTAATAGAGTAAGGTTTTCTTTTACATACGCAGTTAACTGGTTTTTGTCATTCATTTTTTTTAGTGTTTCATGAGATGAAGGCTTATTCGAACGATTAGGTGAAGGTATTCCAAAATCGTTTAATGTCTTATCGTTTAACTCTAATATCTTATCTTAGATAAGTATCAACCCATCATTATAAATTTCTTCAGAAAATGGCAGATCAGGATTAAGGTTTAATAACCTTTCTCTATGTAGAATATCCTCAGAAAGATCTTCTTTAAAACGTTCCCATAGTTTTGTTGGTTCAGAAGGATGGCAGAATAATAAAATAATAACAAACAATTCTCTTAACATGATAGGTGATTGAGCGATTACAGCTTCTTTCATTGTGCATTCCCAATGTTTGTCCGTTTTTAATAAACCTCGTTCGTGGCAGGCTGCTTGAAACGTTTCTTTAACGACCCCGTTTACAATCCTTAGACTTTCAAAAGAAGTTGGACCACGAACATGATGAAGCAGCATTCTTAAATGAAAACACTCCATTTGGCTTGGATGAATATTGTAAACTCTGCCCAAATCAGTGTCCTTTTTAATTCCGGGATATCCATCAACATCTTGTCCACGTTTTCTTCGTGAAAATTTGTTGTCGGACTACGTGTAATAATGGGGAACTTCGGTATATAATAGAGTCTTTGCAAAATCATCGGTAGCGCATAATTCGAAAAAGGCCATAAGAGTTGTTTTTCGTGGATTATTAATAACCTGTTGCAAAGTATTGCTGGAGAAATATACCCTCTGACCGTTCTCCAGATGAACGGCTAAATGCAAAACCGTTGGATATCTTTCATGAATATTAAAATCTAGTAGTCTCCACATCGCTTCAGACGTACTTATATATCGGCCATTCAAATACTTCGCGATTTCATCATTAGGATTCTCAATGGAAACAGTGGCTTGATCCGAGCTTTTGTTTATATATTTGCATATATACTTTATTGCTTTAATGGAATGACAATATTCAATGTTTATATGAGCGTTAAATATCCGGCACAAAAACGGTGAATAAGGGACAATATAACGGTTATCAATACTAACTGGTTTTCCGCGGATATTTATAGTAGTAGTCTGGCCACCATTATTTGGATCTCTCCGCCGATATAGTGGGTAACCTTCCTTCCCTGTTTGAGTTTCAGAAACAAATTTTCTTGGATATTTTTTGCTACATATGCCATTTTTCATACAGGGAGATGTTGGGTTATTTTCGCAGCAGGGCCCATGGATCATATTTTTGGAAACAATTTCAAATAATGCAGGGTCAGATTCTTTATTTGGTAACTCGGCCGAAATAATTTTGTCAATTTCATCCGGTTGAATTTTTGTATCGAGCCAGAAAAGCAGATGGCAATGAGGCAAACCCCTCTTTTGCCATTCTACGGTAGCCATGTAACATTTTACTGAGCCAAATGCTTCGCCTTTTGTGAATAATTTGATTAATTTTTTCATTTTTAAATGAAATACCCTGGATATAATATCATGTCTGTGAAAAGAACTCTGTCGGTGAAATAGTTCATTTTTAATTTCCAACCACTCTGGATTGCATGTAAAAGTTACAAATAAATCAGGCTTTCCGTAATTTCTTACATATGTAAGTGCGTCTTGCGATTTTTCGTGCATATATCTCGGCGACCCTGTAAAGGTAGAAGGTAAAATAACACATTGGCCAATATTTTCAGCCTGAATATTAGCATCATGGTAAACAGCATCTCTTTAATGCCTCTCGTCAGCTCTCAACTTTTGTTGGTTTCGGCGTGTAAAGTGTAAACGCTCTGAAATCATTTTAGCCATCATATCAACAAAATACTGACTAAATAAATCCCGGTAATAATGCAATGCATTAAAACTGTTTGGTCTGACCATTAAACGGTATGCGTAAAATTGCATACATGATACAGTTTTATTTCTTGTTGAATCTTCTTGCTCTATACCAATATAATAACCATCATCTCCTTTTATAAAAATTAATGGATATTGGAGGGGATCATATGCACGATGTAATTCAGACACTCTTTTTAATTTGCCGTCCCTACAATGTAAGACTATGTCTCTTGGACCTTTCTCTTCATCAACCATCAATATCGCAACTTCATTTATTGCAGGACAATTATAACGGCCTCTGTGCTCGTTTCCAGGGTTACAATCGGCATGGATGATTAACTTCAAGTCTTCACCGGAGGAGTTATTTTCCATGTTACTTTTAAAACTTTTAATGTAACTGTTATTCTTGTTTAATAATGTCTGACATTCATGAATCAAATCAACTTTTAATGTCGGGGCTGTATTTGACCGTAAAGATAACTGATCAGCATCCGAAATGAAATACCTTGTTCTGGCAGCAAACTTCCAATTTTATGATATACTTGGCCTTCTATTTTAAAAGTTGGCATAAAATTACTTTCACGCACTACTTTAGCACCAAAGGATGTCATCTGAAATAAAGAATTGTACTTTCTGATATTATTCAGAAAATTTGAACAATATGGATGAGAACCTGTTAGCAGATCTTTGAGTGACTCGGGTGGATCTTGTATTTCAGGTAGGTTAACTTTTCCGCCTGAACAGCACATACCGTTTGCCTCGTCGGCCCACTTCTTTGCGTTACATTTAGGGCAAATTTTATTCATAAGACCAATTTTAATATTGTTTTGTTCAGAATAGTCAATATTTGGAACGTATGAAAAAGCAGATCGATAACTACTAACAGACATACGGCTAACCATTCTAAATTTGACTGTTTACTACAGACACAGAATTCGTTCAGTATTTACACCAAGTAAAGTGTAACAGGCGCAATTTACCTAATATATACATACAGGAACAACTTATTTAATATATTTACATAATTCAGAAATTAGTTTAATATATATCTAGGGCAAAGGAAAAGCTCTGCAAGTTGCATTGCGAACTGGCGTATTTTAGCAAGTGAGTTTTGGCAAATAGTTAACTGCATAGTTACAAACAATGTTGAATCTCTCCTATGTTTTACGGACTATATATTCTGAATGGCGATTCCAAATATATGTTCCGAGTGGCGCGATTGACGAAGGAATCGAAAATGGCGCCAAGATGCCGTTTTAGCATCTTACCAAATTTTTCAAGATGGCAGAAACACATGAAATCACAAAAAACGCATTTGTATAAAGTCCATTCCAGTAGCAAAAAATGCAACCCCAAAGGCTGTAACAGTAAAGGCTGTAAACGGCCCAAGTGGATCGTAACAACCGCATCGATACATTTATCGCAAAAAAAAAAAAAAAAAAAAAAAACAGAATAGGATATAGAACCTTTTCCCATTTTAATTTAAAAATTGAGGTACTTCTTGCTTATCCCGTCGACCAAATTACTGTCGCCAAATTATAAGATTAAATGCCAATAATGGTTGCCATTAATTAATTAATTCTAAGATTAAATGCCAATAATGGCCAATAAAACCATTAATTCGACGTTTTATTTGTAATTTTATTAATGTTTTACTAATTTATTTGTTCTTTCGTTATTTAAAATAAAAATTAAATCAATGTGTATAATTTGGCGAGTGGTTTGGCGATTTATATAATTTGGCGAAATTGGTCGACGGGATAACTAAGAAGTACCAAAATTGAAATTACAACACATGTGTCACGCTAATCTTCATTGTGATTACGGAAAATGTATATTCAGTCAAAACGCAATAAAATATATGCAATTAATTTATTGTGTTTTGATTACCTACGCAATAAAATATATGCAATTAATTTACTGTGTTTTGATTACCTACGCAATAAAATAATTGAGTAATGGTATGCATGCTGTTATAATTAAATTATACACCCAGTAATATTACTTTAGATACTTTTATTTTAGATGGACTTACGTGACAAATCGCTAAATATTTTTTTGTATTGGGTAACTTCTTCATTATCCCGTCAATCACTTTCCATTAAAAAAAAAAAAAAAAAAAAAAAAAAAAAAAAAAACTGTCGCAAATAAACTAAAGGATTTCACGCCAAAAAGGCATGATCGTGTCATCACGCTAATTTAATGTCAGATGCATTGCCCTTGTCATCAAGTGTTTTTTTTTATTTATTTAAACTTTTATCTCTATTTTAATAATGTTTTAGCGATTAATTAGTTATTACGCTAATTACAATTATGTTCTTATATGGTGATACCATGATACTAAAAGAGAAAAAGCATTGAAAAAAATCTTGTGATGCATAGTTACATACTGTAGATCAGTTTCAACTGACGTCACAAAAATTTATGCACCAGCCAAGAGGGATAATTAAAAAAAATAATGTAAATAAATAAATATTATGGATTATTCTTTTCTGTTTTGATTAATATATAATGAATTTTATTGTTTAAAGTTACTGAGAGTTGATACTTGAGTGAGTAAGTCTTTTCCGAACTTGTTGTGTATATATATATTTGAGATTCTAATGAAATTATATTTTTCTATTTCTTTATTGGACTTTACATTTTGGCGAATACTTTGGCGACAGTTTTTAAGGAAACTGCTCGACGGGATAGTTAAGAAGGACCTTCTTTGTATTACATTCATTTTTTTAAATACTACACCTTTTACTAATTTCATTTAAAATACACAGTTCATATAAAATATATATTTTTAAATACATATATTGTATGTATTTGAAATACACATATTACATATTTTTAAAATGCATCATTTCACTCATTTCATTTAACATAGCTCCCAAAAATAAAATAGGAGAAAAGTTGCATAGTAGATATGTTTCCAATTAGCGTATTTTATTGACACAAACTTAATTTTAACATCAATTAAACTCTGGTTTGTTCACCGTCACTGTCGTGCGTGTTAGTAATATTTGGCAAGAAATTTCACTTTCTAAAGAATGAGCTATGCCAAAAGCTGCTGCTAAAAAAAGAAATTTGCATTTATTTTATTAATTTCATGGCGATAGTTGATTTTAGGTGAGTAACTGATCGATAAATAATTGCAAGAAATTGGAATATATTACACAGGAATTACGGGGAGATGTTAATGGGATTTAAAAGCTATTTTGGAACCAGTGTTTCACGATGAAAATATTTCTGATTATTATTTTAATTTTACTTTAGTTCATTTTGCTGAATAATTGAATTTATAAGGTTAGTCAAAATCCAGTAAGAATCCTGATTCAGATTAAATAAAGATGTAAATTATGACTTCGATGCAACATCCATATATTAAAAAATACATTACTAAAAAGACAAATATTTCAATATTTAAAAACAATCATTCGAAAATAAAAGTATTTTTTTTGTTAATCTAACAGTTAGTACGTACCAATTCAAGCTTTATTTAATCTTTGAAATAATACTATTTTAGGATAACTATATAACAGAATACAGAATAGTATTGTCCATTGCCACTCAGAAAATATACCCTCTAAAATTGTTGGAAAATAGGCAGGTTACCATAAGAGTGTGATGCGTTTTACAAGTTCTCTACTATTTGGCGCACATAATGACGTCATTTTTCTCAATGGGAGCATTTTACCTATACTGTTGTAATACACACAGATCTTAAAATCATTTCAATAGTGAATAAATCCATGCATATAATTTTTGGAATTTTTTTGTGGAAAATTTCTCACGCCTTGAATTTAAATAATGCTTAAAAGGCGTACAGCCAACAGAGTGAAAAGTATCCATGCCTGGAATCTAACCAAAGTCGTTGATTATACGCGTCAATGCTTTTACCACTAAGCTGCAAACCGTTTTTAGAGTGCATTTATATTTTATAAATATCTACCACGCCAAATTTAAAGATTCTAACTTTAACAATTGAATGGAAATCGCAATTCAGAACAATTTTATAACGCTTTTCGCGCATTTCAACCACTTTTAAATCTTGATTTTGTTTCGACTTCACTTAGAGAGCATTTGCATCTTATAAGCAACTACCACGCTAAATTTAAAGTTGCTATCGCCTTCAGTATCACAAAAATCGCAATTTAGAACGTTTTTTGCTCCTGCAACTCACATGTGGTAGTAGCACTGACATAAAATACAGCCTATGTTGGATAAAGGACTGGACCATCAATTTTCCGCCATTAATTTTAAAATCGGTTCGGTATTTCCTGATATACAGATTGCATAGAAATCGTCATTTAAACGTTTTTTAGAACACTTATCGCGCATTTTTACTCTTTTTAAATTTAAAATTTTTCAGAAACTATTCATAGAGAACATTTACATCTTATAAGTAACTACCCTGCATAATTTCAAGTTGTTAACCCCTACAGTATCACAAAAATCACAATTTAGAACGTTTCTTGCTCCTGCAACGCCAGGTGGTAGTGAAACCGACATAAAACAGAGCCTATATTAGAACAGGGATTGTCACCATCAATTTCCAACCATTACTTTTGAAATCGGTTTGATACGGTAGTTCCTGAGATTCCGTAAATATCGCCATTTAGAACGTTTTTTGCTCCTGCAACCCCTTTGGGACAGTGACACCGACATAAAATATAACTTATATTGGAGCAACGGCTGGCACCGTCATTTTGTAGCCATTATTTTTTAAATCGCTTTGATACTTCCTGGGATTGCGTATAAATCTCCATTTAGAACGTTTTTTAGAACGCTTTTTGCGCATTTTCACCCCTTTTTAATTTCGATTATTTTAAGAAATGTCCTTAGAGATAATTAGTATCTTATAAGTAACTAATATTCAAAATTTCATATTTCTAGGCCCTTCAGTAACGCTAAAATCGCATTTTTAGAACGTTTTTTGCTCCTACACCCCCCTTGGGGTAGTGGAACCGATATAAAATATAACTTATATCGGAGCAAGGGCTGGCACCGTCATTTTGTCGCCATTATTTTTTAAATCGGTTTGATACTTCCTGGGATTGCGTATAAATCTCCATTTAGAACGTTTTTTAGAACGCTTTTTGCGCATTTTCACCCCTTTTTAATTTCGAATTGTTTAAGAAATGTCCTTAGAGATAATTAGTATCTTGTAAGTAACTAATATTCAAAATCTCATATTTCTAGGTCCTTCAGTAACGCTAAAATCGCATTTTTAGAACGTTTCTTGCTCCTGCACCCCCTTTGGGGTAGTGGCACCGACATAAGATATAGCCTATGTTCTAAGTTGGGCGAACACCATCATTTTGATACCATTACTTTTGGAATCGGTTCGGTAGTTCCTGAGCTTATCTCCGACAAATAAACAATTTTTACCTCTTTATAATAGGAGTATGATGACTAGCAAACCCCGCGGCTTTGCTCGCGTAATATTTGAAATATGCTAAGTGATATTTGCATGACTAATTTTTATTAGAAGAACACCTTTTGGAATAATTCAAAAAATACAAATTAAGCCACAATTTGACTAAACTTTATTATAAAAGTGCGATAGACAGAAATGAGATTTTAATTAATAAGAAGAACTAAAACTAATTCCAAATAAATGATAATTTAGAAAATATTTTGAGTCTTTTTTGCTCATTTCATACGCTCATTTCAGTATTCATTTGAAGTTTTGAATTATTTAGAAACCATCTTAGCACATTTACATCTTAAAATTAACCATCATGTCAAATTCCAAACTACTTGTCTAACAGTCTACCACCTCTCTGGTGTTAGTGACACCAACATAAAATGCCGAAATAGAGTTGAAATAGAATGTCTCGAAAAATATAGAAACATAGACTGTCACCATTAATTTGCCAACATTAACCTTCAAATCGGTTGGTATTTCCTGATACTCTTAGATGACAGTTATATTCTATAAGTAACTACCGTGCTATGTTTAAAGTTTCTAGCCTCTTCAGTACAGCAGAAATCGCAATTTAGAAATTTGTTTGCTCCTGCAACTCTCGAGGGGTTGTGGCACTGACATAAAATATAGCTTATGTTTTAGCAAGTTCTATCACCATCAATTTGCAACCTTTATGTTTGAAGTCGGTTCCGTATTTCTTACGATTGCCTAAAAATCGTAATTTAGAATGCTTATAGAACGCTTTTCGCTCACTTCATCATTTTAAATTTGGAATTTTCTTTCGACAATTCTTTGAAAGCATTTGCATCTTTGAAGTAATTACCATTCCAAATTTAAAATGTTAGACCACCTCAGTAATACAAAAAACGCTATTTAGAAATTATTTTGCTCCTGTAACCCCCAGGTGGTAGTGACAACAACGTAAAATATAGGCTATGTTGGAGCGGGGAATGTCACCATCAATTTGAAACCATTACTTCTGAAATCGGTTTATATTTCCTGAGATTGCGTAGAAATCGCTATTTAGAACGCTTTTCGTTCATTTTCACCCCTTTTAAATTTCAAATTTTTAAGGAACTCTTCTCAGAGAGCATTTACATCTCATAAGTAATTACCATGCCAAATTTCAAGTTGCTAGCCCCTTCAGTATCCCCCAAATCACAATTTAGAACGCTTTTTAAAATGCAACCGCAAGGTGGTAGTGACGCCGGCATGAAATAGATCCTATACTGGAGCAATATGTCATCATCAATTTCCAACCATTAATTTTGAAATCGGTTGGGTACTTTGTGAGACTGCATAGAAATCGCAATTTAGAACGTTTTTTAGAACGTTTTTCGTCCCTTTTCACCCCTTTTAAATTTCGAATTATTTAGAAAATGTTCTGAGATATCATTTATATCTTATAAGTAACTACCATGCCTAGTATCAAGTTGATAGATCCTGCAGTATTACAAAAAACACAATTTAGATCGCTTTTTTGCTCCTTCGCCCCCTTTGGGGTAGTGGCGCCGACATGAAATACAGCCTATGTTGGAGCGAGGGCTGTCACCTTCCTTTTCACACCATTATTTTTTAAATCGGTTCGGTCAGATCATTTGTATCTTATAAATAACTGTCCTGTCTAATTTCAGGATTTTATGCCCTTCAGTAACACAAAAATCGCAATTTAGAGCGCTTTTAGCTTCTGCAACCCCTAGGTGGTAGTGACACCGACATGAAATAAAGCCTATGTTGGAGCAAGAGCTGTCATCAATTTCCTACCATTACTTTTGAAATATGTTGGGCACTTTCTGAGATTGCGCAAAAATAGCCATTTAGAACGTTTTTAGAACTCTTTTAGCGCATTTTCACCCCTTTTAAATTTCGAATTTTTTAAGAGATGTTCTTAGAGACCATTTATATCTTATAAGTAACTACCATTCCAAATTTCATGTTTCTAGGCCCTTCAGTAACACAAAAATCGAATTCTCGAACGTTTTTTTTGCTCCTGCGCCCCCTTTTGGGGCAATGACACCGACATGAAACATAGCCTATGTTGGAGCAAGGGTTGTCACCATTATTTTGGAAATAGGTTAGGTACTTTTCTAGATTGCGTAAAAATCGGCATTTAGAACATTTTTTAGAACGCTTTCGGCTCATTTTCACCCCCTTTTAAATTTCGAATTTTTTAAGAAATGTTCTTGGAAATCATTTATACATAATAAGTAACTACCATTCCAAATTCCATGTATCTGGGTACTGCAGTAACACAAAAATTGCAATTTCGAACGTTTTTTTGTTTCTGCACCTCCTTTAGGGGTAGTGGCACCGACATAAAATGTTGCCTATTTTGAAGCAAGGGTTATCACCATCATTTTGCCGCCATTATTTTTTATATCGGTTTGGTACTTCTTGAGATTGCGTAAAAATCGCCATTTAGAACGTTTTTAGAATGCTTTTTGCGCATTTTCACCCCTTTTTAATTTCGATTTTTTAAAGAAATGTCCTTAGAGAGTATTAGTATCGTATAAGTAACTATCTTTCCAAATTTCATGTTTCTAGGCCCTTCAGTAACACAAACATCGCATTTTTAGAACGTTTTTTGCTCCTGCACCCCCTTTTGGCCGGTGGCACGGACATAAGATATAGCCTATGTTCTAAGTTGGACTAACACCATCATTTTGATACCATAACTTTTAGAATCGGTTCGGTAGTTCCAGAGCTTACCTCCTACAAATAAACAATTTTTACCTCTTTATAATAGTAGTATAGAAGATGAGTATAGACTATTTATAACACTAGTTATTAGTATACTATTTATAACACTAGTTATATTATGAACGCACACCATTTACCACGTTTGGCGTACAATTTCAGACTTTCTAGCACGCCTATATATTCTGTAATTGCAAATTCTACCAATAAAATGCTCTGCTCTCCTCTTTACTCATTATGATATATATTTTTTGAAAAGTTTGTTTGTGTGTGTGTGTGTGCACACAACTGATAATTACTTTACAGGTCAATGACGATTCCACTCACCTTTACCTGAAAAGGCTTTTTTATCCATACTTATTTTATCCAATGAATCTTGTTTCGCTTATTATACGGTGAAAGTTTTGTTTTATTATTAAACTAGCGGTTACCGAAATTTATTGTTATGAGACTTGTTTCAGGTTTCAAAAATTCCGAAACCAGCCATATTTAAAGGCTTTTGTATAATCTACCATGTGAAAAAGGCTAGCTATTATAATAGCTTGCGTTTCATACACTCAACAAAATATAAATAAAGCATAATATAATAAAATAGGGGGAAATATTGCAAATCATAAAGCAAAAACATCACTGTCAGTAACTTTACGGTGACAAAACCTGACCAATAAATTTTGCGATTACTTCTAGGCATTGCACAATTTCAGTTTTTAAACCGTTCAATGCGAAAGAACGCTTTCTTTGAAAAGTGCATCTCAATTTACTGATTTGCTGAATTGTCTGTTAAAAAAAATTTCAATCAAGAATTTTCTTTAAATCGCTATCTTTCTATCTTAAAATCTTTCTATCGCTATCGCGTGCAGCTCGATTAGAAAAGATAAACCACTAAATAATATAAATAATTAAATTAAAATAATATAAATCGTTCAGCATTTGTTTCTTGTTAATAATCATACCGAAATTAAAACTACGCAAATAAAAAAATTAAGTAACATAAATAAAACACAAATTTAACAGGCATGTAATCGAAATACCACTGAAATTAACAGATTTTGTTAGCAAAATTTTATTTCACACACAACATATCTCTTATAGAAAAAAAATGCTAATGTAAAAAAACAAAAATAATGAAAAATATCCTTTTTTTAATTTAAATATCATAAAATAATTTATTACATTTATTTATTTGATTCTCATTTTTTATATTAAACTTGTATTTTTAAATATTACATTGCAGACATATCCCATCCTCACACATATACACACCAAAAATTATTTATTAACATAACATTGTAACACTGAAATTAAAAAAAAGTAAAAATTTCCTAATGGTTTATTAACAGCAACAAAGATAAATGTCAAATGTATTTGATCCTTTAACATTTAAGGAAGATACTAATTTAATGAGGTTATCTATAGATATTGGATCAAATTTATAGAAAAACATCTTTCCTTTTTTATAGCCCAAATAATACATAAAAAAGTTTGAAAACAAACTACCCATAGTAAATATATTATAACCCGATTAAAAACTCGTTAATTAAACTTACTGCAGCTGATAATTTCTTTATCAGTGATTTTCCTTCGGAACTCAACAAGAATTAGTGTCAATCAAGTATGAGGTTTTCATTTTTTTTTTTTTTTTTTTTTTTTACATAAATGTATAAGCTTCTAAAACATAAATGTTCTCATTTCTTAACGATAGGTTATTACGAAATAATTTCCCGGAGACTTTATTACTTTTTTTATGGATAGAATAAAAGGTTATTAATTCTTGTGTGTTTCAGATCATAATAATTTTCTATTAAGTATATTATGAGAGTTTTTTTCTCTTTTTTGGAGATTAATTTGCGCCTATGATTTTCTAGTGTGTGTGCGTGCCCTGTGCGGGGAAGTTAAAAAACGTTTTACTAAATTAATATCGATAGCTTAATAAATGTTATTGTTATAAGCTTAGTTTTAATTTAGGTCAAATTGTTATGAAGGCGTCTTTTTCTTTCTTTTTTTTTTTTTTTCTCTGTTTAACATCCCTTTTTTGGGAAAAGTGAGGATTTTAAAAATGCTAACTCGTGGATAGCTTTTAAAATACACACAAATACATTTACATTATCTAGCAAAGCACGAAAGGTTTTATTTCGTGCAGATTTCTTATGTATTAATTTTTTCCTGATTGTCATTTGGAGGGAATGGGTGGGGAGGGCAAGGTTTGTAATGTTGATGAAAATGTGCGCTCGTTAAAAATGCTGCTGTCTGAATACTCTCGTCTGAATTACATCAGTCTGAATGCAAATGTAACTCATATTTTTCGTTTTATTTTTCACTGTTCTTTGTTAATACATTTAAATTTCTACATGATTCAATTTACTTTATTAAAATATATATCGGATTAATATGGTATACGATTGAGTATTTATTAAATGTATATATATATATATATATATATAATTAAAGTGAGAAAAGTAAAACTGAACAGCTAAACCTAAGCTATATTAATTACCAAGCTAAAGTTACCTTTTACTTGATAAAGAGAGTACCATTAAAAATGCCAGAATAATAAGGTTGTAAGACTAAACTAAAAGTAAGTTGTGAGTCAACTTTTTAAAGTTTTGGATCCTAGTATGTAATTGAGGTATTGTGCTCTAATAATTTTTAATATCCTGTGTGAGGTGTATCTTTTTTCAGATTTCTTGGTTTTTTATCATTTATTTACTTTTATGATGCACTATTAGGTTCTAAGTTTTGTCATTTTAGGATTAATGCCGACAAAATTGGTGAAATAACACATCTTCACTGTGAATTAACCTGCAAGCTCCCCTGATGATTCTGTGGGTTATTCATAGTTTCTTATTTTACATGCTGGTTTCCTATGTTCATATCTTGTTCATCTTTAGAATTTTACCATTTGTTCATATATTTGTGATTTCATCTTTATTATATACATATATATTGTCATTTCATTCACAATTTTGCGGTTTTTGATGATGGTCGGTAATGTTTAATTAATGGTTATATATATATATATATATATATATATATATATATATATATATATATACAAAAGTAATACTGGATCCCACGCTCCTCGATGAAACTGTCATCGAAACAAGATGCATTTTATGAAATACATCGCCTGGGTTTTTCTGAATAGGAAAAAAACAGTAAGGTTGGCACCTAGGATATATTATAGATGTCAACAGTTCGATATTCTTCCTTAGTGTGCCAAAATACAAGTATACCGGGTGATCCAGAAGTTCCGGGAGTTTTGAAATGTTAATTATTAGTAAACTATATACAATAGAAAGATGCGGTTGTCACAGAAAGGCTTAGAAACATGTGGGATTTGTTTTTTTTTATAAAAAAATATGTTATATTAGTTACACGTTTTGCCAACAGGTGGCGCTGAAATTGATAATATAGTTTTCTATAGTATAATAAAGCGGATTGAGTACTGGCATCGTATTACTTCGTTTACGACTGCAACATATGTTAAGGGTCTCCCGCTCCTTTGACGATCTTCCGATGAACCCGTTACCTCAAACCTTTTTATCATAACCTTCAGATTTGTAACAGTAATCTGTCCTTTTCCAGGTTTAACTGCACGCATTGTACGATAAGAACGCAAAGCTAAACTTGTCAATTCATCCTTTTTGTAAAACAAAAGTGGCAAAGCTTTGCTTGTGTGGAAAAGCTTTGCCACGAAAAGAAAACGTGTCTAAGCATAGCAATTACACATCAAATTTTCTATCAAAATTCCTTTTAAATGAAATTTCTTTAACCTTCGAAAAAGCGTTTAAACATTACGACCGTTAAAGCGTAATTTGAGTAATAAATTAGGAAAGATTTTGCTTATATAACATGGTACAGATACTTTCGATGTTGTATATCAACGCCACCTGTTGCTAAAAATGTATCTATTTATTATTATTTTTTTTTTCATGATAAAGTAAAATTCCACACGTTTCTGGACCTATATAAGAAAACCGCACCTTTCTATTGTACATAGTTTTCTAATTATTAGTATTGCAAAACTCCCGGTACTTCTAGATCACCCGGTATTTTAAACCAGTAATTTTATTTTAATTATAAAAAAAAATAAGTACCATAATAAAAAGTACCACATAAAAGCAAAACACGTTTCCCTAAAAGCATATTTTAGTGATTCTAGGGCTGCCACAGGTGACTATTTTAATATTCTGTTTCACCACTATTTTAAAAAAACACATTTTATTTTATATTTCTCTTGAAATGTTGCCGAAGTGTATGTAAAAGATTTTTGTTTTTAAAAAGTGGTGCGAAAGTTAATTAAAAAATACTCGCCTGTAATGCAAAGACGCTCGCAATCTAATGTTAAACCAATGGCAGCATTTTTTAAAATTTCTCGTTTAAATTTCAATATTTTAAAATGTGTTTTTTATAGGATATCTGTTAGCGTTTTAGATTTCTGATGATAAAGGAACCCTTTTCGTAATCGTTGGCAACTTGGAAGAGGTTATATTATATTTCCGTACGTGATTATATTGTAATTTCGTAGACTAAGAAGCATTTGTCTTCTTTTAAAGTGTACGCAATTCTATTTTGAAAACAAATTTACAGTTCAATGTCTAAGGACATGGTATAGAAAAGGCAATTTTTATGTTTTGTTTATTAGTATAAAAAGCATCATTAGGTAGGCTAAAATTCTATAATCGAGTGCATGTGGCGACTTCATTTGTCACCATATTTAACATTTTGGTGAAAAAATTCAATGCAGAAAGAACATTTAACGTCCATTTTTACGTTTCCGGCAAACAATCAGACATTACACGTTATTTTTTGTCATATCAAAATATCTGAAGCAAAGCGCATTTAACAGAAATATAAACAGTTATTGATTCAGAAGCAACTGACAACGTGCTCCAGCAACTTGAGCTACACAGTAAGTAAACAAAACATCAGCGAGTTCAAAATAACTTTAAAAAACAAAACACTAAACGTTTTCTGGCAAACAAAAATTATTTTTTCAATACAAAAAAAAAAAAAAAAAAAAAAAAAACATTTAACGATAAATTTTACGTTTTCCGGCAAACAATACAACGTTACACCTTATTTCTTAACCTATCAAAATATCTGAAGTAAAGAACATTTAACAGATATAGAAACACTTATTGATTCAGAAGCAACTGACAACGTGCTCCACCAACTTCAGCTACAGAGTAAGTAAACAAAACATCAACAAGCTCAAAACAACTTTAAAAAAACAAAACAATAAACG
Organism: Maratus speciosus; assembly: GCA_963932465.1. Taxonomy (NCBI): domain Eukaryota; kingdom Metazoa; phylum Arthropoda; class Arachnida; order Araneae; family Salticidae; genus Maratus; species Maratus speciosus. Next base: position 293,040,675 of record OZ010788.1, on the reverse strand, counting down.
TTTTCTGGCAAACAATTTTTTCAATACAAAAAGAACATTTAACGTTAAGTTTTACGTTTTCCGACAAACAATCCAACATTACACGCTATTTTTTAGCCTATCAAAATATCAGAAACACAAAAGATTTAAGGGGTCTCAGGACTCTTAAAGCTTTAAAATTTTCGAAATTTTAATTTTTTTAGATGTTAAACTCCTATTTTTTCTGAACATTTTGATATATTTGTTTCCTAGAAATTCCTATTAGAACTGAAGTTATGGCTTTTACATTTATACACGTTCAATAGCTGAAGCGTCGTTTCGGAAACTTTGAAGCTATTTTTCTCCAAATGACGTTTTTGGGCATAACGCGCACGATATCTCAAAAACGTATGAATATATTTTTATGAAATTTTCAAAACATATGTTTCATGCTAGTCTGTATAAATTGAACCTAAAATTTCCTTTTTATTATTCAAAACAATATTTTTTTAGGTGATTATACTGTTGAAATTTTCTTAATTTTGCATTAGCTAAATAAAACTTTGTATTAAAAATATAAAAAAGCTTTAAATACAAATTTATTTAGGTTCAGGGTAATTATTACAATCTGAAGTATAAGTAGGTACCAAAATTTTTATTCTAGCTGAAACACTTATTTTGTAATCGTGCGCGTAAGCTGTTATGCCGATTTTTGACTCGAAAAATATCTAACAGTTTGGAGCCCCCTGTAAATGCTAATTCTGCATCTTATAATTTTTTAAATACATGAAATGAAAAAACACACTTTATATTTATTGGAATAAATATATTTTATTCCAATTAAAATTGTGTCTTAAAATCAAATACATTTTAAGATGATAAATGTTGAAAATGGCTATTTTTTTTATTTTTTTTTCAATTTTAAGAGTCTTGATACCCCTTAACAGAAATAGAAACGTTTTCCAAATCAGAAGCAACTGACAACGTGCTCCAGCAACTTCAGCTGCGGAGTAAGTATACAAAACATCAACATGTTCAAAATAACATTAAAACACAAAACACTTAATATTATCAGGCAAACAATTCAAATTACACGTTCCCAGGAATTAAACGAACATCAATTAAAATATATTGCCTTAGCATCAGATTTCAGAATAGCCATCAATGAAAAAATACTAAAATTAACCTACAAAGGACACGTTGCTAACCAAAATTCAAACAATAAAGTCACCTCGAAGCTGAAGCTCGTAAAAAAGATAATAAAATAAAATAAAATAAAATAAAATAAAACACTAAACATTTTTTTGTTAAAAAATCCATCATTACACTTTCCCAGGAATTAAACCAACATGAATAAAAAAACATATAGCTTTAGCATCATATTTCAGAATAGTCATCCACGAAAAAATACAAAAAATAATGAACAAAGAACCCACTGCAAACCAAAATTCAAACAATAAACTCACCTCGAAGCTGAAGTTCAAACGGTCATGAAAAGGTAGATTCAAATTAATTGTTGAAACAGTAATCACGTGATATTTCTTTCAGATTTATTTTTAAAAATATTCGAAACGAATTAAATTAGTTGTCGGAAGAAGATCACAATACTTTCATTTAGGGTAACCTGAAATAAAGCTCTTGATACGAAAACCTCGAATCACCATAATGAAATAAAAATTGTCTAATCTTGGCACAGAAAAAAAATAGCCAAATACACCGAATATGGAATTGGCCTCATTAAGTCTTTACAAAAACGCATAATAAAGAAACTATGACCTCTTTCAAAATTTCCTTTTATCTAAATCATTTTAGTTTGGAAAATGTACTATATAACCTAATTTGATTTATATCTCAGCTGCTTGAAACACTTTTTGGATAATTTAGGTTATTACATGTAAACCCTTTCAATCGAATGCGGAATAAAAGGAAAGCAGAATAAAAAGAAATTTATCGTTAAAATCGTAAAAAAAAGAACAGGTAAGAAATTTTTCAAAAGCATTTTTTCCCAGAAAAAAGGAGCAATTTAATGAATTTTAGCATTTCAGTTAAAATTATTCATCATTTTGTTAGAATGAAATCGTTTTATTATTACAAAAGAAATGCTAAGCAGACTTATAAAGCATTTATTCAAAATTCAAAAAGATTTCTTTTCATCTTTGTATGATTTATTCATTGTAGTTCAGGATAAAAGATCGGTTACAGTTCAAAATGCGAAAAACCCATAAAGATGTTCGTTTATGGATATTTATTTTATTTTCCATCGTTTTACTTTTTAAAGATGAAATAATTTTGATACCTTGAGTACGTATATATCTGCGATCTGTTTCTTTTTTTTCTCTCTCTCTTTCTTTTCAATAAAATTAGTCTAAACATAGAGAGAGAGTAAAGGGAATCTAAAGTAGCATTTTCCACTTTTTCTTTCTAGTTATCCACTTTGTTAAAAAAAGAAAAATATATATATTCTAAGTTTCACTACATGTACATGAGTTTCTTCATGATGAGTATGCTTCAGTACACTTTTTTGAGTTGTTAATTTGATAGAAATTTAGAAATACAGTTTTTTGATCTTATGAAATAAATGAATATTAATTACTATGCTTAATGAATGTTTAAATAACAAGTATAAATGAAAATTTATTAATTTGATAAATATGAGTAGGTATTTTATGTGACGTAAGCATAAACAGAAGGTGATAGTTATTGGACAAAACATCTTTATTTTCTCACTATTTTAATATTTTGCTTTTACAATAAACTTATTCTAAACGTATAAATGGGTATAAGATAACTAAAAGACCTTCTTTTATGAATGCAGCTTGTTCGTTTCTTTAATTGAATATCGAACAATGATAAAAATGTGTAATAATTGAATAATAAATATAAATGAATATTTAATAACTTGATAAATATAAATATTTACTTTTTGCGACATTAACGCTTAACTGCTTTTAATGATCTCACATAAAGCTACTTTTTTTTTCAATTTTGACAGTTTAACTTGTAATCTACAATTTAAATATAGTCATAAGTGAAAACGTTTTTCGTTTAAAGCTCTAGTACTATCGGTAGAGACATATGAATAAATGAATATTAATTATAATAGTACTATATATAAAAATACTATATATAAAATTAAATAGTATTATACAGTAGAGCACCGATTATCCGAACAAGACAGGACCGACCGTAGTTCGGATAAGCAAAAGTTCGGATAAATGGACAGACAATTTAAGGGATGTTCCTGACTATACTAAAACCTTCACACGTTATCTAAGCTTAGGACAGGCAGCATTAATTAGTGCTGGCATGTTTAATTTTTCTTTCTTTCTTTTTTTTTTCTTTTTTACATTTTTATCATATATATTTTTTCTTTTTATCATTTTGTGAACTCCAGAGATTCCAAATCGCTTCCATGGCCAGGCTTTCCTATTTTGTACCTTTCCATTAAAAAATGAATTTGTAACTATGTCAAAACGTTTTGCGCTTGTTGAGCAGAGCAGTTAAGAACAGCCTTAAGCAAAAAAGCTTTTGATTGTTGCTTGCTTCATCCAAGGCATTCTTTTCAATGCTGCCATATCTCCAATTCTTCTTAAATATTAAAGTTGAATAGGATCAACGTTCTACTGCCGTTCGAGTCATTTCATAGCCGTTTCAAACATTCAAAGGCTTTGTTATGGGATGGACCTGAGTTATTTTAAGAACATTCGTTTTCATTTTCTTCCATTTCTTTTTCATCATGGATCTCATCCACAATCTCATCATCATTTAAAATCTGATATCCAGGGTCATTTTCTTCATAGCGTAGGATTCTTCCCATGTCCTTTATTGTTTTACATTCTTCATTTTCTGATCCACTATTAGTTTTTTCTTTATTTAACATTTTATTCCAAACCAATGGATAATTGGGAGTTAGATTTTTTTTTGTTTTTTTTGGGGGGGGGGGGGGGAGGAGGGGGGGGGTTGGAGAAATAGGCTGTTCGGATAGTTGGAAGTTCGGTTAATTGGAATTCCGATAATCGGCGCTATACTGTATATAATATAAGAACTGCTATATAATATAATAATTTCTTAAAACACCATAAAATTTAGCAATGCGCAAGGCCGCTCAAAAGAATTTAGTCTTCCTTCACCAGGCGCAAAAAATATGTGCTTCTACTTTGAAAGCAGGAGCAACACTGAAGGGGAAAATGTAAAGGAGAGTTAAAGTTTAAACTAACAGCCAATATAAAAGCAGAAGGTACCAGAAATCATACAAGAGGGTCTCAAGATTCTTAATAGTGGAAAAAAAGACCATTTTAACATTTAATATCTTAAAATGTATTTGATTTTAAAACACAATTTTATTTTGGATGAAAGATATAAGTATGTTCTTTCATTTCATATATTTAAAAAGCTTCAAGATGCAGAATTAGCATTTACAGGGGGCTCTGAACTGTCAGACATTTCACGAGCAGGAAATCGGCATAACAGCTTGCGCGCAAGATTACAAAATAAATTTTGCAACTAGAATGAAAATTTTGGTGCCTACTTATACATCAGATTATAATAATTACCACGAACTTAAATAAATTTGTATTTAAAGAATTTTTATATTTTTAATATAATGTTGTTTTTCCATCATTAATTATAATAGTCCTGTTAAAAAAGTTTTTTTTCATCTTTCGATCGAACCATTTCAACGACCGCTCAAAGTAATTATTAGACAATTTCTATCATAGCAGTTGAAGGCATTCAGAAAGTAATAATCATTGCGTAGAACTTTTTAAATTTAATATTTGAGGAAATATTGTATTGTAAGTATAGAATGTGTTAGGCTAAATATTTTAAATTTACACAATGTGGTATTTGCTACGTTACCTAAAGTTTATGTTTATAGCATGAATTACATAAACTTTATCCGTATGCTGTAGCTATTCACACCAAATCCAAGAAATGGGGAATATTAATAAAAGTGAATAGTTATCTTGTTTATTGCGCACTTATTCGTAAAGGGGCGCAACGCAGAAAATGAAACTATTCGTAAGAGGCAAAAAAAAAAAAAAAAAAAAAAAAATGAAGTACAAAATCAACATTATTTAATTTAAAATATACTGGAAATTAAGACATAATTCTGCATTCAAAAGCATATTTATATCGATATGAGACGCGTTATTCATTATCCTCCCAAGAGTTGTGGGAAATAGGTTTAAGTACCACCATACCAGAAAAATGATAAAAACATTGACGTCATTTGGGAGGAGGATAATAGGAGGGGGGGGGGAGACAGCTTTTCGCCCAATGATTTTGAAATTTCATAATGTTTCAATCCTCTAAGATCAAATTCAAATTATTTCTTTCAGAAATTACGAAAATTCTAAAATATCTTATTAAATTTCACATCTACAGCAATATTACAATTAAATAAATTCTTTAAACACAGAAAATTATAAAAAAATCATGTCATTTTTCTGAAGCCTCGTTATTGCGACATTCTCAAAGTGAGACATATCTATTATTGATGGATACTTTGACTAATTTAATTTAAAAACATATATGTGAGCATAAAACTGCGCCAATTGCTACTAAGATGTGCACAAAAAGATTAAGAAAAAAAATTATCACCTCAAAAAAAAAAAAAAAAACAATTTAACAACTTTCAATTAAACAATTTTTTTTTTTTACGGCAATTTGGAATATGATTTTTTCAAAGACTAAAATTTAAGACATAAAAAATCCCACGGAGTTGATCATACATTACGTATGCCATGAATTAAACATTAAAAGTGATATTACACCAAAAAATTGCAAGCGACAAAAATCGCCTTCTACTCGTCAGATTTCCTGAAACTTAAGTATTATCCAAGCATTTCATTGACTTCTCGGGAAATGGCTTTTCCATCGACCAATTTTAAATGAAATTTCATGTACCTTTAAATGCAACTTGTTTGAAAGCTGTATCTCAAATTGTTTCAGAGTTATTATTATTTTTTTTTTGTAGTTTTTATTACTTTTTTGTCATAGTGGCAACAGAAGTATCCATCTCTGTTGGAAGTAAAGGGGAAATACAGATTACTGTATAGACCAATCAGAAAACGAATAAAATGCGGATTCGACCAATAAAACCCTTCAGATATGGTTTTGATTTCCTACTCTGACAGAGGACAATAACCATTTTTCCAAATGGTTAAAAAAAAAAAAAAAAAAAAGAAAAAAAAAAAAAAGAAAAAAAGAAAACCCAACTTCGCCCTCTACCCACTATTCCTTCTCCGGGATAGTTATAAAGTGCCACGGTCTCCTGAATAAAGCTTCGTATATTCGCTTGGTTTTAAAATTTATTAAAGATGTTTTTAATGACGGTTGGCGAAGCTTGTATAAAATTCATTATCATTAATATTCCCAAAATCCAAACTCACAGTTTTATTTTTATTTTGAATTACTCACTTTTAGGTAGATTTCGTATGAAATACTACCTATTGGCGTCGTTCCTATGTTGGAATTTCTGAAAACGTTCTGCAGATCTACACCGATTATGACCCCAAGAGCCCAAAACAACCCTCAGTAAAAAACTTTATATATATATATATATATATATATATATATATATATATATATATATATATATATGTGTGTGTGTGTGTATCTATCTATATATATCACTTTCTTCTGGACACGATAACTTCCACAATTCTGCACCAATCTCTTCCAAACTGATACATAAATTCAAGGGGCATAAAATCTCGGTCGAGTTCGTTAATGGGCAAAATCGGACCAAGGGGATGGAAATAGGGAGGGTTTTTGTGAAAACCGAAAAACCCCTATAACTTCTTAAATTTTGTACAGATCGAATCACTTTAAAGTTTTTATTACTTTTTTAAAATAGGGCCAAAAATTTATGTATCACAAATTTTTGATAAAATTAAAAATGGGCTCAAGGGGCGCAAAAAATGGGGTTTTGGGGAGAAAAAAAATTCATAACTTCGTCAATTCTTAAGATGTCAAATCCAATTAATTTTATCATGAATCTCCTTAACATTATCTACAACTTTTATATTCACAAGTTTTTGATAGGACTAATTCGTACAGCAAAAAAAAATTTAAAACGAAAACAAAAAGGGTGTTTGAAGAAGAAAAAAATCCATAACTCCGTCAATTCAAAAGATATAAAATCCCCATGAATTTATCATATATCTTCTTAATATTATCTACAACATCTATATAGACAAGTTTTGGATAGGACCAATTCTTACAGCAAAAACAAATTAAAAATACATAGCGGTTGAAGAAAAAAATCATCTTAGTAAGGAAATCTAAACTGCTTACTTTCTGACTCATTTTACAATTCATTTTTACTCTCAAAGGCTTCCAATTGGTACCTTTTCTTACTCAGAAACTATATAATGTACCGTAATGGTCAATTTTTTGATAGAGGCAGAATATATTTTAAAACATGCTGTTAAAGTGGGCCTTTTGAACCAAATTTCCCGAAGCGGATTGTGTTGGAAAAGGAAGTATTCAAATCCAAACTGCTTATTTTCTGACTCATTTTTAAATTCATTTTTGCTCTCAAACGCATCCAATTGGTAGATTCGCTTATTCAGAAACTATATAATGTACCGTAATGATCGATATTTTGACAGCGGCAGAATATATTTCAAAAAATGATGTCAAAGTGGGCATTTTGAACGGAATTTCCCGAAGCGATTGTGTTAGAAACGAAAAATATTGTCTTACTGAGAAAACAATTGTTTATGTATCAAGTTTTAATTAATTAAACGGAAATTAAAAACACAGGTCGCTTATAAATCTCTTCAAAAATCACGTCAACAAGTTTCATGTTTTTCCTATTAAAAATGAATCTGGAGTTATGCCAGAAAATTTCGAGTTGTTGAGCATGGAAAAGTATTTTTTTTTAATACCGCCCTAACATGATTCTGATAAAACCAGTTATTATATAAAAATGAAATAAAAACTCGTCAAAAGCGGCCAGATAAAATTGTTAAAGTGGGTTTATCTCTAATCATGATTTGTTTTTTTTTTTTTGTGAAATTAGTATACTTAACTTCGAAATCTACCTCCGCCTGTAGGCCGGGCCGGCAGGGATTTTTTATGTTTTCATGTTGTTGCCTGAATCATCTGTGTAAATAATTTTCTCATTAAATAAGCTTTAAAAGTAAAAATAAAACCGCTTGTCTGTTGGCTGTAGCAACGCAGTGGTTTCAAAATGTAAAAAAAAAAAAAATATTATTTCACAATTTCAGACAATTCATTGTGATTTTGAGGAACAAGATGTATTATAAAAAACGTGAAAGTTTTGCTGCACGGTAGATTGCATTTCTTTTAGTATATATATATATATATTTTAAATAATTTTGACGCCGTTCCCTTGCAAGAGAAGTGATCGCCCAGTCCTCGGCATAGCACACCAATCGAAATTTTTCCAGCAATAAGCTAGGGACCACCGAAAAGACTGAAAACATTGAAAACATTGAGGCACTAACTAAAAATAGCATTAAATGAAGCTACAAAAAGCGAGGGAAACCTCTATATGATATAAATGCACATTTTTCTGTTAAAAACATATCAGCATTCTATGCAAAAGAAAAAATATACAAGAAGAGATAATAGATTTATAGAAGGTTGAGCCTCATTGTCGTAATTAAAATTTCTACCTCAATTCTTTAGTAATAATTATTAATTAAATTCCGATTTCTATTATGATTAGGGCACATATTTTACATTGCGTGTGCAATTTTTTCCTGATGAAATCATGATCTGAAACACGCCGTTAGTCAAAGGCGTTTTATTGTATGAACATGAATATTAGGGTGGTGCGAAAAAAGTCAAGTTGATATTTCCGAGTCGCTATAGTGCGGAAAAGTTGCGATTGGTAAATACAAGAAAAACAAAAAAAAAAAATTCTTCAAATCGGACTTTATCTTCCGATCCCGCAAACCGCCTAAAAATTCCAAAAAATTGAAAATTTCCGATTTTTTCAGAATTTTTTTTTTACGTTTATATATTTTTTATCGCTATAGGGAAAAATAATTGCAGTTTGTACTGTTTAATAATAATAATAATAATAATAATAATTGTGTTTAGAGAATATCTTCCGATCGCGCAAGCTCAATAAAAATCGGCAAAAATTCAATTTTGAGTGATTTTCATGCATTAAGAATATAATCAACTGAGGTCAGTTTGCAGTCTCAGGTTAAGATTTAAATGTTAATTGATACTATTGAGCATATTAAGTTATTTTTAAACAACCTAGAACTTACCACGAAGAGTTCGTTTCAGGTCTGAAAAGTTTAGTAGTGCACCCAACTGCCGTTAGCCACGTTGGAAAACAGCGCTGAAGTCGGCGTGCGCGCTCCCACCTAGTCTCACCTAACTCCATAAAATTTACAGAAAAGTCAACTGGATTCAGATGAACTGCTTGGCATATACTATTTTGATGGAAGAAAGGACGATACCCAAGTTAAAGAAAGGATTGCATCTAAACAGGTTCGTCGAACTATTAAAGAGGAACACTTTCCTGTCATAAAAAAAGGTGGCTCAGTTTATTTAGGCCATGTGCCTCCAAACTCCGGGCCTGCTAAGGACATTGTAGCTTTCATAGTATCATGTCTTACTGAACAAAGGGTTTCACTAGAATACTTAGATTTGGTAGGCTGTGATGGTTCAAATACCAATACTGGATAGTAAGGTGGTGCTATCAGAAAGCTTGAAGTTCATCTCTGACGACCACTGCAGTGGGTTGTTTGTTTATTCCATTTTGTTGAATTACCTTTCCGCCATCTTTTTCAACATTTGAATGTTGAAACAGCTGGCCCAAGATCATTTAGTACACCATTTGGACACAATATCATTGTTGTGTAAAGCTCACGGTGATAAATTTTCAATTGACTGGTTGTGAAATTCCAGAAGTGGACAGTAAACTGTTGAGTAAGGACCAAAGATATCTTCTTGGCATAAGTCAAGCAATTAAAAGTGGCAACTTTCCAAATGACTTATTAAAGTGTGACTCCGGACCAATTTCACATGCCAGATTGCTCACTTGTGCAAATAGAGCCCTTCGACTTTACGCGAGCGTGGAAAACCCATCGGATGCCTTAAAACCATATTGACATTTATTTTAAAATTTTACTTTCCAATTTGTTTTTAAATAAAATGCTGTAAGTACATTACAAACTGGCCTATTCATCTGTACAGAGCAATTGAAACATCTCGATACTTTCGTGACAACCTGAAGAAAGTGTAGTCCCTGAAACTGAACGAAACTCGTTCTTTGCTTACCCGGAAAACCTACTGATGGCAATGGTCTTTTATAAGAGGAGGGACATAAGAGAGCTAGGGCTAAGAAGAGTATTAAAAGCCAGGCAAAATGTTTCAAAGGGTAAAGGTATCTGAATCTTTATCACTCCTACAATCCAGAATTAATTGATTGTAATGTAGCACAATTAACATTTCCACCTCTTTTTCGGAGAATAACCCATGAAGAAATACATTTCTTCGTTCAATCAGATCATATCTCAGTCTGGGATGATAAAAAGTTTCCCAACTACACGTAAGATGCCCAGAGGTGCGTTAAATTGGTAACGGAAGCATCATTTAAGGTATGTGGGCCCCAATCAAGAGAGCATCAGGACCACACTGACATCAATGCCCATAATACCAGACATTACCACCAAATCGCAGTACAAAGTTGCGTCTAAAAGTCAGACTTAAACAGATGACATAACAAATTGTATATCTTATACTGTCACGACACTAGTTTTTTAATACAGTGTTTTGACTCTATTATAACAAACTATATATTTAAGTAATGTAAATAGCAAATACCCTCATTGGTCGGATGGAGGATAGGGTGCGGTTTGAACTCGAAGTGCAGCTACCTTCCCGTGGTGAGTTCTGGTTTGTTTAAACATTATAAAATATCTAAACAAGCAAAGAGTTGTACATTGTACAATTTATATGCAAATGTTAATACTGGAACGCAAACTGATCTCAGGTGATTATTTTCTTTATTCATCAAAATCACTGAAATTTGAATTTTTGCCGATTTGTATTGAGCTTGCGTGATCGGAAGCTATTCTTTAAACGCAACTGTTTATTTTTTATTATTATTAAACATTACAATCTGCAAATATTTTTCACTATAGCGATAAAATATATATATACGTAAAAAAAGAAAAAAATTCTGAAAAAATCGGAAATTTTCAATTTTTTTTAATTTTTAGGCGGTTTGCGGGATCGGAAGATAAAGTCCGATTTAAATAATTTTGTTTTTGTTTTTCTTGTATTTACCAATCGCAACTTTTCCGCACTATAGCAACTCGGAAATATCAACTTGACTTTTTTCGCACCACCCTAATGAATATACTCTAGACTGGTCATAAATGTGTCAAGTTTAATCATAGCGTTTTCAGTTGTATGGAATAAAACAAAATTTGTTAAGGAATCGAATTTTTTCAAAATAATATATTATACTTTGGTATAACACAGAACAATGGAAGTAATAAAATTCTACATATAGAAACAACCTTACTTTTTTTCTTTTTGCATTGATAAGTCTTTAAATTCGTACCTAAAAAAGAAAAGTTCAAATAATTAGTCAAATGAATTTATTAGCAAAATAATATACAAAAATATTTATTACATGCACAAAATATATTTTATTAAAGAGTAATTACAAAAACATGAACAACTCGCGTGATTAAATATAATGAAATCGTAGTCATGAAAAATATTGTCAAAAAAAAAAAAAAAAAAAAAAAAAAAAATCATGGCTAACTTTGTTTCTTCTGCTTAACCCTATTGATTACGCTTCAGGTCTGAAGACTATTTTTTATTCAATTGTATTGTAATTTTAAAAAAAATAATAATTTATGGTAGTTTTGTCTTTAGAATTCCCTAGCATAAATGTATGGAAGTGATTATTCTTTAAAAATTGGTGCGAATAGAATACAATATAGCCTACTAAAACGTATGTACCGATCAGTATTCAAAGGGTTAACAAAGTCGATATTCTATGTTTTACTTTTAATACATTACTTTTAATACCTACTACATTTGTCTGATGTAAACCTATAAAATTCTTCAAATGATATCCTCGAATTCATTCCTCAATTTAGGTGCTTTCGTAATTTTATAAATACGTAGCACCTATAGTCGTCGTTTAGTGCCTCTCTCCGTCCCTCCGCATATAACCGCGCAAAAACTACCCAATCGAATCGTGTGAAAATTAAAATATATAATTGTTGCATAATTTTGTCGATTCATTTCAAATTTTATGAAAATCGAATGTATAGTTTAATTACAGGGACAGTCAAAAGTTTTCCGTTACATTACGGTCAATGGAAAAAAAAATATTTCAAGTTCATTTTAATGATGCTACAGCTTTTCGAAAAGAATGAAATTATGCACTTATGAAGTACAATAAAATATACATTCAGTACAATATGTGGTGCAAAAAACATTCATAAAACTAGTTTTAGCACGAACGCACCGCATTTGCCACGTTTGACGTACAATTTCCAACTTGGTTAATTCGACAAGAAGAGTTATCATTCATTCGTACTTTATTTTAATTTAGATAGTGTAGTTAAATATTGTAGACGACTAATGAGCGGAATCATAGTTTGCACCTTCCTTCTTTTCTCCTCTTCTATGAAAGCCATTGTATAATGCGCAGGGACCGTCAGTATTAACGCTAAAGAAAAATAAAATGCAGATTTGCGTTGATGATGTCGGTAGTCGATATAAGGGAAGTTGTTGCCATGGGAAAGCTAATTACAGTGAATCTTTCATTTAACGAAGTACCATCGTTACAGTTAAACACTTCGTTATGAAGAAAATTCGTTAAGTTGAAATCAACTTAAATTCATCAAATTCGTATAATGAAATACGCATTCACAAAATGAAAAATACACATAAAATTGAAATATTAGCAAAATTATTTAAATTCGGGTAGTATTTTTTTTAATGCAATGTAGATATGAGAAAATATTAATTAGAATAATGTTTAAAAAACACGCAATAAAGAAAGGTAAACAAAAGCCGAAGTGTGGGCGTATCTTTTCTCAGTATACCAAATCCTTAACTTTAAAAAAGTCTGTAATATTACGTTGTACAGGTTTCTTAGAAAAAATACACTGTTCATAAAAAATTTCGAAATTTTGTAAGTATCCGAACAATTCATCTGTAACATTTTCGTAAAACTGGAATCCCCTCCTTATTGTATTGAAGGCTTTTAGAATTTCTTCTTTTGAATGTCTTTCATATTCTTCATTACCATCTTCATTGTTCGCTGTAGTTTCTTCATTACATTTTATTATACTTTGCAATATGTCATCATCAGTAGGATATTCAGCTGTTTTAAAAGGCTCAGTTTTGATACGATGAATAAATTTCGTTGTATAGAATAATTTTTTCGTAATATGGAGATTAATTTCCATGTCATTGGTGTTCAAAGTCAAGGTTCAGCAGAAAACTTCGTTAAATAAGGACTTCCACTGTATTTTAACAAATGTTGGGAAAAAAGTTGCTTCTTTTATTTGTAACTTTCCACCTTTTATATCAGAGATGCGATGAAAAGGATATTGCTTTTCTTTGCTCCTCAGAACAGACTGTGTTGTTATTTGCCGCCAAATTGCAATAGTTTCAATCAACATTTATGAAACAATTATTACGAGTGTTTCTTCCGCGATTTAACATTACAAACCTCTAAAACATAGAAAGTTAAAAAGCTAAAAAGTTAAAATTCTACTGCTTAATACACCTTGTGTTAAATAATCAAAATTTATATAAAAAAGCACTAATAAATGCACTAAAATTACTTACAGGTATATACAAAATATATAATTATTTAAAATGCATTAAAATACTAGCGCTTGGAAAGAATTGCTGCATAATAGATGAAAGCTTGTTTTGTTGGAAATTTGAATATCTTTATCTTGCATCTAATCTGCCATATAACCTTTCAATTATAATGATCTAGCCGATTCCGGAATAAGCGCAAAGAAAAATAATAACAACATTGAAATCCCCGCTGATGACAGCTGTGTGATGGCTGAAAATGTTTTAGATTTTTAACGGTTTCTAATGTATTTTCAAGATATTTTAATGTACTTTAAATAATTTTATATTAAATGTATGCACCTGCAAGTAATTTTAGTTAATTTATTTCCGCTATTTTATACTAAATTTAACATTTAAAAAAATAATTAATACAGTAAAATAGAACAGTTAGTGTTTATTCCGTAATTTAAAAATGACAAACGGTAAAACATACATAATAAATCAATAATATTTTTATTCTATTGTTGATAAGTAGATATGTACATGTGTGCATCTGATGTAGGTATGCATGTATATATAATATATACTATATCCTCGTTTGTGTGTTTGTTGAATTTTATGTAAATATTGGTACAGTATCTTTTTACGTTGATATATGTTTTTGTCTTTTTATTCATATTAGTTTTATGTAATTAAATCGTAATATATACGTCAGCCTGGGCTTGTGGTATGGCTATAAAACTGTAACAAGTAACTGACCAGAGTGGTTATCATTATTAACGCGGACAAAATTTTTACATCTTACACAGAGATATATTTTGAAAAGATAAAATACGTTATTAAATATTCATAATAGTATAATAACCAGAGTCTACTTTCAAACTATTTTTATTACGGGTAGCAATTTTCAGTAAGGTAACCAAATTGGATAACATAAAAAAAAAAATGCATCGTCCAAGCATTTGCGTAAATATAAGAAAAATTCTGATGTTATGGTCTTTTCCTTTAACAGAGAAAATCAATTACTTAAAAAATTTCAAAATAAATTCTTGGAACTAAAATAATAAAAAAAATATATATAAATATATAAATATAAAATATATAAATATACTATATAATATATAATATATAATATATAACATATAAATATTGAAATAGAGTTTTTAAATAGATATTATCCCACTTTTGTCTGCTAACTCATGTCTGGCTCAAAAATGGATTAGCAGACATACAAGCAGCATTGTTTGTGTAAACAAAACGTTTTGTTAACATCTGTGACAACTAGTGCACGCAAATGCTCATCTGCGTGCCTATTAAGTTTAAGATAATATTTAAAAAAAGATTTTATTTTATTACTATCATGGATCGCAGCGTTTTATGCTATCGTTATTTCAAATAAATAATCTGCATGTTATTTTTTTAAACTTTTCAATAGACAACTATCATTAAGATTATTGTTTGTTAATAATGGTATTGAAAATATTAGATGCTGCTTTTCCCTTTTACTATATTACAAAGCTATTAAAATACTTTTCTCTACCTTCTTTCAAGGGAAGAAGTATGCCAGCATACTGTTTAATTCTAATATTGTAGTACGGCGATGGCGTCAATAATCAATTTCTTTCGAACAAACAGTAGGGATTCAGGATGATTATTTTGAACCTAAAATAAGTATTTAACTTGATATAGTTTCTATCTTTCAATTTATCTCTCATAATTATCTACTAAATAGCGCGAACATTTAGAAATAGACAAATACGCTTGCATCAGGGTGCAAATTACAGTGGAAATAATATAGAGAAGAGTTGCTGAAAAATATATTTATTTCAGATGGAAATTTTCAGTGTTACACCGGGCACTAGTCTTAGACGCGACACTGACAGAGAACAGCATTCCCTTTCAGTTTGCGGAGATCCCGTTCTCTTTAACCATCGTGTGTAAATGTTCCAAACCAAACGTACAAATAACCTTTATGTTGTTATCTGAAGTAAGTTGAGGAAAAGTATATTTTAACTTTAAAATCAGCAAGGTGTGGTGGAAACGACAGTTCAATGATTTCTTTTACGTCTTCCTACTCCACAACTTAAAAAAAAAAAAAAAAAAAAAAAAAAAAAAAAAAAAAAAATTCTTGTTGCTCTTTATTGTAGCGATAATTTTTCTTGTGGCTGTGCATATGTAACGTTAACATTTTAGGGGGTGGGAGGGCGAGTCTAGCACATGATATCTTAAGATATCTCTTGGGGGAAGGGGGTTGTCTTTTAATATTGTTCTTATTTTTTATTCAACGAAAATTTTCTCTTTTTATTTGTAACATGGTATTAACATCAAAATAGTATGTTATATTTTTTAAGTTTGTTGTGTATTTTTATGAAAATACAATGTGATTATTAAAATCACTAAATTATTATACATTTATTTAATTCCGAAATATGGATTACGCAAATGTTTGACATACATATTCTTCTTCATATGTGTATGCATATATACGCGCTGTTCGAGAAACCGTATGCCAAGTATATTTGAAATTAAACTTGTGTTTAATAAATAAAAAATAAAGATAAAGAATGTTGTCAACCTGTTTTGGTGATAAGAATTTCTATCTGCAATTCTATTAAAATTCTATTAAAAATTCTATTAAATTCACTAAATTATTATACATTTATTTAATTCCGAAATATGGATTACGCAAATGTTTGACATACCTATTCTTCTTCATATGTGTATGCATATATACTCGCTGTTCGAGAAACCGTATGACAAGTATATTTGAAATGAAACTTGTGTTTAACAAATAAAAGATAAAGATAAAGAATGTTGTCAACCTGTTTTGTTGATAAGAATTTCTATCTGCTCCCCCCCCCCCCTTGTCCCCGCCCGACATTATTATTGTTGAATACGCTATGCAACAAAAAGATATCATAAAATAATTTTACATAGTAACTATTTATGTTAAATTTTATTTTATATAAAATTATTTCATATATTAATTGATATTTTAATGACTTCTCTTCATTTGAAATAATAAAGAATGCGAAAAATAAATGTAACCATTTTTGTATGTCAATCCAAGCAAAAGAAATAAATTCCAAAAATCAAAAAAATTATAGACATTGATAACGATATCATTATAGTGGGGTGGGGGGGGCGGAGGGGTTCGAGGGATGAAACGTATGATATCAGAAGAGCGGGCGTTCCAATATTATCAAAAGGTTCACTAGGATATATATCCACAGCCCCTTGAATGAATATGCTTTCCAAAATTGTAAAAAACAATTGCAACTAGTACGTGGTATTTAATGATGAATCAAAAATATTTTATGTTTAATATAAAATATTTTAAGTCTTTGTGACAATCATGCTTTCACTTTCTTAAAAAAATTAATTTAGAAAAAAACATTTTTATTTAATAGCTGTAACTTTCTACTAATAAGTGGCTCGAACAATATTTTTAGACTGCAAAAACCATTATGCTAAACTACTACTCTACACTATATAACGACCTTTAATTATTTCCAACTAATTAATGTATACGACTTGTTTACTTTCTTTTTAGTTAAAATGTTTGATTCAATTTCACTTCTACATTTTTATTAAAACTTAGTTCAACCTTCTGAATGAAGTATTGAGTAATAAAAACCTCCCATTATCCTCGAATAGAAACTTAAGGAAAAAAAAAAGATAAAGAATAAAAAGGGATCTTTTCGTAATTTAATAATCCTCGCTATTGATAAACTTAATTTCTTTGTTTTAAAACAACGAGAAACTTTTAAGTCTTCTGATAATTTGAAAAAGGAAAAAAAAGTTAGGAACGTGAACTAACTAATTAAACTTTAATGAGCTCCCAGGAAAACACATTATTTCTACCTGGGAGAGAGATAAAAAAAAACATTAATGCAAAGCTGAGTATAAACTTTCTTCTGAAAGAAAAAAAAATAATTTGAAACCGACAATTTTTTCTCATAAAAAAATTCTTCACAAGATTTACTATTTCTTTCAGAGTAAAGCCTCAGTGTATTTTGTTATGAATATACACAATACTTTAAATTCAGATAATGGTTTAAATAAAAAAAAAATCCATTTCTGCATTGTTTAATTTTTAAAAGAAACCTTCATTTTTTAAAAATTTTTTATAGAAATTGATAGCGAAATTTCTTTACAGACCTGGTTCTCCATTTTTTTTTTTTTTTTTTTTTTGCTTTATTATCTAGGTGTTTAGAAATTTTATTTAAGAGAGCAGTTGTTCGTTTAATGGATGAGGTAAAGTTTTGAATATACTTTAACCTTTCAGCTGGCTGTAATTATGTCATTAACTTTCAATGAAGAAAAAAAGCTCAACAGCGAAATTTACTAGAAAGATCTGTATAATGAAAGTTAATTTATATGTACGTACATGACCATTAACGTATATTGCGTGCGATTACATTTTTAAGATTTTAAGGCTGACATTTTTTTTACAATTTAAATTTCTTAGGATTATAATTATACAAAAATTAACATCTCAGTAGTATTATACTTTTTCGAAAATAAAAAAGCTTTTGGGTATTTTTCCAGTATAGGGGCCTTAGCATTTTTTTAAAAGCCTGGCGCAATTTGGATTTCAGAAAGTGGGATTTGTTGCCAAATGATATAAACAGCTATAAAAACAAACCTGATGAGCTTTTATGCTTATTTATACATGTGTTTATACATATATATATATGTTACATTACATATAAATATTTTATTGATATATATATATATATTATTATTATTGCTTTTTTTATACAGTTTACTTCTGTTTGTATATAAAATTAGATAAATGACTTTATACTAAATAAATTGTATAAATATTTAAAAAATTGCTTGTATAATTGAAATAGTCAGTAGGGTACCAGAAAATATGTTGCCAAATTTCTTTCTCTCGTCAAACCCAGTTTCACGATTTCGCCAATACTATACTGGAACTATACTGGACTATACTGGAAATGTACCTGCTTTTGGCTCTAAAATAGACAACAGGCAATGTTGTTGGATGCCGATTTATGGGAGTAAACGTAGTCGCTGCTTAAAAATTGCATTATTCAACTGTGTTTCTTTCGAGGTAATCGAACTTTTTCAAACATTGTTTTACTTGTGAGTGTGTTCGTATTATTATGCCTGTAAGTAGCTTACTTTTGTTTTGTTTTACATTTCTATTATATTAAACTGATATATATATATATATATATTCTTCTCAAAAGCAATTTTTTCTATGCGTAAGGTGAAAAAACTATATGTAGTGAAAACTTGGAAACAAAAAAGCAGATAATAAATTACCTGTAAAAATATCATTACTTTTAATATTTAACGAGCATCACTTGATCAAATATATAAAATAACGACAGAAACATTGAATTGGCAACATACGAGGGTATATCAATAAGTTTTTGCTCTCACATAGAAATAATAAAGTGAAATTTATGAAATTGCTACATTTTATGAGTCCTTTTCTATATAGTCACTTTGCACAGTAACACATTTGAGCAACTGGTATTTCAAAGAGAGAAGGGAGGATGTATTCGAGGAGGTGTGATAGTACCCCCAAATGTGGGCATTTTCTAACATTTACCGATCCCTACATGTGACATATTGTTGGACAAGCCTGTGACCACTTATTCATGCTATGCACTTCCCGATCCCCTCACCCCAAATTTGACCTCTTGGAGGAACTTTTCTAAGTTTTCCTTAGATGGTCCATGCTCCTCAGGCGGCAAATTTGGTGACAGGGGCTCGGGAGGTGCACAACATGAATAAGTGGTCATAGGCCTTTCCAACAATATGTCACATCTGGGGGTCGACTAAAGTTAGAACATTTACCCCCTCTGGGTCTACTATAGCGCCTCTTGGAATTAACCCCCCCCCTCTCTTTCAAACATCGTTTGTAAAAATGTGTTACTGTGTACGGTGACTATATAGAAAAGGACTAATTCAATGTAGCAATTTCATAAATTTCACTCAATTATTTCTATGTGAGGGCAAAAACTTATTGATACACCCTCGTAATATTTGAAGAAACGTTGCCGAAAAAAACTATATGGCATGGATAAGAACTCAGTGATATTTGCTTGGAAAGCAGGACATACAAAGCATTTTTACATAAATGATACAGTATGATGATATAAACATATTTATAAAGGCAGTGTACGTCGACGAACCAAGGACATGGATTAATAGACTTGCAAATAGCCACTTGCAATAACATAAAAAACCTAAATTGGGCCAAATAATACCAAGAAATGGCAGTCGAAGATTGGAAGACAGTAAGTTACCAATCCTAAAATTTGTGCATTTTCTTTTATATTAAATTTAATTTCGTAAAAAAAAAAAATATATATTTCAAATTTTATTTTGCTTCTCCGATAATCTTCACTTGAGTTAAAACTGGAAAAACTGAATTTGTAAGGAGAATAAAAAGTTAGGCATTAACAGAAAACTTCACTGTGAAACGTTTAACGCATCACTGTAAAAAAAACGGAAATACGACTGGCAATCTAGACGCCAGTAATATTTCCGTATTTTATCGGAACTTTTTCCCGTTAAATTACAGAAAAATTTCCGTTAAATTCCAAAAAAACGGAAAATTTTCTGTTATTTACCGGGAAAAAGTACCGTTAAAATACGGAAATACTACTGGTGTCCAGATTGCCAGTAGTATTTCCGTATTTTAGTCCGTTTTTTTTTTTTATAGTGATCTAATAGGGTATCTGTTTACGAAAGAGATGGCCTAGACATAGGGAGAATACTCAAACTGTGCATAGACAGGCGTTTTTGTCCAGGTTTGTCTTTGGCAAACCTATATTTTAGACTTGTGTTACTAACCTAAATGCTTTCAATTATACCTTTGTGGCATGTTAAGAACCATTTGCTTGTCGAAAGTGTCACACTCGGCAAGATGCATGGCTACATCCTTTTATTCAGGCTTGTATCGACCAATCAAATTTTATATCCGGTATGTCGCCACTGTTATGTATAGCACCTTGTAGTCCACTGAGTATCTCAGTATGGATACGCAACAGCATCCGAGGCAATCATCAGCTGTACGTAGTGGAGGAAACAATGCGACAGGAAAATAATCAGAATTTTGAAGACAAAGATGCTTCCATAGATGCTTGGTTGGATCGGCTTCCATATAAAGGTTTCCCATTCTTGCAATGATTTATCAAGGATTGCATGATGTTTGATAATTCTATTCTTTGCTATACGCCTTTGTAAGTTGCAGAATTACTTGATTGATGGTGTCAGTATTCCCTGTATTTAAACCCCCTCGAAAACATTTGGGAAAGCTTGAAACCGGAAATTTCTAAGAAACTTTTGGCCAAAAAATGTCATTTAATAGAGCCACTAAATTAAACTCCGCCAAAAGCGCAAAAAATAAGCCCAAACGAATTGTGGTACTAATTGCAGCACAATGCGGTATTAGGAAATATTGACTTTAACACTGAAAGCGAGAGGGGTTAATTATATTTGGAAATAACGTCTGAAACACTTACGGGTCGAAATTACATGTGGAGAATATAATCATCCGAAGTGAAAATGAACACAAAATCAATCATTCTGAGTATTTATCTGAAAGAGATTCAGGCGAGTTGTGCATACAGCAACAACAAATAAGATGTCATCCAAGGTAATTTTTGGCCGTATTCAACATAAAATATCCAGTAGGACAATTTGTGGAATGGTCAACGATTCTTAAAATGATGATCAACGCCAAACCTACATCGTAAATAATTATTTTTTTTATTAAGAAAGTATAAGCGAACTGGAGCAATAATGCTTACTGGCTAAAAATCGTGAACCTGCTATTATCATAAAGCTATTGATTGTTGACTTGTTATTCATCTAACCAAGCTTTTCGACAAATTCTGCCATGTTCTGGAATGTGGTTTGCTCTAATTTGGGCAAAAATTGCAATATGAACATGCGCTTCGTGCATACGTCATTACTCTCTTATTTATAAAGGAACTCTACTAAAAACAACGTAGATTCATTTGAATGATTCAAATGAATCATGTATAGATTCATTTGGTTGTGGGTAACAACAAAGGTTTTTCATAAGAACACTCTTTTGCGCCAAAGCACGCTCGCTAAAATACTTTAAAGCGGCGCTTAATAATAAATAAAAAAATATAGGCATTGTTAATTTTATGAGTATTTTTGCAAAATCATTATAAGGTCGCGTGTTTGAATACACCAGGCTGGGTATTTTTCTTTTTAATATTTTTAGAAGGCCTTTATTCTTGGTTGAAACTTTCATATTATATAGTATGTCCATCAGGGTTACCAGTTTGCCCCCCCCCCCCATTTTTATTCATTTTGATTTCACACCAGAAAAGAATAATAAAATTTAATGCTTTATTTAATAAGAGATATTTGGAGATCACGTGAAGTAAAAATTCTTCTTCCGAAATTTATGGTATGAATTTGAAATTTCGGATAGAAATTGGAAGCCAAACTGACAACCCTAATGTCTATTACAAAGATTAAGTTAAGTGCAGATTTACACTAGACAGAAACATCAACAATATTAGAAATTCAGAATGCTCAAAATTTGTTATATGGAAATATTTTTGGAATTTAATGATATATTTCCATATATCATTAAATTCCAAAAATATTTTGTTATAGATTTTATAAGATGGATAAATTTTTGAGGTATATTTGAGAATCGATCCATCAAGAAACTTTCTATCTCACAACTATATTGGATAAACTAGAACCTCCTGAAATTCTTTGAAGTATATGAGAAATATAACACTCTTTGAACATAATAAAGAGGTTTCAAATATCTGTTTTGTCTGGAACTGTTCGGGGAATAATTAGATCAGCTGGATATCACAAGAATTACGCTAGGAATTCTTTGTAAGCAGAAAAAGCAACTCGACTTTTTCCTAATGAAATATCTTACAGAGTTATCTTTTATCTTACAGAAATCATGTTATCGATATTGATAAGAGTAAATTCAATATTTACGCCTCAGATGCTCACATCATTTTCTGACAAACAAATATATAGATCTAAAGCCAAAGAAATTAGTATTGATAATATAGAAAAGTTGCGGGTGTGGATTTTTCTTCCCATTTAATATGTGAAATATGGCTTTAAAACTTTTATAGTAAGGAAACACAGACCAAAATTTGATTTTTTAAATTCCTCTTAGTAAATACATAAAAATATAATCCTTGAATGTGTTTAACAGTAAAACAAATATAATTTAAACAAATAGTCGTCAATCAGAAGCTGCTAGGAAATTACTATAACATTATTATTAGCTCTTTTGAAGTTGTTCCAATTGTTCAATTTCTCCAATAAACAATTTCAGATATGATAAAATCCCTTTACTGCCTATTAAAAAAATAATATATTTCATTTTGAAATGGTTTTCTAAGATCATTTTATTTTAAAAGAATCATCGGAGACACAATTCGGATTTACAAGGTACCTTTCGCTTTTCTCTCTTACAATATAATCATCTGAGCATATGGTGATGATTTGTAATTTTTTTTTTCTTTAACCAAGTAAGTTAGAAAAAAATGTTGAAATTATATATATATTAGGCCTGGGCCTTAAATCGATTTAACTCTTAAATCGATTTAAAGCATACATCGGAAAATCCGATTTAACCATTGGTCTTAAATCGATTTAAGCTAAAATTGGAAATCGCGATTTAGCCATTATCTTAAATCGCGATTTAGCCATTGGCTTTAAATCGATTTAAAACAAAATACTGATTCTGAGCTAACATTGGAAAACCGATTTATCTACTTTGATGTATCTACCACTTACATGCCAAGCTGGTGTTAAATCGATTTATGAGGATGCGATTTAAGCAAACATCGCAAGCATCAATGCTTTCCGATTTAAGACAAACAAGGCAAGCTGGTGTTAAATCGATTTAGGACGATCCGATTTAAGCAAACATCGCAAGCCTCCATGCTTTCCGATTAAAGAAAAGACGATTTAATGAAAACAAGGCAAGCTGGTGTTAAATCGGTTTAGCAGGATCCAATTTAAGAAAAAGGCGATTTAAGAAAACGATGATTTAAGTAAGAATTGATATTTATTTATTTATTTTCTAAACAAGATTCAGAATTTACGCGATTGGAATGTGTATTTTTCAGAAATTAAGAACTTATATAGTGGAAAGTTGGAAGGAAAAAGTAATGTTTAAATCTTAAAATCCAAATTCATCGAATTTCAGTTTATATGCTAATGCAATCTTTTAATGATAAATTAAGTTTTCACATATTTGAGTAATATTGCAATATGTATTTTTTATTTTCCAATATTCTGTAATTAATTAAAATGTTTTAAAGTAGAATCCTGCATTGTTTCAAAAGATTGTTTTCCTGAAATTCATTCAGCATTTATATGATTAAAAATAATAATAATAAAGTTTTATATTTAAAATCCAAACTCATCGACTTGCAGTTTATACTTTTATGCATTCTTATGATGAAAAATTCATTTTTTACATGTTTTAGTAATATTTTAACATTTATTTTTTATTTTCTATTATTTTGTAATTAATGAAATTATTTTAAACGTATAGTAATGCATTGTTTTGTGTATCACTATTTGGCCGTGATCCACATGAAATATTTTTCTTTTACTAATAATATTTTTTTCCTGAAATTGATTGAGTATTTATGGTTGGAAAAAAAAAAAAAGAATAAAGTTTCATATTTAAAATCCAAATTCATCGAATTTCAGTTTTTATTTTTATGCATTCTTTTAATGAAACATTCATTTTTCACATGTTTGGGTAATATTTTAATACATATTCTTTATTTTTTATTATTCTGTAATTAATTAAAATATTTTAAAATAGTCATGCATCAGATTTGACATCCGATTTCAATGCCAGTCACATGGATTGAGTATCTTGCTGAAATTGATTCACTATTTATATCCAAATACATCCATTTTTAGTTTATATTTTTATGCATTATTTTCATGAAAAATTAATTTTCATATGTTTAGGTATTATGGGAATATTTTAGTTTTAATTTATTATTATTTTGTAATTAATTAAAAATACTTTAATAAAGTTCTGTAATGAGTCAAGTAACTTTATTTTTACAGCAGAATGAGGGAGGGCTGGAGGAGGCATTCATTAGATTTTTCTGCAGAACTGCGATTTTTTGCTTTTTTGACTTTTGTTATCATTAAAAAGAGATATATTTTAAGATTATATTTTATTACTAATCTTAAAGGATGGCAACAACCATGAAAAAAATCAGCAATTACAGTGATGTGCTCCAAGGGTCACACTTTCAATCTTTCTCCATCCGCTATATAAATGTCAGCATTTATGTTAAACAAATCTTATTTTAATCTAAAAGTTAAAAAGATATAAAATTGCACCTTATTTCTCATATCTCCTTCCCCCTTTTTTTTACTACTTTTCTCATCATGATAAATGAATAGTTAAATTCATCATTGAAGTATTTTAATATGCTTCTGTTTTACCTCAGTAACTTTTTAAATCTGTGTCTGCAAAAAAGAAAAAAAAAGTGTATGTAGGCTGTTAGCAATGAAGTGCTATTTGAGTGGGCTAGGGGAAGCCCCCCTCCCCCCCTTAAGGAATTTATATTGTAGCATGCATAACAAGCCAGACAAAAAAAAAAAAAAAAAAAAAAAAAAAAATCATTTTTTTTTATATTACTTCTTACAGAATGAGTTTATAAAATGTATTACAATAGGTCACTAATTTTTAAAATGGAAAAAAAAATAGTGTTTTGGGACATTCAAAGCTTTTTTATGTGTAAAATATACCTCTTTTCAAAATTATTTGACAAATTAAAAGCCAAGTATACTAAATAATACGGGGGGGGGGGGACATAAAGATCGTATTTTGTTACTAAAAATTAAAAAATAGGCTTCCATATTCTAAAATGTAAAATCGGTGTTAAATCGCGATTTAGCACTAAATCACGATGTTGGATGGATGATAAATCGATTTAAGAAATTTCTACATCGTCCAGTCCTAATATATATATATATATATATATATATTGCTACAGCTTGGGAAGGATTTATGCTATTCAAAGGACGGGGTTCGATATCATAGTGTTAGCACTAGAAAACAGCAAAGACCAATACAACATTAGCCAAATAAAAACTTTCCGCGATAAATTTCATTTAATAAAAAAATTTAAATTAATGCCACTAAGACAGAAATTTTCTGGTGAAAAAGAAACTTCGCATTTGAGTTCGAAATAAATTTTTTTATTACAATTATGGTTTTCGACTGGAAATAATATTGTCTCCAGTAATAAGTAAATTGTACATATATAATGTATATCATATTTTACTAGAATGTCAGCTCGGGTAAAAAAAAAAAATGAAAACTGATTTTTAATAGATTTTAACCTACCAATTTTCAGTTACCTCCACCATAGAAATGTACGCGCCAGAAAAAGCTGCAATTTCACAAAATTCAAAATATGAAATCTCTTTAAGTTTTGGTTGCATATAAATAAAACATTTATGAAAATTTTCAGAAAACGAAATATAAGACCCTGGAGCCTTAGATAAAAAATTAATTTGCGTAACTTTTACAAAGAATATATATTGTTTTGACGTAAATAACTTTCAATATGATGAATTGCAACAATTTTGAAAATTGAACTGTCTCTAAAAATTAATAGTTTGTGAATTATCTGATGATAATGATAAGGAGGGTTATGGCCTATATATATGAGTATATTCTTATTTTTAATGTTTTGAAAAAAAAAAATAGTAGAATTCCAACAAATTGGGATTTTAGTTACGGATTTTAAATTTTTACATTGTCTTTTATAGAAGTGCACTTTGAAAAGATCTGCTATAAATTTTATTGAGGAGAAATGCATAGACGGACGAACTTTCGTATTCGCTGATGCCTAATACTATAGACAATGAAAGTACGTTTTACTATTAAATGAAGGGAAATATTTTTGATTTATAATGTAATATACTTTTTATTATAATGATATTTAGAGAATAATCAGAATATTATCACTCTACATGGCACCGTGAATCTACATTTTAAGTTGTATGTATTTGATGCAAGTTTAATGTGTCTAGCCAAAGTAAAAGTATGTTTTGGGGCATTCCCTTCTCGACTCCAAATCCATCCAACTAGAGTGTTTTTAATTATATCTTTCTAAAATTAACACATTGAACGCGGGGGACGTAAAATTACATTTTTGCCGATTTGTGGAAGATATTATTATTAGTACCGGAAAAGGATAAGAAAAGAAAGTGTAATTCTAGCATGCTTGCATCTGATTGGTTGTGACCAGGTTTTAATTTATAGTGACATTTGTAATCGTAAATTTAAGCCTGTAATCGTAAAAATTTCAAAACATGGCACGCGCTCAATGTCTTAATTAAGTCCTAGATCTATTGTGTTGAGTGTAATGACTTGGTTCATCAATGCTTTAAAGCAAACAGCACTATTACTACCGCAGTACAGACAGGGCAAATTTAAAACGTTTTCATTACTGTAGTACTTATTTTTATTTTAAATGAAATTTAAGTTTATTCGCTTTATAATACCTTTAATGTCAGACTAAGATTAACCAATTACCTACCAAATCGACATATGTGTATCACTCATAATAGTCAAAGGTGGCACTTTTTTAATATCCTGTACTTAAAAACCATTATAAGATCCCTAGTGTGTCTGTCTGTTTGTCACAGCCGTCTTTCTCGGAAACGATGGAACGCGAAAAGTTCAAATTTGGCAAAATAATAAATGTTATTGACTCACATCTTTATATATTTTTAATCATTCACAAAAATATTTAGGAAAAATGTAGGGCGGCTAAT
Source organism: Maratus speciosus (assembly GCA_963932465.1). Taxonomy (NCBI): domain Eukaryota; kingdom Metazoa; phylum Arthropoda; class Arachnida; order Araneae; family Salticidae; genus Maratus; species Maratus speciosus. The sequence goes on along the minus strand of OZ010788.1, from coordinate 293,013,108 downwards.
TAAGTTAATTGAAAATAAAAATCTTATATATATATTACGAAACAATTTAATGGGTTAAGTCGAACAATCACGTCGTGCTTTTTACGACATATTAGTGGATTCGTACCACCTTTTAATCAGCCGTTGGTGAGGTTGTATAGCATGCGTACCACTTAGCGCAAGCATCGCTAGTGGAGGTGATAAGATTGGTAGAGTCCAATCAAAATTCATTTATTCATGATGAATACAAGGCAGATTAGGCAGCATGAGTGGTGAAAGAAGTAAAGGGTTATGAAGAAATCTGGGGTTTTCCCAATAAGACATAGAAACGCAGTCATAGGAAACTGTTTATTCCATCAGAATATACCAACATTAAACAATTCCCACAGGATGAGAAATCAGAGCATTCCGCTTGAGCATAAACTAGTATTCGTGCGAAATAGATGTTAATTAACGAAATGAATATTTCACATGGCTTAGGACACCAGGTAAAAGATTATGTAAACAATCAAACAGCAGAAAAATCTACTCCTGAGCTTATGCTTGAGCTATTTATTAGAATGCGCGGAGGATATCCGATTGAAATGAAAACTTCAGGCTAACCAAACAAAATCACGAACGAGACTCGAAGTGAAACTGCGATCCGTCACTCAGCCAATGGAGAGCGATCGAGAAACTTCACATAAAAGAATCCAGGCGCTGGTAATGGAAGGATTTCGATGTAAAAAGTTATCGCCCAGCTGGCGGGAAAATGAGATGAAATAGAATAAAAATGTAAAAATGGTTTTTATAAACATTCGAAAATAAGTAACTGCGTTCAGAACTTTACAGTTTGGTAGACGATAAAAATTAATGAAGGGATTAAAAGTTTAGATTACGTTTTGGACTAAAACTATTATTAAGATACGCGTTTCAAATTTATAGGAATACAACTAGAAATAAATAATAGAGCGTATTAATAAAACGGAAATAATGAATATGCCGGCAATTTAGAATAATTTAAATGAATAGTAAAAGTAAAAATTTTTATATAATATATATATATATATATATCGTGTAAAAGCTCTCGTAACGCCAAACTCAAAAATACATTTGTTTTAATTTCAGATATTATATTTTCAGAGATATCATCGAAAATGTAATGCAAAAATATGCTCCTCACTCCTCTATTTCCGAATCTACAGAAACATAAATTATGAAAAAATTGGTGTAGTAGAAGTTTAATTAATATTTTCAGGAAAACTATAGCGATCATCCTTGGTCACATAGCTTTGAGAAAATCGCATTTTTCTGTTACACACATATTTCAGTTTGCGAATGCTCAGCAAGAGAGTTATGGGGCTACGGAAGTAACTATCTTAAAGAAAGTATAAAAGTATTGTTGATAATGATTTTCGAAAAAAATTGTCGGTAATTAGCAGAGGTATTAACCTTTAGACACGGGCGACTTGGACATACATAAAGCCACGGGCGGCGTGCTCTATGCGCCATCGGCTTTTAAAGCCTAAATAAGCATTTTTAATGATGTATTTGTATAATGCAATGCCCAGTAGTAGTATAAAAGCAATAAACGTCAAATTGTTAAAAAAAAGAGTTGTTTACAAAATCTTATTACTCTTTTAGCAAAGATTTTTTGTAATATTACAGTTAATAATTAATATATTTATTGTATGGAACCCTCTGTGCGCGAGTAATACTCGCGCTTAATCGATTGTTTATTGTTTTACGGATTCAAATTTCCAAACAATAATCTTTTTCCTATTCCTCCCATTAGAAACATATCACCAATAATATTATATTACAAAAATAGTAAAAATACTGCACCTAATACAACCTGGCATCAACCAGCACAAAAGTTTTTTGCTTACACTGTTAAATATTTGCAGCATTCTGTCCACTCATTCGACCGTTTTTTGAAAAAAAATGGTTTCATAACCGTAATTTAACTATATTCTGAACATAAATAGGCCAATAATATAGACAGAATAGGGTTAAATTACGGTTTTCCAACCATTTTCGGAGAAAACGGTCAAATGACTGGACAGAATGCTGCAAATTTTTAACAGTGTAGTCACTGAGGATTTTTCGATCACTGAGGATTAAATTAAGTATATATATATATATATATTATTTCTTCGTTTTAATTTTTTCGTAAATAATTGTTAAAATAAAAGTAAATTTTAGTAAAAATTTACACAATCTCAAAAATCTTATTTAGTATGCATAATTGCATGTAATTAAGAGATATATACAATATTTCTGGTTCTGCATATTTATGGACCCTAAGCATGATTTCTCAAGATAAATTCAAAATAGTAAAACCGAAATATGCTTCAAATGTTGTTCATAAAACATCATTGTATTTTACACTTGCTCTACAATATTTAACTGTGCCATGCAAGATATAACCAAGTCATTAGAAATTTTCAAACTAACGCATGCATTCCCTCGGGTTTATTGATTTTCGATAAATATCGCATAGATCGTGTAGAGGCAAAAATGTTGGTTCTATCTGATGGGGTATTGTTAGAATACATCTGGAATATAAAAATGTAAAGCGATAACATTTTGCAAAAGCTATAAGTACTATACACTTTTCTATCAGTCATTAGCGCTACGTTTATTTATTTTGTTCTATATTAAGTGCATTATTCTAATGATGATTTCTCATGTATAGAAATTTGTCCTTTTTAAAAAATCTTTTACGTTAGCAAATTCAATCAATAGAAATCACAAAAAATACTTTTTAGATGATTATGGTAATAATAATGGTATTAATAATTATAATAAAGTATAAACCATTATTGCCTTTTCATAGGGTCATTTTTAAGTACGTTATTTTTACATGTTAACATGCATTTCTAATTCATCATATAGTTGTCTACTCGCAGAAAGTACTATTTGTTTTAGAATTAAAAAGTGTCGAAAAAATATTTCTTGAGCAAACAATAATTTATTCACAACAATTCTTAAATTCCTTTTCTACGGAGAACCGTTAAAATTTAATTATTATTCATAATACTAGATGAAATACCTACCGTTTCCCGGGGTTTTAAACATGTTTGATTAGAAAAATCATTTTTAAAATTAAACACCGCGCGGAGTATGAATCTCGCGTAAATATGCTCTCTTTTTTAATCTATTGAAAGCCTTGAGCAATTTTTCTTTTATACCAGTATTTAAAAAAATGTTTAATAAGCTTAAATAAATATAGCCATGATTCTCGAAAAAATATTGAAAAAGAAATGTAAATTCAAGAAAACCCCTTCGTGATATCCCTTTCTCTTGTAAAACCCATGCATTAACCATTTATTTGTTTTTAATATGAGGTCAGACGTGAATTAACCTATATTATTCACAACTAAAAAGAACTGGCGCCTCTAGTATTTGTAGAGAATTAAATAATATTCATGCTTCATAATTCCAGGGTTCATACAGATACCGTTATTTTCAAGGCCCAATATCAGAATTTATTTTTATAGAAAAATAAATCCAGTTTATATGGACGAAATTTCGCCTTATTTCAGGAGAAATTTTCCCTAAGAAAATACTGGTACCGAAGAATTTCTTAGTCATGAAATTTATGCACCCGTATGAACCCTGTAATTCACTTTTATATCTTAAAAGAATAAGGCTACTATAATGTGTGACTCGTGCTATAGCGAGTATACACGTCAGGCCATATTGCCGTTCTCATCGTCTTTTTTACGCGTGAAGGTTTCGCTATGGTACTCCATTGTGAAATTTGGTAATATTTGAAAAACGGCATAATCATTAGATTTGAAATTTAAATCAAGAAAAATGCAATTTTTTACCTTTCTAACGCAGTTTTTTAAACAATTTTCTACTAAATACCTTTCGAGATATTCATTTTTTCAGTAACTTCAAATGTTTAATTTTCCGAGATTAGTCTGTGGCAACGATTAGCAAAGAAGCCAGTTGTCAGCAATGCGTAGCTTTTTATTGAAGAGGATATGAAACTTTTTTTTATCTCAGCTCATGATGGTGTTTTCAAAAGGTTGCCAGTCTGGCTTAGAGGTCTGCACGGGCCCGGGCTTGGCCCGAGGCCCGTACCCGGCCCGGCCCGCGGGCCGGGCCGGACCGTCGAAATGGAGGAGAATTTTCAAACGGGCCGGGCCGGGCCGACAGAACTAGGACAATTTTTTCAACGGGCCGGGCCGGCGAAAAAATTGAACGGGCCTGCAGGGCCGGGCCGATAAAAAAAAATTAATCGGGCCTATCGGCCCGATATAAGAATTTGAGTGGAGCAGATAAAATACGAGGTCATTTCCAATGAATATGACTTTTTCGAGAAGTATAAATGTGCGTTACGAGCCGATGCGAGTTTAACAACATCAATACAGAAATGTAACATGTCCATCGTAGAGATCGACATCGTACAGTTACATGATGCCTGATCCCGGGTTTAATTTTTTCGGCAGACTTGTACCGGGACGGAACTGGTTTTAATCGTTCTCAGAATGTGTAGGACAGGCATTATGTTTTGTAAAAGTATTAATAGCGATAATGAACTTCTGTTAACAGTATCTTTGGAAATGTACCTTAAGGTGGTTCTCATATTTACTGCTCAACAATGCGAAACTCTCAGACACATTTTCTGACTCATTTTTAACTATAAAGGCATAAAATTGACAGGCCTGAGTATTGAAGGCATTTGGGATCGAACAGCGTTTCCATTTTTCATAAATTACGTACAGCGATAACAGAGACTCTTGTCACGTGACTGTACGTTTTCTCCTTTCCTTTGCTATCGCTTCCGGAAATTCGATTCAAAACGCTAACTTTGGCAGTATTTTCTGAAAGATATATTACTTTTATCTAAGAAAAAAACGGCAGTTACATGGTTTCTGAATAAGAATACCTGCCAATCTCATGCGTTTCCGGAAAGAAATGAATTCATAAATGTATCAAAATGTAGCTCCTTTGGATTTGAGGAAAGCCTTAAAAAGGACAGAAATATTTTCACAAATCTACCTTTTATTATAAGCTTCAAAAGCTATCATGTTTTTTAACCCTTTATTCTAAACTACAATAATCTTTTAATGAACCCTTATTTAAATTTTGAAACGTCTGTAGAGACGTTGACTAAAACACTGTAAGTAATCGTTAACGTTTACTATTGTGTGTTTTCTATTTTGCGAACACATAGTAATTTAAAATATACTGTAAAATGTAACCATAAATATGCATGTAGTATTCATTAAAAGAATCTTAATTGTATGTCGAGAAAAAACGGAATTTTTTGTAGAAATTTAGTCGGGCCGGGCCTGTTTTCACTGACTTTTGTACGGGCCGGGCCGAGAACGGTAAAAATGTAAATGGGCCGGGCCGGGCTCGGGCCGAACTTTCAATTTTTACACCGGGCCAGGCCGGGCCAAAATAGCTTTCCTTCGGGCCGGGCCGGGCCCGGGCCTGGAAATTCCGGCCCGTGCAGACCTCTAGTCTGGCTCCTTTTTTATTCAGATAATCCCACATAATAAAAGAAATTCGGAATAGTATTTATAGCTATAAATAATGGCAGGCCTTTTGTGCTTGCATAAATAAAAATATTCGTTTGGAAATTCCTGTAGGAATTCTGACTTTCTGAATAAAAATTGAGTCCAAACTGGCAACACTGTTTGCTCCATCCTGGACGGGATCGATTTTTAAGACCGTTCGTAATTATATAAATGCGTAGCACTTATAGTTGTCGTCCGGTCTGTCCGTATGTAACAGCGAAAAAATACTCAACCGAATAGTTTGAAATTTAATATCGTCACAGAATATTGTCAAGTAATTTCACATTTTATGAAAATCGAATCAAAACTCAAATAGGTTGTAATAAAAGTTTTTTCATTCCATTAAATCCTATCATACGTAAATTATACACCATGGTAGGTAATGATTCTAGGTTGTCATGTTTATTACCTCCTTTTTAAGATGGAGTCATATTATTTCCGTATTACTGAATTTAATATATATAATCTTAATAAATTTTGTATTCGTACATTTTTGCATAAGAGTGCAACAGCTATTGCACCAAGATCTGAATATTTATAAAACTAGTTATAGTACGAACGTATCTCATTTTTTTCGTCTGACGTACAATTTCTGACTTGTTATTATATTGCGGTGGTATGAAAGGTAAAGACTTAAGTACTAAGTACTCATTATCAAAAATAGTTGAGAGAGGGGGTGAGGGGCTGCGAGAAGGGTATAGGGCGATTGCCCCTTCTTAAGAAATTTAACGTATGAGACAATATTAATTATCTCAGGTCAGATTAAAAAATGAAAAATTGCATAAAAGCTAAATTAACTAGAATCAATCATTTTAATGACTTTAATAAAAAATTATCAAAGTTGCACTATTGCAATATTCTCAAAATGAGACAAATTGATCATTAACACTCGGTTAATATCTTGAAAAAGCTTACGTTATTGCTGTCATCGTATCTGTGAAATGGGATACGTAATTTCCATGTTTACATAATTTATGCAGCGATATTTAGAGGAAAGGTAGTAATTAAGTAGAAATATCCTCAAAAACCTCAAAAGTAACCTCAAAAACTAAAAACAATTATACCATATCGGGGTCTACAAAAACGCCTTTGCAGCAAGATAAAAAAAAAAAAAAACTTTCTTACAGATAGAAGCATAGTAAAGGAATGTTAATGAGTACTTCGTATAAATAAAAAAAGAAAATGTGAAAAAGAAGCAGTATCAATTGCTTCTCAGCTATGCACAACACAACATCAAAAGAAAATCGCCCCCGCTCCTTGGAATATTTTGAAATGGTGTAGCTGGTTGAGAGATAGTCTTTATAACAATAAAAATACAAGCAATATGTTACGCGGTGGCATCCGGGGGAAAATATATTTTATGGAGTCTGTACACCAGGTCGAACGGTAATAAAAGGCAGCTGCTATAAAAATATCATGAACATAACACGCTACTGATTTAAAGGAAATATATTCCATAAATAACTTCGTGGAAACGCAATTTTTTATTAAAATTTGCGTAGAGAGTGGTATAAGGTTAAACTAAAAAAATCAATCGGGATAGATATTATCTTGTTAGTACAAAGTAATAACATAAATCTCCCCAACTTTCGAAGTGTATTGTTATAATAATTTATTCGTGTATTTTTCTTTACGTAGTGAAAGAGTATTTTCTTGGGTGATTATTTCATTTTTACGTTAGAATTACCCATTACTGTAGTAGTGTGTATACTTCATGTAAAAGTTCAATAGTTTACATAGGATAAAAGGCCTATCGAAATCTATCTGTGCCTGTTGGCCGAGACGGCAGTTTTTTTTTCTAATACATCCTAAAATGATAATTTTAAGTTTTCTTTTAATTGTTCAATTCACTAAAACAGTATAAAACCATTTATACTGCAAATAAATTTTTAAATTAGACAGGTTTTAATCATTGATAAATTTTAGTCTTACGTTTTAGCCAAAAACACAAAAGGAATAATCTAATTATATTATGTAGGATCACAATCATAAAATCTTCGGTCTAAATGCGCATTATTAAAACTACAGATCATGAAGTTTTAAATAATTAAAAAGTTAAATAGATTGCTAGTTGCAAAAATTATCGAATCTAAAGCGGCCAAGAAGTATGCACGGTGAGGAACTTACTGAAATACTAAACTAAACCCAAAATCCTGATACCATAAAGTTTATTTTCAGGTAGAAACATTATTTTATTCTACTAGGGGGTATTCTACTAGGGTGTACTATTCTACTGCTCGCTACGCTCACCAATCCCACGCGTAATCGCTTCACGATACCGTTCAGTATCGTGAAGCAATCCCTATTTTCTAGTCAACCCAGACGTAATTGTTTCGCGTTTCCATTCTGGATCGCTTGGCGATCCCTTATTTTCTATGCTTGAAATTTTTAGATTCCAAACGCAGATGACCCCCACACCCTCCTTTCTCATTAGTTAATTGAAATTATCTTCTTTCTGTAAAAAACACTTTTGCCATCGACCCATAAAAAAAAAAGTCTACCGAAATGCAGAAGATGCTTCCGTTTCCTCGCCCATCCTACCTAAATTTTCTACTTTCATGGTTTTCTCCAAGCACAATTCCCGCTAAGAAAAGACAGAAAGCTCTGACCAGTCAGATGCGTATCTACGCAGATTTTCATAGGTCCATTACCAAATCATTTGGCCAATTTCCAAATCGTTACTTTTTTTATATATAGAAGGACTATAATGAAAAAGTTTGATAATTATGATAATAAGGAAAAAATAAAATGTGTGTAACTACATTTAGAGGCACTAAAATGAAACAATTAGTTTAATATTTTCTAATGTTCTTTTGGGAAAAAAATGCGAGATATAAGAGATTAAACTAGAGGAAAATATTGCAGATCCTCAATAAAGTGGGTAACATAACTATAAACCTTCCCGCTTTTAGAGTACCACTATTTCGTGATAATTTTTTTATTTAATAATATAAAATTGTTATTAAATAAGACGAAGAATACTATATGAAAATAGTTGAATATATTCGAAGGACTTCAATAGTATAGGTGCAAATTTCTCAAATTTTTAAGGAGCCAGTGGCTACTAAACTCAAAAAATTCCAGTCGACACATTGTGAAAAAATTGCATAAAAGAAACAACGTTTATATGGGAAAAACACAGGAATTCAAAGTGAAAAATAATTTGTTTAATGTATATATATGTACAACAAAACAGATTACATATATCAAATGTGTACATTTAATTTGGGAATAAACTAAGTGTAATATAAATTTTAAACTATGTACAGTTCAGATTATAAAGTTGGGCAAGATACAGGTTAAAAAAATATGCATAAGCTAAGCAATCACCGTGACGTAGAATAAAAGGAAAACAATATTTCTTATTTTCATTTTGTCCTACAAGAGTACATATAAAAAAAATTGAGGACGTATGAGTATTATTATTTTGCACTATAAAAACCAAAATATTATTAAAACACTTGTTTTTGAAGAACCACAAGAAAATTTATCTTTAAAAAAATCTTATCACACGGGTGATTCTGTTCCGAATTCTTCGAAACTTTAAGATATACGGTTCCAAAAATTCGGACATAAAAAAAACATCGCGAATATCGACAAATGGTTGGCGAAAAAATCAATTTTGTCAACAGTTTGCAAAAGATTGCCAGTTTCGCCAAAGGATCGAGAAAAAAACGCGTACTTTAACAAAAGATCACAACCTCCCCCCCCCCCCCCCCACACCAAATTTCTTCAAAGTATCGCAAAAAAAAACGCGAATTTCGTCAAAGAATCGCGAAAAAACGTAAATTTTGTCACAGAATCGCAAAAAACCCCGCAAATTTTGTCAGAGAATTGTGAAAAAATGAGAATTCCCCCCACCCCTCAAAAAAACCCCGCAAATTTCGCCAAGTGGTCACAAAAAAACCACACTTTTTATCAAAGAACCGCGGAAAAATTGCTAATTTGGTCAAAGGAACACGAGAACAACGAGAATTTCGCCAAAAGATTGCAGAACCTTGTCAAAGAATCGTAAAAGACCTCCCACAAATTTCATCAAATGATCGCGAAAAAATTGGCAATATTATATTCCCATTTTTTCTCCTACCGGTTGACGAAATTCAATTCTTTCAATTGTTGATATTTGCGGGGTTTTTTTTTTCTTTGGGGGGAGGGGGATGATGGACTTTCATTGGCTGATTTTTTCATTGGCCGATTGACAAAATTCGTGTTATTTTTCTGTCGACCGATTGACGAAAATGGTGTTTTTTTCTATCGACCGATTGAAAAAATTCGTGTTTTTTTCTGTCCAGCGACTGTCGAAAATAGTGGTTTTTTTTTAACAACGATTGACGAAAATCACGGTTTATTTACCGACAGATTGACGAAATTTGCGGTTTTATTTCGTGAACGACTGATGAAATTCTTGAGATTTGGCTAGCGATGGACGAAATTTGCCAGATTTTTCCATGACGGTTTTTATAAAGTTCATGACCGATCGAGGAAATTCCCGATTTCTTTCCATGACCGATCGAGGAAATTCCCGATTTCTTTCCATGACCGATTGACGAATGGATTTTGCGGAAATTTGCTAAATAAATAATAATTCAAGGAATTCTGTTAATTCATAGAAGAATCGCATGCCAATATCTAACATCTACCTGTCTATCTATCTACATATCTGATTAATCCCAGAGCTACAAATTTAATGAGTGGAGGCACAAACGTAGTTTTTTCTCGGCTCAAATTTTTCAGCGTTACAAGCTAACTGTGGTATACCACTGCTGTTGAATTAATTTGCGGCGCACATCAAACAATTTTTTCCGATCCCGCAGACATCGCAGTTTTTTAGAGGAAAACAATACATTTACGATTCCGCGGAAATGTAGCGCCCATGTTTAATCATATTTTTTAACCCTCTGACAGTCTTGGTAAAGGGCAAAATTGTATTTTTTTTTTCTCTGCATTTCGTTTTAAATGCTTAAAAAAGATGATTATTTCAAAATTTTATATAAAAAAAATAATAACAAATATGAATGTAATCCTTGGAAGTATTAATCATTGTTCAATGTATTAAAAATACATTAAATCAATAGAATTATATTACTTTAAATATTGCTTGTATTGCAGTGAAACCTGGAGCTTAGTGAACGTATTAACACGGGCTTGTCAGTGAGGGGGTTTTAATTATGGACAATGAGAATAAAAGAAAAGCGGTAAATGTGTTATGAGAGGAGACAATCCTGCGATGGGTAGAGGAAAAAATAATCCGAAAACCATTCGGCGAAAAAGACGCATCCCTATAAAAATCTTGGCGACTTAGACGCCGAAAGTTAGTCGCCAAAAAAGCAAAAAAAAAATAGTCTCCACGTGGCGACTGGCGACCGTGAAACTGCATCTATATTGAATAGGCAGTTCGCTGAATATTTAAAAATTTATCGATCTTCAATTTTACGTTAAAAATTATTCCATTTCTGCAGTTTTTGTTGTTTTATAACGAAAGGTTTTCTTGAAAGATATACCCGTCGCTTTTGATGTACCTACATCAGGATTGCAAGAAAAAACACCATATATTGATTATTTTCATATTTCTATGTTCACCAATCTGGAACGAGCTCGATATTCCACTATATCTCGTAGATGTAATGAAAGCGAAAAAAAAAAAACCCTACAATATTCCCATAAAGGAAAATTAAAATTCTAGTGCTATATTCAGCTTGAGTTAAATAATTAAAATATACATAAAGCATAAATAATTGTACAAAAATTAATTTTAGGTGCATAAATACAGACCTGCCAACCTTTGAAAATGAAAAATAGTAGCACTCAAAATTGAAATTAATCTAGGGGTTAGTTGATTAATTGGTTGCTGTTTTTTACGCTGCAAATCGGGTTAACTCTGATTGCTTTGGGTTCGGACCGAGTTTAGATTCTTGCAGGTTGGGTTCGGGTTAATCCGATTTTTCAAAAGTTAGTTCTGTATATTCTTTCAGATTAAAAACTATATGAATCATAATAATAAATATAGATTTTTTTTCTGCGTGTGATATTGTGTGAAATTCGTGTTTTTTTTTTTTTTTTTTTTTTTTTTTTTTTCGTGATTCTCTAACGAGATTCGCGTTTTTTAAGCAATTTTTTGAATAAATTTGCGCTTTTTTTCGCGATTACGTGAAGAAATTTACATTTTTCCGTGATCCTTTGACGAAATTTGTGCTTTTTTCGTGATCCCTTGACCAAATTTGAATTTTTTTCCCGCTTCTTTCACAAAATTCGCATTTTTTTTCATGATCTTTTGACAAATTCGCGTTTTTTTGCAATCCTTTAATGAAAGTTGGATTTTTTTCCATTATTATTTGTCGAATTTCATGTTTTTCTACGATCCTTTGACGAAATTCGCGTTTTTTCTGCGATTCTGTAACGAGATTCGCGGTCCCCACCCCTCCGCGATTCTTTGGAAAAATTTGCTTTTTTGCGCGATTTTTTCACGAAGTTCGCGCTTTTTTGCGATCCTTTGACGAATTTTGCGTTCTTTTTTTTGAGATTTTTTAACGAAATTGGCGTTTTTTTCTCCGAACGATTGACGAAATTTGTTTTTTTTCGGTGTGTGTTTTTTTGCAGAAAATCGTACTTTTAGACCAATTTTCGTAGCATCATAGTTTTTAACTTCAAATTGTAGAAACTACGATTTTTTCGTAGTAGTTGGCAGGTCTGTAAATATAATATGAAGATATTTAAAATATCTCAAAATACATCAGAAAAATCTAGAACCTTTTTCTGGACAATTCTCGAAAAAGCGCAAAGAAAATAATAACAACTTTTAAGCAATGTTCGTACGGGTACCGTTATTTTCAAGGCGAAATATCAATATTTTTTTTATAGAAAAATAAATCTAGTTTATACGCGCAAAATTTTACCTTATTTTAGGAGAGATTATCTAATTGAAAATACTGGTATCGGAGAATTTTTTAGTCTGGAAATTCAAGGACTGGTACGAACCCTGTTAAATCCTACTGAAGATGGCTTTGTAATGGTTGAAAACGTTCTAAGTTTTCTGGTGTGTTTTGAGATATTTTAAATTTGTATTTTAAATATCTTTATATTATATTTATGCACCTAAAAGAAACAATTTTTGTACAATTATTTGTGCTTTATGTATATTTTAATTACAATATTCCCTTTAGAGAATAAATCATTTTAATTTCATTCGTTCACACTTTTCTTAAAAAAAAAAAAAAACTTCGTTTTATTTTTTATTTATTTCACAAAATTGCACTATACACAAGGTGGCCGTAGATTAACTGACGGTACTCAGAGTGTTCTGTAGCGCGATCTAATTGAGATAATGACGCCAAATTTTGTAAGAAGATTAAACAAGACTGGGGACAAAGAATTCCGCGAAAAAAAATTAGTTCCAAAAGTCACCGCTAAGGAAATACGTGGAGCTGTGTAACAAAAAAGAGAGTTTAAAAAAATGCAAAATCAATACTGAAATAAAATTACTTCTGATTTAGCACATTTAACGATTTAATTCACGTTCAATACGGCAATAATACTCTCTTTTCCGTAACACAGCGCCATATATTCCCCTAGCGGCGACTTTTGGAACTATTTTTTTCCTTCGTACCCCGTCTTGTTTAATCTTCTTACAAAATTTGGCGTCATTCTCTCAAATAGATCGCGCTACAGAACACTCCTAGTACCGTCAGTTTAATTATGGCCACCTTGTATATTAAACATGAAACCCATGTTTCATAAAATAGTCGCACTAAAATAGTCGATAATCCAGAGCTATTTAACATCGTAATTCTTCAGTTTCGCTATTATCTTGTTCTCGAAGGAAACTGAGAGAAGTAATAAACGTGTTTCGAGTTTCGACCGAGTTTTCTAGAAAAATCGTCACTATGCGGCTTGAATAGATGATACTTCTCAGACTGTACGTAATTGCAAATTCTCTTGTATTAATCCTAACAATGTTATTTTTAGACATATTCAAAACTGTTACAAAAAAATATGCTTGAAGGTGTTTCTTAAAAGATCATTGTCTTTTACATTTGCTCTCTCATAACTAAACGCGCCATGTAAGATAAAACCGAATCATTAGAAATTTTCGAACTAACGCTTGCATTCTCTCAGGTTTATTGATTTTCGATAAGTATTGCATAGATCATGTGGAGGAAAACATTTTTCGCACTATTTGACGGGGTATTGTCAGAAAATATCAAATATAGAAGTATAGAGAAATCACATTTTCGAAAGCAATCGGGATTTGTGGTTTGAAATTTCTGCCAGTAGTAAATACATTTATCTTCAGTTCAGCTTAACGTTTTTAAAACCATTCTTTCATTCGAAATTCTTTTTTTTTTTTTTTGTAATTATATTTGATGCAATTATAATTCACAAGTTTTGTATAAATACACGAAACAGATAGGATGAGAATTATCCCAAAATGAAGCGTAGTAATGACTGCAATAAAAATCTCTACTGTCAAAAGTTGTGTATTTAGAAATAAACAAAATACATTTTTTGACGAGTTTATTAGTGTATAACCAATTTAAGAATTTATTAAAATGCACACATACACAAATGTTCTTTTTCATTTAAAATGCAGAATGTTTTTTTTTTAATAACCTCGCTTTAACGTATACAACATTCAATAACTGCTACCTCACAAGAAATGCAAATTAAATCAAACAGATAGTCGCACAAATGCTTTTTTTGATTTAAAATACAGAATGTTTTTTTTTTAATAACCTCGCTTTAACGTATACAGCATTCAATAACTGCTACCTCACAAGAAATGCAAATTAAATCAAACAGATAGTCGCACAAAATAACCATACATCTGTTATGACACAATTTCTAACATTTGGGGTGCAGATCTTTTCTTTTTTCTTCAAAATATTGTATGAATAAAGGATTCTTTGTATTACCGAAAAGGGTATAAAGTTGCGCATAGAATTAACCCAACCTTCTCATATAAGATTTTGGTTATGGACATCAGTTCCCACTTGAATTTGGAAACTTTTCGCCATAAGAGGTCGCTGTAATAGAGATTTTTGGGCCACTTTAATTATTTTGTGATCGAAAAGTGTATGAATGTATGCATAAAATTTAACCAAACTTCATATATATGTTTTTGGCTATGGCCAGCTTGCCGCATCTGCAAATGGGTATATTCACACGGAAGGGGGCGCTGTGATACAATTTTTTTTTCAATTTTCTTGATTTTTCGTAGTCTTAATCCGATCGGCTTCCCGTGCAGCGACGGGCATCGACTACCTAACCCGACGATTTGAAAGCGTCTGACGTACAACAGAATAACGAAAATACTTATTTTATTAAATATCATCATCGAGAACACGTTTTTAATCCGATTAATAAAATGAAGCAGAAATTTAAGATGAAAATGAAAGTTGGTGTGCTATTGAAGCCATACCAAGGAGATATTAACATATGTAACATCTTTTTGAAATATTAATATGCATTAGAAAGAAAACTTTTGGGCACATCTGACTAGATTTAAATAGCAGTAGAAAAGCGAAAAAAGTTCAATAGCGCTGCGATCCCTAAGTTTTCATGACAATTAAATGACAAAATGTATGGAAAAACAAAAATTCTAAATAAATATTTTGTTCACAATCTTCTTATTACATGTGTTTATCAGGCATAGGTATCACAAAATATTAAATAAAATTCTAAATAAATTCATTAATAAAGTTTATTTGGTATTTATCGAAATATACAGGGCATCTGAAAATATATTTACATGTTGATTAAATTATTAAATATCTACTACACTGTAAAAATAAAATCTGCAGTTCTACAGATGTAAAATTGCATGCTTACTAAACTTTCATCTGTAACTGTACGAAAAAGCTGCAAATCTAAAAAGTAGTTTTTGTAAAGATACAGAAGCATGTAACTTTACAAATGAATCTGCTAAAATTACAATAATCTTACTAAAATTTCATCTGTAACCCTGGTTGCAGTTACATGAAAAGTTCTAGGCTTCCCAGTTTCCAAAAAAAATTTTAGTACCCTTGCACATTTTTTGATTTTCGGCTCAAAAGTGAGTGTGTTACATGCATTTTTGTTGCTGCCGTTACAGAAAAAGTTCTAGGAATCCCAGTTTCCTAGAAAAACTTTAGTAACTTTACAGATTTTTTTTACAGTGTAACACATTCATATCTTGTTATTTCCGTCTTTTTAACAGTATGCCTCTCCTATTGGTATTCCTCTTGCATTGTTGCATAATTTAAGAAATATATTTTTTCTGTGTTATCGTATCGTTATTAAGTTGTCTATTCGTATATATATATATATTATAAAATGGATAAGATGCTCTATTACTTTTATTCTATCTATTCCTGAAACCATTTAATTAATACAATTTCACTTAGACGCTAAATGAATTACTATATCTGCCCTCAAGTAACACCTCAAATAGTTAGAACCTCATAAGACATATCAGCCACAACGCCTAAGTGGCCATTGTAGCTTATTTACTATACCTCTTAATTCTGTACAGAATCTTAATTGCAGACATGTGTTCAACGTTCGGCACTCCTCAAACGTCATAATTTCTTGTCTACTTCAAGTCTCAATTAAAACCTCAAGTAGCGTGCAACGCATTGCTATATTTATAAATTTTAGAACTAGGCCAACATGAACACTTAACATTAACTGAAACTGAAACCAAATATTTAATATTTATTCCCGAGCGTCTGTCTAACGTAAAAATCCGATAACGATATTAATTTTAATAAAGTACTTCCTTTAAGTGTGTGCTTCTCATAGAAACTATACGACTTAAAGTCGGTTTTCTGCTAGCTGTTCTTTCTTTCTTCCTAACTGATGACAAGGCCCCTACCGGCGCGGTTGCACCAGCTGAACAGGTTTGACACCTGGAATCTGGGCAGGTGACCGCCTAATCGCTGTCTAGCAGCAATAAACCTGACGACTACCTAGTTCGTCTTTCTATCGACAGTAACTACTCCTTAGTTGTGAACTTTTATATGCCGGTTATTTAACATTTATATCTTCTTGTTTGGCATCTGCTAATTGCTACTTAAGTTTGTCGTCCATCCTTGATCATATGACGAGACATTCACCTGACAAGGCACTTCCAGAGGAATAATTCATAGGTAACTTGGAGGGCTTTGCACCCACCACGGATTTTAGATGCACAAGGTACCATTAGCTTACATGACTTGCAAGCTGAACAGACTGGGTATCGAGACTGATGGAAAATGATCCTGGAGTACCGAGTATAATACTGCGGTCTTCGCTTTACGATTTTCCCGAGTTTAACCCTTTCCAGGCCGGTGTCCTTAAAAAAGGACACCTAATTTTAATTCCAAAACTGACAAACGGCACCAAGAATATTCAATTAAAATTTTCCTTTTATAATATATGTGGAAATAAGCATGTTCGTACTTTCTAATAACCTCGTTTATAAATTCTGGTGTCAGTCCATTATTTCATCAGTTTATAAACGGAATTACTGATCCGGTGCAGAATTACTCCGTGTTGGAGAGGTTTAATAAATAATTACACACATGCATCATATGTTTTTTAAGAAAAACTCATATCAAGCATGACACCAAAACCTAGTTTAAAATATATTTATAGATATATATATATATGTAATAATATAAATTTTCGCCCCTTTTTCTTAGTAAAACTATTCCAAATTCTTAATATTTTTCCTTTTTTACCTATCTTTAATAATATCTTAATATCTTTTGTCTTTTATTTCATGCATTTAAATTTGCGTATTCTTTTATTATTCTAAAAACCTTAATCCATTCGCCTCACCTCATAAAACCCATTAAATTACTTTTTCATTTTCTTCTAAAACTAAATTCTTTTTCTTTCGAGTGTTTTTTTTTTATATCATTTGTTCTTTGGTGTTCTATACCCACAATTCCATGCGCCCGCCAGCATTTAATGACCCTTTAATTCTGACGCCGTATAAAGAGTTCATTATCGACGTCATCCCTTCCCATCGAATCTTTGCTTGTTTTTTGTCCCATTCCTCCCCATCTCTCTTCATTGGTTTTCTATTTTTCTGTATCCGTCCGCGTTCTGTTGCTTGTAGTACATATATCGTTACATCGGCGAGGAGCGAGATAATTTACGTTTTTTCGGTTGTTTAATTAAGCTGTGTCGCTTGGAGTGAACATTCTAATGTGTAGATCCTAATCTTGTAACATCTAAAGTTTTATGAAGTGAATGATCGATTATTGAGAGTTGATGAAACAGCTACTGGGAATGTTTGATATGCTTTTTCACAATAAACCAGTTTAAAGTTACAATGACTCTATTCATTATGTGATGGGAAATTTCTCAATGTTTATTAAGCCTGTCTTACTCGCCACCCTAACTGCAATCCGATATCTTCATGATAACGGATGGTTGGCCTTGATTGCTCTACTACGTTTTATTTCGAGATGTACTAGTGTCGCCGAAATGTCTGAAAGTCGATAGCAAAATGCTATATATAAATATATATATATATATATATTAATATTGTTTGCTAACGTTGCAAAAACATTTAGCTAACAGGAATTATATATTTATATAATATATAAAAGATACATCACTAAAGAAAATGCGTTTCAGAAAGAATTTTTTAATTCTAAATGAAAATAAAATAACAAATAGTGATCATTCATAATAACTTGCGCATTAGCAGCATAGAAATTTGAATGATAATATATAACCATTATATATAGAAAATCGTCATCGATTTCCAATTACTAAAATTAAATTTATAAATTAGCTAATATTCATAACACTGACATTATACAGAATAAAGATGGAACATGTAACTAGAAATACAGAATCTTGCTAAATTCCACTAATTCACTAGCATATTACGGGCGATAAATCTATATAAAACACATGAAAAAACCACCAAATTTTGATAAAATCCTATTAAAGATAAACGATACAATATCCAGCTAAATAATGTTGAACCAGAAAAAGCCGTATCATAAACAGATGCGTCTTTTGTATGTTTATACAAAAGATCAAATGGATGAATGATGCCGGAAGCTTATAAAGTATTTCACTTGTTCGCGGCTACATAAAATACATTTATAAGCAAAAGACATAGTTGATTTCTGTAACGGAATTCAGCAATAAGCAAAAATTGAATTCCGTTATGTACCCGATCGACTAATCACCAGAAATTATGAAACCACCATGAAAAATTAAACAATGTGATATCCGCAACATTGAAAAACTTTAAAAAATGAAACAAATTAAATCATAGACAAACCCAGCGAGAGAACAGCCAAGACATATTGAGCATGACACAAACATATAACGGAATTTGGCATAGTATAAAAGTCCCGCTAAAATAACTTGCACAGTTAAAAGCATATGCCACGGTTGCCGCAGTAAATAATCACAAGCACAAAATATAACAATTATAATTAACATATAGTCCATATAATAATTATTATTACATACTATTATAATAATCCTGGAATTAATTACAAGAAATTGCTTAAAATTAAACAATTAATAATTAAGAGATAATAACTATTATAAGAGTAATTTAAGAGTCCATGGCAACATTATAATATTAGAACAAAATAAATAATTATTTGATGCTGCCGTCTAGCGGAACTATAAGAAATTAAATTTAAGATAGTCAATATATGATTAAGTTCAGGACTAAAATCAGATATAATAGTATTTAGTGCTGCCATCGATTACAGTATACCGAATATAACAGTAGAAAAAATGCATTTTTTTTTAAAATTGTAAATAATTTAACCTAAAATGTCACTGAAACTGCACAGATATATCATTCTAAAACAGTGCATCAGAATATTGATAATAATCAATTAACATTTTAATATAATATGCTGCAATTGGTTATAATTATTTTTATTTTTTAACATTTACGTTTAAAATTAAGTAAATTAATAATAATTTCGAATAAGTAACTTTATTAATAATATAAAAGTTTGTTTATATTAATCACTTAATAAAAATAATGTATCATTACAAATTTGGGGGTGACGGGAATATACCAACAAAATACAACATCTCTACAAACTTATAAATACATATATCATAAACTGTGTAAGCGTATATCATTATAAAGCAAAATAAATTGAAATAAATCAATAATAGTAAATTAAATTGATGCAAATTAATTTAATTTAATTTATAGATAGTTTTCAATTTATGTGAAAAAATAACGATAACAACATTTTAAAATTTATTCTGTAAGTTTATTCGTCGATTTATTGTAATTTAGTTTCTAAATTAAAAGGCGAATGTGACTTGTTTTGAAATGTCTTTACTAGGTTAAATTTTGAGATAGACGACAATTTACTTCATAAGATATCATTAAAGGTTGATTTTCAAATTACAAATCCTTTATTCTGGATAGCTTTACTTCTCATAAATATAATTTTGAAAAAAGAAAAAATAATAATTTTATCACTTCTTTTAAAGAATATTTGGGAATTCATCACTGAGAAAAATTAAAAACATAATAATTTAATTAATAATTAAAAAATCACTACGCATACTCAGAATCTTCTTATGGCACACTCGTGCTGCACATCTGGTGATAAATTACGTTGCATATATTTTACTTAACAAAAAACAGCATAAATGTAATCCAATAAAATATTATTACAAAATTCAAGAAACGTTTTCAATTTTTATCAGTTTCATTTTATAGTTATTTCTTTTCATAGACAGTTAAATTTATTCTCACAACATCAGAAAAGTACTTTTGCATTATGCGTCAGTTCTTTCCTTTCCGTTTTTCAGTAAAATCACAAAATTGAATTTCATAATTACTAAAAATGAATGAATAAAATATGCGTTGGTTGTTTTTCATATGAGACATTTTCTTCCGGAAAAAAATGGATAAAATGCTGATCTTCTCGAAACATAAATTTGCCTGAAAAAAATCCCTCAAATTGTTACATTTACTAAATTAAGCAACACATTTAGCGTGCACAGTTATCAAGAAAAAAAGAAACGTTGCTCTTTCAGATATGGCTTTGCACGAAATGTCTTATCTTTTATTGTTTTGAAGGGTTTTTTTTATTTTTCGCTTTCTTTCTTTTCATAAATTTGATAATTCTTTAAACTGTTCTTATGGTACATTAATTTCTTAGAATAATTATTAAAAGCATTTATGCAAGATAAAAAATAGTTTTTGATGTCACAACTCATTTGATAAAAGTGTGATTTCGAAAAATATATATATTCTGGGCAATTTAAGTCTTAGTGTTAAAAATACAGAAAAAAAAAACTTTCTAGAACATTCTGTTTAATTAAATGATCAAATTAACTTATTAAAATGCAAAAACTATCTAACTTAAAAGGTATTTCTTGAGTCTAAGAAAATATCTTTTAACACGTAGTGAACAAATTAAGTAGGAAATCCAAACTGAGATATTTAGTATAAGTTGAGACGTAAACATTATTTTCAAAATAATAACTGAAGCAAATGATAGAAAATTATATTGTTATTTTTTATTTTTAAGCTTTAATTTTTTTTTAAACCACGTAGAATTTTTAATTTTTTGTTCAGATCTGTTTTTCTGTCTTCATTATTTTAACGTTTTCACAGTAATTTTATTTACGCCTTCACTTTAACATGATAAATAAGACATACACATATAGATATTTATATTTATTTTTTTACCAAATAAAAAACTGATAAATCTAACTTAATTTCACTTATTATTGACATAATTACCTAATATGTATATAAATGCATGCCATTGCGGAATTACATTAAAATATTTCTTCTGCATAACAGCCAACTCTCACGCTTTTTTTCTTACTGCTAAATTTAATGGTAAATTTTGAAAAAAATAAATCTCCAAAAACTTCGATTAAGTAAGGAACACGATGTCTATTAAATTCTAGTAGTATCAAAAATGCTTACAAGTTGGCAAATTGCTTTTATAGAATTTTTGTAGCGCCTTGTAGAAAATCCTGGCAACAACATATTTTTTTCAATCATAGGTATATATAAACCATGAATTATGAGGAAACATAATTGAAGAATTATACATAGCTCAAGATAAGGGTTTACAAATGATTTTAAATTGTCGAGGATAGCACGACATATTAGCCTATCGTATTTTTTCTCATAAAAAAATAAGAAATGTTTTCTTTAAATTTTTGGATTAATTTTACTCAGATCGTGTCACATGTTCATATATAAATTACCATTTTAAAATTCTTAGAGCACTTTTATAAATTGTACACTCTTTACCGCAGCAAGTTTTCAAAGACGATGTGACTGCCCCACTATCCCAGGTGCCAAGTCATATTAAAAACGGTGGTTAAGAAACTGGAGGTTAAAGAAGATTTTAAAATAAGTGTTTCACAGTGTATTGATTTTGCTAATACTTTTTCCCATTTGGCTACAGTTTCGCATTACTGATTAGCGAAATTGTAATCTTAGCCAAAAAAAGGAAAAATCTGTTTACACTGATAAACAAAATCCACAACAGCTATCAGAAAAGACAAACCAACCGAGAACGCTGTTTACACTGATAAACATTTTTTTTTTCTCATTTAGTTACAGTTTCTCGTTGCTGATTAGCAAAATTTTAAGCTTTGTCAGCGAAAATAAGGAAGAAACCTGTTTACACTGATAAACACAATTCACAATAACTATCGGTAAAAACAAACCAGCTGCAGAAATTTCGAAAATTAATACTGTTAAAGCTAATTTTATCAGGGTGACAGGATGGATTTGTGAGGTTTGCATGATAGTCTAGTATGCAGCCTACGAAAAAAACCGATGCCATATTGCTCAACCGATCTCATGGTATTTTTTAGCCTACTTTCAAACACATGGTAGTTCGACAATTAGTGAAAACTAGTCTATCTTCATGATTTAACAATTAAGAAGGATTGGAAGCATTGTGAATTGTCTTATTCGCTGGCTACGACAAAGACTGTGCACCGTACATTTCGGAATTTAAAAAAAATGAAAGTACTATATGTTATTAAGTTAGGAATATAATCTCGACAATTATAACTTTAAATTTAAATGTTAACTCTTCTAATTATCTTAAACGTTTAATGAGACGTTATTGTAAAGGTTAAATTGTCACATCTGATCCCTTATGTGTATTATTTTTATTTGTTAATAATTGTTAAATTTTTTCACACATTTCATCAAAATATGTGCATATTTAATGTGCATGCTTTTGTTGTATAACTTTCGTTTGAGATGTAATAAATGTAATTCGGAAAAGGAATAGTGTTCAATACATTTAGCAACTTAAAGCATAATTCTAGTTTAATTTTTGAAATTGGAATAATAAATCCGAAAATCGAATCCTAAGCCATGAAAGTGACATGGAGTCATAGGCAAAAATTACTCATTCAAATTAATAAAATCAATAAAACTTACCCATCTGAAATAACAGAAAAGTAACGCAGAAATCTCCAGAGAACAGATCATTTAGTTTTTCAATGTTGCTAAATGAATAAGATTTATGAAGAAATGTACATAAAACCTAGATTTCCTGATGTGTTCTATTTTCTTATAATATATATTTTTTGTGTTGTCAACGTCCTTTTTTCTATACATTTACAAAATTTAGAACAATAAACGAGATATCATTTGAAAGGAATTAATTTTAAACAATTTGAACGAGATATCATTTTAAACGGATTCTGACACGGTACACTCACATTTTGTTAAAACCTGTTTTGGTTTAACAACTGCAGTTAACCAAAAAAATAGAATTGTTTTCATAAATGAAATGAAAGATTTATCTCAAATCAATGCTGCAACAAAATTAATATACCACATGATATCATCCTCAGCGATGACTAAAAAAAAATAATAATATTAAAAATATAAGTGTGACATCTTCACACGGCTTTATTGTATATTTATGATTGTAAAATTGAATTGTTTAGATGAATAGATACCACTGATTGATCGAAACAGTGGTATTTGACGTGGAACATAAAATCTGTGTTTTGCTATATTAGGTTGAATTAAAGCCGTGACTTCCATAACCACACAAGTCCAGCTGAAAAGATATTCTGAACATCAAGAAAAACTGAATATTTCTGAGAACTGAGAATATTTCTTTGAACTGGAAAATCAGATTTTTTTCATAGTTACACTTTTCTGAATTACAAGTCACTAAGTATTAAAGTAACTACTAAAAATAATTTGTCTGTAATAAAATAATTAAAATATTGGATTTGTGATGTTATGGAACTCAGTATTCTGTTAAATTGGTTTGAGATACTGTAACTCTGATTTGGAAAAGGAATACAGGGTGTTTCACTACCATACCGACAATCTTGCAGGAGGTGTAGGGTGCACAGAGACGACTCGAAATCACATAGCAATGCAGGACCGGAAATACAAGCCGAACAGTAAGTAATCGTAGTGATAGAAATTTGACATTTAAAGACCATAAGCTTAAAATAAGTCATGACTTTCTTGATAAGGAAGTTTCATAATGTGTAAATGAAACATTCGTAACATGCAATCTTGGATGTTTTGAAATATGCTGGGCGTGATTCGGACGTTTGCGGAAGCAATGATGATGCGCCATTTCAAAACGCCTCTACTACCTCAAACGTTCAAAACCGTAGATGTTAAGAACAAGGCACGTAGGCAGAAATCTTCGGGGAACTTCATTATCAGGAAAGCCATGACTTATTTTAATATTGAGGTCTTTAAATGTCAATTTACTTTCACTAGGATTCAGACCCTAACAACCCCTCTATCTCGTTGGATTGCATTTCCGACCCTGCCTTTCCATATGATTCCGAGTCGTATTTGCACCCTCTACACATCCTGCAAGTTTGTCGGTCTGGTAGTGAAACAACCTGTATACTTATTTTTAAGCAATAATGTCTGAAATGAAACAAAAAACAGCCACTGTGCATAAACACAGTCTTTTTTTAATAATAATGTAATGCAACAAACAACAAATTTAGTATACCCGTATCTTTCCTTCACTTATTAATCAGAATCCCACACATCACTTCCTGGTTCCTCAGCACTGGGAGTCTGATCTTTACTACACTGGGTCACTGAAAGTAAGGTTGATCTTCGGGTAAAACTGAGGACAGGTATTTTTCAATATCCCGGCCTATTTCAGGTCTGTGTGCTCGCCCCAAGTTTTTGTCATCAAATTTTGCTTTTCCTGTCATCATGAATGTTTCTGTAAGTAATACGCTTGGTGTATTGCTTACAGTTATTGTTTATGATCTGTGTTCAGTTATTTAAAAAAAATGTCACTTTGCATTATTTTGGAGACATCTGATTACTTTCAAGAACAACACAGGCCCATGGACTTGTGTGCTAATAAAACTCAACACGTCAGTAATATGTGGAAGATACGGGAACGTGTGTTGTTTTAAATGTCAAATGATAGAGCTCAATGCGACGATTACAACGATACACAAGGTGATTCAAAAAAAAGGATTACAAAATGACATGGCAAATTAGGCATACAGCAAAAATAAAAAATCACATAGGAACATAGGGTCGCAAACTAATTATTTAGTCGCAAACACATGGTGTTTCAGTCTAATTGAACCCGGGTTGACGGTAATAATTTCAAGAAAAATAAAAACATTGTAACGAAAATGTAACTTTGGATATGTACCTTGTTTTGTGTGAAATGTGATAACATCAAGAAAAGATCTGGAAAAACATTTTTCTCAAGCAATCGATGATACCGTATGGATTGATAATCACAGTCCAAAAGTGGGGAGACAAGTGCATACTAATGGCACATCTAGTTTACTCACAGGCCATGGCCCCTTTAACACCTACCTGCACAAATTCAAATTTGCCAGTTCCCCTAGCTGTGAATGTGGGGAATTGGGAATCGCTACCCATTCGTTCCATCCCTCCACACTCACGCAGCACTGGCACATCATTCACTCCTCCACGGTCCCTCCACACGCTCAACACTACTATCAAATCTCAAAAACATTCACAACTTTTTCCGTGACCTTTCTAACTTAACTAATTAGTCGCCTGGGCTATGCCCTGTTCCTTTATCGTGTGGTGCTGCACAGTGTCAAGATTTGAGCTTTCTCAGGCGACACCTTTATGACCTGACTGCCCACTGTCTCGGAGAAAATCTGTATTCTGGCAGTGAGGAAATGCTTTGTGCATTTGTTTTTCCATTTACTTTTATTACCCGCCACGCCCCGTGTTGCGTTTGGGTTTCCCCAGGCAGGCTGGAGTCCCCCCCCTTTTCCAGCCCTTTGTCGCGGTTTTGGCGGGATGTCATTATGAGATGACTTGTTAATCAATGTAAAATTTTTAAGTCTTTAATGAAGGAATCCGGGAGGGCATTATGCTCTACGGACTTGGTTTCCTCGTCTGAGCAGTCTCTCTTAGGATACCATAAAGACTTCTACCACTTTTGTTTGGTGTTATCATATTTACAACAAATGTGAGAATGTCTGTTAATGTCTGTTTTATTTTATATACTTCAGTTTTCTGAAAATTATTACCGTAAACCGAAATTGAGTTAGGATGAAATAACCTGTGTTTGTGACTAAACAAGTGATTTACGACCCTAAGTTCCTATGTGATTTTTCATATTTGTTGTATGACTGATTTGCCATATCATTTTGTAAACATTTGTTTAATCACCCTGTTTATAACCCATATAGTGGAAAAAGTGGACTTGTTCTATTTTGGAATTCGTGGCTTCCATTGTATTTTATATGCATTCAATTGATTTTCCTTTCTCTCTTATTTTCCCGATTTTTGTGACATCATCCTCTAATGCAGTTAAAATATTATTTTTAATTTTTTTCTTGTACCTGACTTTTGCTATCTTCGATCACTTTTTATTCCAACTATGGAATTTATGAGATAATATTCTGGTTTGACTAATGTTGTTTGCTGATAACTTTATCTGTAATTTTTATTTAAAAGATTAAACCTGAATTTAAAAAGTATTCGATTGAAGTGCGAAGACCTCGAACGTCCATTGATATATATTTTGTTTCAGTTGTCACCTTCCCTTTTCCTATGCATGTTCATAACGTACAACGATGAATGAGGTATCACACGACAATTTTCATCACTTCTTTGACATAGTACACTCAAAATTAGTTAAAACACGTCGTTATTAAAAAAAAACTGCTTTTAAATAAAAATTAATGAAAATGTATCACCAATAAATTTCAAAGATTGCACTGCTAAATCCGCACGGGTCCTTTGGTATACATTGAAATCCGGTGCATTGTAAAGTTTAAACTTATCTTAGTGGCGGAATTTTGGTCAAAAAACCCATGTTAGTCCAAAAATAAATTTAATACAGAAAGTAAGAGGAACACTTCAATCCATTTTGAAGCAGAGATCCACTTAGAAGAGTTAAATAAACTTTATTTTAATCCTATAATATATGTAAAATGTACAATAATCGGATTTATTGGCAAACAGGGTAAGGCTGTTAGATAAAATCTTAAATAAATTTTTGAATTCTGTTCTATGAAAAATACATATAACATATTAAATATTTTAAAATATTTTCGTTGCATATTTTACTTGTAAACCAATGAACGTATCAGTCGATTAACAGTCTTTGTATAAATTTAAATAGCGTTTGTGCATCAGTAATACATGTACGATGTGTAAGTCTTTTGGAAAACATCAAGGAAAAATTTGACGAATGGAACAGAGACCAAAAAGAAGGCGTGGTCAAGAAAACTGATATTTTTCTTTGTAAAATATCCTTCTGTTGTGGGATTTTTTACAATAATGTCTTGTTGATTTATTGAAAAATTTGTCTTATTGAATACTGAATTTCAATAAAAGGGAATGTTGTTTTTGAATGTCATTCGATATTATCATTCGATAGTATTCGATCGTTACTGCATAGAACGTAAATTGCCAATAAAAGTAAGCCACATCAAAAGGTTGAGAGAACCGCGAATGACTTGCGAATGAGACGTTTCATATAGAGGGATTTGCGTACTCCCTTTTGTCTTTTCACTACATTAACTTATTGCTGACTGCTAATTTTTTACTATTAAGCAGGAAACTCCGTATGTTGTCTTTACTTTTGCAGGCTGAATCATTCTTTGAAAGATTTTATGTATTTGTAATCATGAGCCACATTATAGAATTGAAAGAACCTCGCATTGCTCGCTGGCTTCCGGTCTTATCTATGTACTTTTGTTTCTTCGCTGTCTAAACACATCGCTGAGAAAGAGTTTTCGAGCTTCAACCCTTATATTACATATTGGAACAGACACGTCCCAGTGAATTTTTTTATTCTATTCGTACTGCTTTTTAAAAAATAATATATGCCAAACATTTATACTAGTATATTGTCACGGGAAATCTACCAAAAAGAAAACCTTTTCTAAATTTTGGTGCGATTGAATATAAAAAGAAAGTCGCCAGTCCCGGGATGTAATCAAGAGGTTAAACAAGAAAATCAGCTTGTCTTATCTAAAGTTGCCAATACTCTACCAACTGAGCCATCGCGGTAAAAGGAGGCCTAATTCACCCAACTATTGTTTACATCTTTACATCTGGTCTGATATCTGAATCAGCACAATAGAATAAATCGAAAGTTATTTCGGACTTTTTTCACCCACTTGGGAATTTACAAATGTTACGATTTATTTACCAATTGAAAAATTGTGTTCTTATTAATGTAATATACAGATCGTTTCTTAGACAGCCAAACAATTTTCCTAGCAAAATTTTCGAATTCACTAACATTTTTACAAATAAATTTTGGTAAGTATCAACTGTCTTATAAATCTTTATATAATATACTTTTTATATGATAATATATCAGGGAAAATTTATTTTAGAATGATGCGCTTGAATTATTTACTAAGCTTCTGTTTGGAGAGAGCAGTTAAAAGGGAAACGTTTATAAATACTATGTATGTTTTCGGAATTTCAAATCCGCCGATGCGATACAACCTTTTCTTAAATCGGATGCCAAAGAAGCGATAGGATCCAAGATAGATTTGACATTTCTCTGTTGATAAAAACGGCAGCACGTGACACGATTTGCAATCGAATTCAAACTGTTTCAATAGTTGGGCCAAGAATTTCTAGATATATTCTTTAAGAAAAAGATAATGATAAGATATTCTATGGGTTCAAGCTGGAGTTGATTTATCTAAAAGCTAAGATTGAATTTAAGTTTAAATTTATTATTCTAAACATGCTTGTTTATTTTTTCTAAAAATGAAATATCCCTAACTAGACGAAGTTTCTGAAATGTTTTGCAAAGATAATAATATATTTGGGAAAAAATATGAAAATTTCTCAAATATTGCAATAAACATTTTGCTGTTGTTGTTCTAATAACACTAACCTTTTATATATATTTTTTAATTTAATTAACTGAGTTAATTTAAGATTTATCTATTAATATTTGAAAAAAGTAATTTATTTCAGTTTTTATAAGGATTTTGAAATGCATCTTCACTTAACATATAAGCGAAGAAGAGGGATTTTCAAATCTTAATTAATTTTTTAAAAGAACTATTTTTTGAAAGCTTAATTTTTAAAGGGAACTATCACGAAACTTTTTCTGTTTGTAATGCGTTTTTTTTAATAAACAAACATACAGACAGAAGTTTTTGTTGAAATACGAAACTTCTCAGCGACGAAGTGTGGAATTTGAGTCAATGAGAAATATTATCTCACCCACCCTTCTCGTAATTCCCATAATCTATTAAAAAATTTATTTACATAAAAGGCATGGACACTTACCCCGTGCACAATTTTAATAAATAAAAAATTTGATAAAACTCATATATATTGCTCAATGCCCAGGCCGAAACTTATGCTAATGCCAACAACAAAAATAGGCTAATTATTGCTATTTATTGCTTTGTCTGCTAGATTTTCAAGCTATTGTATGCTTTATAATGCTAGCCAGCATCAAATGCTATACAGCTAACTTACACAGCAATAGCATGACAAACTATATACTAGCATGTTATGCTTAAATGGGTCAAAATACCATGACTTGCTGATAATTCTGCTGGAACCAGTATGGGATACAGAATTCAATGCTAGTCTAGCAAACAAATACACAGCATGAATTTCGACTTAGGTGATGTATTACGTTAAATACATAAAATTGAATTAAAACACAAATCAACAGTTTCAGCCTACATCCGCGGCCATCTTCAGGATATGAAATCCACTTAATATCCTACAGAAGCCCCGGATGTACGCTGAAATTGTTGATTTGTGAATTAATGTAATTTTATGCATTCATCCTAATGCATCATTGAGCAATATATATGTGTTTTATTGGATTATTATTTGTTTATTTAGTTATAAATTTTATTCCTTTTCATGTATTAATATTTACTGAAAAGTTATAACACCAATTGTTGTTTCTTATCTATGTATAGAATTAAGTCCAATTTGAGCGGGAAATTACAACTGAACCAACAAGTGTTTATCATATGATGAGCATCTGAAGCCGAATCAAAACAAAAAGCCTAGTATTATAGTCAGTGTCAAAAGAAGAAAAAAAAGATGCGCACACTTTTATTCTCAGATCGCTTACAATAAAATCTCCCCCAAAAATGTGTCTATAGTCTCGGCATACTGCTTTATTTTAGAATATGAAATAATAGGGATGGAATGAATATTATTCTTGTTTATTTAAATGGTAACACCCACTTTTGACACACTAATTGTTTTCCTTGGATCAATACAAACTTTAAAAAGGTGTAAATATTTAATACCCGGAAAATAGATTTTAGCAAGTAAATGATTCAAGTTTGAGAGTGCTAATGTTAAATCCCATGACAGACTTTTATTTATATTATTAATCAATGTTTAAATCCACTCACATAAACAGAACAAATAGAAAGTATGCAGAACTTTATTATTATTTTAGCATCATATTTTGTCGCTGTCTTGCATCGCTTCCCATTATTTGACACATATTCCTTAAAAAGTACACCAGCATCAATAAGTGAATGATTGTTATTTGGCATGAATACGGCTTTGGAGTTTACAACGAGAGTGCATTACTGCACTGTAAACTGAAATGTCTTAAATTCAGACATTTAAGTGTCTGAAACGGAGTGTTCAATTTTCAGACGTTTTAAAGTGTCTTAATTTTTAAGATACTTGTATGCGTCTGAATTTCAGACACTTCAAATGTCTGAATTGCATCCATGTTTGACCACTTTGACAAACATTTTTTCACCTTTTTTTTTTCTTCTGTAAGCATTATACACTGTAAAATATATATATATATCGCTAAAAATATGGAAATTGTAGCCACTCGAGACTCCGGCATAATTTACATATATTAATGGAAATTTTCTGATCTAAATTCCAAAAAAAAAAAAAAAAAAAAAAAAAAAAAAATCCGTTTAGTTTGTGCATATTTCTGTATTTAAAAATTTCCATTTAAAAAGATAAAATATATTTTTCAAGGACTAACCACCATATTTCAACAACCACCTTCCCGAAGGCTCACGGTACATCTAATTTGTATTCAGTTCTACTGTAAACTTTTAATACTTACCCGAGGTGGGATTCGATCTGAGGTCCTGTTGTATAGGAGTTCAGTGCGTTATCCATTCGACCACGCTTTCATCGACCGATCTTTGAAATAAAGTATTTATAAAGCACAAGGCAATGTTTTTAAGGGAACCGGGTAAGTCCTATCTCCGCCATGTTAAATTCACCAAATTTATGTACTTTTTTCTCAGAAATTGTAAAAGACAGAGGTCTAGATTTTTTAGAGTAGTTAAAATAACATGATTTACGTATTTTAACTGACTATTTTCTTTCTAAGTGAAACTCATAATTAATTATTAATTATTTATTGAAAGTTATTTTTAAATTATCACTTTTGGTAAGATTTAACTGCCAAAAATAAATAATTCTCAACAAATCATTAATACACTGTGTTAAAATATACAATATATCATAATATAAATATTAAATAGAAATCTGAGTTTTTAATTTTAATAGATATTGAAAAAAAGGAACATAAACATGAAAAATCTAAGTTTTAAGAAAAAGTCAGATTTAAATGGCCATTAAGCTGTGAAGTATTTTTAGAAAAAATGATTAATTTGAATACTTATTTCTTTTATATATAAATATGTGTGACACACCGTTGGAAAGATAAAAGTTTGAACTATTTAATGATATAAAAAAGTAAAAATCGATTTTTTAGTTGAATTTTGCTTTCCCTGTCCTCTTAAGTAGCAGTAAGTTTTTTTTTTCCAATTTAGTACAATTGTAAACATTTTTCACACAGTGTTGTAGTCGTAAAAAAATTAGAGGGTATACGTTAGAGGCAGAGGGTATAGGCTAAAGTCATGTATCCAGCTTTCGTTGTAGTTTTATTTGAGAAACAGGGTATACGGAGTATTTTTTAAAAATCCAGAAGGTATACGGCGTATACCCTCCACATCCCTGTTACACATTTTCTTTCTAGAAATTTGAATATGTGGTATTTTAAGTTCAGCTTTTTCTTTTCTACCAGAGGAATTGTTAGAGTGCAAATGAGGACACCCCCCCCCCCCCCCCCGCCAGAAGCCAAGGGATGCACGCCATAAAATAAAGGTTTTAAGTAAATTGGGTTATAAATTGAACATCAGTAGTAATGTACTGATTTAAAATATGAAACTGCTGTTTATTTAATAGTGGTCTTTGAACTGTTATTAAAAGGAAAGTGGACTACATTTTTTTTTTTTTTAATTTAAATAGAGATTATAGAGGTTACGAATTAAGTAGTTTACAGGGTTTAATTAGTTGACTTCTAGAATGCAGTACATAATTAGAAAATCCTTTTCTTTTTACCAGCAAACGAATAAAATTGTTTCCAGATAGACTACTTTGACACCAATAGATGGCGGCACTATTCATCTTAAAATTGAAGTTTAATTTCTAATCCAAAGAAAAATTTTTCTGGCATGAAATATTTGATGTTTTGGAAATGTATAAATTTTTATTCATTTTTGTTTGTGGTCGAAATGATGAATAAATTACCTATCGAATTATAAGCTATCCTCTTTAAACAGGTTTTTATAACGGTAAGTTATTATGCAATCAAACTTTTTAAGACATAATCGTATGGGACTGAGCAAAATTTCACTTTCAGCATGGTTATACCGTATTTTTTTAAATGGACTACAGAACATTATTTGCTAAATGAAACTCAATAAACAGTAAATAAAACTGAAGTAAACCTCTGTATAACGGAAACTTGGCTAAAATGAAAAATTTCATGGTTTCTGCGAAATAACACACATTCTAAGATTAGAACAAGCTTTTATTGAAACTTTCGTACTTAAATTTGACATTTTCTACATAGCAGCCCGCCTCTTGGATACGAAACTGGTTTGAATATAAATAAATAAATCATGTCTAATATACGTGGTTTTTGAAAGTGGGGAATGAATTATGTGGGTTTGTCCTTGAAAAGTTACATTTTATCTTTTAAATGGAACTTTTTAAATACAGAAATATGCAAAAAAATGGAAATTTTTCTGGAATTTACGGGGAAAAAAAATACATTAAAATACGTAAATGGCTGAATAGCCAGTACAACTTCCATATTTTAACGGATATTTTTTACAACGTATAAAGCTTAAAAAAAAAAGAAAAAAAAAGAAAAAAAATACGGTTGCCTATTGCCGAACATGCAGGTTGACCAAAGATGGATGCGATTCAGACGTTTGAAATGTCTTAAATTCAGATGCATACACGTGTCTTAAAAATTAAGACACTTTAAAATGTCTGAAAATGGAACACTCCATTTTCAGACACTTAAGTGTCTGAATTTCAGACATTTCAGTTTACAGTGTTTATACCATGATCATAGTAAGACACTTAAGTGTCTTAATTTCAGACATCTATGGTGTCTGAAACTTCATATTCAGACACTTAAGTGTCTGAATTACTTTTTCAGTCACATATGTGTCTGAATTTTAGACGCCTTTATTTGCAGTGTGAACACCGCCAATGTGACCAGCCATAATTTAGACATTATCAAACTCTTGTCCACATCAGTTATCAAGTTGTAGATCATGCGTTCCTAACAACTCAACAGCGTGCCACAGAGCTACCACTAATTTTGTAGTGAAAATTTCACCGTATTTAATCGCAGAAGTTTAATATATTTTTATGATTAAATAAGGCGAATATTGCAATAAAAATTGGTAGGTTTGCAACCCAAGGTTGAGTTGTTGTAGACCTCTTTTTAAAACATGTACTTGAAATTTGTCACAAAATGTTCTGAAAATACATTTTCTGATTTCCAATTTAACTGAAGGAATTTGATAAAAGACTCTTCAACCGTGATTTCTTCATTTTGAAAATGCAGTTATCGATTTACATGGAACAGATGTTATGATCTATTATAAACATGACAACAAAATATTCCGGCTGTAAAATTATTTAAATAAAATTTTGTAATGAAAGTTTTGTAAGAAAGTTTCCATTTTTTCTCATGTTATCACCACTTACTTTGTTAAACTACCCATTTGCAACAGGGTTATATTTGGAAAGTCAGTCGAAGGTTAAAAAAAAATAACCGAATAGTACTCGCTTCTATTTTCAGAACACTAGTAGTCGGGTTATGTCATCTTGCCGCTTGTCCACTTATACAAAAAATCGAAAACAGAAATGAAATTCTATAGAGTTGGGGAAATATTTAAGGTCAGCTACATGCCATTTTCCCATTGTATTTTTAAGGTGACATGTGCTAAGCGTAGATAATTAATATGGGCGCAAAAAGACCGACACCGGACTACTAATGGGCCAAATTTTTATAACTTGCACTTAGATCTTCTAAGTTGCGCGCAATATTAAGAATAATCAGTAATTTCTGCATATATTTGAACATCTTAAACTATTAGGAAAAAATTATAAAATATATTTTTGCCAAAAGTATTTATAATACTAAATCAAAATATGTGGATTGATTTTTTGTACAATTTTATACCAAAAATGTGTTACGCAAAATAAAAAAATCTTTTGGCACCCTAAGAATTTTGTGCCCGTTTATTTGCTCTCGCCCACTCCTACGATACAGCACTTTCTGTGCATCTTTTTAGTCATCGTTTTATTGTAAACATATCTATTTCTACACATGCTTATTTAATTTAAGCTAGTTGTAAAATTACTGCCTGCAAGACAGTACATCAAACACGGCGTCTATTGTAGAGATCTTTAAAGTTATAATTATTTTATGGAATATTTTCTTCCAAATTTTCTATGGAGAGCCTGATATGGAGAAATACATTTGTTTAAACTAAATTTCGAATGAGAATTTTGTCATTGTTATTGGAAACAAGTTGGAAATTGCTCGTCAAACGTGGCAAATGAGGTGCGTTCGTACTATAACTTGTTTTATAAATATTTTTTTCGCCGCATATTGTACAGAATGTATATTTTAGTGTACTTCGAAAGGCTATAACATCATTAATTTGCACTTGAAACAATTTTTTCCCATTGGCCGTAATGTAACGGAAAACTTATGACTGTCCCTGTAATTAAACTATACATCCGATTTTCATAAAATATGAAATGACTCGACAAAATCTTGCAACAATTATATATTTATAATTTCAGACCATTCGGAAGGCTGTAACATCATTAAAATGCACTTGCAATAATTTCTTCCCATTGGCCGTAATGTAACGGAAAACTTTTGATTGTCCCTGTAATTAAACTATACATCCGATTTTCATAAAAATTGAAATGACTCGACAAAATTATCCAACAATTATATATTTATAATTTCAGACCATTCGGAAGGCTGTAACATCATTAAAATGCACTTGCAATAATTTCTTCCCATTGGCCGTAATGTAACGGAAAACTTTTGGTTGTCCCTGTAATTAAACTATACATCCGATTTTCATAAAAATTGAAATGACTCGACAAAATTATGCAACAATTATATAGTTTAAATTTTAAACGATTCGGTTGGGTAGTTTTTGCTCTGTTATATGCGGACGGACAGACAGACGGACGGACAGACGGACGGACAGACAGACGGACTGAACGACAACTATAGATGCTACGTATTTATATAATTACGAACGCACCTAAAAAGCATTTGGCGAGAAAATTTTCTTATATAACTATTTAAATGGGCTTTGATTTTTTAAATTAAAGTGCGTTTACTAAATATTTAATTCCGTGGCTTTTTTGTTGTTTTTGTTGCTCTGATCCACGTATCGAAATTATATTTCAAACTTATTTAATTTAATCTATATATTATACATCCACAATTTTATGTTTAACAATTTTTCACTTTGGAAACAGTGTTTTTCTTTCTCACAATGACTCCCATCCGCTTCTTCATGTCCTTTTGAGGTTCTTTGTGGTTCTCATTTTCATTGACTATCCCTGTACTTTATTTGCTGGATATATATGTTTTCTAATTCTTCATTTTGTGTTATTGCATGAAACGTACGAAGCAATTTTCTCATAGAGTTCTATATTTCAGTCAATGAAACTACTAAATAAATAATATTTACATGATCGATAACATTTTAGTATAATTTCAGATTTTTAACACACATAAATAAAAGACATTCTGCCATAAAAGAAATGGTTAGAATAGCATTGGTTTTTGCCCCCATCCTTTTCACCCGATAGGGTTTTTTTCCCCTAAGCTGGTTTTAATAAAATTTAGGGTCCGAACAAAATCATAAAGATAGGTTCATCTAGCAAATTTTAACGCATTTAAAGTTCAACAATTTAATTATATTAGATACGCTCTTAACGCCATTGTAGTTTTCACGAATATTTTACCTTAATTTACAAAAATCAGGTTATGTAAAATCTCCATTTATATTACGAGAACTTCACATCGAATAAAAATTCAAATTAATATAATTGAAATAAATTTCAATTCTTACATAAACCTATGTAAAAATCATTTAAACTGAAATCAATCAGATATACCTTAAGTATAGATACTAAATTATATTAAAGACAATCAAAACACATTTAAAAAAGGTAAATCAAGTAAGGATTTTATCGGGAGGCTAAAAATAGTTGCCTATAAACCCAATTCTTATTATAATATTTTCAAGAATAAACATTACTTGTATTTTAAAATTGAGTAAACTGTCATTTTACCCACAAATATCGATACTTTTAAAGTATTATAACAAATATCTTCTAACAAAACATAAAGGTCACAAGCAGTGGTCGGGAAAAATGCTTTTCTGCTGTAACTGACTACAGCTGCAACTACTTTATATTAAATACAATTAACTCATTTGAATCCGAAGTGTGCAGTTTAGAAATTTCCTTTTTATTCAAAAACTCCGATTTTAAAGTAGAAATTCTGAACAGTAATTTTTGCTTTATTTAATGACAGACGTTTCGTGTCTTACGTAAAGTAAAATTTCGTCATTCGAAATTTGTTAATACAAAAGAGATTACTGAAATCGACGAATATATGCGTTAATGTTGCAAATGGGGTAATTACAAATAAAACTACTTGTTCAGCGGTTTGATTGATTTTCTTGTAGATCGACAACTTTAAATTCCTTGGAAAATATTCGATGCGTTACTAAATATCCCAAATGAGATTTGACAGTTGAAAATTGTTCAGTTGAACACATTTTTTTTTCATAAAAGAAGCATTTAACTGTCATCTGCTTTCGAGAATGGCACATCTCCCTTCCCTTTGAAGCGTGTATTTAAAAGGAAATTTAAAATGTAATAATGGTAAAATGCATCATAATGCAAGAAATACGAAAAGTAATTTTAATGTAATAGTAAAGTACTGATTTTATATCTTTACGGTTTTTACTATGCGTTAAGACATATGATTAAAAATATTTTAATTGTTACGTGTCATATTGTTTTTCTATATCTGAATCACAACGTTTAAAAAAAAACTATTAGCGTTTATATTCAAGTTACTAAAAATATTTCTTTTCTTACCTGAATAAATGAATGGCCGAGGTATTTTTCTGTTACGGAATGCATAGAAATTATATATTTAAGGATTATTTTACTTGCAGGCATTTACGAAACAGGAAGGGGAAATTTAAATAATAAGTAGACCAATCAAATCGATTGTTTAAGGCAAAGTTAATTAATTATAGGCAGTTGTATATATTAGGTCATCAAGTATGTAACTCGTGATTACAAAAGGTCCTGATTACCAACAGGGCAAACTTCTGCCAGTAAAAAGAAAATAGGCATTTTGTGATATTAATGACAGTAATTTTTCATGAATATGGCGTTCATATAAGAAGAAAATCTCTATTAAAATTTTTGGGGAAGATTTCCCCGTAGGTAATCTGGCGCTTTGTACGTTTCATACTTGACGACATGATAGGATTTTCAATCTGTCTTTATATAAAGTTCTATAAAAGAAAATTAATATTTCATCAGAATTAATAAATAGCTTAGTGACGTTTTAATTATAGGATTCATATAAAAAAAAATCATAAGAAATTCTTAAAATAAGAAAGATCGTGATATTTTAGTAAAGGAACGCTAATATTAATTTATTAGTCGCCATAAGAAACACAGAAGTTTTATACAAAACTTAATTAAATCCAACCCGTTATACATATTGAAAAATTTTCAAATGTTCTTTATCATTTTTTTATATTTAGTATTTTTACCGTACTTCTTATGATATATTTAGATAAATGAAATATTAGAAACGTCTTTTGTATATAAGATATATTCCTGTACTGTATGGAAGCGCGCGTGTGCATGAAATAGTTACATTTATTACGTCTTTATCTGCTGCCCTTTTATACCTTCATATTTTTTATTTTTATTCCCTTTCTATCACGTTTCTCCATCTTTTTTTTACGGAAATAAAACAGTTGGCGTGATGCCAAGCAGTTTCTACCGTTAACGTGTTTGACCGGGCCATATTTTTTACCCTAAACTAGCACAATTGCGAATCGCAACGATTCATCACAAAAAATAAAGAAATTGATAAATGTGGTTGTCTTGTTTCGATATATTCTTTGGAAATAGTTTCTGAAGAGATAAAAAAAAAAAACAAAAAAAAAAGCACCAGCATTGAGTTGTTAATGGATTGAAATGCTGGACATACTTTATATATTTCCGAAAATCATATATAAGAGGAATTCCTTAATAGATAATGGTAGAAGATAAATGGCTGGAAAATTAATATTATTTTCTCATAAAATATATTCATTATTTTAAGTTGAATGATTTTATATTTGATCTCGATATGCAACCTCGCAAGTCACTGCCATTCAATAACTGCTTAAAAATAAATTGTTGTTTTGTCTGCACAAGTTTTGTCTCTAATAAATATTGTGACAATTTCATTTTATCAAAAATAAATAAATATTGGAATGTTAACCCTCTCGCTGTTTAAGTAATTCTTTGCGATGAGCGTCTTTTACAGAATTTTTAATCTTTTATCACCGGTTCTTTAAATCAGAAATTTTTTACTATAATTTTGTAATTGGAAAAAATGTCCTGATTAAATCAGACAAAGTTTTCGCTAAAAAATAACTGGTGGAAATAACCAAATAGTATTAATTAGACGGGAAAATGCATGCCCGAGTATTTCTCGGGTTGCGCAGCGAGAGTGTTAAATTATAATATTTTGGCAGTAAACTTTCTATATGACAGCTTTATTCTAGTGTTTATAAAATTATGCCTGCTATTAACGACACTTATTTAACGAATTTATAAAAATGTCATCTACCACTATTATTAAACAGAAAGTTAAACATTTAGTTGGAAATCATGCAATTTATTATGTGCTTTGATATCTAAACTGTGGATGCTAACAAAGAATGTTGCCATTCCACTACTTTTTAAAAAATTAAGATTATTTATTTTACACATTTTTTTGAAGTTGTAACATTCGCATTATTTATTGATATATTATATAAGAAGAAAATAATGCGAATTATACTACAGAAAAACCTCTGAACAATGGACACATCGGGAGTGCGGGATTTGTCCAGGATTCGGAAGTGTACGTTTTTCAATGTTTAAAAACTTACAAATATATATGTGTTGGGGACGGAAAAAGTGTCTTCTATTTGTAAATGTCCGTTATGTTGCTCTTACTGTTTTTCATTAAAGTGAAGCAATCCGGAAAGAAAAAAGTACGGATTGGCAACACCGCTAATATAATAATAATAATAATAATGCACAACTATCACATAAACTGCCTTGTATCCTTGGTCATTGTTTTCTTCATTTCGTCTGTTAAATGATGAACAAATGGACATTTTAACTTTAACGAAATTACATTTAAAAAATAATATTTTTGTTTTGTAATTCTATCCTAAACGCTTTTCGATCTTTGTTAAAATTTATAATCACACTCAGTCCTATGTAGTTTATACTAAATTTAGCCTTCTTTATTACAGCTCCCTAAGTTTTAGAAATACAGCTATTCCCTGGACGTTAAGTTGGCGTCAACCAAGAATCACATGAAGTGCCTACTCTGTTTTTCAGTTCAACTGTTTATTATACATTCTAAAGTGCAAAATATGTCTTTTTCTGTATTACTTTCAATTGATAACAAAACAGCGAATATTGTGATTAGATTTTATTTTTGAAAAATTAACTTATTAATAAATCCTGTGTTTCGATATCTTCTTCGGCAATTGTTACTGCAGAGAGAAAAAAATGGCACCAGCTTTAAGTTGATAAGTATATTGTAATTCAAGATATATTACATATTTTTAAGGTTACACAGAACATCACGACAAGTAAAATGAAACAGTTTTTATGAAAAACTTAACATCATGTATTTGACTTTAAAATGGAGATAGAAATTAAACGTATTTTTTACAGTAAAAATACACATTACTGCCAATATTTCACAAAAGAATTTAATGCATAAATTAGATTTCAACTAATTTCAGAACTAATTAACTGTTTCTACCTATCTCTAAAAAACGTTTTAACTGTTCGGTACACTTTTTACCCGACTGCCAAGAAGGGTTATCTGTTTCACGCGTATCTGGTTATGTGGATTTCTTTATACACTCGAAACATCCCAACGGCTGGGTGGATTTTAATGAATGAGGTCTCTATCGATTCGTCTTAACCGTCCGATGGTTATAAGCTAGGTTTTGTTTTTATAAATTCAAAATGGTGGCCGTAAAATACAAAATAGCGATAAAGACGAAGAAAAATTTTTACGCCCCATATTGAGTGGTATATCATTGGATAGGTCTTTCAAAATGAAGACGATGTTTCATTGACTATTTTACAGTCAGAAGCTCCGTTTAAATATTACACAACTTGGAAGCTGTGTAGGTAGGATCTCTAGCTTTACTGCAACTCTAACTATCATAGACATCTATAGGCCGCATCAAATCAGTGCTTATAGATTGGAACTAACAATTAAACACAACTCGAAAGTCATCAATACAAGTAAATAAAAAAATAGGTAAGTAATATAAAAAATAGCTTCACAATGATGAGAAATAATTAATTAGTTAGAGTTTTTTGTTTTTTTAAATTTATTTAAAAAACTGTTGAATATATTACCTTAAAGTTTGATATGGTCTCAGAAACATACCTATTTGAGAATAATAAGAAGAAATTTTTATTTTGACTTAAAAGAAAAAAAAATTAAAAACAATTACCAGAAAATTTTGAAAATCCTAAGAATTTTAAGAACATATTTTTCATTATATTTTTTTAATCACTCAGATCTAAATGTTTGGTATTTTTTAAAGAAACAAGTTGGTTACACAAGTTAGCTGGAAAGTTTCAACTACATACTTAAAATAGAATTTTAGAAATGTACCAAATCATAAAAAAAACACCTTTTGAGAAAACTGCAAAAAACTATATACAAACCCACAATGCTTAAATTATATTATTTTAATATGTTTATATATTCAAAACCTACACAAATTATATATCTATGGAAATCGTCTCAGTTTCCCCTATTTTTTAGGCAGATAATCGAATTAAAAAATTACCATTTTATGTTCCTTGATCCCTTAGAAAAGCATACAGAAGAGGTATTGCTTAACAGATAATGGTAAAAGAATGTATGAAAAATTAACATATTTTCTTATAAAATATACTTTTTAATTTTTTTGCGTTGAATGATCATTTGATCTCGATACGTAAGCAATCCAATTATCAATATTATATGTACAGTCGTGGGAAAAAAAGTAAACCCCCCCTAACTCCTCAACAAATTATCGTAGACGAAAGTTACTGTTACCGAACGATTGGAAATAAAGTCAACATTTAAA
The DNA here is from genome assembly GCA_963932465.1 of Maratus speciosus. Lineage (NCBI taxonomy): Eukaryota > Metazoa > Arthropoda > Arachnida > Araneae > Salticidae > Maratus > Maratus speciosus. Next base: position 292,971,397 of record OZ010788.1, on the reverse strand, counting down.
TGTCGGAGTCGGATATAAAATTTGCTTAGGGGACCATCTACATATTAAAATGAATCCAAATTTCATTTTTTTCAATGACAATATCCAGTTTTAACGAGATATTTCAAATCTTTGGTTCAAACTATGTCTAGAAACCAAATTTCAAGTCGTTTGAATGATAAGTTTTTGAATTATAAACATTCAAAATTTAGTGCTTCTAATGTTAAATTACATTTTCATATTTTTATTTATAGCTTCTGAAATTATGCTCCTAATGAGCTAATTTTTTGTGTAGCAATAATACTAATATACCCAAACATAAATACGTTGAACTTGCAATTTTTGCAATTTTCTCATATGAATTATGAAATTAATATTTAAAAAAATTATGAATTGCAATCTACAATTTTTTTGATGGATTCAGATTTATTAAGTCCTGCTTTATGAAAATCCAAAATTTCACAATTTTCTTCCAAGTAGTTTCCAAATTATGCTTAAAAAACGGCAAAATGACAGTTTAAGGGAACGTCTATGATAGAAGTGACTAAATATTTCGAAGTGTCTTATGCTTTTCTTAATTTACAAGACTTAATTGACTGCTTAATCGTGCCTTGATCAAGAAGGGAGCTCTACCAGTTAACATTCGAGTACCGAACTTCAATTTGGATACAGACCTTAAAATACGCTCGTTTTAAAATAATTAATTTCTCTCAAACTTATAGTAGGAATTGCATAAAAATTTGTTTTTAGACTAATTGAAGGGTGTAGAGTTTATTTATGCTGTCAGAATTGTGTACCGCTATTGAAAAAAACAAAGTTATGGTTCGTTTTAATATGTAGGTGCCCCCCTAAGCAAATTTTATATACATCATTTAAAAGTAGACTTTATTTCCAAAAATTCGGTACTAGTAACTTTCTTTTACGATAATTTGTTGAAGAGTTAGTAGGGGGTGTTTACTTTTTTTTCCACGACTCTACACCACTTTTTACTATAAATTATTATTGTTGTTGGCCTTCTCGATCAGTGCATTCCAAAAGTTCCAGGCACTTTAGTTTCATTACTAAAGGAAGTTTATAAAAATGCTAAATTAGGATATTTTTGAAGAATATTTGTTGAATGGCATCTGTATTTCAGTGTTTTCAAAATAATTCATAATGATGAAAATTATCATTTATCGATTTTACAGATATAAACTCTCATGACTAATCTTTCTGTTCTGAAAAAAAGTAACTAACGCTGTCACCGCCATCGTTTTTGATTTTTTGTGACCGGAGGTCTCGGTAATATTAAGAAAAATATCGCATATAAAAGTAGACAAAACGGGGTGCTATAGAGAAATGTTTGATAAAAGGCTGATGCAGACAGTTTTCAAATCGAATAATTAATTAAAGTGATATTCCATGTTAAATTTGGTCAAGATCGTTCCATTAAAAAAGTTTTATAAGAGCAAAAACTATACATAGGAATTTAATCATTTTTAGATCATTTTACACATTAGAAGTTCTCGGTGTGCAGACTGCATTTATTTTTTTATTTGACTCATTTTTTGAAGTTTTACTTCTATTTCAAATTCAAATTTTCAGTATTTCGAGACGTATTTTTTACATACTTTCGAAAAGGGTATTATTTTAAATTGTAACCAAATTTAAAAACAGTGCAAAGAATAATATTTCTACCAAATAAAAAAAAATTATTCACACGTGACCATTATAAACAGAAAAAACACTTTCAAGTGACGATTAAATGATTACATGTGAAAAGCATGAAAATATTGATAATTACGTCATAAAAAAATATTTAGACGTGAATTTTAAAAGAGAAAGAAAATTGTAAAATAATAAATTCATTAATATGCGTTAAATTTCATAAATGGAGGAAATTACGTCATATTTAAAATTGCCAAATCATAATATTGTCAAGACTTTAAATTTAAAAATATGTATGCGCCAGGCATTTATTTCATATTTTGAGAGAATCTTTTTAAACTATTGCTGAGAATTTTAAGACAACTCAAAAAATATTTCATTTCTAACAACAAAAGTATTTTCACATGAATATTAAAAAGAGAAGAAAAAAAACTTTGGAGAAAATTACGTCAGATTTAAAACGATACATTTAAAATGTCGTGTAAAAAATACTTGTTATAGTGCTGTTAAAACCTTTCGTGAGACAAAGACTCAATTTACTTAATTCATTTTATATTAGCTTATTTTCGCATGTTTCACTGATCTGATTTAATCAAAGACAAAAACAACCCGTTAACAGGGAGATCGTCACTGTTTTTTTTAAAATTATAATTTATTCTTCCTAATTTTTTTATTAACTGATCCAATTAACTTGCTTTTAGAGATTGCGGTGTCTGAACTTAGGTTAACGAGCGTAGCTCGTAGGGGGAAAGCTCCCTAGTACTATAAATAAAGTTTTTTTTTTTTTCTTTCGAACATTTTCTGCATTATGTAAATTACAGTTCAAAACTTTTTTTTTTTGTGAACAATTCTGATTTGATACAAAAGCAGTCATTAAGTATTGTTTCATTTTATTTTTGAAAATTACTTGTATTTAAAAGTTCCTATCCAACATATTTTGTCAGACCATGTAGTCCTATAACAGAAAAATGCAAACATAAGTTTGTAATTAAACTTTATTTATTTAAAATTGCACGAGTACTATCAGGATAAAGTATCGATTAATGCAATTTATGAATTATAGAATTTCTATCATTCGAATCATCGTAATGTTATAATGCGTTTGGATGAACATCAGATTCTTGATCTAAAAGAAATGGTCATCGACCGAATGAACCCTGTTAACTTTTTTTGTACAAAAAAACATAAAGAAAACAAACAATGGGTCTACCTTTAAGCGCAACAATATTTTTTACGAAAACGAAAGCCATGATATATCACTTTTTCCTGAAACTGTCAAAAGGGATTAAAGCTACTGGATACTCTAAACGTTCCGCTAGAATTTTTTTTTTTTTTATAAGTAAGAAAAACAAGAAACGCTGGTTTTATATAAAAATCAATGATCGACAGGCATTATCTCACAGGGAACACGCCATGTTTGTGTAGCAGAACAAATTTAAGATTGACACAGTTGGGCACTTTGCCTGGCGAAATATTAAAGCTAAGAGCTTTCGTTGGTGGTAGAGCATGTCGAAGTAGAGCACCGTTATGAAAATGCACTTGAGCGATTCTATAGTCTAGCAGCCAAAATAGTTTACGCTATTTTTTGTTGAAATCATACTTTAAATCTACAATGCATAATTTTCTTCTTAAAATTTGCGAATAAGCACGCAAATATTAGCGATTCAAAATATATACGAAACAACAATTTGAATTAAAAGGTTTTAACCATACGTCCAGAATTTTTAAAGTAAATGATCTCTTCTATCCCTTTTTTAAATAAAATAATCTCTTCTATCCCTTTTTTAAAATAAAAATAATATCTTCAAGTGTCCCTTTTCAAGTATAAATTGTCGGTATTAATGTTTTATTTAAACTAAAACACGTTGGAATTCTTATATTTGAAAGTGTGAAATAAATGCAAGTTTTTACTTCATAGGTTTAGATATGGATTAAATTTTAATTAATTGACTTATGAATCACCTTCCAATAATTTTTTAAGTATCTTAACATTTAATAGAAGTCAATATAAACTCAAAAGTAAAATAAGATACGCTCAGCATTTTTAAGCATGCGACTTTGAATTCTCGCCTGCGGTTTTTAATGCTCATAGCACAATGTATTTTATTTTGCAAAATTTTAATTTTTAAATTTCATACGTTCTTATCAGATTACATTCAAAGAAGAGAGACATGACATTGATATCAGATTAAATTCACAGTATGTTAATTTTTTTTTCTTTCACGATATATAACGAGAAAAAAATTAGTAAACGGAATTATGTTCTGATAAAACAAAATTGTTATATCGTAGTAACATGAATATGAACAACTAAAATATTTATTTGAATAAAAGGTGAAAATATATAAAAAATATATAATAAATGAATTTATAAGGTATTTTGGGGGAGGTTTGGGTTGACGAATTTTTTTGATTTTAAATCCCCGGCACGATCGTGGCACGATAGTCTACCAGTCTAATTTTGATGTCACTGTAAATTACTATATTTGGAACTATCGTGATGAAAATGTGTCATTTTTGATGGGCAAGTCCAAATTATGCCCAACTATTTAACATATGAAATAAGGGACATACTGCTGTTATATAAAAAACACCATGGCAAACGATTATAATTTATATTAATTTTAGGTTAAATTGCAGATTGATTTGGTAGTTTTCAATTTTGATTGTTGGTGCAATTGTGTTTGAGAAAAATGGATATATTTAAACCTTTAAAAAATTGTTCTTACTTAATATTATTATTTAAAAAATTATATTTACTGTGAAAATGTATTGCTATCTAAACAATAATGGTAAAAAAAAAAATCTAGAAAAAATTGGCATTAAAGGCATGTAGATCATTGCTTTCTCTTTATAGGCAAAAATATTAAAAAAGGAACACACATGCCTAATGCACACTTACATGCAAAATATGTAATGTCTAACTAATGAGTATTAATTTTGGTTAAATTATCAATATGCTCCTCCCCCTACAGAAATTGTATTGAGAGTCGTTCTCCAAAAAAAAAAAAAAAAAAAAATATTCGAACAATTTTGTTAGTTTTTAAAGATAAGCCTCATTATTCTTTCTTACTCGGATTTAAAAAAAAGAAAAAAACTTTTATTTTTTATTATAATTATTGTGAATCTCTGGAATGTAGTAAATTTACTTTCCATGCATTACTATAGTTGAAATATAAATATAAATTTTATTGCATTCCCGTAATCCTTGTTGTTGGCAACTAGAGACTCATTTGCCCATATTTCTGAATGTACAGAATATTCACGATGCGACTTACGGGTAGTGTTCCCAATTTAGAAGATTTTTTTTTTCAGACAGTCTTAGTTCATATAAGAAATTCTGAATATTAATTTTCAATTTATTTAATGAATAACTGTCTGTTATTTAAAAATTAAATAAATAAAATTACAATACGGAATTTCTAGGGTGAGATAGGAATTTATGAATAAAAAAATCGGTTAGTTTGCCAAAATTGCCTTACCGATTAAATTTTTCATTTTGGACAAGAAAAAATTGCTAACAACAATATTTAACCCAGGAATGCTCGCGCATATCCAGGATAGGTACGATTTATACTTTGCCACCAATAATTTCAAACAAAAATCGTCATTTTATTTAATCATTGCCATTGCTGACAAATTCTACGCTGAATAAATTTGAAGATTGCCTTATGAAAATTAGTGGTGGGAAATTTAATAATTCTGCTCACTATGGGTATGCCATACCCTGCACGAGTAATGCGGGTTAATGCATGCTAAATTTATCTTAATATGCTGACAAAGTCAGGACAATATTTTTAAAGTTTGCATCGAATCGTTTTCTTTATAGGCATTGAAACTTATTGCGAGGTTTCACCTCATAGTTTTGAAATATTATTACTTATTTCATAAAATAATAATTATTTATACCACTTTCGTTTTATTTGTTATTTGGAAGTAAGAAAACAAACTAAATTTTGTATCGAATCACAAATTTTTTATTTATACACCTTCTTATTCCTATTCATTCAACGAAATTGTATGAAAAATTACATTAGTATAAACAATGGGAATTGTTTTCAAATACTGTAAAAGCACTTATTTTCGCGAGGCTTTAATTTTCGCGATTTTCGTGAGCCCGTAGTAATCGCGAAAATTTAAGTACGCGAAATATATAGAATATTTCTCAAATAATAATAAAAAAAAAACACACACAAATTTTCCCCTTATCCAAAATTTAATGATTACAGTTACTTAAATAAGAAATAAGTACAAAAATATCTTGAATACTTACAACTACTTCTTGAATAAATACAATAATACAACCAATAGAATTTAGCTCATTCACTTACAATATTTATACCAGCTTCTTTGAAGCCATTCATTTTTAGAGCGATGGGAAGAGGAGGGGAGGGAGGGCGAAGAACTTTTCGGACAAAAGGAAATTTCTTAAATTGCCTTAATGCAAAAGGGGTTCTATTTAGGTAGTTTCGGAAATTTTCAATTTTTGGTTCAGTTCATATAAAATTCGCGAAATTTTCAGCTCGCGAAATCCCCGATATCTTCAGTTTTGCGAAAATTACGGCTCCCGAAAATAAGTGCTTTTACAGTATATATTGAATAATTAACAAAAAATAGTATATTATAAATAAATTTCATTTGAGTCAAGAATTGGTCAGGAATTTTTTATTTAATCAAGTTGTTGGCAAACAAAAATGCGAGAATCAATGTTTTGACTCTATGGATTATGTTGCTACATAAGGTTGTTTTTCATGTTATTCATACTATTACTTTAAAAAATCGATGATGTAGGCTTGTAAAAAGCACACGATAAAAAGATTGTTCAAAATGTGTTTACAGGTAAATGTTTTCCTATCATCAAACATAATATTCAATATTCCTTACATGCAAACGATTTTAAAACAGAAAAAAATTAACTCTAAAGAACTACTTCACCCGTGTCATAAGGATTCATAGGCGTTTTGAGATTTAAACAAGCCAATTTTCTTATGAATAAGCATAAGATCGGTACAATAAGTATAAACAAGTTGGAAATTGCTCTTCAAACGTGGCAAATGAGGTACGTTCGTACTATAGCTAGTTTTATAATTATTTTTTGCACCCCATATTGTACTGAATGCATATTTTTTTGCACTTCATAAGTGCATAGTCTGTAACATCATTAAAATGCACTTGCAATAATTCTTTTCCTATTCTTTTCCTATTCTTTTCTAAGTAATGTAGCTGAACACTTTTGACTGTCCCTGTAATTAAACTATAGATCCAATTTTCATACAATTTGAAATGGCTCGACAAAATTTTGCAACAATTATATATTTAAAATTTCAGACATTTCGGAAGGCTGTAACATCATTAAAATGCACTTGCAATAATTTTCTCCATTGGCCGTAATGTAAAGAAAAACTTTTGACTGTCCCTGTAATTAAACTATATATCCGATTTTCATAAAATTTGAAATGGCTCGACAAAATTTTGCAACAATCATATATTTAAAATTTCAGACCATTAGGTTGGGTAGTTTTTGCTCTGTTATATGCGGACGGACGGACAGACGGACTGAACGACGAATATAGGTGCTACGTATTTATATAATTACGAACGCACCTACAAATCTATACACTAGGCTTTATTCGCCAATCGTTTACTATAAAATCACACCATATGGGTCTTTAGATTTAACAGATCACCTTCTTTCACAATATGAGGGCTATTTTTGAAATAGAGAACTACATATTAAAAATCGCACCAACGTCGGTATGAAATATCACTACTATATATCGAAAAATAATGATTAGCAGATTGTAAGTTTACACACTTGTGTTTTTGACGATGCTCATTCTGCCAATATAAAAATTGTTGTCGGTCATACTTCATGTCCGGTCAATGAATTTCGCTGAAAACTGAAAATTTAAATCAGTTGGTCAGATAATGGTCAGATATAATTAAAAAAAAAACCCATAAAGCATTTTTGTGGGGATAAAAATTAAAGATTGTCATGTGAATTTAAAATTAACATTTTCATAATTTGATCTCTTTTAACTCCATGCTGAATGAATAAAAATGTCTACTATATATACTTCTCTAGGCTCGTCCACGGAACACAAATAAAGTGTGAAAAGTGTGTGTTGCTATTTGAAAAATCGACCTTTGTGTCAATATTTGTCAGAAATTCTATTTATGTATTGAAAGTAAACAATACGCTGTTTGTGATTACAGCTAGATTATTGGGCTGTAAACTATCTGAGAATAAATTCTGATGAATCTTTCTTTTTAGACTGACTGTACAGTCGTGGAAAAAAAAAGTAAACACCCCCTACGAATTCCTCAAAAAATTATCGTAGAAGAAAGTTACTGGTACCGAACGATTGGAAATAAAGTCTACTTTTAAATGACGTTTTTAAAATTTGCTTAGGGGGCCATCTACATATTAAAATGAATCCAAACTTAATTTTTTTCAATGACAATACTCAATTGTAACGATATATATCAAAACTTCGGTTCAAAATATGCCTAGACACCAAATTTCAAGTCATTTGAATGATAAGTTTTTGAATTATAAACATTCAAAATTTAGTGCTTCTAATGTTGAATTACATTTTCATATTTTTATTTATATCTCCTGAAATTATGCTCGTAATGTGCTAATATTTTGTGTAGCAATAATACTAATATACCCAAACATGAATACGCTGAATTTACAAATTTTATAATTTTGTGATATGAATTATGAATTATGAAATCAATATTCAAAAACATTATGAATTACAAACCTGCAATGTTTTTGATGGAATTAGATTTATTAAGTCCTGCTTTATGGAAATCCAAAATTTCACATTTTTCTTCCAAGTAGTTTTAAAATTATCCGTAAAAATCGGCAAAATGATGGTTTAAGGGGCCGTCTATGATAGAAGTGACTAGATATTTTGAAATTTCCTCTGCTCTAGCAGGCTTCATTGACTGCTTGAGTGGTGCTTAAGGTGCCTTGATCAAGAAAGTGGATCTCTCGTTTAACAATCGAGTATCGAATTTCAATTTGGATACAACGCATAAAATACGTTCGTTTTAAAATAATTAATTTCTTAGAAACTTATGGTACGAATTGCATAAAAATTTGTTTTGGGGCTAATTGAAGGGTGTAGAGTTCATTTATGCGGTCAAAATTGGGTATTGTCATTGAAAAAAATGAAGTTTAGATTCGTTTTAATATGTAGATGCCCCTTCCCCCAAGCAAATTTTATAAAAAATCATTTAAAATTAGACTTTATTTCCAATCGTTCGGTATCAGTAACTTTCTTCTACGATAATTTGTTGAGGAGTTAGTAAGGGGTGTTTAGCTCTTTTTTTCCACGACTGTACCTTCCAGATTAACACGTCAAGGAGCAGAATGTTTTACAGGAATTTTATTCAATTCACATCATTTTTTCTTAAAAACTTATTTTTACATTACGAAAACCTTGAAATGTGTTAATTATATAAGTCAAATTTTACGTTTTCCTTTTACTGGTATCAAAAAAATTTAAAAAAAAAATCACCAATATAATGTTATGTAAACGCAACGTCAGTCCTTAACAGTAGGAAAAAGAGAGAATTTTTAATCAAATTTTATAAAAAAATATTTAATACCAGAATTTTTATTTAAAACTGATTAACTTATTTAATTAACACTTTTTCCCGTGTGTACCTTTTAAACTTATTTTATAAAGAAATTTCTGGTTCGAACCGAAATATACCCATATGGTTCGGGCCAAAATGGCCCCTTACCGCCCTTCTAGTGTTAGTGTGTTAAAAAATGTTCAAGTTCATTTTATTAAGATAAATGGAAACTTTGTCGAGCACATAAATTCAAAAATTAACTTAGTCGTACATTTTACAGAGTGTATTCGCAATCTAAAGAAATTAAAGCTTTCCACTGATAAATGATGTTGTAAAAGAATTCGATAATTTGAAATGAGTTTCAGTTGTCTAAAATGCTGTCTATCAAGTGCGAAAAAATAATTTGAATAGAAAAAATTATGTGTTTACAGTTATGAATGATGTTATGATAATGATATAGTGTGCAGCAAAAGTTTAGACAATGATCGATTGTGCTTCTGTACTGGGAAATATGTAACGAATTGTAGTAACTCAACTGTCATATATTACTGGGAACTTATCCTTTATCCACAAATAATAAATTTTAATTTATACACTTTATATAATATATAATGACAAAAAAAATTAACTTTGTGGCAAAAGTATAGACAATCTGTCCATTTACAGAATAATATCCATAAAATAAAATCAAACTCATAGGCGTAACCAGAGGGGGTGCCCTGGGTGCCCGGGCACACCCCCGTTTCCGCAGACTCGAGCACAATTACTTTAAAAAATCGAAATTTTCAAAAGAAAAAAGAAGAAGTGAAAGCAGAGTTCAATTAGTTTAGTTCAGAAAATTAAACGGCTAAGTTTTGAAATGTGATAAAAAAAGAAACCCGCATTCTTTTTGTTTTTAAGAAAATTATGTTGTTTATCTTTTTTAAAACTAGAATATTTGCAAGAATCTGTATTAATCATAGTAATTCAAAAAGGTGGCTTTATAATCCCACTTTGACGTCCTGTGTCTGTGGGAGATGTTTTTAACGCCGTTCTTTCTATTGTATGTTTCTGCAATTTCATGAGAAATTAACGCAAGTTCTTGACGAGGATAGAAACTATTTGTCTCCTTGCTTTGGTAGTTTAAAGTCTAGAAAGAAGTAAAAAAAAAAAAAATGAAAGGGGATGCAAATGTGAAACGATAATTCCAAATTTCGATTAGCCGAGGTAAAGGGGTGGGGGGTGGGGACACATACCCTGCCTCCTTTGTAAATGAAAAATAATAGCATAGAAAATTCAAATTAATCTGCAGGTTGGTTGGTTAGTTGAATTTAGTGTTTCGTGGCCATTTTTTGACATTCTTGAAAGGAATATGGTTGCAGTCTTTCAAGTCAATATAGTAATTTTTTTCCTCTGAAAATTTGTATACGATTTTTAGAGTTTTTTCTCGTTTTTCGGCGTTCTTTTGAAAGTAGGAAAAGAAACCCCGTTTCAAACTTTTAGCGCAGTGTAGTAAATTTTGACAAATTCGCAATTTTATTCTGTGATCATTTCATGATATTTACAATTTTCCCCCAAAATCGTGTGACGAAATTCAGGTCTTTCTATGCGATTTTTTGTCGAAATCCGTACTTTTCACCACTTACCTTTGACAAAATTCGTGTTTTTTACCGCTATCCTTTGACGAAATTCGCATTTTTTACCGCAATATTTTGACGAATTTGGCATTTCTTTAGCACACGATCCTTCGATGAAATTCGCGTTTTCTTTCCACGATCTTTTGACGAAATTCGCGCTTTCTTTCGGCGATCCGTTGACGAAATTCTCGTTTTTACCGCGATCCTTTGACGAAATTTATTTTCTGTTGCGACCGATTGACGAAAACGAAACTGATATTTTTACAGGGAGATCATGTGTCGAAATTCGGGGTAGTATTGCGCGACCGTTCGGAAAAATTCTCGATATCTTTCCGTACCAATTAACAAAATTCTCTACTCTTTTCCGCAACATTTTGACGAAATTTGAAAAAAAATTTCGTCAATCCTTTATCGAAATTCGTAATTTTTTTGCGCAATCGTTAAACGAAATTGGCGATTACCTTCTACACTCTTTTATCGAAATTCCCGATATTTTTCCACGATCGTTTGAAGAAATTCTCAATTTTTTTCGGGACTGATTCACGAATTGATTTTGAGAAATTCCATAAAAGAAATAAAAATCGCGGACCCAATTTTTTTTTAAATACTTACTGAAGAATCACAGGTCTGTGAAAGAATTTGAAGGGGGAAATACTGCACAGCATTTTTTATTATGAGAGACTTTCCTTTTCTGTGCACAAATCGTGCGATTCCGCGCGTTATTTCAAACCCTACCCCTGAAAGAAAACTTCATTACTAGAGAAGTGGTTAGTTTTTTTAAACAAATGTAAGAGGGGGGGGGGGGACTGCCTTCGGCAACGTACTCCCGAGCAAGCTACGACCTCTTCTGTCTCGAAACAAGCGAATCTTGAATTATTGCGTTTTTTATTTCAGCTTTCTTATAAGAGCTGATTTGACATTATTCAATTCGAATTTAATCACGGCAATTGCAAAAATTACCAGAGTTTTTTTTTTTTTTTTTTTTTTTTTTTTGCTTCAAAAAATGTCAAAAAATCGCCTTAAAGCACGAAAACCCCTGCTAGAAAGTGCATTAAAAATTCGGAAAAGATTATAAAACCACAGGGAACGAAACTAACTAATTGGGTAAAAGATTTAAACCGGATTCGTTTTAGGAATGTCAAAAAAAAAAAAAATCACCGCGAAATGCGAGAAAACCCCTCTAAAGGTAACATTAAAAAATTGAAAAATCGCTGTAAGAATCTCGAAAACACTTTATTGAAAAGAAGACAAAGTTTATTGGGTAAAATATTGAAATCGGATTCTTTTTTAATTATTTGAAAAAATTGCCGCAAAATGCAAAAAAATTCGCATAAAAAATTAATTGAAAAATTCCAGAAATTGTCTTCCATATGCATGAATTCAGGCACACAGGTCCTGTCAAATCTTACGGGTGCAGGCTACATTGTTTTTCCAGAGCTCAGCGAGCACGCGCGTACACACACACACAGACATACAAGCGCCTATCTTTATTATTACAGTCGTATCATGATAGTATAATTTTTATCATCTTGATAAAATTTAGTGTATATTATCATGGCCTGCTTTACCTAATATATTCGACACACTCTGGGGTAAAAAACCTGAATTACCGTAATTTCCGGCCTATAATCTGCGGATCAAACAATTAGGTTCATACCCAGAAATCTTGTTTCATAAAACGTAACTTATTAAATCGCGAAAAATATTTAACTTAAATAATGAAATAAAATTTCTAGGTCGAAACATGATTGTTTGAGCCGCGGATTATAGGCAGGAAATTACGCTATTAATGAATATTATAATTATTTATAATATTATAATAATTATTTATATAGACTTTCCTCCAAAATTTCTTGGGTCCCTCCGGTGATCCCTAAGAAGTCATGGAGTCACATTCTGAAAAAATTTCGTGCACATGTACCGCATGTATTATCTTAGATTTATCATCCGGCAAAATTTCATCTACAAGACTTTGACTGAGATAATTTTAGATCTCATGCAGTGTTCCCTGTGCCTATAGAAGTTTCCAGCATCATTAAAGGCCTTTTTAGGTGCGTTCGTAATTATATAAATACGTAGCACCTATAGTCGTCGTTCAGTCCGTCTGTCCGTCTGTCCGTCCGTCCGAATGTAACAGAGCAAAAACTACCCAACCGAATGGGCTGAAATTTTAAATATATGATTGTTGCAAAATTTTGTCGAGCCATTTCAAATTTTATGAAAATCGGATGTATAGTTTAATTACAGGGACAGTCAAAAAATTTTCTTTACGTTACGAGCAATGGAAAAAATTATTGCAAATGTATTTTAATGATGTTACTGACTTCCGAATGGTCTGAAATTTTAAATATATAATTGCTGCAATATTTTAGCGAGCAATTTAAAATTTTATGAAAATCGGATGTGTAGTTTAATTACAAGGACAGTCAAAAGTTTTCCGTTACATTACGGGGAATGGGTAAAAATTATTGCAAGTGCATTTTAATGATGTTACAGACTATGCACTTATGAAGTGCAAACAAATATACATTCAGTACAATATGGGGTGCAAAAAATAATTATAAAACTAGTTATAGTACGAACGCACCTCATTTGCCACGTTTGACGAGCAATTTCCAACTTGTTTAATCTTTATAAGAAGTTGGGTGCCAAAAGGTTTTACAGTTGTGATGACACTTAGTCACTGTCTTATATCACTGCTGCAAGGACATTTACATATCTTTTTTTTACCATTAGATTTAGTTTTAATATTTTGAAAACATTCTCAACACTCCCGCAAACAAAAATCGCGTTTGAGTCCTTTTTAAAAGAAATACCACACAATTATACCTCCTAAGATGGAAAACTGTCTAAAACGGAAATTCGATCGGTTTTATGGGATTCGTTTTAGCTGGTTTTACTATATAAGATATTGTTTGTATCCATCATGTTCAGGTTAAAAAGTCTGGGCACCCCCCCGTTCAAAAGGCTGGTTACGCCTATGAAACCGCACATGCACTGTCTGCTATTAGTGCAAAAATGTGACTTTTCATCGAAAAAACTAAATCCTATATTGCTTGAAGGTCTATTTCATGTCAAACACGTTCTGCAGCAGATCGAAGCTCATTTACAGAGAAATATTGTCAAAAAATTGCATAAACCGTATGAGATATGACGCCACAAAAGTTCTTGATTAGTTTCGTATCAGGGCTACACTCGGGGTAGTCGAGAACAGTTATATTTTGAGAGTTAAACCATTTTTTTGATTTGTATGTAACATTAATGTGTGCATTATCTTGCTCAAATAGATACTTTCGAAGAGCTAAAATTTCATCAAATGACTGTAAATTGTTTTTCAATGTATGTATGTAGTCTTACGCTGTTTGACGACCATTTCGAGATACTTGAGCTTTAAAACAAAGTGAGGCTCAAATCGTTAAGCCTTTCTAGGGGGCGGTATCCTTAAAAAAAGGACCCCTAATTTTAATTTCAAAATTTAAAAATGGAACCAAGAATATTTAATTAAAAATTTCCTTTTATAATGTACGTGAAAATAAGCAAGTTCATATTTTCTAATAAATTCGCTTATAAAAGTCCATTATTTCATCAGTTTATAAACAGAATTACGGAAAGGGTTAAAGAGCCCGCTGCATTCTAGTCAATTTGTTGTGAGATTTCAAGACTGGTTGTTTTATCATTTTCAAATAAACTGATTTACATCTTTCTTTAATTCATGTACGAAAGTATCCGTCGACACAGAAAGCTCTGACTCACTTTTAATACGACTAGTAGTCATCAGTTGTCTAGATGCCAGTTTATGGATCCTTCTACCATCTCGTTTTCTGACAACGTGAGTTCTACCAGATCTATGTTTTGCTTTGAAAGAGTCACCCTCAGACAGTTCTTGATAGCAGTGTTGCCAGTGGGCTACTTTTTTTTAATTCAGATTTCTTGATTGGCACCACTTTTTTGAAACTGTAAAATTCACTTTGTTTTCTGCTTAATTAATATGTCATCAAATAAGGCACATTTTACCATTTCAAAAAAGTGGCGCCAATCAAGAATCTGATTTTTAAAAAAGTAGCCCATCTAGCAACACTGCTTGATGATAGACAAACTTCTTTGGACGTTTCAAAGTTGCTGAAATTTCTACAACAGTCTTCCCTTTCGATTTCAGCTTCCATGCTTTAATTACTTCATCTGACTGAAAATTTCTAGGTCGCGACATCTTCACTAACAGATACTATCGCGATGTGCACTTAAATACTTCATGCATGTGACTTCATAAGTTTGAAATTTGCGTTTTTCCGTGAACATTTGCCAAAATTCATGAAAGTGTCTAAACTTTTGCAATATGAACATTTCACTTTTTTCAGTTAAATTAAATAATATACTGCATTAAAACCCTTATTTCCGTCCTAAAACGTTATAAATATGTTTAAAAATGTGCACAGCCATTTGTATAACCCAACTGTTAGTATTTTTTATGTAAATGTTAAATAACACCAGTGTCTAAAATTTTGCGGAGTGAACGTACAATAATGTACAGGTTCACATATGTTTGAGGTAGCTGCAATCTTGTCTCATAGTTGTAAGCGATTATTTATGAAACAATTAAATATTTATGAAACGATTTAATTTATATATGTCACGATATCATGTGACGCATTTGTTTTGTATTTCATGATGGCCCATGCACAACGTTTTGTTATATTTCGTAAGTTCGACAACATGCTTTGTTTTTGGTCCTTTTGTTTAATGTTCATATGATGTTTTTCAAGTGATTTCTTTCACGCAACAAGATTTACATAAACAGAAAAAAATGTATTTATCCATTAAAAAAGATACATGTGTACTTGCGGTTAAAGTAATTTATGAGGATTAGATAGAGAAAATAGTTTGTTTACAGTTTAAAAAATAAGCAATGCATGAGTTAAGATATAATATAATAGAGCTAATAAACGTAATAATAACGATCCAATGTATCTATATACTGGCAATTTATACATACAATAATTTAATCAAATACTGATCTTTTAATCAAAATTGATACTCATTAGTTCATTACAAATTTTGACTGTAACATATTTAATAATCATTGGCACAATATTTTACACATGGGTAATAACGATGAGAAAATTAACTATAATGTAAACAGAAATTTTTTCCATGATCAGATTAAAAAATTGATTGAAGATATATTTAATATCTCTCGTTGAAAGTTTTATTATTTATGGGAGGAAATATGAAAGTTTTTAAATGCAAATGCATATGTTTATTTATATTTCTACTTTTCACGAAATATTTTTGAGGAAATGTACAAAATCTATGTGTAACCAACATTGAAAGACAAAATCACAATATTATATATATATATATATACAGGGTGATTCAGCTCGTCGGTGACAAACTTTAAGGATCGATAGAGCACACCTAGACGAACATTTTTGAATAGGGAATGTAGGGTCCCTGACGCGATGGTAAGGCGCTAGGCGCTTTCGAAAATTTGGGTGCCGAAATTCGAAACGTCATAAA
Source organism: Maratus speciosus (assembly GCA_963932465.1). Lineage (NCBI taxonomy): Eukaryota > Metazoa > Arthropoda > Arachnida > Araneae > Salticidae > Maratus > Maratus speciosus. The sequence continues at coordinate 292,955,048 of OZ010788.1, read as the reverse complement.
AACTAGGGAAATGGTTAGATTTTCTTGCTTGTTGCGTCGAAATGTTTCTGTTTGTTTAGACTTTCTTCAGTACCAATTTGATAAGCGTATCTCTTAAAACATGGATAGGGGGCGCTGCAGACTTTGGAGAGCTAGACAACAACTTTAAGCCCGTTATTTTGATAATTTAACACATGCTCGCCAAAGTTTATACTCTAACTTAAAGTTTGAACCCAAAAGTAGAGCCCTGCAAAAAGCGTAAGAGCCGGAATAAAATGTCAAAGTACAGGGTGGTCGAAACTCGAAGGCTCCTAAGAGATAAACAAACAGATTTCTTGACTTATGGCATGCATTTTCATGATTCTGTTTGCTGGGGCTCTCTGAAACTCAGTTGAACGGTACAAAAAGAAACATCGATAGGGGGCGCTTTGGGCAAAAAAACATAATTCGTTGACATTTCGGACGCTAACTGGAAACGGGGCGCTACGATCAGTTAGTAATAATGAAAACACATTTTCTACCTCTGCTCAACACTTCTGAATAAATTTAGACCAAAAACATCAATGATACTGGAAATTTATTTACAAAAAATAACACTACAGAAGATGCTCGAAATTTCGACCTTGGGCCATGATGCAGGCTTCGCACCTCCATCGCATTGAGGAGTGTGTGTTTCCAACAATGCCAGGAGTATCTCTGATCTGCCCTGCAGTTGCCACAATGCGCGCCACAAGTTCTTCAGCACTGCTGACAGGTGTATGGTATACCTCGGCCTTCAGGTAACCCCAAAGGAAGAAATCCAAGCAGGTGAGGTCTGGTGATCGGGCAGGCCAGTGAACTGGACCCCCACGCCCGATCCACCGCTGGCCATACCTTGCGTTTAGATGGAGACGCACGTCGTTCGTGTAATGGGCCGGAGCTCCATCGTGCTGGAACCACATCTGGCGACGCGAACCTTCGGGTACGTGCGCCTCATCCAGAAGCTGCGGCAGCACTTGATCCAGGAAAATCAGGTAATTTCCACCTGTCAGCCGTTCAGGTAACAAATAAGGGCCAATGAGGCAATCCCCCAGAATGCCGGCCCACACATTTACTGAGAAACGCTCCTGGGCTGCTCGGCTTCTGGTTTCATGTGGATTTTCATCACACCACACATGACTGTTGTGGGCGTTCCACATTCCCTCCCGGCTGAAGGTGGACTCGTCCGTAAACAAAATGCTGTTTACAAAACGGGGATCCCTGGATCTCATCGCCAAGTACCATCTTGAGAATTCCACTCGAGGGCCAAAATCCTGCTCTCTGAGCAACTGCACCCGCTGGATGTGGTAGGGGTGCAGATTCCGGGAACGTAAGATGCGCCACGCAGTTGCTTGCGAAATGCCAACATGTCTGGCGATATCTCTCGTGCTAAGACCTGGGTTGTCCTCAACCAGGTTAAGCACAGCCTCTTCGTTGTCGGGGGTGCTCACTGATCGCTCCCGTTCAGGCCTGCCTCCGTCGAAAGATCCCGTTGTGGACAACCTCTGGTGTACTCGAGCGAAGAAGGCATGGCAGGGGATTTGCCTGTTGGGGTAACGCTCGGCGTACAACCGCTGAGCGGCTCGTCGATTACAACCAGCAGCGCCATACGCCAAATGCATGTCAGCCAATTCAGAGTTTGTGTACCGTTCCATCCTACTACCGATCTGCAGACAAGTAACCCGAAGCTTAAGTAGGTACCGCACGTTCAAAAGACGTGTCTGCGCATACAACTACGTCATCTCGCGTTGTCGTCTACCCATTACGTATCTTTTGCATATCGATATGGTACGATATCTTTTGCATAAATCAGCAAAAAGCACCTTATGTAAATTTTATTGCGCGCATTGTGCATGATTGAAACCAGCTATGTTTGTTAAAAAAAAACAAACAAACTGCAGTTTTAATAGCTTCTTATGATAAGTAAATTACTCTCTTGTTTTGTTTCTAACTGATCGTAGCGCCCCGTTTCCAGTTAGCGTCCGAAATGTCAACGAATTATGTTTTTTGCCCAAAGCGCCCCCTATCGATGTTTCTTTTTGTACCGTTCAACTGAGTTTCAGAGAGCCCCAGCAAACAGAATCATGAAAATGCATGCCATAAGTCAAGAAATCTGTTTGTTTATCTCCTAGGAGCCTTCGAGTTTCGACCACCCTGTACTTTGACATTTTATTCCGGCTCTTACGCTTTTTGCAGGGCTCTACTTTTGGGTTCAAACTTTAAGTTAGAGTATAAACTTTGACGAGCATGTGTTAAATTATCAAAATAACGGGCTTAAAGTTGTTGTCTAGCTCTCCAAAGTCTGCAGCGCCCCCTATCCATGTTTTAAGAGATACGCTTATCAAATTGGTACTGAAGAAAGTCTAAACAAACAGAATCATTTCGACGCAACAAGCAAGAAAATCTAACCATTTCCCTAGTTTTTATGACGTTTCGAATTTCGACACCCAAATTTTCGAAAGCGCCTAGCGCCTTACCATCGCGTCAGGGACCCTACATTCCCTATTCAAAAATGTTCGTCTAGGTGTGCTCTATCGATCCTTAAAGTTTGTCACCGACGAGCTGAATCACCCTGTATATATATATATATATATATATATCGGGTGTCCCAAAAAGGACTGACTGATTATAAAATATAATAACTTCCAAACGGTGACAGATATTAAAAAAATTCTTGCAGGAGGGTTATGCATAAAGTCAAAAGTTTCATTACAGTGATTTTAGATTTTAGTTCGAATTACAAACAATAGATGGCGCTGTAAGCAATAGTCGCTAAATACAGGCTCGATTTTTGGTCCTTTTTGTTGTTCCATGCAGAAAAAGGAGATGGAAATGTATTATCCGGGCCACGAAGTACCAAAAATCGAGCTTGAATTTAGCCTCTATTGATCGCAGCGCCATCTATTGCAGCGGCATCCGCCAGGCTAAATTCAAGCTCGATTTTTGGTACTTCGTGGCCCGGATAATACATTTCCATCTCCTTTTTCTGCATGGAACAACAAAAAGGACCAAAAATCGAGCCTGTATTTAGCGACTATTGCTTACAGCGCCATCTATTGTTTGTAATTCGAACTAAAATCGAAAATCACTGTAAAAAAACTTTTGACTTTATGCATAACCCTCCTGCAAGAATTTATATATATATGTGTGTGTGTGTGTGTGTGTATGTTTATTTTTATTTCTATTTTTCCTGAGATATTTAGTCAAAATCACAAAATTATATACATATATACAAATATTAATAAACATATGCATTTGAATGGAAAAATAAATAAAAACTTTTATATTTCCTACCACAAATTATAAAATTTCAAGCAGAGATTTTAAATATATGTTCCATTTTTTTTATGTGATCAGCAAAAAGTATTCGATTTACATTATAGTTAATTTTCTCAAATATATTATCCATGATAAAAATATGATGTCACTAATTATTAAATATGTAAGAGGCAAAATTTGTAATGTCTAACTTATGAGTATAAAATTTGATTAAATTATCAGTATGCTCCGCCAAGAAAACACTTTAAAATTGATAAATATTTCTGTTAATCATATCACATATATTTTAGTGTGTTTAATAATTTGCATTAAACAAACAGGACTTGGTCTTAAATTATTTAGTTTACTTTTTGGACTAAGGCGTATCAGAATCACCAGTGGATTATGCATAATGAAGATACTGAAGCACTTTAAACGTAATTAAACTTAATAATTTAAGTCATTAGAAAATCAATATATCATACAATATCTTTAGCCTTGAGAACCGAAAATTTGAGGTGTGTCTCAGATATAAATTTCTTTTCTCTCACAACTCTTTCTACCGAACGGAAACTGAAACGGAAGAAAATAAAATAACCTATTCTTGAAAACAGAGTGATTGTTTTTGAAATGAAGACCCCTGACTCAAGCGCAAATTTTCTTGGACAGCGGCCAAACAACTCTATTCCATCATTAGCCGGAAGTCAAGAGAAAACTGTAAAATTTGCATTATTTTTCTAAGAATTTGAGACCCTAATAAATACATCGTCTGCCTTATTAAATTATTTTTTTTTAATTCGGTGAGTAAGGCATATCGGAATCACCAGTACATTATGCATAATGAAGGTACTAAAGCCAATCAAAAAATAATTAAACGTAACACTTAATTCCTTATAAAGTCAATATATCTTCCAATATCTTTAGCCTTGAGAACCGAAAATTTAAGGTGTGTCTCAGATATAAATTTCTCTTCTCCTAACAACTCTTTCTACCGAACTGAAACTGACTTGGGAGAAAGTAAAGAAGAAAATAAAATAACCTACTTTTGAAAACACAGTGATTGTTTTTGAAATGACGGCCCCTGACGCAAGCGCCAATTTTCTTGGACAGAAGCCAAACAACTCTATTCCAACATTAGCGGAATGAATTTGCAGTCAGGAGAAAACTGTGAAATTTGCATTCTTTTTCTAAGAATTTGACACCCTAATAAATATCTCGTCTGCCTTTTAGACGAATCGTGATTTTTTACAGTGAAGAAAAAAATGATCCTGCTCATTTTCACTGAAAATAAATGAATTGCGAGGGAATAAATATTATGTTTATTTTTGTCGTAGAATCGAGTATGTAATTGAGATTATCTAAGAAACTGAAACGTCGAAAAAAGGGAAAAGAAGAAATGTTTCATAAGATTGATTGGCAAGCAAATTTTTATTCGTTTGTAAGTAAACATTAAAAAATCTGAGATTGGTTAATATATTTTCTAAGTTGATAAAATGTTTTTTATGCTCTTCCTTCCAAATATATAAAAGAATTTCAATGTAACTGAACTATATAAATAATTAGATTCTTTTGCTATATGATTGTGTTTGACGGCTGAATAAGCACTGGTAAAAAATAAAAATAAATCAACGATTAGTTAAATAAATGATTAATTGGCTAGAAAGTTTGACAGAAATAAAACTTACTAACAATTTAATAATTTTCACTGCCAAATTATTTTACTGAGCGTTTCTTCCATTTGAGTTTTAAAGTAATTAAAAATAATCTGTATTTAATATGTAGAAAATTATATTCACTAGCATAATGCAAGTCTACTCTTAAGCATCAATGAAATACCAATTCCATAATTATTAAAGAGAATAAAACTGAATTGCATAAATAGTTATATAAATACGTTTATTGCATTATTTTGTATTTTCGGCTTCATAAGCAATTTAAATAGAACAATTGCCCAGTATATTATATATAATGAAGATACTGAAGCACATTAAACATAATTAAACTTAATAACTTAGGTCGTTAGGAAATGGATATATCATTTAATATCAGCTTTGAGAACCGATAATTTAAGGTGTGTCTCAGATATACATTTCTCTTCTCCTAACAACTATTTCTATCCGACGGAAACTGAAATGGAAGAAAATAAAGAAGAAAATAAAATAACCTACTCTTGAAAACAGAGTGATTGTTTTTGAAATGAAGACCCCTGACGCAAGCGCCAATTTTCTTGGACAGCAGCCAAACAACTCTATTCCAACATTAGCGAAATGAATTTGAAGTCAAGAGAAAACTGTGAAATTTGCATTCTTTTTCAACGAATTTGACACCCTAATAAATATCTCGTCTGCCTTTTAGACGGATCATGATTTTTTATGGAGAAGGAAAAAATGATCCTGCTCATTTTCACTGAAAATAAATGAATTGCGAGGGAATAAATATTATGTTTATTTTTCTCGTAGAATCGAGTGTAATTGAGATTCTCTAAGAAACTGAAACTCTGAAAAAAAGTTGTGATTGATAAGATTTATTGGAAAGCAAATTTTTATTCGTTTGTTAAGTAAACATTAAAAAATCTTAGTTTGGTTAATAAATGGTCTAAGTTGATAAAATGTTTTCTATGTTCTTCCTTCCGAATATAAAAACGAATTTCAATGCAACTGAATCATATAAATAATTCAATTCTTTTGCTATATGACTGAGTTTGACGGATGAATAAGAACGTGTAAAAAAATAAAAATAAATCAACTATTAGTTATATATATGATTATTCAGCTAAAATGTTTGACATAAGTGAAACTCACCGAAACTAAGCTAAAACGTGCTAAAGGTGATAAAAATATACTTAACATGGAATATAAGTACCTTTTTCTGATCTACATGATTCATCGCTTTGACGGAGACATTCTTAAGGTCAAATAATATAATGTATCTATAATGTATATAATATGTATACTGTAATGTATGACATTATAGAACTTAAGAATGTCGCCGTCAAAGCGACGAAACATGTAGACAAGAATAAAGGTACTTATATGCCTTTTTAAATGTATTTTTATCATGTTTTAGCTTAGTTTTGATGATTTTAAGCGATCTTCATATGTAATTTTATAACTGAAATTTACAAACAATTCAATAATTTTCACTGCCACATTGTTTTACTGGCCGTGTCTTACATTGGAGGTTTAAAATCATTAAAGCTAACCTGGATTTACTATATAGTAAATTGGGTTCCTTAGCATAATGAAAGTCTACACTTAAACATCAATGAAATACCAATTAATAAAATTAAATCGAATAAAACTGAGTTATATAAACAGCTCTATATACATTTATCATATTATTTTGTATTTACTGCTTCAGAAGCAATTTCAATGAAATAATGTATAAATTTAGGTTCTTGAGGTTTTCGTACATTTTGAATTTCATTTAAAATTTATTTTATAGTATGATTTATAATTTACGTCTACTAAAATAACGAACCACGTATGGGGAATCTCACACCTAGCATTAAGATTCGGTGCAAATTATAGCCTTATAGGCCAAAGTTAGAGAACCTATAAAATTTGTCTAAAAATCGTTTACATTTTTGTAGACATTTAATTTTCAAATAATGAATTTTTAGTTGTTAATTTCATATCAAAAGTGGGTTACGTCTTCAAGTATGGTGCCCAAATCGAAAGACACACATAATCAGAGTATGATATTCGTCCAGGGTTGCCGGGAAAAATTTTACTTTTCGAATAAATTTTGAAAAAAAAAAAAAAAAAAAAAAAAAAAAAAAACTAGATTTATAATGTTGTATGTTTACAAAATAAAATTCGCAAGTTTTAAGAGGAATTTAAAAACTTTTTTAAATATTTTATACTTATTTTTAGCTAATTTGTATTTTAAAGTACTTAAAAAAACTAATATGTTCATCGTCCAATAAGCGGTCTCTAAAATTTCATTTTCAGAAATTTATGCAGCTGTAAAATCTGTAAATGCGAATTTTACAGACATATTTTATCGGTTCTCTAACTTTAACTTACAGGGTTATAAAATGCGCAAGATCTCAATGTTAGTTTCGAATTTCACAAAAAGTGGCTTTCTTGTAAGTTACATAATGATATAACTCGTCATCTATAGTTATTTCATTGAGTAAGGTTTATATACTCAAATGCATTTCGGATTCTGAAAGAAGTCAATATATTGATCAAATGGATATGTAAATCCATCAGAACCTTTCTTACTTCGCCTATTTTTTATTCCAGTTTCTTTTTTCAATAGTGAGCTGGCTAGAGATCCATAATATGAAAACGAAATTCTTATTTTTCAATATGATTTTTCCAGAAAGACGTCAATATTTATTGACAAAGTGAACATATAAATCCACTAGACCCTTTCTCTTCATATCTGTTTTTTTTTTTTTTCAAAATATTTATTCCGTAGACATCTGCGAAAAGATCTATGAACACGAAGACCAATTTTGGTATTAACAGTTTTAGAACGGAATAGCTTCAGATATTAATAATAAAAATAGGATAAACAAATATTTATCACAGATCTGCTTTTCACACAAACTTTAAAAAAGTGTTATTTATTTTATAATAAAGAATTATAAGATACATTTATTCATTTTCAATCATTTCATGTGTTATTTAAAATTAAGAAAGACAAAGTACTCGTCCTCAGAGAATTTGAATGTAAGTTAAATAAACAAAGTTTTCGAAAAGGAGATTTGTCTTAATTAAGAAATTCTGCGTTTAAATGTGGCAATCATTACTTACTGGTTTTCAAATCTCGCCAGGCCTAAGAATCGTGTAGAGTTATCATTCAATATAGTTTTACTTTCTTCTATCTTTACAAGAAGAAAGTATTGGATTAGTGAAAATTTTCGTAATCCGGTTTTTCATGGATTTACACGTTTTAGGGATCAGATGATATCCCGAAAAAAAAGTTCTTGCAAAATGTCTGTTTGTGAGTCTGTGACTCTACCTGTCTGTCTGTATGTGACACAAATTTTGTTGGCGCACTATCTCAAGAATTAATGCTCGGAATTTAATAAGAAATTATATTCAGTTAATTCTGATAAAAATTGGTAATGATTAGTCTTTGGTGTAAATTTGGTCAAAATAAGTGAAGGTGCTATGCTATATTTTTGACGATTAAAGCTATAGAACTATCTCAAAAACTAATGCACGGATTTTCATAAAACTTTCGATTCAGTTAGTCATTGATATGAATTGGGGCTGATTACGTTTTGGTGTAAATCGCCCAACAGATGACGCTACTATGCTGCATTTTGCACGCTTTTCGCAATAGCTATATCTCAAGAATTATTATACGAATTTTTATCTAATTTTAGATTCAGTTAAACGTTGGCACAAGTTGTTACGGATTAGGATTTGGCCAATTAATCGCCCAATAGTTGTTGTTGCTATACTGGATTTTTCGCGATTTTCTCAATATCTCTATCTCAAAAGCCAATGCAAGGATTTTCACCAAACTTCAGATTCAGTTAGAGGATGACATAAGTTGTTGTTGATTAGGTTTTGGTATAAGTCACCCAAAACGTGGAGCAACTCTGCTGCGTTTTGCAGGATTTTCCCAATTAATTTTGCCACTGTGGTAGCGAATTTTGAACTATTAACATGTATGAGATAGAAGAAAGTTTTGAGACTGACACATCCGATTAGTTTAAATTTAAATGCGTTAATGGCTTGAGAAAATGAATATGTAAATCCACCTGAACGTTTCTTACTTTACCTGTTTTCACAGTTATGTTTGTTTAATAGAGAATGAGGGGATGTCCATAATATTAAAAAGAAATACTTATCTTTGAATATGCTTTTTTTGATAAAGAAATCAATACATTGACAAAGTGAACATGTATATCCATTACACATTTTCTTCTTGTTCTTCTTTTTTCAAATATATTTACATGATAAACAGCCGAGTAACGATCCATGAACAAAAAAACAAAAATTTTTATTGTCCATTTCAGAACAAAGTATCTCTAACTATTAGAAGCAATAATATTAATGAATATACCAAAACGTTCCGCAGAACTTCTTCTCAACTGATATTTTCGAAAATTTTCATTTTTTTTAATAAGAAGAAACTGCAATATCTAACGGGTAGTTTTATTTTATTCACGTTTTTTTCTTGTTATGTATTATGAACGATTATCATTGAATATTTATAATCATTATACATGGTTTTAATTTTATAAGTTTTTTAATTGAAATTAGTCAAAAATTGTCTTAACGGAAATGTAAATACTTTGTAGCCTTTCTTGCTTCGTGTGTTTTTAACATTTATATTTATTTAATAGCCAATTGACGGAGCATTGATAATATGAAAACGAAATTTCTTATCTTTCAGTTTCTTTTGCAGATAGAAACGACATTTTAAACAAATGAACATTTAGGGGAGAGTAGTCGAATTTGGACCACTTCACTTATTTCCAGGTGTAACTCACTTGATTTCTGGAATATCTGCAAAATATCGCAACACGTTGTCAATCTATTCATCTACTAACTAAATAAATATTTAGAACAATTTCTTTTTAAAAATCTTAAGTTTTATTTTAATTTTTAAAAAATGTCAAAAATGGTCCAAATTTAGTGAGCTGGGCCAGTTGGACCCCCAGGTTACTAAATTGGACCAAACAATATTAGTCTGTTTTAATGAGTAGGGAATATAACTAATTTTATTAACAACAAAGTTTACGATTAATGAAACAATCAAACAAAACAACAGCAATGAAATATAAAAAGATGTCAAAAGTCGGGAAGTTAGAGTAATTGTTTTAAAACAAAAGGTATTCAAAATATAAATGAAAGTTAAGGTATAAGTAATTAAGAATAGAAATACATGTGAATTTCTTTTATTCACTTTTTATTTCAGCTCGCACAACATGGATCCATATTTGGCAATATTAATACTGGAACATTTCTGTTATTTTATTTTTATTACAAATTAGGCAAAACCAATCTACATTATCTTGATTTTTCTTTTTATTTTCTGAATCATTAGGCATTTTTTACGACAGAAATTTTCTTTATCTTATGTCTGTAGTTTTTCCCTTCCATTATTTTCTTTTCAATTTAATTACGTCTAATTTTTCAAACTTTATGTTCCAGTTGCTTTTGTGTTTTGAGAGCTTCCTTTTTGTTGTTTTTGTTTTTTCATTTCAAGGTTTACTTTATATAGCGAAGACATTAACACAGCTCTGTTTTGGCTCCCTCTGTACTTTAACTTAACTGATTTTGGTAAAGGAGGTAACATTTCTAATGATTATTTGGCTTTTGGGAGGGTTTTTTAGCTGCAGTCTTTTTGCGGGTCAATTTCTTCACAACTCACTCTTTCCTTTTCGTTTCTTACAACATTGACAACATTTGCTGTCGCTGATGATTTTCTTCCAGGCTGCTTTCTGTGTCGTTTTCATTTTTTTTTACTCTCTTACTTTTAGTACGTTTCGTGATTACGGACTTTGACTCCGAAATATTAGTAGCAGAAGAATCAGCAGATCTATCTGCAGGCTTCATCTCCTCCTCAGGAATAATTGCAGAAGCAGCTGGAAAAAGATGTCTTTTAAAAACATTTTTTTAGGGGTTCAAATGTTGCTTCCTTTAAAAGCTTAGACAATCCAGATATAAAAAAAAAAGTAAAATATTCAAAAACTTGCATGGAGATAGTATTCCATTATAAAATATTAACAAATAAAAAGACATGGGGAAACGAATTACGCGAAAAAATATTCAGAAACCACCGACAGTTGTGGCTTTATCTGGTCATACGCTGAAAGATCAATTTTTATAAACTTTATGTGAACGTACCAAATGTTCACGTGACAAGGGCCTTATCTACGCACGGAATGCTGCTCAATATGGCTTCTTTCATGCAGATGTAAAATCTGCAGTTTATGGACAGCTTGTTTAAATGCAGATCTTAACTAGTCGACTAAGATGTTCCTCACAAGTAGAGAGATACCTTTTTTCAGGTATGCCAAAGTTAATAGAAGTCCTCGATGAACAAGATTTTTTAAGGGTCTCCACAGCAAAAAATAACATGGATTAAGATCCGAAGAACAGAATGGCCAGGTTGTCAAAAACGCATTACTTGTTGCTTTGTCATTATTGAAATGTTGCAGAAGAAAAAACATTTTCCCCAGTTTTTATCCTTTTTTATATCCAGAACATGACTGCAAGCCATGGGTTTATGGAAAGATTTGTGCTTACAAAGTGACATTGCAGTACAGTGTGATTTTAAGCTTATTTGCTTTTTTCCATTAGGGCAATAGAAATTAAAACGGAAAAAGTTTATTTCCTATGTGTTTGGTTTATTATTATTATTTTTGTCTTTTTTCCTATTTTCTGTTGTACAGCGTCCGCTATGGGTGTTACTGGAACTAATGTTTTCTGCGATTACTTTGGAACAGCGGATAAAGGTTGTGTATTCCAATAGTGAACTAGTCATAAAAAGTACAGACAGTATACGCTATAGGCAGAAAGTGTATGCTAGACAGTATACTCTAAAGCTTAATTTGAGAAACAGATGTTATACGGCGTATAATACCGTATATATTCCACTACATCCTTAATTTCGATTGCTAAACATGATTTAACTTTTTTTTCTTGGTGAGAAATTCGTCTTTTTGAAAATAAAACTCCATAAAATGAAAACGCACAGTATTGCTCCAACTATTCTTGCTGTTTAAAATATTTTATGAGTCTATCTTTGCAGGTTAGGCAGAATTTGTTCCATATAACGCGTTATAATACGTTAAAACCTTAAATGAAATTATGCATATTAACAAAATATAACTTCCCTTATTATAGATAAAAGTTTGTAAACAGCTACAGGTACCGCCACAATCATAGTCACTATCTATGCAACTATGGATTAAAATTGCAGGTATCGATTAAAGCTGAATTAATGAATAAATCAATGAATAATTTTGTCTAAAGTTGTGCAAATAACTAATCAAAGTTTCATTGTCAAGGGAGTTTGATACTAAATTAAATGAAGGTCCCGGTTTCTCTTACGATGCTTCTGTATGAGAGTGGTGATATACACTAAATAAAATTAGGTTAGCGTAGACGATTTTTGACAGAAAAACATTGCAAGATATCTTGCCAAGTCTCGGATTATTGCCGAAATAATAATTGTTGACTTCTCGCATTAGTGTAATCGAACTGGTTCAGGCCTGTTCTGGAATGTTGGTTGTCAAAGTTGGAAGAAAATCTCTCGTCTTAGCATGCACCATATGCATATAACCACATACTCTTATACAGTGAGCCTTATACCAGTTTGTGCAGCATTTTGGACAAAAGATGACAACAATGTTCCAAACAAAAAAAACCCCTTAATTTTAAGCTTAAAAGCGTATTATATAGACGTTTTAGAAGTAACGAAAACGTTAAAAAAAGCTGTCAGTATATGAATCTGTATATTTATATGGATATGAATACATAAAAATGAGTACTTGTAATAAGAACGACGTTAATTTAAAACTCGTTGGTTAATGAAGTAAATCTTTAACAGTTATAAAATGTAACATATTCGTAGTAACAGAAATATTTAAACGATTTTATGCTTTAAATAAAGTTTCTTTTCTAACTTAAAATAAAATATATATGTAGAACAATGTCAAGAATAAAGTGTTAAAAATACAAAGCCATGTCTAACAAATCTTGAATATCTTTAAAGATCATACTGCAAGGTACTGCAACTTTAAAACACGTAAATGCAAATCTGGCGCATAAATATCTTATGCAAGTATTCCGTTTAAAGCTCTATGTTTGGATCTTGTCCAAGAATGATGGAAGGTATCGAAATGTCTTGATTTTAAGCAGTTTTATATTCAGCTCATAATTCAGTTTCATTCCTTCATTTTGCTTGAAATGTATGTGAAGCCAACATTTGACTATTGCATTTAAAAGTGAAATGTTTCGCATAAGAAAAAATACTGTGTTTTACAAAATTCAGTACGTCATAAAGAAAGAACTACTACTTTGTTTGAAAAGTACAACAGGAAATTTGATGTTACATGTTAAATGCCCGGCTTAAACTTCTGCCACCAATAAAATTTCTAGGCTATGGATAACAAACCTGCGTCCTTGTCCAATGATAATGATATACAATAGCAGGAGTCGATGAAAATTGACACTGTTTTATTTTAAAAGAAGGTGGTGGCATTTCATATTCTTTTATCAAAATTTTCCTTTAAGTTATTATGTCTGATGTATACAAAATTTATAAATTTGACACTATTTTTAAAGCAATAACTCATAATTAATATATATATACAAGGTTGCCATAATTAAATTGACGGCACTCTGAGTGTTCTGTAGCGCAATCTAATTGTGAGAATGGCGCCAAATTTTGTTGGAAGATTAAACAAAACGGGGGACGAAGGATTCTGGGAAAAAATAGTTCCAAAAATCACTGCCACATATTCTGGCTGCTGTATATTCTGGCGCTGTGTATTCGAAAAAGAGAGTTTCAGAAAGGAAGAATCAATACTGAAATAAAATTATCGTTTATTTCGCACACCCAACTCAGGATCGATGTGCGCCGCCGTTTTTTGTGGACCTGTTTTCTCAAACTTCTCAACCATTGCTTTTAAACCATTAACTGACAAAGGATCGTTACCTTTACGCATTTTTTTTTGTGGTTTCTAAAAGCACGAAGAGCGGCTGGCGCATTGCACTGGTTGAGGTAAAAGAATTTGACTAGTTGAGCTCGCTCGATTAAAGAAGGATACATTATGAAAGATAACTTTCAATGAAATTGCTTCTAACAGTAGCACATTACCTTTTAAAGCCGAACAAGCTGGCACTGGGCCAAAAGATGTAACGTGAAATTTGAATAAAGAACTTCTTCTTCTGCTGTTGCTTTCTTTGGGGTTCTGTAAGTGAAATTGTAAATAAAGACTTTAGCAGTGTTTTTGTAAATTTTTAGCTTTTTATAAACTGTTACCATTTTCAGCTTGGATTAAATTGCTAAATTCGTTAAATAAACGGTAATTTTATTTCAGTACTGATTCTTCATTTTTTGAAACTCTCTTTTTCGAATACATAGCGCCACATATTCCCCCTGTCGGTGATTTTTGGAACCATTTTTTTTTCTCACGGAATCCTTCGTCCCCCGTCTTGTTTAATCTTCTTACAAAATTTGGCGCCATTCTCGCAATCAGATCGCGCTGCAGAACACGCTGAGTACCGTCAGATTAATTATGGCCACCTTGTATATATCGAATATAATAATTATCCATACGGTTCTGAATGTTAAATGAATAACAGAATATAAATATATATTTTTCTATAAGATCTTATAAAACATAATGAAATCAAATTCAATCACGATAATTATTAAGATGGAGATTGGGGCGTTATAATAGAAACTTAAAAATATCAACGTTAAAAGCACAAATAATTTTATATTTTAAGCATACCGGTTTCGGTAGCATATATCGTACCGTCCTCAGTGCTCAGAGCATTGAGGTACGTTCTTTTCTAGAAAAACCAGTATGCTTCAAATTTAAAATTATTGATACTTTTAACGTTGATATTTTTACATTGCTATTCAATCACAATACTTTATTTTTAAATGTAATACAATGTCTATCTAACTATATTCTCGAATTTGTAAATTCATAATAAGTGTAGCTCTTTTAACTACGGAAAGCAGATTAAATTTTTAAATATTTTTCAGTATTTAATGATAACTAGTATCACAACAGGAACAATAAATATATTTTCCTACATTGCAGATTGCAGAAACATTCAAAACGATAAAAAATGTTTAAAAGAAAAAGAAAGGTTTAAAATAAAGAAAAAGTGTATTTATTATTATTACTATTATTATTTATTTTTTGAAACTTTGAAAATTTCATACAGTTTGTCCGATAGAAAAATTCCTAAAATAGCAATGACACGAGCGGTAAATGTTTTGGTGCGCAAACCAGCGATATCCAAAAAGGCAACACTGTATTCAAACACAATTATATTATAACATTGTTTTACCACCATAAGTTTCGAAAAGGTTAATGGATTTTCATGATTCCTTTCTTTTTTTTTTAATTTTTCTTCAAACCATGTATCTAAAACACAAACAAATAAAAAAAATTAAGTTACAAACAAAAATTATAAATCTTTATGATTTTTGAAATTTTATTATAATTTATAAATTTTATTCCTTATTACATATAATTGTGATGAAATATAACAAAAAGCATAAAAATTTAACAACAGCTCAAAAATATGGAGCCTGGACATATAAAATTATGAAAAATTTTTTGCAAGATAAAATTTATCTTACAATATTTTATTATTATTATTATTTCTTCTATCTTTATAAAATTTAGTTTATTTATATTAAACATAAATAAGTAAATTTAAAAAGAAATTACGTGCTAAATAATTTGAGGCTTCCTAATACCCTATCAATCTTCTGTCGTTTTTCCACATGTAACGCATTTCTGGTCAGTTATGCAACTCTTTGGCAACAATGCGTATACAGCATCTATAGAATGCACTGCAAATACGTGAAACACTTTTGCAACACTAAATGAACATAATAATAAACACTTCTAACCAAAAGTGTTTATATTGTGTTGCGAATGTGTTGCGATTGTGTTGTACTAAGAAATAAAGTGTGCTGTAAAGTGTTGTTGAAAACTACATGGGCAGAAAATGTGTTCAGATAGTGTTTCAATCAAAATTTAACAACATATTCAGATTCTAAACGCATTTTAGAACATTTTGAAAACACCTGAACCTTTGATGTCACAACAGTTTCGAAACACTTTTTAAACACTATCTCATCGCATGAAAGTAAAATATTGCAGAAGAGAGTTTTGCATCGGATCGGGTTACCGCTTTTACCCGAACCCGACCGACCCACGGTTTGAGTCGGGTCGGGTTGGCGCTATATTTTCCCGCTATGGGTCCGGGTTGATTTTAACTTTTTTGTGTTGGGTCGGGTTAACAAAAAAGTTGAAGTCAACCCGACCGAGCCGCAGTTTGGGTCGGGTTGGGTTGGGTTGGCGTTATATTTTCCCGTTGCGGGTCTGGTTGGCCTTCATTGTTTCGTGTTCGGGTTCGTTTCGGACCCGCGGTTTGGGTCGGGCTGAGTTTTACACCGGCCCGGCCCGTTAAAAAATTGTCTTTAATCTGCCGACACGGGTATGGGCCTCGAGCCAATCCCGGCCCATACAGACTCTACCCATAATAGCATTTTCGATTTCAGCAGCCCGAGAAAGAAAAGTTCTAAGGACTGAAGTAGAGGTCTGCACGGGCCAAAATTTCAAGGCCCGAGCACGGCCCGACTCATAGAAAAATTTTTTGGCCCGACCATGCCCGTAGAAAAAAAATATTGCCCCGGCCCGGCCCGGTAGAAAAGTTGAAAGTTCGCCCCGTGCCCGGCCTGGCCCGTAGAAAAAAATTATTGGCCCTGCCCGGCCCGGTATACCAGCTAAAAGTTTGGCCCGAGCCCGGCCCGGAAAAAAGTTAAAATCTCTGCCCGAGTGAATTGCTACAAAACATTGATTTCTTATGTCGATTTGCTTAAAAATTTCACTCTTAAGATAAATATTTTTGGTCAGAACTTCTCGTAACTTTTTTTTCATGTTTTTAAACTTATAAGTGCCGCAGGCTCCGATATTTATTTTTTTAATGAATTGCTATTTCTTGTATGTAAATGTTTCAGTTATCATTAATATTGTTAATCCATATTCCATGCATTGAATTGTTAAAAATCTGTAAAATGCTATACACTAAAATCTTCTAAGACTCAATTACATAGAAAAGAAAAGAAAAAAAAATGCGTTATAGAAAAGTTCCCTTCTTAGCAAATGTAAATGTATTATATATTCTTTTCTTACGTATTAGTATATTAATTTTGCATGGATCAACACGTTTTTCAGTTAAAAACAGAATTCCGTCATAGGCAGGTTCATTTTCACACGTTTTACTATATTTTAAGTTAGCTATATTTTAATTAGTGTAGAAATTTACTATTCTTTAAAACGAATAAATATTAATGTTTAATTGTAGAATTATGGCGATTCAAAAATATAAGCATATTTTGCAAAAATCTTTGGGCCAGTCTCATTTTACTGACCTTTGAACGGACAGGTCACGCCCAGACAAGGATTTTCATACGGGCTGGCTCAAAACTAGGACTGAAAGTTTTGGGCCGTGAAGACAAGAAATGAAACCAGTCCCGGCTCTGTACAGAAAAAATAAGTTAGGCCCGGCCCGATTCGTCCAGAAAAAAGTAAGGGCCGAACCCGGTCCGGCCCGTAAAGAACAGTCACTAGGCCCGGCCCGGCCCGAGTCTTCAGGAAAAAGTATGGCCCGGCCTCGGGCCGGCCCGTGCAGATAGATCTCTAGGCTGAGGTATCAGGCTGACACATGCGCAGTTAAAAGATACTACCTCAGAGGAAAATCAAATCCTCTTTCAAATCCGCACGCACCTGCGCACAAGGAAGTGATCACGTGATCCTGATGTATGTAAACAAGACGAAGGGAAGAAGACGCTCTCAATGAACGCTTTTCGATCGACATTTTTGCCAGTTTGGGATTTTGGAAATTCCGATGGAAGAAACACCTTTGAATAACATTAAAGGTATGTTATTTTATGTTCTACAATGTTTTATACTTAAAGTATAATTATAATATGTGTATGTTCTTATAAGTATAGATCCTTTAATTCAATGTCGTCACGTATATGTGTTATATACATACATATATGTACGTGTATTGTATATGTAGGGAAGACCGGGGTACAGTGGACCACTTTTGCAGTTAACATTTTTTTTCTCTTTAACGGAGAGACCAATCTACCTGAAAATATTTTTGAATGTTCTTTAAACCTTTCTACATGCCTCATAATTTTCAAAGAACATAGTTCCAAATACATTTTTCAAAAAAAAAAAAAAAAAAAAATTATATACACCCGTAAAGTGGGCCAGTGTGCCCAGGAAGCACAGTACACTGGTCCACCCACTGGGGCACAGTGGTCCACTATTAGCTATTGTCTAAAATACAATATAAATCTATTTATAATTAAGCTAATTCTTTTTTATTTCCCCTTTACCTCCAAAATAGTATAATAATACAAATTTGCAAGTAGCATTATGAAACATAAAACTAAAGAATTATCAAAAAATTATTATATTTTGAAAATAGCAATATAAGATACAGAAGTGATTGCAAATAAATTATTAATTAAAAAATCAGCAAACATTAAGACAAATATGATGCTGAAAAATTTATTAGAAGCCCAAAATAGTTCATTATCAGCTAACCATGTGCTCTGAAGCTATAAATAACCAATCCAGTGAGGCCATCTATTACTTATTAGGCTACAGTTATATTTTTCAAAGGCGGTAAATACAAAAAAAAAAAAAATAAAATATTTCATACTATGTTAACTCTACAATGCATGATTTTAATTTCTTTCCTCTCCCCCCCCCCCCCCAAAAAAAAAAAAAAAAAACTGCTATAGTGAACAAGAAAATTTATTTTAAAAGTCACACATGAACTGTTATCCATAATTTAGGAGAAATTTAAAGTGTCAGATGGCTACATTATAATCCGAACAACACATAACATGAAATTTAAAGTGTGCCAAATGGCTGTTACTCTATGCATCGTAGGGTTAAATAAATTGTCATTTTTCTTTGTTTACTTTATTTTTATAGTTAAATAACTATTTTAAAACAATATTTCTTTATAGAGAATAAGCAATTATTAAATATTTTGAAAATTCTTCATTACAGGAGCAGTATTCATTCCGGACCACTGTACCCCAGCAGTGGATGGTCCACTGTGCCCCATGTTAAGTTCAATACATACTTATAAAAATAGCCATATGGCGATAATGGCCAATAGCATTATGGCGATTTGGTATACCGGTTTATTATGTTAAGGAACTTCCCTGATTAGTTTTGGGGGTTCATTGGTTAAGTATAAAGGGGGGAAAAACAGGGTTAGTCCACCCGCCTTAATTCAGATAAATGTGTTTTTCATGCAGAATGATTCGATTTGGTATACCAGTTTATTATGTTAAGGAACTTCCCTGATTAGTTTTGGGGTTCATTGGTTAAGGGTAAAGGGGGAAAAGGGAGGTTAGCCCGTCCCTCTTAATTTAGATAAATGGGTTTTTCATGCAAAATGATTCGATTTGCCCCGAAGTTGGTATACCGGTTTATTATGTTAAGGAGCTTCCCTGATTCGTTTTGTCGATTCATTGGTTAAGGATAAAGGGTTAGTCCACCACCTTAATTTAGATAGTTTTTTTTTTTTTTTTTTTTTTGCAAGATTATTCGATTTGCTCCAAATTTGGTATACCGGTTTATTATGATAAGGAGCTTTCCTGATTAGATTTGGAGGTTCACTGGTTAAGTATAAAGGGGGAAACGGGGGCTAATTCCCCTTCACTTATTTTTTTGAGTGGCATTATTCTTTAAAATAAGAGTATAATATACAATTAGTGTGAATAGTCTGTGAGCTCAATGCCATCAGTTTAGCTGGGCACTTTTCTTTTTTATTATTTTTAAAGGCGACTTTAAAAAGTCAGAGAACACTTTTCAAGACATAATGAGTCACTTTTTGCTATGTTTAAGCAAAATTTTCTTACAAAAGACCAGGGTTCGTTGATATATATCCGATATTTATTTTGAAAATATCAAGATTTTTGATATTTTCGATATTTTCATATTACTTTGATATTTATTTTCAAAATATCAAGATGTGTGCTATTTTCAATATTTTTCTATATTTGATATTTATTTTCAAAATATCACTGTGCAAGATATTTTTGATATTTTCAGTCAAAACAAATGCAAATGAAATTTCTAACTGTTGTTGACTGTGTTGTTCAGTAAATAATGAATTTTTGTCTCTGATAGTGACTTTTTTAGCTGAAGAAGAAAAAAATATCTTTTCCAAGCTTTATGTTTGAATTTTTTACTTTTAACTGTGGATTATGAGGAACATAATTAAGTCAGAACAGAAACTGAATAATAAACTGTCTAATTTAAATACTCATATATATATATATATATATATATATATATATATATATATATATATATATATATAGTATACAGCTTCATTAGAAAAGAGTATGTTCTGGTATTTAGTTTTGTTTAAACTGTACAGCATGTTAGGGAATAAAAAAATGTTAAAAATTTTCAGTTAAAACAATATTATGTATTTAAAATTTTGTTTTAGGAATTTGATTTCTTGATAGTTAATACTGAATCCCACAGCTTTTTTTTTTTTTTTTTTTTTTTTTTTTTTTTTTTTTTTTTTTTTAAATAATGTAAGTGCATAAATCAAATTGTTTCTGTTTTCAAATAGTTGATCTTCAATTTTGTTCTACATTTCTGATTTCTTGATAGTTGATACTGAATCCTATAGCTTTTTTTTTTAATGTAAGTGCATAAATCAAATTGTTTCAGTTTTCAGTTAGTTCATCTTCAATTTTGTTAAGTAAAAAAAAAAAAAAGTGTGTTTAGTATATTGTTTTAAGTTTTCATGTTAAGTGCAATATGTTTTAGTTTCTAATGTAATATTATGCTTGAAAATATTTATTATCAGCAAAGTTGACTATTTTGAAAATATCGGATATATATCAAAATATCACATATTTTTGATATTTTCGAAAATATCATGATATTTACGAACTCTGCAAAAGACAGTTAGGGCAAAATTTTTTGATTGAGCAGCAAGAAAGGTTTCATTTTTTTTACTAAAAGGTAAGAAGTTTTAAAAATACCTTAAAGCTATCAAAGCATTTTTTATACTTAAATTGTAGATCTTGACTTCTGAATAAAATGAATTATGTACAATTCATAATATGATTAAATAATAGAAAGCTCACGGGGTACCCTTAAAACAAACCTCTTTATAATGTAAACCTGCCAAAAACAAAATGATTTACATATTAAATTCATTAATTAAAATTCATAAAATACAAGTTTAAATGTAAATACATAACTTAGCCCTTCACTGCACGACGTGCCACATTTGGCACATACCTAAAAACATAATTCTTATTATGTGCCATGAATTTGACCAATATGATCTCCTATCCCTGTTCAAGAACAGTCCAAAGAATGGAATAATACTTATTTTGCCCATGTCAGATTACTGCATTTGACAAAAAAATAGAACTTGTTCTTCGGAAGCAAAAAAAATTTCGATCAAGCTGTTAAGGTAAATTTTACTTTTATTATTTTTAGTGTGAATACTTAAAAATATTAATATCAAAAAAAGTTGCAGAGTGTTAAGCAGATAAAATTAATTAATTTAAGATCATTTAGTTGTAAAATACAGCAATACAATATTTTAAAATCCTAATTGTGTAGGTACATAGGGTACACGCCATAAAATATCAAATTTTAGCTGAAAATTTGATATTTAATTTTTTTTTTTTACTATTTTTCCCATTATTAGACCGATATACAGATTTCAGATAATTTTTTTCATAAAAATTGAAAAAAATCATGCAGTGAAGGGTTAAAGGTGCGTCAAGTACTACAAAAATCCTTTAAAAACACATTAAAGTCATTTTAAAAAACCAAAACATTTTCAACCGAAACTTACTCTGTCTTCATAGTGAAAAACTTATAGCTGCTGTCTATCATAAGAGAATCTCTAGAAATAATCTCTAATAAAGAAATAATCTGTAACGATATGTTATCATATGATATCTACACAGTCTGGAAAGAATTAATACATGATTGATAAACCTGTACTTTTTTGGAAAAAACAAATTTCTATTCCACCTTATATTCCATACCACCCTTGAAGTAAAATGGTTTGTTCCGGGCAAAGATAGAGGACACAGAGAGACAACAGCTATTAGTTTTTCACTGATGAAGGCCGAGTAAGTTTCGGCTGGAAATGTCTTGATTTTTTAAAATGACTTTAATGTGTTTTTAAAGGATTTTATTGTATTTGACGCACCTTTAAGCAATGTATTTACATTTATTTGTATCTTATGAATTTTAATTATTAATCAAGGTGAATTTTGCACTGAAATTTTGACTTTTTATTGAACATAACTGCTAGTTAGAAATAAGTGAATTTTAAATAGAAATACTGTTTATTAAAAAAATTATAATGAAACTCTGCCTATAATTTTAAATGAATAAAATGAAAAAATAAATGAAAGCTTTATGACAGCTTTCTACTTGCACATTTGTTTTGTTTCATTTTAGCTGTGCTGGAATATGCAGGGGTTTTAACAACACAGAAAGAGGGACATTGTGCTCTAGAATCCATGTCTATACCCCGACTCTCTTCAGCCAGATGTCAAAAAAAGGTTTTTTTTTTCTTTTATTCATTGTTTCTTTTCTTTTGTTTAATTTACTATATTTTTGTGAAAAATAAAATTTTATATTTAAAAATTTTTAAAACTAAGGTTTTTTTTAATAACAATTTTTTTTTTTTACTTTTTCTGCTGAAATTTTCTATCTGGTAAACTTGTTTTGTTTGCAAATTTTACATTTTGAGATACAAATTATGAATAGTTTGTCTTTATGGAATTAAATTTTGTAAAGGCGCCTATTTTATTTAGAGTAATTTTGTAAAGAGGCCTATTTTATTTTTAAATATTTTGTGAAATGGCCTGTTTTATTAAAAGGAATTTTGTTAAAAGGCTTTAAATAATCTCCATTTAATACTTGAATCCTGTAAAGATACATTATATATTATGGTACTTGTTAGTTATCCCGTTGACCAAATTACTGTCGCCTATTAGCTATTTTGCATAAAACATTTTTCCAGGGAAAAGTTATATATTTTTTAATTTCGTAATATATATAGAAGATAGATGCCATGTGAAATAGTTTCACTAAATGCTGATTGATTTTTTTTTCAATATTGTCTGGGAAATTGTATATTGTTCTGTTACATGCACAAAAGAACTCTTTTATAAAGCTGGGTTTTTTCGTATGATTGTGTCAATGTAACTTCATTTTTTCCCGATTGTCTTTTAACGATTTGTACAGCAATGTTTAGAACTTTGTTACTGTAATCGCCGTATTATTGCATTTTTTATATATAATATACCTGTTAGCCCTTCATGGTCATGATTAACCTGGACAAAGCCAGGTGCTTCTGCTAGTATTGTATAAATGTTTTGTATTCAGTTTTATTTTTTAGAAAGGTACCATGGATTTTATTGGTTTTAAATTTCTTTTTTACAGTTATTGGTTTTATATAGTGAAGCATTTTGATTGTAAATCTCAATGTTTTTAAATGATACATTTTAAAATTTAACTGATTTTAAAGACATTTTCTTAAACTGGAATGTCATAAAATAACATTCTTTAATATTTCATGCATTTGAATAATATTGGTACGAAGCTACTTGTCGTTGGTGTTTAAAACATTTTAAAACACTATACCAGTTGCTTTTCTTTGTTTTAACACAGCTTGGCCATTTACTTTTTATGTTAAATTAAAAAAATATATATATTTATTTATATTTTGCAATAAATATTTATTGATCTATTATTTATTTACTAATTTTTAACTTTTTCTTAATTAATTAATATGTAATAATCCTGTTTTTTTTCCTATAAAAAATGAGTTATATTAAGAATCATTTTATAAAAACCTACTGTAAAATCCTAGTTGTACCCTGCCCTTTTTTTTAAAAAGCAAAAACAGTAAAATTTTGGAGCGGGGGGAGGGGTGACTTATAATCGAGATCTTTTAAAAAGTTCATTTAAAAACCTATTTTTATTATTAATTTAGAAGTAGAAAAGTAAATACAAGCTACAAGGGGTGAGGATCTTCTGTATTTCGACAGATTTTCGTTATTAAAAAAAAAAATCCCCTTCCTAACACCCTCTCCCACCAAAAAAAAAAACACCACAATTTATTCTAAAAATAAATAATCAATTATCGTAACCCTCTCCACAAAATAATGGTTTTCCCCATTTGCCTCCCCCCCCAATACCCTCTGATATCAAATACACATAATTTAACTGTTTAATTTAAATTTTCTTTTCAGATCTTTTTAATATACTGTATTGTAACTGTAAATAAATAATCCATCCCTCGCAAAATCTCGGCATCTCTGTCCCTGCTCCCCACCCATCCACCCCTTTCCCATCTCATGAAATTTAAAATCTTGAACATTCTTTAATTTGTTATTCTAGGTCTGATTTTGTTGTAACAATGTTTACGATCTAGATTATTTCTCTTTCCCCCTTCCACCAGTATTAAATCCAGAAATATTTTCCTCCCTCCTTCTCCTATATTGCACAGTTTAAAATCTTTAAGAAATTGTACCCCCCCCCCCCCCCCCCTTCGTTTTATAACTTGTAACAATATTTTTAAAAAAAAAATCTAAATTATTCTTCCCTCTCCCTGCAGCATGCAAATTTTAAAATATTTAAATCTTTTTTTTAAAGAATTTTATGCTACTGTAACGATATTTAAATAACTATCTAAACTACTAGTACCAGAAAATGCTCCAAGTGTCTGCAACAGATACTTCAAGGTCAAAAAATAATCTGCAGGTAAAATATTTTACAATTGAAGTGTAAATTAATCAGAATGACATACCTGCAGGGTTGGCAGGTTTTTGACACGTGTCAGTTTTTGACAGTTTAAACTGCGGTTTAAACTGTCATGTCAAAAACCTGAAATACTACAGTGATCTGTAAAATTTCACATTAAATGTCACACATTAGATGTAATATTTAAAATTCCCTATTACTGTAATTGTATAATTAGTATATAGTATCAGTAATAATTACAGAGTTGGCAGGTTTTTGACATGTGTCAGTTTATGTCGGGTTTAAACAGTACTTTAAACTGTCATGTCAAAAACCTCAAATACTAAATTGATCTGTAAAAATTCAAATTAAATGTCACACATGACAACATTACATGTAATATTTTAAATTCACTCTTACTGTATATCAGTAATTAGTACATAGTAAAAAAGTATTATTGTTAAGTACAACTTTTTAACAGGGTAAAATTTTTATTTAATTTTTTTTTTTTTTTTTTTTTTTGTAAAATTGTGTTTTTCTAAAAACTAGACATTAAGCTCACCTGAGCTGTACATTTTTTTTCTTACTTAAAATCGTTTTAATTTCTCTTATTTTTGAGAGCTTAAAGCATTAGCTAGCTTTTTTTATGGGGAAAAAAATATATAACAAAATAATGGTATATATAACAGGTATATATAACAAAATAATGTGCATCAATGTTATTCTAGTCTAGGCAATAACCATTCCATTCAAAATTGAAATTGGATTATTAATTTTAAACATTTACAAAATAAGAGAAGTAATTAAAAAAAAAAGCTTAAAGTCAAAATCTTTTTAAAACATGCTTTCTTTCAATATATAAAAATGTTTTCGATTTTCAAACTGAGCAAAATTGGCTCGGTCATCTAAAAGAAAATTCCTTTAAGCCCATATTGAAAAAGTGCATAATAGAAGGAATCAAATCATGAAACCATACCATTGTTTTGCTACCCCCCCCCCCCACCCGCAAATTAAAAAAAAATGAAATTGACAGTGTTATGCTAATTAGAATGTTGTATAAACGCTGACAATTTTGGGTCAGTGCGAAAATTAGATTGACTTTAAACCCGATTACTGATTTTGGACTAATATTGGCAATATCCAATGTCCAACTTCAAACTGCTGGTTCTCTCAAAGTCGCAATAAACCTCTTGGGATATGATTTTAGAAGGTTCATTCTACATTTTGTACAATAAAAGTCCAGGGAACTCGGAAGGACTTTTTTTGTATATCACTTTTTATGTACGAAAATTCCTTAAAACTATATATTTTTTATAAAAAATTCCTCTTTTTTTAATTTTTGCAATCGAAAAATCAAATCACATATGTAATTTAATGTTGTTTCAGAGAAGTGCAAAGAAAAAAACGATAAACTATCTGAAAAGGTCTTAGGGTGTGAATGCAGCGAATTTGCCTGAAATTCAAGCAACAGCAGAAAACGCTCAAAACTCCTAACTTCACATAAGCAATGCGAATTCATGTGAGCTTATAAAACCAAAATATTAAAGAATATAAATCTTCCGATATTTCTAAATACTGTGGAATTTATTCCATTTTGAAATACGAAACTTCGATTTTCTGATTTTGGGCCACATAATCACGATTTGGGATCACTGTGCGCCGTCGCTTTCATAATTCACAACAGTGATTGTTATTTTTTCCAAATTGATTAAAAAATATCCCCCCCCCCACACACACAAGAAAAGTGTGGCGGATTGTATACGAGTTGTATTGTGTTGTAAATATAGAAATGTGTATGTTAGAGGATTGAGTTTATGTCGCATATAGAGTGATGTGGTTTTAAAATGTGTGTAAATTTTACATTGTAAATATGAAAGTGAATAAATTGTTTTAGATGTTAATCATTGACTCGGAGTACACTGGAACTGAATTATTGAAAGAGAAAACATTACAGTACAAGGGGATAGTCCCCATCCAGATGAGTAATAATTACCATAGGACATGGGGTTGCAAACCACTTATTCAGTCACAAATACAGGGTGTTTCACCCTAACTGCAGTCGGTCATAATTTTGCGAAAAATAAAAATATTGCAATAAAAATGTAACTGTATGTACCTTATTTTGTATGAAATGTGATAACATCACAAAAAAAAAGTGATAGAAGTTTACATTATATGCACCAGCAGTATGCATTTTCCACATTTGGACTGTGATTATCATTTTATATGGTATCATCAATTGTCCAGTACCCTGTTTTTCCAGAACTTTTTGTGATGTTATCACATTTCATACAAAATAAGGTACATATTGTTACATTTTATTACAATATTGTTATTTTTCACAAAATTATTACCGACTTCAGTTAGGGTGAAACACCCTGTATTTGCGACTCAGTGAGTGGTTTGCGACCCCATTTTCTATGGTGATTATTACTCGTCTGGATGAGTATTATCACCCCTCTTATTTTGAAAGAACAATTTAGAATCACCCTGTATATTATATGGTTACGTGGGATTCTTGCTGCACCCTTCCCATTTGCATCAGAATGCTTCATTGTGGGAAAAAAACTATCAAAATAGCGAGAACTTTTTTATTATTCTGTGTATATGTAGAAAATATTTTCATTCATATTATTGAATGATTGAGGTTACTTATAACATTCAGCTGTACTGTACCATTTACATCATACTTTCTTCTTCTTTTTTATAGGGTTGAAAATTGCTTGTGATCCAGGATTATTGAATTTCCTTTCTCATTATCAACATGGCCTTATTGTAGTCAGGAATCTTACCGTTTTCAACGATATCACAGAAAGTGGTGTGCATGAAGAGTATAACTAATATTTTATTATAAAACTGTGGAAGCAACCATTTTGTATCTTGTACAAGGAGTTCTTAAAATTTTATTAATATTTTTATTATTGTAATTTAATGTAATAAAAACTTATTTCAAGTGGTTAAGCAGTTTTAGGTCTTATTTTAGTCGTTCTAATGCCTATTTTTTTGTTTTAAATTTAAAAAAAATAATAAAAAATTTATTGAGAATATTTGGGACCTGCATTTTTATAAATTTGTTTAATGTATTAATGATGTATTGTAAAACAACTACTTGCTAATGTTAATGCTATGGGACATATTTTTAAAAATATTGTTTGTATTTTAATATTTTGAAATGGTTTTTTGCATTGAATAACTGAGGTCGATCTCTACAAAACCCTATTTTAATTCTTTGATTTTGTTTGCAGTTTTTTTTTTTTATGAGGATATTTTCTTTTCAGAATCTGTTTTGAAAATAAAAGTGTCCTCATAAAAAAAAAAAAAAAAACCTGTAACCAAAATCAAAAAGGTAAAAAACGTTATTGTACACACTGCTTTGTAGATTGAATGACCATCCTTTTGCCAGACACATCTCCCCTTTCATGGTAAATGGAGATTTTAACTTGATTTAGATATGAGTTGGAAGGCAGGGAGTAGAAAATGGCTTTTTTTTCTTTGTTAGTACAGTTGTCATATGAATATATTCTAGGTGTTTATACTTCAAAAATAGAATGTATATTAATAAACATGCATGGTTAAAAAATATTATAAATTTCAAAAAAATGGAAACAATATGGAATATGTGGGTGCAAAAACACCCATATAGTTAATTCAAAGTTAACCAGTAGAAATTTAGATTCAGACAGTCGATCATACACTGGCATTAAACAGTTTTTTCAGTTTATTTTATCACAGAAAATTGTATGTGACTGGAATTTTTTGCACACTTTAATTTCTCATTCCATTTCCCATTCCATCATTATGACGGCCGATTATCAACACGAGGGATATAGGCCCTAATGGGGGGGGGGGGGTGCCCTTCGTGGGGGTCTAAGGGAACCTACCCGTATTAACGCTTGGAAATCCAAGGTTTGAAGAAAACTACAAAAACTCCGAACGATTAGGCCTAGTTCAAAGAAAGCTTTTTTGCTAACAATACAATGATTTAACATAAAAAATAAAATCTGAAAAAAATAATAAGCTGTATGTATTGTGATTATGCTAAATACACAGGTTTGTATTCATTTTGTGTTTCATTATTTCTCATCTTTTACCATTAAATAAGTAATTGCACATTTTGTAATAAAAGTTTAAATAAAAGATTTTAGTTTTAGAAGAATAACAAAATTAATAGAAATTTTGTACCTATATGAATATATAATATGAAGTTCTTTATAAAATTCATTACTGAGATATAATCTGAGTAATGAATTTTATAAAGAATTTCATTTCAAAGAGTTTGTATACATTATAAAAATCTTATGTGAAGTTATTTTCATGATTTCAGAAGTTTATTCTAATGGAATTTCGCCGTCTTTTCAGTATTACACTATTAACAAATTGGAACATTAATTCATTATTTCTGTGTTTAAAAAAATCTTATTTTAGAAAGTGCGTTAAATGTGTTAATATGGTGTTCTGTTTATAGTGTTCTAAATTGTGTGTGATGCTTAATATAGTGTTCTATTTATAGTGTTCTAAATTGTGCGTGATGCTTGAAAAGTGTTCTTAATTTGGGGACAATGCGTTGTACAGTACAACACTATTGTAAGAACACATTTTAACACAACACTATTTACAACACTATTTTTAGAACACATTTTAATCACATCACTATTTACAACACTATTTTTAGAACACATTTCTGGATCGCAACACATTTCAGAACACTATCACAACACAATAAAGTGTTGTTTATAAAGTGTTCTAACTGACAACACTATAAAGTGTTCTTAATTTGAGGACAAATTGTGTTCTTAAATGCGTTTTTTTTTGTGTTTATTTTTGTGTATGAGCTTTTGCAGTGTGATGTACATTATTTAATCAGAGATAGTAAAACATTTCTATTTGGGAAGAATCATGATAAAAGAATGCAGATTGTTAAGTTAACAAATTTTTTGAACAAAAATTCTACATCTTTCTACAAGTGTCATATGAACGTGATTTATCTTACAAAATAAATTTGATGAGAATACCAAAATTAATTTTAATGATATAATATAAAATTACATAAATTCTTCATTGCTTAAAAGATTATTAAACAATTAAAAAGATGTTAAAAATCGAGTAGTTTTGGCTAATAATTATCCATCATCAGAATTTAAAATTTAAACAGTTTTTACGAACTCTACTCGAAGTAGTGTACCCTAAACTTTAAATCATGATGATAGCTAAGTATTAACCGAATGTACTCGATTATTAACATCTTTTGATTTGTTTTATAATCTTTTAAGTAATGAAGCATTTATGTAATTTTATATTATAGTGCTTTATTTTGCCTACAAAAATATAATAATAAATAAATAAATAAATAAAAATTTGAAAATGTGTATTTAGTGTTAGACCAAACAAATGTCCAATTTTCAAAAATGAGTCCAATTTTGGATATGATAAATTCATTAGCTTCTGTTTTGTCTTACAGCTCAATCCAAATTTGAATATCAAGAGCGAATGTGTCCGATGAAATCATAGAATAAGTCAAGTAAAACTGAGTATCAATTTATTTTTCATTAAATTAGAACATAATGTGCAAATTTAAAGTAGTTAAATTACAGATTTACTATTTAAGCAAGAGATTGACGTAAAATTTCTTACAAAATTCCCAGTACATTTTAGATAGTATTCGGAATAAGAATTTAAATCTTACTTATCTAAGTATAATTAATCTGTTCGAACTCCAGACAATGAAGATTTCGCAGAAAATGTTAAATCTGATTACATTATATATTTCATAGGTGTGAACTGTTATACTTTTCAGAAACGGTTTAGATTCAGAGAAAAACAAATTTTTCAGGGTGTAAAGGATTTAGTTACAATAATTCCTCCTGCGAAGAATTACATGTTCTGTCTATTTGCAGAAAGATAAGAAATTTGTTTACAAGGGAATGGAATGGGGTCACATTTTAACATTCTCTGTGAAAATTCTCAAATTATATTAACACGTTCACGCCAGCGCGGTGGATCACACTCAACTGTCTCGGGGCAGCCAAGTCTCCGGTTTTTTGGATAGCAGTATTTTAATATAGAAAATGTTTTTGTTTTTTTAATTAGAACAATTGGGCGATTTACATGCACAACATTTTCTCTAAAATAATAGTGGTGTGCAAATAGCCGGAGACTTGACAAGTCTGGGACAGTCGAGTATGACCCACCGCGCCGGCGTGAACGTGTTAAACTAATGAGCAGCCCGATTCTCTGAGTCGGGTTATTTATATATCATACATGGTGTCCACTCTGAGCGGTGTTCAAAGGCTAATTCCAAAACCGTTAGTCCTAGACATATAGTTCCAATTACAAAAATATTTTAAATTAGATAAAACATTACTTTAAAAGTCGTTTGGACAGATAAAAACATCTGTTAAAAATTAAGAATTTTTTTGTGCATCACCCTGGACCTATAAGTGATATTTAGTAAAAATTTGCTATTATACTAACAAATCCCATACATCTAACACTAAAATTAACCGAATGATGAAACTTTGAATTGCATGACTGATATTAATTTTCTCATTTGAAGACAGATGAGTTGGGCAATGGGTGTGCACAAACTGCTTAAAGTATTAGGAGAATTTATTTCGCATGTATTGGCACTTTAACTAAATGTAGTCACATCACACAAGTATTACGATAGTGTTAATTTTTATTTATTAAGTTTCATATCGGTTAATATAATTGTATTTTAGCATATGTTTTATTTAGAAAAAAATTGAGACTCTGTTGCTTTTCGTCATTTCGTTTATTATAAAATATGCTATTTTTTCACTTATGTTTTCAGTACAAGTTGTATATTTTCCATTAACATGTCAGGATTACAATGCAATTCAAATTTATATTGTTATATTTATTTTATATTCGACTATTATTTTTTTTATATATCAAGATAGTTTATTTTTCTAGTAAATTTGTGAATACTCCCTATTTTGCAACAAAAAAGATGCTTCAAACTTTAAACAGCCATTATTCAGTCAGTTTTAGTTATAGAAGTGAAAAATTTGTTTTTGTCTTACTTTTTAGAGTAATAGGATAGTTTTACTAAATATAACTTATAAGAACGGGGGCCGTATAAGAATTAAAATTTTATAATTCTTTCCGAAATGTTTTTATTTATTAAGACGGTTTAAAAAATACTTATATACCTCATTTAAAACATTTTTGTAAATAGAACTATATGTCTATATCTAACGGTTTAGGAATTAGCCATTGGACACCGGGGAAAGTGAACACTACGTATATGGCGTGCGTTTAATCGCATAGAATTTTATAGGTATAAGGAAATGGTGTAACATTAAAAATATTACTACCTATTTTCGTAAAATATTTTTTAAATAAATGATTATCTGGAGTAAGAAACAAAATATGCTGGGTTTAAAGGCTTTAATGAAAATTGTTCATCCTACAACGAATAATATTTTCAGTTTATTTCTAGAATGGTAAGGAATTTATTTATAAATGAATATATTGGAGTAGCAATTTAAGTTTTCTTGGATAACATCTAACATATTGTGAAATTAATGAGCATCTTATTTCATTGAGTCAGTGATATACCGGGTTCTTCATAGGGTATAGAGAAACTTTTATTTGTGGAGCTAATGACGCGAAATTATGCACGCAAGCTCAGCGACCCGAAATAAACTTTCTTACGGACTCTGGTTACTGTCAAATAACATTTAGTTTTCTCAAAAATATACCGATAGTCAATCAGAGAACGTGTTTTTTAAGACAAAATGTTTTACTTTTTGTAACCAGAAGCCTGTCGTAACAGTCAGGAAGTGACCTAGTGCTTTTAAAAGCAGGTCAAAGCCATATTTATGTATGTTAATAGCATTAGCCTCGTCATCCGTTAATACTGGATCGAAGACGCACTGTTTCAGTATTATACAGATCTTCCACCTTCAACAGGAGATGCCCTAGTCTTGCTAAGAACTATGGCAATCGTGCCATCTCAAGAGGCTTCCCAAATCGTTTTGGCTATGAACTTTTTTGTCCTCCCCTATAGCCTGACATCACCACTAGACTCATTTTTATGAATCCATATTAACGATCAAGTCTACGGAGATCCATTAAAAACTACAGAATAACTTAAAACAGCGATAAGGTTAACTCCAACAGACCAACTCAAGCAGGTTATCGTGTATTTCAAGGAGACTTCGTTTCGTTGTCTCCTCACATGACTAGCATTTTGAAAACCGTATCTTTTAATTTCCTTTATTCTCACGTGTAATTCCTCAAATTTCAAAATAAAAAACTTTTCCCATTGAAATTTTATTCAGTTTTTTTTATTTTCTGTAACATGTGAAGTATTTTTAAAACCGTATCTTTTAATTTCCTTTATTCTCACGTGTAATTCCCCAAATTTCAAAATAAAAAACTTTTCCCATTGAAATTTTATTCAGTTTTTTCTTTTCTGTAACATGTGAAGCACACTGAAGCATTCTTGTGTTTAATTTCATTTAATTTCTTAACAATGAGAAAATAGCGTAATGCTAAAATTTTTATTATTTAATTTTGTAAACTAGCTGTTGTAGATTTTAAAATATTTATTTGGAGTTAAAAACAAACTCTTCATTGTCTCCCTTCTCTGTACAAAATTATACATCACACGAAGAATAATACTTTTATGCTATCTCTAGAAATATAAGTAATTTGTTACAAAGGAATGAAAAAGGGGTCACATTTTAAGTTCCTCTACGACGATTTTTCAGATCAAATGAAATTAACGAACTTCTTAACTTTTTCAGTCGTGTGATACATCTGTCTTATGTTTTATGGAATTGCTATGGTAAAATGGCATAACAGTAAAAATGTAGCTATTTTATTCAGGAATAAAAATGTTGCAGTTTAGAAGAATATTTAACTGAAGATAAAATAATTATACAAAATATAATAACTAAATAAAGATAATATTTGCAGACTGATTATTTCTAATGCGTTTCATTAAAAAATATATATCAATATTTAATGATATTTATTTTAGTGCATTCAGGGCACAGGCGGCACAGAAGTTATTTCCGTAGTAAGAAATGAAAAATGAAATCAATTCTAATACTAAATAGTGGGACACTATAATCAATTCACAAATAGATGTGGAAAAGTTTGTAATTCGCAATATTCTTTTGTAGCATTTGTAAATTTAGAAATATGAAGAAATTGCAAATTCTTTACTTTTATTTTTTGCACACCTGACAAAAATCATATTTGTATTTCTCATAAAAATAATAATAAAATTTCATTCCAAAGCAAACTTATAAATTCTAAAATAGTTTTTCTTTTTCTTTTTGATATTTTTTCTCTAGAAGCAATTTGCGATTTTGTTTCTGAATATGATTCACAAAAGCGATGGAATAAATTGTATCCAAGCAAAAAGATTTAAAAGGTATTCAGCTTAAACAAATTATTTTTTTTAATGTGGGAAATAGAATTTTTCTAATGAAAAAAGTATAAAATTTTACAACTGTTGATTTTAAACTATTTTCTAATCACCCACTAATACAGGCCGTTCATGAAAAAACAAAAACAAAATCTTCAGTTCAAACAATATTTTAAGAATACCTTTGGAATTTCTGAAAGTCTCAGTTCAAACTCTGGAAAAATGATTTATTAATTTGTATTAATTATTTCAATTATTATAATTATTATTAAAGTAAATTTTCCGAAATCTGTCACGTCGTATAGATGGAAAATTTCACAATGTAGCAGAACTTAATTCATTTCCCAAAACTTAAAATGCACATATGACTAATTTAGATAGTAAACTACTCAGTTTGATTAATATATGAGTCGTTTTGACAGAATTAGCAGAGTTCAATGTTACCTTTAGCAGACGGTTCTGTAAGCAACCGACTAGTTCAGTGCCTTGCAGAACAAATTGCGTAATGCATCGTGATAGGTGAATCAATAATTACAAACAAATAGTAAATAATTTATTCCTCCTGTGTAAGGTATCTGACTCTTCGACATCATAAGCTAACTTATTGGGGCCGAACTGTACAAACATCTATTTCTGAATAGGTAAGCATTTCCCTAACTCTGCTGCCAGTGAAGGGGTTAAAACGTAAATTAAATTGAATTTCAGAAGCACATATTTAAGGATACTTAGAAAATCTTAGAGAATGCTTATAACGTGAGTAAATTATATGATGCAGTGAATTTCAACTTAGGAAATAGGTGCTGCTTCTTGTTGGTGCGTATTCCGTTGCTGGTTAAAATTTGCTTTAGAAACAAACATCTGATTTTTCAGCAAAATATGTAATTAATGACCTTTTGTAATTGCCACTTTAATTCATTGCTAAAAACATTATGCTGTAAAAAGCTTTTTCTCTTCAACATTTTCTAAATATATAACATGTTATTCTGTTTTTCATAGGTAAATTGGTGAACAAATTACATAAATGAAATATTTCACAGAAACAAACTTTTGGGCACACATAAACATAGTTCCTTCCACGATATTAAAGATTACATTTTTGAGCTGACCGAGCAAAGTATTTGCTTATTCAGTCCAATAGAGTCTATGTGAAGCTACTCTTCCTAAATAGTTTGACCACTCACCATTTAATTTAGTAAGCTGATAAGACCGACATGGTTATTGTAAAAAAGAAATCTGACACAATTCGTGTCCTTGAGGAATGTTAACCTGTTTTTCATTAGTAAATTGATGAACAAATTATACAACTGAAATAATTTTACAGAAACAAACTTTTGGACATACATAAGCATAGTTTCTTCCACGAGATTAATGTCTAAATTTTTCAGCTGAACGAGAAAAGTATTGCTCATTCAATCCAATAGACTCTGTGTGAATCCAATCTTCCTAAACTCTTCGACCGCTCTCAGTTTAATTTAGTAAGCTGTTACGACTGGCACGGTTATCGTAAAAACAAATCTGAACACATTTCGTGCCCTTGAGGAATAATTATATAATCTATGAGCCATAAACTCAACATTAAAAGCTTAAATTGGTACCTGTGCGCTTACTTGAGTAAAGAAATTAGAACATATCAGGTTCCCACAAAGGGCCCCTGCTCCAAATACCAGTACAGAGGATCATTGGCAGTTAAAGTATGAAAACTCGAGATTTTGAAACATTCGAAAACAAACGTTTTTTTACTTAAAAAAAATAAAAAGCAACGCAATGCTCATTGTAAAAGTAGAAATTAACAATATCTGCTCATCGACGTCACATATGAACGTTTGCGAATCAACTCGTTCAGCCCTCATTCCCACACGCTCTTCTACTATTCAAGAGTTTTTGCCTTACAACTGATGCTGAATTTACATTCGAATAAAAATTTAAGGTTAATATCTGAAAATAATCTCTATTTAAAAAAAAATGAAAAAGAACTTATTCTAAAAAATAGTATTTCTCCCTTTATTTATAGCAATATAATACTCTTCGAAATTGTTTTAGCCCAGAAATTTGGTCGGATTTGTCAAAGTATATTTATTAAACTTATTCAGCATGTTACTTTAATTTGGAAGATAAGGATCTAGAAAAAAATACAGATCTTTTATAAAACAGAAAAGACAATAAACACATTTAAACAGTCATCCGTAAACTAATGAGTCTTGTCTTTTGCAGGATATATCATTGTTCAAGGAGAATTTAATTTTTTATGAAGACTTCTAATGCAAAACTATGTTAATGCTTAATACCTAAGTCGTACAAAATTATTCTCTTCTCCACACACAAAAACCCACCATTTTTTTAAAGAATGCCATACAAACATAATTGATAATGTTACTATATTTCAGCAGTAGAATGAGAATAAAGTCACACATAGTTTTATAGCCCATTTTCAGTATTTAATTGAAATTTCCTTCATGGAATAACTAAGCTTACATTATGAAAACCATAAACACATTTTCTTTATTAACGTTATTATTTAATAGTTTTAAAATAGCTATTGTTTTTGTAACTATATATATATATATATATATATATATATATATATATATATATATATATATATATATATATATATACAGGGTGCAATATGTTATCTATCGCCGACCTTTAATTTCTCAACCGTTGGTCGTAGACATATAGTTCCAAATACAAAAACGTTTCAAATGAGGTAAATATTCATGTTGTGGCATTATTTAAAGTCAAAAATTAATTTTATAAAAATTACAAAAACTAACTTTTTATACGGTCCCCCAGTCCCTATAGTTATATTTAGTAAAAGTTTACACATATCATAACAGATATAACACAAAAAAGGTTGACATCTGTACTACAAAAATTGACACAGTTATCAAATTTCAAAGTTTGAGATTTTTGCACATGATTTTGTCTTTCATTGAGAGATCAGTTAAAAGATGAATTAAAGTAATTCGAGATCAAAATCAGGGTGCTATGTCCTTTTTACGGCGGAACCACTTTTAGCCTGTATCGTCGGTACTTTTGAATGTTATTCGACCCATAAAAGTTAGCTCAAATTTTTAGATAAAATAACCCTATTTGGTGATACCGGCTAAAGGTGGTTTCGCTGTAGAAAGGACATTGCACCCTGATTTTGATCTCGAATTACTTTAATTCATCTTTTAACTGATCCCTTAATGAAAGACAAAATCATGGGCAAAAATCTCAATCTTTGAAATTTAATAACTGGATCAATTTTTGTAGTACAGATGTCAAACTTTTTGTGTTATATCTGTTATGATATGAGTAAACTTTTACTAAATATAACTATAGGGACCAGGGGACCGTATAAAAAGTTAGTTTTCGTAATTTTTACTTTAAATAATGCCACAACATGAATATTTACCTCATTTGAAACGTTTTTGTAATTGGAACTATATGTCTACGACCAACGGTTGAGAAATTAAGGGTCGGCGATAGATAACATATTGCACCCTGTATATACTATATATATAAATATAGTATATATATTCCTTGTTATTTTGTTCCCCTCTTAAATACTTTCCATTTTCTTCAATATAACTGGCACCCTGGTCAATTGCCGTTAAATTTTTTAAGCAATTTTTATTTCTTTTGTGTAACAGCGGAGATTGAAAAAAGTGAAAAAGGAAAAAAAAAACTGATAATCCTTTTCTTTTGTATGTAAATCAAAGGCACAACTTTTTGCAATGAGAATCATTCTATAATTTTCCCAAAATAATTTTTGTAAAAATTATGCCACCTATCTCTACTTTAGTGTACATACTCTAGCATCAGGTTGTGGTACATCACATATAATTTTAAGATTTTTCTTTTCCTTTTTTGAAGATATTTCTTTGAAATAATTTAAAAAATAAAGAGGATTATTTTTAAAAAAATTGTCAATATATTTACTTCAACAATATATACATATTTTAAGTTTTAAGTAGAGTAACCAAGTCATGACAGGTTTTATGACGAGGTTTAAAAGGGCATTTTTTTTAGAGATTTCACAATTTTAAAATAACATGCAAACTTTTCAAGATTTATTTACCCCAGGAATTTATCACCTCGTTAAATCGTAAAAATTGTTTCAAATAAAACACTGTGGCAACTACGTGGACTACAGTTATAGAATATGAATACGTAATATATTTTCAAGAACGTTTATATCATCTTAGCTTTAACATGATATTTGATGTTGTATTTACATAATAAAACATTACGGTTGATATTGAAATGTTTCATCACATATTTAAAAAGGTAATCCGTTAAAAAATACTTTTCCTTTTTAATGTACAAATATAATGGAATTGGTCGATATTCGTTAAACTTATTAAAGAAGTTTTATTTCTTTAGAAAATCGAGAAAGATAGAAAAAATCGAAAAAGAAATAGAGACTTTCAAAAGAATGCAGAAAAGGCTATAAGTGCACTTTGAAAAAAAATTTCCGGAAACTGATGAGACTTGTCTTTTGTCTGCAAATCAAAGGCGACTCAAAGTGTTCAAGAAGAATTATTCCATAATTTTTGTTTTCTTTTTAATTGTGCCATCTAAATTTAATTTAGAGCAGTTTTACATACTCTAGCAGTCGGTTGTGATGAATACAAAAATTTAAGATTTTCTTTTCCTTTTCAAAAATATTTATATAATTTTTCCCCCTATGAATTTATAACCGCTTAAATTCTATTTCCACCGATGTCAAATGACACCTTTTAAGATTTTCATTTATGGTAATTTTAGTTGCAATTCTTAACCTTACACAATAATAAATCAAGTATCGATTGTCTTAAAAATATTTGTGATTATTTTAGTTAAGAAATTGTGAATAAAATATCCAAAAATCCCAAACCAATGACGTTTATGTCATCTTAGTTTTGATATGATACTTGATGTTGCATTTACATTCCAAAATGTTTTAAGTTTGATATTGAAATGTTTCCTCACTTATTTAAAAAGATAATCCGTTATAAAATACTTTTCCTTTTTATTGAACAAATAAAATGGAATTGGTCGATGTTCGTTAAACTTATTAAAGAAGTTTTATTTCTTCAGAAAAGCGAGAAAGATAGACTGAAAAAAGCGAAAAAGAAATAGAGACTTTCAAAAGAAAGCGGAAAAGGCTGGGAGTGCACTTTGAAAAAAATTCTCCGGAAACTGATGAGCCTTGTCTTTTGTATGCAAATCAAAGGCATATCTTTGTTCAAGGAGAATTGAAATTGGTTATACAGACGGATTTTATGAGTAGGTTGGATGCAGGCCTGGCGTCTCCATTCTTTGCTTTTGGAATGCTTTATTTTCGAGATTGGTTCTTGCTTAAAATGATTCAAAGGTTTGATTGGTTGCTTGATACGTTTGCATTTATTGACTTGGCAATTCACGAGAGAAACAGGGAATAAAATATTTTATCATTCAGTTGAGCTTTTTCTGGATCTTCTGACTACATATAAAATGCAATAGAGTTACTTCAAAAATTCCTATGCTAGACAGGAAAATGTTTGTTATCTTCATTTTTTGTGCATCACTAAATATTTTCTTTGTGTGACGGCAAATGTTTCAAGAAATATCTATAAATAGATCTGATAGGATATTATTATCATATAAATAATATTTTTGCATTTACTATAAGCTAAAATATGTTGCCCGATTAGATTCTACAGCACATATAGATTTAAACAAACATTTCAGTGGAACAATTTTCTAAATTGTGGATAAATTTTTTAAGGTAGAAGGACCAGATATGTCCCATTAATATTAAAAAAAAATCGATAGACGGTACATGGAAGAATAATATTTTATATTATCATGTATATAATGTGTACTGAAATTAATTAATTTATTTATTGATATTTAGTTTATTACAATTTGGATTATCTTATGCATTTTGAACCACGTGATATAATCATTAGTAAGTATTTGCCTTATAATTATGCTACAGTTGAAGATGTTTACATACATACAGTGTTATCTAACATGAACTAAGCGGTTTCAAAATTTACTAACAAAGAATGATTGAAGTTATTCTTACAATAGTCTAATGTGTGATGTAAGTTATTTCGTTACTATGCTACCAATTTTTAGTTTAAGATATTACTGCTAGGGATGCTACACTGTGTAAAACTGTAAATAATGTTAAAACGAAATTGTAATTTCAAATCCCAAATAATTTTTTTGTCAGATTGAAGGATAAAAAAGGAGTGAACTTCGAAAAAAATGCTATGTAAGTTTGAGCGTTCTTACAGTTTAATATAGCACAACGCCACCTGTTGGTCATATTTGTAACTAATAACATGGTACAAAGAGGCACCCTGAAGGAAAGACATTCTCAACTTCACACTAATCGTCTGCACAAATAACTTCAATATCATTCACCGTTTACTTGATTGTTAATTTTAAAAACTGCCAGTCCATTTTAGATTATCTTACCAATCTTTCCATTTCATATTTGATTTTTAATCTTACATTACACTCATCTAAAGCTTATTTGTAATTTCTGTGCATGCGCTTATTTGAAATTTCTGTACATGCCTTCATAAATCATGTATTTGTTTTAACTTCCAAAATGAATTCGTCTGGGCAATTTTGAAGAGGTCTTTAACTCTTTCGGTACTCAATTGCCTTTTTTTTTTTATCCTTTTCTAAAGATGAATGGAACGGTATTAAATGCCTATTTGCTACTAAATTTGAACAATTGCCAAATCGACTTTTCAGATTCTAAAACCTGTCGATTAACGTCACGCAATAGAATAATTGACATCTATGGAATTGTTTGCAAGCAAAGTTAAAATCCCGTATTCGCCGATAACGCAACAAGGTGATTACTGAGGGCGATGCCATAAAAATATGCATGGTTTTTATGTCAGCATAGGCAAAGCTGATATTTTATATCGATTATAAAAAAACACTATAATTTGAATAAATGTGTCTTTTCCATTTTATAAAATTGCGCCACCTTTCAGTAATGAAATATTTAAAACATGCTATCCAGTTATAAAAATAAAGAAAATCCCGTAATCCAAATGAAAAATAATAATAGAATAAGAAAATGTTTTGCTTAAAAAAAGTCTCATTATCAATGTTTTAATGTATATTTTTTTCGGCTTAAAGTAAACTACTTTTGAGAATTGCACTATGTGTTAATCAAAATGTTTTTTTCAACGAATATAATGTTGTTGAAGCACATTAACATTTGAAAAACATACAAAGAAACAAAAAATATTTTTGCTTTTTACGTTTAATGTTGTAACAGAAGTAACCCCCCTCACTGACAAGCCCGTGTAAATACGTTCACTACGCTCCAGGTTTCACTGCAATACAAGCAATATTTAAAGTAATATAATTCTATTGATTTAATGT
Source organism: Maratus speciosus (assembly GCA_963932465.1). Lineage (NCBI taxonomy): Eukaryota > Metazoa > Arthropoda > Arachnida > Araneae > Salticidae > Maratus > Maratus speciosus. Next base: position 292,913,508 of record OZ010788.1, on the reverse strand, counting down.
ATTTTTAATACATTGAACAATGATTAATACTTCCAAGGATTGCATTCATATTCGTTAAGTTTTTTTTTTAAATAAAATGTTGAATGAATAGTCTTTTTTTTAGCATTTAAAACAAAATGCAAAGAAAACAACATTACAATTTTACCCTTTTCCAAGACAGTCAGAGGGTTAAGTATTTTTGAAACAGAAATATTTAAAACTATTTCTGTATAACTTAAAAAATTTTGATGTGTGGTTTTATTTGGGATTTTTGTGGTGTAGTAAAAAAAATTGGCGACATCTGAAAACAAAAATTTATGCATGTTTTAAATAGTATTTTATTTTTTTTTATTTCTAAGTAATATAATTTGGGATATATAAATACTACGTGAATGGGCATTAAGTATAAATATTTACACGGATGATCCTGCAATGGCTGATACTTCTCAAAACACAGTTGCCGCAGACTGGTAAAAACGGAAATAGTGAAATTTATCCATCGACACTCGAAAATGCGTTAATACAATGACGGTGATACTTCATTCTCTTCAAATAAACACATTGTTGTTAACACCTTGATGGGCAAGTAAAAAATGTCTCTAAATATAGAATTCTCACCGGAATAATCGAAAAGTTCTATTTTTAAATAAGGAAAAGCAATTTTGTAGCGATTTTCCTCCAAAGTTAAAAATATAAAATTTAGTTAAAATTTTCTGGTGAGAATCTTGTTTAAATTAGGTGGGATATATTTTATGCTGCCGCCCCTCAAGGGGTTAAGTGGACGCTTAATGGATACAGGTATATACCCTATTAAAAAGCAGAAAAAACCAACGTTTAAATTGCACAAATAATTCATGAAAAGCAGCAAACAGCTGTTTCGAATCTACTAGCGAGATTCTTCTTCAGTGCAAGATAGGGAAAACGGAACAGCGTGCTAGAAAAAGCAAGGCTGAGCCAACTATTTTGCTATTTTTATATATCCCCTATTGCCGAACTGAAAATCCCATATCCGAAGATAACCTATAGGAAACATGAGCAAAATTAATACTCATTACCTAATATAATTATCATAATTCTGTTTTTTTTCTAGCCAATTATATACAGCCAATACCAATATAGTGCGTTTAAAACATTGTCTACCTGAATTTTAAATATTTTAACAATCAAACTTATAAATTTTGAAATCTCTGTTTGGTGAAAATTTTTTAATTTTACCATCTCCTTAACCCTTAAATACCGGGTGTTGCTTTTTGGCAACATACCCAATTTAAGCTTCTAAAATACTATTAGAATAATATTAAAGCTATAATGCCTAACGTTGCCAATAAAATACATTCTGAAAATATTATTAAATCGATTTTCAACATGTAGATGGCAACACTTGCGCTGTTTAAGAATAAAGATAGATTTATTTTTTCAATTGTTGCTACTTGTTCTTTTTGTTTTGTTTGCAAGCTTGCGAAATACCCTATTTTGTTTTGCAGTGAGCAAGTAAAATTTATTTCTTATTATAGTTCCTAAAATTCTTGTGTGTTTAATATTATAGAATTTTATCAAGGAAAATTATTTTCTCAATTAAAGACCAATATTGCCGATTAGTAACAAACTGTTTTTTAATCGTAAACCATACTTAACACGAAATATGACTTTTTAAAGTATTTTTCCCATGATTTATTTAAAAAATGAAAGCCGATAAACATTATTACAATGATTTTTGAAAAATCAGGCATTTAAGGGTTAAATATACTTAACAGTTAAGGAGAAATTTAAAAAAAAAATGCACTACGCCCACATCGGGCGAGTGCTTTTTGGTGATGAAAATCATAATTTGATAATTATCTAAGGCAATTAGCAATCAGATATTTAAATTTTACTATTATTTACTGTGGAATTTTGCGTTCGCTGTGGACCTGTGAAGATTCTTCTTAAAATACACATGATAAAAAGATAGTTTAGTACTTTTTTAGTATAGGGGCCTTGGTGAGACAGAGAAAATTGGCTTGGTGAGAGAAGAAAATTATTTATGCATATTTTCTGGAAACCTATTCACTGTTTCATATGCAAAAGCATTTTTTCCCCAATATTTATGAAATTTATTTAATATAAACATATCTATTTTCATATACAGACAAAATTTAATTGCATAACGAAAATAATAATATAGTATATAAATAAAATGTTTATATATACAGGGCGTTTCCGAATTCAACAGACACATTCAGGGGGTATCAAGAGGATGAAAAATTACAATATAACATTGAATCGCAAATCGGTGAAAATCACAAAATAAACATTTCTATCCTGACGAAGAGAGTGGCCAAACAAGTGAGAGAATTAGAAGCACTTCGCACCAGAAAAAGAAACCTTCTGGAATGCAAATTTTCCATGCATATGGAGAAAATAAAAACAGCGAGCAAGCATTCATTAGTGGACATTGCAGAATTCGCGGGCGTTAAACTTCATTCAGAAACAACATGTCAGATTATATGAAATAGGAATGCATTGTAATCCTGCTATATGTCAAATAAATGTTTTTCTACTTATTATTGGCTCTTTTTCTTCCACTTGACGACAGACCCTTCATAACTATATTTGCGATTTTCTCACACTAAAAGTGATTTGCGAACTCATGATCTATGGCAATTTTTCATCCTCTTTTATCCATCTATCACACCTCTGAATTTGTCGGTCGAATTTGACAACGCCTTATATATATATATATATATATATACTATATAAACAGCATAAAATTTCATCAGGTTTATTTTGATAGCTGTTTATATCATTTCCCAACAAAACTCACTTTCTAAAGTCCGAATTGTTTCAAGCTTTAAAAATCTGGCAAGATCTCTATACTAGAAATGTACCTAAATCTATTTGAAAACATTGAAGGACATTGGAGAAAAGAGAGTAAATAGGCAATTCCTCTTCACCTAATCAAAAACAAAATCTCACAGGAAATCCGTAAGATCACATCAACCGGATAACTTTCACTTATTTTAAACAAGAAATATAAAAACTTTTTACGTGTGTCGAGTATATTTCAGAAAGATATTTTTTATATATCTCTCTGTGTACAGTATGCTAACTGAAGTCCGAAACACGGGAATATATGTGTATACTAAATACAAATGTAAACAGCATAAAAATTCGTCAGGTACGATTTCAATGCTGTTTATATCATTTGGCAATAAAACTCTCTTTCTAAAGTACGAATTTCTCCACGCTTTAAAAAAAAATTGCAAGGTTCCTATACTGGGAAAGTACCAAAATCTATTTGAAAAGATGGAAAGACATTGGAGAAAAGAGAGTAAATCCGCATTCTTGCTTCACCCCACCCCCATCCAGGAAAAAATCCACAGGAAATCCATAACTTAATATCAACCGGATAACTTTCACTTATTTTAAACAAGAAATATAAAAACTTCTTTACGTGTGTCGAGCATATTTAAGAAAGATATTTTTATGAGTATCTCTCTGTATGTAAGTATGTTAACTGAAATACGAACCACGGAAATATATGTGTATACTAAATACAAATGTAAACAGCATAAAAATCCGTCAAGCTGTTTCATAGCTGTTTATATCATTTCGCAACAAAACTCTTTTTCTAAAGTCCGAATTTCTCCAAGCTTTAAAAAAATCAGGTATAGTCCTATACTGGGAAAGTACCGAAATCTATTTGAAAACATTGAACGACATTGGAGAAAATAGAGTAAATCCGCATTCTTGCTTCACCCAATCCAGGAAAAAATTCCTCAGGAAATCCGTTACATCATGTCAATTGGATAACTTTCACTTTTTTAAAACAAGGAAGATAAAACTTTTTACGTCTGTCCAGTCTATTTCGGGAAGATATTTTTTATCGAACTTTCGCTATATGTATAACATGTTCAATGAAATCCGCACCACGGGATTATTCATTTCAATTATTTTTAAATTATCCTGTTATTTTAATACGATAAATAAGGAAAAAAATAGCTTTAATTCTAAGCACACGAAAAAAATAAATAAAAAGGCTTGCAATGCCATTTAATCGTAGCATTTTAGTCAATAAATTCGGATAACATTGCTATTCGTAAATATTTGGTCCCATATTCAGCGGTAAGAACTCTGCGTAAATATTAAACGTAACACACGGTATACAGTAATATGACATAACACACAAAAACATTGCATGTATTAAACTTTTACATAAAAGAAACATCCTTACTTTTTTCAACAGTAATAAGTCTTCAAATTCTTACCTACAAAAGAAAAATAGAATTGATTAATAAAATAAATTTATTATTCTAAAACAAGCACATCAAAAATGTTTTAGTAAATATATAAATTACACTGTTCTTCGAAAAAATTAAAAAACATAAACATTGCTTTAATGATGAAGCAACTAGTTATTATAAAATTGAACGTTAGTTTTATTTCTACTGTTTAGCACGAACAGCAACTCTTGTTTTATTCAGACTACAATGACATATTGCGTCCATGTGATATACGAAAAAAAATCAAAACGATGACTACAATTTATATTGGCTATGCAATTAATGCAACAACAATAACAAAATATATTGTTATAACTCATGTAAAGTTCTGTTATTTTTTGTGTCGTAAGGAGTTATTTGCATTAAAAAATTAAGCTTATTTTAAACTTTCAAAAGCAACATCAAACTCTATTGCATATTTATGTTTCTCCTACAAGAAAAATGAAAATTCAAGTTTCCACAAATTTGATAAAATAAATTAGTGATATATTGTTTATTCAAAAATAAACTAATCAAATTTAAAATAGCGCATGTGTTATTTTTAAAAAAAAAATGCGAACAATTATTTATATATTTCACTACTTTTTTTATGTTTCTAGATAAATACATATTTGAAATAATAATCATTAATTAATAATGTGTATATTAAAAATCTCTAAATATGAAGTTATATTCTTTGCACAGCCATTATAATTTACATATCAAAATCTTCTCAATATAAATTTTCATTTGTTTATGACAGTTAGTTTTAAAATTATCAGCAAAGATGAAAAAAAGCAAATTTAAGGACCCATAATTCTAAGTAAGAAGAAAATTCCTTTTCTAATAATGAAATGATAAAAAAACAAAGAATCCTTATTCGTTGTTGACTCCTTTATAATGGTTGGATCTCTTGTATAAGTATTATTTTAATGGAAGAACGCCTGTTAGACGAAAATTCATGCTAACTTGGCATAAATATGAACATGGGATAAAAAAAAAATGTATTTACAGATAATCAATATTTGCACATTATCACTGCGCGATGCAACTTTTAACTCAAAATAATACATGAATTTAATAAATGAAAGTCCTTTTCAGTTGAAATTAAACATTTTGTCGTCTGCGCCCCATGGAGTCTGCAATAGAGCTTGAAACGTAGTTTAAATTAATGTTGAAAATATTTTTACTGATACATATAATAAATACAACAAGTCAACTATATATTTATGGATTTCCTGATGATGTTTTATTCCCATTAACAAAGTATTAATATATAATTATTTTAGGATATTTTTAGCTGCAATATCAGTTATTTTTCAAAATGCGTTTCTCAATATATAACACAGCCATAGAACACATTTCTATTAAAATGGAAGTTTCCCTTAAGGCGGAATTGTTATAGAACTAAGAATATATTTTTTAATGCTAATGAAATGAATTATGCATGTAATAAAGGATAAATCCCATTTAGCGGCGGAATTTAAGCAGAACGTCTGTAAAAAGATAAAATACTTTGGGATATTTCGCGCAAAAAGACGAACACGCCACACCATTTGCGAGCAACATTTGCCCTAGCCAAATGCAAGCCATTTTAATGCATTTTGAAATTCCTAGTTAAACGAGTAATTAAATGCGCAGTACTTATTGAATTTTAACTTAAACGATGAAACGGTTTATTATTTTTTCTATAAGTTTATATAATGTATACTAGCTGCGTGTTGCTGAAGTTATTTAACTTTACACGGTTTCACTGACTGGATAAGTTTTAATTACAACTGTCCGATTGAGAAAAGTTTCCTTATACATTTCGACATTAAAAAAGTCGTTGTTTCCATGGCAACAATACTCTTGTTGTCTCCGACATAAACAATATCGAAGTTAAGTTGACGATGCTGAGAATTAGAAATTAATTTTGAGTTTGAAGCAATTTTAGTCCATTAAATTTTGTTTTGAACAGTATAAAACTGTAGTTGAACTTCATTATAGATGCATATAAATGTATCTGACAAATCCTTAGTTATAAAAGTGCACTTATTTAAGTTAAACTTTCTTAAGTTTAACTTTTTTTACAGAAAATTTGACATAAAAGTGTAACTTTTTTAAAATTCCACCTCCAATCTGTCATAAATCGCCATTTAAACAAAAACAATATATATATACGAACGTTATATTTAGGTTCCGCCGGAATTTTTTTTATAAACATACCTGCATGAGAAAAATATTCTGTATTTTTTTTTTCGGATTTTTTTGACTATGCACGCATGATGAACTTTATTGTAAGCATATTTTAAAAGATAAAGCAAAGCAAATTTTTATTCAGGATAAATGGGAGATGAAAAATCGAATGAAAATCAGTGTTATACAAGGACCGCCTATACAACTAAAGTTTGGGGAAGAACAATATCATTTCAGGGTCTCCTTTCAATTAGGAGAAGCTTTGCGATATTCACAAACATGGAAACCCAATGATACAAATAAATTATCATGAGTGGCTAAGCAAAAATCAGACTTTATGTAAATTTTACGGTTAATATTAACTCCATTCCTTGTTATATTTGTCACCAGAGACACGTCAACAACTGGTGACTGTTTATGTGTTTTTGTTATTTGAGCGGTGTATAGAAAGGACTTCAGGATGCTACAAAATTGTCTAAGAAAAACTGCGGAACTTTTTTATGTAAAAGTTATTTTGCTTTTCGCAAACTTTCTATAAAAAATTGCGAATTGGAAGAACCATTTTTGAATCACTTTTGAGCCTTCTTAAATTTTGAACGGAAAGCTTGTGCTTCTTGCGCCTTTTCTCGGTAAGCAGTCTCTGCTGTTATATAATGTTTTATACCAATATTTTTGAAGTTAGCATAAAAATAATATGTACGTTACCGTTTAACCCTTTAATTCTTACGCCCGTGACTTTTATAGGCATTGTAGACTACTTTTATTTATTAACCATTTGGAAAAATGGTTATTGTCCTCTGTCAGGATAGGAAATCAAAAGCATATCTGAAGGGTTTTCAAATCCGCATTTTATTCGTTTTCTGATTGGTCTATACAGTAATCTGTATTTTCCTTTACTTTCAACAGAGATGGATACTTCTGTTTTCACTATGACAAAAAAGTAATGAAAACTACAAAAAATGAATAACTCAGAAACAAATTGAGATACAGCTTTCAAACAAATTGCATTTAAAAGTACATTTTGTTTTCTATACGACGGTGTAAAAAGTAATATTGTGGGATGTTTAGAAGTTTAAGAATGAAATTTCATTTAAAATTGGTCGTCAGATTTCTTGGAAATCTGACGATGTAAAAGACTTTTCCTGAACAGCCAATGAAATGCTTGTATAATGCGTTAGTTTCAGGTGGATAATACGTAAGTTTTAGGAAATCTGACGAGTCGCAGGCGATTTTTGTCGCTTGCAATTTTTACGTGTAATAACACTATTAATGTTTAATTCATGGCGTGCGTAATGTATGATCAACTCCATGCGATTTTGTATGTCTTAAATTTAAACTTTGAAAAAATCGTTTTCCAAATGTTCGTAGTAATTTGTTAAATTGCTTTTTTTTTCCATATTGTTTAATTCCCACAAGTTTTTTAAAATATTGAAATTAGCTTTATTACTTCCTCATTTTATCTGCCATTAAATAAGGTGGATATTTCTACTTGAAAAAAGTAGTGGCAACTACGCAAACTACTAAATATTTAAAATGCTAATCAAACTACGCAAATAATTTTAATTAGCGTCAGGTGCTTTTTTTAAGGCTCAATAGAGTTATTACGATGGAATTTTATCTGTTGAGTGGGTAAAATCCTGGCAATTTTGCAATCGCTGGTCTGCGACTATCAAAACAAAAGATATTTCTCTTCCGATACTAACAGTCTTTCGAAAAGTTGGAGGTCGAAAAGGTAGAACTCACAAGGAAGGTCTCCTTACTGGGCGTACTCAGAATATTTAAAAAAAATATCAATTAAACTACTTATGTATGTAATAATTGATCAGTCAAATTTAGCGGCGGAATTACAGTAGAAAGTCTGTAAAAAAATAAATTATTTTCGAGTATTTGGCGCGAAAAGACGAAAGCGTCATGCGATTTGGCGAGCAGTTCTTTGTCTCACCAAAAGCAAACGATTTGAATGCATCTGAAAATTGTTTGTTAATTGCTTTTTAGAATGTGTGTAAAAAGTATTTGATAAATTTAAACACAAACAATGAGAGAGTTTAATAAATACATTTTTTCGTATTACATATTTATGTTTCTGGTTATTTAACTTTATTACTTTAAAAACAATGTCATATAAAAAAAATACTGTCATATATTTAAGCGCATTCCAAAATAAAAGCAAGATTCATTTACCAGTTATTCATTTCAATATCAAAGAATCTTCGTTTCCATAGCAACAAAATTGAATCTACAGTGCTCAATAGGACTTAATTTTGAGATTGAAACAATTTTAATTTGTTTTGATTTTGTTTTAATTCATAAAATTTGATATTTAACTTTCATTATAAATAAATATATATATATGTGACGAAAGTATAGTTAAATCAAACTAAAAATGACAAAACTAAAGTTATGTACATTAAATTTAATTAAACAAGTTCAATATGAGACATTTTTATCTTAAAGAGTATTCGACATAAAAAGGTATTTTTCGAAATTTCATTTCATGGCCAACCGATGATAAATCGCCAAATAAACTAAATTTTCATTATTTTTTTACGAACATTCTGTCGAGGTTCCGCCAAAAAAAAATTTATAAACATATATATCCACATGAGAAGAACACTCTGTATTTTTTTCAGATTTTTCTGAATATGCCCTTATAGAGACCTTCCTTGTCAGTGCAATTGCCTCGAAAAGCTTGGAAAACTTACTTCGTTCGTAGTATGAGTAGGAAATATTTCAATAGCCGATCCTTTTCAATTCGCGAAAAACAGTATTTCGCGTTAAGCGAGTTCCTGATAAGCGCACTAAAATCACAGTAAACGTCTATACAATGTGATGGGACAGCTGTAAATAGTTCGTGTTAAAAGTAATTTGCATAAGATTGTTCGTGTTAACAAAATTCGACTGTATCTCATCTGAAATATACGTCTCTAAAAATTAAAGAAGTTATCTGTAAAATTTTAGTTTCGGACCCACGATGGTTATCCTTTTTTATAGTCAAATATCCATGTAAGATAACAGATATGTTTGATAATTTTATTCTTGAAATTCTTATTTTTTATTAGCCCTCGATATGCTATTTCTTTTGGGCAGCAGTTAAAATGTCGTCTCTGAAAAATAACGTTACGTTATAGAAGCCAGTCGTATAATAAAGCAGATGTATCATTGTACTTTTAAATACTGATAATCTCTATTGGAATTTTTCAAACTTCTACGCATTGTGAATTTATATACCGTCGTATAGTGGATAAAATAGTACTTTTAAATGCTATTAATATAAATATTGCATCTCAATTTATTTTTGAGGTATTAATTTTCTTGCGGTTTTAACGCCTTTTTTTTTTATTTTATCAACTGAAGTACTCCATTTATCTAGAAAGTAAAGGAAAAGTAGTTGGAAACTTGTAGATTATTATATCTTTTGGTTGCCATTTTCCCATAACAACTGAAAAAGTTGTAATTAAATTACTTACTATGTTGAAAAAAGAAAAAAATTCTGATTTCTGATAAAACATGTACTTCTTTAAACTATATTAAATTTTATGTATCCATAATAATGTTACAAACACATGAATCATTAGATTTTTTTTGTCGAGCTTCGTGAATGACGACATCGCTTTTTTGCTGAATCTTTGTATTATTCTGCAATAGTAACCTCATATGCATACTTTTCTCTGGATGCTTTTTAAGACTCCATCGTTAATATGGAATACTTCAGCGGATGCGAATGACTTAATTTTATATAAAATAAAAGCGTGTGTTTTATGTCTTCAAACTGAATTATATTTTGTTACATCTATATTTTCATATGTTTTTTTTTTTTCTTTTCGTCGGGGGCGACACTAATTCTGAAAAAGCAGAATTGCTGTTTTCTAGTATTTTATTCCATGGAACTCTGACTCTTATACAATGTGGTATATGCGGTTTATGTTTGCTGCGGATCATGTTTGTGATAAAATAACTAATTCTTGATCAACTCGATAATTTTTTACATAAAAAATATTTCCAAGTCCTTTTAAACATAAAGGATGCAGTAGTAATTTATAAACTTTAAATTTATATTATATTCATTAAGTTATAAACTTTAACACTAGAAAGACGGGAATTTTACTCAAATTTTATAAAAAGTATTTGACATCAGAATTTTATTTTAAATTATTAACTTATTTATTTAACTAGTTTTTTTTCTTTGTTTCTTTTAAACTTGGTTTAGAAAGAAATTTCTTGTTCGAACTGAAATATATTCATTTGGTAGCTGTCAAAATGACCGCTCTCCGTCTTTCTAGTGTTAAGCAGGAAAATAATCACAATATATTTTATTAACCCATTAATGACGAGTTAATGTTACACATTTTTAATACCTAGGTACTTGTTGACAGCAGTTTTCCCATATTGGGAATTTTTAATTTATTTGATCTCTCAAAGTTTGAGATTAAGTAACATGAAAATTTCCGTACTAAAATACTCGTTTTCATATTCAAAAATTTCGTATTACTTAAATGGCAGATTTTCGTACCAACCGGCGTTAATGGGTTAACACTTCCTTTGAATCTTCTTCACAACTAAATATGTGAAAATTTCTATTTCAAAGTGATTGTATGCATATTTTGTTCAGATTTCGAAACTAGCTATATCGATAAATACATTATTAACTCGCTTTATCTTTCGGTAACAGGTTATTATCAAAGTCGAAAGAAATGAGTCTCCGAGGATCAGAGAGGAATTTCAACCGATTGCTTTTGGACATTGCCAGCTTATCTCTTCTGACGTTCATTTATACGTTGAGATAACCAAATAAATAGGTTTGATTTATTGTTACAGACATTCTTGGGCAATTTCGTTTTATTCCGTTGCTTCATACGAATATGCTTATTAAACCTTTGAAAGGCGGTGGTAAATTAATTTTAACAGTTTATTTTAATTCACATCTCCAAAATTTGCACCACAATTTTTTTTAAATAAAGTGCATGAATGAAATGTGTTACTTATTTTCAAATCAATTTGATCGTAAATTCTTGTGGCAGTCAATCATTTTTAAATTCTAGTAACAAAACTACTTTGACTTAGAAAGGGTTTAAAATTCTAGTGCTAAATTCAAATTGAGTTAAATAATTAAAATTCATACAAAAAGCACAAATAAATGCACTAAAAATACTTGAAAGTGAATACATATAATATAAAATTATTTAAAATACGTTAAAAGTATCTTAAAATACATTAAAAACCATTAAAAACACAAAAAGTTTCCAGCCATTACACGACCGTCATCAGCGTGGATTTAAATGCTGTTATTATTATTTTTTTTCGCTTATTCGAGAATTTTCTAGAATAAATTATTGTAATTTATAGGTTGTACGTCAGATGAGATGCAGATAAAGGTATTAAAATTTCAACAAAACAAGCATTCATCTGTTGTGCAGCAAATCTTTCCATACTCCATGGATATCGTATGATAGAGCATCGTTACAAGCTATATCTTTATTAGCAATTATTTCAATTGATTCTCTTATAATGGCTTCCTGGTAATTATTTCTACGAAAGGTAATTTTCGATTGATTAAAATATACTGTTATTGATTGAGTTTGAGCTAATCTTCATAACGCAGTACGAGGTCTATTTAATTTGAGATTTGCTTTATGTTCTTTAATTCCATCACGCAATTTTCTCATTGTCATACCCACATAAAGAAAATATTTACTTTTTTTTTTTAAAGTATAATGTATACTCCGGTTCTATTGATTGCTTGGACAGGATCAATTTTCGTATTCCCCGGGTACGCATGATGTGGGGGACTAATTGTCTTATTTCTTTTCCATCTTTTATTCATTTGCCCGCTGGATTGAATCGCAGAGGTAGCCTGATAATAGGGGATCCTCAATTCCGGCCGGCTGTTTAGTTCTTTTTTTGTGAGAGACTCTCACTAGTCTTCAGAAAAGATTACCAATTATGAGGAATCAACGAAAGGAAGTCTATGATGTGACTGCCTAGCTGCAGAACCGGACTTGTTACGGCCTATCTCCACTTATTGAGTTGGGTTTCATCCCAGCGTTCGGAATCGGTGTAATCGTACCGTGTGACGATCGGTATTGGCCGCATACCTTTCGTAAAATCGTCTTTTTCCTATCTTAATTACACCCTACACTGTAAAAAAATCACTGTAGATTTGCCAGAACCAACTCGATCACAGTGAATGTGCTGTATCTTTCTTTGGTTTCCTGACTATATTAACATGGGAAATACAGTAGTTGCGTAAAATTAACAGCACAATGTGCTGGCAATTTGGACGCATTTTTTTACAGCACTGCTGGCGTCCAAATTGCCAGCACATTGTGCTGTTAATTTTACGCAACTACTGTATTTTCCATGTTAATATAGTCAGGAAACCAAAGAAAGATACAGCACATTCACTGTGATCGAGTTTGTGCGCGAGATGAACAGTACGTTTTTTTTTTTTTTTTTTTTCTTTTTTTACAGTGTACTTTTGTTTTCCTGCTGAACATTGAAGAGTAATAAAATCTAGTTATGTGGATAAAACTTCTGCAGCATTTCACGGACCTGGGATCACGGAGATTTTTTACACACCCTCCAGCCGGGCTGGGATTCCCCTAGGGACAGCTCTGGCCGTTCGTATTCCGGACACAAGTAGAGGGCCGACTATCGAGTACCCTCCCTTGCACCCACAAAAGGAGTCGAGCCCGGAAGCCATACCAAGGATTCCCAAATGGAAGTTGCCATATGGAAACCTTCCAAGAACAACTTCCATAACATAAAATGCATATGTGATCGGTAACCGATAGGAAGAAGGAGGCGCCGCTGGTATGCCCAGGAGAGTTGTGCAAACGCTCTCTCTAACGGCATAGATACCACCTCGTTAGGCCCCGAGCCCGCAGGATCGAGCCCATTCGGTGCCCGGACCCGAAATCATCACACAGTTCACCTTTCCTCACGACCACCGATGATGCCTGAAATCGAAAATACCCAATTTTGTAATGGTGGTAGTTATGTTGGTAAGAAAAGCAATACTATTATAAATAGTTGTTTGAAATTTTTATTTAAAGTAAACAAAGTTGCATATTATGAAATTGTAATTTTTTAACACGTGGTAATCACCAATCACTTCACATGTGCCCTTTTCTAACAAAAAAATGCAACTTTTAGAAATTCGTAACATAAGCCCTATTACCGAAATATGCATCTAGTGATTGTTATACGCATCTTATACTACTTCATTTATGCAATTTTAGAGCTTTTGAGAAAAAATTTAGCTTTATTTTTAGATATTGACTACTGTAACAATGAGCTCCTTTTAACCCCTTTAATTGTTTTTCGCGAGTGCCGCTTGGGCAAAAAGGGTTTTCTATCTTCGATACTAACAGCTTTTGGATACGACTTAATTTTAACTGTAAGGTTTGGTTTTTTAGTTGGCATATATTTTTCGATTGTACAAAACCAAGTATTTTAATTAAAAAAAAAAGTGGTGCCGGGTCCTTATTTTTAATTTATTATGTAAAGAAAAAGAAACAGTTAAGGGGTTAAGCATTTTTTGTGCAAATTTTAGCACTTTTTACTTTAATGAGTTGGCAACACTACTTCTACCTCACACACATACTAAAGCTGACCACTTCAATATCCTTGCTATCATGTAGTACTAATGTAAGAAACTTGTTTTTGCAAATTTGTGCTTTTGCAAACGCGGGTTTTTGCAATAAAAAAGACATTCTGTATATTGAAGTGTCCCGAAAACAAAATACTTTTACTTTGTTCCTTTAAAAGATTTTTGATTATCGTGTTTTGGAAAAACATTAAAAAAAAATTGTTGTTGTAGGGAATTAAAAAAAAAAAAGTTATTATGTATGGTATCTGATAATGAATTTTCATTCGTTACAGTAATAATTACAAGAAAGAAAAGAAAAAATGTTTTCTTTTTACTAAACTACGATATGAATACATCAGTAATTATTTAAAAAACTGCCTATTAAAGAATTGCCTTTTTTGGAAAGCAAAACTTTTATTCGCTTTAAGCGATTATTATTATCTTTAATCTGATTATTTAATTTCCCATATTTAAATTCCTTTCTTTACATTAAAAAGACATTAAGAAATTCAAAAAATAGATTTAATGACGAGAAAGGAATCCGAAATGATCGCTTTTAAACATATTATTTTATTTCTACATTTTTTTATTTCCAAATGAAAGAGAATTTATTTTTAGTAATTGTTCTTTTTATTTCTATTTATTTACGGGATTTTTCATTATTTCGTCCCACTTGCATCTCCCAAATACCATATAAAGAGAAAATATTTTTGGAGCATTGTTATAAATTTAAAAGTACTTTTTCAAAATGCTTTTTAAACCTTCTATATAGTCACTTTTAAAAATAAAGATTCAATGCTTAAGTACTAATAAATAACAAAAAAAACAAAAAAAAACCCAAAAAAATAAAACCCTTTTAGGATGCTTCTTAAGTATCAAAAATATTTTGAAAGATTTCTGGTTAACTCATCTTGGCAATTATACTATCTTAAACATGTATAAGTTGATGTAATATTCTATATTAGTTGTTATCTGTATATATTTTACATATAGTTTTTTTCCTCGCTCCTTTTCACTAACAAGTCATTATCTGAATCCAAAAGATCTCTAATACCCGGGAAGAAATCTGAACAGATGACTTTTGGACAAAGCTAACTTATCTTTTCTCCGCATTCATTGTTGATAAGCTAAAAAATAGCTTTGAAACATTTGTTCTAGGTATTCTTTATTTCATGAGTTCCATTTTGGTGCTGTTATTGGTATTTTTACTTTCATCTATCTTTACAAGAAGAAAATATTGGATTCATGAAAATTTTCGAATTTAAGTTTTCGGCGGATTTACACGTTTTAGTGGTCAGAGAACCATAATAACATGTTTTTACAAAATGTCTGTCTGTGAGTCTGTAAGTCTGTCTGTCTGTCTGTCCATCTGTCTGTCTGTGTGTGTGTATGTGACACAAATTTTGAGGGCGATCTATCTCAAGAACTAATGCATGGAATCTCTCTATTCTAAAAAAAAGTAACTACCGCTGTCACCGCCGCCGGTTTTCAATTTTTTGCGACCGGAGGTCTTTCTTCGTTAATATTAAGAAAAATAATGCATACAAAAATATGAAAATCGGTAGTATTATACAGAAATGTTTGATAAATATGCTGATGCAGACCGTTTTCAAATCGAAGAATTATTTAAAAAAATATTTAATGCTAAAGTTGGACAAAATCGTTCCACAAAAAAGTTTTATAGGAGCAAAAACTGTTCATGGGAATTTAATCATTTTTAGATCATTTTATACGTTTGAAGTTCCCGGTGTGCAGATTGTATTTCTTTTTTTAATTTGGCTAATTGTTTGAGATTTTATTTCTATTTTAAATTCAAATTTTCAGCATTTCTAGAGATATTATTTACAGACTAGGGGGCTCGGCCCCCTACGAGCTACGCTCGCCAACCCCCGTCCAGACGCCGTAGACTCTAAATGCACGCTAGTTTGATCGGCTTTAAAAAGATTTCGAAAGATTTCGAAAGATTGAATTATAATTTAAAAAACAGTGGCGATCTCTCTATAAACGGATTTCAATTCATTTCTCTTTGATTGGGGAAATTTAACGCCAAATCCGTTGCGGTACTACTTGATTATCCCGTCGACCAATTTCGCCAAATTAAATAAATCGCCAAACCACTCGCCAAATTATACAAATTGACATATTTTTATTTTAAATAACGAAAAAGCAAATAAATTAGTACAACATTAATAAAAATACAAATAAAACGTCGAAATAAAAATAACTTGATGACGTAGACACGTGTAACAACATTTCAAAATAAGCTAATATAAAAGGAATTAAGTAAACATAATCTTTGTCTCCCGGTATTTTTTAACAAAGCGAAAAGAAAGTTCTTTTAAATGAGACATTTTAAATTAATCGTTTTTAATCTGACGTAATTTTGACCAAACTATTCTTTCTCTTTTTAATATTCACGTGAAAATACTTGTGTTAGAAATTAAATATTATTTGCGCTTTCCTAAGAAAAATAGTTGAAAAGTATCCTCTTAAAATATCAAATAAATGTCTAGCGCAATTTCTAAATTAAAACCGTTTTGCAATATTGTTTTGTGTTCATTTTATATAATAACTGTAATGTGACGTAAGTATGACCTAATTTCTCCTATGTAAGACTTCTAACGCATGTTAATAAATTTATTGCTTTACAAATTCCTTTCTCTCTTAAAATTCACGTGTAATTATCGTTTTTATGACATAATTTTTAATAAGTTCCTGCTTTTTGTACATAATTATTTAATTCTAATTCCAAATGTTTTTTTTTTTCTGTTTATAATAGTCACGTGTAAATAAATTTTTAATTTTTTTACACGTATAAATATTTTTTTTTTTTGAAGCAAACATTATTGCTTCCGCTGTTTATACAGTTGGCAACAGTATAAACAGCGTTATACCAGTTAATATCACTTTCTAAAATCTATAAAAAATATCTCTAGAAATGCTGAAAATCTGAACTTAAAATAGAAATAAAACCTCAAAAAATTAGTCAAAATAAAAAAATTAATGCAATCTGAACTCTGGCAAATTCTAACGCATAAAATGATCTAAAAATGATTAAATTCCTATGAACACTTTTTGCTCCTATAAAACTTTTTTAGTGGAACGATTTTGTCCAACTTTAGCATTAAATATCTCTTAAAATAATTCTTCGATCTGAAACTGTCTGCATCAGCGTGTTTATCAAACATTCCTGTAAAATACTGCCGATTTTCATATTTTTGTATGCATTATGTTTCTTAATATTAACGAAGAAAGACCTCCGGTCACAAAAAATTCAAAACCGGCGGCGGCGGTGGTGACAGCGGTAGCTACTTTTTTTTAGAATAGAGAGATTTTAGAAAGTGATATTAATTTAAACTGTTGCCAACTGCATAAACAGCGGAAACAATAATGTTTGCTTAAAAAAAAATATTTATACGTGCAATAAATTAAAAATTTATTTACACGTGACTATTATAAACAGAAAAAAGCATTTGGAATTAGAATTAAATAATTATGTACAAAAAGCTGGAATTTATTAAAAATTACGCCATAAAAACTATAATTACACGTGAATTTTAAGAGAGAAAGGAATTTGTAAAATAATAAATTTATTAACATGCGTTAGAAGTCTTAAATAGGAGAAATTACGTCATATTTAGGTCACATTACAGTTATTACATAAAATGAACACAAAATAATATTGCAAAACGGTTTAAATTTAAAATTGCGCTAGACATTTATTTGATATTTTGAGAGGATACTTTTCAACTATTTTTCTTAGGAAAGCGCAAATAATATTTAATTTCTAACACAAGTATTTTCACGTGAATATTAAAAAGAGAAAGAATAGTTTGGTCAAAATTACGTCAGATTAAAAACGATTAATTTAAAATGTCTCATTTAAAAGAACTTTCTTTTCCCTTTGTTAAAAAATACCGGGAGACAAAGATTATGTTTACTTAATTCCTTTTATATTAGCTTATTTTGAAATGTTGTTACACGTGTCTACGTCATCAAGTTATTTTTATTTCGACGTTTTATTTGTATTTTTATTAATGTTGTACTAATTTATTTGTTCTTTCGTTATTTAAAATAAAAATTATGTCAATGTGTATAATTTGGCGAGTGGTTTGACGATTTATATAATTTGGCGAAATTAGTCGACGGGATAATCAAGTAGTAACGCAGCGGATTTGGCGTTAAAATTTCCCCAATCAAAGAGAAATGAATAGAAATCCGTTTATAGGGAGATCGCCACTGTTTTTTTAAATTATAATTCAATCTTTCGAAATCTTTTTAAAGCCGCCGATCACATTAGCGTGCATTTAGAGTCTGTGGTGTCTGGACGGGGTTTGGCGAGCGTAGCTCGTAGGGGGCCGAGCCCCCTAGTGTATATACAAAGTAACAAGATACTCGCAAGCTCATGTTAAACTTATGGGAGCGTTATTTTCAAATTTGTGAAATTCAAAGTAACTTTAAAAAAAATCAAAAAAGTAAACACCAACCCAGTTAGAATTCAATCTCAGCTATTAAATCTATTAATATGCAAGGGAGAAATTTTTAAATGTACGCTCCCATAGGTTTAACGTCAGCAATTCCAGTTTCTTCTCATGACTAGTGCAGATTGCAGATTCCTAACCTTCAAGTTAATGTTAATCCTATGAGAGCATTTTTTACATTTTCCTTGCTAGTATCTCTCTATTCTAAAAAAAATTAACTACCGCTGTCACCGCCGCCGCCGCCGGTTTTGAATTTTTTGTAACCGGAGGTCTTTCTTCGTTAATATTAATAAAATAATGCATACAAAAATATGGAAATCGGTGGTTTTATACAGAAGTGTTTGATAAACACGTTGATGCAGACAGTTTTTAAATCGAAGAATTATTTTAAGAGATATTTATTGATAAAGTTGGACAAAATCGTTCCACTAAAAATTTTTTATAGCAGCAAAAACTATACATGGCAGTGTAATCATTTTTAGATCATTTTATGCGTTAGAATTTGCCGGAGTGCAGATTGCATTAATTTTTTTTATTTTGACTCATTTTTTGAGGTTTTATTTCTATTTTAAATTCAAATTTTCAGCATTTCTAGAGATAATTTTTACATCTCTCTATTCTAAAAAAAAGTAACTACCGCTGTCACTGCCGCCGCCGCCGGTTTTGAATTTTTTGTGACCGGAGGTCTTTCTTCGTTAATATTAAGAAACATAATGCATACAAAAATATGAAAATCGGTGGTTTTATACATAAATGTTTGATAAACACGTTGACGCAGACAGTTTTTAAATCGAAGAATTATTTTAAGAGATATTTAATGATAAATTTGGACAAAATCGTTCCACTAAAAAATTTTATAGCAGCAAAAACTATACATGGCAGTGTAATCATTTTTAGATCATTTTATGCGTTAGAATTTGTCGGAGGGCAGATTGCATTAATTTTTTTTTATTTTGACTCATTTTTTGAGGTTTTATTTCTATTTTAAATTCAAATTTTCAGCATTTCTAGAGATAATTTTTACGTTATCTTAGAAAATGGTATTAATTTATACTGTTGCCATATGTATAAACAGCACAAACAATAATGTTTGCTTCAATTTAAAACTTTATTTACACGTGACTATTATAAACAGAAAAAATCATTTGGAAATAAAATTAAATATTTATGTACAAAAAGCAGGAACTTATCAAAAATTACGTCATAAAAGTATACACGTGAATTTTAAAAGAGAAGGGATATTGTAAAATAATAAATTCATTAACATGCGTTAGAAGTCTTAAATAGGAGAAATTACGTCATATTTACGTCACATTATAGTTATTACATAAAATGAACACAAAATAATATTGCAAAACAGTTTAAATTTAGAAATTGCGCTAGACATTTATTTGATCTTTTGAGAGGATCTTTTCAACTATTTTTGTTAGGAAAGCGCAAATAATATTTCATTTCTAACAAAATTATTTTCACGTGAATATTTAAAAGAGAAATAATAGCTTGGTAAAAATTACATCAGACTAAAAACGATTAATTTAAAATGTCTCATTTAAAAGAACTTTCTTTTCGCTTCGTTAAAAAATACCAGGATACAAAGAGTGTTTACTTAATTCCTTTTTATATTAGCTTATTTTGAAATGTTGTTACACGTGTCTACGTCATCAAGTTATTTTTATTTCGACATTTTATTTGTATTTTTATTAATTTTGTACTAATTTATTTGTTCTTTCGTTATTTAAAATAAAAATTATGTCAATTTGTATAATTTGGCGAGTGGTTTGGCGATTTATATAATTTGGCGAAATTGGTCGCCGGGATAATCATGTAGTACCGCAGCGGATTTGGCGTTAAAATTCCCCAATCAAAGAGAAATGAATATAAATTCGTTTATAGGGAGATCGCCACTGTTTTTTAAATTATAATTCAATCTTTCGAAATCTTTTGAAAGCCGATCAAATTAGCGTGCATTTAGAGTCTGCGGTGTCTGGACGGGGGTTGGCGAACGTAGCTCGTAGGGGGCCGAGCCCCTAGTTTAATAAAAAAAAATATATTCAGTCTGTCCTTGATATAAATTGATGCTGATTAGTTTTTGGTGCAAATGGCTCAACAGGTGGTGCTGCTATGCTGCATTTTTTACGATTTCCGCAACAGCTCTATCTCAAGAATTAATGCACGGAATTTCGTCAAACTTCTGATTTAGGCAATCTTTGATATATATAAATATATCTGAATATGAATTAATGCTGTTTACGTTTTGACGTCAATCTCCCAACAGGTGGCACTGCTATGCAGAATTTTCCCCGATTCCCGCAATACCCTTATCTAAAGAACTAACGCACGAATTTTCTTCAAATATACCTTGATAAATATTAATGCTGATTATGTTCTGGTGTAAATCGTCCAATAGGTGGCGTTGTTATGCTGCATTTTTCACGATTTCCACGATAGTCCTATTTCAAAAACTAATGCATGGAATTTCATACCTTTAGAAACCTCACGATGAGGAGAGATTGCCATTTAATTTTGGCACTGTTATGGTGAATTTTGAAGCATCAACATGTATGAGATAGAATAAAGTTTTGGGATTGCCACATCCGACTAGTTATTATTATTATTTAAAGGATGAAATGTTTCCTTTTTCGAAACATTCCAGTAACGACACTTCTTGTTTTAAACTATTGTAAATTTGAATAAAGACCCATTAATCTCTATATATTTTTTCCGGATACCGTAAATATTATTTTCAATAATTGTTTTCCATTGTTTCCGTTTAGTAATGTTTTCTTTATATATTTACTATAAATGTATTTTTAAAATATTATATAAATATATACAATGGTATATATTTTTTAATGACCATAACATTAAATGCAGCAAATTCATGAAAATTATGACAAAACTTAGTATAATTCATATACATTTAACACTAGAACGCTGGACGGTGTCATTTCGACACCAAAGCATGTAAATTGTTTTCTAAAATCTTTAAATTTTGATGGATTCTTTTTACTTCTCTTGACTTTTATTAAATATGTAGGAAGATGTCACATATGAAGTTTTGGGGAATTAGCTTTATTCAAAATTAGTATACGGATACATTTACCTATAACGCCAGTCTGGTGTCAATTGGACACCTCAATAATTTCAATTTCCTTATTAATTTTTAATTTCGTTCTTCTGTGCGATCGTTCCATTGTGTAGAGCAGGGGAGTCCTGGATTGGCTTTTGACACCTGGTCATCACGAGATCTGTTTCAGTTGCACCAACGCCTGCCGCTACGATTTCATTTGTCACAAAGATACTGTATGAGCGGGCTCTTGTGAGTTATGACTAGTAGAATTTTTGCGAGGTTTTTTTTGTTCTTGCTACTTTCTATGAATGAAACTTAAAATGTCTCGTAAGAGAGGGCTTACTGTGGAAGAAATAACCGCTCTTCTAAGAGAATTGTCAGATAACGAATCGGAAGATTGAGAATTATTCGATATGCATGATGAATCTGATAATGAAAATTTTATTCCCCTTGTATCATCTGGATCGGAGTATTACTTGTTACAATAAACAAAACAGATTGGTGAAAAAAAAATTAATTAGGAAAACTTAATTAAATAACCTGCTGTTTTTTTTTCGTAATTATTGTACATCACTCCGCGCAGGATTTCTCAAAAACTGTTAAAGATAATGGATTGAAATTCTCTGAGTGTATTAATTTCTGCATAAAATGAGCTAAAATCTTAGAATAATAAAAATTTTATGTAAAAAAATAAGCGAGAATTTTTACAGATTTTATTTTTTTATTTTTAGTTATTGATTACAAATAATATAAATGAAGATAATTAAAAGATTTTAGTTCATTATGTTAAGTGAAAAGTTATCTTTAAAATAAAATCTATTTAAAAGTAATAAATTAAAATGAACACGAGATATCATGCGCGCAGTGATATATCGTAATTACGAAAAAAGCAGTGGGTTACTTAATTAAACTTTCCTAATTAATTTAATTATTTTTCATAAATCTGTTTTGTTTATTACAACAAGTAATGCTATACTGGACAATCCAACAAAATTCATTAAATTTGCTTTATTAGTTAGTTTTTGAAAAGGTATGGAAATTGATGAGTTTTCTAGCATTTTTGACTGATTGAAGGTGAACTGCCCTTACTCTTCCTTATATATGGATAATTTTATTCCGATGCTTTAGTAGTAGTTGTTATCTGTAAAATAATTACTATACGATTAAAAACACATCAGCATACAACAGAAATAATAACTATATTAAAGCTTTATTAAAAACTATATTAAAACTTTATTGTAGTTATTCTACTTTGTATATATTCTAACGTTGTGTCTGTGAATTTCTTTACAGTAACAGGTCATTATCTGAGTACAAAGAAAAGAGCCTCTAATAACTAGAAAGAAATCTGAACAGATAACTTTCGTACAAATCTAACTTATTTTTTTACTAAACTCATTATTGTTTCTGATAAGCAAAAAACTACTTTTTAATGTTTTCTAGGTATTCTCTGTTTTATGATCTTTATTTTGGCTCAGTTACTCGTAATCGGTTTTTAAAAAAAGAACATTTATTTTCTTTTGAAACATTCATTAAAATTACCTACTTTTTTTAAAGGATCGTTTCTATTTGAATCAAACAGTATTATTTTTTTTTATTACCATATACTGTGAATTTCAATTACAGTAACTGCTCTTTCAATTTCTAACAGAATTATTCCTCATTCATTAAATACACATACATTAAAATCTTTATTATATATAGTACTGTAGTATTTTTAGAATATTATTATAAATTAAACTTTCAACCACTTTTCTAAAATTGCTTATAAATGCATTTATTTAAATGAAAGATACGGCATTTAAGAATCCAGAAAGAAAGATAAAATTCTAATACTCCTTAAGTAAAGACAATATTTATAAATATTTTTTTATTTAATCTTCTTTGAAATTATTCTTCCTTAAAAATGCAAAAATTTATTCTGATGCTTTTGTAGTAGTTATTATCTGTAAATACGTTATACATAGCAATTATTTATAGGCATCTTTTCAGTAACAGGTCATTATGAGAGTTCAAAGGAAAGGGCCTCTAATGACCAGAAAGAAATCTTCAACAGATGACTTTCGCACAAAGCTAACTTATCTTTTTACTGAACTCATTATTGTTTCTGATAAGCTAAAAAAATACTTTTTCTTCACATTTTCTGGGTATTCCCTGCTTTATTATCTTTATTTTGGTTCAGTGACTTTTTATAGGTTTTTAAAAAGTACATTTATTTCCTTTCGAAATAATTAGCAGTAAAATAACCTGCATTTATTAACCCCTTAATTCTCTTTCCCATGATATTTGCGGGCTGTGTTTTTTATTCAGATTGTTTGATTCCCACCAGTTTTATAAAATTGTGTAATTGATATTATTATGGTATCATTTTACCTGTCATTAAATATGGTGAATATTTCTTTTCAAAAAAGTGGTGCCAATAAGCAATTTTTATTTTTAAATCGTAATTTAATGCGACCGTAAATGAGTTACACGATCATGTATTTCAGTTTGAATCACACGGTATTTATATTTTTTAGTACATTTGACTATAAATTTCAATTACAGTATTTGTTATTTCAATTTCCAACATAATTATTCCCCTTTCATTAAATACACATATATTAAGCATCGTAATTATATATACTATAGTATTTTTAGAATATTATTATAAATTAAACTGTATTTTTTTAAAACGTTTTTCTAAGTATCCTTATAATTACATTTTGTAATGAAATATACTGCATTAAAGAACGCATAAATAAAGACATACTTTTTATATTCCTTAAGTAAAGACAATATTTATTTAGAAAGATTTTTTATTTAATCGTCCTAGCAATTATTTAACCTTAAATATGCATAATTTTATTCTAATGCTTTAATAGTAGTTGTTATCTGTATATACGTTATTCATAGCATTTATTTATGGGTCTCTTTTCAGTAACAGGTCATTATCTGTGTCCAAAGAAAAGAGCCTCTAATGACCAGAAAGAAATCTCAACAGATGACTTTTGGACAAAGCTAACTTATCTTTACGCAGAATTCTTTGTTGTTCTTGATAAGATAAAAAATAGCTTTGAGACATTGTTCTAGGTATTCTTTATGTCGCAAGATTTATTCTGGTTCAGTTAATGCATTTGAATTTTTAAAACGGACAACCTTTTTTTCTGTTCTAAACATTGTGTTAATGATACTTGTTTTTTAAAATGGTAGTGTATTTCAATTTGAACACAACAGTTTCAATATATATATATTTTATTTTCAGTGATTGTAGATTTCATTTTTCAATGTTAGTTTTTAATATCATAACTATTTTTTGTACGTTGTCATAAATAGAAATAAAACTTTTAAAAACACTTTTTTAAGTTTCCATTTAATTCCATTTCTTAGAGAAATGTACAGCATCAGAGCTCATATAAATAAAAATACAAACTTTTAAGTACTCTCTAGATTTTATTGTAATAGTTTATCATTTTTTATATTTTCAATTTTTTTACATAATATGGCAATTATTCCATGTTAAATATGCGTAAATTTACGTAGAGGTTTTAAACTAGGTGTTACATACTTTATGTATAGCTTTTATTTACGTTATGCATAGCTTTTTATTCTTTTCAGTAACAGGTCATTATTTGTGCCAAAAAAGAAAGAAGTCTCTAATGACCAGAAAGCAATCTGAACAGACGAGTTTTGAACAAAGCCAAATTATCTTCTTTCAGCATGCATTGTTGTTCCTAATAAGCTAAAGAAAATTGAAGGCATATATAAATATTATACAGACATAATATACTATAGTATGTGTGTTTTATTATAAATAAAATTGATTTGATCAATATTCTAGATGTTCTGTGTTTTATGATATTCATGTTATACATTTGGTTCTGCTATATGTATTAGTTATTTAAAAAGTAAAAGATAATAATATTTATTTTTACATTTTTTTGGTATACAAGAATAATTTATAAGAATGATAGAGAATACATATTTTACCTGTGGAATATTAATTTATATCTATATTTATAATTTATAATTTATATTTATATCTTCACGAAAAATTAACAATTCGGAAACAGTTTATTTTTTTATTTACTGACGGATGTATTTTGTTTGTTTTACAAGAAACATTTTTCTATTTAGAATGTATTATAAATAATTACGGGAAAAAGTGCTTGTTATTAAAGTTTTAAAAAAAGAAAAGAAAAGTCGTCAGTCGATTGAGAATAATATGTGTATTCACAGAAAGTTTTAAAAATTATCTTACGGTATTATCTGCATGATAAAAGGAACACAAACTTAACATTTTTAAATAGTAAACTCCAAATATAACAATAAAAAAACTAAACTATCAATTAGCATACAAGCAATTTTGCATTGTGTGTCTATAATTATTAATTATTTTGCAAAGCGCCGGTTTCAGGGTTTCATCAAGTTTATGAAAATGAGCGTATCTCATACATTCTTTCTGAACTCTTATTGTAATATATTTGAAAGATAACTTAAATAAGACTTATCAGAGTTAAAACTAAACTTTTGATTGCACGCATTGTATGCAAATTAGTCGAATGCAATAAAGAAAATTATAGATTAAAATTTATAAATTTTACCATCATTAATGCGGTAATACTAGATTGAGCAAAAAGTTCTGCGAAATTTATGAAAGTTGCTTTGTTATGCGCAAATTAACAACAAAGGTAACAAGGACTAGTCTTCAAAGTAGAGACCATCATAGTCAACGACTTTCTCCCATCGTTCAGCCAGATTCCGGGTTTGCTGGAAGTACCTTGGCGGCTCCTTGGAATCGAAAAACGCTTGATATGCTTCTTCAAATTCATTAAAGAATTCAAATCGATGACCCTTGAAAAAGTTTTTCATTGATCGAAATAGGCCATAATCGGATGGAGTCACGTCCTGAACCCTTATAGATACTAGAGGATCGTACCAGAATATCGTTATATTCTGATAATTTCAGATCTTACATGTCTGTTAAATGTGTGTTTTATTTATGTTATTTTATTTATTTATTCACAGGGAAGTTTTTTTTTTAATGAATATTAGCCGTAAGAAAAGGATGAACTCTTTATTTTGTTTCAAGGGCAAACGGATTAAACTTACTTTCGTAATCGAGCTCCGTGTGCTATAGATGAATTAAAAAATATTTCATGCTTTAAAATTGTTTTTAGAACCATAGACAATCAGTAAACTGAGATGAACTTTGCAAACAAATTCCATTCGAAAAAAAAATCCTATTTGGTGATCGAAAATTTAAATTGTACGATTACAAATATGTTAGATTTGTGCTTTTCAAAATTATTCTTTTATTTGTTTATAAAAGAAGTATTGATTTCATTAATTTGTCTTTCACAAATATGATAGATTGGTGTTCTTTTAATATTATTCTTTTATTTGTTTATAAAGGAAGTATTAATTTCATTACGCAAAAATAGTCAGAAACAAATGCTAAACAATGTTTGTTATTTTATGTGCAAAATGTTTATTATTATAATGTATTGAAAGCGGCACGTGGTAAGATAAACTTTAAAAAAATCATACTTAAAAGTTATTTTAGAAAACATAATGCGTCAGTCAATTAAGATATAGTTTTTAAACATTTGAAAGTATATTTTCCCCCTATGCAACGAAAATTGAAAATGTGCAACTGTCAGAAGATTAAAAAATTGCAGTAGAGAAAATTTCAAAACCGAAATTTGATCGTGAAGTGTTACCATTCGCAAAAAGACGTCAGAGTTACGCACATACGTTTGTTTTTTATAATATATATACATAATCAGTAAAATACAATAAAGATCAGTTATTAGGATGTGGTTATCAATTGAGGCTCTAATGCTTGGTATTCCGAAATGAAAAACAGCAATTTTCACCTTCTCAAAATTTGCATACGCACTTCTCATATCCATATTCATCATTTAAAAAAATGTATTTTGTTTGATCATTTTAAAATCACTTTAACTCAAAACTTGAAGTCACGATTGCCAGCAACATCTTTTATGTGAACAGACGCACTCTTTTACTTGAGATTCTAATTTCAATTGAGGAGGGTAAAAATTTCCGTAATTTATGTTTTTTAGACGCATTTGTGTTATAATGTTTAGTTTTATCTAAGAAAATGATGGTTTATTTCCTTTAAATATGACTTCATTTTCACTTAAATAAGCATTTCGCATAGTGCCTGAAACTTAGTATCAGTACACATGCAGAAGGAAAAACAATATAGATAATTTATGAGGAAAAATGCGTGTTTTCAAAAGCAGTAAGTCATTTTCCATTATTATGCCCCTAATATAATATTATGCTCCTAATGGGATTTTGCGCCACTAAACCGTATACAACAATTTTTATCAACAATTTTGAATTTTTATCAGAAAATGGCATGAATAAAGATAAAAACACCTCATTATTTCTCTCTTGTCTGCAATAATGAAAGCTGTCTACTTTTCACCATTTTGAAGAAATTTCATAAACTGCTTTTAAAATTAAAATATAAATGTGGGGATATTAAAAAAAAAAAAAAAAAAAAAAAAAAAAAAAAAAAAAAAAAAAAAAAAAAACAGATAGTGCGATCACATCTACAAATGAACAGCTTTCAGTTTAAAAAAAAAAAAAAGTAAAATTGGTTCAGCAGAAAGATCAGGGCAGATGACTAAAAAATACACTTGTGTTTTAAATATATAGATTATATAAAATTATGAAAAATTAAATTAAGCAAATTATGTTATTTTGATAAAATTATAGTAGATTGTCCTAAAGAATAACATTAAAATTTTATTATTCGACAGAATTTTCAACAAAAACTTCAGGAACATAATATTATTTTAAATCTCGAATTATTTGTTTGCTTGTCTAACTCGTCGAAGCAAGTCCATCCAGGCGAGAATCATCAATTTCTGTAATATAATTATAAATCGCTATTATTTGAATGTCACCTCTCTTTTATAAAGACACTTTTTGTAAAATATTGCGTTTTATCACTGTGCGATTTCGATTACATTATTTTCAAAAGTGAAGCTTTTTCACCTGTGAAGAATTTCACAGCAGTTGGCCTGTGAAAATGACGCACTTCTACAAAACATAATTCAGGTTTAAGAATTAAAATACACGCTTTTTTATAAAATGACGTCATTTGTATCCACTTTTACAATCCAATTTTAAACTTCGTCTATCGAAAAGTACGCACATGACGTCATTATCACGGAATAACAGACAATATTCTTGACATAGCCCATATTTTAATTTCAACTTTTTTTTTCAGGTTTTATGAGAAAATGGCAACATAAAGACACAGTATCTCCTATTTTCGACTATTTTCCATTTACTTTCAATAGAAATGAGGTATTTTTGTTGCCAGGATTAGAAAAATGGTATTAAAAACTACAAAAAAATTAATATCTCAAAAATAAATTGAGATACAGCTTTCATTCAAATTCCATTTATAAGAGCATTTTTTTTCCCTCATACAACGGTGTAAAAATTTAAAATGTGCGATGTTTAGAAGTTTAAAAATTTGCAGTAGAGAAAATTGCAAAACCTAAATTTTATTTCAAATTTCAAAGTGTTGCCATTCGCAAAATGACGTATGCGTTACGCACAGATATGTTTGTCCTTTATAATATAGATACCACTAGTACTCCTATATACGATATAAATTCTGGTTATAGATCTGGTTATATATGACTATTAGATTAAAAATTTCCCAGAACTTTTTGCTCAACCTAATAATACTATATAATAACTATAAATATGTTTGATATGAAATTAAGGGAAATAAAATAACAATAGCTTTACATTTATATTTCTAGGTACTTGTTTATACCAAATTTCTGATTGATAAGATAATTTTTTTCGGATATATATAAAAAAGTATATAAAATAATTTAATTTTACAAGGAACATGAGGAACACGATTTTAAGTGACTTTAATTAAGTGACTTTAATACCAAAACGCTTGGTTCAAATAAGCTAAAATGCGTTATGTGGACATCAATTTAAACGCATCCGAAACAAATTGTGCAAAAATTGTATATTGTTAGTGAAACTTTAGATTCGCTCAAATTTTAATATGGAAAATTGATTTCGTGTATATCACTTAATAATACATACTTTTAATAGCCATTTCTGAAAAGAAGCGACTAACGAAAATGTGCTACAAATAAGATTTTTCATACTCTTGCATGCATAGGTCAAATACACATGGTCTGTCCATACCGCTACCTGTAAAAATAGTTTGGTATTAAGTGTTACAAACGGTCATAATTTATACTTTTAAGTTTCTTCCATTTTGTCTTATTTCCTTTATATATTAAAGAATCGTCTATAAGATGCATCTATAAGAAGAATCGTGGTAAAACAAAAATTGAGCATCACTAAGTTTAAATGACATAGATAATTCCCCGTCGTCTGTTGCTTTCAGCAAAAACATGTATGTGGGTTATGATGAACTCATTTGGACTTTTGCAATAGCTCGAGCAACAAATTTCATTTTATCACAAATTTTGAAAACTCTAAGCATCACACAACTTTAATCTTTACATCGTCGATTAGTGAGAAAATGTACTTTATTAAAATACAACTTCTTTAAAAACTGTGTTACATTATCCATTTTTTATTCCTGTTAAAATAATTTTTTGAAAGATTTTTTTTTAAAAGCTAGATCTATCCCATGAAGGTCGATTAGGGAAGATTCCTCCGTTTGTACTAAAAAATATATAAATAGTTCAGCGTTTTTCTAGTTAATATTCCATAGCGAAATTGACACTTCATCCTTAAATAAATAAATAAATAAAAGGACTTAAATAAAACACGGGTTTAACATATAGATAACGGAATTATGTGTTTAAACAATGAAATGATCAGAATCAAAAAAGTTTCTGTAGTTAGTGAAATCTTTTGCGATTTCTTCGGCTTCCTTTGCCATGCGGCTAACACGAATGTACAACTTTTAATAAGTTTCTAAACTTTATTTTAATATATAATTTATATTTGTTTTATAAAAATTCTTTTTGATATTATAGTAGGCAATCAAAAAATGTCTCAAATAAAAAAATTTATTACTGTTTTCAATAAAAAAAAATTGTTTTTCATCTCTGTTCTGTACACCAAACAGTATGTTTGGTTGGGTTTACTTACTTGGGTAGCCCAGATTGGATAGTCTTATCTTAATGAAATGAATTTTGTACCAGTAATATTTCTTAGATCAAAAATTATTTAGTAAACACACATGATATTTCAGTATACTGTATGCCCACTGGTGCTTAGATATTTTAGTTACAGGTTTCCGTTTTTTAAAAGTTATTTCATTATTTTATTGTACAGTAAATCCTCTAAAGAGCAGACATTTTGGGGCGATTTTTCCGTTTTTTGGAGATATCCAATATTCAGAGGTAAAGCCGTATCACGATCGCTCCACCAGTGGGCAGAGGTTTTGCTATTGCAGCTGGTAGACGGAAGGTGCTGGGATCGAAGCCAGTCACGCCCGTCGGGCTAATCGTTTGGAGTTTTCGTGGTTCTCTTCGAACCTTGGATTTCCATGCGTAAGTACGAGTTAGGTTCCTTTAGAAAGACCCTCACGGAGGGCACTCTCCCTGGCTTATCTAAACTACCGCGGAGAGCGGCCTCCCTTCGTCCGCAACCCTTTATTCTTCTACTTATACCGACTCTTTTGTGGATGCAAGGTTCATAGGTCCCCAGCCACGTCCCGAATAAAAGACACACTAGCGGAAGCCAGGTTGAAAATAAAAATCAAAAATTGAAATCGGACAAATTTAAAAGGGAAATTGCACAAATTAAAGACACCGAAAAGTGGGAAGGAAGGGCTTGGGGCGATGGAGCTACCAACCAACCACTGCTACTTCGAGCTCATTATTAGCCCCTTTATAATTAATTATAAATCTCCTTCGAGTAGATAATCAGCCGTCAAAAATCAACCCAACCCTATCACAATTATTGGTTACTTGAGCTACATTCAAATTTCAATCATTTTATTCATTACTATTGTTGAAATAGTAAAAGCTAAAAATTTATATTGAAACTTAATAAAATAAACAAATGTATGAACTTATCTATAATTTTCACAAACCATAAAAGTGTGCAAAGAGATTATCTGTTTGTGATTAACAGTATTCAAACTTGAAACAGTGATACTAAATCATTATTGAAGATATTCCTTATAAGAAGGATTAAGTTACCCCCACAACTCAAGTATACCCTGACTATGGTACAGATGTTATGGGAGTTAAGGATTCTAAAAGTGCTCGTTAAATAGAGGTGTAAGCCGGTATTACAAAGGTATTACTGTAATCAGCCATTTTCATTTACGTACAAATAAGTATATATCCCATTTTTTATGGAATTTTTACAGATATAGAAAACAAATTTGCAGGTGATGTTTTAGGGTGCAGGTTATGTTTTTAGGTGATGTTTTTAGATGTTTTCGGTGATGTTTTGATGTTAAGCCTAAATTAAAATTAGAAAAAAATTAATGAAAAAATATTTGGTAAAAAATATTTTTTTATGAAAAAAGTAATATCAATTTATTGAAATTCAAGTTTGTTTAAAATAATAATTCAGTTAGTAGTTTCAACACGCTAGTTTTCCATTTTCACTTCTATTTTCGAAGTATTCATATGATATGTGCGCATCAAATACATATATTTTTTTAATTTATTTTAAAAAAAAATGACATATAACCTATTCTTTTTAACATAAGTTGATATTTATACGCTTTACTTATGCAAAATCGAAATCACAGCTCATTTCAGCCGTTTTTGAGTTATGCATTAAAAATTACCAATTTACAATAAGTTTTGTTATGTGTTAAAAATGAATTTAACATTAAGAGTTACAACTTTAAATTTGCGTAATTTCTAAAATAATTGACCTTTGTAATTCAAAGGTTAATTTACCGAAGAATTCAAATACTATGTCTAAATATGTGCTGGTATTGAAATTAAAAAGTTTGTTACAGTATATATAAATAGAAGACCCCCTAAGTAAACTGTAAATATAGAATTAAGTAGTAGACATTTTTAATATATTTCTAATCAATTGGTATCAGTTATATTTTTATACAGTGATTTTCGTCATAGTTAAAAGGAGGAGATACTTTTTTTTTCTAGGACTGTACATTTATCAAATGCGTACAGCAGAGTGATTTTGTTTATACTATGTAACAAAAAATAATTATCAATACTTTTTTATTACAATATAT
Source organism: Maratus speciosus (assembly GCA_963932465.1). Taxonomy (NCBI): domain Eukaryota; kingdom Metazoa; phylum Arthropoda; class Arachnida; order Araneae; family Salticidae; genus Maratus; species Maratus speciosus. The sequence continues at coordinate 292,880,771 of OZ010788.1, read as the reverse complement.
TTTTACTGTTTTAACATTTATAACGATAAATAGGTATTATAATTTAAAATGTAAAAAAAATATTTAAAAATTTTATTGCAGTACTTTTGAAGAAAATTGTTTACTATCACATTTTTATGTTATTGCATTATTATTTGTGGGAGAAAAAACCTGCTTTTAAAAATATGCATTAGGCAATATTTAGTAATAGCAAATGGTCTTCAGTCAATGGTGAATATTATGTTTCTTTTTCTCCAATACAGTTTAACTGCAAGAGAAAAATAAATCGAAATTCAGGGAAATAATGTCACGTTGAATCTATTTTTTTTCTTCTATATAGCAAATTTACGAACGTAAAATAAAGTATTTTTGAAGACCAGAATCCGTAAATGGATAAAAGGAAATAAAATAAAACATTGCGTTTTATAACGCTCTCAAATTTACATTTTAAAAGAATTATGACAGAATACAAAAAACAAATTATCAACATTGAATTTGCAATAGAACAAAAAACATTATATTCCATTTTCCAATCTTAAATCAATGTAAACATCGTAAAAGCGTTCTTGATGATAACGCTAGACTGTGTTCACAGATAACACATAGCATCTTTCAAGAGTCTAAAACTCAATTATCTCTCGAAGAATGGGAAATTCAGTCGTTCCATTTTTTTTTTTTTTTTCTATTTCTCGTCTCAACTCGAAAAATCTCAGCGTGTCTTAAAATATTTGTCACGTCCGACGAGAGAAAATAGCGTTTGTGCTTCTGGCCCGCCATCGCATTAAGTGAATTCGAGCGGCTGTGCACGTACTAGTGGCAATAAGAAAATTGTTTCCTTAGCTTCCAGCTTCCTTCATACAGTTCAGACCCGTTCGCCAGCAATGATCTGTATTCCGCAATGGAAACGATTCCTTTTCCATTGTTTCTTTTTTTTCTGTATTTTGTTCCCCCTTTTTTTTCTCCATGAAGGATCGAAAGAGTAACGTACGAGATCAGAGTTTAGACGTGTATTTATGGTTTGTAGGAAATGATTTAAAATGGCATGATTATAGTTTTTAGAGAATATATGTTAACTAAACTGCGCATAAAGCGAGCGTGATATGGATGAATATGGATGATTTTAAATTTGCTGTATGCGAAGGCGAAATATTTGAAAGAGTTTTGAAAATATGTGTTAGGTTTTTTTTTTTTAAATAAAAACACTTCCTTCTGCATAAAATATATAATATGAACATTAAAAAGTTCACTGTCTTAATACAAAGGCGACTAAAATATTGCAAAAGATGTTATAAGTTAAAAATAAACATTTTATTTAAAACTTCTTAGTACTTTCAAGCTTTCCAATCTCATCATCAGAGAATATTTTAATAACTAAATCTTGTTTATTTATACAAATACGTCATTTTGTTTTTGAAAATGAGAGATCCAATAATTATTAAAGTTGAAAGTAAAAGTAGCAGTTTCTTGGATTAAATTTAATTAAATAAAACATATACTATTATTTACTGCAGTTCCATTTATTTTATGACATCACCCTGTTCTTATACGTCACTTTTCACGAGTAGAAGAAAATATTTAACTGTCTTACTGCTTGAAAGTACTAAGAAGTTTTAAATAAAATGTATATTTTTAACACCTTTTTCATTAACTTAGTCGTGTTTTAAGTAAGACAGTGAACTTTTTAAAGTTCACATTATATATTTTATATTTGAATCAAGGTGAAAAATTGCATTTTATCTTATAATTTTGATTACTTCTATTACTATTTATCAAGTTTTAAATTCTTTATTTTCTAACATTAAACTAAGTCTCCTCATCTTGTTTCTTATCTTAAATAAATTCAATCTGGTCATTAAATTATTAAATAGTTTTAATGCAACATTATTTATTACTTCTTTGAAGTTCCCGATGAAATTAAATTTATACTTAATTATAAAAACATAAAAGTCTTAAGCGATTGTAAGTCGCTGATGATTGTAATTTACATGTATGTAAATTATAATCTATCTTGACTCTTGACAGTCTTCTTAATTTTTGCAATTCTACATATCAAGTCATTCCAAATATGCTCGTGTAACTTTAAGTCTCAATAAAAAAATATTATTTCTTAGCTTTCAGCTTACTTTGTAAAGTTAACACTCGTTCTCTAGTAATGGTCTGTATTTTGCAATAGACATTGTGCAACATTCCTTAACTTTCTCTATAATGTTTCTATTTTGTCTGTATTTTGTTCTCTGTTTTTGCATGAAGAACTTAAAAAGTAACATACGAGATATGAGCTTATTTTTTTTAAAGGAAAGATTTAATAAAGTATTATTATAGGGTATAGATTTTGAGAATATATGTTAATCAAAATGTGCCCAAACATATGATTTAAGCATGCATAATATGGATAAATTAATATCGGAGATTTGAAATTTTCTTTACAAAATGATAAACGTTTGAAACAGTTTACAGATATAAGGTATTATATAGTTTTAAATAACTTTTTAAAATATGCCAATACTTCAATAATTCGAAATATTTTAAATGTATTAATTTTTAGCTGAAACCTGTGTTATTCTATACTCTCTTTCAATTAATTACACATGTTAATCTATCTATTAGTATTTGATAAGTCATTGTTTAATCTATTGATTAATTTTTCTTGCAATGGAAACTTGTTTTTTTCCAAACTAAAAATATATTAAATCTTTAAATGGTTCTAGATGTAGATTGCATCTCCTTTTTTTTATAATATTCTTTGTTCTTCTGCTGATTAAGTCACTCTAAAATATTCAGCGAAATCTTTATATTTTTCTGCATTTTTACCTTTACTGTCGTTTTGAAAAGTTGCAAGAATAATTTACACTGTAAAAAAAATCCGACCAGTTTTCCAGTAGGAATCGGAAAAATAGTTGCTACCGGAAAATTTTCCGATCCAGCTCGGAATTAAACAAGTAAAAAAAAGGAAATAGTCAGTAAAACGATATTTTACGCATTTTATTCCGAGCTGGGTGGGAAATTTTTCCGGTACGATAAGGGCGACTATTTTTCCGATTCCTACAGGAAAACTGGTCGTTTTTTTTTCTTTTTTACAGTGCACGACATTAGAGATACCACGCGTATGTTTAATTTCTAAAAATATACTAGAAAGATATATTTTTAGAAATTATATGTTAGCAAAAAGTACTTTTTAAGCAAACGTGACGCAGATCAATGGGGATAATTTTTAAATAACATTTTTACGCATGGAAAAATTTAGAGAAAAATATATTAAGTAACAAAAAAAAAAAAAAATCCTGTATTATTAAGGTTGATACGAAACTGTTTCTTCTTTTGTTCTATGTATAGAATATTAAATTATTTCAGCTTGGAAATTCATTTTTTCAATGAAGTTTTTTATGAAAAATATGGTTTAATAATAAAGATTGTTTTAACTAATATCAAGGTGATGAAATTTAGAGAGATATATGCATCGATTTTAGTTTTAATTGAAATACTTATGTGACCTTTCCCATTCACCTTATAGATTATGAGTAGACCGATAATTAAATTTAGAAAATTCTTCACGGAATTTATTTTAATTTTATGTTGCGCGGATGATTCATCTCAGCATCTAGACAGAAAGAAGATCGATTGCGCAGCTTTCTCTTGTTTTCTGCATCATATTAGTTTGTTAACATTGTTTCAAACTGTTCTTTGTTATACAAAATTTTAATCCTTTGAAATTTTTACAACCTATTTAATATTCATTAAGTTTATTATTTTACATTCTAAAACGATTTACAGGCTGTTAACGATATGAATTGCCAAATTACTCTCAGTTTAAAAATTCTTAATGTAAATATCTGACCGAATTTGAAAAAAACAAACCGTAGTTTCAAAATTTTGACATTAATATTCAATTTGTAATCGTATTTAACTGATTCATTTTTAAGCTTTTTTTTTTATTTTATACGGTGCGACAAACACAAATATATTTGTCAGCGACATTATTATACACACTGCATGTCGTTCCGTACTCCCATATTACGATTTTTATCTCAAAATTTAAATAATGGTTTTAATATCATTAGTATTTTTCTTTTTACTCATTTCTAGATGTATATTTATAGTTATAAAATAAATAAAAGTAACTAAATTTCTACTAAAAAAATATATATTAATTGTTTGCAAATCACACAAAAAATAATTATTGTTAAACACCAATATTTAGAAAGAAAGTTGTTACTTTTACTAATTTTGATATATATTTTTATAGTTAGAAAATAAATAAAACAAACTGAAATTCAACTGAAAATAATAAGACATTAATTGTTTAGAAATCACACAAGAAATAATTATTGTTAAACAACAATATTTAGAAAGGATGATTTATTTCATTCATTATTTTTTCAATTGATTCTTATTGATTCAAATTTGTTTATGGTATACTTTAAGATATGTATTGTTTAATAATTTCTTCAGGAAAAGCTGAAAACGCGTTTTTGTACAAAATCTACAGCAGTAAAATAATAATAAAAAATCATTCAATTTTGAGATTTAGACAAAGTGTTGTTCTTATTTTTTTCCATATATAGTTTCAAAATTCGATACAGCACTAAAATAACATTTCGCAGAAAAAAAAAAAAAAACACGTTTTGAATTAGAATAACATGACAAAAACTTCATACATAAAACTTTTATGGTACTTTCTTAATACAATAGTGTTTTCTAAATAATTTTGAAAAACAGTGAAAGACAACAAAACTGTAATCGGAAATCGTTTTGTCTTAACCTAATAAAAATATGAGCGGTAATCTGAATTGAGACAACAATTTCTTACAACAATGACGTACTTCCGCATACTGTAGATCATGTACATTTAAATTATCAAACAAAAAATAATTTATATATTTTGTTATTAATCTAAAATTTACCTATCATTAAACATTGATACGTAACCGGAAAAAAAATATTTTGCAAACACTCACGCTACATACGTACGATGTTTTCTGATACGCACTTTTGTAATAATTATTTCAGTTTTCAAAGTGTTTTTATACAAATGACTGTAACAGTAAAATAATAATAGCATTAATAATAAATCCTCCAATTTAAAAATTTATACACATTTTGGTATTCTCATGCTTTTCTTCAAATTGTCTCAAAATAATAATTATTTCAATTTTCAAAGTGTTTTTATACAAATGACTATATCAGTAAAATAAAAATAGTATTAATAATAAATCATTCAATTAAAAAATTTATACACGTATTGGTATTCTCATGCTTTTCTTCAAATTGTCTCAAAGTAATAATTATTTCAATTTTCAATTTTTTTTTTATACAAATGATTTTAACAGGAAAATAATAATAGTATTAATAATGAATCATTCAATTAAAAAATTTAGACACATTTCGGTATTCTCATGCTTTTCTTCAAATTGTCTCAAAATTCGATAAAATGTCAAAATAAAATTTTACTGTCAACTTCTTTTAAACTAGAATAACATGACAACAATCCCAGAACTAAAATGCTTCTTTCTAATTGCAGTAACGTTCTCTATAAACCATTTTATAAACTTTAAAAAAATGAAAGACAACAGTTGTAATCTGTAATCTGGAAATACTTTTGTCTTAATCTAATAAAAATATGTGCGGTAATCTGAATCACGCCTCCACGTTTCTTTTCAACAATCTCGTATTCTTGCATGCCATATTTATAGATAGTTAAACTATCAAAGAAAATCATTTTTTTAAAATAATTAACCCTACATTTATCAATTATCATATATATTAAAGCGTAAACCTGATTCTGAGAGATCAGACATGGAAATTCACACATTTGCGCATGCGTGAAGTTAAATTTACTAGATCTTCCATTTAGAGGAAAGGTAGAGAAGATCTAGTTAGCAGGGTGGTCTAAAGCATCAGTTTGAAGCTCCGAACTTTTGTAGACGACGCAGGTTCGAGTCCAAAGCCCGGCAAAAGGATTTTTGCAGCATTTTTGGCGATACTTCATTTCGATAATGACATATTTTATTTAGAGGAGAAATTATATGATTTTGATTTTATTATTATTTGAATGGTTTATTATTAAATAAATTTAATTTATTATTATTTGAATGGTTTATTATTAAATAAAATTTAATTTGTTATTATTTGAATGGTTTATTATTAAATAAAATTTAATACTCAAAAATATTATAAAAAATAATTTTATACTTAAAATATTTAAACTAAAATATTTTGCATGTAATTATCAATTAAATAAATTGAGCTCATCTACAACTTTTGTTTATATTTTTTTACCATTATCAAGAATATATAGGTGTGTGAGTCAGAAGGAAATGTTTGCGATTCTTCTCCGCAAAAAAATTATAAATAAAACGGAAAGAGAGGAAAATATTTATATAAGAACTATAAAATAAATTACATTGATATCCATGGCTTAATATTTTTAAAAAAAAATGAAGAAAAAAAGTAAAATAAAATTCAAGTAATAAAAAATATATATTATAAATCGTTAGTGGCATCAAATTTCAAAAATTAAGCTTTTAGAGAATGAGACTGATATAAATAAAATTCATAACAGCTTTTAAAGGTCGTGTAGTTAAAAAAATAAAAATAAAAATAAATATTGTTTTTTTTTTTCCATCCAAAAAAAAAAAAAAAAAAAAAAAAAAAAAAAAAAAAAAGAGAGACTGTAATAAGTAAAAATATATGCTCTGTTCAGTATTTTTTGGTAAATTTATGATAAAAGGCAAGCATAATTGGTTGTAAATTCAATAGGTTAGACTGACAGCACCCTCTAGCTTGCTTTCAAGAAATAGGAATCACTTATGCAATATAAAAATTTGTCACGATTTAAATGATTAATTTAGAAGCAACTAATTCAAAATTCAAGAATTTTTCTAATGGAACGTTCAAGTTATCTACCGTCAAATCTTGACGGGCAATATCTAGTTTAACATTAATATGTAACTGGAAGAAATACAAATTGTGTAATCAAAACATCAAAATAAAGTTTCCAATGGCAATCAACTTTTCTTAAATTAGAATAACATGACAAACATCTCAGAACTAATATGCATCTTCCTGATTGCAGTTGTCTTCTTTAAACCATTTTACAAAAAAATATGAAAGAGAACAAATGTAATCTGTAATCAGGAAATTCTTTTGTCTTAACCTATTAAAAATCTGTGCGGTAATCTGAATGGAGCGGCCGCGTTTCTTTCCAGCAACCTTGTAGTCTCGCACGACGTATTTATCGATAGTTTAACTATCGATGAATACGGCATGAGAGACCAAAAATAATTAGGTTAAATATTTAATAATTAACCCAAAATTTATTTTATCATTAAACATTGATATATAACTAGAAGAAATACTTTGCGACATACGTACGATGTTTTCTGTTATACATATTATAAATATTTCAATTTTAAAAACGTTTTTATGCAAAAGACTATAAAAACAAAGGAATAATACTAAATGATTAAATTTAAAGATTTAGACGCTTTTTTTATTCCTATTCTTTTCATTAAATTGTGTAATCAAAACAATAAAGTAAAGTTTCCCGGGACAATCAACTTCTCTTAAATTATTATAACATAACAAACATTTCAAAATGAACATGCTTCTCCCTGATTGCAGTACTGTTCTTTTTAAACCATTTTACAAACTTAAAAAAAAAAAAGAAAGATAACAAATGTAATCTGTAATCGGGAAATCCTTTTGTCTTAACCTAATAAAAATCTGTGCGGTAATCTGAATCGAGCGGCCACGTTTCTTTCCAACAATGTCGTATTCCCGCATCCCGTCTATCAAGGGCGTTTAAGGTGCTTTGATGTTCAAGGCACGTAATGGTAAAGGGTACTAAAAACAGAATGGCGTTTCTTTGAGTGTGCTGTGATGGATGTGGACCATCCTTTACGTCTTTATAGCCCACGTATAACATTCCAAAACATTCTTCTTACTTGTGCGCTGGAATATAAACAGTCAAACGACTGTGTGCAGATTGAGGTAGAAGCATATTTTACATAATTTTATAGGGTATGCGTATTTGTTGTAAATAGAATAAGAACAACGATGGAATTTTTTAAGTTCATTTTCAAGTTTTCTCAAAATAGGGTTTACTATAACTTTTGAATATTGATAATATATTTTAAATCACACCCACATTATAATTACAATGCAGTCATTATAGCGAAATACATGTTTTCTTAATACAAAAGCAATGTATAATATTTTAAAACATTTTCCTTAAAAGTTCGTTGGTTTCAGGAACTCACGCATTATTTTGTAATTGTAATCAAAATTAACACTTATATATATATATTTGCGTTTTAGCACCAAGCTTTTTTTTCCATCATAAATAAAAAATTTAGTAGGTATTTTCTGTAGATTATTCTATTTTAAGATCCTTTTCAAAAAAGCTGATGTTTTTAATAAGCAATTTTTAATGATCAGTGGAGTGTTTGTTCTACTCTTTTATAAAAGTCATGTTCGTAGAAGTAAAATTTAGTTAAGGTATATTTTACATAATTTTGTAAAATATGTATATTTATTGTAAAAATAAAAGGGTTGTTTTTTTTTTAAATATATTCCCAATCACTTTCATGATAAGCTATTACTAGGGAAGCCAGTGGTGGAATCATTCCTTAGCGGGGACTCTCCACAAAACTGAGTTCATCGAATTAAATTTCAAATATTCATTTTATATACCGGTAAGGAGGTATCAGCAATTTTCAAATGGACATTCGGGTTGAATATTAGATGTTGAATGAAAGTTTGCCTTCGAGCATTTCAAAAACTTGACTTTTCATATTTGAAAGTTTTCTCTGCCTACATAATAAAACTTGACATATAGACTGTAGATGAGGCTGCCGTTAGCGTCAGTAAATTTAAGATTGACCTTTCTAAAATGAAAAAAAAAAAATTGCAGAATAACGCTCAGTTGATGCCGAAGTTCACAAGAATTAAACTCTTATACGAATGTGTAGTTGCTACTAACAACATTCAATTTCTCTATTTAACATGTTGAGTGCAATACAATTTACGAAACACATGTAGTAAAGTTATTTGCTAGGGAAAAGAATTGGATGAGGATCACTTTGTTGGTTGTGGAAAATAATATAATACCACAGCCAAAAAGGACGGCTGGATACAGTGCATATGGAAAGCGAAGTGATTCTATGAAACGTGTAAAAATTATCAAGACCTTTGCAAAAATATGGTAAAATTTTATGGAAAGTGAAGGACTGAAATTATACTTCAAATTTTGTTTGTTTCAATTTTATTTACTCATTTTCCGTGATATAATTACATCTTTACAAATTGCTATATGTTTTTCATGATTAAATATAGGAAAAATGTTATTTTTGCTATTTTAACTACACTTTTTTTTTTTTTTTTTTTTTTTTTTTTGTATTGGATAACCATCTCTCCTCGGCTTGAAGGAGAGATGACCATTCTGATATTTTAATTTCAATTTTGATTCTCACTTTTTGCTCTCAATATTTAATTATTTTTTGCCCAAAATAGGATCAGTATATGTATAAGAATTTTATGTAGGCATAAATATTTCTTGTATTTGCATTATAAGAATTTTTATTTCATTCTTTAAAAACTATAGCCATCTATCCTAGAATTACCGTATATTAAAATAGTAGAACGGCAGATTTGACAGTTAAAATTCCTTTCTATATTTGAAATCCGTTATTTGAATGAGGTCAGAATAAGAACACCAAAGATTTTTTTTCCTTAACTGATTACAAAGATTTCTCTTAATAAACTTTTGTAATAAATTTTGACTACGACTGTGATCTGTAAGTACACCTAAAGAAGTACCTTTCTGTCAAGAGAGATAAATAAGAACTATAACAATTAAATTTAAAAAATCAAAACACCGACTGCGTAAAAAGTGAACTAATTAATTATTTCTCATCAATGTGAAATTATTTTTTTTTCAATTCCTACTATTAGCTCACACTGTCGTTATATATATGTTGTTCAAATTTTCAATCGTTAACAAAATAGTACTTATTATTCATCCAAATAAGCTCAAATAAATTTTTTTTAACTTTTAGTGAATGACACTTGATGTTAATCCAGTTTTTTAAAAATAGTAATTAATTAATTAAATTAAATTAATTAATTATCAATAATCGAGAAATCCCTCTTCTTGATCAAGGTATTTTAAGACCGGGAGAGCCCCCCTTTTTGATCAAGGCATTTTAAGCGCCACTCAAGAGGAAAGAAGAATGGGAGAAAAAAATTCTTTTATTGACCTAAGTAGGAATTGATTTAGAATATTTTTTTATATTACTTGTTTATATTACTTACCTATTTTTTTATTTATTTACTGGATTTATTTATTAATGACTTTTAAGTTGTGTTTAATTGTTAGTTCCTATCTATAAACACTATTTTGATGAGATCTATAGATGTCTATGATAGTTAGAGTTGCAGTAAAGCTAGGGATCCTACCTACACAACTTCCAGGTTGTATAATATTTTAACGGAGCTTCTGACTGTAAAATAGTCAAGGAAACATCGTTTTCATTTTGAAAAACCTATCCAATGATATTCTACTCAATAGGATGCGTAATTTTTTTTTCGGCTCTACCGCCATTTTGTATTTTAACGGCCGCCATTTTGAATTTATAAAAACAAAACCTATCTTACAACCATCGGGCCGTTAAGACGAATTGATAGAGACCTCATTCATTAAATCCCATCTAGCCGTTGGGATATTTCGAGCGTATAAAGAAATGCACATACACAGATACGCGTGAAACACATAACCCTTCTTTTCAGTAGGGGTAAAAATGCATCTTATATGTGTATTAACGTAATAATGATAATTGATGTAATGTAGTAATGGTAAAGATGTAATTCATTGATTATTTGAAGTACAATAAATTAAGAACAGCACATTTTTTCTGAATTAATTTCTGAAAATTTTCATAATAAACTATTGCAATAAATTTTGTGTAAGTGCATCTAAAGAAATTTCTTTCTGCCAAGAGCGATGAATAACAGCTGTAAAACTTAATCTTATGTGTGTATACATGTAATAATGATAAATGACTTAATACAATAATGGTAATGATGTAATTGATGGCTGTATGCGTATTCGGATTACAGCATATTACAGTTTATTTGGTGAGTATGCATATGTGTTTACAACGTAGTCAGTCTTTATAAATTGGGGAACAATGATATTTTATTTATTTTCATGGAGTTTGCCGATTAGTATTAAAATGCAATAAGAACTATGATTTTTTTTTTATTATTATTAATTCACTTTCTTATTTTCTCATAATAAACTAATGAAATGGATTTTGAATACTGATTATCAGTTTAATAGTAAATAAAGTTTATTTTCGTATAAAAAAAAGAAAAGTAAAACATATTTATATCAGTAACAATTCAGTCCAAATATTCTATATATTTTTAATTGATTTGTGATGAATCACGTATTCCGAGTTTGTAATGGAATGTAATATCACAACTTAAAAAAAAAAAAAAATCATTTCAGTCGTTAAAATATTATCACAATAAAATAAAAAAAATAATTTTTCATTGTTAATTAGAACTTTTAATTAGGTTTACAAATATGCTTCTTTTCAAAAGAAGTTAAAACATTAAATTTAACATTTGCTTTATTTAATTATCTTTTCGTACCGCATTATATTAAAACCATATTGCATTAAATTATTTCATCCTTACAGGAAATGAGAAAAGGAGTTAATAATGCATTAATTATATTAGAATCGTTATGATAAATTTTAAATTAATATTGAAACGAAGTTTTATTCTTTAAAAGCAATTACTTCAGCGAATAAAATATTCTAATTTAATTATGATATAACAGGGGAACAATTACATGCAAATAAAAATATATGCATTAGAATCTCAAAGAACTCTGCGCATTAAATAACAGTTTTATTTATCTTATATTTAATTTAACAAAAATAACATCAGAATAGTGCCTTCAGGATAATCTGTATCAGATAATTTAGAGTAAAATAAATGATAAACAACGTTTAAAAAAAATTATCAATTGAAAGATTAGGAAACGTTTTCTTCGCGAAACATATTATAAATAAAAATAAGCAAATCATAATAAAGAGTAACACTTAAATATGCATACATAAAATGCGTACATACTAAATACAATCATATATGGCACAAACTTCCTATTTTAATAGACTCAGTAATTTCAAAGTATCCTTTTAACAGAAAAATTTAAATTAATAAAAAAGTATATATTTTGGAAAGTTGTTTTACAAAGAATTATACAGAAATCTGAAACTATCACGTGATTCGAAAAGTGATTAGATAAAGATAAATGTTATTTTATTTGTTTTCTTACCCGTAAAAAGTAGAAATTTTTTTTTTGTTTTTCTGTTTTTTGCTAGCCAGCTCTGCTAAAAGCTTTGATCATTATTTATTTATTTTTAAATGCTGTTTTATGTATGCGTTTTCTTTTGTTGTTCTTCTTTAAGAGTATTATGAAAGATTAATTTTCTGAAAGGGAAAGAGTTATATAATTTCTTTTGGTAATTTTTTTTCTTAATTCAATATTATTTGAGTAAGTGAATTTTATGATTATTTGTTTTAATATAAGTTGCTATGGCTGTGGGAAACAAGGTTTTGTCAAAGAAAAATGTCGCAATTGTTCCCCATCTACGCAAGTAAAATCAACAAATTTTAGTTCCCTTCATCTCCAATCTTGTTACATTAATACACAGGCAACATCTATGTTGTATATAAAGGTAAATGGTATTACAGGGGTAGCTTGCGCAGATACCGGAGCTACTCATTCCATTGCTGAGGAATTGTTGTTCAAGCTTCTCCGTGACCAAGGAACTTTGTTCGAAGAGACCAGTGCAAGCATAGCGCTCGCTGATGGCATACAAAAAAAACCTAACGTTCTTCAAGCTACAATCACTGTTGAAATAGAAGGTCGTAGAACTAATACAACGATTTTTGCCTTACCCGAAGCCGCAGGAAACAGAACATTGTTAGGCATAGATTTTTTGAATAAAATGGGTATTGTGTTGGATATGCGAAGCTAAAGTTGGTATTTCCAGAACAACCCAAGATATAAAATTCCTTTTTTTGATGATCCTTTCAAAACGACGCCTGAAATCTCAACACCAAATGTCAAAGCTAACTCAGTTACGTTAAGAGAAAATGAAGGTCAGCACCTATCTGCAATACAAAGAAAGATACTTAATGACTTGCTTGAAAAATTTTCCAATACCTTTCAACCAGGGGGAGAAGCAACAACCGTCGTCGAACACTAGAGAACATTGTCCCATATCATTATCACCTTACAGATTATCACCGGCAATGAAAGAGTTGTTGAAACCACAAATTGATGATCTTCTTGCCAAAGGAATTACTGAGCAATGCGAATCTCCATATTCTGCACCAATAGTGCTTATTCCTAAGCCAAATGGTAGTGTTCGTCTATGTGTAGACTACAGGAAACTCAATGAGGTGACTATACCGGATACCTATCCACTCCCTAGCATGGACGATCTTCTACATCAGGCAAAGACTGCCTAGTTCATGACCACTCTGGATCTGAATGCTGGCTATCATCAGGTGAGTGTCTATGGGCCTGATCATGATAAAACTGCTTTTGTATGTCCTCTTGGAACATACAGCTTTCGAAGAATGCCTTTTGGACTCCGTAACGCTCCTGCAACGTTTCAGAGGACGATGCATAACTTTCGCAACGGACTCCCAGATGTAAATATTCTCGCTTACCTTGATGACCTCATTATTTTATCATCAAGTTTTGAACAACACCTATCTGATCTTGAAGCTGTTTTTCAAAGATCAGACAAATGGAAACTTTCTGCAAATCGAGAAAAATGCAACTTTGCATGTACCAGAGTAAAGTACTTAGGACACTGGATCACTCCAAATGGCCTAGAAGTTGATCCTGGGAAAATTTATGCTATTGTGAGGATCCCGCCTCCCAAGAATATAAAACAACTGCAATCGTTTCTACAGACATGTTCATGGTATCGCCGTTTTATACAAGATTTTGCAAAAATATGCAGACCACTTAGTAACCTCACTAAGAAGAATGTTCAATGGCATTGGAGTGCCGATCAAGAAAATGCATTTCAAACCTTGAAACAATGCCTGGTTTCAACACCAATATTGAAACAGGCTGATGAAACAAAACCATTCATCATTCGAACCGATGCAAGCAATTATGCTCTTGGAGCAGTACTTCTCCAGGGTAAAGGTGCGGAAGAGCATCCGATTGAGTACGCCAGTAGATTACTGACTCCTGCAGAACGCAACTATCACACCACGGAACGGGAAGCTCTTGCTGTTGTCTGGGCTATTAATAAATTCAAAGGATACATCGATGGAACAGAAGTTACTGTGGCATCCGACCACCAGCCTCTCCGATGGCTCATGAGCTTAAAGTCCCTTCTGGAAGTCTTGCCAGATGGGCTTTACGGTTGCAAAAATTTAATGTGAAAATAGAATACATTCCAGGTAAAGCGAACGTCATAGCTGAGATGCTTTCTTGTCCTGCGTGTGATCATATCAGTAAAGAAGATTGTGATATTTGCACCATAATGATTGATATCCCTGCTAAAATGCTTAGTGATCTACGTGCTGAACAAATGAAAGATGAAGAATTAAAGAAAATTATTAAAAGTTTCGAAGATGAGGAAAAAACACTAGACTACACTATCTGGACTGAACGTGGTTATACTATAAACCATGAAGTGAAGTGAATGTATGTAATTATGATTATTCGGGTTTAAGTAGAGTTTTGGTGTGTTATCGAGATGTATCTTACCTAGAGATGTTTTCCTGGAAATATGTATATTTCAAACGTATTATGTGCTTTTCACGAACCTGTATATATTTTGTGTGTCATCCTTATCAAAAATGTGATTGTTTAAGTTATCGAAAGTGTTTACATGACCAACATCGACAATTTTAATTTCTGTGTTAAGTAAAAAAAAAAAACTTTTTAACAGTGAATTGTAAATATTAATAATCAAAGCTATTCGTTATACATAATATATTATTTTTATTAGCTTTTTTAATTCTCTTTCTGATTAGAACAACTATTAAAATTAAGAAGTATTCTAGGAAATGAGTAGTCAAAACATTATGTTAAAATAATTTATTTTCAGATAGGAAATGCGAGTTTTCTTTAAGGCACATAAGACGTTCATTGAAAAATCAAGCTTAAACCGCAAAAATTATAATTGTATAAGCTCTACGTTCATATTACATTTAAGAAATTAATTCACACTGATTGGAATAAGAACATATCACAAACCTATCTAAAATATACAATATTCATGCTGATTGAATAAAGAATACAATGCACGAATTTCGTGCAAAACAGCAAAACAAATATTAAAAGTATAAGCATAAAAAAAAGAAAAACTGAATCAAATATCGCTGTTATAATTACTATTGTTTGATAGGACTTTGCGTATGGCGAATTAGTAATTTACAATTAAAAGGAATATATTTCGATATAGGATTGCCATTATTTTATTTTTAACATCTCGGGGGCTCTACTCCCTTAGAGCTACGCTAACTACCCCCGTTCAAGCTCTAAAAACAAGCTAATGTGACCGGTTTTAAAAAGATTACGGAAAATTGAATTACAATTTAAAAACCAATAGCGATCTTTCTATAAAAGGCTTTCCATCCATTTCCATTTTACTGAGGGATTTTAAGATTGAATCAGTTGCTGTTAATGGGCTGTTTCCTTGTTTGCTTAAATAACATTAGTTAAACATTTAATAATCAGCTAATATATAATGAACTAAGTCAACAAAATTTTTGCCTACTGGTGTCGTAGGCGTCCAATTTTCGTTACTTGATTTAAGATTTATCATCAGCAGGCTGAGTATTGGTTCTGTGTACAATGCAGGCATTTTTAATGAATTATTGATGAATTTTAACAAGTTAAAATATGTCAGAACCAATCATTAAATTTAATTCTAAATTTAAATTGTGATTCACAAAGATTATTAAAATTCCTTACGTAATTTTAAAAAATATCAGTCTTTTGTTTCAGACAAAGAGAGTCTACTAAAGTATTCAGACAGGTAGCCTTCTGTAGTATCACGAATTGATCTAAACTCAACAAAAACATGGTCGTGTTTGATCAACATTGAATAGAATTCGCTTAAACAGCAAGCTTTATCAAAAACTGCATCAGGATACCATGCATGGCAATCGTTAATGTCACAGATTTCTTTGAAAATTACGAAGCCAGAAATATAACAGGTGCCGTTTTCTATATAATCCAAATTGTACAGCAAGTACGCGTGATTTACAGGATCAAAAACACGCTCTGAGGGGTTAGCATTTCAATTAAAAACCCAACGTGAACACAACATCATGCTAATTCAAATCACAAAACTAGATTGAATTTAGCTGCTTTGGATGTAGCATTATATACAGGTTGTTATCAACACACTCAGTCTAACATTACGCAGGCGCTCAGCAGTTTTTATGCAAGCGAATCAAACATACTATCAACATAGGTTCGATTGCGCCTGACTAAGCAGAACTACATTTCAGAAACTCTCGAAACACGCACATTCAGCAATTTACAAGTGCGAGATCACTTTTCAGACCGAGCAGAACTAACCCACTGCCCTCCCTCCCTTTATCGCGATTACGTAATAACAGAAGCCTACGTCACGAATAAATCTTTAAAAAAAAAAAGGTTGCTCTAGACTGGTCACGGGATCAGCAGGCTGAAAAGTGGACGGGATACGCAGGCGTGACGTCAGAATCTGGAGGGTGCAAAGGTCACTTGGACGTTGGACGTCTTCCAACTAAGGTAATACTGTGCTTAGTTGGAAGTGCAGCGCGTCCAAGCAAGGAAATCAGATACCTAGACGTCCAAGATGGCCGCCGTCTAAGATGGCTGACATCTAACACTTTGGTCGTCCGGGGGATATAAAATGCAAGATGGCGGACTTCCAAGACGGCGGATGTCCAAAGTCCATCTATGATTACAAACAGCAGTTTGTTAAACTAAAAAACATCTGAAAATTAAAATTTTTGTTAATTAAATAGGAAACAAACAAATTTTATGTTTTAAAAGTGCTACTGCACGCTTTTATTTAAAATAAATGTCACAAAGATATATATATAAATACAATATTGCAATATGATTTAGATTACCATGTACAGGAGTTACACGTATTTACATATTTTTTTCTTGAAAAAAAGCAGGCTTTGTACAAAAACTGGTATATTACCGTGCAAGCACTAGGCGCACATCTCCGAGCTCATTTAGTACGTTTCGGGCTAAGCAAGATGTCGTTCTCGCTGTCCACATAGGCAGTCGAGCTTGTAACCTCAGATACGGGCCAATGGGAACAGCCAGGAACAGGAGATCTGGATCGGACGACTACATTCGGAGACTCATACTGGACAATAGACTTAGATGTACGCTCTTTTTGCTCCACCACCTCACCCTCCTCCACCTCTTCATTGTGTGAGGTGGTTTATCAGCAGTGCTTTATCAGCATGTCGTGCTTTATCTGTGTTGTTTGGCTGGGGTCTGAGTCTCTCTGTATATGATGTTTGAGGACTGAAGAAGTCGTATATACTAAACCTAGCTTGTAACGCGTCTAAAGTAATGCCTATGAAGCATTCTTGCATTTGAAAATTAGAAGTTACAATAATGCGCTTGGACTTTATAAGAATAGTACCCCTTTTAATTTCCGCGCTGAAAGGGTACATATCAGCCTAAATTTTCAAAAAACTGGCAAGCCAGACTCAGTGCAAAGTGTCTACGTCAGCTATCAGAACATAGTCTTGGTTGACGTAGTCATCCCACCATTTGTTCAAACTTTTAATAAAGAAAGGACTAAAATGCCTCACAACGTAATCCTTACCGATCCGAGGCGGACCGCAAATCCAGACTCCACAGGAATTTGGAATCGGGTCGTTGTTAGAAAGCTGACAAGAGTGTAAACACGTCTTGTAGCGGATATAGGGCCCCGGATAATCGGCCTTAATGGAGGTGATCTCACCGCGCTCAGCCTTATCGAGTACGTCTCTAAATGTATTAATTTTTCGCGTATCTGCTGGAATAGAGCCAAATTCGGTGAAATCGCCATCCTTTTTAGAGTACAACGAAGCCTCTGCCACAGTCCCTTTAGCTCTTTCAAAATGAGCACCAGGAATTCAGCGCTTAACTGTGCAGAGGTTCCTTCTATTCTTAAAACAAACAAAGCCTTGGAGATGTGCACGACCCGTATCCGGGCAAGTCTCTCTGCCATATACAAGATACTCCTGTACATTGCTATCAAACGCAGGCTCGGTAGAGAGATCAATAGATGTAAAAACCCAGCGCTTAGTGTTTTATCTTATAATAAAATAATAGTACAGATTGGAGGGAAAACTTATTCTGTCTGTACATTATATCAAGAAGAAATCATCGAACAAAATTTCAATGAAAGTAAGATAATTTTCCCTTGCAACTGCAATTTGTTTCAAAACAGTTTCACAATTTGTTTGAAAACTGCAGCGCAATTTACTCAATGTAAAATAATTTTCAAGGATGGATTTTTTTAAATCTTCAATTACGGGTGCCGACGATTATGGAAGAAATATCCATTTGCAATTAAATAAATATAAATAGGTTATCTTTTCTTTCCAGTTTATGTTCCATAACAAAATTAAAACATTCGTCAATCATCAAATTTATAATAAAACAATAAAATATAGATAAATAAACACAAATTTAAGACATAGAATCGAATTTCGCACTTAAAGCACCGAAATGAACAGAATCTAAAAGGCTGATTGTAAATAGAGGTTTTGTTGGCGATTTCTTGAGCTGTTATCTCCTGACGAAAGGCCACTGGGAAAATATCGCTTTAATATGTTTAAAAACTTTATTTAAACTCATTATTGCTATTATTCATGTGGATATGATTTTTAGTACAGTTAACGGTAATTGTAAAAAAAAAAGTATATTAAGTCTAAACAATCTATTTGAGTTATCAACAGTTGACCGAAACGAATTTTCTTTGCCGTAACCTTTGAGATTATTTGCTGATGCTTTTTTTTCTTTAACATTTGATTAACTGCAATTTTATTTTTGTCAAACAACGTGTTTTAAAGAAATATAAGCATCCTAGTCAAAAACTTGCTGAACCTTTCGAAAAATATCTCATTCATCGCTGTGTCTTATGTATGTGCAGGGAAAAGAGGGTGTTAGGATACACTATATATATAGGGCCATTCCGTGAGAAACGGACAAAATGTCCCGCACGTGACTCTTTGATTAAATACCAATATTTAGTATCTTTTAAGTTTTAAAATATAAACAATAGGGTAACTCCGGGAGAGTCGCCGGATACGGGATAGATGCCGCACCCCTTGTATTTCTTGTAATTATCGATAGATGGTCGTCAAACGCAAAGTATAGGTGCGCAATGACATTACTTTAACCAGTGCATAGCGTGAATCCCATTTCGATTTTTACTTCTAGAAGTACAATCCTTAATTTGACGTAAGTGCATGATTTCACTGTCCAAACTTTTAAACACGTTATGTTTAAACACTTTTCATACACTAATTACTAAATGCATGCATGATTTCGAAGTCAAAACTAAGCGTAGCGTATGTATAGAGTACTGTGTGTATGGTTACGCCATCCCCTTTAGCGATTGCAGGTAACTGTGATGGCCGACGTCTGCACCATGCAAACTGGGATACATGACGCACTGCTATTCCGGTATACATGCCGCAGTTTCTTTTGTACGGGATGATTAAGTGTTATTAACTTTTCCTTTTCTTTTGCACAGACTAACCATGTTAGGCATGTTATCATGTTCACTAAAACCAAAGGAGAAAAAGGGGAAAATAAAAACTAAGAAGGGCAAGAAAGATGCAAGTCAAGATGATAATAACGAAAAATATAATTACGCGTAACGTAGACGTTCTTTCTAAACTACTCTAAAAAGAGGAAGTGTAATTGGCTTCGTTGCATCATGTGTTTAAATGTAGTTACATAAAGACTGTACTTTTTCGACACTTCTTCTGTAGATTGTAGTTCAAAATACAGATCTTTTAACCCATTCGGGACCATAGGTGCATATAAGCACCATTATAAAGAGCTTACTAAATTTGTTTCTGGCACCAGCAAAAAAGAAAAGTAATATTTTCTTTGTTTAATTACAGCATTTTGATGATTATTCAAGTAAATGTAACTTCTTTTAAAAAAGTGGTTCCGTGTAAAAGCCACCGATCCCGAAAGGATTAACAAATAAATTATACAAACACACTTTTCTTTTTTCTTTTCCCTTTCTAATACATTGATGTTACGTTGTTGCTGAAATAACAGTTAAAATTTAATGTTAAAAAAAAGTCGATAATTTTAATAGTGAAAGTCGGCAACAATTATTAATTTGAATCTACTAATACGTTTCATTGTACTCATTTAGTTTCATTTTGTTATTACATAGTTAATTATAGTCCAGATATGAATATTTTTTGTAAATCTTTTTATATATAATTTCATCCTGTTCTTATTACAAGCGCGGCATAACTACCGCACAAGTGCGGCGTCTCATCCTGAATGTACGGGTGACGCGCCACAGTGTAATGTTTTAGAAAAACATCGTTAAAAAATATTAATAATTTTTTTTTTGAATATTTTTGTCGCACTACACGCGTTGTATATTTAACATTGAATAGCACGGCATGATTTTTTTTTTATGTCCACCATGGGACTTTATACACAAATTTAAAAAAAAAAAATGTGCGGCATAAATCCCGGAATTACCCTACCCTAAAATTCACAAAGAATCCTATATTTTCATATTAGCATAGGTGTGTTAATTTTAGTATTGTTAAAACAGCAACGTTATGTTGAAAAGATGTTCCACACGTGGTTTGAAATGGTCCTTTAATAGGTTTAAAAATCGCCACATTTTAAACCTTAGACCTTAGTAATTTGCCCGATTGAAATAATAAATAAATATTAAACATAATAGATAATAAAAATCTTCACATTTTAAATCCTAGACCTAAGTAATCAACCCGTTTCTGGGCCAACCTTTAAAAGTGACAAAATGTCCTGCGTGCAACACTTACATAAATACCTATATCTATTGACATATAAGTTGATAAAACATAAACTATACTTTTAAAGAAACAAAAAAAATCTCGATTTTCTACATACAGTCGAACCTCGTTAACGCGAACACTCAAGGGGAAACTTTTTTTTGTTCGTGTTAAAAGTAGTTCGCGTTATTCGAACTTAAATAAATTACATACAACTGGGCGAGGCAATCGAAAACAGTTCGTGCTAAAAGTAATTCACGTTAAGCGTGTTCTTGTTAACGGGGTTTGACTGTATTAGCATATTTGTTTTAATTTGAGGATATAATAACATTGTTAAAACAGCGAGAATATTTAAAAAAACTGTACCACACGTGATACTGGAATGACCCTATATCTTCTTTTTCACCTATATTCTGTAACACGGGAAGGCCGGGTTTATCCGATTGTATTGTTAATGTGAATACTTTGAAGTCATAGCCCAAACAAAATATATTTTTGATTGACTTTAATAGATTGGCAGGGTTAAACATATCCTTAATAATGAGTGAAACATATCAGTAAAATGAAATAAAATCCCTGCCGATTCGACCTACAGGTGGATGTAGATTTCGAAGTCAAGTACTAATTTCACTAACAAAAACAAAATATACATTAGAGAAATACACATTTTAACAATTTTATCTGGCCGCTTTTGACGTGTTTTTAATTTCATTTTCCTATGTGTTCCCATTTCTCGGTTTTATGAGAATCATGTTAATGCGATAATTTTTTCTTCAACCTCTTTTTTTTTTTTTTTTTTTTTTTTTTTTTTTTTTGCTGTAAGAATTGGCTCTACCAATTACTTGTCAATATAAAAGTTATTGATAATAATAAGAAGATTTACAGTAAATTTAATCGGACTTGATATCTTGTGAATTAACGATATTAGGAATTTTTTTCTTCTTTAACCCTGCCCCCCCTTTTTTTTATACTTATTTGTGTATTTTTACGGTAAGTGTTCGTCCTATCAAAAACTTGTCACTATAAAAGTTGTAGATAATATTAAGAAGATTTATAATGAATTTAAGGGGATATGATATCTTAAATATTAACGAAGATGATTTATTTTCCCGCCAAAAAACTATTTTTTCTCCTATTGAGCCCATTTTTACTTTCTTCTATCTTCAATAGAAGAAACTATTGTAATCGAAATTTTTTTCGACGTCCGGTTTTCGACGGATTTATACGTTTTAGGGGTCAGCAATCCCAAAAACATGTTTATAGATAATGGCTGTCTGTCCATCTGTCTGTGTGTCTATCTGTCCGTGTGTCGCCATTGTACCCTCAAAAAGTGTATGAAGTTATGTATGGAATTGAATCAATTTTTTGTTTTGAGTATTTGGCTATGGCAGGCAGATTCTCCCTTAATTTGAAAAAAAAATCCGCCGGTAGGGGGTGCTGTAATAGCGATTTTTGTGATATTTTTGTGCATTTTGAATATTGTACTATAGAAAAGTGTATGAAGCTATGCATAGAATTGAACCAAATTTTTTGTGTATGTTTTTGGTCATAGAAAGAAGGTGCTTCAAGAATTTGGAAAAATGCCGGCGGTAAGGGGCTCTGTAATAGCGATTTTTGTTCGATTTTTGTGCATTTTGAATATTGTACCATCGAAAATTGTATGAAGTTATGCATAGAATTGAACCAAATTTTTTGTGTATGTTTTTGGCTATGGCAAGAAGGTCCTCAATGAATTTGAAAATATTCCACTAAAAGGAGGCGCTATAATACGAATTTTTGTCTAATTTTCTTGATTTTTCGTAGTTGTATTGTACACCGGTGATTCGTGAATCGACGGAAACTTCTTATCCTGAGAAGCCGACTATTCGCGAACAGCTGATATACAACAGAATAACGAAAAACTATTGCTTTTAATACATTTGTTCGAGATTAACTCGTTTTACTCCGATTAATTGACTGACGCAGAAATTTAAGATGAAAGTTAAAGTTGATATAGTACTGAACTAATAAAAATGAAATATTTGCATTTGTAACAACACTTTGAAATATTAAAATATATGAGATAGAAGAAAGTTTTGGGATTGGCACATCCAACTACTTAATTTTATCGAAAACCTGTCATACATAAATTTTTGGTCCTTTTCCTAGAAGTAATAATAACTTTAAACTGATTTGCTATATATTACAATTAAGAAGTTATGGGTTTTTACATTTTTAAGAAAAACCCTCCCTTTTTCTACCACCTGGGTCCGATTTTGCCCATTAACGAACTCGACCGATATTTTCTGACCCTTGATTGTATGTATCAGTTTGCACTAGATTTTGGATCAGTTTGGACTAGTTTGGACTAGATTGCGGAATTATGGAAGCTATCGTGCCCATAAAAAAGTGATAAATATAGATAGTTAGATACACCATATGATCAAAGGTGACCGGACACTTGCGATTTTAGATGTTTTGTTAAATATCTAGAAAAATACATGAGTAATTAACCTGAAACTCCAGGCGTGTATACAGTATAGTATAGGTCATATATTTCCGCAAAGAGTTTTTCCGGAAACTCCATAGGGAGACGTCAACAAATTGAAAAAGAACGAATATCATTTGGATAACCCTGTCAAAACTATTGTAGCAAAAGCGTTCAAACTATAGATGATGATTAAGTGGCTTGTTGCAATAATTTGTGTTAATTTTTATGAGGATAGCATGTATACTCGAGGAGAAATTCAGGCTTTCATAAAAACAGCCTCAAATTTTGTCAGTTTTTTGCTTATAATTTACAGAGTTCTCATATATAAAAAAAGTTCTTTTAGAAAATATATGACAAACACTATTGTACACAATACCCTGTAATGAGAATTGTATGAAAATTGAACAGGTTTACTAAATAATGTTTCACTGCGCATGCCCGAACGCAATCAAAATATAATGTGCATAATGTGTTAGCTAAATGTACAGAGCAACTTTTGTAAAAGTCTCAAAAACATAGCTTGAAAATTCTGAAAATTATCGTTGATAGAATAAGGTCAAAATCCGTTGTTCCCAAAATGAAGCAAAAAGGTAAGAGACTGTATCCATATATCCGTTGATTAGCGCCAA
Organism: Maratus speciosus; assembly: GCA_963932465.1. Lineage (NCBI taxonomy): Eukaryota > Metazoa > Arthropoda > Arachnida > Araneae > Salticidae > Maratus > Maratus speciosus. The sequence continues at coordinate 292,856,615 of OZ010788.1, read as the reverse complement.
TATACCATACACAATATTGTACGCACTACTGTATTTAGATACAACCCTTCATCTTTTTGCTTCCTTTTAGGAATAACGGATTTTGAACTTATTCTATGAACGATAATTTTCAGAATTTTCAAACTATGTTTTGGAGACTTTGACAAAAGTTGCTCTATACATTTAGCTAACACATTATGCAAATTATATTTTGATTAAGTTCGGGCATGCGCAGTGAATCATTATTTAGTAATCGTGCTCATTTTTCATACAATTTTTATTACTTTTTAATTCTGACTGCAGGGTATTGTGTACAATGTTGTTTGTCATATTTTCTGAAAAGAACTTTTTTTTATATTAAGAACTCTACAAATTATAAGCAAAAAACTTGTCAAAATTTGGGACTCCTTTTATAAAAACGTTAATTTTTCTACGAGTATACATACTACCCTCATAAAAATAAACACAAATTATTACAATAAGGCACTTAATCATAATCTACAGATTTAACGCCTTTGCTACATTAGTTTTTACTGGGTTATCCGAAAGATATTCGTTCTTTTCCAATTTGAAGACGGTTCCTATGGGGTTTCGGGAAAAAATCCTCACGGAAATGTATGATCTGTATTATTCTGTTTACACACGGGGAGTTTCAGGATAATTCTTCTGGTAGTTTTATAGATATATAACAAAACGTTTAAAATCGCAAGTGGCCGGTCACCTTTGGCCATATAGTGCAGATGAAAATTTGAACTGGTGTGTTTTGGGGTTCTAGGGGTCATTACCGGCTTAGATCTGTAAAATCTTTTTAGACTTTCCAACACAGGAGTAAATGTAATAGATAGTATTTCTTACGAAATCTACTTAAAAACTTGAATGTCAAGAAAATTAATGTGAATTTCTAAATACTTTTTGAAACATTACTTTTTGATAATTTGATACTTCATGTATATTCCTTCTTATTCACAATAAACTGCACCTATACATCTCGATGCAGGTAATTACAAACAGATATTAATCAAGAAATAAGATAATTTTTATAACTTCCTACACTATTGCAACTAAGAAAATTAAAATATTTATATTTTTCTTACATACGTATCGTATTTTATTCAAAAAATATGAATTAATAACTATTTTCAATTTCTAGATGCTAATAAGACAGATATTCTCAGCTTTCATTATTTTATAAAACAACCTTTATTATTTGACAAAAAACAAAGTAAAAATTCCCTTTTCTATCCTTGTGTGTAATTAATGAATAAATAAATTTCACTTGTTTGAACAATTCTTTTGTAGCTTACATTATTACAATATGAATCAAAACAATGTTTCGCAATATGCTGCATTGCACTCTTAATAAAGTGATTCCTGATAACAAAAATCACGTTTCCAATACAATACAAATTATTTGTTCTTGAATTTTAACGGAAGAATCACGTATGCTTTCCCATAAAAATGCGAAAGAAGTTTCCATTGTTCGGTAGATTCAAAATAAATGAGGCAAAAAGAACTATCTCTTTCTTTCCAGATAGAATACAACATAGGTAGAGTCTGGAGGGGGTTATTAGAATTGATAACCATTGTCTTTTTTTATTTTTGAATTAGTATGAACCAAGCCTTCATAACAAGCGAAACATTCTTTTGGATTTTTACGACTCGCGAAAACAAATTTCTTAGCTTCTTTTTTAAGCCCGCCCCTTTTCCCATCTATTGCAGCCGACGATTCGAAATGAAAAATGGAGAACTTACACCCGAATAGAGCCTATTTTGTGCTTTTTATTTACTACCTTTTCCCCTCCTAGTTTTGTTCTCATTTTATTTAGCAGTCGTTTATTTTCTTACGGTACAGTGGAAAATTTCTGTTTGGAAATAAAAAGCAAGTTCTGCTTAAAAGCGAAGTAAAAAAGCTTTTTGCGTTAATGAAAGAATATTTATTTGTTGTATAAACGCTTTAATTACCGTGATTGAGTTTGTCTTTGTAGTCGACTTTATTTTCCTAGAAAAAGGATGGAATTTTACTTTTGAAAAGCGTCACTGATAAAATGCACATTTATGTTCCTCAAAAGGCTAAAGCAAAATTTAGTTGTTTATAATACTGTTATTTTTTTTTTTAAATAACGATCTTTTTAAATATGTAAGTACTACTGAATGTATAATAGCAGACATAATATTTGCGTTTCTGAATTTAGAAAATTTTCTTACGTATTTAATGTCAGTTGAATACTTAAAACAAAAAACAGTTGATTAGATTTATAAAAACAACAAAGAAATATTCTGATTACACTCTTTATTTTTAAAGACAATTGAAGTCATGAAGTTTAAGATATTGTTATGTGAAATGCAACCTAATTTAATTTTTCTTTACATGACAAAAAAATGTACATGCAATTTGCATTTTAGTTTATTTCACTGATTAAGCATAGGGAATAATATGAATTATTCGTTAAAATAATATTTTAAAGACGTGCAAAAAAGTGGGTAAATATTCAAAAAAGGGCACTAGTGTCCCCATAAAATATGAAGGTCTCGGTCTGGGAAGAAGAGACCAAGACTCAACTTTAAAGTTATGCACTGAGAAGATGAGAAAATTGGAGGATTAAAAATTCTTAGCACACAAAAATTCCAAAGGGCACTGTACCGAACCCTTACAGCACACCGTGGACCTCAGGGGACCCCAGTGTCTTAACTAGAATGTAGAAACATGAGAACAACTAAATGGAAAAGGGATACCAAAAATGAAGTTCGGATTAAAAGGAAGCAATTTATTAACAATTTATTTGCACAAAAACTTCAAGGGACCCTGTATCGGACCACAAGGGGCCAGTATCTTACCTGGAGAGTAGAAAGGCGAGGCTTACTATTTTTTTAATTAAAATAGCAATTAAAGCCTTTGTGCAGGAATATTAAAAAGCAGTAAAACGTTTAAAATGCACAAATAATGCGTGAAAAGCAGCAAACAGCTGTTTCGAATCTACAGCAAGCACCCCGTTGATCGCCTAGATAACTGGGGTATTTACCAAATCTCTTGCCAGTGTGGCCTTTCTTATATTGGCCAAACTAAACGTGCTCTTATATTTCGTTTAAAAGAGCATGAAGGTTATGTTAAAAACCAGGAGCTCAAACGTTCTTCTATTGCTCAACATTCTTGATCTTCTCAACATAGGTTCGATTTTTCCTCAGCCACCATTATCCAAAAATGTTCTTCTAACCTTGATCTTGATTTTTGGGAAGCTTACCACATCATTAAAAATTCTCACTCTTTAGTCAATGACTTATCTAGTACTCCAGATTTCCCAAGTATTTGGAAAGCATTAATTTAATTTCCTCTTTTTTGTTTTCTTTTTCTCTCCTTCTCCGGTAGATGTCGCTACTTGTCCACCCTGTCGTTTCCACTGCTTTTCTCTCATTGGTTGTCTCTGGCGCTTTCGCTACCCGCATAGGGTATATAAGGCAGCGCGTCTCTGTCTATCATTTTGCTCAGCCTTGCTTTTTCTAGCACGCTGTTCTTTTTTCCCTTTCTTGCACTGAAGAAGAATCTCGCTGTAGATTCGAAACAGCTTTTTGCTGCTTTTCACGCATTATTTGTGCATTTTAAACGTTGATTTACTGCTTTTTTAATATATATTTTAATATTCTTAATTAAAGATAATTAGTTTAAAAATAAGCTAATATTTTTTTTATCCTGATTACTGATTACGTATGAGTCAGAAGCGAAATCATGCATCTGCGCAAACACATAATAAGCCATCAATATATATATACAGGATGTTCCAAAATTCTACCAACAAATTAAGAGGGGTGAAAGAAGGCATAAAGACAATGAAAATCTACCCTAGAACCTGGGATCACAAAGCACATACTTAGTCACAAATACAGGGTGTTTCATCCTAACTGAACTTCCGTTGACGGTAATAATTTTGTGAAATATTATAATATCACGAAAACTTCTGGAAAAACCGGGTGCTCAAACAGTCGGTGATACCGTATGATCTGGCAATCGCAGTCCAAAAAATGAAGCGCAACGTGCATACTGCTGCCGCGCATTATGGAAACATCTACTACTTTTTTCTATATTATCACATTTACAACACAGGTAAGAATGTCTATTAAATGTTTTGTTATGCTATACTTCAGATTTCTGAAAGTTATTGCCGTCAACACACATTGAATTCGGGCCGAATTTTTGATTAAATAAGTGGTTTTCTACCCCATGTTCTATGGTAGTTATTTATTACCGGACTGAAAAGAAGGGTTATGTGTTTTACGCGTATCTGGGTATGTGGATTTCTTTATACCCTCGAAATATCCCAACGGCTGGATGGATTTTAATGAATGAGGTCTCTATCAATTTGTCTTAACGGCTCGATGGTTATAGTCTAGGTTTTGTTTTTATAAAATCAAAATGGCAACCGTAAAATACAAAATGGCAGCAGAGCCAAAAACTAAATACGCACCCTATTCAGTGGCATATCATTGAATAGGTCTTTCAAAATGAAGACGTTGTTTCATTGACTATTTTACAGTCAGAAGCTCCGTTAAAATATTATACAACCTGGAAGTTGTGTAGGTAGGATCTCTAGCTTTACTGCAACTCTAACGGTCATAAACATATATAGGCCTCATCAAAACTGTGTTTATAGATAGGAACTAACAATTAAACAAAACTTAAAAGTCATCAATGCAAGTAAATAAAAAAATAGGTAAGTAATATAAAAAAATAGTTTCACATTGATGCGAAATAATTAGTTAGTTCGCTTTTTACGCAGTCGGGATTTTAGATTTTTAAAATTTAATTGTTATCCTCTTGATGCTTTCTATCACCCCTCTTAATTTGTCGATCGAGTTTTGGATTACCCTGTATATTACAAATTAAAATATTTTTAAAACGAGCAGCTTAGTCAATCACTCTTGAGGATGTAGATTTAATTTTACATTTTGCATATGCGTACACTGTAAAAAAAAACCTTTTAGATTTGCCAGAAAATCTCGATCAATGTGCTGTATCTTTCTTTGGTTTTCTGACTATATTAACATGGGAAATACAGTAGTTGCGTAAAATTAACAGAACAACGTGCTGGAAATTTGGACGCATTTTTTTACAGCACAAACTTCTGCCGTCCAAATTGCCAGCACATTGTGCTGTTAATTTTACGCAACTACTGTATTTTCCATGTAAATATAGTCAGGAAACCAAAGAAGGATACAACACATTCACTGTGATCGAGTTTGTGAGCGAGATGAACAGTTCGAAAAATGTCGCCTTTTTTTTTTTTTTTTTTTTACAGTGTAAGTAAAATGTTTGAAAATATAATTTTGATTATATAGTTGCGTATTTTTTAAACTATGATATTTTTATTATTTTTATATTAAAAGGCAATTTTTAGCAGTTACTTTAAATACATGTCTTCACTTTTAGCAGCTCTAGCAAGTCTTTCTAAATAAATACATTTAAGCAAGTCCTTATAATAGCTAAAGGGCTTCTCCAGTAGTCAATAATTCGTAATTATTGGCTGGTTTGCTATCTTATATAAGTATGGCACAATTGCACATACAGGCAACCATAAATAGCTATTATACTAATGTAAAGCTAAAAAACAGTTCAAGATAAAAGTAAAAGCAACCACAATTAACAAATTTTTGACAGTATATGTTGTGTTCTTCTCTGTGACTGATTACATGAAAGTACGCTTGATAATAGAATGACTTTACATGATTCCTCTGACGTCCCCCTTATAATCATCAGCTATATGCTATAACGTTGGCACACTATTTTCGTCTTAAACGTTTCTGCAGACTTTGAGCCATAATGTAAATATTTATTTTTCGTTTAGAAAGGCATAAAGTTATCTGGTTTATCTGCAGTTGAATGTGATTTATAAAAAATGGAATAAAAATGAAAATTTCAATTTCCGATGGTCCAATTTCACAGTTGATAAGCTGTTTGGTTGAAAGAAGTACGATCACATTTTATGCACGAAGACTACTAGACCGGGAGGCGTTTGAACAAACCATCAGCTTATCGAGTTGACGGTTGAAATTCCAAGATTATTTAGAACCCGATTCGCATATTAAAATGCAACTGGTCTGCCAAGAGAACCTGATTAGCATATTAAAATGCAACTGGTCTGCCAAATCTTATCTTCGTGGAAAACATCTTCCAAACCGACTTTAGAGGTTGGCTGGTAGGTTAACCATTGTGTTTTCCTGCTCCCATTCCATCATGTTTTCATGCCTTACCTTTGGGTGAAGGAAAGCAGAATGATAAACCTGCATTCAACCACAAATACCGGGTGGTTTGGTTTCCACCAAGATATGACTTGGCAGATCAGTTTGATTTTAATATGCTAGTCGAGTTAGGTCTAATCCTGGAATGTGAGCCCTTAATTCGATGAGATAAAGATCTGTGCAGTCACCTCCCGGTATATAAACAAAACATAATCTTCATCTAAACATGAATCCAACCTAATGCAACATCTTGGAATCTTAAATCGAATCCTACCCCTACTGGCTCCTATCCAAAGTTCTAATCACGTAACAAGCAGGCCGTAGTGTCTAGGGACTATTAGAAGTTTTATAATTGTTAACTCTCCTTTAAAAAATTATTTTATATTATATGTATTTTAAGTTTTATTTAAAATTTAAAATTTATTAAATAATAAGCTAATGCAATGAAATAATAACGTAGTATAATACTTAAAATTTGGAGAAAAAAAATCTATCAAAATGATCTCAATTTCAGTTAAATACCATTTCATTATTACATATTCATTTGCTATGTTTCACAAATTACGTTCCGATTCCAGTGAATCGTTTTTGATGATTTGAGAATTGTGAAATTCGTGAGAGTTCCCTGAATAGATTTCCGAGCTCATTAATTTTGTGTTACAAAAGTGTATGATTAATGATTTGAGTCAGCAAATTTAACAATTAATACATTCGCTCACCTGAAGACAGCATATTTTCGAACATTTATATGATAAAGCAACGGAATTCTGCCTAAGTATTTCAAACTAATTAAACATGTAATCACAAACACGGAATATGTAACTGAATATTTTCTTCGTAATATTATTAACTAGCACGCCAAAGTGCACTTTAAAGTGCATGTAATTATGAAAATAATTCTCTACCTAGGTAATTTAAGTAATTCATTTTAAGTATTTAGTTGACACTTTATTTAAGGAAGTCAGTTTCCGATACATTTTGAAGCTTTTTCGAAATTTTCAGAACAAAATTAATTCCATACTGAATACGCCCATCGGTGCTTACCAGTAAAAATCATATTATATTAATTCTTGAATAATTTCAATAATATGTAAAAATATTTTGGTAAAAAAATATATTTGTAAATACATTGCATCCACATTTCTGTTGAACCTCTCAGTACATTCTATAATATAACTTTTAAATGTATAAAAAACAACTATACTCTTATATAACTCTAATTTCCATATACCGAGTGTGTCAAATATTCATTAAAACTCAAAAGTTCAATAAAATAAGGATCAAATTGAGTAAAACTTGATGTCAGTACAAGACATCGAGCAGAATGGCAATGACAGGCCAGCTGAGCATAAAGTATTTATGCTAGAAATAAGTGTTCGCCATTAACTTTTAATAAATTATCATCAAGAAGTTTGTAAAAAGAAAAGAAGCAAAAGCATAGTTGCCAGCCTTTGTAATATTTACTCTTAATTCAAACTTAATGTATGGTCACTGTAAAGTGTCATTTTCTTTCTTTTTTTTTTTTTACCCGACTGAAAAGAAGGGTTATGTGTTTCACGCGTATCTGTGTATGTGGATTTCTTTATACCCTCGAAACATCCCAACGGCTGGATGGATTTTAAAGAATGAGGTCTCCATCAATTCGTCTTAACGGCCCGATGGTTATAGGCTAGGTTTTGTTTTTATAAATGACAACCGTAAAATACAAAATGGCGGTACAGACGAAAACAAAATTACGCACCCTATTGAGTGGCATATCATTGGATAGGTCTTTCAAAATGAAAACGATGTTTCATTGACTATTTTACAGTCAGAAGCTCCGTTAAAATATTATAGAACCTGGAAGTTGTGTAGGTAGGATCTCTAGCTTTACTGCAACTCTAACCATCATAGACATCTATAGACCTCATCAAAACAGTGTTTATAGATAGGGACTAACAATTAAACACAACTTAAAAGTCATCAATACAAGTAAATAAAAAAATAGGTAAGTAATATAAACAAGTAACATAAAAAAATATTTAAAGTCAATTCCTACTTAGGTCAATAAGAGAATTTTTTTTCTCCCATTCTTCTTTCCTCTTGAGTGGCGCTTAAATCGCCTTGATCAAGAAGAGGGCTGTTTCAGTCTTAAAATACCTTGATCAAGAAGAGGGCTCTCTCGATTATTGAAAATTAATTAATTTAATTTAATTAATTAATATTTGAAAATAACTGGATTAACATGAAGTGTCATCCACTACAAGTTTAAAAAATTTTATTTGAGCTTGATTGGATGAATAATAAGTATTTCATTAACGATTGAAAATTTGAACAAGATATATATAGCGAGAGTGTGTGTTGGGATTGAAAAAAAAAATAGTTTCACATTGATGAAAAATAATCAATTAGTTCGCTTTTTACGCAGTCGGGTTTTTTTTTTATTTTTTTTTATTTAATTGTTTATTAAGGGATAGTCTTGGGATCATTTTGCATCGATAGATTTTTCGTCTTCCTAGGAACTAATGGAATATTTTCTTTCTGTCTTTTATAATTTATTTTTATTTCTCATTATTTATTATTTTTTATTTTTTTATTTTTTTTACTTTTCTATATTTTAGGTTTTTATATTTTAACTTTAACCTTAAAATCATGTTTTATTTTAATTCTTGTTTCAATTTTATTGGTTTTTAAATGAAAAACTACAAACATCTACCAATCATAACTGGTTATGTCCTACCTATAAAAAATGCGAGTATGTGGATATATCAAATAGGTAAGTAATTCCTATCACTTCATTATGTTTTTGGTTTCACAAAAACTGCTACTCTCGGTAAAAAAGTTGGCTTCGACTTCTTCAAAGGATCTTTATTCGTGTGTGATGCATCTTTCTCTCAAACAGGGGAGCTCATTTAAAATGACATGTTTCTTTGAAACGTCTAACATTTTTCCGTATATACACTATATGGCCAAAAGTGACCAGTCACTTGCGATTTTTGACGTTTTGTTCCATACCTAGAAAAATACAAGAGGAATTAACCTGAAACTGCAGTTGTTTAAACAGTATAGTATAGGTCATACATTTCCGCGAAGATTTTTTTCCGGAAACCCCATAAGGGACCGTCAACAAATTGAAAAATAACGAGTATCTTTTGAAAAACCCTGTAAAAACTAATGCAGCAAAAGCGTTCAAACTCGAGATTATTAATAAGTGACTTATTGTAATATAATGTGTTCATTTTTATGAGGATACATGTATACACGTAGAGAAATTAAGGTTTTTATAAAAACAGTTCCAAATTTCGCCAAGTTTTTTGCTTATAATTTGCAGAGTTCTGAACATTAAAAAAAAGTTCTTTTCAGAAAATATGACAATTAACATTGTACACAATACTCTACAATCAGAATTAAAAAGTAATAAAAATTGGATGAAAAATGAGGAAGTTTACTAAAAAATGTTTCACTACGCATGGCCGAATTCAATAAAAATATAATGTACATGATGTATTAGCTAAGTATATAGAGCAACTTTTGTGAAAGTCTCAAAATCATAGCTTGAAAATTCTGAAAATTATCGTCGATAAAATAGAATAAGCTCGAAATCCGTTGTTCCCAAAAGAAAGCAAAAAGATGAGGGACTGTATCCAAATATAGTACGTGCAGTTATGTGTACGCTATCTTGGCACTAATCAACAGATATTTGATACAACCCCTCATCTTTTTGCTTGTTTTGGGGAACAACGGATTTCGAGTTTATTTCACTACGATCACGTTAGAACAGGGCATTATAGCACTTATTATTCATTTACAGGGACACACAAGAGAAACCGGTCACAGAACTTTCTTTGTGTAATAATTGATGGAGTGTTCGGTTTAAAATTTGATATGGGCTTTTAAATTTAATTAATTTTTTACATGTTACTCGTCATATATAAATTCTATACCTCATATACAGGGTTGCACAAAAGTATTCACGTACCATTCTCCTTGTTAGATGAAATTGCTGAAGGGGAATTTTCAACTGAAGTGCGTGTATTTCCTAAGTGAACTAAATTTTTGCATGCATATAGTTAATAGATACAAATCTATATATAAAATACAGGACTGCTGTAAAAATACGATAATTTTACGATTGTAGATGGGAACAGCTGAAAATGGTTTTTGAAATGTGTTATACGTTTCCATATGGGTGAATTAGACGTAACATTTCAATTTTTTAAACGGTGCAGTTTTATTACATAATCCTTAATTTGTTGGAAAGTGTTTCATAATCTATGCTTGACACATGATTTTTTCTTTCTTGTTTTATATTATAATTAACTTTTCATACGACAGCTACCAAAATACAAGCTTAAAAATTTTAGTTAAATATGCAAATTTTCACTTTGTTTTCAATTGAAAACAAATAACTTGAAAGGATTAAACAGAAATTGAATTTGAAAAATATACGTTTTATAAAATCTGTTCTTCGAACAGGAAATTCGGCAGAAATTCCTCATTGCTTTTAAAATCAGATCAAATATCAGAATCAGAAGCTTCCTATTCTCCTTGAACACAAGTTTCCTTCAGTTCTGCAATTTTTCACGTGCCAAAGTCAGCCAGATGAAAGATTCTGGCACTGCGTTCCAAAGATATTCAGTTTTTGAGAAAGAAATATGGAAGTGTCATAAAAATATAATTTAATTCAAAAAGTTCCTGCTTTTATGACGCCAAATATTCGTTTTTTGAGAAAATAACTTACACAATATTCGAATTCTTTATTTGGTCTTACATTTCTAATATCTTATTTTTTAAATTTATTTTTGAGTAAAGTTTAAAATTTCACAACAAATTCACACACTACTATAAAAATAGGTGCAATATAAATATTACTTGGTTATGATAAAAAAAATTCTCGATAAGGAATCAATGTATTGTTTTTAAAGCATATAATATTAAATCTTATAAACATATAATATTAAATCTTATAAAAGCATAATTTAATTCATAAAGTATTTCATAATGATTTTCATGATACCAAATGTGCATTAAATAGAAAAGTATTTGCACAATACTACTTTAATTTATTTGTTCTTATATTTTCTCTGGTTATTTTCAAATTTATTTTTGAGCAAACGTTAAATTGTTTGTTCACAAACATTTCAGCAATAAAAGTTTTCTTTAGTTTAAAACAAATAATAACTGCCAGATTTTGTTAAAAGCAGACTAAGAAAATATTTAAATAATCGTTTTGATTTACTTTTACATTTTTGTTTATGCTATTTACTTTTATACGGTACAAAGCTGAATTATTTCTATGCAAATTTTAAAGGCTAATTTTGTTGGTTTGTTTATGTACTATATTAAAAGAGGTTCTTATTCAACAAAATTAGACACAGAAAAATTTAAATAAATGATTTGTTTTGTAATCTTTTAAGTTATTTTTTTTTTATTTATTTAATTTTCTAAAGTGCTCTATTGTGTACTCACTGTTATTTAAAAGCTCATATTTTTTTTTTTCAAAAATCAATAAAATATATTTTATGTCCTTAAAACTTCTGAATAATATGAAAATATAATGTCTTTAGTTAGTTGCATACATGAAGAGTGCTTCAAAATGGATACATCGTATTTTTTAATAAAATATAACTCATATATATAAATCATCAAGTCGCTAGTTACTTTCTGACTAATCAAGAAGACATATGCCGGATAAGGTTATCAGGGCACTAGGAAATCCAGGATCGTCCCGGTAAACAATATTCAAAATTCGATTGCGCTATTTCTTGTTATGGTAATAAGTGGTTAATAAAAATAAAGCAATAACAAAATAGAAACAAGAATAAATTATATGAATTTTAATTTTGAAATCAAGTACCTACCTTTTACATATTTCGCAAGGGTTTTAAATAATGTTTTGTTTGTCGCAGTTTCGATTGCCTTTGCTTTGAAACTCTATCATAAGTTTTTAAATATCATTAGTTCACGAATATCACAGTCTTTGTGCTGCTGCAGTCATGCCAAACCTTTTGCAAAACATTCAAGGCAGAAAAGGAAGATTCACAGAATGGGGATCGAAAATATTTATATGTACTCGTAGTTTGGAATGGACCGCTTGCACATAAGGAGTATGATAGTTAAAAAAACTTTGAAAATGGATTTTGAGCACAAGGAATGTGATACTTAAAAAAAATGGATTTCGATAAATGGATTTAAAAATGGATGTCGATTAACCGAGAGTTTCGGTTAAATGAGTTTCGGATAAAAGAGGTTCTACTGTATATTTAAATTTCTCAAAAGAACAATTTTCCTACCTGTTTTTTCATCTGTTTTTATGTCTAGAATTGATAAAGCACTTAGCTGACTAAAATGTATTTTTTCTTAAAATTTAGCTTTTTGAACTTTTAATAGTTAGCAATTCCAAGTTATTTAAAATAAATATTAATGTATTTACAAGGAAGAGCTTATAAATATATAATTGGATAAAATATTTATAAAATTATAATAAAATTATAATAATTTAAAAATTTTCTCAGAAAAAATTTAATTTAATTGCGAATTATTGTGTTTAGTAATTCGCTCCTCCCCTCTATCTCTCCACACACATACACACTAATGGGGTATAATTATATGTGTTATTTTACTTAAAACTTTTTGAGCCCACACAATATTTTTGAAAAGTTGGCGCTACTATATGAAGAATCAAATGCCTCAGAATTTTCTCTAAAAGCTGACTGCAGCCCTTTTTTAACTTCAAAAATGTAAGGTTTTTACCGTACAATCATATTCTCTAAAGTACAAATCATATAACAAAAGTAAAAATATAGTTGGCTTTACTGATATAATTAATCAAATAGGAAGAACTTTTATTATGCGTCTAAATATGGCAATTAAAAGTCAAATTACTCTGTAATGGCGATAAAATTTATTACTTAACCCTTTGCGGTCGAAGTCCTCCTCCTAGACACTGGCATCTTTTACAGAATTGATTCAGTTTGCAGCACTTTTCTTTAAGAAACATTTTTACTTGTACTTTGACAACATGTGCACGAAACATTTACTAAAAAAAGTATTTTTAAAATACAGTGGTGTGAAATGAGTGCAAAACTAAAATTACGTATATAAATTTTAGGCGCCTATTTGCCAAAACTCAGCCGCAAAAGATTGATATCTGTAGAAAAACTTTTTTTGTAAATAGCATATTAAAAATATAATACTTTCTTTTCGAATTCAGAAGATGGTTCAATGCATACATCCTTATTTTCAGCATTGTTGATCACACTTTATCACTTGTATTTTTACCTTTATCACGTAGAATTGCCTTTATCACTTTGTTCTCCTCTCCTTATTATTTATAATGGATCATTTACACAAGAGTTGAAGCAACGTATTTAGTTTTTGCCATACATTGTATGTAGACGCATGTACTCGTATAGAACAGAAATTAAATCAATTTCCAAAAAAAAAAAAAAAAATCTATCTTAATAAACTTTTTAGTTCGAATGAGTCGAAAACTGAGATTTTATAAATTCTTGCATCTATTCTGAACTACTAAAGATAAATAAAATCCTCAGATGATGTTAATCTTTCAGATGATCTTTATAATGTTTTCTATTGTATCATGCTATAGTTGTGGATGTATCGATATTAGTTTTTTTTTTAAATTAGTAATTTGAACATACTGAAATATTTTTCAAAATATCAATGTTCGAAAACTTATATCTTACGATCCCCCCAAAATAATAATAATAATAATAACTGCGAAATTTTATGTGTTATTACTATCTGCGAACATGTAAAAAAACACCACATCTTTTCCGAAAGAGGTGTAACATTTTAAATGTTGAAAGTTTTCAAAAAAGAGCATTTTTGACAAATTTTCCTCTAAAGGGGGAATGAATATTCATATGTGGACAAGGAAGAACCTATTTATGCACATTTTGTAATCTGTATTTCTGTTTTTACAACTGTTCTTAGCGATACTACCAAACTGAAATCACAGCACATTTAGAAACAAGAAACATTTCAATAAAGAAATTTTCGGGAGTTAGTTAGAAAAATATTTAATTTATTCACTGTGGTATTAGCAACGTAAACCAGAAAATGTTAACATTTTTCGTGTTTCTAAAATGGCTTTTTAATTGCGGCTGGCTCTCATGTGTTATATTTCAAGATTTAGTATCTCATAAACCAGTTGGAGAAAAGAAAAATACTTACATATTGCAAACAGTAGGGAGGATCATTAATGCCAAATCACAAGTGAAAATCGCTACCCCTTTTGAGATATAAGGTGTCGAAAATTCTTATTTTTCACTATTTAAATTCTTATAATTCTGGAAAGAAAATAATTAACAACATTTTTTTTTTCTCTGGGCATGCTCAGATGTAGTAATAACGCATATAAAAATTTCTACTGTTGCCTATTTCACTTTATGAGATATATTTTTATCAAAAACGCATTTTGCGAAATTTTTAATATATTTTAATGCTTTCAACAAAACAAAAAGGAGAAAATCCAGTGCAATTACATAATGTAATAGAAAAAGAAATGCAGATTCTGGATTATTTTGATTATTTTGTAAATTTCTATTAGATCAAACATTTTCAAGATTTTAGAAGCCTTAGAAATGTAGAAAATGGCAGTTTTCTATCCCATCTAATTAAAAAGATTTTTAAAATGGATGGATATCAACACCTATTCTAGTCAAAAGTGGCCGACGCCCAACCACATAAATAAATAAATAACAATAAAATTTATCGAAATTCCTTTGAATGAACGAATAATTAAAAAAAAAGAGAATTACACATTTAAATGTATATTCGAAAAGAAATCGGGTATAATTAAGGTTTCATAAGAAAGTAAAGAAATACAGTGAAATACATATACACACACCAACATTGACTTCCAAAAAAGGACTATTTCCAATAATTTATTATTCATTTGCTCGGCAATTCTTACGAATTGTTTTAAAATTGTACTAATAAAAGGAAAACATAAATATATGGTATAACTAACCTCATTTTATCGATTTATGAAATACAGAAGTATCGATATTTGCACATGCATTCATTTTTCACAAATATAATGACTTCGAAATAAAGTCAAAAATAAACTTCTGATTCTATTGCAATATCAGCACATTCCCTCCTTTTCTTACACTGCACTATCGATTCTTTTTATTCCGCTTTCAATCGATATGCTTGGAAGCATTCATCCTCAGCGACCTTTCATCGCCGAAAATCCTATCTTTACTAATCAGAATAAATAACTTTCAAACACAGCTTATTTATTTTTATGACTGTCATATCTGTCTTTTGAATACCTTTAACAACATAAATTTGCTTTATGAGAGTAATTTTAAGTAAATGAAAGTGAATATTTATAAACTCTTTTTCTGCAGATCATACAAAGTTGTCACATTAAACTTAATTATTGTGGTTTTATTTCTGCTAAAGTATCTCGTTTTCGAAAAGGAGATACAAAGTCAACTTTGATTGCATACGCAAAAGTCTTAGATGGAATCTTTCTTAAATGTAACTTTATGTAAAATGCAAAAACACTGTTTATGAAAAATATTTTATTTTTTATTTTTAAAGGGTATTAGGAAAGGAAGCAGATGAGGAAATTTTATTATTTTGAGACATGTTTATTTTATTTCGTTAACCTTAATATATTTAAAAATATAATATTTATTTGAAATATCTATTTTTAAAATTGCATTAAGTATATCTTTTTAAGTGTAAAATATTTGTTTTAGAGATTATTATTAGCGATTTTTATTGTTATTCTGTGTATACCGCAATTTCAATTGTCGGAATATTAGATATTATAAGTAATATAGATCAAATAGAATTTTTGTTCATTTTGTAAAGACATGAAGATGGGTTAAAATTGAACTTGATTGTTAATAGCTTAATTAAAGAAATAATTATTTAAAATTCTTTAGAAACGCATGTAATAAGATAATTATAATATATAAGGAATTAAAAAGTTGTGATATGTATGTCATATATATGGCTAGACAAACATTCATTGCAATGTCGGTTGCATTTGAAACGTTTGGTGATAGAAATATTACTCCAATTACAAAGAAAATATACAAATTAAGTATAGGTTTGAGATATGATTTTAGTTTTATATGAGGCTCTCTATATATATTTAAATATGAAATTTAATTTTTATGTGAAACTTATATAAATAAGTTATATATAGAAAAACGTTGTCCCGCATTTAAGATAAAAAATAAAAAACTGACACTGCTTAAAGATTTTAACAAATGCTTAATGAGCTATGATACTTTGAATTTTATGAATTGTCAGTGTTTTCCGGCATTAGAAGCTCGTCTTTATGGTTTTAGAGGACAGAGACAACCAGAAATACATTAATATGTTAACCAAGAAGGAAGTTGCGCTTAGTTACGTTCACAAACTCTTCATGAAACAGTCACTTAATATTTACCTAATTATATATAGGGTGATTGAAAAAAAGTTTACAAAATGACATGGTAAATCGGGCATAGAGCAAGAATAAAAAATTACATGGGATCACAGGGTCACAAAACATATATTTAGTCACAAATACAGGGTGAATATTGTATACTAGTACAATATTCACGTAGTGTTTTAAATACTCCAATAAACAATTTCATCAATCAATCTCTGTTAATTTTACAAAAAAATTATTTTCACGAAACTCAAGGCTGCTAGTCACTTAGCTTCCAAACCCTCAGTAACATTAAATCAGTAAGGTTTGAGAACTCGATAAAGCATCGTAAGCGATTGACCTAAAATGGATTACTGATCTATGTGAGTCGTTTGTCAAAAGTTCAAAGTCAAAGCTTTCCAATTTCCCTCACTAATGTTACGTGTATGGGCGCTTGATGCATTCGTATATTTAAAATATCTCCACGAGAAATTAATATTTTGAACTTCTTTTTTCTATGTACTCTTTTTAAAGGCTGTCTCTTTTTTCCATAGTTCGCAAAATATTTCTAAAATATATATTTAATTTTATATGAAGTGTTGAAATCTTACTCGAAATTCTTCAGCTTTTAACACATAAAATAATAAATTAAGCATAGATTTCAGAAATATTTTGAGAACCAAGAAAAAAAGAGACATCTTTTAAGGAGAGTATAAAGGAAAAAGCAATTAAAAACATTAATTTCCTGAGGAGATATTTTAATATACGAGTGCATCCCATACCAGTAGACTTAGCATTAGTGAGATGAATTGGAAACTGCTTGACTAGCAGCCTTAATAGCAACATGTAGTAACAAAGATACTCGTTTAAAAATATTATCTTAAATTTTAAACATGTGCAATCGCCGCTCACCAATTCGAACTCTCAGAGACTGAGAACATATATATACCAGTACTTGTCATATTTTATGTTTTCGCAATAATTACGTAGCTTTTTAAGATTTCAGTAGAAATTATCATTAGCCAAATTACGTTAATTTTATATCTAAATCTAAATGGCAAAAAATAGACAAAAATATTATCTCAAATTTTACGGAGATATAAAACCTTCTTCCAAGAAACCGAAAAAAAAATGACATAAGAATGAGATAGAAACACATTGCACTTATATAACACGTATTCACATATTTCGAAAATAAAAACTAACGGAAACATTTTATGCTCTACAAAAAAGAAAAATTCCCTTTTTACTTATTTCTAATTATGAAAACATCATAAAAACATTTAAAAAATACAAAAGTATGCTAACTGAATGCTTCATGAAATGATCCTTCTATAAAAACCAATTTCCGTATAATTTATTATTTCTTATCTTATTGTTATGCATGTTTGGAAAAATATGTCATAAATGGTGTCAGATATTGATATAAAATAAACTGGTTATATTTCACATTTTATCTAGGTACAACAAATTGCAGCGTTTTTAACATTTATATAGAATTCTTTTCTTAAATGTCAAAATGTAGACAAAAATATTATTTTAAAAATATTCTCATTTACTTTAAATACAATTATGATATAATCAAACTATAAAAACCCATTTTGATACAAATTATTATTAATTAACTTATCAAATATTATGTATGTTTGAAAAAAAAACAGTCAAAAGTATTGTCAGATGTCTGTGGCTAATAACATAAAAACTGATTATAACTAACATTTTAGATTAGTAAAATATTCTTGTAGCGTTTTCATTACAGTTTTATAACATTTTAATCAAAGCATTTCAATGGAATATTTGAACAAGTATCAATTTGAAAATATCTTCATTTAAATTAAATGCAAACATGAAATAATCACTCTATAGAACCCATTTTGTTAATAATAATTTTTAATAATCTTATTAAATATTATATATATTTGGATACCTCTGCCATTTACGGTGTCTATCTGGCACTAATGTTGCATAAACTTATTTTATTAGTCATTTTGCATTGATACAATATCCATGTAGTGTTTTAATTAGAATTTTAGAGTTTAAATTTTATTTAAAATATTTCATTACAATTTTTCATAAATATTTAGGGACAAAAATATAATTTTGAAAACATTCTTAATTAAATAAAAAACAAACGTGAAGTACTCACTCTATATACACACATTTTTATGCTAATTATTATTAATTATCTTATTAAATGTTATGGATATTTGGAAAAATAAACCAAAAATGGCTGATTTTTTCAATGTCAGGCAATTTTTTGATCGGTCTAAAGCCCACTAATATCATGTAAACTGATTCTTTGGCACATTTTATCCTGTTATTACATTTATGTTTCGTTTTACATAAAAATTTTCAAACGTTTTAATTGACACTTTTATTAGAAATTATCATTAAGTGCCTAAATTCAGTAATAAGTATTATTTTGAAAAATATTCCCATTTAAATTAAATGAAAAAGTACGAGCGAGGCACATATTTTATTTATATGCATATATATATATTTTATGATATCATTTTTTGTAAAGATCGAAGTCAAGATTTTGAATTTATCGGTTTATAAAACCTAAAAAAAAGAAAGTCAGAATAAAATATAAATTGTAACACCTGTATTATACATTTTTAATATACATATATATGTGTGTGTATAATTAAAATGAAAATTTAAAAAAGTGAACAGCTAAGAATACCTTCTTTAAGAGGATTTTTTTTTTTTTTTTTACCTTTTTAATTCCTTTCCTTTTTCATTCATTTTTTCCTTCACTAATTATAAAAAAACTAATAAAAGCCTTTAATATAAAATTGTACGAATTCAATTGTTCTGACTTAATTACTATAGTAAAACCCATTTCGATACTCAATATTAATAATCATCTTTTTATATATTATGTAGTTTTGGGAAAAATCAACCCAAGATGATGTCCGATATCTCCCACTAATTTCATACATACTGATTCTCATTCATACATCATTCACAACATTTTCAACATCAATCTCAACATTTCATATCAGTACAATAATCATGCAGTATTTTCATTAAAATGGTAGTACATATTAATTAAAATATTTCAATTGAAATTTCCGTTAATTACCAAAATATTTAAAAATAGTAATTTCAAATACTAAAATTAAATGCAAACATACGAGCACGGCACAATCTGTAATTTTTTGTTAAATATTACAATTTTTCTAAAAGTCGAAGTGAAAATTTCAAATTAATTTTTATCGATACATAAAACCTACTAAAAATATCTTTCAAATCAGAATAAAATAGAATATATTACGCTCCCATCAGAAAAAAAAAATAGTCATGCAAAATTTTCATGCTATACAAAGGATAAAAATTCCTTTTTTTCCTTATCTCTAATTATGAAAACGTCATAAAAAAATCTTTAATACAAAACTATGCAAATCACATACTTAATTGCTTCTCTGGGGCTAGAGTAAAATTCAAATATTGACACTCGTTTTTTCCCGATTAATTTGGGAAATCAACAAAGAAAAATAGAATCTCTTTGAGTATTAAGTTTCTCAACCCTACTACAAAGTAGTTCGTTCCCTCCAACTATCCTTTTTTCCCCTCCCTTATCTCTCTCCTTTCCGCAAATTTTTCAATCGATATTTGAGAAGAATACTTGAGCCACCGTCCTATCTAATGCAATCCTGGATTTATTTTTTTCTCACTGAGGATAAATTTCTTTAAAAGAAAAAAATAAGAAAAGAAAGAAATACCGCAGGTGTTTGATACGGTAAACATTAGTTTTATAGGATTAGTTTTTGAACTTAGAATAAATATTTATGATAGTTAAGATAGATGTCCTGTTTGAAAGTCGAATTTATATACATATATGAATACTTATGCGCCGTTCGCATGGAGAGATGCGCACTCGCACTCAGATAAATTTGAGAATTCGTCGGCATCTGTGTATATTTATGACACGGTATTTATAACTAATACTGCATATATTTATAAATAATTGTACACTGGAACGTATATATTTATACATAATTGTATATTACAATGTAAATACAATTACTTATTCATATTATATATAATTTGTAAAACCATATATATATGTTTTTATAACATATATTTTATCTAGGTATAATTAATTTACATTCATGCATGAATTCGTATGTGCGTCTGGATGGAAAGATGCGTACTCATAAATGGGTACGTAAAAATTTAAGTTGGTTGGTTGGTTGGTTGATTTTTTGACGGCCGATTATCTACACTAGGTATATAGGCCCGAGGGAGGAGTGCCCTTCGTGGGGGTCTTTCTAAGGGAACCTAACCCGTATTTAGGCATGGAAATCCATGGCTCGAAGAAAACCACGAAAACTCCGAACGATTAGGCCGACGGGCGCGATTGGAATCGAACCCAGCACCTCCCGTCTACCAGCTTCGAGAGCATAACCTCTCAGCCACTGGTGGGGCCGTAAAAATTTAAGATTTTATCTATATCTATGCATATTTATAACATTTTATTTATTTATAGCTAATTGTATATTACAGTGTATATACAAACAGTTATACATTTTCTATATAATGTAATGTATATATATAACAAGTTATTTGCAACTAGTACTATGTACAACAAATTTATATTACAATGTATATAATATTATTTATACATATTCCACATGAAGTGTAATACCATATTTAGATTAAACATATTGTGTTTATGTATAACTAACTTAGATACATGCATGTATACTTCTATGCGGTGCATGAAGAGATGAGCACACACACTTAGATTTTGATAAATTTAAGAATTTGTTTACATCTATGCATGTTTATAATATAATATTTATAACTAGTACTGTGAATAAATAATTTATTTTACAATGTATATAAAATCAGTTTTTCATATCCCATATAATATGCAATACCATGTATATTTATAAGATACTGTGGCTATATGTAATTAATTTGACTGCATGTATGTATACTTATGTGCAGTTCGCATGAAAAGATACACATATACAGATAGATAGATACATTTGAGAAGTTTACTTAAATATTCTACTGTTATAATCAAATGCAATCCTGGATTTATATTTTCTCACTCAGGTTAAATTTCATTAATAGAAAAAAAATAACAAAAGAAAGAAATACCGTAGGTGTTTGGTACGGTAAACATTAGTTTTATAGGATTAGTTTTTGAACTTAGAATAAATCTTTATGATAGTTAAGATAGATGTCCTGTTTGAAATTCGAATTTATATACATATATGAATACTTATGCGCCGTTTGCATGGAGAGATGCGTCCCCGTACTCAGATAAATTTGAGAATTTGTCGACATCTGTGTGTATTTATGACACGTTATTTCTAATACTGTATATATGTATAACTAATTGTATATTACAATGTATATATAATTACTTATTCATATTATATATATTTTGTAATACCATATATATGTGTATTTATAACATATATTTGGTCTAGATATAATTAATTTACATACATGCATGAATACTTATGTGCGGCTGGCATGGAAAGATGTGTACTCATACGTGGGTATCTGTATCTATGTATATCTATAACATTTATTTGTAACTCATTGTATTACAGTGTACATACAAATAGTTATTATACATAATCTATACAATGTAATCTATCTATATAAGAAAAGTTATTTGTAACTAGTACTGTGAATAAATAATTTATTTACAATGTTATTTAGTAAATGTTATTTAATAAATTTATTTTACATTCAATTATACATATTCCGAATAATGTGCAATACCGTACATATTTGTAATATACTGTGTCTATCTATAAATAATTTACATACGAATATGGATACTTAGGTAAAATTCACATGAAAAAATACACAAACACATAGATAGTAAGCTTTTAGAAGTATACATGAGTTATATTGTCATCTCTAATGCAATTATAAAGTTTTTTTTTTTTTTTTTCACCAAGAATAAATTTCTTTAAAAGAAAGAAATACCGCATGTGACTGATATGGTAAACATTAGTTTTAGAAGGTTTTTTTTTTGTTTTAAATTTATGATAAATATTTGCGATAGTAACCATAGATCTCCTGTGTGAAAGTCTGTAGCCATAATTAAAGCATTGGTATTTAGAGCTCCATTATAAAGAATATATAGCGGCGTATGCAACACCATTCTGTATAAATATTATTTAACCCATGGATATTAGATTTATGCTAAAAAAAATAGTTACAATTTTTTACCCCAGGAGCAGAAGTGGCGAGGCAGGCTATTATCAGATGTTCTGAGTTGTAAAGTCAACAAAAGCATTTCAAACATAAAAAAATTCAGTTAAATGGTAAAAATGAAATGTAACTGAAAATTGTTTCTTTATTAAAATATTTATTAAATTTTAGTCACTAACGTAAAACGTTTCTTTATTTTAGTTTTTTGTGTAGTTTATTGTCCAAAATCAGCCTGAACAGCCACGTTTTTCATTGGTGCGAAAAACATAAACTATTTGTAAACATATAAATTCATTCCCTATGGTCTAAATCGAAATAGTGTTGTTTTTGCCTTAAAATTCTTGAAAGTTCTTTAAGATCACAATTCTTTAAATTTCAGCTTTAAAAACATATACTTTAATTATGGCAGCCCTGTACATGCATGAATAGTTATATGTAGTTCGCATGGAAATATGCACACACATACCAGATGAAATAAGATAAGCATACTACATAAAGAGCGTGGAATTATAGAGAGTGTTTCGGAGAACAACTAGTGAATTGAAAGTTACTTTTCGTCGCTATTTCTTTTTTTGTTAAAACACGAAAATATACGCTTTTATTTGCCCGTCTCCAAACAAAATATAGCAAAATCAGCAAACTTTCGAAAAATTATTATGAAATACTCCAATCTAAAGCAGCGTTTTCATCAATCCAGAGAGCTGTTTCCAGCTAGCGTGATGGCGGTTACTTTCCCTATTGGAAACAGAACCTTAAAAAACGTTCTTTTCCACAACAATCATTACACTTTCCGTAACACGAAAAGTTTGTGAACCAAATATAAAAATTTCGCGAAAATTTCCATTAAAAAGACAGACATTTCTTTAAATAGCAGAAAAACATCATTCAGAAATTTTAAATGTATTAAACAATAGTTTATGTAATTACTTTTTGAACATAGAATACATATTAATGAATGTTAAGATATATGTGCTATTTGAAAGTTAAATCTATACGCATACATTGATATTTAGGTGCAGTTCGCACGGAAAGATTCACACATATACGTCTATATAGATAAATTTCTAATTATAAAATAGCTTTAAGATACATCTAAAAACAAAGGGTGTGTAACAGATTATAGTCGATTCTTAACCACTCGACAAACCATGCTAAAAGAAAGAATTTTTACGATGCAATATATAATTGAAACTGAAGCATCGGAGTGGTAAAAGGCACATTTTAAAACTAACAAGTTCATACCCCTGCAACAATGTACAAATATGTGGGTGGTTTAATAATTATTGTCTCTAATGTATATACAATATTTGTATTGCGATGGTTGATATGGAATATCGAAGCCTGATCTCTTAAATGTCTATACGCTCAATTTCAGAACTGTAGATGCTATATTGACATAGCTTTGAAAGGAGGGGTGAAGTTTTAAAGACCTATTTTAGGGGAGTATTTAAGAAGGGGGGTGAGGGTGAAATGCTGGCTCGGAGCTTATGAGGCTACATTTGGTAGTGGATGAGACGTGGCTAAATCACTATGATCCCGAGTACAAACGACAGTCGTTACGTCTCATCCACTGTCACAAATCTAGCCTCATAAGCTAAAAATCAGCCTTTGACCCCATTCTCCCCCTTTCACTTCTTCCTTCAAAACTACGTGAATAGAGCAGTACGGTTATGAAACTGAGCATATAGACATCTAAGACATTAGGCTTCAATATTCCACAACAACCATCGCAGTACAAATATTTTACATACACTACTGACAATAATTATTGAACCACCCTCGTATATGGTTTAACAATACCTTTAGAAGCTTCAATAAGAATAAAATTTAAAATTTTAATTTTTTTACAATTGATTATTATTTCTGACGGATGACATTTTTTATTATTGATATTTTCCAGATTTCATTCAAACGAGAAACACTAACGGTATTAAATCGTAACATTTAGATGGCCAGCTGACTTCACCATTTTTAACACTTTAGAACAAAGTTGAAAAGTGTTTATGATTTCGGTTTGTCTGTCCGTCTGTCCGCGCTCTAAATCTCGAAAATATACTCGGATTGGCCTGAAAGTTTTGGATGCTATTAAGGTTCGCCATAGTACGATCCTTTATTCAAATGAAGTTTATAGTATGTTTAGTTCATTTACAGAGAGAGTCAAAAGTAGTCAAATTACGGCCAATGATAAAAAATCGTTTCGAAGGATTTTTAATGATGTTACACGCTTTCAAGAATAAAATAATTGATATATATTTATGAAGTGCACTAAAATAAGCACTCTGAAGAATATGCAGTGCGAAGAATACTTATTATTCATTTACAGGGCCACACAAAAGAATTCCGTTACACACTGATATAGGGGGAGGTTGTTTTCGGCGTATTTTAATTATATTAAACTATTTCATATATAATGAAATTGATATACGCCGCTGAGATTTACTATAAGTTATTTCATGCACAGTCCAAGTGCATAGCATTTACAGTGACACACAAAATATTTCTGATATTATATTGTGTCCGAAGTACTTTACAGAAGCGGTGATTGCAGGAAATGCATTTTTAATTATGATATGCGCTTTTATGTTTTACTATATTTATGCATATTATATATAAATGCTATAGTTCATATACAAGACTCCACAAAAGATTTCGTAAGGGTTACTGAGTATGAGCGTAAAGTGCTTAAAGGTGGTTTTTAAAGGATTTATGCATTTTTACGCTAAACTGTATTTAGTTTACTAAGAAACTTTTATAGAATAGGGATAAAATGATATACAGGGTCACGTAAAGAATTGATACATAACCGTCTATGGATGATAATATCTGGAAATGTGATTTCAGGAGTTTTAAGATTGTTTTAGTTTAAATTAAATTTTAGCTAAATAGTGCCGTGTAATAAAGGTATTAGTGGCTATGAACTGCAACTGCTGAAATCAGTTTTTCAAATGTTTTATGCATTTTCTAAAATGTTTACTTGGTTATCTTATTTACCTTATTTCTCTAAATAATGAAGTTTTGTTAAAGCATTAAGAAAGTGTAGGAAAGTATTTCCTAATCTGTGCTTAACCCATGATTTTTCTTTCCTGTTTACAATTATAGTCGTACCCCGTCCCACCCATAAAATTAGAATTCAATAAATATAATAGGGTTTTTGCTAGTTGTTTAAAAATTTTGAATTGTCAGTTAAAAAAAAATATATACCAAGAAATAAAAATTTGGTATCAGCATCAATGAGTAAATTTCATCTCTAGTTGCCACATTATTGCCAACATCGTTTAACAGCCAATGTGTAAATTTTGCTTCCGTTCTCCAGAATGTCGAATTCCTCAAGTAGTAATATTCTCGTTATGTTCATATATACATGTAACGATTTCGGGAGCGTTCCGGACTTGTACAGTGGTAGTCACGGCCGTTCACTTTCCGGCATGGTGTCCGTACAGCCGTATTTATTATGTAAGGACATCTAGGAGTTGACAGAACTAGTGGAATAAATAACTGGGACTCGGGAACCGCTTGATGGACCGAACTCATTTATTTAGCCACTCATCTTACAGTCTAATTCGCGAGTTCGTCCGCGGGCCGCTAGAGCCACTTATGTCGCTGACTTTCCCGTAAGGCATGGTGACGTCACGGCGACGTCGTTGTGAAGTCACACTGTGATTTTGTGACCGTCGATGTGACGTCACAGTGACTAGAATGTGAGGTCGTTATGGCCGTTTTAGAGGTCGTTTGTGACGTCACATTGTGACCACTCTGTGAAGTCACGGTGTGACTAATTTGTGAAAAGTGTGTCATTTGTGACTATTTTGGCATTAACTTTGTGACGAACCTGTGACGAAAGTGACAATGTTTTGAAGTCACACTGTGACCAATTTGTGAAATATGTGTCATTTGTGACGAACTTGTCATAAACTCTGTGATGATTTCAAATGAAAATCAAATTTCAAATTAATTGCTTAAAAGGCGCAAAAGCGAACTAGTGAAAAAGATTCCATGCTGGAACTCGAACCCGGGCCATCAGTATACCGCACTTACGTTCTACCGACTAAACCACATGGAACGATACCCAGCCTGGAAAATTTCTCACTATTACATGTTGGCAAGGCTACAAACGCAGCACAAGATGCAATATTTATCGTCAGCCACCGACATGGCGCAAGCACGAAACTTAATTAAATCCAGCATCGATTGAAACTATATTAATACTTGGAAATTTTTTCAGAGAGAACCATTCGCCTTGCATACAATATTTCAAATGAAAATCAAGTTTCAAATTAATAGCTTAAAAGGCAATTTTAATTTGAAATCTGATTTTCATTTGAAATACTGCATGCAAGGCGAATGTTTCTCTCTGGAAAAATTTCAAGTATTAATATAGATTTAATCGATGCTGGTTTAATTAAGTTTCGTGTTTGCCCCATGACGGTGGCTCACGATAAATATTCCATCTTGTGCGGCGTTTGTAGCCTTGCCAACATGCAATAAGGAGAAAATTTCCAGGCTGGGTATCGTTCCATGTGGTTTAGTCGGTAGAATGTCAGTGAGCTATACTGATGACCCGGGATCGAGACCCGGCGTGGATATTTTTCACTATGTTGGCCTTTGCGCCTTTTAAGCAATTTATTTGAAATTTGATTTTCATTTGAAATATTGTATGCAAGGCGAATGTTTCTCTCTGGAAAAATGTCCAAGTATTAATACTGTGATGATTCTTGTCATAAAAACTACGATAATTTTAAAGTAATGTTTTGTTTGAAATATAAAATTTTATCTTTTTACCGTACTTTTTAGCAAGATATCGCTATTTTGGAGTCCTATTCTTCTAAAATATTTTTAATTTTCCATTTAAAAAACAATGCTTATTAACTGACATCTTTTTTTATTAAGTTAGCTTGATCTTGAATTCAAGCTTAATATTAAGAATGTGTAAGCTTTTTAATGTGTTATGATTTGTCATTGCTTTTTTAAATACGAACATGGAGTCTAACGGACATTAATACCACTGTTACTTATAGAACTACATGATAAGCCCTATTTATTTAAATTTTTTATTCCCGTATATATTGTATTTTGTGAATATGAGCTAATTAGATTTGGTATGTTTTATATGAAAAGACTGATCTGGGAAATAGAAACAACAAGTAAGATATATCATGCGTTAGGCATAGATTATAAAACACTTTCCAACTCTTCCTAAATGTTTTATCACGACATCGGGGGAAATAACGTAAATAAGATAACTAAGTAAACATGAAAACGCGTAAAACATTTAAAAACTGATTTACGCAGTTACCATCCACTAAGGTGTAAAAAAATCATAATTTAAAAAAAAATAAAAAAAATCGGTTTTTTTTATTTAAATCAGATTTGTATGATTTTTTTCCCGGCGTTCAAATACTGAATAGCTATCATGAGTTTTAGGTTTCCAAAACAATTACACCACTAATTGCTAACATAATCTATGTTTTTACACTTTAATTAATAAAATTATAATTGTTAGTTTGTAATTACAGAAATAAAAACTGCAAATTAGTAGTTTCATTAGGTAGTATTATACAATAATGTTATATACATTAATATTGTAATAATTATGTAAAACTTTATAAATACTAGAGATACTTAACATTTATGAAAATTATTAACTGCATTTTATACTAAATAGCTAACATTACTTCAAATTAATTATTAAACAATCAACTCTCTAATTAGGAACATATTATACATTTTTAAGCCTTAATTATTAAAATGATAATAATTCATTTTAGAAAGAAAAAGGGACAGGATGCTAGTTCAAAAAACGGGCACTATTTCATGAGGAAATATATTAGTAATGTGTTTAGTAATGATGTAAGAAAAAAAAAAAGAATATTTTTTAGCATTATAAGTAAAGTGTCCTTAATTTTTAATAATTTTATGAATAACAAATTGAAAAATACAATTAAATAACATATTTTAATAATATCCTGTTTTTTCTAAAGAAATAAAGTTCTATATTTTCGCAAGATTTTTTCCACATGAATTTAGAATACTGTTGAATGGGGAAGTTTTTTACAAGAAATCTCTGGCTACAACTACAGGTAAATTTCAATTTTTTTTTCTTTTTTTAAGGCAGGGTGCATTTTGCCAATTTCAAAAGGGGCATGGTGTGGCACCATTAAACAAAATGGCCTAGAAGAAGCAGTATAAGTAATTACAGAATTAATAAAAACTGCAAATAAGTAAAATTCATTAGTTAGTAGCACAAACAACAAAACTAACAAATATTATTTGCAGCTCATTTTGCATTTGTATTTAGGAAAATTTCTGTAAACCACCAAAATCTATACTTACACACATGTACGTGTATGCTAACCAAAAAAAAAAAAAAAAAAAAAGATAAAAATGAAAATGAGTTAAACCCATTCATATAGAATAAATATAAGTTAGCCACTAATATCTGAAATTCTCAAAATATTTAAGTAACAGCATTATTACCTCTATTAGCTTTCAATGGTTCAATTTTTTAATATATATGAGTTACAAAAAAAAAAAAATAATAATAATATTAATAATAATAAACATTTATTCAACCTATACCAAAGAAGCTCTTGCTGTGCTTAGCATTTTTATACCAATTATTTCTTTTTCTCTTATGCATTCATTTCAGGGTTGGCAAGGTTTTTCCCACCCCCGGTAAATACCATGGTAAAAACCGGTATTTACCGTCCTGGGAAATACTATGTTTTTCCCACATGGGAAAAACTGATTATTAAAAACATAAATATAAATTCAAAACAACCTGAAAAAATGTCAAAATTGGGTTCCAAAAAATATCTTGAAAGGTAAAAAAAAAAAAAAAGGAAGATCTACAAAAACAGACAATGGAGTGCATTTATTTAAATATTCACACACTAGTACACAGATTCCCAAACATTTATCAATCATAATTGTATTCATATTCTTTGTCTTCCACATTGGATTTTAGCATGATATGACAAAATACTAATTTAGAGACTTTTTGTAAACCCAGTTTATTTCTAATCTTGTTTTGGATGAAAGAAAATTTAGAAAAAAAACGCTCCAAAGATGCTGATGATGCAGGACATCCCTGAAAATGTTTTATGCAATAATTCTTATTTATTTATACAGTAGAAGATCTTTATTGTTAATTATTATTATGAATTTGTTACATTAGTTCAACTTTATCCCCTTAATTTAGAACTTTAAGGAAAAGAAAAATGGTATTATTACAATATATTACTCATTTTCACAAATGTTTAATGAATGATTTGGTCCAGGTATAGTTGGCCATGTTTATAAAGTATATTTAACAATATGTGGAATAATCAATGTTATTAAAAAGTTCATAATCTGGAAAACTCCTGTGGACAAGGAATGCAGTATAAAGATACTCTAATATGTTTTCATATATGTTTCAGACATATTTCGCTTTATTTCTAACCCTTTAAGACCAGACCCGCACGATCGTGCGGATTAGGCAATAACTAAAACTCTATCTTCCCGGGTTATCTATTCCATAAATGCCGGAATCGAGTGATTGTGCTGGTTAACAGAAACTATATTATATGAATTTTATCAACAGGTAGTAAATTATCAGTTACAAATTTCTGTTATATCAGTAAACACAAACAGCTGCCCGGTCTTAAAGGGATAAGGTAAATTTAATGATGTGCGAAATGTGACCCATATAATGCACAACCTTGCATTTTTAATATTTTGTTATAGAGATCTTCTACTGTATTCCTTTCTTATAGAATAATTTTAAACCTAAAGAAAATTTGTAATTATTATGTATTTCCAACTTTCATTTTACACATCAGATTCCGAAAACCAGAACATTTCTTACATATTGTCATTTGGAAGTTTTTCCAGTATTTACCACTTTTTCCCGGTATTTACCACTTTATCCCGGTATTTACCAGTTTTTCCCGGTGGGATGGGAAAAACAAGTTTTGGATGGGAAAAAGCCAACCCTGATTCATTTACAATTTAGCTGCTGAGGAGATGTCATTCTTTCATTCTTCTTTAACTTGAGATTGCTATTAATTACTATTTATTCTTTTACTTGTAGAAATGTAATTATACTTGCTATGCGTATTTTATATAAAATAATGCATAAATTGATTACCTAAAGGAAATTATGACATTGCAAATTATGTTAGATTTAAATATCATTTTTAAATGAAACTGTTTTAATTTGGATAAAAACTTAAAAACAATACTTTTTACAAACTCAACTGTTTTTAATTTTTTTTACAATACTAATGAATTAAGCTTAGAAACAATTATTTAAAGCTCTTTTTTTGTTTATTAATAAGTCAAAATACCTGTAGAAACTTTCAAATTATGTTCATGTTAGATTTTAATACTTTTTTTGACATTTTAAACATTTAGAAAATTTTTGATTTTAATCAATGATTTTTTTTAAAAAATCGGTTGATTAAAATCATGATTTAATCACTGATTTAAATCAACCGATTAAAATCGTTGACACCCTACCATCCACAGCCAAATATGTTTTCTAATTCTTTTAAACAGTCCTGTATTTGATCTGTAGATTGATATATATATACTATATAATGGAAAAATTTAGTTTATCAAGGAAACGCATAACAGGTTGAAATTCTCTTTCAGCAATTTATACTAATATATGGAAACATACTTAAATAATTTTGTACAACCCTGTAGTTTACCTAGAACCTTTATTACACGCCACTATTTAGTTAAAATTTTATTCAAGCTAAAACACTCTTAAAACTGCTGAAATTACATTTCCAGAAATTATAATTCATAGATGGCAACGTATCCAATTCTTTGCGTGACCCTGTATATCATTTTATCTATATACTACAAACATTTCTTAGTAAATTAAATACAGTGCAGCGTTAAAATGCATAACTTATTTAAAAACCTCCTTTAAGCAATACCCAGTAACCCTTTCGAATACTTTTGTATATTCCTGTATATGAATTATAGCATATATATATACACCATATACTATGCATAAATGTAGTGAATCATAAAAGTGTATATCATAATTAAAAATGTATTTCCAGCAATCATCGCTAATGAACAGTACTTCGGATACAATATAGTATCTGAAATATTTTGTGTGTCCCTGTAAATGCTATATACACTTCGTATTATACATGAAATAATTCATAGTATGTAAACCTCAACGACGTATATCAATTTCATTACATATCAAATAGATTAACATAAATAAAGTACGCCGCAAACAATTCCCTCCACCCCTATATCATTATGTATTGGAATTCCTTTTTTAGCCCTGTAAATGAATAATAACTATTCTTTGCATCGCATATTCTATGGAATGCACATTTTAGTGCGCTTCATAAATGCATATCAATTTTATTCTGTTTGAAAGCGTGTAAAATCATTAAAAATCATTTGAAACGATTTTTTTCCCACAAGCCGTAATGTAATGGAATACAATTGACTGTCCCTGTAAATGAAATAACATGCTACAAACTTCATTACAAATAGGGGTCTTGCTATGGTAAACGTTAATAACATCCAAAAATTTTAAATAATTTAATTATCTTTAAATGTCTATTAATTATGTTAATGATTGATGATAATACTTGTCCATATACCTTTATATTTATGCCACCATGTGGTTTCAACCCAATATTTAAATAAGAAAATAAACCAGATTAAAATGCAATTTAAATCACTAATTTTAATAATCTGATCAAAGCTGTTGAAAAGGAAGTTAGATATTTTAACAAAATAAAAAATAAATGTAATGAAATATTTGTGTTCTATAACATGTTTATTAGAAGATAACTGAAATCATTGTAATTAAAAAAAAAAAAAAAAAAAAAAGCAAACAAGGAAAATAATATTTTAGATATTTCAGCAAAATAAAAAATAAATGTAATGAAATATTTATGTTCTACAGCATGTTAATGAGAAACTAACTAAAATTGTTGTAATAATAAAAAAAAAAAAAAAAAAAAAAAAAAAGCAAATTGGAAAATAATATTTTTACATACCTAATTTCATTGACGTTGTACGTGATACTTTGATTTTGGGGAACCAATTAAATCCGATTATAAGTACGATAGCAATGACTTGAATCATCTTCAACAAGTCAAAGCTACCGTAATTTTCTCGGGTTTATATTTTGTTAGCTGAACTAACTTGGATCCTGAGAACGTTCTAGTTTCAGTTTTTAAATCCGTGTCAACACATCTATGCTGTCCAGTGTCCACAGAACTTCAGTGTCCACAGTGTCCACAGAACTGTCCAGTGTCCCGCGTTTATTCTAAAAAGTTTCACTGTTACTTTTATCCGTTATTCTGCGGTCGAGTGGTAACAACTGAAATAGTGCAGATGCAGACGATTTTTAAGTTTCGAAGTTCGAAGCAGATGTTTTTGGTTTTATTTGTTTTTCTATACCACAGTTTCGGAAGGAAATTAAATGCTTAATAATTTTGTCAAATTGTCTCTAATTCAATTTCCTGTTTGAAAATGTTTTATTGTATTTCATCTTTTATTTTTATCAGTTTTATTGAATTGTAAAGTTTCATTTACGTAAATTATAATAATAATATTTTCCATAATTAGAGTTTACTAGATAAAACATTGCTTAAATTTTCAAAATGTATACAAATTAATTTAATGGTAATAATGATGACTCCCTCCTTTTTTTTAAAAGTAAAATTTGTATCACAGGTAATATATACAAAATATCTTCTTAAAAAATACAACAAGATTATCGAGAAGAGATGAGTTTTTCTTTGTCAATCTGTCATTCTCTTAATATTAATTTTCTGTAGAATAAAACTTGTAAAATAATTTTTAAAGATATATTTTGAAAACAAAAAATAAAACATGAATAATTAATTATGCCGTGGGCTTTGCCTAAATTTTGTACATTAATTTTATATTCGGAAAATGTCAATTCTATTTTAAACGTTTGAAAGAAGTAGAATAAAAAAAAAAAAAAAAAAATACTTAAAATAGTGAAACACTAAGAGGAAAAAAATGACTTGAATGCAAATTATAAAGCAAGAAATGCATATATGACTGAACTTTGAAGACGCTTTCTGCGTGCTCATTAAAAGCTGCAGCCTTAACTGTAATAGAAAGTTTTTAGTTTGAAACGACAGAAATGTTTCGACTACTCTTTGAGAAACTTCTAGTATAACAGATGATCATTTACAAAAATCTTTATAAAAGATAAGTCGAGGTCTGCTTACCTAAAACATTTTTTTAATAATATGAAATTCTCATAATTAGGAAATCGTTTTGTGTTGCTGATGAATTAATTACATTTTATGTTATATGAAAATAAAAAGTTTTTGTTAGAGGCACAGATGCAACTTGGACCACGGTTTAAAAAATTTGTTAATCCGGCAGAAAAATATATTTTACAGTAAATAACATGTTTTTAATAATTTTTGTATTTTTTTAGTTTTCTAAGAAGTTCACATCTCAGTCACAATGTGACATCACTGAGTGGTAGCATTTTGGTCACAGATGTGACGTGACCACAGTGACTTACAGTGACGTCACAATGACGTCACTGTGACCATGCATGCTATGAGGGTTAGGAGCTACATTGACATGAGTTTTGCCGGCATCTCAAAATGGCAAGATCTGTCTTTTTTGGCGCGGGTTTTAGCTAATATCTTGGGGTTTATCATACTTTCCAGCAGAGGGCATTGTTGTAAATTTGGGAGGAACATTTCTTTAATTGGCTGATTAGCTTTTGATTGATTGTCCGGGATCAGATGCCAGAGTTAGGCTTGGCTCGCCCGGGGATGAGCTAACCACAACTGAATGAGAATATTCCGAACGTCAGCAAGTTTACTCTTAAAGATCGTCCGAAAATGATATCTGAAAGTCCGTAAGTTTAGCTAGCCTCTCAAATAGCCAAATTCCTCGTTTTTCGCGCGTGTTCTGGGTAATATGCTGAAGATTCTAATATTTTCCAGCAGAGGGTAGAATTGCTAATTTGGGAGGAACATTTAATTTAATTGGTTCATTAAGTTTTGATTGATCTGTGGTCAAGACCCGCACAATTCCCAGGGACTGTGACGTATCAGCCCTACCCACAGATGCCTGCAAAAAGCGCGTAGATTAGCAGTTTCACTTTTAAGAATCGTCCTAAAATGATATCTGAAAGTAATAAGATGTATTGCTGGGAAACAAAGTTACAAGGGATAAAACTGGTTTTAGAATAAGATTTAAAGTTAAAAGAAAGAGACTTCGGATTTTAATATAAATTTTTGGAGTTTTAAAGGCTTTTTATCCTTTCATACATGTATATGTGAATGTTTATATATATAGTAAATAGTTTTGTAAATAAATATCTCTCAAATGTGAATATAAATGGGACAAATTTATAACGATATATAATTTTAAGCATGTTAATATAACTTCTACCTATAATAGGTATTAAATTTGTTAAATACCAATTGGAAAAAAATATTAAACTGAAGGTGTATGCTACATCAGTATATTTTATAGAACGTTTCATTATGAAAAGACATTGCAATATAAACAATTTCGTACTTTTTCTGATATAAATACGAAACAAGGACGAAAAATCATCCGCCCAGCATAGTTTCTGTAACACTTTCCAACACATTCAGAATACGGTAATAAATGTTTAAAATTTATTAAGGTGTAAGATAGCTAAATAAAAAAATTAAAAAATGCATAACGCAGTAAAAACCAATTACTGCAATTACTATCAATAGTCGGAAAAATATTCGAATATTTTGCACAGTCTTGTAAATGATCCATAGATTTGTATGTACACTACGAAGCATGCTGAAAGTTAGTTCAACTAAACGCCTAGCACAGCTAAAAGTTTCCATTAAGCAATTTCCGCCAATAAATGAAATTGTACTTGAGATCTTTTGTGTAGTTCCGCAAACGATCTATAAAATTAAGATACGCCAAGTATTATGCAAAAAAATTGTTATATTATAAAACGCGTACCACAACTGAAACGCATCGGTAATTGTACTTCAAAGGTAGTACAGTAGCCAAATACTGTTTTGGGTCTCTTTAAGTTATCTCAGGACTTTTAAAGCTTTAAAATTTTCGAAATTTTACTTTTTTTAGATGTTATACTCTTATCTTTTCTGTACATTTTGATATAATTGTTTCCTTAAAATTCCCATTAGAACAGAAGTTATGGCTTTTAGAATTACACACGCTCAATAGCTGAATCAGAGTTTCCGAAACTTTGAATTCATTTTTCTCCAAATGATGTTTTTTGGGCATAAGGCGCACGATCTCTCAAAAAGTATTGAATATCTGTTCATGAAATTTTCAAAACATAGGTCAGACAGTATAAACTGAATCTAAAATTTTCTTTTTATTGTACAAAAATATTTTTTTAGGTGATTATGTTGTTGAAATTTTCTAAATTTTACATTAGCTAAATATAATTTCGTATAAAAAATATGAAAATGTTTTAATAACGAATTTATTTAGGTTAAGGTTAATTATTACAATCTGAAGTAAAGGTAGGTACCAAAATTGCCATTCTAGTTTCAAAATTTATTTTGAAATCCTGCGCGTAGTCTGTTATGCTAATTTTTATGCCGTTTGGACCCCCTGTAAATGCTAATTCTGAATCTTACAATATTTTAAATACATGAAATGAAAAAACATACTTATATCTTTTATCTCAATAAAAATTGTCTCTTAAAATCAAATACATTTTCAGATATTAAATGTTAAAAATGGTCTTTTTTTTTTCTAATATTAAGAGTCCTGAGACCCCTTAAATTAACGATAAATTATATCCATACTAGGGCCTACAATAACTTTTTGTAATACACTTCAATTATATACGTAAATTTCAATATGTTTAAAATAGTTTAATATCTTTAAAATGCACCGCAAACGATATTTCTCCATAGGCCTTAAGTAACAGAATTCTTCAGAGTATACGTCTAAATGAACCGTGAACTCGCACCCTTCATTTTAAATACCGAAAATGATAACCCAATAACGTATTTCAATTTTATGGAAATCCGATTATATTCACGCAAGTTAGAAGCATGTACAGACAGACAGATGGGGGGACGGACAGACAGACGGACGGGTGGACAGACAGACTAAGCGAATTGAAAAATATTTATCAACTATGTTGGAAAGTTTAAAAAATGCGTCTTTTAGAAAAGTACAAACTTGAAAATTTTCTATTTACAAAGTCATACATTAAATACCAAACTAATTTTTTAATGCTAACAAAATAAAAAGAAAAAGAAAAAGAAATCTATGAAATGGTGCAGTTAAGAAAATATAACAGTAAAACAAATGCTTTTCTTATAGAATGCAAAAGTCATTTTAAAAATACTCAAGTGAGAAAATTCTTCTAAAATTTTAATAATTGAATACAAAGACTAATGATTTTAATAACGCTATCATATTTATTTTAAAGCAAAGTAATTGCAAACGAATATGCAAATCACATTCTTAATTGTTTTATCCGAGGAGGAGTGCGTGGTCAAATATTTGCACTCCTCTTTCAATGAGTTTGTTCAATCAAGAAAGAAAGAAAGAGAGTACTTGTGGTGAGTTTCTCAGTCTCCCAACACAGCACATTATTCAAACAATATCTTCTGGTTCCACTTTTTATTTTCTTCTTCTAAAAATTCTCTATCTTTAAAGTGTACATATACAGGATATATACAGGGTGTTCCAAAATTCGTCAGAGAATTAAAGAGGAGTGATAGAAGGTATCAAGAGGACGAAAACATACCATAGAATATAGGATCTCAAGCCGCTTATTTGTAGAAAAGTTAAAAACGTACATAAAATATCTTAAAAGGTGCTAAAAAGCACCTTTCAGCAACCTTCGAGATTTTTTAGAACCTATTAAGTAACGTTATGCATGTTTTTAACTTTTATATTAATAACAAGTTGAACATTCCTTCAAGGCATAAGTTTTAATAGAATATTTTGATTTTATTGGAACTTATTCAGTCAGAAATGCAAGCCGTTTCACCCTAACTGAACTTGGATTGACGGTAATAATTTTGAGAAAAATAAAGACATTGCAATAAAAATGCAACAATATGTAAAAAAAAATTAAACACCCCCTACTAACTCCTCAAAAAATTATCGTAGACGAAAGTTACTGGTACCGAACGATTGGAAATAAAGTCTACTTTTAAATGACGTATATAAAATTTGCTTAGGGGACCATCTACATATTAAAACGAATCCAAGCTTCATTTTTTTTTTAATGGCAATGTCCAATTTTAACGAGATATTTCAAATCGTTGGTTCAAACTATGCCTAGACACCAAATTTCAAGTCAGTTGAATGATAAGTTTTTGAATTATAAACATTCAAAATTTAGCGTTTCTAATGTTAAATTACATTTTCATATTTTTATTTATAACTTCTGAAATTATGATCCTAATGTTTTAATTTTTTGTGTATTTTTTGTTACCCAAACATAAATACGTTGAATTTGCAATTTTTTTAATTTTTTGATATGAATTATGAATTGTGAAATGAATAATTATGAATTGCAACATACAATTTTTTTTAGGATTCAGATTTATTAAGTTTTGCTTTATGGAAATCCAAAATTTCACTTTTTTCTTCCAAGTAGTTTTCAAATTATGCTTAAAAAACGGCAAAATGATGATTTAAGGGGCCGTCTATGATAGAAGTTGCTAAATATTTTGAAATTTCTTACGCTATCCCGTAATCTAACAGGCTTAATTGACCGCTTAAGGTGCCTTGATCAAGAAGAGAGCTCTCTCGATTAACAATCGAGTACCGAACTTCAATTTGGATAAAGTCTTTAAAATAAGCTCGTTTTAAAATAATCAATTTCTCGGAAACTTATGGTACGAATTGCATAAAAATTTGTTTTTAGACTGATTGGAGGGTGTAGAGCTCATTTATGCTGTCAGAATTGTATACTGCTATTGAAAAAAAAAACAAAGTTATGATTCGTTTTAATATGTAGATGCCCCCCTAAGCAAATTTTATATACATCATTTAAAAATAGACTTTATTTCCAATCGTTCGGTACGAGTAAATTTCTTCTACGATAATTTGTTGAGGAGATAGTAGGGGGTGTTTACTTTTTTTTTCCGCGTGTGTACCTTGTTTTATATAAAATGTCATAAAAGGTCTCGAAAAACAGGATACTCAAGCAATCTATGATAGAGTATGAACTGGCAATCGCAGTCCAAAATGTGAAGCGTCAAGCAAATACTAATTAATATAATGGAAACTTCTCCCACCTTTTTTTATATTATCACATCTACAACCAGAGTTATATAATACAGACGCACACGCGCACGCCGTGCGCGGAAAATTTCTCGCAAAATTCGGAACTTTGCGGAAAAATTTTTAGGAAAAAAAAAAAAAAAACGTAATTTTTGTTCTTGTAACTTTTTTTTAAATATCAAAAAAAAAAAAAAAAATAAAATAAAATAAAATAAAAATAAAAATTTTCCAATTTTATGTACGATTTATTTATTATTTGCCAGGGGAGACTCTGTTCCGAATTTTCCGAAAATTAAAAGCATTCCGTTCCAAAAATTAAAAAAAATCAGCCATCAGTCCAAAAATTCAAACTTAAAAAAAATATCACTGAAAAATATTGTGAATTTCGACAAATGATTGCCGAAAAAGACCAGTTTCGTCAATCGTTCGCAGAAAAAAATCACCCATTTTCTCGAATCATCGCGGAAAAAACGCGAATTTCATCAAAGGAACGCGGAAAAACGCGAATTTCTCCAAAGAATCGTGAAAAAAAAAGATAATTTCGTCAAAGAATCGCAGAAAAAAGGAAATTTCATTAAAGGAACGCAGAAAAAAAGCAAATATCATTAAAGGAACGCAGGAAAAAAACTAATTTCGTAAAAGCATAGCGGAAAGAGCCCGAATTTTGTCAAAAGATCGCGAAAAACACTAATTTCGTCAAAGCATCGCGGAAAAAAACACTAATTTCGTCAGAGTATCGCGAAAAAACACAATTTTCGTAAACAATCTCGGAAAAAACGCAAATTTCGTTCAAAATTTGCAAAAAAAACCCCACAAATTTCGTCAAAAGATCACGAAAACCCCCACAAATATCGTCAAAAGATCGCGAAAAAACCGCAAATTTCGTCAAAAGATCGCGAAAAACCGGAAACTTTGTCAAAAGATCGCGAAAAAACCGAAAATTTATGAAAGATCGCGAAAAAACCGAAAATTTCGCCAAAAGATCGCGAAAAAACCCGCACATTTCGTCAAAAAATCGCGAAAAAACAGTAAATTTCGTCAAAAGATCGCGAAAACACCACAAAAATCGTCAAAAGGTCGCACAAAAAACGCAAAGATCGCGAATTTTGTCAAATGGCCGCGGAAAAAACACATACTAGTTAGTGCCGGGAGTGGATTCACTCCCACACTCCACCCCTCTGCTGTAACTTTTCAGAAAATTTGCTGTGAATTTCAGGATTTTTTTTTTTTTTTTTTACTCAGATTCACCCCTGCCTAACAGAGTGACTGGCATTTTGTGTGAAGAAGTCACAATATTAAGGATTGGGCTGTTTCTAAATGCACTGACAAAATAATTGATAAGAATTCCCCTTTTCTTATGTTTTTTTAGCTTTATTATTTTTCTAACCAAAATAATTATTCTTTAATTAATATAAATTAATTTTTAATTTAAATGGTAGTTATTTTAAAACTACTGTTTTTAATTCAAATCGTCAAAATAATATAACACGTTATTTTATTAAACATTAAATTAATTTGCAGAAAGTTTTTGACCCAATATTTGTGTGCGGAGAAAGTTTTTGGTTTTATACAAGTCTGTCTACAACAAAGTAGAGAATGTCTATTAAAAGTTTTATTGAAATATGCTTCAGTTTTCTGAAAGTTATTACAGTCAACCCAAAAAACCAAATATCAAGAAATTTTCTAATAAACATTTGTGAGCGAAAATACATTTTTAAGAATAATGGAATCATTATTCGACGCACAATTTATATATAAAATACTAAATGTGTTTCTATGAGTTAATGATAAAAAAAAAATCAAGAAAAATGTAATAATTAATGCAGTTATGAAAATATAAATATAGAACAAGAACTTCCTTTATAAAATTCTGAAGTCTTTTTAAAAATACTAATGTATAAAAGGCTTTCGAAATTTTAATCATTCAATATAAAAGCTATGAGTTTTGTTAGTCACACTATTATCTATACATTTAAAAGACAAGGATTTTTTTTTTTTTTTTTTTTTTTTTTTTTTTTATTTGCCCATAGCTTTCTACTGAACCAGTTTTACTAATTATTGTTTTAAATGTAAGACGCTCATTTGTAGATGTGACCGCACTATATATTTTTTTAAATATTACTATTTTATATTTATATTTTTATTTTAAGCAGTTTTTTGTTAAATTTCTCGAAAATGGTGGCAATTGGATGAATTTCATTATTGGGTAGAAATGAGAAGTAATGGGATTTATTTATTTTTATTGATTATAGTTTTACTGATGCCATTTTTTCATTACAATTAACAATAACTTAAAAAAAATGTTAATGAAAAATTACGTCAGCCTTTAAAACGCACACAATTTTGCTCATAATGCTGCTATATTTCAGAATTTATTTACCTCGCAGATACTGAGTTTAAGAAGCTAAGCAAAATGTTTCAGCAACTGAAAATGTCGTCATATTTAAAGGAAAACGATAATTTTATTTGATAAAACGAAATATTTGTCCTTAAATACGCCTAAAAGTTATAAATTTCTGGAGTCTTTACGCGCTAGCACTGAGATTAGAACCTCAAATCACGAATGGGAATTTTCATATGTAAAGTTGTAATAGCTGACAAACGCGACTTCAAGCCTGGAAATATAGCTAATAATAAATATATTAAATGCGTTAAAATATTTTTAAATGGTTGATATGGATATAAGACGGTGAAAATGACGTTAGTCTTGGATTTCAATGGGGGTAGGGGGTGAATTAAATGATTATTCAATGTGAAATAATTTTTGCTGATTTTTCATTTCGTAATATCAAGCATAAGAGTCTTTATTGACAACATTATCATGATTACATAATTTTATTATATGTTACTGATGAGATATACGGAGAAAGTTCAATTTTTCAATAATTTCAACAGATGATGTTTAAAATAGTATTTTTTTAACGTACTGTTAAAATATGTGTTTGGATAGACTAACCCAGTCTCAGATTAATTACTTTTTATTTTTAGTTTATTATAAATTTAACGTAAAGTTCCTTTTTAAGAAATTTTATTCGTCGAAATTCGACAGGTTCCAGCTTGTATTTACTTTAAAACAAAGTAGTTGCAAACGAATATGCAAGTGACATTCTTAATTGATTCATTCGAGGACGAGTGCTTGGTCAAATAAATGCATTGCCTTGTATACCGGGAGGAGGCACCGCAGACAATCACCTAATCAAGTTCACGGTGAAATTTCAGAATAAATTAAAAGTCGATTCACATATTAAAACGCAAACGGTCTGCCACGTCATATCTTGGCGGTAAACACCTGAAATCCCTATTTTAGCTGTTGACTCTTAGGTTTACCATTTTGTTTTCCTGCACCGAAAGGTATAAAAACATGGAGGGATGACAACAGGAAGACACAATGGTAAACCTACGAGTCAACAGCTAAAATCAGTTTTTCAGGTGTTTCCCACCAACGTATAACTTGGTAGACCGATGGCGTCTTAATATTCGAATCAAGTTTTAAATAATTATGGAATTTTAGCCGTGAACTCGATGAGGTAATTGTCTGTGCTGCGCTTCCCAACCTACTTTCAATCCGTTTATTCAGTCAGAAAAGAAAGAAAGGATATTTGTGGCGAGATTATTAATCTCCTGACACAGCAGATTTTTACAAAT
Organism: Maratus speciosus; assembly: GCA_963932465.1. Lineage (NCBI taxonomy): Eukaryota > Metazoa > Arthropoda > Arachnida > Araneae > Salticidae > Maratus > Maratus speciosus. The sequence continues at coordinate 292,813,948 of OZ010788.1, read as the reverse complement.
ATATATCTTGTCTAATCTTAATCTGAATAATCAGTCTATCTCAACAATCAATTAATATCTCTTTCCAATATCTATAAGGCATTGTCACCCTCGAATGCAAGTTATGTTGCATGTAATATTCTATGTTTTTTGTACGCTTACATCTAGTAATTTTAACTACAATATCTCGTTACAACTAATCTCTGGAGAGCACTGATTAAATTCGCTATACTGAAAAATTCGTTATAGTAAATATTTTTTTAATGAAACAGGATGATAGAATTTATTTTAACAATGCAAATTATATTCGTTATATTCAATAATTCGTTAAACTGACATCCGTCATAAAGAGATTCTACTGTATTGCATTGATAATGTAGCTTTACAAGCTCCGAAACATCTATCTGCCCTTCTCTACACACATAATCAATCAATACTACAATGCGAAAAGAATTTACCTAGAAGCGCGGGGTCTTTGTCCCACAGACCACTGTAAAAAATATAAAAAAAAAACAAAAAAAAAAACGGACTAAAAATCGGAGATTCTACTGGCAATCGCGCCAGTACTATTTCCGTATTTTAACAGAAATATCCCCCCAAATTTCCAGAAATCCGTATTTTTACAGAAATTTCCCCTCATAAATTACAGTACGTACTATAACTAGTTTTATAAATATTTTTGCACGGAATATTGTACTGAATGTATATTTTAGTGCACTTCAATAAGTACATATCAATTTCATTCTGTTCGAAAGGCTATAACATCATTAAAATGCGCATGAAATAATTTTTATCCCCATTGACCGTCATGTAACGAACACTTTTGACTGTCTCGGTAATTATAAACTCTACACCCCGATTTTCATAAAATTTGAAATGACACGACAAAATTTTGCAACAATTATGTATTTAAAATTTCAGACCATTCGGAAGGCTGTAACAAAACATCATTAAAATGCACTTGCAATAATTTATTCTAATTGGCCCTAATGTATCGGAAAACTTTTGACTGTCCCTGTAATTAAACTATAAGACTTAAAGGACGTAACTACGCAATAATCTGTTCTCTTTTGTTGTTGTCCATTTACTTTTTACAATTTAATTTTTCCCGTTCCTTTTTTTTTTTCTTTTAACATCTCTTTGAAAGACAGGATATAAAATACATGTTTTATATACTGAAAAATATAATATCAAGGATTTTTCTAATAAGAACATTTAGAAACTAAAATATAATTTTACAACTAAATGTATTCATAATGAGATGCAAAATTTGCATATAAAATATTGAATATAATTATATAAATATATACATAATAAAAATTCAAGAAAAATCTAATATATAATGCAGTTATGAAAATATAAATATATCAAAAATACTTCTTAATGAAATGCCAAATTCGTTTAAAAAATACTAAAGTATGAAAATCGTTTCGAAATTTTATTCATTCTATATAAAAATAGTTTTATTCATATCACGCGATCATATTTACTTTAAAACAAAGTAATTGCAACGAATATGCAAAGCACATTCTTAATTGTTTCATGCTAGGGGAAGTACGTGGTCAAATATTTACACTCCTCTTTCAATTAAGTTATTCGATCAAAGGGCAAAGAAAGGATATATGTGGTGAAATTCTCAACGGTACAATATTCCAGCAAAATTTCCTCATTTTTCTTTTTAACTTCATTAAATTTCTCTCTCAATAACATTTATAAAATATATAGACATTTAAAAAATTCCTTATGCACTACAAAATTACACATCAAGAAAATTTCTAATAAACATTAGGGATCGAACATCAAATTTTACAAATAATATATTTTTTTGAAAATGGAAATTTTTCGTATAAAATAACGAAGTTTTTTGTAGGTTCTAGATAATTAAAATAGAACCAAAATCAAATTAAGGGGACAAGGGACCTTCAAACTCATTTTTAGGTGCGTTCGTAATTATATAAGTACATAGGACCCATAGTCGTCGTTCAGTCCGTCTGTCTGTCTGTCCGTCCTCATATAACAGGGCAAAATCTACCCAACCAAATCATTTGAAATTTAACATATATAATTGTTGCATAATTTTGTCGAGCCATTTCAAATTTTATGAAAATCGGATGCATAGTTTAATTACAGGGACAGTCAAAAAGTTTACTTTACATTACGGTCAATGGGAAAAAAATTATTGCAAGTGCATTTTAATGATGTTATAGCCTTCCGAATAATATGAAATTTTAAATATATAATTGTTCTAAAATTTTATAGAGTCATTTCAAATTTTATGAAAATCCGATGCACAGTTTAATCGCAGGGACAGTCAAAAGTTTTCCGTTACATTACGGCCGCCAATGGGAAAAAATATTTCAAGTGCATTTTAATGATGTTATAGCCTTTAGAACAGAATGAAATTGATAGGCACTTATGAAGTGCACTAAAATATACATTCAGTACAATATGCGGTGCAAAAAATTTTATAAAACTAGTTATAGTATGAACGCACCTCATTTGCCACGTTTGACGAGCAATTTCCAACTTGAATTTTTTTAAATACTATTGAAGAGCACACTATATGCACTATTGCATATATATATTACTCAAGAAATTAAAAAAAAATTGGCTGTGGGGATAAAAATAAGGAATTTTCTTAAATATTTTAACAGTTATGAAGAATTTTGCAAAATGCTCCATGCACACTCCGTATCAAATAAAATCCCCAATATATCTGTGCTAGTTTGTTTTATATATACAAATAAAACTGTGTATAGTTTTTAGAAGATAAATATAATTGGGAAAATTAAATGTAGTTAACTGCAGAAATATGATGAAAAGATGCTAAAAATTTAATAATATTTACAAAATATTTTTTTTTCTTACCTTTATATTATAATATTGAAAATTCGATACACAATTTTATTTGTATATAAAAACCAAACTTGCATAAAAAATATTGAGGAATTTAATTGATATAGAATACGCATGGGGTATTTTGAAAAGCTATTTATAAAGCTTGGAAATATTCAGGAAAATGCCTTATTTATCTCCAAAGTTTTTTTTAATTTCTTGGTGGGATAAATATGCGCCATAATGCACCTAGAGAGCCTCGTATAGTATTTAAAGTGAAATATAAAAAATGAGTTTGAAAAGTGCCTTGTCCTCTTAAGGGGTCTCAGGACTCTTAAGGGGTCTCAGGACTCTTAAAATTGGAAAAAATGAAAAAAAAAGAGACCATTTTCAACATTTAATATATTAAAATGTATTTGATTTTAAGACACAATTTTAACTGGAATAAAATATATAAGTATGTTCTTTCATTTCATGTATTTAAAAAATTATAAGATGCAGAATTAACATTTACAGGGGGGTCCAAACTGTTAGACATTTTTCGAGCAAAAAATCGGCATAACAGCTCACGCGCATGATTACAAAATAAGTGTTGCAACTAGAATAAAAATTTTGGTACCTACTTATACTTCAGATTGTAATAATTACTCTGAACCTAAAAAAATTGGTATTTAAAGTTTTTTTATAATTTTAATACAAAGTTGTATTTAGCTAATGCAAAATTAAGAAAATTTCAACAGTATAATCACCTAAAACAGTATTGTTTTGAACAATAAAAAGGAAATTTTAGGTTCAGTTTATACAGGCTAACATGAAACATATGTTTTGAAAATTTCATGAAAAAATATTCAGAAGTTTTTGAGATATCGTGCGCGTTATGCCCAGAAACGTCATTTGGAGAAAAATGGCTTCAAAATTTCCGAAACGTGGCTTCAGCTATTGAACGTGTATAAAAGTAAAAGCCATAACTTCTGTTCTAATGGGAATTTCAAGGAAACAATTATATCAAAATGTTCAGAAAATATAGGAGTTTAAAATCTAAAAAAAAAATTAAAATTTCAAAATTTTTAAAGATTTAAGAGTCCTGAGACCCCTTAAAGCTTTAAAATTTTCGAAATTTTAATTTTTTTAGATGTTAAACTTCCATGTTTTTTTAAATTTTTGATATAATTGTTATCTTGAAATTCCTATTAGAACAGAAGTTATGACTTTTAGAATGATACTCGCCCAATAGCTGAAGCGGTGTTTCCAAAACTTTGAAGTCATTTTTCTCCAAATGACATTTTTTGGACATAACGCGCACGATATCCCAAAAAGTTCTGAATATTTTTTCATGAAATTCTCAAAACACATGTTTCATGTTAGTCTGTATAAACTGAACCTAAAATTTCATTTTTATTTTAAAAAGAAAATATTTTTTAGGGGATTATATCGTTGAAATTTTCTAAATTTTACATCAGCTAAATATAACTTTGTATTAAAAATATAAAAATGCTTTAAATGCAAATTTATCTAGGTTCAGTGTAATTATTATAATCTGAAGTATAAGTAGGCATCAAAATTTTCATTCTAGTTGCAAAATTTATTTTGTAATCGTGCACATAAGCTCGTCAAATGTCTAACATTTTAGAGCCCCCTGTAAATGCTAATTCTGCATCTTGCAATTTTTTAAATATTTGAAATGAAAGAACATACTTATATCTTTTATCCCAATTAAAATTGCGTCTTAGTATCAAACACATTATAAGATATTAAATGTTGAAAATGGTCTCTTTTTTTTTTCGTTTTTTGCGGTTTTAAGAGTCCGGAGACCCCTTAAACATATGCCTTTGAAAAATATAACTACACTATATAACAAATAGTTCTTTCATGAAACTTAAAAGTCATTATAAAATATACTATATGAAATTCATCCGCAGTTTTATCTTTCATTATCAGAAGTGATTTTTTCTTAATCAATCTATCATATTTACTTTAAAAGGTCTCGGGACTCTTAAAATTGGGAAAATATTTTTAGAAAAGACCATTTTCAACATTTAATATCTTAAAATCTATATGATTTAAAGCACAATTTTAATTGAAATGAAAGATAAAAGTATCTTCTTTCTTTTCATGTATTTAAAAAACTGCAAGATATGGAATTAGTATTTACAGGGGGTTCCAAACTGTCAGAAATTTGCCGAGCAGAAAATTGGCATAACAGCTTACGCGCAGGATTACAAAATAAATTTTGCGACTAGGCTTCAATTTTTAGTACCTATTTATTCTTCAGATTGTAATAATTACTATGAACCTAAACAAATTTGTATTTAAAGCATTTTTATACTTTTAATACAAAGTTCTTTTTGCTAATACAAAATTTTTAAAATTTCAACGCTCTAATCACAAAAAAAAAAAAAAAAAAAAATATTTTTCTAAACAATAAAAATGAAATTTTAGGTTCAGTTTATACAGACTAACATGAAACATGTTTCGAAAATTTCATTAAAAAATATTCAGAAGTTTTTTAAATGTCGTGCACGTTATGCCCAAAAAATTCATTTGAAGAAAAATGACTTCAAAGTTCCGGAAATTCCGCTTCAACCATTGAGCGGTTATAATTCTAAAACCCAAATTTCCAATGAGAATTTCAAGGAAATAATAACATCAAAATGTTCAGAAAAGATAGGAGTTTAAAATCTACAAAAATAAAAATTTCGAAAATTTTGTAGCTTTAAGCGTCCTGAGACCCCTTAAAGCAGAGTAATTCCAAACGAATAATCATATCACATTTTTAATTGTTCATCTGAAATGCAGTGAATAGTTTTGGAGCCGTATTGGTCGTACAGTTTATTAAACCCCATAGTCTTTCCAAGCCTGCTGGTCGATGTGTTTAACCTTCTCACCTCCACGAAGTGATATATCCGTTCACTTAGCTGCAGATTTCACTGCATTAGAAGAATTATTTAAATTAATGTAATTCTACAAATATAATTCAGTATTAAAACATTTTTTTAGGATTCTTAAAGTTTATATTCATAAAGTTTACTCTTAAGGTTTATGTTCGTATAACTAATCAATTTTTTTTATATCATGTTGGAAAAATCATCCTCTTTTAGATTTTTAAAATATTTACATCGAAAGCAACATTACAAATTTGCCCTTTTGCTCGGCGGTAAGGGGGTTAATGTAATGAAAGTTCCTATTAATTTTTTTCGGTGTAATCTTCCTCGATCGGGGCACACTTATCAACTGTCTCGTATTGTAAAGGTGCCGCAGTTTGCCTATTCCGTGAGTTTGTTGTCAAAAAAATGCACTTCTCTATGACTTAGTTTACTCACTGAAATTAGAAAAAATGATATTTGAGATGAGTTTCACAACCTCCTAACACAGTAGAATATTCCAACAAAATATTCTGATTTTATTTTTATTTTATTCTCTAAAGATCTATTTAAATGATGGCATGTATATTTTTAAGCGAAATATTTTTATTTCAATTAAAAACTTCTCAAATGAAAACATTTTTTTTTTCATGTATAAAAAACTAAATATCAAGAATTTTTCTAATAAATAGAGGAAAAGGTCCAAATACCGGCTACCACTTTTGTTTTCAATCTAGATCATACAATTTTCAAAATTAACAAAAGAAAAAGTGACGGCAGCGTACCTTGACACGTTTTACAACTGTTTAGAGGAAAAAAAAACAGTTTAAAAGGCGTTTTCTGTTTATAAAAAGCAAAACTCCTAAAGTCTTCAAATTTTGAGTTTTTAAAATGGGGTCTAAATACCGGCTACCTAAGTTTTTTTGCCTAAAGATCGCACAAATAGAGCTAATGGCAATTATTAAGCAATAAGAATATTATTCTAATAAATTGAATTGATTAATAACATTTCTTATGCACAGAAAAAATACACAATTTTTTATAAATAAGTATTTTTGTCAAATTTCTAAAATCTTTCCTACTATCTCTCACAGTCTTCTTCGCATTATGGTTCTAATTTTGTTTTTTAACGTGTAAAACAACAAAAAGGGCTTTCTCATTGAAATGAGAATTACTTTATGTGGAAAAATCAAAAACATAATATCACTCTCTGCGTCGGTATAGTCCCTATCAGTCCACATATCGAATTCTTAACATTGAACCCAGAATCCCCTCCCCCATTCTTGTCCACAGAGAAAGAAGCACCCATGCAGAATACAAAAATTTATCATAACCTCTGTTGGATATTTCCCTTTTTCACTTTTTTAACACTCTCGCTGAGTATTTTTTTTAATCAAAATAGCTTCAAAAATTGCGTATTTAAACCCTTCATGACGAGCATCTTTTAAGAATTTTTATTCTTTTGTCACCGGTTTTTCAAAACAAAAATTTTTGTTTAATTTAACCGGGGAAAATACTCCGATTAAATACAGCAAAATTTACAATAAAAAATAACTGATGAGAATAATCAAGGAGTGTTAATTAGACGGAAATAATACATTCCCGAGGAAATCTCGGGTTGCGAAAATTTTGCTACTTTTATGTTGCCCGAGGAATTCTCGGGTTGCGCAGCGAGAGGGTTAAAATCAAATTTTTGCCTCTTTCGCCTGGTTTAATCCGTATTTTTTTCTTTCTCTTTACATTTATTACAGCCAATTTTGTAGTGTCCAAGAGCGCTTCTTTGGAAAGTGATCCGGTAACCAGTGTCGGTCCTGAAGAATTACGGCCATAGTTGCTTTTTTCATATTACAAAAGGGGACTGGAACTGTTTCTGAACCATTTAAATTAATTTATTATGGAACTATTTAAATTAATTTATTTTCCTCCCCTTCAAGCAGAGTAACCGAGAGAGGTCCAAATACCAGCTAGCCGGTATTCGAACCACTGCTATGTTTAAGTTAAAACCGGTATTACTCATGCATATAATAAAATACCAATAATGTGACCATTGAGAGCTAAATATGTCTAGAAAATAACTTAATCAACAATTCAAGCCAATATACGATCAGTATATTTAAAAAAAAAAAAATGAGAAACACATATCAGAAAAACTTTTGATGTACCAGATTACGAAGATTCAACACTTTTGCATTTACTATTTGTAAATGACACAGACTTCAGCGACGTACTTTTCATAACTTTCTTCTCTTAATGTTACAAATTCTGCCTATCACCGGTAGGATTCGCTGCGCTCAGTTCTCAGAACACCTAGTAGCCGGTATTTGGACCCTAGCCGGTATTTGGACCTTTTCCTCTACTAGTGAGCGAAAATATAATTTTAGAAGGAATGCATTTAGCATAAAATATAATGCTTTGCATATAAGAAAGTGACTATTTTTAGCACGTGCTTCATATTAAACATTCAATAAAAATCTAATAAACAACACTCCTATGAAAATATAACTAAACAGCAAATGGCTATTTCATAATATACCTAAGTCATTTTGAAAAAATACTGCATGATATCTTTTTTTAAATCATTCAATATTAAAAAGTGATGTTTTTTAATCAGGCTATCATATTTACTTGAAAGCAAAGTAATTGCAAACGAATGTACAAATCACATACTTAATTATTTCATCAGATTAGAAGTATGCGGTCAAATATTTGCACCCCACTTTCAATTAGTTTATTTAATCAAATGAGAATCTGTGGTAAGTTTCTCAACCTCCTAACACAGTAGAATATCCCAACAAAAACTCTGATTCTACTTTTATTTTGTTCTATAAACATCTTTTAAAACGATAGCATGTATATATTTTAAGTGAAAATTTTATTTTAATTAAAAACTTTTCGACTGAAAAGAGTTTATTTTTCATGTGTAAAAAAACTAAATACCAAGATTTTTTTTTAATAATTGCAAGTGAGCTAAAATATTATTTGAGAAGTAATGCATATAGCATAAAATATAACGTTTTGTATATAAAAAGTGAAGTTTTTGAATATGTACTTCATAATAAACATGCAATAAAAATCTAATAAACAACATTCCTATGAAAATATAACGAAACAACAAATAGCTAATTTATAATGCACTAAAATCATTAAAAAAAAAAAAACTGCATGAAATCTTTTTTTAAATATTTCAATATAAAAAGTGATTTTTTAATCAAGCTAACATATTTACTTGAAAGCAAAGTAATTGCAAACGAATATGCAAATCACATACTTAATTGTTTCATCAGATGAGAAGTCCGTGGTCAAATATTTGCACTCCACTTCCAATTAGTTTATTCAATCAAATGAGAATCTGTGGTGAGTTTCTCAACCTCCTAACACAGTAGAATATTCCTACAAAATCTTCTGGTTCTTCTTTTTTCTTCTTCTTTAAATATATCTTTCAATCGATATGAGAGGAGACATTTATTCTAAATTTTCTTTCCATCTAGAATTTTTTTTTTTTTTTTTTTTTTTTTGCGTGTAGAATAAAAAAAATTCTAATTTTTTTTCCTCCTTCTTATTTTTTAGCTATCTGAGCCGTCGATGCCCGATGTGCAAACATTACTTTTAGGGGATTAGGTTTATGTAACAGAAAAATAAACGCTTATGACAGTTTTGTAAGTTGCTGGAGCAAAGTTGAAGGCGTTTAAGATATTGATACATTCTAAGTATTTTGCGTAGTAGAATATTCATGTTTATGTAGATGGGTATTTTAATTTTTTATGGTATATATATTTTTTCTCATCTTTGAAAAAGCCAGTTTTAAGTGTTTATATGCAGTTCTTGCAACGCGAAATTCTTACTTGATTTCAAACAGGCAAAGGGATAGCATAGTTTATTTAGTTTAATTTTATTAATATAAAAGAAAAAAAAAAAAAACTTCTGAAAAAATCATTTATTTTCAATCGTTTCTTTCATTTCAGTTAAAACAAGTAGTTAAAGATAAATTATTTCATATTCAGCCGAAACAGACAATTGAATTAATTTAATTTTATTAACTTAAAGGCAAAAAAAAAAAAAAAAAAACTTCTGAAAAAAAAAATATTTCCAATCATTTCTTTCATTTTAGTTAAAACAAGTAGTTAAAGGTAAATGCATTTTATCTTCAGCCGAAACAGGCAATTGAAACAGTGTTACAATATTTGTAACATTTCAATAGAAATCAGGCTCAACAACATTTTCTTTAAATATAATTTGATGTTAAAGCACACACTGTAGATCTGGTTATAAAAATGTTATACATAAAAAGGTAGAATGAATTGCACTTTGGAAATTCTGTTCGTTATTTCATTAATCTCTGAAAGGATGAAGCTTAATGTGTGTATTTCACGCGTAGTATATATATAAAAAAACTAACGTGAAGGCGTTAAAGATATTGATACATTCTAAGTATTTTGGTAGTAGAATATTCATTTTTATGTAGATAGGTATTTTTATCTTTTTGCTTAGTATACTTATTTTTCCTCATCTTTGAAAAAGCTTGTTTTAAGTGTTTAGATACAGATCTTGTAACGCAACATTCTAACGTGATTTCAAACTTGCAAAGGGATATCACAGTTCATTTTGGTTAATTTTATTAATGTAGAAGCAAAAACAACTTCAAAAATCACTTTCATTGTTACAACATTTATATCATTTCTCTCAATATATTTCAAGCTCAAGAAATTTTCTTTAAATGTGCTTTGATATAAAAATATACATTGTTGATCTAGTTATGAAAATGTTATACATAAAAAGTGTAAAATGAATGCTCTTTGAAATTCTCTTCGTTATTACATTAATCTGCGAAATGCTGAATCATAATGCAACCATCGGAAATTTTCTTAGATGAATACAGTTCATTTCACTATATTTTTCTCAATATCTCTGTATTTAAAATTAAAAATATAAAATAAGTAAGTAGAATTAGTCAAAGTATCTTTGATATAGATTCATAGTTTCAGAGAGAAAAATACCAATACAAGAAATCTTGAAGGATTATATCCGATCAAATTTTAAATTAAATCATCTTATTAAATTGTAATTTTTTAAAAGAAAAAAGAGAGATACGAATAAGTTAAAGTCAAAATATTTTTAATAAAGCATAGAAAGTAAAGAACTCTAAACATAAATTAAGACAAAAGAAAATTTTAAAACATGTCGGAAATAATTTTATATTTTGAAAATGCAGCACAGGAATTTTTACAAAATAAAATTCGAAAATTTTCAGATTTATTTTCTTTATTCTTTACGATTTCAATATTTTCTCTGAGAAAATAGGTTAATTTTGACGTATTACATTATTACAGCAATGCGATTTAACAGTCAGTATATTGTTTTTTATCAAAGAATTTTCATCTCGTTTTAGTCTTTGTTCGATATTTCAATGACAAGTTGATAATTTTTAAGTAATCACTTTTTTAAGCCTCTTTAATTAAATTTTTAATTTTTTTCTTGTTTGCTTAGAAATTGAAAATAATTGAATAAAAATAACTTGATAATACATCTCTAACATACATACAATTTTACATATCGAATATATTTTTTTATTTACTACCAGCTTAGTTATATTTCAGTCAAGCCTTTTCGGCGTATGGAAAATGCATAATGCAAATCTGAATAGGGAATGATTACACCTGCAGAGAAAAGAATACCTTCTTATTTCGACAGTCAACAAATATGTAAGTATGATTGTAAAAAGTCTTCTATGGAACGCATAAATATTTTATTTGGGTAATAATTGTCCCCCTCTTCCTGTATTTCATATTGCTAATACGAGGGTCACTCTGAAATTTTTGAGATACAACTAGGTTTTTAAAGTTATACTTACAAAATTTTAGGTGTGTTCAAAGTAGTCTCCTCTAGCATCAATGCACTTTTGTAGACGAATTTTTCACAGATTAAATGTCTCAAGCCATTAATTTCTTGGAATAGATGAAAAAATGCATTTATAGCCACATCAATCTCTTCTTCTGAAGAAAACGACGCCCAAGTAAGTTCTTTTTTAGATTAAAGAATAACCAAACGTCACACATAGCTAGATCAGGTGAATACAGCGGATATTCTATCACTTTAATTCGTTTTTGTTTAAGAAATTCAACAGTTAATCTGGCTGTATGTGAAGATGCATTGTCATGGTGAAGCATTAGTCCCCTAACATTCACTTCTTGTAGAATTTCTGGAAGACATTTAGTGGTATACCAGTTTGCTGTTACTGTCTTCTGTCCTTCCAACTTGATGGATTTGACCGATCCCGTACTTCTGAAGAAAACGGCTTGCATCACTTTTTTCAGTGCGCGTTGTCTTTTCCCCATTGTCGGCATGGGATCATCTTCAAAGACCCATACTTTGCTTTCTTGACGTGTTGGAACGTCGAAAAACGGTATGTACGTTTCATCACCCGTTACAATTTTAGAAATGATGCGATGGCCACCATTATTTAGCAAATTTAGAGTTTCTTTACTTATTCTGACACGCTCCTCCTTTTGGTGCGCAGTTAGGTTATGGGGAATCCAACGGCAAACTACTTTTTTCATATGCAATTCTTGATGAACAATTTTGTGTATGACTGCGGATCCAATGTTAAGTTCCTTCTGTATCATTTGATAGGTACAACGATTATCATCCATTAACATTTTTCGTATGGCAGACACATTATCCGGGACTACTGCCGTCGGCGGCCTTCCTGTGTTTTCTTCATCATGAAGAAAATTTCGACCTCTGTTAAATTCTTTAAACAATCTGAAATTGAGATTCATCCCCAAATGCTAATTTCAACCGTTGAACGCATTCTTCTTGATTTAATCCTGCTTTGAAATCGTAGAAAATCATAGCGCGAAAATGTTCTCGCGTCAACTCCATTTTCTCTTCTGTTTAAAATTTATTCTACGCTAAACAAGTTGAAGTAAGTCAGTAAAAAGTCGTCTGCTGTGTTAAAATACTTTGTATTTTAAAATTAAACCGTTATTTTTATTTTGTAAATTCTCGTCTGCGCGTATCTCAATAATTTCAGAGTAACCCTCGTATATATAAACTAGTTGGATGTGCCAATCCCAAAACTTTCTTCTATCTTATACATCTTAATATTTAAAAAAAGTAGTTACACATGTTAATACTTCAATATTATTATTTCAATGCTTTACCAACTTTCATTTTCTTCATCCATTTCTGTTTCAGTCAATTAAACGGACTAAAAACGAGTTAATCTATATCATGATATTTGTTAAAATTAATAATTTTTCCTTATTCTGTTGTTTCCTTATTCTGTTTGCGAATAGCCGGCTTAGCAGGAACCGAGTTCCCGCCGCTGCGCGAGCCACCGATGTACAATAGAACTATGAAAAATCAAGAAAAGTACACAAAAATCGCTATCACAGAGCCCCTTCAGGTGCAATATTTCCAAATTCAAGGAGGACCTGTTGGCCATATCCAAAATTATGCACAAAAAATTTGGTTCAATTGTATGCATAATTTTATATACTTTTCGATGGTACAATAAAGAAAATGGCATAAACATCGCTATTATAGCGCCCCCCACCCCTTTCCGGTAGATGTTTTTCAAATTCAGGGAGGACTTTCTTGCCATAGCAAGAAACATACACAAAATATTTGGTTCAATTCTATGCATAACTTCATACACTTACTGATGGTACAATAATAAAAATGGCGCAGACATCGCAATTATAGCGCCCCCTTGTGGCGGAATTTTTTCAAGTTCAGGGAGGACCTACCGACCATAGCCTTACACATACACAAAAAATTTGGTTCAATTCTATTCGTAATTTTATACAGTTTACACAATAGTACAATAATGAAAATGGCACAGAAATTGCTATCACAGCGCCCCCTTCCGGCAGATTTTTTTCAAATTCAAGGAGGACTTGCTTGCCACAGTCAGAAACATGCACAAAAATTTGGTACAATTATATGCATAACTTCATTCACTTTTCGATGGTACAGTAATGAAAATCGTACAGACATCCCAATTATAGCGCCCCCTTCGGGCGGAATTTTTCCAAATTCAGGGAGGAAGTTTGTGCCATGACCAAAAAACAAACACAAAAAATTTCGTTCAATTCTATGCATAACTTCATACATTTTTCGATGGTACAATATTCAAAATGGCACAAAAATCGCTATTACAGCGCCCCCTACCGGCGCATTTTTCCAAATTAAGGAAAAACCTGCTTGTCATAACCAAGAACTTAAAAAAAAATTTCGGTTCAATTCTATGCATAACTTCATACCCTTTTCGATGGTACAATGGCTGACAGTAGCTGTAGATTATCTCCAATCATTTCAACAATTTTCACTATGATCACAACTCTTGTTTTTGTTAAATCCTTCGATATTTGGGAAGAAAGTGCCAGATTGATTCCCGAAATGCATTAAAACATTTACGCTCAGCTTTGTTCTTCCAAATTGGCTCTCCCGATTCAGTTCCATTTTCCAGTTGTTACAAAATGCTCGCATCGGCTCTTGTCCCCAGCATTCCAGTCTTTGACAGGACTGATCACTAATGGTTGTGGTGAATACTGGAATACTAATAATTAACATATTTTAAAATGTACACCAGATTCATGCAAAGATAAAAAATAAATACATTAAGTCAATTCTGCATGTCAATTTTTGCCGTAACAAATAAATTCTTAAAAAATGCTTAAACGTAGGTATAAAAAAAATGGCAAAGGTATTGTACTCCAGTGTTCAAAAAGTCAACAGAAGATTACTTCAATGTGTTTATTTGAGTTCAAACCGCCTCACTCGTTTAGGAATGGCTTTACATCTCTGTAGTTAAAGGTGTTAACAGTATAGAGTTGTATCAGCAGCACCACGGAAGTTCGAGCCTCTGTGTGATATCCCAAGCCTATTACTTCAGTTGGTAAATTGTCCACCTACAGTATACACCTCTGATACCGTTACCATAGACAAGATACGTCGGATATAGTTTAAAATATCATAGAAAAATTGACATACAAAAAATTTCGAAATATTGTTATTCGGCCGTTTTTAAAATGTAATGAATGCTATCTCGAAATTAGCTTTCTAAATGAGAGAAATAAATAAAAGAAGAGGGAATTGCTAAAAAGTTGATGTCTTAAGTCTTCCTGCCTTCAAAAGTGTTTTTAACTTTAAAACTTTTAAACATATAGTATTGAAAATGGTTTTACATTAAATAATTTACGTGAAACAGATGTAATAAAAATTACATTTAAAAAACATAAAAAAAATTATAAAATATTTCATAAATTTTTAGACTTATCTCAATATTTATTTTAGAATATCAATGTTTCTTATAATAATTAAATGTAAAAATTATTTAATAATTTCGCATTATTGTAGTTTCAAAATGTAACATTTCTTCAATATTCTGTATTATTTTTAATTATTTTTGTTTGATATTTCAGAGCGAATCTATAAATTTTAAATTATCCCATTTATCTGCCAATATAGGTATTTATTATTATTTTTTTTCGCTTAAAAATATTAAACGAAAATACACTGATAACATTAATAACATATTTATAATACTATACACCGGATATAATTAACGATTTTTTACCAGTATTATTTCAGTAAAATATTTTAACAGTGTGTGAAAAAAAAAGAAATATCGCAGAAAGTCATTAGGGCTAGAAACAATACTTTAGAGCTTTTAACAATACGTTAGCACATACTTTTATCATTCTGCAATATCTGTACCCAATGAGGGAATAAACAATGCATTTGCGTGACAACGATCATCAATTTTTCTTTCTTAATAGCTGAATTCTACATTTGGAATGATGTTTTCTCAGCATAAAATGCAATTATTGCTGTTTGTAGCATTTAGATTTAAGTTCTTTAAAATGCGCGAGGAAACAACTATATTTAGACTTCATGTTTATCTGCAAAATGTAGATTAAACTCTATAAAAATTGCCAATTTTGCTTTAGATGCTGCACAAATTGCTTATTATACCTGTAAATAAACTTTATTGCCTTAATATTGACATATAAATATGCTTTAATACCGAAATAACGTTTAATTGCGTGTACATTTATTTAGAAATAAGGGACTGAAGTTTAAAACATTTTACTGTTTACAATATTTTTTAGTTTCCACAGAAACCAAAAAAGCTTGATATTAGTAGTATTTTACTGTTTTTCATAATGTTAATGTTTAAATAGATACAATCTATTTTTTAGAAGGAAATAACTATATTTTATGTTTGTTTTTATGTAAAATCTATATTGAACCACTAAAAAAATCAAAATTATTCCTCAAACGTTATATGCATCGTTTAATATACCATTATGCAAACTTTATTTATGTAATATTGATCACATAAAGCTGTATTAATGACGCGTTAAACTTAACCCTTAACCGGAATCGCTAAATTGTTCCATATTACCGGAATCTTGTGTCCAAATGGACCCTTTAATTAAAATCCAAGTTATTTTCTAATATATATGAAATTACCTCTTAGATGGGTTATAAGTGCATTGAAAAAAGTTTCATGTACTATATAAATCAACTTTTATTCATATATATTTTGAAATTTTTTTGTCGCTGTCCGGTCAAAATGGACCCACGATTCCGGTTAAGGGTTAAATACAAACAGGTTTGCTCAGAAACGAAAAATAAGTTTTAAATATTTATAATTGTTCATGATATTATATATTCCACAGAAACCTTAAGACAAATTATTTTATATATAACTCTCTCTCTCTCTCTATATATATATATATATATATTAAACTTTCTGTACAACAATACTATTGAAAGATAATGAAAATGAACAATAATATGAAGACACTATATATATATATATTTACCTGAGTGCTAAATTATGTAATATTCTTTTTTTCGACAAAATTAAATACATTCATTAGCTTATTCGATTTTGAACCTGATCGATGCACTGGGCATTGAAATCCAATTAACTCTTCAGAATCTGAGATTTTCTTTTCTTAAGATAATTCTTCTAGTTTAAACATTAGTAACTGGACATATCTAAATGTCTATATAGATATATATTTGCATATAGAGACTTTTTAAAATGTACTGTAATTTTAATCATATAAAAATGACCTGTCTAGGCAATCCAAATACCCTAATATTTGGATTGAATTGTTAGATAATTTGAAAATAAAATAGGGCAACGTGAAACATGTTAAAATATTACGCGCGTGATTTTTATTTATTTATTTTTAAACTTCATTTGTAATAGTTTAGTGTCATTTTCCATCTTAGTGTTTATTTGTTTTTCTGATGATGATTGAGTAAATTCAATCGAAACATGTCAAATTATTAAGATCTTTTAATGTATTTTATTAACATTTGACGTCCTTTTTAGCAATTAAATGTTTAATATATATTTTGAGTGTGTTTTTAGAATATATATTTGTGAAATATTTTTAATGGACGTATAAGAGAACTTCTGTTTATAATTTAATATGATTAATTATTGCCACAAGAATAAAACTAACAGAGCAGAAAAATATACAAACAATAACGTTTGGAGTTTGCGCACAGGACACGACAACGGGAAATATTTTCTTTCAGAGGGCGGGGTGAGTAGTAGGAGGAGAGGAAATATTAATGATTGATTATTTATTTATTGCCAGATGACAGAACAAAGAATTAGGTAAGGAAGAAAACATATAGAAATTAAAAAGATTACAATTTTTTTAACTTTCTATGCGTGAGTCCAAAAGTGGTAGGGCGGAAATTTCGTGAAGGGACAATTTTTAATACCAAACATGCCATAGCAAACCGCGATAACATGTATATCACAATTACATGTTAATCTGGAGTATACTTACGCAATTATTTAGCAGGGACAGATGACATACAAAGAATAAACAAACGGAATTCATAAATACTTTTTAACTATGTTAGAGAGTATTGAAATGTAAGCCAATTGGGTAAAATAATACATCATAAATATAAAATCATCAAAACAATCAAATATTGCTTTTTAAATTTGATTTGCAATTCTGAATGCTGTCGCCATATATTTGTATACATCGAAGAAACCATTTTTTTCATGGCAGCAATACATTTATTTATTATTGTCGTACACACCAACCATATCTAAAACATACTGGCTGTGTTCAGAATCGGTACGCTGAAAACAAGATTGTATACATAAGAATATGACACATTACATACGTGTGACATTCTTCGTTCGCAACATGGCTGGGTGATTACTGCTTCTGCCTCGATTGAATATCTATTGCTCACAGAGCCATGTATCACTGGGGGTGGGAACTAAAACCAGCTCTTGCAGCGAAATAAATCCTGCCACCATACATTATTCTGCCATAAGAATTTCTTTAACAGTTTACAGTTCACCGTTTACAAATTATTTAATTTAAAAACAGTCAGTCTATTTCAAGACACCAGGTATATGTATATTTAAAACGAAATTATATAACACGTGTAAAAATAATTGGAAAAGAAAATGCAAAGTATTTAAACACAGTTGTTTGGAAATATAAAAAAACAGAAACTATAAAAGTGTTAAGAATTCTCCAGAGAAGGTTCATAGAAAACATACAGTATTTGTTGAATATTGCCGGAATGAATCTTAAATAAACGTGCATAATTGATAGGAGAATAATTTGTTTTTGAATAAAATTTATTTTTACAAAATATTATTATAAACGAAATGGAGATGCATTTCATTAAATATTATTCAGTTAATAGGAATCTTTTTCCCCTTTTTCCCCTATTTTTCTCCTATATTCCTTGTTTTTCTATAAATTTTCTCGAATATTGGTTAAAATTAATAAAATTCTGATCCGCGTAAATTGAATATGGCATCATATATTCAGTTTTACAAACATGTAGTGATAAGAATGCGTTTCACCAAATTCTAAGTATAGTATTTATAATCACTAACAACTTTAGACATCTAAGATGTTAACTTCATTAATTTATTTATATTTTAAATTGTTCCCATAATTCGTCACACGTTAGTTCATATGCTTTATTTTTCATTTAATCTGAATATTTGTAAACATTTCGATAGCGTTTTTCAAACATATCGAAAAAAAAAATCAATGGAAATATTTAAATAACAAAATATACTTTATTATTTGAATAACTGTAACTTCCTACATCCTGTGACCACATAACTGTTTTTCCGTAATGTTTCCTTAAATACTCTCTATACAATGAAAAAACATTTCATTGTATTTCGCTGTTTATTCAACCTTCATTTGTGGGTTAAAAATAGTTTCAACTTCGAATGACAAGAAAATATTTTAAGATATTGAAGGTAAAATAAACTAAATAATATATAACACGAATATACATGGTGTACATAAACGGATTATCTCAAATTTACAGGGTTATTAAAAGTAAACAAAAAAAAAAAGTACAACCGTGTTGTTCACACGGAAATAAAAAATAACAGTTGAAAGTTTACGAAGATTCCGTGCCGGTGGATTGGTTGCTGTGTACCTCCCAGAGTTCGTAAATATCATGATATTTTCGAAAATATCAAAAATATCCGATATTTTGATATATATCCGATATTTTCGATATATATCCGATATTTTCAAAATAGTCAACTTTGCTGATAATAAATATTTTCAAGCATAATATTACATTAGAAACTAAAACATATTGCACTTAACATGAAAACTTAAAACAATATACTAAACACACTTTTTTTTTTTTAACTTAACAAAATTGAAGATGAACTAACTGAAAACTGAAACAATTTGATTTATGCACTTACATTAAAAAAAAAAAAAAAAGTTATAGGATTCAGTATCAACTATCAAGAAATCAGAAATTTAGAACAAAATTGAAGATCAACTATTGGAAAACTGAAACAAATTGATTTATGCACTTACATTAAAAAAAAAAAAAAAAAAAAAAAAAAAGCTGTGGGATTCAGTATCAACTATCAAGAAATCAAATTCATAAAACAAAATTTTAAATACATAATATTGTTTTAACTGAAAAATTTTAACATTTTTTTATTCCCTAACATGCTGTACAGTTCAAACAAAACTAAATACCAGAACATATTCTTTTCTAACGAAGCTGTATTATGTATATATACCTGAGTATTTAAATTAGACAGTTTATTATTCAGTATCTGTTCTGACTTAATTATGTCTCTCATAATCCACAGTTAAAAGTAAAAAATTCAAACATAAAGCTTGGAAAAGATATTTGTTTTCTTCTTCAGCTAAAAAAGTCACTATCAGAGACAAAAATTCATTATTTACTGAACAGCACAGTCAACAACAGTTAAAAATTTCATTTGCATTTGTTTTGACTGAAAATATCAAAAATATCTTGCACAGTGATATTTTGAAAATAAATATCAAATATAGAAAAATATTGAAAATAGCACACATCTTGATATTTTGAAAATAAATATCAAAGTAATATGAAAATATCGAAAATATCAAAAATCTTGATATTTTCAAAATAAATATCGGATATATATCATGATATATATCAAGATATATATCGATTGATATATATCAACGAACCCTGGTACCTCCAGTACTTGCTCTTCATCAATGACCTCCTAGCAGCTCTGACATCACACCGTGAGTTTTTTTTTCTTTTGTGGGGCCCATCAAATATCAGGTGTTTGTTCCATCGATACCAAGTGACGTTGACGAACTTATGACAGGTATATTTGTAGCCATTCAAAGAGTCACAGCGGACATGCTGAAAATCGGGTGCGATGAGTTATCGTATTGCCTCGATACCGTTCGTGTTTCTGGAGGAGCTCCTATTGAACACGTATAAGAGTGTTTAATTTAAACTTTAAATTATTATTTTTGATTTCCGATGAACAGAAGTTTGTACTTTTTTTAGGTAGATTTCGTAAGAAATACTACCTATTGCAGTCGTTACCATGGTGCGACTTTTGAAAATTTCCTTCAGAACTTTTCATTATAGGACCCCAGGAACCCAAAACCACCCCCACCTAAAATGTTTATATATATATATATGTATGTATGTATGTATGTACTAAATTTTGTCCGCACGATAAAAGTCGCAATTATGCACGGATCGTCTTCAAACTCGCCAACAACTTTGAGATGGCTAATATCTCGGCGGGGATTGAAAATGGGTAAAATCGGACCAAGGGAATGGAAATGGGGAGGGTTCAAAAATTTGAATACCATCTTAACATGATTCCGATAAAATCAGCTCTTACACAACAAAACATAAATATTTTTCGTTATTGCAGTTGCCAACAATTAAAAAAAAAGCAATAAAATTCTCACCACAACAATTGCTTTTCTTTTGCGAGAATTTCACGTGAAAAATTAAATAAAATAAATAGTTGGACGAATTGAAAACAAATTGAATATTACGTCATAAGTTTCCTAGAGCAAGATTTCCGCATGAAAACTCAAAATGAAATAAATAGTTTGACGAATTAAAAAACAACAACAAAATATTGCGTCATATTGGAAATAAAATGGACCTCAGCAGTTGAATATGTAACGTCATGTGAGTTTGAAGAAACGTATTAAAACATGATAAAAACCCGACTATGGAAATATTAACTTATTTATCACTTTGAGGTTCTCTGAATTTGCTTTAGCTATTTTTTAAACTTATTCCATATGCATGCGTGTGTGTATTCGTGTACATTAGAATTTTCACAAAATGTTTAGCTCCCTAGAGCTCATTCTTAGTGGAGGAACTGGGTTTATCTCTAATCTTGATTTAAATTTTGTTAGTTAATTTAGTACTTAACTTCGAAATCTACCTCCGCCTGTAGGCCCGAGCCGGCAGGGATTTTTTGTTTTGGTTTAAAAGCCCTGTAAATTTGAGATATTCATTTATGTACAATCTGTATATAATACCAACTAAATAACAAAAAATGAAAAGATAAAAAAATGAAATGAAAGAAATAACGAGAGCAAATTAATTTTTTTCATATAATTTCTATTTTCTTTGTTTTTCTAAAAAAGAAACATTCATTCGAAATAAAGAAATTGATGACATGCTAATTGCAAGTATTTTACTACAAATATTTATACTAAATTCCATTTCATCATTTCATTTTCTTTGCTGGAAAATGAAATTGTTATAGCCAAAACAAACACTGTATTGTATAAGGAACATGTAGTGTTTAAAGAAGTTTAAGAAATAGAAAATATAAATAATCCTGTAGAGGACAAATTTCATGCTTTATGTGAGATGAAAGAATGCCCATTATACAAAATGGTAGACTTTACTCAAGAAGTAATAACTTTTTTCTTTTAGTTCGTACTTCCCCTTTAATCTTTTATCTCGTATTCCGTCTTTATTGGGTTTGTCCATATCAGTCCAGTGTTTGGGAAACAGAAGCAGTTTCCCTTTGTCCACTTGTTGACAAATGACAAAAGAAACATAATATACTTGTTTGAGAAAGGGATTATCTTTGCAATAACTTCCTAGATAGGGTTAATACTTTTAGATCAGAAGGACTTTCGACTTCTTTTGTTAAAATGTCTGCTTTCTAGTCCTTTTTTCCACTGCGTTTGCGATAACGATAAATTAAGTTCAAAATAAACCTAAAGTATAGAAGACTTCCAGCCAAGGAAAACATTCTTATTAATAGGTGAATCTAATACCTACGGAAACACATAAGTTTTCAGTAAATAAATGATTTAATATATATATATATATACATAAGCTTTCAGCTAGGTAAATAACGTGCTTTTATTTCTCCTTTTAAACAGCAATTACTATAGCTTAAAATATAGCTTTTCTATTTATGTATATGGAAAAACTCTCTGGATTAATTTTACTACGTTGTTATGAATTTCAGTCCAACGTTGAGTTGCAATACGTTCTAGTTACAGATTTTTTTTTTTTTTTTTTTTTTTTTTTTTCATGAAGCAAAATTGTGAACAAAAAATGATTATTTCAACCAAAGAAAGGGCATTTTTTCAAATTCATCATTTTACAAAATCAAGGTTGCAAGAACTTTCGTATTGTTTTTCCATATGCTATGAAACATTGCTTTGGGATTTGTTCTAAATATTTGTTTAACTATTACATTTTTCTTCATAATCCTGCCAAAAAATACTTAATTATTTTATTTGGAAACAAACTCCTAAACAGAATTTCGCCAGATTTGAAAACAACAATACAAGTTACGACTGTCGTACTACTGCAATTTAAAAATATATATTAGTTTTTGTTCTATTACTGCTTAATAGTTGATAATTAATTTTTTAAAACTATGTAAAGCCCTACTCTTAATGACCGCTGTATACTCTAAGCATTTAGAAGGCTTCCTTTGCGGAAATGAACCCATATTTAGAAGAATATCCGCCATTTTATTCTGCTGCAATCAGAAAATCGGGGTGCAGTTTGAAGATTGCGAGGTAGAAAACATGATTTTTACAAAATATAGATTGTAATATTATAATATGCAAATCTGTGCCTAACAGTTTGCTTGTTGCGATGTATAGAGACATAGCTAAAAAACGTTGTGATAAACCTTCATCTCCTAGAGCTTGGGAAAAGATACGTACAGCGTTAGCTACCATGCAGATAGAATCTATGGTATATAATAAACATTTACATGTGAATTGATTGGGATGTGAAGTGTTTAAGCATCTTCTATTTTTTTTTTTCTTTATGTGCCACGTTCCTGTTTTAATGTCATGTGCAGAATTGTGCTACGGGCACTGATCTAAAACACATAACCGATACGGGCTATGAAAGACAATTACATTAGCCGGACGATGTACCTATCATCACTGAAATCGATCCTGAGAATCCTGATTTTTTAGAAATCTAACTAAGGTTTTCGTGTTTCATATTTAAATTTTAAACTCATGGGGAAGATATTCAATATTTAATATTTTAACATGAAATATGTTAATAGCCTCCAAAAAAGGATTACCATTCAAATCCGATTAATGTTTTGATAACTGAAATTTCAAAAAAGAAAAGAGTTTAACAAAAAAGAAAAATCATGCATCAAGCATGGATCATGAAACTTTCCAACACGTAGAAAATTTTGCATTGAACCTTCACTCTTTGATAAAATAATAGAAAATATCTAAGTAAACAATTTAGCAATTGCTAAATGTTTAGAAACCCAATTTCAGCAACTGCCGTCCATACTTCTGAAGGTGTTGAATACATTTGGGAAGTCCTGCGTACCATGAATAGATTTTTATCTGTATTATATGAGGACCCCAGAAGTCAACGGGTATAAGTGATAAAATTGAAAAAGTTGAACTAAGTGCACAGACGACCTGGAAATATGCTTTTTTCTTTTCAGGTAAAGAAGTATAAGTGATTTTCTAATTATGTGTTGTGTTGTAGATATTAACCACTTTTGCCGAATAATGATCAATATTGATTAATTATAAATTTAAAGAAAATTGTACTCTACTTTTTTTACATTTATTGAAATTAGAGTTCAAAGACCACTGTGAAACAAGCAGCAGTTTCCTACTTCAATTCAGTCATTATTACTGATGTTCAACTTTAACGTCAATTATCTTTGAACTCAATTTACTCCAAATCGAAATTTTGTCACTTGTACCCCTTGGCTTCCGATGTCCTCATATAATTTAGTCCAGCCAGAACACGCATAACACTGTCCGTTCAGCATTTTCTTGTACAACCCTGTATGTTATCTACAGGTCTTTATAAGAACCATATATTAAGCTAAACTTTCGTTCAGGTAAAAAAAAAATCATAACATAACTAAAACGAACTTCCTTCACAGACCAAATTCTTCCAGTTCTTTTTGTGCATACGAATTTATTTTTAGTCTGCAAACATTTTTTATTGTGTTAAATACGACCCAGCTATAAAATGCATTACACAATTAAAAAATACCACAAAGCAATTTAGTCACATATACAGTAATGATTTCGAATTTTTTGGCTAGCCCTGTATATTAACTGTATAGTTTATATACAATAGGCTGCATGAAAAAATTTTAGACATAAACCGAAAATTAAAACACAATTTAACCATTTATTGTTCATAGAAAGTATTGTAACAGACATATTTTGCTTGTCCCTTTAAATGAATGATAGATCCTAACCATTCTGTATCCTACAGTAAGAATTTAGTAATGCACTAATAAATGTATATAAATTTCCTTATGTTTGAAATACTGTAACATTATTATAATACGCTGATAACGATCTTATAAATGCTACATACTTTGTTTTCAATATTTTATATGTCATGGCTTATCTCAATAATATATATAAATAGCCTAACAATCAAACTATATTTACGAGAGTTAGAGAACCGATAGAAAAACAGACGAATCAAATTCATAAACACTTTTCAACTCTGTTAGAATGCATTATAAAATGAAAGGTCCGAATTAAACATCTAGGACACCGGGTCGAATATCATTTTGAGACGCCCCTTCTATGGAAACTGTTCGGTAATTACGCTTAAGTGACTAGTAATAAATTTCATAGATGTTGTATATA
Organism: Maratus speciosus; assembly: GCA_963932465.1. Lineage (NCBI taxonomy): Eukaryota > Metazoa > Arthropoda > Arachnida > Araneae > Salticidae > Maratus > Maratus speciosus. The sequence goes on along the minus strand of OZ010788.1, from coordinate 292,788,816 downwards.
TACATAAATTTTGCACCAGGTACAATTAGACTACAAACATCTTTCATTGTGTTAAATACATTTCAGCTGGAAAAAGCATTACACAATTTAACAACACCACTAAGCAATTTACTCCCATAGACAGTAATGGTTTTGAATTTTTTTGGGCGGTCTTGTTAATGATCTATATTATACACACCACGCTGCTTGCAAAATTTTAGTTAAAAACATAAACAGAAGAAAAAACACACTTTAAATATTTATTATGTTTGAAATAGAGTAACATTATTAAAATACACTGATAACAATTTTTTTTATAAATGGTAACCACTTCTTTTTCAATATTCTATATGCCATGTCTTATCTCAATACTAATATGTATAAATATTGTAGCAATAAACTATATTTACGAAAATTGGAGAACCGATAGAAAGACAGACGAACCGATAGTCGTAAGCACTTTTCAATCCTGTTGGAATGCATTATAAAATGCAGGGCCCGACTTAAACTATCTAGGACCCCGAGGCGAATATGATTCTGGCTAGCCCCTTCTATAGAAATTGTTCGGGAATTGTGCTTAAGTGGCTAGTGATAAACGGTACTACTTGGTTATCCCGTCGACCAAAAATCTATCTCTAAACTATAAGATTAATCAACAATAATTGTTGATCGTATATGTCACATTTACTTGACTTTGAGCAAGTTACATGTGTTTATCTCATTAAGTGATTTTTATTTCGACGTTTTATTTGTACTTTTATTAATTTCATACTAATTTATTTGTTCTTTCGTTATTTAAAATAAAAAATATGGCAATTTGTATAATTTAAGGAGTGGTTTGGCGATTTATATAATTTGGCGAAATTTGTCAACGGGATAGTAATCCCCTACCGGATATCCCGTAACGGGATAGTAATCCGTAGCAGTACCTAATAAACTTCATATATGTTGTATATATACATAAATTTTGTACATGGTACTTTTTACATCTGTGCGCAGGATATTACAAGAAAGATGGTCACAACATCAGAAAAATACTAGTAGAGAAATTAGTAGGAATCTAGCAGAAAAAAATATGGATTGGCTGACGGGATGTTTCCAAACTTTCTCTTTACTTATCTATGTGTGTCATAAGATGTCCAAACGAAAAATACCCCCATTTGGTCATCATAAATGGTTTTAACTTCCCTCGTTAAAAGAAAAACATTAATAATGAATTTATCTTTAAAACAAGGAACTACTATAGGAAATAAAATTTTAGTTTACTAATGATGTTTTTCTTTGGAGAGGGGGTCAGAGAAGGGAAGGGAATAGTACACTCTCTGAATAAATATTATTTAAATACATATTATTTAAATACATAAATATTATTTAAATACGAAATTACTTTTCCTTTTTTAAATTTGTTTGTTTACAATTTTACAGAAAAGCTTTTTTGATCTATTAGAATTAAAACATTTTTACTTTCTTCTATCTTTACAAAAAGAAAGTATTGGATTCGTGAAAAATTTCGACTTCCGGTTTTCGACGGATTTATACGTTTTAGAATGCCCGGAACAGGATTTGATGGTTTTTAGAAAATGTCTGTCAGTGAGTCTGTCTGTCACTCTGTCACTCTGTCTGTGAGTCTGTATGTGACAAAAATTTTGTGGGCGCTCTATCTCAAGACTAATGCACAGAATTTCACCAAAACTTCATATTTAGTTAGACCTTGATATAAACTGGACCTGATTAGTTTTTGGTTAAAATCGCCCAACAGGTGGCGCTGCTATGCGGCATTTTTCACTATTTCTGCAATAGCTATATCTCAAGAACTACTGCACGGATTTTCATAAAACTTCAGATTCTGTTAGTCCAAGATATTGTTTAGTGCTGATTACTTTTTTGTGAAAATCGCCCAACAGGTGGCGCTGGTATGCTGTATTGTTCATGATTATCGCAATAGCTCTAACTCAAGAAAAAATGCACGAACTTTCATCAAACTTCAGATTCAGTTAGTCCCTGATATAAATTAGTACTGTTTAATTTTTGGTGTATAATCGCCCAACAGGTGGCGCTGCTGTGCTGCATTTTTCACGATTTCCACAAGAGCTGTATCTCAAGAACTATTGCACGGATTTTCATCAAACTTCATATTTAGTTAGTCCTTGACATGAATTGACGTATAAATTAGTGCTGTTTAATTTTTGGTGAAAATCGCTCAACAGGTGGCGCTGCTATGCTGTATTTTTTGCGATTGCCGCAATAGCTTTATCTCAAGAACTAATACTTGGATTTTCAACAAACTTCAGATTCAAGTATACCTTGATATCGTTTAATGCTGTTTACTTTTGGTGTAAATCGCTCAACAGATGGCGCTGCTATGCTACATTTTTTCAGAATTTCCGCTATAGAATTTCCGTTCTATCTCAAGAACTAATGCACGAATTTTCATCCAACTTCAAATTCAGATATACTTTGATATGAATTGGTGCTAAATCGTTGTTATTTCTTGTACTATTTAAAGGATTTAATTGACGTGATTTATACAGAGGAAAGTTTTGTGATGGCCACAACATACTAGTTTTTTTTTTTTTTTTTTTTTTTTTTTGGCATGCGGAGAATGCGCGCAATTCTAAAATAAAGAAAAATCTCACTACTTAAAAATTTTTGACAGTCAAGAAAGCTTTTCCTAAATGTTTCTTTAGTTTTCTAATCAAAAATTCAAGGAACCATTTTAAACACATCTTTTCAAAAATATAAGTATTACTTCGGCTTTTTGAATCCATTTAGATCAGACTGCAAAAGAGCATAAAAGAGTTCCGCATAAAAACCAATATTAGGATGAAATGACCTTAAGTGTACTTCTCATGTGAAATGCTTGCGGAAAATACTTTTTTCTTAAAGCTCTTTAAGAGAAAGAAGAATTACGAAGGTCGAGAAAATGTTCCTAGAGTGGTATTATTTCAGAAAAATATATTTTCATAACGAATAACAATAACAACAAAGATCAACACATAAAATATTTCCAGACTTAGAATTTTCTGTATGTACATTAATAAAAAAAATGTTTAGCTTGAATTTTTAGCAACTGACATGCTGATTGTTTTCAATCGCCGACAAAACATCGTGTTATTTATGGTAAATGCGTTCTGATCGTAGAAAAAAAAACCCATTGTTTTAGAGATTTTTTATTCTGGATCAAGAATATGGGAAATTACTAATTTGTCTCAATTATTTTCATTTGTTAAAAGGAAATGGTTTTTATATCTATTTCATGTATAAATTCCGGATTATATTTAAAAAACATAACATATAACTTAAATTATGCTAATCGTATTTTAACTTGCACGGCTAGTTAATTTAATAAGGTAAGATTTAGCGTGCTGAATATCATTATATATCCATACAAAGTTATATCATGTTTCTATGTGAAGTTATGTAATATTGTGACACAAACTAAAGAAAAATAATATAGATGATTATATATGCAATATCTGATAGTCATCAACATGATGTACATATACGTGTCACATATAATTTTCTATGTGCATACAAAACACGCAATAATGAATTATGTATCACTCGAGTGGTTATATCATTAGTTAAAAAATAATGAAAAATAAAATCTCGAAATAATCTCAGTGAATGCAATGAGAAAGCCCTTCACTGGTTAACTGGGATGTACGAATTGAATGTTTCTAACTGAGCGAAAAAAATTCCCAAGCCGGGAATATAACACGGATTCTTGGCTTACATTTCCAATGCTCTACCGTTTAAGTTACCTGGGTTGACATCCGGCATGCATACACTTTAAAACAAAAAATCCGTTAAAATGCGGAAATTGCACTGGCAATAGAAAAGACAGTAGTATTTCCATAAATTTTGTGAAGAAACGGATTTTTTTTCTGGAATTAGTGGAAAAAAAGTCAACATACGGAAATAGTACTGACGTTTCGATTGCTAGTACAATTTTCGTATTTTAACGGATTTTTTTTTTAGAGTGTATTTCGCTCTAATAACCTTATTGGTAATAACATGTGGTCTGTCATGTAGATAGCTCAGCAGAATAAACTTCAGGTACACTGTAAAAAAAATACTGCCAGTTTTCCGGTAGGAATCGGAAAAATAGTTACCCTAATCGTACCGGAATAATTTCCGACCCAGCTTGGAATAAGATCCGTAAAAATTAGGAAATAGTCAGTAAAATGGTATTTTACGGATTTTATTCCGAGCTGGGTTGGAAATTATTCCGGTACGACAAGGGCAACTACTTCCGATTCCTACCGGAAAACTGGCATTATTTTTTTTTACAGTGTAAAGTAACGCCATATAAACTATGAGTACGTAGTAATAATAGTATAACTGAGATATGTCATTTACTATGTCAACATACCTTTTTCTATGCATACAAACATCGCAAAAGGATGAATAAGGTATCACATGAAAGATTTTTTATCAGAGTTTTGGCATAATGCACCCACAATTCATTTAAACGTTCTCTGAAGAAAAATTGCAGTTAATTAGAATTTATGAAACGAATGTATCAGCAAATAGTTTCAAAGATTTTGGTGCGAAAAGCTCACACGGATCCCTTCTTAAAAAGATAACAAATGTATTAATGTTTAGGCCGAACTACTGGTTTATAAATCGTAAGGTACATATTGTAACACACAGATATTCACATACACACACACGCAAAAGAAAAAGGATTTTGAAAGCATTTAAATGCTAAACAATTATTTTTTTATATTAACCATCCTGATGCGAAATTAAAATCTGTAAATAAATTGAATGCATGTTATTTAAATTTCCTAGTACTTTCGGTTTGCAATCCCGCAGATATCGCCAAGGAATATTTTCATAAACTGCCATTCTATTAATTTCAGATGCGTCACTTCGTTTGAAATTTGAGTGTATGGAAGTGGTGCAGCTGGAAGTAGAAGTAGTAGTGCTTTTGATTAAAATTTTCTAGGTTAAAAAAATATTTAACTCTCGATCTATTCATTTTAAAACGTCACTTTGTTTACATAAGTCACTTTCATTTTTAAATGCGTAGGTGGACGTAGTAGAAGCGGCACTGCTTTGGATTAAACTTGTGTAGAGGAAAATATTTAATTGCCGTTCCATTCATTTTAATACGTGATCTTTATTCACGTGCTTCATTTCGTTTTAAATGAGAAGTAGTAGAATCAGCTTCGGATTAAATTTACGTAGAGGAAAATTATTGGGTGTTTAAGTTTTCAGGATATTTAACCCTATATTTGGGATATTGCAATATAGTGCTTATGATTTTTCTTACAAATAATCTTTGTAACATTTATTTCCCTAAGTAAAGCGTTATTAAAAATCATGCAGAATGCCTTAATCACATCACTAATTTATTGCTAGAATTGGGAGCTACGCTACAGCTCATTCCATGTTACCTTCACTTTGACTTAGATTCAGTTCTAACCAAAAAGTTTAAATAATTTTATAATTGCGATTCTCTAAATTCAAATTCAATTTCCACAAATTTATTTTATTGTAAACTATACTCAATAGTATGAAGACCAATTAATTTTTACGCCATCATAGCAATGCTCGGTCAAATACATATTCTGAAATTCGGCGTCAAAAATAAGCAGCCGATAGTTAGGCCGAGTTGTCGTTAACTGTTGATATTGGCGAACTGTTGATAACGACCAAATCCATATTGAACAAAATTGAAAATATTCCATAAACGGAGTCCTGTCGCGTTTTTGCGCTAAGGTCATTTTTGTAACCACAGGTGAATTTTTGTAGCAAACATTCATTATTTTGATAGATTACTATTATATTTTTGCTCAGGGTATTTGCGAATGCTTTTCGTTTCTTACTTTTTACGTCATTGTGTACAATAAATTTTATTTCATATCACATACTCGCCGTCCGACGTTTACGTTTAACATAATTTCTTAGCATGAACATCGATTATGCAAAAATGAAAATCCAAAATTTAAGGAAAGAATTTTTTCTACTACTTTTCTTAGAAGTACATTATACTTTCAAAAAATGAAACGTGATTTTTTTTTCTTGAACTGATTTTTAAATATTACTTTGTTATTCGTCATACTTCATGGAGTTTTACTTTCAATTAATGACAAAATTCGAAATGCATGAAAAGTATTTACTATCTTGTATTTCAAAACGAAACTACAACTGAAATATGTACCCCGCAATTCATTTTATAAAGTTTCCAGATTCTCCGTAATAAATGCTTTCGGAGATAAGATTTAAAAGTTTTGTTTGTTACATTTATCCCCCTAACTAAAATCTCATTAAAATTCATGCAGTCTGCGTTAATCACATCAGTAATTTACATCTGGAAAACGTAGTGGGGGTTGTTTCATCCCAAAATGTTTTTCATTTTCTTTACCATAGGTACACGTATAACTGTGGTGTTTTTTCATACATTTATAATTGCAGATTTTTACTTCCAAAGTCTATTTTTGAAAGAATCTTTAAGAACCTCTATTACCTATAGCTGAAGCACAAATTATTTTGTTGCCAAAATGGCAATGTTAGATGAAACATCAGGAAATTTAGTGTAAAAAATAAATTGCTATTAGAAAGGCGAGTTTGACGCTAAGTGTGGAATTTCCTGAAATTCTTATTCAAATCGAACTTTGACTAAATATTAGAATATTCTATAAACGTACTTCACATTAAACTATATATTTACTGTCATGTTTTTGCGTAAAATTAAAAGCTATCTTGAAACTAGTAGTAAATTTTTGTGGCAATGATTTAACATTTATTAGAAGTAATATCTATACCTGGTATTATTACATACTTTTTGTACATTACTAATTATGGACTTATATCCAGTATAATTTAATTTAATTCTTCACATTCTTGCCTACAATGCTTATGCTTATATGCATTTCTTAGGGTAAGCACCGATTATGCAACAATTTTCCTTAAAAGATAATGAAGAAAATTATTTTGTATCCATGAGCGAAATGCATAAATGCATAAATTCTAAATAAAATGCTATTTTTTGAATGATTTATATTACATTACTCTTTCCAAAACTTTTAAGTTAACCTATTGGAGAGAGATTTATTCTTTAACTTCCTATTAAATATTACTTTTTCATTCGACACACAACACGTGGTATTAACTTGTATTAACTATAAAATAAGGAAACAAGAAAAGTATGTACTATTTTATTTCCAACACTAATCTAAGATTTAAGTAAACAACACGGAGTTCATTTTATAAATATAATTTTCTAGTTCTTCTGTAATAAATTCTCTCGGAGATAAGATTTACAAATTTTGTTATATTTATTCCCCTAACCAAAAGTTCATTAAAATTCATGCGGGCTGCGTTAATCACATCATTAATTTATAGCTGGCGAAGGGAAAGATGCTTCATCCCATTCCATTTTTCCTTCCATTAAACTTAGATACACTCCTAACCATGACATTTTTAAATACTTTTATAATCACGGTTCTTAAAAACCAAACTCAACTTTCGGAAGAATTTTTACGAAAAACTATTCCCCTTTCCACATTGACAAAAGAAATAACCTTTAAATTAATTTTTAGATTTAAAGCCCAAACACTAATTAATTTACCCTCAAACTCAGAACAACAGTCTTTTAATAATGGGGCTTTTGAATTAATTAGTTTTCAGCTGCTGATGTGATTAATACAATTTTTACTTGAAGGTACTTTAAACGGTTTTCATGATGATTTTTCTTATATGAAGAGAAAATGCAAGAAAAATTTCTCGCAACAATTTAAAAAGAAAAAAGCATAATCCCACTTTGTTGCTAAATTAGAAAGTATTTACAAGGGACCCAATCTGGAACTGCAATCTAAGTATAATTATTACACTGAAGTATGCGCTAGTAATTACAAGACGGTCTTAATATAATTGCGCGCTTCAAATTAACCTAAGGATTGGGGATGTTTTTTTTTTCTTCTCCTTTTATCAGACAACTGCCGCTGAAAGGAACGAGAAAATTTATCAGTATTCAATCTAACTAAAAAGGACTAAAATAAACTGTGGAATTTATCATCATATTGGAAGTTTCTCTCCAAGAAATAAAGTTTTTTCATTAACGTTTTCAGAAAATCTTATCTCTTAAGTACTTCTACAGTCATTTTTCTAGAGTATTAAAGTGTCATCTAGATGTACTTCAATTAAAATGGAAATGATCAAGGTCTTTTTTATCATTAATACTTTTAAAAATCGTGCAATTGATAGTATTCTTTTAGAAAGATACGGTAATAGAATTTTTATATTTTAAATCATTAATCATAGTTCTTTTAATGGATTAATAACGTTTTCAATTATTTTTTTTAAACTAAAAGTATTTTAAGGATTAATTATTAATATGTAAGAAACTAAAAAAAAATAACTACAGTTTGTGAATATATTATAACGTTAGACAAAAATGTAATATAAAGAAGGTTTCATTACTATAAAGAATTGAATAGAACGATTCAATTATGATTTATAAAATGTACATGAAATGTGATTTTTAAGTCTTATATTGTTTTAATTTATGAATTGATAAAAACGTAATTATAAAATAAAAATTAGCAATAATCATTAGAAAGTATAAGTATTTCATACAATTTTATAATGTCTTATATTTTATAATATCTTGATAAGTTATCAACATTAAAAAATTTCATTAATAGATTTAAAATACACTTTTAGTCAGATTATAAAAAACATTTCTTGAAATTATATCATTTTTCGAAATGATCGCATTAACAATTTAAATGAATATTGAGTACAAGAAATAAAGTTTTTTCATTAACATTTTCTGAAAATCTTATCTCTTAAGTGCTTTTACACTCATTTTTCTAAAGTATTAAAGTGTCATCTAGATGTACTTCAATTAAAATGGAAATGATAAAGTTTATTTTTATCATTAACACTTTTGTATATATTTAGAAATATAAGATAATAGAACTTTTAGATATTAAAGCATTAATCCTAATAAAAATTAATAAAGTTTTTAATTATTTCTCAAAACTTGGAATATTTGAATGATTATTTATTATTATGTAAGGGAATTTAAAAACTTAGAATACGAATATTTTAAAATTATACAAATGTATTCTCCTCGAAGAAAGTTTATTATTACACAAATAAGAGCTATTGAAAGGGAAGGGGATTGGACAAAAGCTACATTCAATATGTTTTTAAATTCTTAAGTTCTTAGAAAGATTTCGAGTCTCTCCATTCAACTTTCCGAAGCTTTTGTACAGTACGAAAAAAAACTAGACCCATGGCTTTACGATTTATTAAGTATCAGAGCCTACAGCGCCCAAACCTGTTTTCTTTACCCTGGGCCCTATAGCATAGATTGAAGACCGGGTTCTAAATGCTAAAAAAAACTCCAACTATAAATTTACTGGAACTACTCTTTATTTAAAAACATCTTTTTAAAAGGTGGTTCAGTTAGAGAAAAACATGGGAGAGAGAGACCGCCATAATACATGAGACGCCGAAGCGCCTTTTCTTTTTAGACAACTTTACATCTCGAAAGCTGAAACAGAAGTGAAGTTTTTGCAAGAAGTCTAGAAATCTTGGCTTTGCACAGAATCGCCAATTTACAAACTTTTGGTGACTGCGCGAAAGTGAACAAAGGCTTTTGGCGATAAACATTACCGCAAAAATGTGGTGACACTACCGGACGGGTGAGGCCGAGATTGCAAGTAAGCGCTTCTAACTACGATGAGAAAAGTAACAGACAAACCGAAATTGTTTATATTACAGATAGGGCTTTCCCCAACTAACTGTTACATGAAATTGCAGACTGCAGATCGCTCGATGAGAAAAGTGCTGAAAATCCAGGACATCTGGCTTTTAGCTCGACCACAAAACACAAGAAAAACATGCTTCCCATAAGATTCGTTCATTTTTCCTTTTTATTGTTAATACATATTCAACGTTCACGTATTAGTAGAGATAAAAATTGCTTCAGACTGAAAACACCTTAATAAAAGCTGGATGGTTTTGAGAACTGAATGTAATCACATATTTCAGTATAGGAAAGAAGGGGGGGGGGGAGGATAATATGACCTAAAAGTAAGAAAGTTCTGTTTTAAATTAATTTTGAATAAAAATGATAGCTATGGGACAGAAACGCTGTCACAGGCCCCAACGTTCTATCCAGCATATGTTCCGAACAGGTGGTCAGCCTAACACGGTACCCTTAGTGTTTACTTCCAAAGCTATTTTGGTACTCATTTTACAGACCTCGAAGGAACGAAATGTTAAGTGATACTTGCCTAGCCGGGGGTCAAATTCTCGACCTGTCGCCGTAGAAGGCGCTCAGTCCACTGCGATACTGGGCTTCATTTGTAGAATACTATTCTGATACATTTCTGATACGTTCATTTGAATGTATAAAATAGATAACTAGCTTGCATCCTGACGGTAGGTCCATAAACTAGTGATCAACTCTAGCAAAAACCTCTGATGTAGATGTCGCCGTAAAAGGATCGCTGACCACTACTATACTCGGTTTCTTTTGTAGAATACTATTCTGATACATTTCTGACATGTTCAACTGAACGCGGCGTCCTACCAAAATGATGCTGGCTTACATCCTGACGGTAGGTCCATAAACCAGTGATCAACTCCAGCAAAAACCTCTGATGACATTCCCCGCCCCCTACGATCAAAAGTATGTCCGACTCCGCCTATTACGGAAACAGTGGGAGATCCTCTTATTTTCGATAAAAGTGTACTTAAAAACTAACATTGCACTGACCTTATTTTAAAGACAACTAGTACTGGTATTCAATACCTAATAATGTTACAAAACAGAACAGTAAAAAATAATATATGCTATATAGCATATTTTGATTGTGCGAAACCCTGAAATTTACAACTTTAATTGAAATTTTGGCAAGTGTTAAAGTTTTACGCATAATAAGCCTAATTATAATTTGTTAAAGCTATTACATTTACAAAAAAAATTCCAGTACTTTTACCTTGGACACAATAAGATAATAGATATATATTATACATACAGATTTCCTTTCTGTGCATAAAATTTAACAAAAAATACTTATTCTTTAACCAAAATTAACGAAATTTCGTAACTTAGTAAAAAGTAATTTTTACACCACAACTCTTTAAGGGGTCTTGTACCTTTTAAACGCGACGGATTTTAACGAAAAACTTCAATGTTTGAATTAATCTATCTTCAAAACCTTTTTATGTATAAACATAAAATTTTGGATATTGATTAAACAGATTATGCTTTGTAATATACTACCAACAAAAATTTATTAACCCTTTACATAATTTGTGTATTGTTGAAATCAAAATAGCTCTTTTTTTTACCCCATGAGTTATTGCGCTCATGATATCTTGAAAAAGTATGTATGGATTGTCATGAAATTTGGTAAATATACTAAACAAATTTGTGTATATAAAATAATCTACTTTTAAGTATTTACAATGGTAATATTTTTAGTTATGACTATTTTTATTCATTAAAAATACAAAATTATTATTTTTTTTTTACGAAAATATTTTTTTTATATAGTTAATGAAATAATTTTAGCCTAAGAGTAGATCATTTTAAACACACATATATGTTTAGTATCTTTACCAAATTTCGTGCATATCCATACATACTTTCTCAAGATATCATGCGCGCAATGACTTATGGCGTAAAAAAGATCTATTTTGATTTCAACAATACACAAATTCTGTAAAGGATTAAAAAATTTCTAATGGTAGCATATTACAAAGCACAATCTGTTTAATCAATATCCAAAATTGCATGTTTATATATAAAAAAGGTTTTGAAGATAGACTAATTCAAACTTTAAAGATTTTCGTTAATTTTCAACGCGTTTAAAAGGTACAAGACCCCTTAAAAAAGAAAGAACCTACATCAAATTTGCCTACACATTGTTTACCTATACTTTGGTTACACTTAATAACATAAATAAAATAAAATTGCCATATTTTCATGATGGATATTTATTCAATATGTATAAAATTTTTACCAGAAGTTAACAAAGCAACTTACCATATTGTCTGTACACATTATGAAATTCTAATATATACAAATATACAGACCATATTTTTACATACGATGATACTTTAACTTTTTCTCAACTTCTTACTATGTGATGAATGTGCGAAAAGTTCAACAGAAAAGGGCCTCCGCGTGAGAGGTGCTCCATTACATCCCTGCAGGTAAGTAATTTACTAAATGCGAGGTACAAATGATATCAGCAGATATTGAACACACACTGGACCTCCTGTTTGAAAACTGGAGACGTTATGCCTGTGCGACTAATGCTTAATTACATTGCTGCTATATTTATCAATCTCCTTCACGTTTACTTAATGAGTTTTCCTATAGAATATTTCGGAAAATGACATGATAAAACGGTTTAATTTTTTTTTTAACTTTATCTGCGAATCAAGTTTTAGGAAAATCTATACAGTTCTTGCGATAGTGGTCTATAACATACTTGTCAAATGGAGGCTGAATTAGAAGTACTGTTTGGGAACTATCGAATTTACTCAGACGCATGCGCACAGCATGATTACAATACTTTCTTTAAATTCCCAGATAGCACATGCGCTTCCCCAGGACATTCTCAGAATGATTGAATATCAAAAACCATCATTCCCCAAGCATGCAGGAGGATGCAAATAAAGTCATCCGGAGGTCCTCAGGAATCGAAAACTTTCGCCTTATATCATCCTGGGAGCTCTGACGGATATCTTTCATGTTCCTCCTCAGGAGGTTATTTAGAAGGTTATAGGAAGTTATAGTGAAGCAATTTGAGAGATTTCAATTAATGAACTTAAACATGCCTTCATAATTATGGTTATTCGACGTTATATATAGTGCAGAAGGTATTATTATGTTGAAAAGTTTGATATATATTTGTTATTTAATATTTATAAATTGTAACATTTTTATCCTTGTCTTAATTATTTTTATAAATAAACATATGCATAAAAGAAAACAAACACTGCTCACGCCCTTGGTACTGCAGGAAAATTAGCATGATACGTAACAGACTGCAATATAGCATAAAACTAAATTTTGACCTACGTTCCATTCGCAGAGTTTGAATCTGGGACCGTTCCAACACTAAACGTGTGCTCTACCACCTAACTTTTTATTCTATTGTATCACTTATATATCGGAATTCACCCGCCGCATACATCACATCATGATTACAATATTTAAATTATTACTTTCAATAATAACATAATTACTTACAATAATTTTGTTTTGTTTTTGGAACGTAATTATGATATAAACAGAACATATCTATCAAATACAAATGTGTGAAATAATCATAAAAATATATAAGCGTTTCGTAGAATTCTATAAATTCTTAGTAATATCATGATAATTTGACCACATAAAAAAAAAAAAAAAGGCAGATACATTTAGAATTATTGTTTTTTTTCTTTAAAGTAGAAGATTTTTATTAAAAAAAAGTGGCATCAACAGTTTAAATTTGGATTTTGTTTAAACATAAAATTCATACATATCGTATTTCTAGAACAGTTAAAAAAGATTTATACAGATTTATGACTTTGGTTTTTCGATCTATCCTTCTGTTTGTCCGTTCGCGGTATAATTTCTTGAATATTCCTAGATTACCCACAAAAGGAATGTGCACTTTTGAATTTACCATATCTTTCCGTTATTAAAAATGAAGTTTTTGTTTTTATCGTTCATTTTTATTGGCAGTGAAAGAATTTGAATACATTACACAGGGTGATAAAAAAATTGGGGCACATTATAGTCAATAGAAGATATTTTTAAAGTGTATTTTCACGATATTACAGCACTTAAAGCATTACGAATTAATCTCATTATTCATATTCACTACAATTTGGCGTGATTTTATTTCATGCATGTTTTCTTTTTCAATTGCAGAGACACACAAACCAATTTAATTCGATTATTGTCTATAGGCAATAGTTGATTCAAATGCGCTTTATTAAAACAGAGTATGATATTGGGATGAGAGATAATATCTTACTTTTATAAAATAAGCACAAAACTTTTAATGTTATTTTATGTTCTTGTAGAGGGTTGCATAAAAATAATCACAAATATTATCTGATACGATTGATAAATTGCAGGAAATGTGTTTTTAGTTGGGTTATGGATTTCCAGCCTGGATAAATTTTAGCATATAATGTGGTGTGTATAAAGTCTAAAGATGATACACGGGTTTTCCAAAAGAATTAGAATAACTTAATTTATATCAAAAGAAATTTCTGAAAGCGCATTTTGAACAATGTTTTGATTTTTCCAGATGAAATAAATTTTATTATACTATGACGTGAGAATATAACATAAATGAATTTATATACAGGGCCTCACAAATGGATATATATACAGGGTCAATCTAAACTGTTGGGCAAAACCTTAAGATGTGATAGTACACATCAAGAAAAACAATATTAAATAGGAAACTAAGAGTCCCAAACGTCTTCCGAAGGAGATAGGCGCCATTAAAGCTTAGGGTTCAAAATTTTAAATGATTATAAAAAATGGAAAAATTGGGCTTTTCGTTTGCGGTTTTCACTAAAACTATTCTTTATGTCAGTATTTTCTTGAAAATAAGTTTCAAAGATAAAATTAAAAAAATACTGATAGCTTTAGACTTTGGAGCAACGAACAACTATTTTTTACCGTTATTTTTTGTATCTCATTAATTTTTTTCAAAAGCTTAGAATTAAACTTAAATTTTGAGGTGAAAATCTGAATCGTTGGGAGTGGTTAAGTAGCGCAAATTGCATTGTGTTCAGGAGAGGGGTGGATTCAAATTTTAACTCCAGAACAGAGTTCAATTTGCGCTACTTAACCACTCCGAACGATTCAGATTTTGAGTTCAATATTTAAGTTTAAGTCTAAGCTTTTGAAAGCATTTAATGAGATGCAAAAATAACGGTAAAAAATAGTTGTTCGTTACTCCAAAGTCTAAAGCGCCTTCTGTCGGCATTTTCTAAATTTTATCTTTAAAATTTATTTTCAAGAAACTACTGACATAAAAAGTAATTTTAGCGAAAACCGCAAACGAATCGACCAATTTTTCCGTTTTTTATAATCATTTGAAATTTTGGACCCTAAACTTTAATGTCGCCTATCTACTTTGGAAGACGTTTGAGATCCATAGCTTCCTATTTAATATGGTTTGTCTTGATGTGTACTGTCACCCCTTAACCCTTACCGGCACGGAGTGATTCTGTTTATAAACTGATGAAATAATGGGCTGACACAGCAATTTATAAACCAATTTATTATAAAATACGAACTTGCTTATTTTCAAGTACATTATAATAGGAAAATTTTAGTTAAATATTCTTGGTGCCGTTTGTCAGTTTTGGAATTAAAATTAGGTGTCCTTTTTTAAAGGCACCGCGCCGGAAAGGGTTAAAATTTTCCTCAAGTGTTTAGATTTCCCCTGTAGTGTTCTGCGCTATTACCTTGATTGTAACTTGGAAGATATTGATGCGGAGTGTTGTTTCGATTTTGTATTTATATTTTGCTAATAATTTGAGTAATTATTGTAAGTACTTTTATTTTAAGCAATATTTTGACGATACTGGTATCGCATTGTCAATATTTCTTTTATAGTGACATTTTGTTTACATAAAAATTTAATTGAAAGCGAATATTTAAATCCATTTTGATATGTATTTATAACTGTTTAATGAAAGTATTCGCGATGAATGAAATATTGGCGCAATATTGAGACTGTATCTAATATGCTTAATATTGGCTACTTAAACGCTTGTATAGAAGACTATATTGAAAATTCAATCTCTATTAATATGTAATGCTGAATTTATGCAATTAAAAAAAAAAACGTAAAACATTTTTTTTATCAATAATTTTAGCAATCGTTTTTCAAAGGTAAAGAATAACGTTATTAAAATGCTATTATTTTTAAGTGTAATTGCGTTTCTTTTTTTTCAGGAACTGTTTACAAAACTGTTGGAATTTATTTTCTTGTATTAAATAAAGGAAAATTTTTCAGTCATTTGAAATCCTTGAGAGACTAATTTTTCCAAGAGTTTTATATTTTATTGATATTAAATGTAATTTAACATGCAGGGATAATAATACAAAAGAAAGAATAGAATAGAATCCCTTTGTTATTAAACGGAATCATTTTTCAGGAAAATGTACTCTTACTCAAATATCTAATAATACTTCTTTAACGGTGCATATAAAATTTGAACGATTTTATAAATACTAAAAAAAGCAGCTATTTGTATAGAAGGTATAAGCGAATATTTAATAGATAACGATCTACATTATTGATTTTATATATTTTGACAACCATGTTAAATATTCATTATATTAGGAATTTTTTATGCGTTATTCAGTCGTTATGAAATTGACTGGGGAAGTTCAATCGATATTGAATTACAATAAGAAAAAAAAAACAACACTCACATAATATTACAATAAATAAATTAAGCATTCGTGTAAAACTATCTAAATACTGCGACCAATTGATGTAAGTTTATTATGACGTGACATGGTCACATAAGGGATTGCTTTAATTTATCGCATAATAATTTTCAAGTGACTGCAAATTGACCGTAAAAGTGACTTCAATGTTAAGTTGATGTGGCCGACCTTGCAGTCATTTAAAATTCCTGAACATGTAATGAAAGATTGGATGTAACTTGGCCCAATTATAGGCAAATATTACATTCATTAACATGAAATGATGCCTGGATGTTTAGGTGTTGATATTTTGACAATATTGCGCTAATTCTGGAAAGAAATATTTAGCCACAGCAAAGCAAAATTAATATTAATGCTGTGTAAATACGTCAGTTAGAAAGCTAGTACATGTGACTGTTGTCGAGGAAATGTGATTTCAATTTCAGTTTTATAAGGTACGTACTATCTAAACAGTTCTTGTCAGTACTAGCAAAATGTTAACATTCCAATATGGGAACAATGTTTCATGCAAATGGATAGAATATTGGCACAATATTCGGCAAATATTCAACCAATATCAGCTTGCTACTAGGTCGGACATATCGATATCATAATAACTTGCATCTGACTCTTTTTCTACATAACAGGACTATTATGAAGTCCTCAATAAAAGATCCAAGTGTAACGATAAAAACAGGCTACCGAACTACCTTTCGTGTTAGACAACTAGAGTAAAGTGATGCTATTTTCCTGCACCTACATTCGTGCATTCGAACATCTCGTTACTCAAGTGGTCTGAAAAAAAAGACATGTTCAACTCACCGTGGCGGACTCTTTTGTTATTTCGCCTTATAAGATGTTGCGGTCGCATTTCGGCGACGATGCTGTAATTATGTAAACAGTCCGATAGCTATAAGCGGGATGATATGATTGATTGGACCTCTCATCTGTTTTTGACGGGGATATCGGATGTCGCTAGATACTTGTCCACAACTTTCACAAAAATAGATTATACGAGAAATTTAAAATATTCCCTCAGGAAAATTTATTTTGTGATGTTATACGCTTTGCTATGAATCCCTTGGACATTTAACATTGTAACAAAAAAGATTAAAATCAATCACAGAGCCTTTGGGAGAAAAAAAAATCTAAAGATATAATTAATGACCATTCTCATGCAGTTCGGTATGCGCAAAACCTTAAAATACAACCTATAGGCCACGGATTTTAGAAGTACGTCAAGTTGATAAAAAGTAGTTTGGAAATGTACTCTATACATAATCAAAGCAAAACAAACCTAGTTTAGAGCAGATATAACAAAATATTTCACTTTGTTTATAATAAAAACCTTCCTTTATGATAAGCAACTAAATCATTCATGGAAAATAAACATGTTGATAAAAATTGGTATGGATATAAAGTAATGGAAATTATACTTCAGTTCTCATACAGTAGATATATCACGTTACAATAAACCGTATACAAACGTGTTACAATAAACCGTATCTGAAGAGTACGTAAGCTAAGAATATTTTTTAAAACTTTAATAAGCAAGTAAATATTGTGAAATAAATTTAAAAAAATTTAAATAATATTTATTAGAGAAAATATATTTTTAAAGATTATTGGATTAGACTACCAAATGTCACTATCAAACTTTAGTTTTCACGCAAAGTAATTTTAAACCTACAAATCAATCATATATTTGTCAAATTAAAAAATATATAAATAGTTCTTAGAAGTTCATTTTACAGTATCAATATCAAATAAAGCAAGATCATTTTTTGAATGTAGAAAAGTATAATTTTGGCAAAAGAGTATCTAATATACTTCTAATATGATACAGATTTTCGTATAAAGGATTCTTGGAAAATGTTAGACTTGCTAAAAAAAATTGCAGTTTACAACTCTAGATTTTCTGTTTCAGATAACATGTCGTTTTTAAGAAATATATTCTACAGAAAATAGACCGGAAATTAATAATTATATTTTTTAAAGGAAAATATTTTAACTTACATAAATATTTTAACTTACATACTTTCAAAAATTAATCAAAAACAATGATTTTTTATATAATTATTTTCCTATCTTTGGAGCTTAATTGAATCAAAAAAGGCGTATCTATTCGTTCTCAATAGAACAGCGAAATTCTACAACAAAAGTGTCGCATTTAATTGAAAGAGATAACTTAAATTAAAGAAAAAAAGCAATATACTCAGATTTTACATTTACTTAATGTCATTTTAGTTTTTTCTGTTCGTAAGTGATAACTTGTAGAAAGGAAGTAAATTACCATAAGTATGTTAAGTGTAAATTAAGCCTTTAATTCACTTAAACCTTTTAATTCGTTTAGTGCTTTCGCCTTTGGAAAGTAGATCATTTGTCAGTATGCAACTAGACATCGGATTTATCTGCGTTGTCTATTTTTTTATTTTGGATTTTCATATAGTTCTTGCAATTAAAATGACGAAGAGAGCATGAATTAAAATTACTTTGTTGTAGTATGTAGCACTATTATATATAATACTCATTTTTTGTAAAACAAATACAGTAAAATATTTAGAATTTGAAACTCTTCGATATATATTCTTCTAGAGGTATTCTACATAGTAGGTCTTTTTTACACTTTTATAAAGATATAGGATAAAAAAAAGCCTTTAAAAAAAGACACGTAAGAAATATATGATAGAATAATCAAAAAAGCTGTATGCTGATATTTGCAAAAATCACTATTGAACTTGAATATATATATTGCTCATTTAAGAATAGCAAAATGAGTATAAATTCATTACATAGTCCATTCATGTCAAGAAACTAATGTTTTAACAAGGAAATACCGGATATTTAGTTCAAATCTCATAAAAATAACTTCACACTAGATTTTTAAAAAATTATTAAACATTTTTGTTTTAAATACTTTTGTTGATATTTCATTTTAAAGGGGAACAGAACATTTGAGTATGTCAAAATGATCAAAAATATCGCCTTTTACAAAGCACCAAAATAGAAATAATCTGCAATTAAGATCTTTTTTTATTACCTTTCTGTATAAAGTAAATTCTTAGCTATATTATTCAGAAAAAATAAATGATGAAAATAGAAAATTAATATTTAAAATTTTAATTTAAATATTCATCTCACTAATACGTGAATTAAAATCATTAAATGCTGCGTGCTGGATAAAACTCTAAGTTATCCATATAGAAACGATTTTTGAACAAAATAGAACAATAACACACCTACTTATAAATTAAAACCAAAATATATACAAAAAGTTTTGTTTAAAATTTAGTTTTAGCACAAAATAAAAAAAAAAGAAACAAAATTTTCAAAAAAATTTCAAGTTTTTCAAGTGCAAAAAGAAAAAAATAATAATAATAATTAACCAACATATGTCTTTTTTTTTTTAGCATGAAGACTATAAAGGAACGTATATTTGGTTAATTTTTTAAAGCTGTAGCTTATATAGTTTTAAAATAACATTATGCGGAAACTCCAAATGTACTAATATGAGAAAACGCGTTTTAAAGTTTCAATATCAATGGGCTTTCGATTGTATTCATCGTCTATAAATTATTATAACTCAAGAAATAATGCAGGTTTGTGAATAATTTTTTTATATTGTTGAGAATCTTTTAAAAATTGAGAATAAAACAAAATCCGAAAACTCATTTTTTGAAAGCTGAAAGGTCAAATGCACCCTTGATTATTTCATGAAAATATTTACGGTTTGAATCCCAAATATATGTAAAATAACTGGTTGTTGGTATATTTAGTGTTCAAAAATTAGTGCTACAATTCCTAAATATCATATTAATCAATATCACAAAGTTTTTACATCAAATACATTCAATCCTCATTTTAGTGATACATTTTTTGATTTACTCCATTATAGGCTAACTGCTCTTAATGTCAATATTAACAAAAAACCACAAAAATTAAATAAAAGTAATTCACATTTAATCGTTACCTTTACCAATCCTGTTTTTAATAAAATTAAACTCAATCAATTATTTCACAACGAGCAATGTAAATTCTCACTTCAAAGTGTTAATCTAAAAAGCTCTTTTAAATATCCTATTAGTTTAGGTCGTAAAATTTTCAATTATAGTAAGTTTTCAAAAAATTTCACACACACTGATACTTTTACATGTAAAAGCAATGATTCCCATCTAAATACATATATTAATGCCCATCATGGACATGTTATAATTGGTAACTTAGACATTGTCAATAATATTCATTTAAGATCTTTGATGAGTCATGGCACTAAATATCGTATTCCTTCACAGTGTAATATACAGCCCATCATTAAACAATTCACATATGATTTAGACTTCTTCATTTACGAAATTGCTATCAACTATAATAAACCTACTGAATATTTTGTACATTGGAAGCATCATGTCATCTTTCTTTTGAAACAACAATTATTAAAACTGCATATAACCAAAAATTCAGTTTATTTCTCCACCCTTAAACCACATATTGCAGAACTTCAAAATAATGTCATTATTACATATGTAGATAAGGCTGAGAACAACTATGCTATCATATGCAAATATTACTATCATTACCTCCTAACTAAAGCAGTCACTTCTAATAATATTTTCAAACTTCATCATGTTACTTTAAAGGAAAATAATAATCATATATTAAGCTATCACAAATTATTAGGCATTAAAAATAACAACCTCAATTATTCTTATGTAGTCATGATTCCAAAATTTCACAAAAATCCTCTTAAATTCCGCACTGTCACTGTAGGATGTAATACATATAATACTGGTGCTAATACACTCTTTTTAAATATTCTTACACAAATTTATGAGTTATCAGATAAAACAGCCAACACTCACTGCATTAAAAACAGTTTTGAATTGGTGGATAAAATAAAGCCATTAACAAATGTCAATAATATTATTACTTTAGATTTCAAAGACCTATTTAATAATATCATTCTAAAAGACTTGCATTCTATTATCAATTCATTATTTCTAGAATATTTTCCTTTATTAAATTTACCTTATAACATTGATACTGACTACTTCACATCTTTGACTAACTTTCTACTATTTCACAATTTTTTATTTCCAAGACAATCCTTTTTTTATTCAAATACAGGTCATAACTCAAGGAGCTGCTTCATCAAGCATGTTATCTGATTTATATCTTTACTTTTATGAACGTAAATTTATTAATAATAATTTATTGCTCTACAGATGCATAGATGATATATTTATTCTTTCTGTTACAGATAATAATTCTATATCTCTTCCTGTAAAGTACCCTTCTAATCTAGAACTTAGTACTACCTTTTCAAATAATTCTAGTATCAATTTCATGGATGTTAAAATTAATATTCTCCCTAATAACACACTAACATTCAAGATTTATGATAAACTCATTGAATTTTCATTTAATGTAATGAAGTTTACGAACTTTAATTCCTGCTTGCATATCAGTATATAGAAATTATTCTGCTTAATCATAGTCTTCGTATCAAACGTTTATGTTCCTCCCAATTCTTACAGCCTAACATTTTTAAATTAAAGCAATTAGCATTGCCTTATAATTATCCCATCTCTTTTATATCTGCATGTCTCAAATCTTAATATTCATTTTTTGTACTTCTTACCAGTATAGGCATTTAATATGTTTTAAAAAAAACTAAAAAATCGAAAACACTATTATGGAGGGTGGGATGTGGATTGCTGAAAAAATTATAAATATCATATACACAAAAAATTATATGTCCGTATATATAATATATAAATATATATATATTCTTAAAAAAAAAAAAAAGTTTGATGTTTGTGTATGTTTTTTCATACATTATACACTAAAAACATAAAAAATAAAAATACCATTATGGAGGCTTGAGTTCGGGAATGCTAAAAAAAGTTTAAAACTTTATACGTTTTTATGTGTGTGAGCGTGTATATGTGTATGTATATATGCTTATATATTGTATGGACATATAATAATAATAATAATAATAATTTAAAAAAAAAATACGGGGTATCATGCATTTAACATAATAAATTTTCACATATTGCATCATCATTTAAGGATATATTTTTCTATCTCAATATTCCTCATTGCTTGTTAAATTTTCAAATTTATTTACATAATACAAGGCTAAATCTTACTATCTCAATTATTCCTCATCTTTTTAAATGTTATTTATATTCTCATTTTTTTATATTAAAATTTTTTGTCTTTAAAACGTTAATTTAATCCATTGTCCTTTTATTTATTTTTATATAATTCTTTATTTATTTATTTGTATTAATTTATTCCTTTTCTTTATTTTATTTTGTATTCACTCAGTATTTATTAAGTTTATTCCTATTTTTTCATTCTAGTTTAACTAAAAGTTAATCTAAGTCTTTTCTTGATTTCTTCAATCATTTTCATTCATTTTGTTTATTTTTATTTTTTTTTTTTTTGAGGGGGGCTTAAGATGGCAACTCTAAACATTATTGTTATTAATCCAGTTCCAATTTACATCTTTCCTTTCTCACACCAGATGGCAGCACAGTTATGGGTTTCACTCAGATGCTCAACTGTAGATCACATGTTAAAATAGTCTTAACTTTGTTTTCCATGCTGATATGCAGTAGTTTTGACTCTTAGTATGTTATTCAGGTATTGTGCTCTAATAATTTTTAATATCCTGTATGAGGTGTATCTTTCTTTGGATCTCTTAGCTTTTTATTATCTATTTTCTGTAATGTTTGCGTTATAAGGAGCTAAATTTTGTCATTTTAGGCTTAATGCCGACAAAATTGGATGAAATAACGCATCTTCTACGAATGAACTCACAAGCTTCTCTGATGATTCTGTGAGTCATTCATAGTTTCTTATATTACATACTGGTTTCATATGTTCATTTCTAAATCATCTTCAGAACTTTATCAATTTCTTCATATATTTGTGATTTCAAATTTATTATATATATATATATATATATATGTAAAGTCGAACCTCGTTATCCCGACACTCTAATGGCCAGAAAAAAATGTCGTCATAAGCGGAGTGTCGCAGTAACCGGAGTTGGAGAAAAATATGTATATAAAAAGCTGTATTTTTAATTAATTTAAGGAAATTTTAAATTCATAACTGTTCTTGCAGTTTTAAGCAATAAAACACTATTATTATACAAAATAAACACAAAAACAAAATTGAAAAGAATAAAATTCAGATTTATGATGACTTGTTTCTTGTTGTTACATGAAATATTGATGAATTAAGGTTTGCTTATCCCTAGATGTGCTTCCTTCCTACAATTCTTTTTTCAATATTATACAATGAATTGCAATCAATATTCGTTGTTTCAGAAATGGATGTTACATAATATCTGATCATTTCAGTTCTTCGGTTTTAGTCGGATAAAAAACGCTGTGTAACCACAAGAAAGCGCCGCATAACCAGAACAAAAAGACCGCGAGTATACTGATACGTCTATCTGGAGCTTAAGTGGGACATTCACAGTGTGTGAGTTTATTTATTCAGATAAAGGATTGAAGTAAAATTTCTCATTTATCTCATTGGGTATTTTGGACACTTTTGTGAAAAGTTTGGCTAAGACATTTCTTACTGCTTAATTTCCGTGATTATAAGATGTATTATGATAAATGGATGATTTTCCTAAACCGTCGGGGTGTCCGGAGTTGAAAATTATTCAACGACCTAAAAACCGGAGTTCATTCACATTAAAATCTTATACAGAAAATCGGGACTTTGAAAAACTGACGTGATAAGCGGAGTGACGTGAAAACCGGGTGTCAGAATAACGGGGTCCGACTGTATTTATTTATTTATGTAAGAAAAGAAAAGGAAATGCATTTTCATTTGAATAGTATCTAAATGTATATTCTCACAGATTTTTTGTTAATTTTATGCTGTCTTTTAATCTGAAGAGAATTCACTACTAATATGCTATTAAAAAAATTTAGAACACAAAATTTAAGAACTCTATGATACACTATTTAAATTCGCAATATGCTATTTTCTTCTAAAATAAGCATTCATTTTTTAAAAAACTTTTTACCTGTTTACATTAGCAAACTGAAGATCCATTCCTGATATATGACAAGTTATCTAATGTTTTGATGCATATGGATGATTTGTTTACATGTAAAATGTTTCTCTTAAATCGTTTCATACAACTAAACATTACTCCATAAACAGCATGTGGTAAAACTTAGTATGTTGTAACAAAAGCTATTTATCTTATTCATGTTACACCATTTCATACTCGTACGCCCTTCATTTCAAAATTTCTTTCTTCCTCTGATATTCAAAAATGAATCATTTACAAAAGAAAAACGCAAACATTTTTTTTTTATTCTCGCGTTTTTTAAATTGCGATAAAGTATCATCTTTCTCTTTAATGCATGAAAATAAAGGAGAAAATGTACTGTTTTGTTTTATGCCGATGTGATATTTATTCAAAAATTTATCGCTCGAATGTCTGATCGATTCTTTTTACGGAGAGAAGGCGACTGTGATTATTGGAAAACTATTAACGGATAATTTGTCTCCCTCTTCTTCTCCAAAATAGAGGGAATAAAAAAAAAACTTCTCTCATATTGGGTTATCGATATACTGATGTGGAAAATCCGTAAGTTTTCCAATGGTTTTTTGCATAGAATCAGAGTTATATATATCTCTTCCCATAAGAGAATGAAACAGCTAGCAGTAAAGGGTTTTTCTGTAGGAATCTCGATAAGAATGAATGCAATAGGGAGCCAATAAAACATGTGGTTATTTTAATTCTTCTTTTGTTATGCATGAATATGACAATCATTCATTAATTAATATCGTTCTTGTGTATCTAAGTGTAAATTATGTATATACTCAAGTTGGAGGTAAAGGAAAATATATTAAAGGTGCAATTTACATTTATTCTTACATGACATGAATTACCCCTTTAAGGGGCAAGTAATTGCGTTTGTATAATGCTGAATTCCCATCGGAAATTTGGAAATTTTTTATTTCAAAACAAGCAAAAGCAATTTTTCAACACTTTTCCGCCAAAGTTATAAAAATAAAACATAATAAAAAGTTTCTGGAGCAAATCTTAATTAAACTTAGGTGGAATATAATATATCCCACTACCCTTCAAGTGGTTAAAACAGGAATAAAAAAGCTAGCGGTGAAGAGTTTTTCTGTAGAAATTTCGATAAGCATCAATGCGGAGCCAATAAAACATGTGGTTAATTCCTCTTTTGTTATACAGGAATATGATAATCATTCATTAATTAATATTGCTATTCAGGATCTATGTATGCATTATGCATATATACTCAAGTTGGCGGTAAAAGAAAATATATAAAACGTGCAATTTACATTTCTTCTTACATGGCATGAATTAAAATAGGTTGGTTGTGTTTATGACGACCAATTATAAGCACGAGGGATATAGGCCCAAACGGGGAGAGTACCCTCCGTGGGGTTTTTTCTAAGGGAACCTAACCCGCATTTACTCTTGGAAAACCAAGGTTCAACGAAAACTCTGAACGATTAGGCCGACAGGCGCAATTGGGATCGAACTCACTCGTCTACCAGCTTCGAGAGCAGAACCTCTCGGCCACTGTTGGTGCTGAATTAAAATAGGAAAGAAACAGCTAGTAGGAAAGTTTTTTTCTGTAGGAATCTCGATAAGCATGAATGCAATAGGGAGCCAATAAAACATGTGGTTATTTTAATTCTTCTTTTATTGTACATGAATATAATAATCTTTCATTAATTAATAACGCTCTTGTGGATCTACGTGTATGTTATTTATATATGCTAGTGATGGGGTAAAGGAAAGTATATAAATTACTCAATTTACATTTCTCATTACATGACATATTAAAATAGTAATGAAACTTAAGATTGTTATAGAAAAAAATTATCTCAGAATTATCTGATAAATATCATTGTATTTTAAATGGGGCGTTGAAAAAAAAAAACTACCTATTTTTAGGTGCGTTTGTAATTATACAAATACATAGCACATATATTCGTAGTTCGGTTCGTCCGTCTGTCTGTCTGTCTGTCCATCCATCCGCATATAACAGAGCAAAAACTACCCAACCGAATGGTCTATTTTAAATATATAATTGTTGCAAAATTTTGTAGAGTCATTTCAAATTTTATGAAAATCGGATGTATAGTTTAATTACAGGGACAGTCAAAAGTTTTTCGTTACATTACAGTCTATGGGGAAAAAATATTTCAAGTGTATTTTAGTGATGTTACAGCCTTTCGAACAGAATGAAATTGATATGCATTTTTGAAGTGCACATAAATATGCATTCAATACAATATGCGGTGCAAAAAATATTTATAAAACTAGTTATAGTACGAAGAACTAAAGCCAGTTATAGTAAGAATTTTAAAGAATTGCGGAGTATCAATGTGAATGGCTTAAAGACGGCTTTTAATGGAGTTATGCACTTTCAAGTTGAACTTTATTTAATATACTAGAAAATATTTGTATAATATATAAATAAAATCATATATTGAACTGGATACATGAGCCCATATGGGTGATAATGTCTGAAAGTGTTATTTAAGTCATTTTAACCATTTTTTAGTCTGAATTAACTAAATTTTAACAGTGGTGGATATAAAAATCTGTTCGTAATATACAGGTCTGTGCAAAAGTATTTAAGTATAAGGTATATATAAATATTATACAAACATACATACATTAAATACAATAAACCCAACTGGAGTGAAAAATTATCCAGAGCCAGGAATCGACTTATGATTAGGACTAATTTTTCACTCCAGTTGGGTTTATTGCATTTAATGCATGTATGTCTGTATAATATTTATATATACATTTAACTGTTGAATGCAGTTGTTATTTATGTGTGTATGCGTGTTTTAATATATATTGTAGTATGTGTATTTTGATATATATTGTAGTATGAGGTGTTTTATTATGTTTATAGTATTTAATTATGTTTCCGTATATTGGTAGAAATTGCTGCAGGTGATTTTTCAACCTACTATGCATTTTTCTACTAAACTAAGTTTTAGCATACTATGTAGAATATATACAAATCTGAAGAATACAAGGCTGCGCAAAGGAATTGGACTACTTGTCTGGCTATGGATGGTATCTGCTGAAATCTAATTTTCAAATGTATTATGACTTTTCTAAAATCTTTAGATATATTTTACCTTATTAAACAGTGAAGTTTAGTTAAAAAGTTTCGGAAGTGTTAGAAAGTGTTTCTTAATCTATGCTTTATGCATGGTCTTTCTTTCTTGTTGTTATTTCACGTGAATAAATGTGTGGTAATTTCTTTAATCTAAACTAATTTCATTTACGTAAATGTTATGTACGATAACATTTAAACCTTAAGGGGGCTGGTCACTCAGATTCGTAATTCTCCGTAATGTTTAGTCTATGAACTTTTGATGCATTCGTATATTTAAAATATCTTCTCGAGAAATTGCTATTTTTAAAATCTTTTTTCTGTGTGCTCTTCTTAAAGGATGCCTCTTTTTTTCTTTTTCAAAATATTTCTAAAATCTACGCTGAACTTAATATTTTATGTGTTAAAAGCGGGCAAACTGTAAGTAAGATTTTAAAACTTCATATCAAATTAAGTCTATACTTTAGAAATATTTTGAGAACTAAGAAAAAGAGACCCATCTTTTAGGAAGTGTAAACAAAAAATAGAAGTTAAAAAATTTAATTTCCCGAGGAGATATTTTAAATATAGTAGTGTATCAAATGTCCATAGACTTTACGTTAGTGAGAGGAAATCGGAAGCTCATTCTCCTTAAATCAGTACTGCTGAAAGTAACCCTCTCGCAAACAAACATTTTTCCGAAATCACCGTTTGAACTGTCATAGTTAGAATGTAATTCAAGATGGTGTTAAAAAATAATTTATAGCACACATGAGTTCGATATGTTTAAGAAATAATTTCTCACACTCTTTCTCGCAGAGGGAATAATATGAACTCTTTCTGCCATATTGGGTTATCGGTATACTGTTGTGGGAATTTCGCATGTTTGCAAAAGCTTTTTGCATTGAATCAGAATTATGTGTTCTCATTAGAGAATGAAACAGCTCGTTGAAAAAAAAAAGTTTTCTCGTGAAAATCTTGACAAGCATGAATGCAATAGGGCGCCAATAAAACATGTGATTTTTTAGTATTCCTTTGTTATACGTCAAAATATAATTTATAATCTTTGATCAATTAAGATGGAAACCTAGTTCTAAATATTTGCAAATTATTTATGTATTTTAGTGTTGGTGAAAACATAACATATTTAGTTAAAATTTCCTCTTTCATCATTTGTATCAAAGTTATAAATGTTCGTCCGACAGCTTTCAGGAAAGAGTTTTTTTTTCGTTGGAAATTTTTATAAGGACGAATGTGGTAGGGAATGAGAGAAACGTATGGTTATTTTAACACTCATTTTGTTATACAATGTAATCTATACTTTGATTAATTAAGTTCCATACTCTAGTTATATGCATGTGTACATTTTTTTTGCATTTTGGAGTTTGAGTAAAACATAAAGTATGCTAATACTTTTTTTCCCTTAATTATTTGTATCAGAGTTATAAATGGGAATCCAACAGTTATCAGAAAAGTTCTTTTTCATTGGAAATTTCTATAAGTATAAACGCAATATAGAGCAAATAAACTCTTGGATATTTTGATACCTATTTTGTAATACATGAATAAGTAATCGAAAATCTTTGATTAATAAAATACATACATAGAGCTAAAAAGTAATATTCCAGCTCGACGCATGTACAAATTGTTTATGCTTCTTCCTATATCAGTAAACTAAAAATATATAAAAAGTGCAATCAATAATTCTTCTTACATAATATGTATGTAAGTTAAAAATGTGAATGAAATTGCAATAAATAAAGAGTTGTTTTTTTATGCAAATCTAGATAAGCATGGATAGAATAGGAAGATAATAAAGCATGTGATTATTTTAATACTTCTTTTGTTATGCATTAATATGTAATCTATAACATTTTATTAATCAAAATACCTATTTTAATTCTATAAATCTTCAGATTATTCATATCTTTTTGTACTGGAAGAAAGGGAAAAAATATATGTAAACGGTTTTTTCGTTGACGTATTATAGTTCAGTGTCAAAGTAAAGTAAGCCTAAGCTTCCACAATCAGGCTCATAGTCAAATAACATATTTGAGTAAAATTGATTTGGCACAATAGTGCTTTTTGTAGCCTTTAATGGTATCCACTTTCACATTAAAGGACATTTTAGCCATAATGTGAACTTTTAAAAGTGTACTAAATGCGAAAGATTAATCAAATATAAATTACAAAATCAAATTGCAAAGTTTCATATTGAAGCCTCAATTTTTTTTTCTATAGGCATCTTCTAAAACAAGCGGATAACCATATATGAAACAAACATCTTTAGAGGATAGTTTGTGGCAAATCTACTCAAACATGTTAAAATTCTTTTTGTATCCTTTAATGGTATCCACTTTCACAGTAAAGAACATTTTAGTCATAATGTGAACTTTTAAAAGTGTACTAAATACGAAAGATTAATCAAATATAAATTACAAAATCAAATTGCAAAGTGTAGCCCATTGCGTATTTATTTTTTCGTTTCATATTGAAGCCTCAATTTTTTTTTTCTATAGGCATCTTCTAAAACAAGCGGATAACCATATATGATACAAACATCTTTAGAGGATAGTTTTTTGCAAATCTATTCAAACAAGTTAAAATTCTTTTTGTATCCTTTAATGGTATCCACTTTCACAGTAAAGGACATTTTAGCCATAATGTGAACTTTTAAAAGTGTACTAAATACGAAAGATTAATCAAATATAAATTACAAAATCAAATTGCAAAGTGTAGCCCATTGTGTATTTATTTTTTCATTTCACATTGAACCCAGCAAAGAGGAAATTGCTGACCAGCAGCAAGATAGGTGCTGGCACTGACGGAGAAGTACTGGCTGATGGTCTGCCACTGCATGACCACTGCTGGACAGCTTCAGTCAACTTTGCTGTTGGAAATCATCAGATAAAATTCTGGTGGGCATCCATTTTATCTCATGCGCTGGCCCACCACTATATGGAAGTGCACGAACTTTTGCAGTATTATTGCTGGGAACCCTTACGCTAGGTGGCGCTGCGAATATCGAAGACATTGAGTATTTGAACACAAATCTGAAATGAATATTTTAACACAATTTAAGCTGTGAAGCTAATATTTTTTAAACTGTAAAAAATGTAGCACCACTACCACCAACAAAATAAATAAGTAAATGAATAAATAAATAAATTCTTTATTTCAACGCACTTTTCTTTTCTCCTTAAATATGGTTTTACTAGGTTACATAGGATTTTGGTTTTCATAATTTGCGCAGTTCAGAATCAATAATAAAAAAAGCGTATAAAATACATAGGATTTCTATGCAATAGAATGATTTCTATACCAGTTTAATGAATGGGAACGTAAATCACAAAAGGAACAAACTTCAAATAGTGTGTAGAGAGCTTAAAACTACGAGCAATCGTAGCGTACGCTGAAAGTACTTGTTCATATCCGATCACTAAAACCAAGCAGCATCGAGCGCGGTCAGTACTTGTGAGGGTGACCACATGCAGTTCAAATATTTCTATAGACAGTTCTATTAAAGACACTTCTACAGATGTTTCTATAGCTCTTGGTAAAACTAGCTTATAGAAAAATGAGCCATAATTATATAATACATTTTTTATATAGAATTCTATAAGAAATGTTTGTAAGGGAAAGTGCTGGGCCAGCAAAGGAATAGCATTGGGATAGGTGCTAGTACGGCAGGAAAAGTGTCGGATTGAAGTAATGTGATGGCATACCAATGCTGGCCTGCTGTTGGCCATCACTGATGGGCCAGCTGCATTCGGCTCGGACACTTTTCGACAGGTTTATGTAATGGCACCCTTGCACTTTACCACTGATAGCACTGCTGGCTGCCATCTTTTTTCCAACTGATGGCCCACTTTTTCTTTCTTTGCTGGGGAGCCTCATTTTTTTTTCTATAGGCATTTTCTAAAACAAGCGGATAACCATATATGAAACAAACATCTTTAGAGGGTAGTTTGTGGCAAATCTATTCAAACAAGTTAAATTCTTTTTGTATCCTTTAATGGTATCCACTTTCACAGTAAAGAACATTTTAGCCATAATGTAAACTTTTAAAAGTGTACTAAATACGAATAATTAATCAAATATAAATTACAAAATCGAATTGCAAATTGTAGCCCATTGTGTATTTATTTTTTCGTTTCACATTGAAGCCTCAATTTTTTTTTTTTTTTTTTTTTCTATAGGCATCTTCTAAAACAAGCGGATAACCATATCTGAAACAAACATCTTTAGAGGGTAGTTTGTAGCAAATCTATTCAAACAAGTTAAAATTCTTCCATTATTTCTAATCTCAAAGATTTAAGAAAATTAAAAAGCGTTAATTTCAAATTTTCATTACACATCCTTTTTAGGTATATTTCGTATGAAATACTACCTATTGCGATCGCTCCTATGTTGGAATTTCTGAAAAGTTTTGCAGATCTACACCGATCATGACCCCTAAAACCCCAAAACCACCCTCAGTAAAAAACTTTATATATATATATCGATATTTTATATATATATATATGGTGACGTTAAGTTTTTATTCCAATTCATATTGAATTTATTTAGCTTAATTAATATTTAATCAAGTTAACAATTAACTTGTTTTTAATTTTAGTCTTCTCGTGACAATATCATATTAATTTCTAATAGTATACCATCTTTATGGTGAATAATATGCATAATAAGTTTATTTGATATAACTAATGATATTACAGTTTGTATTAAAATTGGGTTATTAGTTTTTTATTATTCCTCTATACTTTTTAATAATGTTTAATTTTGAACTTAGTATTAAATGATTAATTAACGGTTTTATGTGAATGTTAATCCCATATTCATATTCTTTAGTTTTTTATGGTTAATATGAAAATAAACCACACAATTTATTTGTTATCATTAGGCAATTGGGAAATGAAGATTCTGACATAAATATATCCACCTTATTTTTTTTCCTCCCCTTCATTTTATTAATTAATTGTTTTATATTTAAAAGTATTTCTTATAGTTTATATTCTTATTATATATAATTTTTTATATATAAATTATTTAGTTTTATAGAATATTGCTATATTATATTATTATTGTTTTGAAATTATATAAATTTTTTGTATAGATTAATTGGGTATGGTAGTAGAATATATTGTAATCATTCTATTAACATTTGTATTTATTTAATATTTATATGAATAATGAAATATAATATGGTATTTTTATATTAGGATTTGTTGGGATATAGCAGTTGGTATATTGTGAATATTAACTTATAATAGCATAATCTTACGACAATTTCTTCATATAAGTTTCAAGATAATATCATAGATGGCAGCACTATAATTTAAATTGGATTCTGTCTGATGCTTCGAATAGAGTAATAATATGAATTTTTAACACATGGTGGAGCTTAATGTTGGCTATTTGTGATTTTGTAAATTTATAGTTTTGGTATTTTTTACTTTAGTTAAGAAATTAAAAAAAAATTAAAAGTGTTAAGAGGTAATTTACTTATTATGTAATTATTTTCTATTTATATTATTTTAATTGCATTTATCACGGTATTTCAAAATAGATTAACTGTATACATTAGGTTTTAAAATCTGTGTTAACTTAACTGTAACCTTAAACTTATCAAGCTTTTGGATACCATGTGCTGATGTGTATTTGGATAAAATAACTGGGATTTTATTAGGTATTTTGGGTAATATTAATATTTTTCCTTGCTATAAATTAATTATTTAAAAGGTTGTATTGCTTTTTCCATTTCATAGCATTTAATTGCATTCTGTTTTCATCTTGAAATTATTCTCTTGGTTATATTGGTCGTTAGAGTACAGGAGGAAAAAATTCAGCTGTTAGCTTTTATTCTCACAGAAAACGACTGATTTTTCTTATATAATGGAATTCTGTACTTTTGATAACGTAATTCAATATATAAGCTTTTCAATTATTTTTATCGAAATCCATATTCTTCTTTTTTTCTTCATTATTAATTCTTGTTATGTAGTACAAGGGGCTTTATTTTATGCATAGCAGCTTGTTTATTATGTTTTTGGTATCCATTCAGTGTGTTTGGTGACACTGTATTGTTGTAAATTCATTCATAATATCACAATTATTGATGGTGGTCAGTAATGTTTAATTAATGGTTATATATATATATATATATATATATATATATCACTTTCTTCTGGACACGATAACTTCCATAATTCTGCACAAATCTCTTCCAAGCTGATACATAAAATCAAGGGGCATAAAATCTCGGTCAAGTTCGTTAATGGGCAAAATCGAACCAAAGGGATGGAAATAGGGAGGGGGTTTGTGAAAACCGAAAAACCCCCATAACTTCTTAATTTTTCTACATATCAAATCAGTTTAAAGTTTTTATTACTTCTAAAAATAGGACCAAAAATTTATGTATCACAGATTTTTGACAAAATTAAAAATGGGCTCAAGGGGCGAAAAAAAATATGGTTATTTGGAGAAAAAAAAATAGATAGGTGCAGAATATATTTCAAAAAATGATGTGAAAGTGGGCATTTTGAACAGAATTTCCCAAAGCGATTGTGTTAGAAACGAAAATTATTGCCCTACTGAGAAAATAATTGTTTATTAATCAAGTTTCAATTAATTGAAAGAAAAATAAAAACACATGTCGCTTATAAATCTTTTCAAAAATCACGTCAGAAAGTTTCGTATTTTTTCTATTAAAAATGAATCTGAAAATATGCCAGAAAATTTCGAGCTGTTGAGCATAGATAAGTACTTTTTTTAATATCGCCTTAACATGATTCTGATAAAACCAGCTATTATATAAAAATGAAATAAAAACTCGTGAAAAGCAGCCAGATAAAACTATTAAAGTGGATTTATATCTAATCATGATTTAGTTTTTGGTTGTGCAATTAATATACTTAATTTCGAAATCTACCTCCGCCTGTATTTTTTTTTTTTTATAGGCATCTTCTAAAACAAGCGGATAGCCATGTACGAAGCAAACATGTTTAGAGGGCAGTTTGTGGCAAATATATCCAAACAAGTTAAAATTCTTCAATTATTTTTAATCTCAAAGATTTAAGAAAATTAAAAAGCGTTGATTTCAAATTTTCACTACACTTCTTTTTTGTTTATTACAAAGGATAGTTGGTTTATTTAGATTTTTATGACGGAAGGGTTTTTCAGTATCCAGATTAACTTAATGCGATTCCACTAAATTAAAATTGAGACGAAATATGCATAAAATGCATATATGGATATAGATAATGGATACAACTGTTTCAAGTTATTCATAACGATAACACATTTGCAACATGTATGTACAAATTAATTATATTAATTATATTTAAAATTATTTTCAATCATTTTGAAAATTATTCTTACCTCCCGAATAGGTAACAGATATTTACCTGAAAAAGAGAAAAAAATACATTAATTTGTATAATTTTCAAAAATATAAAATAAACATACTTGACAAATAAAATAACACAAATAATATATGACATTTTCATGTAAAAATCAAACACATAAGTGAAATCTTAATTGCTCAAATTTAAAAGGCTATATTAATCCACATAAGTAAAATATTAACATTTAAATTGTATAAAATAATTAGTGTGAATTATAATTGTTATGATAGTTATTAAAATTATCTTAGTTGTGACATGGGTTGTTGGACTGCTGTGGTATGAAATTATTTAAAAAGTATAAATATCGGAGTACAAATTAAAGCGTTTGAAAAGATAAAAATGGTTTTTAAAAAGAGTGTTATAGAGTATAACAACTTGAAAAAAAATCTTTTAATAAACGAAAAAATTATGTTTCTTTTAAAATACTTTTCCGACATTTATTCCCTAAACAACATTACAAGATCCTAGGAATACAAATATGTTTCATAGTGTCTACAAATCATAAAAATGTAATTTACTTTATTCTTGATATGTTTCTTTTTGTTGAAATTAAAACATCAAATAACAACACGAAGCTAATAAATAATAATTTGAAAAACTAATAATTTGAAAAATAATTAATAATTTGAAAAATAAATATTATTTGTTGAATAAAACATACATAATAAGTACAAACACAGACATCATAGAAAATATTTATCCAGTAGCAGAAACAAAATATCTACTGTTATTTAACATCGATGTTTATCTAAAGTATTTTACAATTATGTTACTTAAGTTACAAATGCTTGTAATTTAACTTAATAAAATATAGTCTTTAAAGATAAAATGCTTTTAACTATGTCCATGATTTTCTTTAAACAAAGCTAATTACAGTGATGCGCTTAAAATAAATCTCTTCTAGAACGAGCTTTAGAAACAATTAAATAGTTATAAAATATAACAAAGTGATAAAAAAATAAACTTCTAATAATATTACCAAAAACTTTTTCGTTTCTTTTAAATTATTATCCCTCCATCCTTGCCGCATATAACAATGCGAAATCTAAGGAGTGTAAAAATATATTTTTCATATCGTATTTTTTATATGTATACTCACA
Source organism: Maratus speciosus (assembly GCA_963932465.1). NCBI lineage: Eukaryota > Metazoa > Arthropoda > Arachnida > Araneae > Salticidae > Maratus > Maratus speciosus. The sequence goes on along the minus strand of OZ010788.1, from coordinate 292,752,752 downwards.
AAGAAAGTATTGATAATTTTAACAATAGACATCATTTTTCCAGTTAAACGAATGAGATAGCGGTAAACACAAATATCTAGAAATATTTATTTTCTCTTTATCGATGGAGAAGAAAGTGCATAATATACTATTCAATGTTTTTATGTATATAAAAGGCTATTTTCTATTGTATCATTTTAACTATAAACATTAATTATTCAACAGACATTTATGGCATATTTGTTTAAAATATCATTTTCTTTTAAATAACCTAAAACTGTTCAAACTCTACAGCAAATTACCCAGTTATTCGACCGTTTTGAAAGAAAACGGCTACTTGATCATATTATGAGGCATATCTGACCACATTATTGAACTTATACTGTTATCTTAGTTAAAAGTTTGCACCGAACTGCCCAGTCATTCGACCGTTTTTATGAGAAACGGTAATATAACAGTAATTTTTCTCTATTCTGACCATATTATTGCCCGTATTATGGACAGAATAGAGTTAATGTGCGGTTATGTAACCGTATTCTATAATAACGGCAGTATAGATAACTACCTTGCTCAGAAAAGAGTTAAATTACAGTTATGTAAATGTTTTCACAAAAAAAAAAAAAAAAAAAAAAATGGCGGATGTGTTAATCCCAAATCTTATACAAGTTAATATTTCCTGAAAAATAAAGCATATCAGTGCCACCGGTTAGGTGATCTAGACCAAAATCTAATCAGCAACAGCTTAAGTCGAATTGTAGCTGAATCTGAAGTTTGATGAAAATCCGTGCATTAGTTTTTGAGGTAGCACAATCGCGGATATCGTAAAAAATATACATAGCAGCGCCACCTGTCAGTCAATTTATTCAAAAAACTAATCAGGACCAATTTATATCAGGGACTAACTGAATCTGAATTTTGATGAAAATTCATGCATTAGTCCTTCAGATACAGTTCTTGCGGAAATCATGATAAATGCAACCTAGCAGCACCAGCTGTTGGAAGATTTACACTAAAAACTAAACAGTACTAATTTATATCAGGGACTAAATGAATCTGAAGTTTGGGGAAAATTCGTGTATTAGTTCCTAAGATAGAGCTATTGCGATAATCAAGAATAATGCCCCATAGCAGCGCCACCTGTTGAGTGATTTACACTAAAAAATTATCAGTACCAAATTATATCAAGGACTAACGGAATCTGAAGTTTTGTAAAACTCCGTGCATTAGTTCTTGATATATAGCTATTGTGGAAATCGTGAAAATGCAGCATAGCAGCGCCACCTGTTGGGCAATTTACACCAAAATGTAATCAGCACCAGGTTATATCAAGTACTAACTTAATAAAAAGTTTTATTAAATTCCGTTCATTAGTTCTTGAGATAGTGTGCCCACAAAATTTGTGTCACACACATAGAAATAGACAGACGGACAGGCAGACAGACAGACTCGCAGACAGACATTTTGTAAAAACATGTTTTTCGGGTTTTCTGATCCTCTAAAATGTGTAAATCCGTCAAAAACCGGAATTTGAAAATTTTCATGAATCCAATACTTTCTTCTTGCAAAGATAGAAGAAAGTAAAAACACAGTTGAATGATTGGATAATTTTCTGCAATTTTTTAACAGTGGATACTTTCTTTTGTACTAAAGCTAATTACAGCAAAGAGGTTAGAATATATCCGTTTTAGAAAGCTTTTGAGGATAGATAAATTGGTATAAATTATAAAAAACTTGAAAAATATTGTGTTAATAACACTGACATAAACACTTCTCTTTCTTCTAAAACAGTTTTCTTTACCCCCCCCCCCCCTGCCATAAGCATTAATACAAATCCTACAAGAAAAATGTATTTTCCTCAATATACAATTCATAAAAATGTAGCTTGTTTTAGCCTGTACTCGTTCCATTTTTAAAAACTGAAGATTTGAAAGAAATCTCAAAACAATTAAATATTAGATTTGAACAGTTTTAATAATTTAACTGAAAATACCATTTGCTCACTTAAATGTATATAGAACAAGGACAAACACAATTATTATAAGGAAATATTTATTTAATGGTAAGTCAAAAGGCGTTCTATAAGTTAATGTCTTTATTTGTCAAAACGGCATTTTTCTGTTATGCTATTCAAGTTATAAACGCTCATAATTCCAGCAAATTTTCAGAAATATTTCCGTAAAGAATTCGTATTTGAATATTTCTATGGTTTTCTCCTAACAAAGCTAATTACAGTAAAGTGCTTTGAATAAATCTGTGATTAAAGGACTTCTATATGCTAATAAATTTATATAAAATACTACTTCAAAAATAAACTTTAAAGAATACGGACACAAGCATTTCTAATTCTTTTAAAAGATTTTACGCTATCCACGCCATAAACAATAATACGTAATCCTAGAAGTGTAAAAATATGTTTTTCGCTGTCTACAAATCATAAAAATGCAGTTTGTTTCAGCCTCGACTCGTTTCATCTAGCTGAAATTAAAACTTTGAAAGAAATCACGAGACAGTTAAATAGTAGGTTATTTTTCTCTTTCTTTTATGCTTTTCGAAAATTTAAAATATTCTTTTATGCAACTTTACCACTCCTTGGGTTAATAAAAATGTGACGCAGATCCAATTTAATTAAAATTTTCCCCGGAATCAGAAAAATCATTCCGGCTCGAAAATGAAAATATTGAAACATAATTAAAACTTAATTGCTACTCTGATGAATGTGGAAAGATCTTCGAAAGAGCACTTCAAAACTTTAAAATGAAGTGGAAGTGGTAGTAGTAGCATGTAGGAAAAGGAAAAGAAACTTGACTCGTTCATTGAAATACGCTGGTTTGTTGTCGCCGATCGTTCACCAAAGAATTTTATTTTAAAGCAAGCTTGATACTTGAGAAGCTAAATATGTGTGAAATGTTGCAGTACGCCTCTGTTTGACGGATAGATCAGCAAGGCAGCTGCAAAATATTGAAGTGTTAATTAAATCCTGGAATTAAAGATATTTGATTAATTAAATTGGTTGCTTACTTTTTTACAGTTTCGATACTTTTGAAGCTGAAATATGTCATTACCATCTGCTCTAGTTTCTGAAGTCTTTGTTGTAGTTTGAAGTATTGCGTAAGTTATGTAAGTTATGCTGAAATATATTCAGTGGTTTTCTAGAATTTGATTCAGCGAAAAAAATGAAGTGTTTTGAACCTTAAAACAGAAATAAAGGGAGTAAAAAAGAGTTGACTATACAATTTGCTAAGTTTTTAAAAGATCGAAAGTGATAAGTAAAAATTGATTTTTTTATTGTCCTTGCAAAATTAATATAAATTATATAACATGTGTATATTTAAAATATATATTGAAAGGCTTATTCGTTCAAAAAAAATAAATCTAAGTTAATTTATTTGCATAAAGTCTTCGGTAGGCTTGCTAGAAATACATTCAAAGAAAGAAGTCGAAATGTCCTGAATGTTAGTACAGAAATGAATTTAATAAAAAGAGTTGACGCTACAATTTGTTAAATTTTTAAGGGATCTTAAGTGATAAGTGAAAACGGATTATTTATATGTCCATGCAAAGTCAATACTAATTATATAACACGTGTGAATTATAATTTATATATTAAACTTTTTTATTATTTGTTGAAAATTGAAATTTATTTTAATTTATAAGTAAAAAGCTTTCAGTGGCTATACTAGAAATGGATTCAGAGCAACAAATTGTTCTGAATGTTATAATTAAAAAACAAATTAATATGCGAATTTTTAATAGTGTTGCCAGGTATCTCGAGTAAATGGGGGATCCAGATGCTAGGGAAACCAGTATTTTAAAGTAATTTTCTTCGCATTATCTAATGGCAGATTTATCTGCGATTAAACATGGCGAAATAAATTCTAAGAAATTCGTAGTGTCCAGAACATTTGGAGTCCCGATTTACGCAAGAAATCTGGCAACAGTACTTGTCAATCTCGTAAGTGATCTTGCGTGATGACTGTAAAAAATATCTTTATGTATTATTAGAAAATCTATTTCACAGAAAGAATTCGAAATGTCCTGAATGTTAGTACAGAAATGAACTTAATAAAAAGAGTTGACGGTACGATTTGTTAAACTTTTAAGGGATCTTAAGTGATAAGTGAAAATAGATTATTTATATGTCCATGCAAAGTCAATACTAATTATATAATACGTGTGAATTATAATTTATATATTATACTTTTCTATTATTTGTTGAAAATTGAAATTTATTTTAATTAATAAGTAAAAAGCTTTCAGTGGCTATACTACAGATGGATTCAGAGCAACAAATTGTTCTGAATGTTAGAATTAAAAAATAACAATCCAAAAATAATTTAATATGCGACTTTTTAACCGTATCCGGCACAGTGTGCCCGGTTCGGGATACCTAATTTTAATTCCAAACTTACGAACGGCACCAAGAATATTTTAGTAAAATTTTGCTTTTACAATGAACATTAAAAGTAACATGTTTTTAATTTCTAAAAAAAAGTCATTTCAAAATTCCGATGTCAGTCAATCATTTCATCATTTTATAACAAAAATTAGCTGTACCGGAAAGGGTTAATTGTGCTGCCAGGTATTCCGCATAAATGGGGGATCCAAATGCTCGGGACACCAGTATTTTAAAGTAATTTTCTTCGCATTATCTAACGGCGGATTTATCTGCGATTAAAGATGGCGAAATAAATTGTAAGAAATTCGTAGTGTCCAGAGCATTTGAAGTCCCGATTTACGAGGGAAACCTGGTAACACTACTTGTTAATCTCGTAAGTGATCTTGCGTGTTGACTGTAAAAAATATCGTTATGTATTATTAGAAAATCAATAGTAAAAGGAAATGTTTAATTATATATGTTCATTATAAAACTAGCCGGATGTGGCAGTCACAAAACTTTCTTCAATCTCATACATGTTAATGCTTCCTGAAAAATGCAGCATAACAGAGCCACCGGTTAAGTGATTTACACCAAAATCTAATCAGCAACAATTTGTGCCAACTTCTAATTGAATCTGCAGTTTGACGAAAATCCGTGCATTAGTTTAGCTCCTGGTAACACTACTTTTTAATCTCGTAAGTGATCTTGCGTGTTGACTGTAAAAAAATATCTTTATGTATTACTAGAAAATCAATAGTAAAAAAAAAAAAAAAAAAAAAAAAAAAATTAATTACATAACATATCTACCCTATATATATAGTAAAATCCTAATGAATCGAATTGAAAAGAATTTATGTAACGATTCTATGAAACGACTGATTAAACAACTGATTACGTTTCACGGCAATTTCTCCTAAAATATGGAGTACTTTGCGATGAAATTAACACCAAAACCCCGTATTGATCCACAGATCTCAAAACTGGTATTAGAATTTTAAAATTAGAATTAGTTTTCGAAATATAAATTTTTTCCTAATTTTAAATACTTTTTTTCTAATGATGGCAACTCAAATTTTAATCATAACAGATATTTTTTTTTCATATTTTAGAAAAGGTTATTTTAAATTAATTTGGCGACGAGTTTGGCCTCCCTTAAATGTATGCTATGAAATGCATCATGTTACTTTTATTCAGAATTCAATTTGTATTTCATTATCATTTTATTTAATACAAAACTTTCATTTAAAATCGAAACCTTTAGAATAAATGGCTTTTACGTCATTCTTTTTTTTTAAACGAAACGAAAAGAAAAATATTAGACACAGATGTCATATGCGCAACGGGGTACCTAATTGGCGCCAAAATGGCGTTATTTTGCCTGACATGGTAACCCGGCTATTGTTGCTTATTTATTAATAAATGTTTATTTGAATTCATTTTTTTATTTACAAAAAAATGTTATAAAGTGTTTTGTTCTATAGTTAATAATTATTTTTTTTTATTTATTGTTATTTCATTTTAAAAATAACAGAAAATAATTTAAAAATACATATGTAACAGGTATTTGAAAACGAGGTTTTCGCCAAATTGTCGTAAAAAAAAATCACGCCAAACCCGGTGCTTATGTGACAATGTGACAAATCATGAGATTTAATTTCCACTTCAAAGCAACGTTTTAATGTTATTACTTCTCCCGTCGACCAATTTCGTCAAATTATACAAATTCACATTTTTTTTTTAAATAACAAAAGAACAAATAAATTAGTATAACATTAATAAAAATACAAATAAAACGTCGAAATAAAAATCACTTGATGGCGTGAACATGTGTAACTTCCTTAAAGCCAAGTGAATGTGACATTTACGATCAACCATTATTGGCATTTAATCTTATAGTTTGGCGACAGATTTTTGGTCGATGGGATAACCAAGTAGCACCGTTTTAATTTACCACTCGAAAAATAAAAAAATGCTAACTGGCGAGTTAAAAAAAAAAAGCTATTGGCGAGATTTTCACCCGGCTAACATAAAAATACCAGGAATTCTTTGTGATCATGGCAACTTTTATGTAGTTTTATTCGAAAAAATAATTTTGATTCTTTAATCAAAATGGAAACCTTTCTTATGAAAAGCGAAGGAATCAGCCCGTTGTTTATGGCAGTTACATGACTTGGACTATTATAATATAAACAAAATAATGGGGATAGAATAATATTCGACGACTTATCATACCTGTGGCTGGCTAACATTAAAGTACCAAAATGGCCGCCTGGAATATAAAAAGTGAAGGGATCCGCCTGGAGCTGTTGATGATAGTCACATGACTTCGGCTATTATTATAGAGATTGTTTTCAATTTTAAAAACAGCGCAAAGAATACTATTTCCCAACGATTAAAAATTTATTTTCACCTGACTATTAAAAACAGAAAAAAAAAACTTTAAAATTACTATTAAATGAGTACGTGTTAAAGGCAGGAAAATATTGAAAATTATGTCCTGAAAATTGTATTTACACGTGAATATTAAAAGGGAAAGGAAACTTTAAAATAATAAATACATTAATATGCGTTTAGCCCTTTCACGGACAAGGCACTTCTATTCGTAAAATCTTGAAGTCAGTGAATGGCACCAGAATTTACAAAAAAATTTCGAAATACTAAAATGCTTTTGTTCACTTACTTAATAAAAGGGAAATATTTATCCCAATATTCTGATTCTAATGTGGCATTTAAGAATTAAAATTAAGTGGTCCAATAATGAACCACCGCCCTTGAAGGGGTTAAAGCAGCAAATTTTAGTAATTGTATCATGTCAATCGTTTTATAACGCTGTTAAAAATACCGAGAGACAAAGACTCTGTTTACTTAATTCATTTTATTTTAGCTTCTTTTCAAACGTTTAACTGATCTTCTATAACCAAACACGAAAACAACCATTGGATGTCTTAACAGCAACTGATTCTACCTTAAATTTTTGAAATCAAAGGGAATTGAATGAAAACCCGTTTACAGGGAGATCGCTACAGGATTTTTCAGTATAATTCAATCTTCTCTAATCTTTTTAAAACCGATCAGATTAGCGTGCTTTTAGATTCTACAGTGTCTGAACGGAGGTTGGCGAGTGTAGCTTACAGGGGGCAGAGCCCCCTAGTGTACACTATAAAACTAGCCGGATGTGGCAATCACAAAACCTTCTTCAATCTCATACATGTAATTGCTTCCTGAAAAATGCAGCATAACAGAGCCACCGGTTAAGTGATTTACACCAAAATCTAATCAGCAACAATTTGTGCCAACTTCTAATTAAATCTGCAGTTTGACGAAAATCCGTGCATTAGTTTAGCACCTGGTAACACTACTTGTTAATCCCGTAAATGATCTTGCGTGTTGACTGTAAAAAATATCGTTATGTATTATTGGAAAATCAATAGTAAAAAAAAAAGTTTAATTATATAACATATGTACAGTATAAAGCTAGCCGGATGTGGCAATCATAAAACTTTCTTCAATCTCATACATGTTATTACTTCCTGAAAAATGCAGCATAACAGAGCCACCGGTTAAGTGATTTACATCAAAATCTGATTAGCAACAATTTATGTCAACTTCTAATTGAATCTGCAGTTTGATGAAAATCCGTGCATTAGTTTTTGAGATACAGCTATCGCGGAAATTATGAATAGTTGTGCATAGCGGTGGCATCTGTTGATCAATTTACACCAAAAACCTATCAGGATCAATTTATATCAGGGACTAGCTGAATCTAAAGTTTGATGAAAATTCATGCATCAGTTCTTGAGATACAGTTTGCGGAAATCGTGAAAAATGCAGAATAGGCGATTTATACCAAAAACTAAACAACACAAGCAACTAAATTTATATCAGGGACTAACTGAATTTGAAGTTTGATGAAAATTCGTGCATTATTTTCTTGAGATAGAGCTGGCTGCCGCACCGCAGGTCGACAGTTCGACTGCCGACTGGGCAAGGTTCACCCAGCCTTTCATCCCTTTGGGGTCGATAAAATGAGTACCAAGCTTGCTAGGGAACTAAACACCGAGGATCTCGCGTTAGGCTAACCACCTGGCCCGGACGCATGTTGTATAGCACCTCGGGGCCAGGGTCAAGAAAACAGAGATGGGCACTTTCGGCCCAGATCCTTCATGGATTGTATAGCCGCAGAGTTTAGTTTAGATTAACATTAACATTCAAATTACTCTTATTTTGTACTCTTGCATTTATAAATTCAATTATGCATCAGAAAATTGTTTAATTAAGAATAAATTATCATCATAATAACTGCTATCCCGACTTGAAAGAATGGATAAAATTTATTCATGGGTTGTATAGCCGCAGAGTTTAGTTTAGATTAACATTAACATTCAAATTGCTATTATTTTGTACTCTTGCATTTATAAATTCAATTATGCATCAGAAAAATGTTTAATTAAGAATAAATTATCATCCTAATAACTGTTATCCCGGCTTGAAAGAATGAATAAAATTTATTAAGCAATTATTATTAATCATTATAGACTGTTATTAATTTGTTATATTAATGGGGGCTCAGGATCTACAAACTTTCAAAAAATCAGTTTTAGGTTTTTGTTTTATTCCGATTTTTTTCCTCTGAGCAATATGCAAAAAACTCCAGCCAAAAATGTGCATTATTTTTTGAGTTATAATCATTTATAATTGAAGGTCCGTTAGATAGTGAAACTTTAAAATGCGCTTTCTCAAATTAGTTAATTTGGAGATTGTGCGCACTATACATTCAAACTATGTAAGCTATAGCTTTAAAAAATTAATCAAATATGCATTTCTTTATAGTCTACATACCAAAAAAAAACAACAACAAAAAAAAACATATATTTTGGTTACTTAATTTTTTGCACTTAAAAAACTTAAAAACAGTTGTGAAATTTGACATTCTTTTCTATTAAATTTTAAACAGAACGTTTTTGTATAATTTGGCTTTAATTTAGAAGTATGTGTTATGATTCTATTTTGTTTAAAAATTGTTTTCTATATGCATAATTTAGAATTTTATCATGCCCGCGGAACTTAATGATTTTAATTCACGAATGAGATCATGAAATGAATTTTTAAATTTAAAATTTATGCGTTAATTTTGTACATACAGCATTTATTTTTCGTGATAATGTAGCTACGAATATGTACTTTAGGCAGCAATGGGGGGGGGGGTATCTTAATTGCATATTATTTGTGTCTTTGTTACTTTGAAATAGTGATGTTTTTGATCGCTTCGAAAAACTCAAAGGTTCAGTACGCCCCTAAACGATTCACAATAGTTTTTGGAAATCGGTGGCAGCAAAACAACCTTTGTTTTTATATAAAAAAAAATAACTCTCGTAGATATATTGTTTTTTGAGATTTCAGATGATAATGAACGCTTCTGAAAATATGAGTGATTCGAAAAAGGTTATTGTATTGTCCATTTGTGGTTACATTATATTTTTGTATATTAAGAAACATTTATATATATATATATATTTACAGTGTATAATGAGCGAATAGGAAGCTGCATAACTGGTACAGTTTGCAGAATAGAGAAATTAACATTTTTCAGAAGATATCAAGTAGAAAATGCTAATATATGGTCTAGACTAATTATGTAATTATTTCTAGGTTCTGGATTCTCTGTTATTTTTTTAACTGTAAATTAAGTTTAGTGTAAAAATATTCGGTTTTCATATCAAAATTATAATACTATAATATTATTTTAATCAGTTTTCATATATAATTAATTAATTTTCATATCAAATCTAGATTGATATAATACACGGAGTTGCTTTAAATGTTAAAACATAATAATCGAAACAAAGAAGTTGAGAAAAAGATTATTATTTTTGTTGTTGTTGTTATAAGTTGGAATGTAAAGTAGTTTATGAGTAATTTTAAAAAATGAAAGGTCAAACAAGATTTCGCAAAACGTACATTCCCGGTGGAGAAAATTGATTAATGCACTGTAAAAAAAATCGGAAATGTCCCAAATAGGCAGTAAAATAAACGCGGTTTTTACATATGGTTGTTTAAATCTGAAAAATATGTTGGTTTCTATGTTTTCTAAAGATAAATAATGTTTTTCGGCATCGTGCTTAACTTGGAAGACTTTTCTTATTCTATATTTTTGTTTGTATTTACAACATATTTTCGAGATGGAAAGAAAAAAATTTATAAATAAAAAATTATCTTACTGCCTCTGATTTTCGGAAAATTTCGAGTAGCATTTCTAATATATTAACCCTTAAATGCCTGATTTTTCAAAAATCGTTGTAATAATGTTTTTCGGCTTTTATTTTTTAAATAAATCATGGGAAAAATACTTTTATAAATCATATTTTGTTTTAAGTATAGTTTACGGATAAAAAACAGTTTGTTACTAATTGGCAATACTGGTGTTTAATTGGAAAATTAATTTCCCTTGTTGAAATTCTATAACATTAAGCACACAAGAATTTTAGGAAGTATAATAAGAAATAAATTTTACTTGCTCACTGCAGGTCAAAATAGGGTATTTCGCAAGCTCCCAAACAAAACAAAAGAACAAGTAGCAACAATTGAAAAAATAAATTTATCTTTATTCTTAAACAGCACAAGTGTTGCCATCTACATGTTGAAAATCGATTTAATAATATTTTCAGAATGTATTTTATTGGCAACATTAGGCATTATAGATTCAATGTTATTCTAATAGTATTTTAGAGCCTAAATTGGGTATGTTGCCGAAAAGCAACACCAGGCATTTAAGGGTTAATCCGTTTTTTTCTAACCAGAATATCAGTTTATAGGTTGCTAATAATTTTCAATTAAACATTTTCAATTGCGTAAATGAATTTATATTAGGTTGTAACGAAAGTTTTCCGTCAAATCACCATTACATAATACTAATTATAATATATATAATTAACTGTAATTTTATATATAATCAATATTCCGCCAAACCTTCACAGTGTCATATAATACAATACTAGTACCTAAAGCTGTACACTTTATTCGATGACATTCTGTAACTGACATTTTGCAACAGAACTGGAAGTAAATGATGATTCTAATCTGGTAGCGTGATAGTTAGATTTCAGACACTTTGTACTTAATGATAACTTTTTTTTTTTTTTTTTTTTTTTTTTTTTTTTTTTTTACAAATTTCACAACACAGTGTTATAAAGGAAGTCTCTTTCTTTCAAATGCCAAAAATCGGTTGACAAAATATGGGCAAACACGTCAACGCGAACTGTTTGAACAGGCCGTATTAGATGTGGCGGGAAACTTTAATTACAACCTGATACATTCAAGAATAACAAAATAATATTAATTTGAATTTGAATGTAGATGCTGATAATTTATCATGTTTGTCTGTAAAGCATGTTTGTTGAACATGAAAATCTTTACTTGAGAATTGATAGCGTCCAAAAAAACTATAATCCGGATATAGAAAATAATGTTTACTGAGTTGAAAATTAGTTAGATGTGCCAGTCCCAAAACTTTCTTCTTCTTCATGCATATTAATAGTTCAAAAATTTTTACACATGATAATCCTTCAGTGTTATCACTTCAATACTACACCAACTTTCATTTTCATCTTAAGGGGGTCCGGGACACAAAAATCTTCAAATTTTCAATTTTTTTTTTTTTTTTTTTTTTTTTAATTGGATTAAAAAAATTTCTGCCGTTTTCTGCTTAAATCATGTTTCTATCTTAATTAGAACAGGAAATATTAATTTTTTCGTTTTGGTTTGTTTTCAAAATCTTCCTTTCAAGCTATGGTTGTCAAGGAAACTAGTTCTTGTGAAATTGCGTTTTTTTCATGATAGATTCTTTTCACCATTTCTCATATTTAAATTCTAATAACTCGAGAACCGTTAAACATACAGGGTTGAAATTCGGAACATATCTTTTTCAATTATTTTACTTTACTTTTGAGCCAGCATATTTGAAAAAAAATATTTACTTTTGAAAATATGATTTTTTTTTAAAGTTGCACCACTTTTTTTGTAATTTTTTTGTTATTTTTATTTTTTTTATTAATATTTTTTTAAATACTGGCTCTAAATTAAAATTTATATATTTCTGTTTATTTAAATGAAAAAAAATGAAATTCTATACATAATATTTCGAGTTATAACGATTTTAAACTACCCCACCTTTTTAACAAAATTTAAAATTTAAATTTAAAAAAAATATGACAAGTTTTATCATGCGATTTTGTTTACAAATGATATGATTAACCATCAAAAAATTTTCAAAATTTTAACTCAATAAATATTTTTTTTTGAAAAGGTGTCCCGGACCCCCTTAACCGACGCGGCGAGCGGCCCCTCTTCGTCCGCAGCCCTTTATTTTTCCACTTATCCCTGCTCTTCTGCGGAAGCAAGGTTCATAGGTCCCCAGCCACGTCCCGAGTGAAAGACACTAGCGAAATCCAGATTGAAAAAAAAATCAAAAATTGGAACCGGACAAATTTAAAAGGGAGTTAGTCCCTCAGATTCCGATTTATCATCGGTAATTTTAAGTCTATGGGCGTTTGATGCATTCTTATATTTAAAATATCTCCTCGGGGAAATAATATTTTTAATTTCTTTTTTCAACGTTCTTTTTATAAAGGATGTCACTTTTTTTCTAAGATCTCAAAATATTTCTAAAATAAATGATTATTTTTTTATGGAATGTTAAAATTTTACTCCCAGTGTGTCAGCTTTTAACACATAAAATATTGAATTAAGCTTAGATTTTACAAATATTTTGAGAATTAAGAAAAAAAGTGACATCCTTTATTAAAATTAAAAAAAAAACTGAAAAAAGAAATAAAAAATATTAATTTCCTGAGGAGATATTTTAAATATAAGAATGCCCTTAGATTTAACATTACCGAGGGGAAATCGGAATCTGCGTGACTAGCAGTCTTAAATTTCTGCTTCATTTTACTAAACTAGTAAAAATTTACGGACTAAAAACGAGTTAATCTTGATCAAAATATTTAATAAAATCAATAATTCTCGATATTCTGCTCTACTTAAGGTGATTGCGAATCGCGGCAATGCAGGATGCGAAGTTCTCGTCGCTGCGCGAGCCGTCGATATACAAGAGAACTACGAGAAATCGTTAAAATTATACAAAAAGTCGCTATTACAGCTTCTACTCCCTTCGGAATATTTCCAAATTAAACGAGGACCTGCTTGCTATAGCCAAAAATATATTTAAAAAATTGTTCAGTTCTATGCATCACTTCGTACATTTTTCGATCATACAAAGCGAGCATGCATACGGATATATGGACAGATAAACAGACATTGTGTTTAAACATGTTTTCCGGGATCTTTGACATCTACACGCGTAAATTCTTCGAAAACCGAATGCCAAAAAAAAAAAAAAAAAAAAAATCTTGATTACACTAGTTTCTTTTTAGAAAGAAGAAAGTATAATAAGTAATTGAAAACGTTTCCGAAAATCGGTGGCATCAAAAGAAACGTGGATTTTACATATGACTCTGTTAATCTCGATAATATATTGGTTTTTATTGTTTCTAAGAATAAAGAACGCTTTTTAGAATAGTAGGTAACTCGGAAAGACTTATTCGATGCTTTCGTTTGTGGTGATATTTTATATTCGTATATTTAGAAATACAGTAGAACCTCTTTTATCGGAAACGCTTTTAACCGAAATACATTTTTATAGCTTTTTTTTCCTTACTATCAGATTTCTCGTGTGTAAACGGTCCTTTTCGAACCACGAGTACGTATACATATTTTGGATTCCCCTTCTTTTTTACCGGGAGCCGGCAACACAGACAATCACCTCATCGAGTTCACGGCTGAAATTACCGCATTAGCTAAAACTCGATACGCATATTAAAACGCAATCGGTCTGCCAAGTCATATCTTGGTGGAAAACACCTGAAAACCCGATTTTAGCGGTTGACTTGTACGTTTACTATTGCGTTTTCCTGCTCCCAGTCTTCCACGTTTTCATACTTTTGGGTGCAGGAAAACGCAATGGTAAACCTACTAATCGACCGCTAAAATCGGTTTTTCAGGTGTTTTCCACCGAGATATGACTTGGAAGATGGATTGCGTTTTAATATGCGGATCGGGTTTTAACTAATTCTGTAATTTCAGGCGCAACCTGGATGAGGTGATTGTCTGTGCTGTCTACTCACGGTCTATAGAATTTCTTTGAATTTAACTTGAGCTCCCGTAGGAGATTTTTACTACAGTAAAAAAATTATTTTTTATCATGTGTAAAAAAAAAAAAAAAATGCATTACTTTAAGTATAGAAGAAAAAAATCAAATCATAAATCATGTAGAATCGGGTGAGAATATTACAAAATAAGCTCAAGAATACTGCATTTGTATTGCAGCCTTGAGTGATATGCAGAGAGATGCTGCAAAAATGATAAAGTTTTATGCAGAAAGCAGCAGAATAACTCTGATATATGGTGAACCAATAGTATTAAATAAACTTCATGATAGAGCTGCAAAGCAAAGGCAATCGAAACTTCCAAAAACAAACTTCGTTTCAGAATCTTCTGAAATATGCAAAAATTACCTAATATCAAAATTAAAATTCAGGTAGTTTATTCTTATTTCTATTTTGCTATTGATTTAGTTTTATTAAGCACTTGTTACGAAAGTAAGAAATAGCGCACATATTTGCTCTTAATCTTAAAATTGAAACATTCTCTATTATCCGAAAATTTCGATTTTCCGATAGGTGGTCGGTCCCATTTACTTCGGATAATCGAGGCTCTATTCCATTTGTCTTTTTTTTTATAGTGTTATCACTTATTATCTTACTCTATTTGACACTTTTTACAGTTATGTGGAGACCAAACATTCGTCTCATATGAATATTTCAGTATGAAACAACTACTTTAATTAGACATTTTTAATCTAATAACGATAAAAAAAAAAAAAATTGCTTGTGATCTATCTATAACTAATATCTCCTCTTTGCTCGGATATGAAAGAAAAAAAAAACTCGCTTTAGTAAAATAAAATAGGGAAAGATAAAATTAATGAGATTTCAACTTCTCCATTTAGTTAATCAAATCAAGATGGCTTCTATTTATCCAATTTAAAAACTTTCCAAATTAGGCATAAAAACCCTAAAGCGGATTTGAATTAAAGAGTTTATGCAAATAGAGCATTGAAATAAAAATTAACTACGAGGACCGAACATCATTAGCAATTAAGGAAATCACACAATGAAAAACCAAAAATCAAGTTCATACGGTTGTAAAAAGATTTTTTTAACGAATGCAGGGAGATCTGCTTAAAAATGTCTGACGAAGATTAACGATGTATTATCCATGAAGCTGCTTCCCCTCTCCGTCTTTTTTTAAATTTATTACAAAAGACAAATGGAGTTTTGAATTTTAAGATACAATATACTCTAGCCATTAAAATGTAAAAACAATAAAAAATATCAATGTTTAAGTTAATTGGGCGTCATTCATGATATGATTTATTCCATATCGGCCGTCCCGATGAAAAACTAAAAACTGGCAAAAATCAGTTGATTAATAATGCATGAATTCCCCCTTTTTGTCACTCGAGAGTGATAAATTTTAACGATCCTTCTAATGAATATGTATTTCCAGCAGTTAAAATTGTCCATACTCATCAATTTTGATTTTGTTTTTAATCGAAGTTTACGAGTCATACAAATTGTTAAATTTGGTTGAATAGATACGTACCTTAAATTAGGTTTTTTTTTTTTTTTTCAGAAAAAAAGTTACAATTTCATTTTACAAGTTCGAGTTGTTTTCAAAAAGTAAAGAAACACCTGAGACAGCTGGGAAGAAAAAAAAATTAATTAGAAAATTGACAACATATATTGTAAACTTGAACATTTGACTTAAATTTACACTATGTGTAAAAGTACTTAATAGATGACAACATTTAAAAGATACTAAATTACTTTAATACCCTAGTACTTTCAACTATAAAAAACATAGTCTTCGTCAGAGGAAAATAAGAAATACTATTGTTATTAACGTCTAGTTTTCAAAATCCACGTAATGATGACGAAAGGAGTGAAAGTGGAAGTCAATTTTTAGATCCGGGAAACAATGGGAAAATAAAACATGGAAATAGGGAAGTGTAATATTACTAGTTTTATGATACTTTAAGCAAACTGAGCCAAGTTCTGGTTACAGATGTAAAAAATGCATCAGCATTGCAATTATTACGAATGTTTTCCGGTCAAAAAACACGATATTACTATCCTTTTTTAACTTGTTTACTTTCATAACTTGGCAAATTATCCCGAATGCTTAGAAATATGGACATGATAATACCAGTGGCGTGGCGAGAAAATTTTCGGTGGTCATCGCAATTATTTAAGTTTGTGGTGAAAAATTATTAACTCTAAAATTCAATGGTTGAATGTTCAAAAAAGAAACTTTAAATCTTACCTTCACTTATACATGAACTCCAAATGTTCTGCTAAAACTGGATCGTAGAGTTTTAAAAGCTTATTAAGAGTTTTAAAATATTGGTTGGTCATCGCCGCATCCAGCGATGACCGGACGCCACGCCACTGGATAATACTAAAATAATCTATACCAGTCAATGTTATTCTACACCCAAATGACATTGCAGTAGCATCCTCAAACAAAATTAATTCTGAACGAAGTAAGTAAAATAATTTTTATTTAATTTCTTACTTATTTTACAGATTTTTAATACTTCTTGAAGAATAGAACTACATTTACTTATTTGTTTGACTCCGCTATAACGTAACATACTCCTAAAAATTCAGTATCAAATGTGTTAATAATAATCCACATGAAATCAGTATCAAATATGTCACATGATAATATTAAAATAATCTAAACTAGCCGATATTATAACACAAAAGATATTGCAGGAGGATTCTTCAACAAAATTTATTTTCAATGTAGTAAGTATAATAATTTTTATTTGATTTCTTACTTAATTTACCGGCTTTTAACACTTCTTGAAAAATAAATTATGTTTAATCATTTCTTTAACCACGCTATAACTTAATATACTCCTCGAAATTCAGTATCAAATGTGTTAATGATAAACCACATCAAATAAGTATCAAATGAGTCACTTGATAATAATAAAATAATTTATACCAGCCAATATTGTTTTCTACCAAAAAGACATTGCAGAAGGATCCTTCAACAAAATTATTTTCAAATATGTAAGTAAAATAATTTTTATTTTATTTCTTACTTAATTTAACGTGCACTTCTTGAAAAATTAAATTACATGTATTTATTTGTTTTGCCGTGCTATAACTTAACTCCTTGAAATTCAGTATCAAAATATCTTTGAAACTTGTAATAATAACAGATTTTTCTTATTTTGAAAAGAATATTCAAATTGAAGTACACTATGATGTAGCGAACTTCATTTTAAGCATAGATCAAACTTTGTGCGAATTTAATAAAAAAGCTAAAATCTTTAACAACGATTTTACGCACAAATAACGTACAGACACGACAAAAAAAATCCCATACGATCGTTTCGAGGATTCCTGGATCCCCTTCCACAGTGAGAGAGAGAGAAAAAGAAGGGAGAGAGAGAATTAAAATGGGTTGGAAGAACACCTCGGTTATAGCACCGAGTACTGACTTATCGACTGATTGAAAAGGAGAAAACAAGAGTTTATGTATCTTAAAGAAATGACATAATGGACCAGAACCTACTGAAAAAAAAGGAGTCACTGCGCAGGATCTCTCCAAGCTGGCGAAAGAAAATCATGTCATTCACTAAATAGGAAGTATGTTTACGAATAATATGAGCTTCGTAAAAGTCAAGATCAAAAACTGAGTTACATTTTTGAATAATTTTAGCCTCTGGATAATTAAATTGGTGGTTGGAATTCCAAAAATGTTTCGCTATTGTAGATTTTCCCATTTTCTGCTTTCTAATGTAATTCTGGTGTTCCTTCAGCCTAATTCTAAGTGACGTCTGCCCAATGTAAGAGAAGTCGCACTCAAAAAAATTATGTAAATGCCCCAGGTATTATGGCCGTCAATATGATCTTTAAGATTGGAGAAAGAATTTTTTTGGTTGGAGAGAAACAACTTTAAAGCTAAACCTATTGAGAATACGCGAAATTTGTGAACTGATTTTAGGAAAATAAGGTAAGACAATAATATTTTAAAATTCTTTATTTTCTGGAACTGAATCAGTGATTATCGGTGATTTTCGGTCTTTAAGCCTAATTTTAAGTGCACGCTTAATATCGGGAATATAGTGACTTTTACGAAGCTCACTAACATAAACATACTTCCTCCTTAGTGAATGATATGAACAGCACTCCTTTTCATTCGCCAGTGTGGAGAGATCCTGAGAAGTGACTAATTTTTTTCAATTGGTTCTGGTCCATTACGTCATTTCTTTAAAATTTATAAACTCTTGTTTTCGGCTTTTCAATCAGTCCATAAGCCAGTACTCGGGGCTACAACCGAGGGGTTCTTCGAACACATTTTAATTATCGCTCTTTTCTTTCTCTCTCTCACTGAGAAAGGGGATCCAAAAATCCTCGAAACGATATCGTTTTTTTTTTTTTTTGTCGTATCTGTACGTTATTTGTGCGTAAAATCTTTATTAAAGATTTTAGCTTTTTTATTGAACTTCATTTTATTAACGTTAGAATTCTAACAGCAGAAGGGTTTTCCCCATGTCATTTGATTATTTTGAAAGAGAATTAGTTTTAAATTACAGTAGAATTTGTGATATCAGTTATAAAATATTTTTAAATATCTAAAAAAAAGTTATAGTATGAAATTTTCATGTTTTAATTTTTATGGATTTTAACCTTAATTTTTTTCTCATAGGCTTGCACGGTCGAGGTCGGTTAGGCAGACCAGCTGTACCATGTGTGTAAATTGGTAACCCTAATTATGAGTGCTAGTATTTTAACCAATTTTTCAGGGCACAAATAATCGGATATTTTAATGAAAATTTCGAATATTTGCTTATAGAATCTGAGAATTAATGTACTTGGTTTGAAATAAAATAATGCAATGGATGAACATAAAATTAGAAGCGCATCTACAACTCGTGCGTTGTTGCAGTTCCCCCCCCCCCCCCCCAAAGGATTGTTTATTTTTTCGCACACTCTACAGAAAAAGAAAGAAAGAAAGGAAGAAAAAGAAAAACACTCGACGGCACTATGTATAATCTAGGTTAAAGGTTCTTTTCGCTACCCTATATTTTGCTAAAAATAGCGAAATTTTTAACTTTGTAATTTTTTACTAAAAATGGATAGGGACTTACTAATTATATTCTACATAAGTTACGTAATAATTATAAATATGAAGAAAAAAAAATATTTTGTCTGTAGCCCTTTAAGTATATTAGGGCTGCAATTTTTAAATAATTTTTTCTCAGTTGATTTTTCTCAATTTCTCGGTTTGATCAGCATATTAAATATATTTTTCAATTCCTTTGCAATTTATTAATCGATTTCATTCAAAAAATTAGGTGTTTTCAAAGATTAAGGATAGTACTAATAATAATTTATTTTGTTTTATAATAGATAATAGTTTGCTTTTCAAAAATATAAATTCTAACACCTTCAGGGGCGGTGGGATATACTATAATCCACTTCATTTTAAACAAGATTTGCACGGGAAACTTTTAATTAAATTTTACATTTATAACTTTAGTATAAAAAAATTATAAAATTACTTTTTCTTTATTTTGAAATATTTTTTTCGAAAATGCCGGTATGAATTTAATATTATAAAACCACTATTATTTTCCCCTGAAAGAGTTACGTAAATAGTCATTTTTACTGCATTTTTTGACGATATGCCATGACATTTTATGTTTTCTTTAACTAACTTTATGGAAATGTGACCCCTAGCGTTATTTAACGCACATCTAAAAATCATGAAAAAAAAAGTTTCACAAAGTAACAATAGAGTAAGAAAGGTAATTTTTTTTTCATTTACTTAAAAAAAAAAACACAATACGCACACGAGAATTGCATTTTCACTTTATTGAATGATTTACCCTAAAACACTACTTAAAATATTAGGAAAAAGTATTATAAAATATTTAAATAATAAAAATTTCAAAAGTTCTAAAATGATAAGTTTATATAACTTCATTATTCTAATTTTCAATCCTTTTATTAAAAAAAAAAAAAAAAAAAAAAAAAAAAAAAAAAAAAAAAGAAAAAAAAAATGGAACATTAGAAAATATGTACCAAAATGAATTTATGTTTTAATTACTACTGAAAATATCAGAATGTTTAAATTAAAAACAGTTTAACAAAGACACTCATGCACTTTTCTCAGATACTTTCGAAGAACTTGATAAAACGCATTTCTCTCGCACATTCAGATGTTTTTCCATTTGTGAAAAGAATATTTTTATCAAGCGTAGAAAAATGCAACTGTAATGTGAGTCAGATTGATTAACTCAGAAAATAACATCCATTAGTCATTTTTAAGATCAGTGATAGAGATATTAAACACTGATATTAACAGGATATTCCAACAATTTCACTGTGAATGGATGAAAGCGCTTGCGAATGATTAATGATTGTTTCCACTAGATTTTTTTTTCTTCTGTTGTTTCTGACAAGCTTTCAAGCACTCCATTTTTAAGTGAATATATTTATTCAAAAACACAATATTTTCTGTGTTAATTAAGCTTTATTTAAGGAAATGATTTATTTTGTGTCGTATGTTATTGAGAAAGGAAGAAAAAAGGAAACAAACAGTTGAATAACTATTTTGAAAATTCCTTTTATCACATTGATGCTTTCAAATGCACTTCATTATTCTCGTCTGTATTAAAAAAATATTATTAACAAAACACAGTTTGATAAGATGTTGCATTAGTGTTAAGGGTACATTAATTCGCCTGAGGAATTTTCTGTTTTGTTACCTTGCGTTGGATTTTATGCGTTTTTAATTTATGCGTAAATATTTGAATATTTGAAGATAGGTTAATTTAAATAAAGATTGTTACATATAAAAGGAATCACAATAAAACATAAGCATTTTAAAAGTAAGAATAAAGCAAGGATTTTTTTTTTTTAAATTTATTTATGCACCTATCTTCTTAGAATATTTTGGTAGAAACTAAATATATACATCATTATATTTTTAAGATAAAGTATTACACAGTAAAAAAGCTTTTAATTAATTAATCCAATCTCATATTCATCGCTCTTGCATAAAACATATAATCCCTAAAGTTTAGATATAACTGTCTTCAACTGTAAGCCAAAATTCGTGTATATCAAAGTGTAGAGGGATGAGATATTGACTAATCTATCATAGATACATATACAGGAAGGCCGACACCATGCCAAGATCTTTGCCATTTCAAAATCTACAAAATTGATCTACTTGAATGATATAAAATAACTGATATCTATACTTCTGAGCATCATATTTATCAAGTTCTTCGAAGATTTGAGATAAACCTCAAAACCTAGAAATATCAGACTAGAGACGTTGTTTCTAGGGCATCTAGCTACCAAAAATTAGTTACTGATTATACTATTTTAGACCTCTTGGCATAATATGCACTATGCAAGTCCTTTGCAACTTGGAAATTTAGTCATTCTTGTTCTTTACTGATGGTGAATTTTACGAAAGTAAAATCCATGCAGCAGATTATTTATACAATGAAAAACCACGTTGAATTTTTAAAAAATTAAATCAGTCTCATATACATCACCTTAGTACAAAAACTGATAAAATTACTAAGATCCAAATACTTAGAATCTCAATTCTCAGGCATATAGATGAGATACATAATATTTTAATAGAAGTTATATAGCGCATAATCAACGTAGGTTAAAGCCCTTGTCGAGTGTAAATATACTGACAGATGCTGGAACCGCCGATCGTTCCACCTTGAAAATACCTCGTATAAAATTATCATTATATAAATCACTTGCACAAAACATTCCACAATTGCTGACAAAATTTAACCTTAATTAATCCTAAAACAATCGTATTAAGTGACCACATTTGCCAAAGGTACTCCTCATTTAGATTTCCAGAAATATCTGTCAAAAGTTGACGATTTTAGCAAGAATGCATATAAAATATGACCAATAATATCTCATTTATAAGAACAAATCACTGTTACAAACATACATTATAGAAAAAAAAACACAATCATTGACGTTAGCAGTCATTTTATGGTAATTACAATATTTAAAAAAAAGAAAAAAGAAAGAAAACTGTATATCTTTTCAGAAAAGAATCCACTAATGGGAATATTTTAAATATAAATCAATATTGTTGCTCTGTTAAATCTGGGTTTCTCTGTTTTATCTGTCTCTTTCAAACAAGTATGAGTTGTCTTCTCTTATAATTTGTTTTCTGTAAGATACGTTTAATATTTTAAAATTATGAAACTAAATACGGGTTTGACATGAAGTGAGACATCTTGTATCCTTGAGTGGATAAGTGATTTGCGTCCCTGATTTCCTATACAGATATTATTCGTTTTGATTACTAACACCACCTCTCTTACTATAAGGTGTCAGTTTTTCGTAAACTTGCATATTAATTGAAACAGCATTAATTTGGTCTGAAATATAAATGTTTACATATTTTATTAGAAAAAAAAGAAATAATTCTATCATTATTATTATAATTATTCTATTGTTGATTTTCCAAATAAAAATAAGATTATTTTATTATCACGATTAGTCTTTTTTCTACGAGTTATCTATAGATATCGAAGAAATTGTAAAATAACATTAAATTCAACATTATACTAAGTCACGAAAAAAAGTATTTTCTTATCTGATGTTTAAAAAGGCATCCATATCAATGAGATATCCATATTAGATATATATACATATATGAACAGAACATTAGATAACTATTCAACATCCTAATAAATTCAGTTACTGCTATCATTATTCAAATTTATTCCGATTTCTGCAACAAATTATTGGATAGCAATGTAACATGTTATTGCCTAAGGGAAAAATTTTTTATGCCAGCAAATTAAAAATGCCATATACTAAAAATCAATAAATGCCTATATATATGAAGTTTGTTTTTCAAATATTCTTTTTTAAATAATATATATATATATATATATATATTTAACAGTGAAGTATTTAACAGACCTGTCAAAGTCTTCACATCTATAAATAACAATATTGATTATTCTCCAATTTATCCTACTCTTAATCATAATTTAAATGCTAAAACAACACGTAATAAACGCGGAAAGGGTTCATCATCAGTTGTAGTTTCCAAAAAATCTATCACAAAACAAATTAATGATCTTCAACGAAATTACTTAGAGAATTATAACTGGTTGTTTATTCGTAAAAACATCTTTGCTATTAAAAAGAAACAGCTGGTACAACATTTAAATGTCTTTCTTAGTAAATCTTTCTCTAAACATTTCTCTGATATTTACTTTGACCTTATTATGAGTAGGGTTAATCTTTTAAATATTAATATACAAAAAAAACATAAAATTCAGAACATGAATACTCAAATGATAATTACTTTTTCAAATCACATTTTTAATAAAATTAATATCAATTCTATAATTAATGATAAAAATTGTTTTTTTCCTATCAATAATCTTCATATATCAAAAACCTTTAAATATCCGAATACAATTGGGAGAAAATTTTTTAACTACAATACATTTTCAAAAAATACATCTGCTGCAAGTACTTTTCCGTGTAACTGCAAAGACCCCACTCTAAAAAAATACATAAACAATGATCATGGACATATAATCACTGGAAATCTTGATATTGTTCATGATTTTAAATTGAAACAACTAATGGGTTATGGTACTAAATATAGACTTCCATCTAAATTTAATGTTAAATCTATTATCAAACAGTTTACATATGATATTGATATTTTTATTTATAAAATTTCTATCTCTTATAATAAGCCTATTGAATATTTTAATCAATGGAAGATATTAGTAATTGATAAATTAACTATGGCTTTAAAAAATAATATTGCTGATTTGGTTTATATTAATACACAGCATTATTTCCAACAAATTACTAAATTACAAAAAAACTTCGTTATTACATATGTAGACAAATCTCCTAACAATTATGCTATTATATGTAAATCATATTATCACCAACTTCTTACAAATTCTATTTCTTCTAATAAGTCTTTTCAAAAAACTAATGAAAATGTTATTGTAAATAATCGTAAAATTCGAAGTTATTATAAACTTTTAAATATTTTATCTACTAATTTTAATTATCCATATTTAGTTCTTATTCCCAAATTTCATAAAACTCCTATTAAATTTAGGACTGTTACTATTGGTTGTAATACATATAATAATAAAGCCAATACACTTCTCTTAAAAATTCTTAATCAAATATATGAACTTACTACAAACAATGATAATACACATTGTATAAAAAATAGCTATCAACTTGTTAATATTTTAAAAAATCTTCATTCTGTTTGTAATATAACGACATATGACTTCAAAGATCTTTTTAATAATATAGACCTATTAGATTTACATAAAATTATAAATGCATTATTTAAAAAGTATTATAAAAAACTGGAATTACCATCTAATATAGATATTGCATATTTTAAATCTTTAACTAACTTCATTATCTATAATAATTATATATTGCAAGATAATACTCTATATTTACAGCATGTCGGGATACCACAAGGCGGTTGTACTTCCAGTTTACTCTCAGACTTATACTTATCTCATTATGAACGTAATTTTACTAATAATAATCTACATTTATATCGTTATATTGATGACATCATTTTAATTGAAACTGATCAATCTGCAATTACTCGATTTCCAGTTGATTATCCCACTAATTTGGAATTAACGGAAAACCTTTTATCTCACAATACAATTAACTTTTTAGATCTTAAAATTACAATAAAAGACAATAAAACAATCACAGATTTATATGACAAACGTAAAGAATTTAAATTCACAGTTAATACATTTACAAATTTTAAATCTTGTCTACATCATTCTGTATTTCGTAATATAATACTTAATCATTTATATAGAATTAAATGTTTATGTTCTTCTCCTCTCATTAACAATAATATTAAAAAACTAATTTATGATGCATTAAATCATGGTTTTCCAAAAAAAATCATATATTCATTAATATACAATTAGTACTTTTCATACATGATCTATAAACACAAATTAACACATGCGTAAACAAAATTACAAAAAAAATATAAAATAAAATAAAAAAAAATATCTATAAAAAATTAAAAATTGTAAAATAATATAAAAAAATATTATAGGTTGGTTGGGTGGGCAGATGTTAGAGTACGGAGGAGAGTGGTGTTGTCTGGATAATACGCAATGGTTAATTATTTAAAAAAAAAAAAAAAAAAAAAAAAAAGCGGGGCTCTTGTATTATTACTATATTTTTGTTATGTATTTTATGTGGATGTTGATTTGATATTTTATATGTAAATTGGAGATTTTCATTAATATTATAATTAGCTTAATTATTCATTAATCTAATTTACAATTATTTGTTATTAAATTTTAATTTACTAAGGACAATATCATATTAATTACTAATAGTATGCCACTCTTATAGTGAATAATATACATATAAATAGTTTTAATATAAATATAGTTATACTGTATGCATTAAAATTGGGTAATTATTTTTATTATTATTATTCCTCTATTCTTTTTAATATTTATTATCGGTTTAATGTTTTTGAATGTCCCACATTCATACTTTATGGATTTTTATGGATGTCTGAAAATAATCCACATTCTATATTTGTGCTTTTTAAGTAATGGGATTTTAAGTATTATTTAACCTTCTATATACTTCCACGTGTTTTTTATTTCCTGTTCATTTTATAAATACCTAATATATAATTCATTAAAAAATAATTTTTTATTATTTTTAATAATTATTTATATTAATTATTACTGAATTTATTTTTTATAGCATATAGCTATATGCTATATATTATCAATGTTCTAGCATTATAAATAAGTTAGCTAATAGAATATATTGTATGCTTTTTAATTTTATTAACAATAGTTTTAAATACATTGTGTGATTTATATTAGGTTTATAATTCTCTATATATAAGGATTTGTTTGGTTTTGCTGTTTAAACAGTTATTTACATTCAAAAGCTTACAAATTTTTATCTTGCGATAGATGTTTAATATAAATAATAATAGATGGCAGCACCAAGCACCAAATTTGTCTCTTTCAGATTGCTCTAACTTTTAATTTTTCTAGCTCCACTTCAGTTATAATTTATACACCAGGGGGTATTTTTAGCTAAATTTTGACGATATTGTTAAACTGTTGTCTATTAATTTAATAGTGCATTTTAAATAATGTAATTAATATCTATTTATTTTATATTAGATTAAATTTGTTTTACAAGGTATTTCAAATTTTATTTCAAAATGTATTAACTGCATCCTTTGGTATCATTTACTGTGATTTCTTAACTGTTTTAATCACCTTAATCTTTTTGATATACTGGTAGACGTGTGCACATGGATTTCTGTAAAATACTGAAATATTAATCGGTATGGTGTTTATTATTTCTATTTTATATCCTATAAATATTTAAATACGTTTTATTGATTCTTCCATTTCATATTATTTGTTTCTATTCTGCTTTCATTTTTAATCAATTCACTTGATTTTAGTGGTTGTTCGGGCACAGGGGAAAATTAATTTTAGCTTTAGCTTATTTTTCCCACAGAAAACAACCATTTCGCTTATATCATTGAATTCTGTGCCCTTGATAACGTAATTCAATGTATAAGCATTTCAATTTTTGTTGGTGTCCACTTTTTTTCTTTTTTCTTCCATAATAATTCTTATAATTCTTATAATATATATATATATATTTTTTGTTTACTTACAGCTTTAATTCATAATAATTGACGGTGGTAGGTTATGTTTAATTAATGGTAATATATATATATATATATATATATATATATATATATATATGTGTGTGTGTGTGTGTGTGTGTGTGTGTGTGTGCTGTGTGTGTATGTATATATTCTAAGAAATACTATCTTAAAATATTATTTAAAAACAGCTGTTCAGCAAATGAAATACCAAAGAATGAAATACCAAAGAAAAATTATTAATAATGCGGTTAAATAATAATAAATAGTAAAAATATCATTTATAAATCTCTGAGGGACTGTAATTTATATCAATGCATAATGAATAAATTCTTTATTTAAATATAATGTAGTATCTCACCTAAATTTTCAATGGAAATATAAACGATAGAGGAACATTTAACGTGTTAGATGAAACTAAATTTAGGTTGAAGATATTCCTTGACATAAATAATAGTAAGCAGGAAAATGTTCACTTTTAATTAATTTCAAAAGTTTATATTACTAAAAATTTAAAGCATCATGTTTAATACAAAATTTATTTATTTTTAATCAGCACATTTTATTATTAACCTGTGTTTTTGTGACAAAGAAATGAAAGAGGTATACAGGGTGATCCATAATTACGCACATGGGGTACGTAATTATCATTTGGTAAAAAAATAATAATAATAACAACATAACAGAACTTCGTATGGCGTGGTCCACCACTTCGAAGACTATCCAGTCTTTTCGGTTGCAAAACACTACCACTGGAGTCAAATTCTTTGTTTACATGTGTAATTGTTAGCACGGGGTGATCATTATCTCCAAACGCAACTACCATCCTCCGTTTCACACAGATGTATTTGTTTGTTGCAGAATACTAACGTACACAACATACGCGCCATTCTGTATGGCATACAGTGGTGTAGTCGTAAAAAAAAACAGAGGGTATAGGTTCTAAGCAGAGGGTATACGCTCAAGGCAGAGGGTATACCCTAGTATATATATACAGTAGACGCTCGATTTTACGAACCTCTTTTTTACGAATTTCTCGTTTTTACGAACTGATGTACTGGTCCCGACCAGCATCCCATTGAACTAATGTCACTCCCATTTACGAACTTTCGATTTTACGAACACATTTTATGAGTCCCACCGAGTTCGTAAATTCGAGCGTCTACTGTACTATACTTTCTGGAGGAACACAGGGTATACGGTGTTTCTTAAGAAAATCCAGGGGTATACGGCGTATACCCCCGTATACCCTCCACTACATCCCTGATGGCATACACTCAAGGTTATAGCCCAGTCACCTTTATTCCCACCGTATGATATACAGTGACGCAGTCTCGAAAATTTTTTATCCCGTCTTTTAACACTGCAATCGGTGAACTCATGTACATGAATTTGGGCCATCTTCTGTGCTAATTTTTCAAAATTCTAGAAAGACATCTGATATATCTGTTGCATTAGCACTTTTACAATAATAATCTCATATTTAGTATACTTGCAATAATCTTCTAATTAGTATACATCAAATTAATTAAAATAAATCTAAATTACGTTGGAATTTGATAAATGAGGTGTTTTATTTTATGTTATTATTAATTTTTGTGTACATGACATGCTATAAAACATATTATAAATTAAGGCATATTTAAAAATGAGAGGTAAGAATAAAAAGCAGACATATTACCATACATTTAAATAAAGGTAATTTTGTAAGGAAAACATTTATGTAACTAAGCTAACATTATTTTGTTCAAGAAATTCTAATTAAAAAATTTATGATCGCTTATTTTTTAATATTTTTACGGTTTTGTCAAATACACTCTTATAATTTTCTTTTCACATCCCATAACAACAATGAGTTTTCATGTACCCCTGGCAGAATATTGCCTGAATACTGGCAGAATATTTATTAGAAAAAGATTGTTTTACATATAACTTCCTAAATTTTAGTAAACTGGTGTCGAAAATGTTTAAGAGTAATTAAATTTCTGAATTTGGATAGCCTCAAGGAGTTTAAAAAAAACTGTGATCGCTTATTTTTTAATATTTTTACGGTTTCATCAAATATAATGTTATAATTTTTTTTCACTTCCCATACCAACAATGAGTTTTTCATACACTTATACTGGCAGAATACTTATTAGAAAAAGATTGTTTTACATATAACTTCCTAAATTTTAGTAAACCGATATCGAAAAAGTTTAGTGGTCATTAAATTTCTGAATTTGGTTAGCCTCAAGGAATTTTACTGTTCTTTTTTTTTTTTTTAGAACTTATTTAAAGTAACCAACATATGTTGTTATTCTACCAATATCTTCTTGAACGACTGAAGCATTGTGTTTACACTTATAGGCTTTGAATATTTGTCAGGCTGTACTATGTAAGAAAACTGAAAATTATACCAGAAGACGTTGATCATTACAGTGAAAAGTGTTCTTCCTTCATGATCTAGCCTTTAAATAATTGTTTCCATACTGTTAAAATCATCCTAACTTCAATTGATTACATATTCTAAGCAAACTAGACTCGGTTTTTCGCTCTGAACTTGCCGGTTATGCTTAACTATAGTAGCCTGTTTCGAATTACAATTTTCATAACCTTTTAAGTGTAATTATATATTTAAAAAATCTTTAAAAATAAAATTTATATACGTGCGCTTTAATTTTCGTTATGTGATATATTAAATATATTTCATTTAAAATTAATTTTTAATGTTAAAAGCAAATGGGTAACTGCAATAATTTGAAAATATCGGTTTTCTGTTAAAAGATTTTTTGTATTTTTTTTCCTCACATTACAATATAGAATATTCTAAATAATTTTCGATAAAAATCAATAATTCTTACTTTTAAATGAACTACACGATCGTACAAATCAATAGAACAATCAATAAATAGAAAAGAATGTGTTCTACAAAACAAATCTGTTAAAGTAAAATGCTAAATTAGTTTAATCGAATTCTTAGTTTAATTTTCCGCTAAGAAAATAATTAAAAATCGAACTGTACAACTGCAACAACTTCGAACATGCATTGCCCTAATTCGGACGTCCCATTCTGAATCATTCCCTCCTTCTCATTTCACTTCTCTTACAAATCATCTAAGTCACATCCCACAGACGATTTCAGAAGCTAATTGCGCTTCCGTCGGATGGCAACCTCATTCACCGCTCCGGCGTTCTTTCCTTTCGTGCGAAAACAATCGGAAAATGCAGTTAGTTACAAGTTAATGGAATGCAGAACTGACACCATTATCTGCATCCCGAATAAAAAATAAGAAAACAACGCGAAAAAACGATGGACCTCAGGACGACAAGCTTAATAAAGTTCCCGACACTGGTTAATCGACGGTTGCCATGGTGATGGAAACTTATGCGGTTGCTTTCCGTTCCATTTCTCATTATCCCCCCAACTCTTTAAGAATCCGTTCGAAAAGAACGATTCGACGGACTCGAATTAATGCGGATTTCTTTCGGTCGGTATGTTGCGTGCGGCCAATCGCTGCGATCGTCAAAAGAGAATTATAAGAATTAAAACCCTCCAAAATGGCCCATGTGGAATGATTTATGAGTCATCTCCAGCCCACTGGAAATGTCAGGTGTTCTAATGGTTCATAATGGAACATTTTAGCTACCTCTGCGCAATAGTTGTTGAAAGAGAGAGAAAGAAAAAATGGGGCAGATTGGAAATGCCATTATTGGAGTGCTATGGAAATGACATATCGTGTGATGAAGACGTACAATTCTGCAGCTGCGTTTGCAGATTAGAGAGAGAAGGACTGCAGACGTCATTTTCGAATAATGCAAATCGGTGAATAATTACCTGGCTCTGCATTCCATCATCAATAAATCTTATCAAATGAACACAAAATTGTTCTAAGTTTTAACACAGTTTCCTGGAATATTTAAAGTAGTGAAAGAGTTATTTAAGAGCTCAGAATTCAATATGCTACGTACCGTAATTGAAAAGATTAATATATTTTAACAGTATTATTTTATGCATTTTCTGTAAGTAGAATTGTGCGGGACTAAAGTTTTGATATTGCTGTGTTTTAGGTTATCTGTTGAATAGTTTTTATTTATTTTGTTGTTGTTGTTGTTGTTAGAGACAGAGTTGCCTGTTTTTTCCTATTTAGACAATGGTTAAAACTTTGTTACCTGAAAAATATAATAGAACTCATTATTTCATCATTACTTTAAATACATATCTATAAAGACTTCAAATCGAGATTTTTTTATATTATTAGATGAAATTAAAACAATCTGCTCACCTACGAATTTTATATGCGCACTAGAGTGAGCTAAATATATCTCTTGCAATAAAATTTGAAACTGGTTATTAAACTTACTTAGCCCACTCATTCGCAAAAATAAAATATTCCAACAAAGCCGGTTTTATTTTATTTCTTTTTATTATCTATTTTTGTATCAAGTTACCATTTTTAATACTTTATTTTTAATGAATGATACTTTCTTTTTTCCTTTTAAAAAGTTACTAATTATGTTTTTAGATACAGATATGAAACAAAGTTTTCTAATTAGTCTCCTAATTAAAGATATATCGATAAGAGCATTTTTTACCTTTCAGATGAAATGAAAGAATAATCCATCCTTATTACATGATTCGTGGTTTATGTATCTCAGTTATTTATTTCTCCATTATTTATTTAGTTTAACTTTTTTTGCATCTTAAAGTTTAAGATGGAAATTCTTATCTGCGAAAGTTAAAATGCCATATTCTTCTGCTTCTCGAGTTTTCGTTCATCCGATTTTCAGACGATGCAAAATGAGTATAACAGTAAAAACAGGTTTTTTTATAAAAAAAATACACTCTTTTATAAGTATTCAATGTTTATCTTCAAAATCTCGCGTAATTTCATGGTTACAATTTATAATTTTACCTCAATACATTAATTTGGATTGGATGCTAAATTGGATTTAGGAAAATTCACCACTTTTTCTTAACATTTAGTGGAAAGCTCGAGCTAATGAATTTATCTAAAAGAATATTATTTTTGCTCTCTTTCTTTTCTGAGACATGACAACAACATAGAAAAATGTGTTATTTAAATAATCTGTTAAAATTTATAAATTTATTTATAAGTCTATTTCTCAACGCATAATCATTGTTTATTTAATATGAAACTATTTATTGTTTAACCCTTTCAGGGGCAAAGCAATTCCATTTCTAAAGTGTTGGAATTAATGAACGGCACCGGAATTTGAAAAGAAATTTTTTTGTAAATAAGAAAAAGCTATATTTCGCATATATATATATATATATATATATATATATATATATATATACTAAACCGAATTTTTCTTTACCAAAATTCTGGTGCCATTCTGGAATTCGGGAATTAAAATTAAATGGCTCCATAAAAATACCAGCGCCCCTCAAGTATAGGTGCAGATTCACGGTCGCCAGTCGCCACGTGCGACTAAATTTTATGCTTTGGTGACTAACTTTCGGCGTCTAAGTCGGTATGCTTCTTATAGAGATGCCCCTTTTCCGCCAAATAATTTCCGGATTATTTTTTTCCCCTATCAATCGCGGCCTTATGTTAGTTCACTTTTGGCCTTGTCCCCTTACGAACACGTGTTTACTGTAGCTGATGACGAGCTGTTAGTATTTTTAGCTCGAACGCGTCCTATGTATTGTTTTTATTTTATGGTGATTTTTTACAAAGATTTATTAGTTTAATTAATGCTCAACCTGCTGTTTACTGGGCACATGTAGCCCGGCGATCTTTTACGTGCGGCCCAAGGCACATAATCATTAACCCATATTTATACAATTAATTGAGATGCGCATAAAAAAGTATTTAAGATCTCCACCTTTGTTTTATATAATTTAATGGAAAAATAAAATATATATTTTTAATTTATTTTAATTAATACTCAATCTGCAGTTTACTGGGCACATGTAGCCCGGCAATCATTTACTTGCGGCTCGAGGCACATAATCATTAACCCATATTTATACAATTAATTGAGATGAGCATAAAAAAGTATTTACGATCTCCACCTTTGTTTTATATAATTTAATGGAAAAATAAAATATATCTTTTCAATTTATTTTAATTAATACTCAATCTGCAGTTTACTGGGCACATGTAGCCCGGCGATCGTTTACATGCGGCCCGAGGCACATAATCATTAACCCATATTTATACAATTAATTGAGATGCGCATAAAAAAGTATTTACGATCCCCACCTTTGTTTTATATAATTTAATGAAAAAATAAAATATATCTTTTTAATTTATTTTAATCAATGCTCAATCTGCAGTTTACTGGGCGCATGTAACCCGGCGATCTTTTACTTGCGGCCCGAGGCACATAATCATTAGCCCATATTTATACAATTAATTGAGATGAGCATAAAAAAGTATTTACGATCTCTACCTTTGTTTTATATAATTTAATGGAAAATAAAATATATCTTTTTAATTTAATTTAATTAATACTCAATCTGCAGTTTACTGGGCACATGTAGCCCGGCGATCTTTTACGTGCGGCTCGAGGCACATAATCATTAACCCATATTTATAAAATTAATTGAGATGCGCATAAAAAAGTATTTAAGATCTCCACCTTTGTTTTATATAATTTAATGAAAGCATAAAAAAAATCCTTTTCATTTATTTTAATTAATACTCGATCTGCAGTTTACTGGGCACATGAAGGTCGGCGATCTTTTACTTGCGGCCCGAGGCACATAATCATTAACCCATATTTATACAATTAATTGAGATGCGCATAAAAAAGTATTTACGATCTCGACCTTTGTTTTATATAATTTAATGAAAAAATAAAATATGTACTTTTAATTTATTTTAATTAATACTCAATCTGAAATTTACTGGGCACATGTAGCCCGGCGATCTTTTACGTGCGGCCTGAGGCACATAATCATTAACCCATATTAATACAATTAATTGAGATGCGCATAAAAAAGTATTTGCGATCTCCACCTTTGTTTTATATAATTTAATGAAAAAATAAAATAAATCTTTTTAATTTATTTTAATCAATGCTCAATCTGCAGTTTACTGGGCGCATGTAGCCCGGCGATCTTTTACCTGCGGCCCGAGGCACATAATCATTAACCCATATTTATACAATTAATTCAGATGCGCATAAAAAAGTATTTACGATCTCGACCTTTGTTTTATATAATTTAATGGAAAAATAAAATATATCTTTTTAATTTATTTTAATTAATACTCAATCTGCAGTTTACTGGGCACATGCAGCCCGGCGATCTTTTACTTGCGGCCCGAGGCACATAATCATTAACCCATATTTATACAATTAATTGACATGAGCATAAAAAAAGTATTTACGATCTCCACCTTTGTTTTATATAATTTAATGAAAAAATAAAATATATCTTTTTAATTTAATTTAATTAATACTCAATCTGCAGTTTACTGGGCACATGCAGCCCGGCGATCTTTTACGTGCGGCTCGAGGCACATAATCATTAACTCATATTTATAAAATTAATTGAGATGCGCATAAAAAAGTATTTAAGATCTCCACCTTTGTTTTATATAATTTAATGAAAGCATAAAATAAATCCTTTTCATTTATTTTAATTAATACTCAATCTGCAGTTTACTGGGCACATGTAGGCCGGCGATCTTATACATGCGGCCCGAGGCACATAATCATTAACCCATATTTATACAATTAATTGAGATGCGCATAAAATAGTATTTACGATCTCCACCTTTGTTTTATATAATTTAATGAAAAAATAAAATATATACTTTTAATTTATTTTAATTAATACTCAATCTGAAGTTTACTGGGCACGTAGCCCGGCGATCTTTTATGTGCGGCCTGAGGCACATAATCATTAACCCATATTAATAAAATTAATTGAGGTGCGCATAAAAAAGTATTTGCGATCTCCAACTTTGTTTTATATAATTTAATGGAAAAATAAAATATTTCCTGTTATTTATAATTAACTTAAAATTACGTTAAAACACCCTAAAAGCTGTTTCATTATTCCAAAGCTCGTTTCCTACCAGTGTCGCCACATTGGGGACTTTTTTAATCCAGATTATTTGACTGTCACAACTTTTTTAAAATAGTGTAATTCACCTTATTTTTCAGAATTTTTAATCTATTTTTAAATAGACCGAATATTTCTATTTCAAAAAAACTATACATTTCAACAATTTAAGAAAAAAAAAATTCATCGAGCAAAAGATTGGTTTGCTAGATAATATTTCCTGATTTTTTTCTTTAGAACAGCCACCTCAACCTTTTTTTTCGCGGGTCCCAAACATAAGTTCCATACTTTAAAAGGCCGCAACATACTTATAAGTGAAAAAAAAAAGTACAATAGTAACCTAACACAAGCAGTATAACAATGCAATTTTTGAAAGTTAATCTATACTAATATTATAAAGAAGTAAAAATTGTTTGTTTGTTTGTAGGAGGTAATCTCTGGAACTACTGAACCGATTTCAAAGGTAATGGTATCAAAATGACGGTGCTAGTCCCTGTTCGAACATAGTCTATATGTTATGTAGGTGCCACTACCTCAAAGAGGGTGTAGGAGCAAAAAACGTTCTAAATATGCGATTTTTGCGTTACTGAAGGGCCCAGAAACATGAAATGTGGAATGGTAGTTACTTATAAGATATAAATGAACTCTAAGAACATTTCTTAAAGCATTCGAAATTTAATGGGAGTGAAAATGCGCAAAAAGTGTTCCAAACAACGCTCTAAATGGCGATTTCTATGCAATCTCAGTAAGTACCGAACCGATTTTTTAAATAAGGTTGTGAAAATGATGGTGGCAACCCTTGCTCCAAGATAGGCTCTATTTTGTATCAGTGTAACTACAACTTGGTGGTTGCAGGAGAAAAAAAGTTCTGAATTATGATTTCTGGGATACTGAAGTGGTTAGAAACTTTAAATATCGCGTGTTTGCTACTTATAAAATATAAATACCCTCTAAGAACTGTCGAAAATAAATTCGAAATTTAAAAGAGGTGAAGCGGAGGGAAGGAGCGAAAAGGTACTAAAAAAATCCTAAATTACGATTTCTATCCAATCTCAGGAAATAATAAACCAATTACAAAAGTAATGGTTGCCAGTCAATGGTGACAGTCTCTGATTCCACTTAGGCTATATTTTATGCCAGTGCCACTACCAGTTGGCAGTAGGAACAACAAAAGTTCTAAAAAAAGCCTTTAAAGACATATATTAGGAAAATATTAGGATAAAATATTAGGAAATACCAAACCGATTTGAAAACTGATGCTGACAGTTTCTGTTTCACCGAATAGGCGTTTTATGTTAGTGCCACTACCACCAGAGAGGTAGTAGACCGATAGGCAAGAAGCTTGGAATTTGAGATGATGGTTAATTTTAAGATGTAAATGCGTACTAAAATCGGTTTATTCAAAACCTCAAATGAATACTGAAATGAGCATAAAAGTCTCATATTTGCCTAATGCCATGTCATAATGAAGTTTAGTCAAATCGTGGCTTAATTAGTAATTTTTGACTTATTCCTATAAGTATAACTTATTGTAATAAAAATCAGACATACAAATATCACTTGGTATATTTCAACTGTTACGTGAGGAAAGCCGCGGGTTTTGCTAGTAGCTAATATTTTCAGTTGGATTTAACGTTTGTTGCAGAAGAAATGTTACCAAACTATTTTAAACCATTCTTGCTTCTTAGTAGATTTCTTTTGCAAATGTTGCAGCAATATGCCGAGAATTTGGTTGGTTGGAAATAGTACTGTAAAATGTTTTTTTGTGCAATTTTTTTCAGCGAGAAAAGTTCAGTCCTAAGAAGCAGTATTAGCTATGTAATAAGTATAAAACATAATATTAAAACAAAGCAAAATTTCTAAATTCTAAAGAAAAAAACTCCGGAAATTATCTCTAATAAATCAATCTTCTGCTCGACGGAATTTTTTTTTAAATTTTTTTTTTATTGTAGAAATATTTATTTCAAAGTTAGTTTCGAATAATGTTTAAGATTAACCGTTACCGGCGCAGAGTAATTCTGTTCATAAACTGGTGAAATAATGGACTGACACCGGAATTTATAAACGAATTTATTAGGAAATATGAAC
Source organism: Maratus speciosus (assembly GCA_963932465.1). Taxonomy (NCBI): domain Eukaryota; kingdom Metazoa; phylum Arthropoda; class Arachnida; order Araneae; family Salticidae; genus Maratus; species Maratus speciosus. Next base: position 292,715,391 of record OZ010788.1, on the reverse strand, counting down.
ATGCTTATTTTCACGTTCATTATAATAGGAAAATTTTAATTAAATATTCTTGGAGCCATTTGTCAGTTTTGGAATTAAAATTAGATGTCCTTTTTTAAGGACGCTGCCCTCAACAGGGTTAAGAAATGCATACATCTTTATAGAAAAAATAGGACTATGTGCAAAAACAACTTTTGACTAAGGAAACGGCTTTTAATATGTTTTAAAGTAGTTTTTAGTTTATTATAAATAATAGGAGGAGTTTTATTTTCCCGTGAAATTATATAAAACAAAGGTGGAGGTGATAAATCCTTTTTATGCGCATCTCAATTAATTTATAAATACTGGTTTGTCATTTTGTGCGTAGGGCCGCACGTAAAACGTCGCTGGAGCGTGCCGCAGGTTGAATATGACTGTTTAGACCCTCGGTCGGCAACAGGAGGACCGCGATCCACATCCGGACCGCGGAATGTCGAAACCTAGACTAAGAAAAATTTTCAATTTCAATAAATAATTTATTAATATTTGCATATAATAGAGACGTTTGAGCGATAGCCTTATGAATGTTTCTTGTATTTTACAAGTAATTTGATTAATTTGATTTTTTAATAATAGTAAGTTTCTGAATGAATTTTTTGAAGAACAAATATCGTTAGAGATTAATGTACGCCCACCTTGAAGGCATTCTTCGCATGAGCTGTTCACCATGTGAACCAAACTATAAGAAACTGGCTCAAGACCGTAAGTGTAATTTTTCGCATTGATTTTTCAGAACGTATACCTGCTTATGTCGTATTTTTTCAGAGCGAATACCTGACTTTTCTATTTTATGTTTTATGTATGTGTATGTAAAAATAAAAATCTTAGAGTAATAAGTACTTATACTACATATGTGTTTTTTTTTCTCTGGACCTCGATAAAAATTTTCAAAAGTTTTCGGACCCCACTTAAAATTACTAGCCGACCCAGGGGCGTGCCTAGCGGGGGGGTGTTGGGGGTGTAACACCCCCCCACTTATTTGGAAGAGTTGGTAAAATTTAGAATAGTCGGAAAGTTAAGAACACATCCTGCAAAAAATCCCCTCCCCTGTCGTCAGTATCATTTCAATTCTCTGTTGTCCGTCATTTAAAGGGGAAAAGAAATAACTTCTCACGGAAGATTGTGTATGATTCTGTGTGGGAGGGAGGGGTTGTCAGAGATCGGAGGTGATAGATAGAGAGAGAATCGCGTTTCTGAGAATTTGAGACTTTTGGGAAAGGAGGGGGAGGAGGGGGTTGTTGCAATCTCTATTGTAAGTTTTCCCATGTAGCATCTTTAATTGCTCCCTTCTGCTATGGACTGATTCTTAGAATTTGGTGACCTCTTGGCTCTGGATTTGGCGCTAGTTATTTGAGGTTGTTGCATTTAAAAGATGAAGTCACGGACACAGAAGAAGAGCGATTTGCGAAAGTTTGTTTTTGTCGCATGATGGCGAATAATTCAGTGAAAAGTTTATGCACACACTGTGATCGTGTACACACACATTTCACAGAAAAAAATAAATTTATATCGTCATATAAGAATATTTCATCCGAATGAAAACATCAACCTCCAGAAAGGAAAACGGATTCAATGTACAATATGTAGATATTTCTGCATTTCTATTAGAGGCCTGCATAGTCATATTCAAACAGATCCTCCAGATGTAAAATTCAGAGCTTCGTAAAAATGTTTCCGAAACATCATTTTCATCACAAAATTTTACTGCGAATGTTAAGGCTTTTGCAGACCGGGTTCGGCACTACAGCGAAAGTTTGATTGAGGAATGCGATAAAATCCTAACTAGCAATTCTATGGAAAATGTCAATGTTTCTGAAAAGGAAGATTCCTCGACTTTTCTAAGTTGTGATCCAGCCGATCGTATTGGAAAGAATTTAACCGAAAACCAGAAACTTTTCATCCTGTCTCGTGGACCTTATCAAACTCAGAGATCATCTTACCCTGTAGATCCTAAGAAGCAGAATAAGTTTAGTTCCAGCTGGTATAAAGAACATCCATATTTAGAATACAGCGACCAATTGGATGCCGCATTTTGTTTTGCTTGTTCACTTTGCTCTGATGGCCCGGGGCCTGTAAACGCAGAAGAAGCTTGGATCAGTGTTGATATTCGTGTATGGCATAAGATGAAAGGCCGGGGAAAAAACCGTAAAGGCAAGTTAATGGTTCATTTTACGAGCAATGCTCATAGAACAGCAGTGTATAAATTAGATAATTTGGCCCAAAAAAGTAAGCACGTTGACAACTTTCTATCTAGTCAACGTAGAAAGGCAGCAGCTAACGCGGAGCAAATTCGTCTAAGAAACAGAGAGATTATTAATATACTTCTAGACTGCACCAGATATCTAAGTCGTCAAGCATTTGCATTTTGGGGACGAGAAAGTGACAGCGGTAACTACATTCAGCTCATTAGATTAATGGCCAGGTGGATTCCAACTTTAAAAAACTGGATTGATGATAATCATCTTCGCCCATACCATGCCAACAAGTCACAAAACGACTTTATTGGGGTTCTTGGATCATGTGTTCGTGAAAAAATAGTTGCAAATGTCAAAAATTGTGGATTTTTTAGCGTTATGGCTGAAAGCACACCCGATATCTTTCATCTTGACCAGCTCTCAATTGTAATCCGGTACGTGACCCAGTTTCACCCAGAAGAAAGGTTGTTAAAACTAAAAGATTATCTAGCTAAAACAGGCGAAGGAATGGCTAAGCTTATTTCTGAAATTCTACAGTCAGTTGGAATATCGCTTTCCCAAGCTCGTGCAGTCTTACGACACCACGTCATCTATGTCCGGCGCATTTTAGGCTCTCAATCAAAACTTTCAGAAATAGCTGGTAGATCTATTTTATACATACCCTGCCTCTCGCATACAGTGAATCTATGTGTTGAACATGCGTGCAAAGAAAGCAATATAATAAAATTGTTCTACGACAGTATTCAGGATCTCTATAACTTTTTTTAACTGAGTACAAAGCGATTCGGCATACTGACAGAGAAAATAGAAGTTCTTCAGAAGAGTCTTACTTTGAAATTTTTGTCAAAGACAAGATGGACTATGCGAGCGGATTCAGTCAAAGCTATTTTATCGTCCTATGATGCCCTCATCCATACTCTGCAATTTATTTCTGAAGACATGAAGGTTGACAAGGATGCTCGAGCTAAGGCGGCAGGGTTAAGAAGCAAAATGATGTCATACGATTTCATTGTTTCTTTACTTGGAATGAAAACAATTATGTTTCAGACCAAGTTAGCAACAGAGCAATTGCAATGTGACGACCTGAACATTTTAGAGGGAACCGACATAATGCAGAAAACTTACGAAAGCATTCAGAAACTCCGGAATGATGACACGGCGGCAATAATGAACAGCATTAAGGAAACTGACAACATCTGCGAGATACATGGAATAAATCAAGATTATGGGTTCAATTTGCGGCACAGGCGACGGAGGCCTCCATCGAAGATCGACGAAAATCCTAAAACTGCAGTTCTATTTACACGAGAGAATTATTTTAAAGCAGAAATTTTGAAGGTGGTAGATCGGCTTACAACTGCATTTGTAGACATTCATAAGTTGGTATTTGAGAAAGTTAAACCACTAACCTGTCTCCTTCCATCTAGGATCAAGTATAGCTCTACCGAGGACATTTCTAAACTATGTCAACTATTTCCTGGTGATCTCAAAGATGTAGATAACTTGGAATGTGAAATTGATCTCATGTCCTCAGAAATAGCTAGTTCTGAATCAGATACAATTGGCGCAGCAGCGCAAAAATTTGTGGGGAAGGCTCATTTGTATCCTAACCTTTCTTTGGCCTACAAGTTGGCATTAATTATTACAATAACTGTAGCAAGTAATAAAAGAAGTTTCAGCAGGTTAAAGTTAGTAAAAAATTACTTGCGTACCACCATGTCGGAAGAGCGACTGGACTAACTAATGCTATTTACCTGTGAAACAGACATAACTGACATGTTGGATTTAGACAGTGTAGCTGGAAAATGGGCTATTCTGAATAATAGGCGGGTGATAATTTAAAAATGTAGAAGGATAATTTTTAGTCTCTTATACTAATATATATCTTATTTTTAGCAAGCAAGATTTGTCTTTTTTATGTATCTTAAAATTTATACACTTACATTACACAACAGCATGCGGTTTTATTTATAGAAACATAAATTCCGAAGTACTTCAAAATTCTTAATTGTTACTTTTGAGAACTGGTTAATGTACAGTACATCCATACACATTTCCTTTTAAATCGTAAGCAGAATCCTAATTAATAACAGGATTCTGAACTCTACTTATATAGTAAAATAATTTTTAAAAAAATTACACATATTGAACAACAACATTTAATTTCGACTGTGGTTAAGGAGAATGCAGTTGAACACTTAAGACTTTTAGTGATTTTTATTTATATTTATATTCACAGTATTGTAGAACAGTTGACTCCGTCGCTGAGAGGGAGGGGGGGGGGGGCTATCACAAAGTCTTTCTCACCCCCGATCTTGCAGTCGGCAAAATTCAGTTCACACCCCCCCACTAAAACAGCCTTCGGCACGCCCCTGAGCCGACCTCTGATTTAGGCTATATTTTTAATGCATCTCTTGCATAATAGAAAGAGAAAATCAGTATAGTTTTTAGATTAAGAAAATATTAGTTTTATTCTTATTTATAGGAAAATATATTTTCAACGATAGACAACAAGGAAATTGCAATTCTATCCATTTGCCATTTACCTTCATTATTAATTATTGTATTTGAACAATTGTGACAATCGTTCAAAATATATCATACTGGGAAATTGCTATGTATTTGTAGGGTTTGAATTTAAACATACTTTACTTTCTTCATAACGTGCATGATCAGCAAATTAGCTGATGCTCTGGTATTTTTATTATCCATGATTTGAAAACACGAGTAATGAAAATTCACGATCACGAGATCAAGGTTTGGACATATTCAAAATTAGAAAAGAGTCGGTCTATAAAATAGTATTGTTCATGAAGCATCGGCTTACGAGATGCCAAGAAAGGCACTGTTAGGTCTAATTAACTTGTTCGAAAGAAGTGTAATATGAGTTTTAAGTGAGAAATGAAGTATATTTAAATGAGGTATCAACGAAGTGGTGTAAAATTATCTTTATAGAATTGTATTAAAGTGTATGTGTTGTTATTCCAACGTCTAGTTATTCAAATCATCTATATTAACGGTTTACATATAATATTCCTACACATATATATATATATATATATATATTGGTTTCAGTAATATTTGCCGTATAATTATAATAATTTTTAATTATAATGTTAAAATATTAAAATAGCAATTAAAGCCTTTGTGCATGATTTTTAATATTATAATAGTCCTACAATTTTTTATATTGTTAAAATTGAATATATAAAAAATATATTAGAAAAAATCTTCTTATTTTTTATAACAAAGTATTATTATGTCAAATTTATAAATATATTCTATTCAGAAATCCTTTGCTATGTATTTAAAAATATATTAATATAGTATTTTCAAAATAATAATCATATTTTAGATCATTATACCCCTTTCAAGGTGTTAGCATAAATATCCGATGCAGATATTTCATTTAGAGTTCTTTTTCCTGTCGCCTAAAACATAATAGAAGAGATGCGAGACATAGTACATAGATTAAGAAAATATTACACGTTATCTTATTATTCTCCAGAGTCTATAGATGACATTTGATGGTACCCATAGCAACAGAGATATATTTCCAACTAGTTGCCATTTACCTTCATGATTAATCGTTATATCTGACCGTTTGTGAAAAGCGTTTCAAAAGATAATCTGATATATCGATTTATACACACACAAACAAAGAAAAATGATACTACTATGGTACATATTTTGTTGATTTGATGTATTAATATTGACATTATGATTATAATACTTGATAATAATGAAAATATAATGTATAATGTTGTTAGTATAATGTATGATTAGGATATAACGATATTTACAGTATATTATATTTTATTAATATCTGTATTATAAAGGATTAACGACTTTGTGCGTAATGCTGACGTCATTTTGGCGGTGGCATCAGCAGACGATTAAATTTCGCTTTTACTGCAGTTTTTTAAACTTTTAACATCGTACATTTTCATGTTTTACACCGTCAAATAAGGAAAAAAAACTATTTTAAGATGTAATTTGTTTGAAACCTCTATCGTAATTTGTTTAAAAACTGTATCCCAATTTAAGGATTTTGATTTTTCATAATTTTTAATATTAGCATGATTTTTTTTTTATCCGTCTCTTTCGCGTTCGGACAGACGATTATAAAAAATATCTGATTGCAAAATTCATTTAAATAAAATAGTTCATCATTTCTTTCCGTCTTACATTCCATACCGAAATTAAAACTTTATCAATCTATAACAAAAAATAAAAAAATGAAAGGAAAATACAATTTTAAAATATGTAATCAAGCTACGCTTAAACCATTGAAATTATCAGAATCAGAAAGTATTTGGCAATTTTTTTTTTACTGCTAATTCCTGGCAGGAGGCCAATACGAATCTATCGCCTTTTTAATAACTTTATTTGAATACATTCATAACTGACATATTTCAATATAAAAATGATTGTTGCATTGTTAGTGAAAAATCTATAAACCGGGTGTTTCAAAAGTTCTGTGCGAAAGTAAAATGCGATAAAAAAAAAAGATCTATGGATCGCAGAAACATGCGATTTGCAGATAAATATTCAGCGTGGTACGGGATTTTGTATGACGCAAACAAAAAATTTGTTCAAAATCTGGACAATAGATGGCGCTACTGCAGATATTTCCATGGAATAATTACATATTGCTCACAAACGCAATATTTGGATACAAAAACATTGGAGAATAGTGTATGTATACTTTTTTGTATCGAAATCTTGGATTATGTGAGCAATACGGAACTATTCTATGGAATTATTTGCAATAGCGCCCTGTATTGTCGATATTTTGAACAATTTTTTTGTTGGCGTCATACAAAATCCCGTACAAAACGCTGAATATTTATCTGCAAACCGCATGTCTCTCCGACCATAGATCTTTTTTTATCGCGTTTTACTTTCGCACCGAACTTTTGAAATACCCTGTATATATATTCAGTATTTCAAATCTATTAGAATTTTCATTTTCTTAAACATATATGGTTTTCTCATAAATTCTGTAAACCGAAAACCCCGGTGGAACTCCTTGTTTTTATATAATTTAGAAAAGAGAATATATATTAAAAAAAAAGAATCCTCAGCGGATATTTAATTTCAAAGTTAAATGTCCCATTTAGTATGTACAATTTATTCAGATTACTTTTTCTATGTCTATTGTGGTAATATTTTGGAACGATCATCATACATTATGCCACTTTGAAGGTGCTAATGTATTTGGTTAAGATCCATGTATATGTCCTTTTAATCCCATGTAATACATAACGGAATACGGTAAAATAGATTTTGCATAGATTTTTAAAAAAACTACACATCATCTTATACTTCAGAGTCCATAGATGAATTCAGTTGTGGAAACAGCAAAGAGATTATCAAATCAGTTGCCCTTTACCTTCGGAATTAAACATTATGTATGATTGTTTAAGAAATATTACAAAAGGTGGAGTAATACCCCCTTTTTACACAAAGGCATTTTCTAGAAATTCGCAATTTATTTTTGTTTATTAAAATAATGCTGGTAAGTATAATAATAATAATAATATTTAGTGTGTAATATATATAACTAATTATTTTCATTCATAAGAAAAAATATAAATGATTAAATCACCCCCAAACAATATAATTATCTGTAATTTCAAAATTTTAACATGCAAAATTTTATAGATGTACTCTATACAAGTATTTTTTTCACATACATCGTATAACAATGAGAAAAAAAGATATAATTCGCAGATTAAAAATATATATCATGCATTTTCATACTCCAAGATAGCAGTAAAGGCATTTGCAACAAGTTGCCTTTTAGCTTTATGATTGATTTCTACGTTACCATTTGTGAAAAGTCTACAAAATATAACATAATACCTTCTTTTTGTTAACAAAATACTACTTATATAAAATTCATGATTTTTAATTATTTAGAAAAATTATATTCATAGAACAGTTATAATGCAGCTTAGTGTATAATATATACACTGATGTACCTCTGTAGTACTGAGAATTTATTAAAATGAGTGGCTGCTTCTTTAGTCTTGATAATGCCTGCCACATGACAAGGCACTTTTACAAGTCTTCGAAGTGTTTCGAAGGCATGGCATGTTAAATATAGGCTGGAAGTAATCGAATGCAGGTTTTCTAATTTAATGACACTTCAATGTATTGCCAATACTTTTTATTATTCAAAAAATAAAATATATAAATAAATTATTTCCATAACAAAGATAATGATAATAAATTTCAAAATTTTACTATGCAAATTCGATTAAGATATTCTACCAATTTTCCATTTTTCTCACACGCAGTATTCACAGTGTCCATTCTTATGAATAACTAGCCACCCTTGGCGACCAGTTTGGTCTCCTTTAAATCTATGCTAAGCATTGTATCATGTTACTTTTATTCATAATTTAATTTACTTGCTCAATCCTTCGCCAAATCGGAAGATTCTGATACAGAAATCATGAACTTGGTATTTTTATGTTAGCCTAGTGCAGGTGATAAATCGACAAACCTTGTACCCGTAGTATTTTTTTCTTATTTCATTTAAAATATAATACTTTCACTCATTTTATTTAAAATAAATAACTTTAGTTCGAAACTGAAATACTTAAAATTTATTACTCTCAATTTTCTCTTATTTCTTTGAAGAAAAAAAAAAAAAAAAGAAAAGAAAAGAAAAAGAAAAGAATGAAAAGAAAAGAAAAGAGTAATAAATAATATTATAAACTATGACATTTAATTTCAACATCAAAGCTTTGTTTTAATTTACCTCGCTTAAAATTGTTTATAACAGTCGCATGAGATGGACTGTTATAATACTGATGACATGATGGCGACGGAACAATATTTGGCGATTTATCACCTGCGCCCGGCTAAAATTAAATTAGCAAATTGGCTGTTTGGCATATAAAAATTGAAGCGGTCAACCCGGAACTGTTGATGACAGTCACATGACTTAGGCTATTATTATAGAGATGACTAATACCCAAACCGTTAGTGTTAGATGTATAGAGCACTAGAAATAGAAAACACGTTTTTAGTGCCAGAACACCCCTGAATATTAATAAAATTCAAAATATCCTAATTATGTACGTTTTCATAGTACAAAAGTCAAATTCATGCTACTTTACCTGTTACAGCACAGTACAAAATTTTCTAAATATAATATATATGACCCTCTGGCCGCTTTAAAAGTTTAAAATTAAATAAATGTCGGACTTAAAAAATCTATTTTGACACAAATAGATTTCTATATGATGAAGAAAAGCATCTGAAACCTTTTCGCAATTAAAAAAAAAATACATCTAAAACTAATGGTTTAGGAATTAAGTATTCGTCTATGCAGAGAACAGATCTCCTGTATTATATCAATTCTTTATATTAATTAGAAAAAACATTTAAATATATTACTTTGAAAAAAGATTATGATATGTAATTACAAAATATTAATACGCAAATATAATCTGAATACTCCATGCAGACTTCCTTTTCTCGCATGTAATATATAACAGTGATAAATAGACATAATTCAGATTAAGAAAATATGACACGCAATCTTTTTCTCCAGAGTCTTTATATGATAACCGACGGTGACCATAGCAACAGAGAGACTTCTAACAAGTTGCAATTTACCTTTGTGATTAATTGTCATATTTGAACGTTTGAGAAAAACTTACAAAGAAAGTGCGATACATTCTTATATTTTTGTGGGGGTTTCGAAATTTTTTACCCAGCTTGTGTACGAGATAAATTTATTTTGGCGGTTAAAAAAAATCAAAATTTTTAACATTGATACCTTGAAATGTTTTAAATCGACCGTAAAAATAATTAAAAAAATTAATTATAACATAATTTGTCTCTAATGATCGTCGATGTTAACCCTTAACCGGAAACGTGAAAATCCCGTGCATAAAGAAAACACTTAATAATTTACCAAATAGTGAACTTAAACATTTAATCTTTAATAGTAATGCATTAACAGGACCAATTTTTTATTATAACAGCATAGAAATAAGTTTTGAATGCCGGAGAGAGAAAATATTAAGGACAGATATGTAGAGGCAACCATCTCACAGACGGTACGTTTCCAGTTAAGGGTTAAATTTTTAATATACAAATTAAATAAAGGTACTCCATCTAGACTTCTTGTTTCTACATTGTAATGAATAACAATGAGAAAAGATACATTCGCCGATTGAGAAAATATTACAGGCATTCTTATTCTCCAGCGTATATAAACGACAGTCGATGATCCCCATAGCAACAGAGATATTTTCCAACAAGTTGCGATTTTCCTTCACGATCAATCATTCTATGTGATTGTTTATAAAAAGCGTACAGGAAATAGTGTAACACTTTCTTTTTCCACGATGATACTATTCTAGGAAATATTCTAGATGGTATGTTTTTGTTTAGTAAAATAATGCTAATAGTATTAATATAATATTAATTAGCTCGTAATATATGTTAGAAATGCTTTTCATTCAATAGAAAATGAATTAAAAAAAATATTTAAGAAAAAGTTAATATTGTGTAATTTTCGAATTTTAGTCCGCAGGTTTTATAAAGGTACTCCATTTAGAGTTCCTTTTCCGACATTGCAATGAATAATAATGAGAAAAGATACGTTGACTGATTGAGAAAATATTACAGGCATTCTTATTCTCCAGCGTATATAAACGACAGTCGGTGCTGCCCATAGCAACAGAGATATTTTCCAACAAGTTGCGATTTACCTTCACGATCAATCATTCTATGTGATCGTTTATGAAAAGCATACAGAAAACAGTGTAACACATTATTTTTTCCGCTATGATACTATTCTAGAAAAAAATATGATGGTATATTTTTGTTTAGTAAAGTAATGCTGATAGTATAATATATTTAATAGTATTTAGTGTGTAATATACATGGTGTTCCCAAATTCTACCGACTAATTAAGATGGGTGACAGAAGTCATCAAGAGGATGAAAAATTAACGTAGAACAATGTGGGTCGCAAACCACTTATTTAGTTACAAATATAGAGTTCTTCATCCTAATTGAACTTGGGTTGACAGCAATAATTTCGAGAAAAATAAAAACATTGCAATGAAAATGCAATGATATGTACCTTGTTTTGTGTGAAATATTATAACATTATGAAAAATTTTGGGTAAACCGAGTACTCACGCAATCGATTACACAGCATAAACTGATAATTACAGTCCAATAGAGCGTCAAGTGCGTACTGCGTATAATGGTAGCTTCTAGGACTTTTCTTTATATTATCGCATTTACAACAAAGGTGAAAATGTCTATTAAAAGTTTTATTGTACTTCAGTTTTCTGAAAGTTATTACCGTCAACTCAAATTGAGTTAGAGTAGAACAAAATGTATTTTTGGAATTTATACGTCGTTTGTCACCACATCTTCGATAGTAGTTTTTTATCCTCTTGCAGGCCTTCTATCACAGCTCATAGTTTCTTTGTCGAATCTTGTAACACCCTGTATTTCATTAATGCTTCTCATTCCGTAAAAAATGAAAATACCAAAAATAATTTTTTAAAAGTATGTTATGTAATTTTCGAAATCTACCCCGCAGATTTGATAATGGTACTCTATTTAGACTTCATTTTCCTTGCATGCAGTATATAGATATGAGGAAAAATATTTTTTATTGATTGAAAATGTTACACGCATTTTATTCTCGAGAGTCTGTAGATGACAGGCGATGGTGACCATAGCAACACAGATAGTTTCAACAAGATGCCATTTACCATCGTGATTAATCATTATGAGTAACAGCTTGCAAAAAGTCTACAACAGATAGTACGGTACTTCTTTTTCAAGAAGGTATCTTTGTGGAAATTTGAATTTTTTCCCTTATTCATCAAGTAAGTCATTTTGATACTTAAAAAATTGATTTTTTGAATATTTTACCGGTTATAATTTGATATGTGAGCCGTTGATTTTAAAAGTGGGACAAGTCCATTTTCTGAAAAAAAAGTTAAAGCTAAATCTTACAAATGTTAAAACATTCTTATAATTGTTTAAAAGATGTTGCAAACATATAAAGATATCAGTTAATATAATCCTGAGATCTTTCTAATACACAAGCGTTCATTTTCATGGGGGAAGATGACCGACTAAAATATACGTAAAAACAAAGAAAATACTACGCATGCGCAAGCGAACGTCAGTCCATTGCACTAATGGGGGGGGGGGTGAAAAGATCAAGTCATATTTTAGGAGCTCTTGAAATACCCACAATATTAAACCAAATCAGGGAAATATTATAAGAAAGGACATCGTTACAAACAGTATTACACCTAAATAAAATCTCCGTGGATTCACGGAATATTGAAGAGTAATTGTTAGATAATGAAGTGATCATTTTAACTTTTTCGAAATTTATCTTAATATTTTCTTTTTGATGCAATCTGGATAAACCTTTACTTGGTTTGTTTAACTTGATGTCAGCTAAGTCCTCTTTTAACATTTCTTTAAATTTTCGATATGTCATACAAATATAGAATAAACTTTTCTGGTGTTCTGTACTGAATGGGATTACGTAAACTCCTGTTTTTTCATAATCTGGAATTGGATCAATTGTACTGTGAATCAATTCTTTCAATTTAATGGGAGGTTTAGCTATTATATTACATTTTAGTAATGCATATCTCAATCTCTCATAAAGCTGTGCGATATATTCAAACGTGCAATAAGTAAACTTTCTCAAACTTAAATCATTCTTCTTTCTTGGTTGTTTTGCTTAGTTGAATAATCTATTAATGTATTGAGGAGGGGAACTATTCTCAATAGAAATCTGTTTAATAAAACTAATCTCTTTTGCTAGATATCTATCCGTACAAACTTCGAAGTCATGTTTAACGTAAAACCTGTAGGCAGCAATTTCATATGAAAATGTTGAGTTACGAAAAAAAAATAGTGTTACACCTGCATTGTTTTCTATGAACAGTACTTTCCAATTTATTTCCATAATTATTCTTTATTAATTTAATGTCAAGAAAGTGTAAAATACCCCCTTTTTCAATCTCTAACGTAAATCTTTGAACCCAATTCATTAAGTGTTAACAAAAAATTATCAAAAGACTGCAAATCATGAAAATTGGATACTTTTTGTTAAATTCACTTAAAATCAGTGAATTAAAAATAAAGATTTTTGTTTTTAAAATCATATTCCAGCCAAAGAAAATCAGAGTTTTCAACAAACCATAACCGCTGAATATGAGAAAAGAAGACTGGCTCAGATTTTCTCTGAACAGATTTTCTCGCGTTGCTTTAAACAGCACTATTTCAGATTTCTCAACCTGATTTACACATTAATGTATAATTGAATATAATGTAATAATAGAAATATTATTATAATAATATCTAGTGTATAATATATTTACATATATTTTTACGAAAACAAGAAATTATTTACGTATAAATATACTATATATAAAAAAATAATAATGTTTAATTTTAAAGTATATAACAAAAACATTTATTAAACATTAACAATGAGATTTAGTTTTCTATATTATCTAAAAAATAACACTATTATAAATTTGATCAAAAATTAAGAAAACGTAACATGTAATATTACATCATTAAGTTAACGTATCGCATTTGATCCTGATCTTAGCAACAGAGATATTTCCAACTGGATGTCATTTACCTTTATGATTAATCATTATGTATGACAATTTGTGAAAAGGTATAATAGACAGAGTGATAAATTGCACAGTGCTCGAATAAGTTGGTACGAATATTTGAACTCTAATTTATGTTTGTTTATATTAAGAATATTATTTTGTTAATGAGAAAATGGAATATACAGGGTGTGCATAAATTAATGTTACCTCATAAATTTTGATTTAAGAACATGATGAAACTTATTATTTGATATTTGTGGAATGGAATTCAAAAAGGTTTTTATAACAAATCAACGATGAAAATGCATAAAGTTTCAAACCTTAACATTATTATACAAACAATAAGTATACTATTAAAATTTTATCATAGTTATAAAAAAGTTATTACAAAGTTTGTATATCTATCTAATTTTGTGATCGTAATTCATTAACAAAGTTTTGATAAATTTGACAACATTTTATTATTAATTATTATTTTATTATAATTGTTATTTGATTAACAAAGTTTTAAGTTAAAATTTTATGCTATTGCAACTTTGTTTGTGTGATTAAACTAGTTGGATGTGCCAATCCCAAAACTTCCTTCTATCTCATACATTTTAATATTTCAAAATGTTGTTACAAATGTCAATATTTCATTTTTATTAGTTCAATACTATATTAACTTTGACTTTCATCTTACATTTCTGCTTCAGTCAATTAATTGAAGTAATAAATAATTAAATTTGAAAAATCAACAAACCCGACTGCGTAAAAAGCGAATTAATTGATTATTCCTCATCAATGTGAAATTATTTTTTTTTTCAATTCCTACTATTAGCTCACACTGTCGCTACATATAGGGTAAAAGCACCAATAGTCGGCCACTTAAGCGCTTTCTTTTAGTATTTAGCTCAAAGCATAATTTTAAAAAGCAATGCAACATTTTTAACAAAGACACATGTTAATGTATACTTTTCTTTTACTGTTTCAGCAATTAAAAAAAAAACTGATTATAGTTTTTATTTATAAAAAGTTAAACTTAAATGTAGCAAAGGTCTAGTCGGCCACTCGATTCTAGTGTTCGGCCATCACCGGACCAGTTGTCGGCCACTTAAATGCTTTGTTATTTAAATAACTTAAAGTATAACTTTTATAAAGAGAACAACATTTTAATGATAAAATGCGTTAATTTATTCTTTTCTTATAATATTGCAGTAATAATTTAAAATATTATAATAGTATTTAACTCCTTCCAACATAGTTTAAAAGTGTTTGTGAATTTGGATTGTCTTCAGTCTGTCCGAGCTCTAACACTCGTAAATATACTCGAATCTCCTTGAATTTTTTGTATGTTTTTGATGTTAACAATAGCACGATCGCTATTGAAAATAAAGTGTGTAGCATTTATAGTTCATGTACAGGGACAGTCAAAAGTATTCCGATGCATTACGCTCCATGAGAAAAAATTGCTTCAAGTTTATTTTAATGATGTTGGTCATTTCAAACATAATGAAATTGATATGCATTTATGAAGTGCATTTGACTACGCATTCTGGATAATATGGAGCCCAAAGAACTTATTATTCATTTATAGGATTCCGTAAAAGAATTCCTTTACCTAATAGTGTCAGGGGATAAGCGGTTTGCAGCGTATTTCAGTTCTGTTATACTATATCAAATAGAATGAAATTGATATACTACATTACTGAGGCTTACTACAAAATACTTGTTGTATAGCATGATATGCATAGCATTTATCGTTCATTTACAGGGACACACAAAAAATTCGGATACAGTAGTGTATCTTTATATTAGCGATAATTGCTGGAAGTGTGATTTCGTTTATGACATGCGCTTTTAAGTTTAATTAAATCTTTGCTTAGTATGCGGTGTGTATAACTGATATAGATCATATACAAGGCTACACAAAAGAGTTTGTAAGCTTTGCGGAGTATCAGCGTGAATGGCTTAAAAGAGGCTTTTAACTAAGGCTAATAACTGTCATTTAATATTTCAAGTCTTTATCTTTAACATTTTGATATTAATCATAATTTTCAACGTTTTTAGAATCTTTTCTACTCATTTCAGCCTTTTATATTTCGCTTTTTTTAGAAACCATTTTCAGTCAGCATTAAAAATAATCTCTTTGAAAAACTCCATGTCAAGTTTTAAATATGTAACACCCTCAGTATTACAAAAAAGGGATATTTTAGAACGTGTTTTGCTTCTGCAGAGACTGCCACCATCATTTTTTAACTTTTACTTTTAAAAGTGACTCGGCATTTCCAAAGATTTCTTCCTACAAAAGAAAAAACAAACGTTTCTTCTATATAACATTAGTATATTAGAAGGCTTCACGCTGGTCGATTTTCCCAAACGAAATATATCGATAAATTTAACCTTGTAAATACAAGGTTAAATTCACAGTTTACATGTTTTAGTAAATAACGGTCGAACGATATAATGCAATATACTAAAACATCTTTAAAATATTATCTAATTAACAATGAAAATCTCATCAAAATCGTCTAGTGTTTTTTTTTAATGCTAATACTTCATAATCGAGTTCACCTGATTATAGAACTTTCCCACGTAATGATATAACTAAGGAACGTAGAATGATATACAATAAACTAAAACATTTCCTGAAAAAATATCTAACTAACGATGCAAGCTCCATCAAAATCTATTCAGCAAAACTAAAGCGGTCGGAACGAAATTCCTATTTGCATTTTATATCAGGTGTCCTGGGGTATAAACGCCAGTGTGAGTAATAATGCCAAGTGCTAATATTAGGCATAGTTATGAAAGAATACGGGAAAATGGAACTTTAGCTTCTGAGCTCAAAGGCTCTGAGTCATCTGAATCACAAGCAACAGCTAAAAGTTAATTTGTTACATTTATAGACATTATCACTGGAATAAGCTCGTAAGAGTCAACTTCCGATCCAAAATTTGCTAGGTAAGTTCTGTCATGTGAAGACTATCGCGTAAGAAACCCGTGTCATTCGTAAGAAAAGTGACACATTTCGAAAAATTTCATTTTGGGTTTTTTTCCACTAATATGTCCTTCGTAGGTGCGTCTAGCTACATTAAAAAATTCGTAAGTGCAGTTATACGAAAAATCACATTACTACACTATATGCCCATTTGTGACCACAGAAGAGGGGCGGATTGTGCAGAGAGGTAAAATTACGCAGCCCTCCAAACTTTATCCTACGACTTCATTCTTAAAAGTTTTATGAATTTATACACTTTTTTATTCCTGCATGCAGAGATAGTGCTATAATTTCATGTTACAGTAAAATCATGCAAAACTTTTATCTATTTCTTTTGCCTCACCTGTGAAATTTACTTTTGTCGAGATGTGTCATTTTTCTTAGGGGTGAGGGATATATTTGTTAGGAAGTACTTTGTTTAATACATAAATTTGTAGTGCATTTCATGTACTTTCAAATTGTTGTGGGAGATTTTGGATGTATTCGCACGGTAGCTTGTAGTTTAAAATATACTGTGCAAAATGCATACCTGGGTAATGACGCCATCCACAAGTGTTATTACCCGGGTTGATTCTTTTCAGTGGCAGAAATACATTTTTTTTATTTTATTTGTTTGATTTTATACACGAGAGGCCATTATTGTCTTTGTTGAAAACTAAAAAACATACAGAGAAATTTGTATGTCCTAAATGCTTCTAATTTTTTCGTGTCAGAAGAATAAAATATCATATGATTATTACCGCATCCTGATATCGCAATTAATGGTAAGTAAAAGCAATTTGTCAATTTCTAAAGGTGTAGAGTTTGTATATTTAGAAGTGGACAATTTACATACCGTTATTCCATCTTATTTTACAGTTTTGTTTGCATGGTGTTATTACCCACCAGGTGGGTAATAATGCCTAACAATATTGGTCGAAAAATCACGCCAGTACATTTTATGAATAGATATCTGCTAAAATAGTCATTCTTGTATACATAATCAATAAATTGCTGTATCAAATCCTATATTTGTTTTTGGGGGAAATCTAAAACTAAGCCGTAAAAATTGGTAGAACGTTAACGTGGAGTTATTACCCCAGGACACCTTTTATTTTGTGTGCATAAAATAAAATGCAAGTAAAAGGTTGTATAAATCTCAAATTGCGAAACTCAAATTACGAAAAAAATCAAATTATTAAAAATAGACTCAAAAAAGTGAAATGGCCTTTCAGCCAGTAGTCAACCGTAGTGGCCGATTACTGAACATGTAAGTAATTATAATACCCAATAATCGGCCACATTAAAATTAATTAATACAAACACACTTATTTAATTTTGACACTGAAAAACATCAGTTTATTAAACTTTTAATAGTACAGTCTTTTAATTTTAGAAAATAATAAAAAATAAATTAATACTAGTCTTTTAAAAATTTTGTCATCGATTAACAAAAAAATAGCAAAAACGGTTATTTGACCGCAACCAAATAAAAAATGGCTGATTACTAATGCAATAAAAATACTCACAATTATTTGCTGATGGCTTATGACGTATAAAGAATGGCTACATATAGGGGGGTTGTAATATTTCATTTGAAACCAAAAATAAGCAATTCATAATGTATTTTATCTCAAAGTGGCCGACTACTGGGGGGTGGCCGACTACTTGTGCATTTACCCTATCTTGTTCAAATATTCAGTCGTTAATAAAATACTTATTATTCATCCAATCAAGCTCAAGTAAATTTTTTTAAACTTGTAGTGGATGACACTTGATGCTAATCCAGTTTTTTCAAATATTAATTCATTAATTAAATTAAATTAATTAATTTTGAATAATCGAGATAATCCTCTTCTTGATCAAGGCATTTTAAGCGCTACTCAAGAGGAAAGAAGAATGAGAGACAAAAAATTATCTTATTGACCTAAGTAGGAATTGACTAATTGACTTAAAATATCTTTTTTTATATATTACTTGTTTATATTACTTACCTATTTTTTTTATTTATTTGTATTATGACTTTTAAGTTGTGTTTAATTGTTAGTTCCTATCTATAAACACTGTTTTGATGACGTCTATGATGGTTAGAGTTGCAGTAAAGCTAGTGATCCACAATGCATACACAACTTCCAGGTTGTATAATATTTTAACGGAGCTTCTGACTGTAAAGTAGTCAATGAAACATCGTCTTCATTTTGAAAGACCTATCCAATGATATGCCACTCAATAGGGTACATAAATTTTTTTTCGTCTCTACCACCATTTTTTATTCTACGGCCTCCATTTTGAATTTATAAAAACAAAACTTAGCCTATAACCATCGGGCCGTAAAGACGAATCGAGATAGAGACCTCATTCATTAAAATCCATCCAGCCGTTGGGATGTTTCAGAGGTATAAAGAGGTAATCCACATACACAGATACGCGTGAAACACATAACCCTTATTTTCCGCCGGTTAAAATCGCATTAATCTCGATCATAATATTTATAATTATCAACAGTTTTTCGTTATTCTGTTGTATATCAGCTGTTCGTGAATAGTTTGTTTATCATGATGGGAATTTCTCGTCGATTCACGAGTCTTTGGTATACAATAGAACTACAAAAAATCAAGAAAATTACACAAAAATTGCTATTATAGGGCCCCCTTTTGGCGGAATATTCAAACTCAGGGACGACTTTCTTGCCATGGCCAAAAACTTACACAGAAATTTTGGTTCAATTCTATGCATAACTTCAAACTCTTTTCGATGGCACAATATTAAAAATGCTACAAAAATCGCACAAGAATCGATATTACAGTGCCCCCTACGGGCAGTGCTTTTCAAATTAAGGGAGGATCTGCCTGCGTTAGTAAAAAAACTTTAAAAAAATTGGTTCAATTCAATGCATAACTTCATATATTTTTCGATGGTACAGTATTCAAACTGTCACAAAAATTGCAAAAATCGTTATTACAGCGCCCTCTACCGGCGGATTTTTTCCAAATTAAGCGAGGGCCAGCTTGCCGTAGCCAAAAACTTAAAAAAAATTTGGTTCAATTCTATGCATAACTTCATACACTTTTTGATGGTACAATGGCGACAGACATACGGGCACACGAACACGCGGACAGACAGACATTTTCTATAAACATTTTTTTTTTGGATCTCTGACCTCTAAAACGTCCGTCGAAAAAGTGGAAGTCGAAAAAAATTTCGATTACAATACTTTATTCTATTGAAGATAGAAGAAAGCGTAAAATTGAACTGTACTTTACGAACATATAAAAATATCATTCCTCATTTTCTTAAATGAAAAGTCAAAATCGCCGATGATCATTTTTAGACACCGTATACTACTAAATTATTCTAAAACAAAGGTATTAATACTTAATTTCAATGTTATTAAAAGTTATTATTCGAAGTAATTACAATCTACTAAAAAACAACTTTTCAAAAGTAAAAAAAAAGCCAAGGAAAAAAAAAAAGAAAAGAAAAAAG
Source organism: Maratus speciosus (assembly GCA_963932465.1). NCBI lineage: Eukaryota > Metazoa > Arthropoda > Arachnida > Araneae > Salticidae > Maratus > Maratus speciosus. The sequence continues at coordinate 292,695,089 of OZ010788.1, read as the reverse complement.
GTGAAAGTTGTGGCTAAAAAATAGTGTGATATCAAATTTCCAAGCTTATATTAATGTACTTATTTAACATTTTTTGATAAAAATTTACCATATGTAAGTCGAGTACCTAAGTTGATAGAAAGCCTTTTCTCCTTTACTAAATACATCATAACGTGTTTCTGAAAATTAATTTTTTTTTAATTATGCATGATGGGCTTGGCGGCCATCTTTCAATATTTTACACAAATTTCTAAGCACACAAGTTCATTGTTAAGATTGGAAGTTCGAAATTGTTACTAAAGCAAACATTTTATTCTTTTAATTTATGGAAATGAGTGCCTAAAAATTTGTGTCTAAAAATAAAGCTGAAGTAACTTCAGGTTTCATCTTATGATTCTCTTTTTTTCGGAGGGGGGTTAATTAATTAGTTAAAGCAGTAAAAATCAATTTGTTTTTTCTAAATAAAAAACTTTAATTTATCTGTCTGTAGCTAAAACTAGAAGTTCGAATTTCTTAATAATGCAAATATGTTACGAGCTTGAGTGCTTAGAAAGTTGTGTAAACTATGGAAAGATGGCCGCCAAGCCCATCATGCATAATTAAAAAAAAATTAATTTTCAGAAACACGTTATGATGTATTTAGTAAAGGAGAAAAGTCTTTATATCAACGCATACTTAGGTACTCGACTTACATATGGTAAATATTTATCAAAAAATGTTAAATAAGTACCGTAATATAAGCTTGGAAATTTGATATCACACTATTTTTTAGCCACAACTTTCACCTTTTTTCTTTTCTTTTCTTTTTTTTTTTTTTTTTTTTTTTTTTTTGCTTGGCTTTTTTTTTACTTTTGAAAAGTTGTTTTTTAGTAGATATCAGTTCTTTTTTTTTAAAACAAATGATATATTATTGAAATAATTCTACTAACTCAAATTAAAATTAGTCCTTGTATAGCCTTTATAAGCAGGGAGCAAACACAATATTATACATTTTGATTACCTATCATTCATTTTTTATAGTGATTAATAATTTAAAAGTAAGGAAAGTCAATTTCCTCTTTCAAAGTATCAGTCTTTCTCAATTTATGTCTCCTTAAAATTTTCTACGAAAGATGAAAATTTAGTCAAAAACAGAGTCGAAATAAAATATATATTTACAGTTAGTCTGTCAGTTAATTATTTTTTCTAACTTTTTTTTTTTTTGCTGACGGTTTTGCAAAATAAATTTACCTTTACAAATACCTACAGTTAATCCGAGAATGAAACCCCGCAGGCATCTAAAGAATCGAAGATCTGTAAATCTAGCAATTCTAGACATAATAAAGGAACATTTTTGATAAAAAAATCTAAAAATTTAAAGATATAAACTTATAACTTCATTTATACATATAACTTCATCTTCATTTAGATTGTGTTATAGAGAAGAAAGAATAAATATGTAATTTTACTCAAGTCTGTTTATCCATACCTATTTGTATAAATGTGAGGATATTAATTTACTATAAAATTTCCCCTAAATTGATTATGTTTAATAGTCTATTATCAAAGCCGCATATACATTAGAATTAAATATTTTTCGGTTAAAAATTTGCCTGAAATCTATAGACTTATCATTCGTGAAATTTGTTTTTTTTTATGCCCAGACTCTTTTTCTGAACTCTGACAAAAGTTCACAGACATATTGAAGCTATCCAAATTCCTATATCTTTCTATCGTATTTCCTTTTTTGAGGGGGGTGTGAGGAAGAGCCCTTAAGAACTTCGTTTTGTTCTCAGAATTCTGAATTATTCATTCAAAAGACCTACCTACATAAGTCTTGTTGCAGAATTTTCATTAGCTAAGAGTTGCATCATGTTATACATCATGTGAATCTATTAAATTAATTTTGTGAAATACTAGATGGGAGCCATTGATATTTCCAGACCATTTGCCTACATTTTAAACTTGAGTTATTTACTACTATTCATTAATTTTCTGTACGAATTAAAGAAGTCTATGTTTCCATGCCAACTGTACCTTTCAATATTGCTTGCTTGTTTGTTTGTTTGATTTATTGAACACATACATCATATCACATGCGGATCACGGCGGGATTCGAATCTGCTTCCACCTACGCTCTCAAGCGATTAGCGGCATGGTGTCTTATCCACTCAACCACGGTGGGCCACTATTGCTTTCTCTAATGCCCAGATACTCAAATTTAACCAACTGCACTTAGAATCATGGTCATAACAGAGAACATTTATATGTTAGAACAGTGTTGCCAGTAGGCTACTTTTTTTAAAATTCAGATTTCTTCATTGCCAGCACTTATTATAAACGGTAAAATTCCCTTTGTTTTCGCCTTAATTAATATGTCATTAAATAAGGCACATTTTACAATTTCAAAAAAGTGGTGCCAATCAAGTATCTGAATTAAAAAAAGTAGCCCATCTGGCAACACTCTGTTAGAGTGGTGACATATGCACAAGTCGTGTACTCATATTCAATTTTTTGTCCAAAGTACGGTAACTCAGTTTTCAGTAATAGACGAGGAAGATTTCAATTAAACTAACCAGAAAAGTTAACAAACATTGGCTTCCTGATTTGATTTTATTCAAAATTGTTTTAAACAACCTAAGTTAATGTCCGGGATCCAGATAAATTTTTCTCTGTTAGTAAAATTACATTGACCAATCAGTAGCCTCCATCCTTGCAGGCTTTTCGGTATTTACTGCAAACATCAAAAAGTTCGGAAAAATACAGACGTCTGATTGATCAATCTCACCCCGCTAATAGAGAAAAGTCTATCTTGATCCCGGCCTATTCAACGCCCTTTAAATATTTGAGAAATTCTTGACTCGCGTCACGAAAACATCACACAAAGCAGGCAAAGCAAAGAAGAAAAATCATTCATTGGCTCGTTCATATTCACGAGCCAATGAATGATTTTGTTTCTTTGCTTTGCCTGCTTTGTGTGATGTTTTCGTGACGCGAGTCAAGAATTTCTCAAATATTTAGGAGGCTTTGGCTTATTTCATCACCATGAAGTTATGAAAGGAGAGGAACAGACATGTCAATCTTCCCGTGTGAAAAACTAGTTACCAAAAAAAAAAGGAGTTCTTTCCCTCTCTTCTGCCCTTTTCTCTCTTGATTTTGACCGATAGCAGCCTATTTAGCAGTCTCCAGTACAAGATGCCGCTATATACGGTGGACGCAGGAGGGAGGGTGTTAGCGCGACCAATGACATAATAGGCCAGTTCATGATGTTTAAAAGTAACACGGAGTTGGATCGAGGCTAACGAAAAAGACAGGCTACCGCGGTGGGTCCGATTCTTCTTTTTTTACAAACCACTGGAGTCACGTGATGCTCTTTTCACGCACCTTCTTTGGTGCATTCGAGCATCACGTGACTCCAGCGGTCTGTAAAAAAAGAAGAATCGGACCCACCACGGTAGCCTGTCTTTTTCGTTAGCCTCAGAGTTGGATCATCTTTACACGATGATTAGTACAAAGCTGCGCCCCGATTTTTTTTGTGTCCATTGCCGTGTACAGATAATCAACTCCGTGTGACGTTATGAACTGGCCTTATGTGTTGTTGGCCACAGTTTAGGAACAGCTACAAATGACTTTATCTATATCTACTCCGAGGTAAACGAAAAAGACAGGTTACCGCGGTGCTACAGCGCCTAGAATATATAGTGTGGAAATCGGCTATCCCAGTAATACTTTAAAAAGTGCTAAAATATTGGATCTCTTAAATTTCAAATGATGCTGAAATCCAATGAATCGATCACAGCGATATCTGCAGGATATCTCCTAAAACTTCATGACAATTTGGTAACAGCGTCTAGAATACCTAGTGTAGAAATATTTTATTAAACAACGCTAAAAATTTGTATCCCATAAATGATCGACGATACTGCTAAAATCCCAAGTATCGATCGCAGCGAAATCTGCGGGATTTTCGTATTACATTGTATAGACTAGCAATATCTTGCAATTATAGAAAATATCCTGCAGATGTCGCTGCGATCTGTATATTTCAACAGCATCGTTGCACATTTAAGGATACAATATTTTAGCACTTTTTTAAGTGATACAGGGATAGCCAATTTCCACACTATATATTCTAGGCGCTATAATTTGGTTTAGACGCTGTAGTATTTTTTTCTTTTTACATTATATTAACATACATCTGACCTATGTGCTTGGCGTCAAGCCCGCTGTAATAATACGATGTTTACTTTGAAAGTATATCACAGACAGGGGCGTGCCTAGCGGGGGGGTGTTGGGGGTGTAACACCCCCCCACTTATTTGGAAGAGTTGGTAAAATTTAGAATAGTCGGAAAGTTAAGAACACATCCTGCAAAAAATCCCCTCCCCTGTCGTCAGTATCATTTCAATTCTCTGTTGTCCGTCATTTAAAGGGGAAAAGAAATAACTTCTCACGGAAGATTGTGTATGATTCTGTGTGGGAGGGAGGGGTTGTCAGAGATCGGAGGTGATAGATAGAGAGAGAATCGCGTTTCTGAGAATTTGAGACTTTTGGGAAAGGAGGGGGAGGAGGGGGTTGTTGCAATCTCTATTGTAAGTTTTCCCATGTAGCATCTTTAATTGCTCCCTTCTGCTATGGACTGATTCTTAGAATTTGGTGACCTCTTGGCTCTGGATTTGGCGCTAGTTATTTGAGGTTGTTGCATTTAAAAGATGAAGTCACGGACACAGAAGAAGAGCGATTTGCGAAAGTTTGTTTTTGTCGCATGATGGCGAATAATTCAGTGAAAAGTTTATGCACACACTGTGATCGTGTACACACACATTTCACAGAAAAAAATAAATTTATATCGTCATATAAGAATATTTCATCCGAATGAAAACATCAACCTCCAGAAAGGAAAACGGATTCAATGTACAATATGTAGATATTTCTGCATTTCTATTAGAGGCCTGCATAGTCATATTCAAACAGATCCTCCAGATGTAAAATTCAGAGCTTCGTAAAAATGTTTCCGAAACATCATTTTCATCACAAAATTTTACTGCGAATGTTAAGGCTTTTGCAGACCGGGTTCGGCACTACAGCGAAAGTTTGATTGAGGAATGCGATAAAATCCTAACTAGCAATTCTATGGAAAATGTCAATGTTTCTGAAAAGGAAGATTCCTCGACTTTTCTAAGTTGTGATCCAGCCGATCGTATTGGAAAGAATTTAACCGAAAACCAGAAACTTTTCATCCTGTCTCGTGGACCTTATCAAACTCAGAGATCATCTTACCCTGTAGATCCTAAGAAGCAGAATAAGTTTAGTTCCAGCTGGTATAAAGAACATCCATATTTAGAATACAGCGACCAATTGGATGCCGCATTTTGTTTTGCTTGTTCACTTTGCTCTGATGGCCCGGGGCCTGTAAACGCAGAAGAAGCTTGGATCAGTGTTGATATTCGTGTATGGCATAAGATGAAAGGCCGGGGAAAAAACCGTAAAGGCAAGTTAATGGTTCATTTTACGAGCAATGCTCATAGAACAGCAGTGTATAAATTAGATAATTTGGCCCAAAAAAGTAAGCACGTTGACAACTTTCTATCTAGTCAACGTAGAAAGGCAGCAGCTAACGCGGAGCAAATTCGTCTAAGAAACAGAGAGATTATTAATATACTTCTAGACTGCACCAGATATCTAAGTCGTCAAGCATTTGCATTTTGGGGACGAGAAAGTGACAGCGGTAACTACATTCAGCTCATTAGATTAATGGCCAGGTGGATTCCAACTTTAAAAAACTGGATTGATGATAATCATCTTCGCCCATACCATGCCAACAAGTCACAAAACGACTTTATTGGGGTTCTTGGATCATGTGTTCGTGAAAAAATAGTTGCAAATGTCAAAAATTGTGGATTTTTTAGCGTTATGGCTGAAAGCACACCCGATATCTTTCATCTTGACCAGCTCTCAATTGTAATCCGGTACGTGACCCAGTTTCACCCAGAAGAAAGGTTGTTAAAACTAAAAGATTATCTAGCTAAAACAGGCGAAGGAATGGCTAAGCTTATTTCTGAAATTCTACAGTCAGTTGGAATATCGCTTTCCCAAGCTCGTGCAGTCTTACGACACCACGTCATCTATGTCCGGCGCATTTTAGGCTCTCAATCAAAACTTTCAGAAATAGCTGGTAGATCTATTTTATACATACCCTGCCTCTCGCATACAGTGAATCTATGTGTTGAACATGCGTGCAAAGAAAGCAATATAATAAAATTGTTCTACGACAGTATTCAGGATCTCTATAACTTTTTTTAACTGAGTACAAAGCGATTCGGCATACTGACAGAGAAAATAGAAGTTCTTCAGAAGAGTCTTACTTTGAAATTTTTGTCAAAGACAAGATGGACTATGCGAGCGGATTCAGTCAAAGCTATTTTATCGTCCTATGATGCCCTCATCCATACTCTGCAATTTATTTCTGAAGACATGAAGGTTGACAAGGATGCTCGAGCTAAGGCGGCAGGGTTAAGAAGCAAAATGATGTCATACGATTTCATTGTTTCTTTACTTGGAATGAAAACAATTATGTTTCAGACCAAGTTAGCAACAGAGCAATTGCAATGTGACGACCTGAACATTTTAGAGGGAACCGACATAATGCAGAAAACTTACGAAAGCATTCAGAAACTCCGGAATGATGACACGGCGGCAATAATGAACAGCATTAAGGAAACTGACAACATCTGCGAGATACATGGAATAAATCAAGATTATGGGTTCAATTTGCGGCACAGGCGACGGAGGCCTCCATCGAAGATCGACGAAAATCCTAAAACTGCAGTTCTATTTACACGAGAGAATTATTTTAAAGCAGAAATTTTGAAGGTGGTAGATCGGCTTACAACTGCATTTGTAGACATTCATAAGTTGGTATTTGAGAAAGTTAAACCACTAACCTGTCTCCTTCCATCTAGGATCAAGTATAGCTCTACCGAGGACATTTCTAAACTATGTCAACTATTTCCTGGTGATCTCAAAGATGTAGATAACTTGGAATGTGAAATTGATCTCATGTCCTCAGAAATAGCTAGTTCTGAATCAGATACAATTGGCGCAGCAGCGCAAAAATTTGTGGGGAAGGCTCATTTGTATCCTAACCTTTCTTTGGCCTACAAGTTGGCATTAATTATTACAATAACTGTAGCAAGTAATAAAAGAAGTTTCAGCAGGTTAAAGTTAGTAAAAAATTACTTGCGTACCACCATGTCGGAAGAGCGACTGGACTAACTAATGCTATTTACCTGTGAAACAGACATAACTGACATGTTGGATTTAGACAGTGTAGCTGGAAAATGGGCTATTCTGAATAATAGGCGGGTGATAATTTAAAAATGTAGAAGGATAATTTTTAGTCTCTTATACTAATATATATCTTATTTTTAGCAAGCAAGATTTGTCTTTTTTATGTATCTTAAAATTTATACACTTACATTACACAACAGCATGCGGTTTTATTTATAGAAACATAAATTCCGAAGTACTTCAAAATTCTTAATTGTTACTTTTGAGAACTGGTTAATGTACAGTACATCCATACACATTTCCTTTTAAATCGTAAGCAGAATCCTAATTAATAACAGGATTCTGAACTCTACTTATATAGTAAAATAATTTTTAAAAAAATTACACATATTGAACAACAACATTTAATTTCGACTGTGGTTAAGGAGAATGCAGTTGAACACTTAAGACTTTTAGTGATTTTTATTTATATTTATATTCACAGTATTGTAGAACAGTTGACTCCGTCGCTGAGAGGGAGGGGGGGGGGCTATCACAAAGTCTTTCTCACCCCCGATCTTGCAGTCGGCAAAATTCAGTTCACACCCCCCCACTAAAACAGCCTTCGGCACGCCCCTGATCACAGATGTCGATGCGATCAGCTCCCTGGATTTCAGCGTCAGTGCACATTTAAGGGATACAACTTTTTAGCGCTGCTTGGATAGCAAATTTCCACATTATGTATTCTAGACGCTATAGCGGTGCATTACACGCGTCTCTTTCTTCTTTAAATAATATCCTGCAGATGCTGCTGCAAATGACTCTTTGGAATTCAACATCGTTGTATATTTAAGGGATTCACTATTTCCGCGCTTTTTTAAGTATTGCTGGGAGAGTCGATTTCTACAACATATAATCTAGGCCTATAACGGAGCTATAGTATCTGGAAGATATAGTTTAAAAATCGGCTTATTAAAAAGGTGCTAAAAAATTGTATCTCATAAATGTTGAACGAGGCTGAACGATGAATGTCGATCACAGCGACATATGGTAATGGAGGATATTCCATCTGCGTTTTGATCACGTCTAGCGTAAAGACGTCTAGCGTAAAGAAGGGAAGACTCCGTAGACGTGTAATGTAAATCTCCGCTAGCCAATGAAACAGTTCATCAGGCAAAGCAGCAGCATTTTCCCTTCTTATCAGTTAGAAGTTCCTCGGGTAAATTACCGGTATCACGTGATTTTTTTCAGCCTCGAACCCATATTTGGAATATCCTCCATTCCAACGTAACTATTTCAAAAGACATCAAATGAGAAAACGTTTCGCTCAGAGAAGATCTAGAAAATGTTCCTGCTATCGACATTTGTCATTCAGTATTTTTCAATATTTATGGGATTCAATTTTTAGAAATTTTTAAAGTATTACTGGAATAGCCGGTTTCCACACCATGACCATGATCATGATCTAGGTAGATTTTTCTTTGTTATCGCAACGAGATTGACCAATTAGAAGCCAGAATTATTGCTAACTTTTCACTGTTTGCAAAAATGTACCTGGATCTCGGCCTATATTTCTAGACGTTATAACTGATCTCAGGAGAAGTACAGAAAGCAAACTCCGTATTTTGATACATTAAGGCCGGGATCCAATTAGGAACAAGTGTGTCGCTATAACGAAGTAGCGACATATGGCCAATAAAGGTTTTTTGGTAGAAGTGATTAAAACAAATTATTAAAGGTCTTTGCGAGCGTGCCATTATCGTCAGGCTAATGCATATTGAATTATTTCCCTAGTCTAATAAAGCTCGTCCATGCGCGTATCGTCTAATGAAGGATATTCCAAATATGGGTTCAAGACTGAAAAAGTCACGTGGTACCGGCAATTTACCTAAAGAACTTCTAACTGATGAGAAGGGAAACAGGAAACTACTACTGCTTTCTCCCGTGAACTGTTTCATTGGCTAGCAGGGATTTACATTACGACGACGGAGCCTTCTCTTCTTTACGTTAGACGTTTTTGCCTTGACCACGTGAACATAACGTAGATAGAATAGCCTCTATTCAAGAAAGTGGATTACCGTACTATAGCACCTAGAATATATAGTGCAGAAATTGGCTATCCCTGTAATACTTAAAAAAGTGCTAAAATATTGTGTCCCTTAACTGTGCAACGATGCTGCTGAAATATACAGATCACAGCGACAACTGCAGGATATTTTCTCAAACAGCAAGATATTGCTAGTCTACACAATGTAATACTAAATCCCGCAGATGTCGCTGTGATCGATACTTGGGATTTTAGCAGTATCGTCGCACATTTAAGGGATACAAATTTTTAGCGTTGTTTGGATAGCATATTTCCACACAAGGTATTCTAGACGCTCTAGCCATACTTTCGGCAAAAACTTGAAATGAGCATGCTTCCTGTGCATATATCACCACTCTTATGTATAAAGGCTCTCTGTTATGGTGTTGATTCTGAGCGCTCTTTCTTAAATTTCTATATTTGTGTTTTAGAGAAAGCAATACAGAAAAGTACTGTTACTATGGAAACAACAACTTCTTTAATATCGAAATGTATAGCAAAAGAGTTCAGAATCAGTGCCTTAAATAGTTTCGAATATGTATTGTTGTTATGACAATCAATACCCCTCCTGGATGTGGAAATGCAAAATTGTGTTCAACATAATGGAGGATATTCCATCTACATTGTGATCACGTGGTCAAGGTAAAAACTTCTATCGTAAAGAAGGGAAGGCTCCGTAGACGTGTAATGTAAATCCCCGCTAGCCAATGAAACGGTTCATGAGGCAAAGTAGTAGCATCTTCCCTTCTTATCAGTTAGAAGTTCCTTGGATAAATTACCGGTATCACGTGACTTTTTCAGCCTCGAACCCATATTTGGAATATCTTCCATTGGGCGCAATCTAGATAGATTTTTGGCTGTTAGAGAAACGAGATTCATCAATCAGAAGCCTGCATTTTTGTGAACTTTTCGCTGTTTGCAGAAATGCAGGGTATTGATTGGTGATTCTTGTTTCGCTAACAGCGAAAAATCTATCTGGATCCTAGCCTACATTTCTACAAACATTGCACTTCATCCACGGCACTAAAAAATGACTCAAAACTTTCATGACATAGGCCGGGATCCAGAAACAGCAAATATTCTCAAACATGCAGGCTTCTGATTGGTCAAACTCATTTCGCTAACATCGAAAAATCTATCTGAATCTCAGCCATAGTTATCTTCGATGAAATCAATGCAAAAGGATAATATAAAAGAAAAGTATAAGATTTCTAAAATATTTTGGCGGGTTTATCGCTATTGGCATAATTTGTAAACTTTTGAACTAATTAACAGTTTTTCGCTAATTATGTATAGAAAATTAATGTTTATAAAGCTGAATTTTATAAAAGCACGTAGATTGAGTAAATATCTATCCAAAAATTCCATCCTTACTTTTTTCTGTCCATTATTTAAGTCTCTACCTCGATTTAAACATAAGTTGTGACGAAGAAAATAAATCTGTCATTTTCAGTATCTCAACGTTATTTTAAAAAATCTATATCTCTGTTTATAATTAATTTATGAGGATGCATTTGATCTCAAATTGAAGATCTTCTTTATTAGGTCCTTCTGGTGGTGGTTTTATTTTTCTGCGATGATTGCTTCTTTTGATATGGGAAATTTTACGCTGGCATATTTCGTCCATTTACCATGGAGAAGTTGTCTGCAGTATAATAAGCAGTTACGATGTCTTGCCGTTATTCTTGGCGTTTGTTTGTTTGGCGGGGTTTCCATTTTTTTTCAGCTTGGCTTGGCAGAACGACCGTCCTGCTTGATTAAATTTAGTAAGCATATTCTATTTGGATTGATGTTTTTTCGCATTTAATGAATAATAGAACTGTGGAATTCATCAATCCTGTGATATTTTTTTAAGTCAGTAAATTGCATTTAACGCTGATCTTAGCAGCTCAGTTATATTAACTAGATGCTGTTTATCTTTATGATTAATCATTATTTGTGACAATTTATGAAAAGGTATAATACACACAGTGATAAATTATCCAATTAAAGAATATTTCCTCTGTATATTTGAATACTATTTTGTTTTGTTTATTTAATGTAATAAGATTTTTTTCAAAGAGGAAAACGTTGCAATTCACTTTTGATTTTTCAAAATTTTGAATACATTCACGAATAAATGCTAATTTTCTAAGTAGACGACATTCGATAATGAATATAACAACCGAAATATTTCCAGCTATTTGCCGTTTATCATTGTTACATATCATCATATGTGATCAATTGTTAAAAACGTACATCGGGATATTATAAAAGATGGTGTATTACGTTTTTCTACGCATGGATGTTGTTCTGTGTTATTTAGATAATTTTTTTTTTATGTATAGAAGACTAATGATTGATCATATGTCCAAAATTGACCACTCATTTTAAAGTTCTAAAAGTGAATCCATTTTAAATAAATAACAAAATTTAAATAGAAGGAGAAATGTTGAAGTTAGTAGGTATTTTCTAACAAGAAATCGTTGCTATGAATAATCATGTGTATAATTTAAATTTAATATTAAAGCGCACACTAGATGCTGATCAGCGTACAACATTTAGTGTCTATTTTATTACTAAATTTGATAGCGTAAGTCCAATTTTTATTTTTAAAATTGTTCTTTTCCAGAGTTGAAGAAACTATGAAAGTTTATGATTTGACTTATTTAAGCATTATATACATATTATTAGCATAATAATGCCCATATAAGTCTTCTTTTTTTTTCAAACGAACCACAGAATTTACGAAATACATTTTGTATTATTTTGTACATGCTTTTGTAACTAATACGCAAAACGTGTTAATAAAAGGTTTAGTTGTTTAAATATTCTAAAATAATTAAAGGCATATTCTGTTAATCACTTAAATTTATTCGAATTTTTCTAGGTGCTGGGCAAACCAGGATTATGGCCTCTCAATGTATTTGAATAGTGTTATAAAATAGCTAATGATATGTTATAAAATGATAAGTATGATCTATTAACTCGACTCAAAATTGTGTGATGTGTCTTTTCTCAATCTTAATATAATTCTCTGTAGATAAAAATCCCTGCAAAAATTTTCATTCAGTGTTAAGTGCTACAATTCGCCTCCATTTAAGCCATATAGTTGTAGAAAAAAGAATTACAGTTAGATTCGCGCTACGCGCAATGTAATTTCTATACTTCTACTTCAACTCATAGAACACTCCCAGAATGTGTTTTTTTTTTTTTTTTTTTTTGTAAATAGAATGCAACAAACGTTGTTTTAAGATGGAATGATTTGTTATAATATAAAGATGTGACGTAAGATCGTCAAATAATTGAAATATGAACGTGGGGAATTGTGTCTCCCAACAATATGGTTTTGAGTTTGTATAAATATGTAATATATCTGTAAATAGTTTTATTCTTTATTAAATGTTTACTTAAAAAGGACTTCGACGCCAAGATTCATGAAGTTTTGATTTGACAGATACGCAGTTTTTTCTTGTTTACTTCCAGACCAAATAATTATTTTAGAATGCTTCCATATTATTTATGATCCGAATTACTCGAAGTAAGATTTACAGATATGATGCGAAAGTGATATTTAAAATTTTAATACGACCTTGACAGATTGAGATATATTTCCATTTTTATTTTTCACAGTGGAGCAGAATCCAATTATTCAAGACATATTATGGAGCATGTGTGTAACATGAAACCCTATAAGTATATAAAACTCAATAAAGCACTCTGTTCAAGTGTGCCAGATCGTAGCCAAATCTAATGTTATATCAGTGTTGCCAGATTGGGCGCTTTTTTGTCCCCAGATTGTTGATTGTCAGCACTTTTTTTTTTTTTGAAATAGAAATATTCTACCTATTTAGAAATATATTAAAAATTCTTAAAAATAAGGCGGAATATACTATTTAAAAAAAATGGTGACAGTCAAATAATCTGCATTAAAAAAGTCCCCAGTCTGGCAACACTGTGTTATATCAGGCTGTCTTTTACTAGCTGGTCTTGCGAACAGATCCATATTGTGTGTCGGGATCTGATTCCGGAGTACCGAATGTTAATATTAAGATTATAAGAGTATTGGTACCTCTACTCTCGGGTATTTCCTATAAACTCAATAAAGTACTGTACGCACGAATTTTTTGTCTTTTAAGTAATAGTTAAATAAGCCATGACTCCAAACCGCAATTTAAACATATATACATAGGTACCAACCTCCAACTAATCTCCCATAATATGTGGGTTATATTGACCAGGTTTAATACGTTTCGAACCAGAATTTCTTATTAATTAATGAAATTAAATAAGTTACATGTAGCAACCTGAAATTAAATAAATAAAAATTCGTCAAATAAATTTTCTCGTTTGAAATGTGCTTAACATGGGTTAAATCAATCAAAATATTACGAAATATTGGTGGGATCGTATAATATATATATATCAATAATGGTTTTTAAAAAGTCTATTTTAACCCTTTTAAGGACTATTGTACGTTTATGAAACCACTTAACTTTAATTCCCAAATGTCACAATGGCACCAGAATTTTGGTATAATTTTTACCCGTTTATTATGATTCTGAAAAATAGCTTTTTCTTATTTCCAAGTAATTTTATACGTAAAATCCGGTGCCATTCATTCATTTCAACATTTTAGCAATGGAAGCGCTTTGCCCCTGAAAAGGTTAAAGCCTTCAACACTTTATAGTTAACTTTAAACTTTATTTATATATATATATTTTTTTTTTGCGATATGAAAGAATTATTTTAAATCAAAAACTGCTGAAACTACACTACTGAAATTTTGTGAAACTCCTGAAATTCGAGAATATTTGGATGTCTTATTATAATATATATATCTTTTTTACTTTCTTCTATCTTCAATAGAAGAAAGTATTGTAATCGAAATATTTTTCGACTTCCGGTTTTCGACGGATTTGCATGTTTTAGGGGTCAGAGATTCCAAAAACATGTTTATAGAAAATGTCTGTCTGTCTGTGTGTCCGTCCGTCCGTCCGTCCGTCCGTCTGTCCGTCTGTCTGTCGCCATTGTACCATCAAAAAGTGTATGAAGTTACGTATAGAATTAAACCAAAATTTTATTATAAGTTTTTGGCTATGGCAAGCAGGTCCTCCCGGAATTTGGAAAAAATTCGCCGGTAGGGGGCGCTGATATAACAATTTTTGTGCGATTTTGAATATTGTACCATCCAAAAGTGTATGGAGTTATGCATAGAATTGAACCAAATTTTTAGTTTAAGTTTTTGGATATGACAAGCAGGTCCTACCTGAATTTGGAAAAAATTCGCCGGTAGGGGGCGCTGTAAATATTTTTTTTGTGCGATTTTGAATATTGTACCATCGAAAAGTGTATGAAGTTATGCATAGAAATGAACCAATTTTTTATTTTAAGTTTTTGGCTATGGCAAGCAGGTCCTCCCTGAATTTGGAAAAAAAATTGCCGGTAGGGGGCGCTGTAATAGCGATTTTTGTGCGATTTTGAATATTGTACCGTCCAAAAGTGTATGAAGTTATGCATAGAATTAAACCAAATTTTTATTTTAAGTTTTTGGCTATGGCAAGCAGGTCCTACCGGAATTTGGAAAAAATTCGCCGGTAGGGGGCGCTGTAATAGCGATTTTTGTGCGATTTTGAATATTGTACCGTCCAAAAGTGTATGAAGTTATGCATAGAATTAAACCAAATTTTTATTTTAAGTTTTTGGATATAGCAAGCAGGTCCTCCATGAATTTGCAAAAAATTCGCCGTCAGGGGGCGCTGTAATAGCGATTTTTGTGCAATTTTCAATATTGCACCATCGAAAAGTGTATGAAGTTATGCATAGAATTGAACCAAAAAAAAATTTAAGTTCTTGGCTATGGCAAGGTTGTCCTCCCTTAATTTGTAAAAAAATCGCTCGTAGAGGGCGCTGTAATAGCGATTTTTGTACAATTTTTGTGCCATTTTGAATATTGTATCGCCGAAAAGTGTATGAAGTTATGCATAGAATTGAACCAAATTTTATGTGTTTATTTTTGGTCATGTCACGAAGGTCCTCCCTGAAATTGGAAAAATTCTGCCGGAAGGGGGCACTATAATTGCGATGTCTGTACCATTTTCATTATTGTACCATCGAAAAGTGTATGAAGTTATCCATATAATTGAACCAAATTTTTTGTGCATGTTTCTGGCTATGGCAAACAAGTCCTCCCTGAACTTGAAAAAATTCCAAAAGAAGGGGGCGCTATAATTCCGATCTCTGTGCCATTTTCATTATTGTACCATCGAACAGCGTATAAAATTATGCATACAATTGAACCAAAATGTTTGTGCTTGTTTTTGGCTTTGGCCAACAGGTTCTCCTTGAATTTGGAAATATTGCGCGGTAAAGGGGCTCCGTGCTAGCGATTTTTGTATACTTTTCTTGATTTTTCGTAGTTCTATTGTGCATCGGCGGCTCATGCAGCGGCGGGAACTCGCTTCCTGCTATGCCGGCTATTCGCAAACAGCTGATAACGACAGAATAAGGAAAAATTAATAATTTTAACAAATATCATGATATATATTAACTCGTTTTTAGTCCGTTTAATTGACTTGAGCAGTAATTTAAGATGAAAATCAAAGTTGGTATAGTATTGAACTAATAATATTGAAGTATTAACATGTGTAACTAGGTTTTGAAATATTAAGATGTATAAGATAGAAGAAAGTTTTGGGATTGGCACATCCAACTAGTTTATTTTGCTTTAGTAACAATATGCTACTATTACATATATATGTTACTACTAGATAAGTTTGTCTTTCGCCCTGTTACTTTTTTTTAAAATTTAATTTTATAATCTATGTTACATAATATTAGGAAAACACGCGTTTTTTTTTTTCTCTTCTGAGATATAAATAAATAAATATTTTTAGTAAACGACAAATTTTTTAAAGAACGAATTTACCGAACAATGTAACAAAAAAGCTTTTCTTTTTTAAAAGATTTGATTATCAATAGTTAATTATTTTTATTTTTAGGAGAAATGCACGAAAGGAAATAAACAAATAAGCTCCGTGAAATTTCTAAAAACCACATTGTAGTAATCCTTTATTCTCCTGTTCCTAAATTTATTTTTACATAATATTTAACCTTCCGTTAATAAATAAAAAAAATACAATTTTATTAAGAACTCTTTTATCGTCTGCTACAATCTGTGTTTGTCATAAACTGATTTATGAATTCAGTTACGGTTAAGGTTCTTCGTAAATGAGATAATCGGTTACTTCCGCATGGTTGGATAACTTAGAAAATATTTCTGTGTCTGACAGAGTTTAATGTTTAAAATATGCTTTTTGAGATAAAGGAAAAATTCATTAAAAAGAAGGTAAATATGCGCTCAGTTAAAACAATATTGTTACAAAAAACTGGTTAGATGTGGAAGTATTTTTTTTTTTACATTAATATGTTTAAAAACGAAAAAGTCTGTTCAAGATAATTACGTTCTGACAGATGCAGATGGTATTAAGATGAATTTTATCAAACTAGTGTTTTAGCTATAAGCAGCACGTTAGCTGCATTGGCTATGAAACACAGTTTAAGATACAGCAAAGATTTTTTTAAATTATTTGTTTGTTAATAATGTAGCAAACTAATTTTTCTTGTTGTTAAAAGCGATGTAAATTATTTGATAAAATTACCTTCACTCGTTCGAAATTAAAACAGCAATCATTATTTCATTGAATACGCAAGTTTGAATGCAGAGATAACATAGAAGTAAATTTCGCCCAAAAGATTTTATCTAAATTTATAGATGATTATAGTCCACCGCGAGAGAAATTTTAGATTACTTTCAAGTGATTACATAACTTTTAAAATATTTCTATACATATATAAGTTTAAAATATGCTTTTATTTAATCAGGCAAGCAAAAAGTCTTTAAATAAAGCATGAGTATCGTGACTTCAAAAAATAATGTCACAGAAATTGTTAATTAATTTTCTTTTTCACTAAGTCTCTTAAAAATGGAAAGTAAGTTTACGATAATTGCATTTTGAAGCGTGTATATGTTATAATGAGGAGTTTTATCAAACAAACATTTTTAGCGATGGATTGGATAACTTAATTTACTACTAAAAATACATCAGAATACGTCACAATCTTTAACTTTCAAGTAATTCCGCTTAACAGGATTTTCGTCTTTAGGAAGGCATATTTTACCATATCACTACAAATTCTTTTGCGATTTACATATCACTTATAAAATATACATTTGTGTAAAACAATCAAACATAATAAAATTTAAATAAAAATTGCTTTATTTTGTAAATATAAGTAATATACATTTTACTCTATTCAATATTGCAAGAAAAAGTATTGGATTCGTGAAAAATTTCGACTTCCGGTTTTCGACGGATTTATACATTTCAGAAAGTCCTGAACAAAATTTGTCTGTTTTTATATCTATCCGTGAGTCTGTGTGTATATCTGTATGTGACATAACTTTTGTTGACTAATAACGAATGGCAACTTTTATGGGTACCAGGTGGCGCTACTATGCTGAATTGTTCACGATTTCCACGATATCTGTACTTCATGAACAAATGTGCGGAATTTGATACAACTTGATATTATGTTACATTTTCTTAGGCGGCGCTGCCATCGAATTTATTGCTTGAACGTGTAAACACAAATCGTTAGTAACAGCGTCCAGAAATATGTGGCGCGAAATGCATTTAAAATAATAAGCCATTAAGTATGAAATGTTCGATTTGAAAGCGATTTTTTTATTTAGAAATTCCGAATTCTCACCAGAAAGTTTTAATTGTTAATTTTAATTTATAGTATTACGACACTTGTATCCAAAGCGATATAAGTAAGCGTACAATGTCAATACTGGAATCTGGAGTATACTGACACAGCTGCGCCATCTGGTGGATGCAGTGAATAATGCAAATACGCGGGTTTTCAGTATGACGTCATATATGACAGAATATTTACCATCTGCGAATCTCTTGCGCATATTTTCTGATTCTTTACTTACTCACGCAAGATGAATCTTGTTTGCCAGATATAATGCAAAATATTTTTATTACAGTTTGTTTTGATAAAATTATGCACATTAAAAAAAAATAATCGCAATGTCATTTTAATTTCGGGAGAAAAGCATTAATGCTTACGAAAGCATTACTGCCTTTAGCCCTTAAACTAAAATGACATTGCGACTTTTTTTAAAATACACATATTTTTATCAAAACAAACTGTAACAAAAATATTTTGCATTATATCTGGCAAACAAGAATCATCTTCTGTGAGTAAGTAACAATCTGAAATTCGTAATAGAATTTTTAACAGGGATTCTCTAAATGGCTTTGTCTGCTTCAAGGAAAAAAAAAAAAAAAAAAAAAATCTAATCTGGCGATTTTAGGAAAACTTTTGCAGTTATTGACTGGACTCGCAAAATATTTAAACAAATACTAAATTAACAATACTTGCTCGTTTAATAGCGCAACATTTAATGCAAGCATTTTAAATTAAAGTGATTCTGAATATAAAATAAAATGAATTTTAAATTAAATAAATGAACTACTTGTAATTTAAATAACATGAATACAATACGATCAAAAGAATATTGGAATAAGTTTTCGATGTATCGTCTGCGCTTGATAAACGAAGAAAAGGTCTTAAAATTGAATATTTTATTTATTATTAAATTCTATACATATTCTAAACCTTGATAAACATTCTATTTTCATCTGGAATAGAACCGTGTATATAATTTTTTATAGCTTTAGCACATCAAGAATTGAGTAAAAAATAAGACTACAAAATTAAATCTTTACACATTAACTACTTACTAATTTTTATGCGTCCTTTTTAATTTCATTAAAAGAAAATAATTAAAATCAAGCGTATTTAAATCAACATCATTTTATAATATATATCAAATAATATATATATTTTTTAAATAAATTAAAGTTAAAATACGTAACTAACTTGTTTTGCTCTTTGGAAAAAAACATATGAATTCTATAAGAAAAAGAATTTTCTTACAATTTCGAAAACTAGAGTTATTCGATTGCCAACATTTTGCCATTTTAACGAATAATATTAGTTCTAAAAAAGAACTGTTTTTATTTAAATAATTATCTATAATAAATAAGTCAAAAAACACGAATAAAAATGAATAGAACACTCTATTACTCTCAGAATATAAATGCTACAAACAAATGAAAACACGATGTTGGCGCTTGCGCAGTTATTTCATAGATGTGCAATTAATAGATTATCCATAAAAAGAAAGCAGTTAGGCATCTTTCTGTTGTTCACTCCGTCCGCTACGTGGCGTGCGACCTTGATTGATATGACCTCGCCTTTAATCTTGCGCGCACCTATCCCATTTAAGATAAGACGCTTACCTATATCGCTTTGCTTGTATCTACGCTTCAGCTCACAATCCGTACAATCTTTACAGGCACTTGCAGACACACATCGACGATTTTATGAACTGGTGTACGTTATGGCGCGTCCTTATTAATGAAAATAAAACCTGTGTAGTATATTTCTCTCGAAAACTAACATTCCCTAACAGAATAATAATAAATACCACAGCAATTCCTTGGTCTGACCCTGCTAAATATCTTGGAGTCATCCTTAATCGCCGTTTAACTTGGGGCAAGCACATTCTTTCAATTAGAGGGAAAGTCGCTGCAGCTTTCAACGCAATTAAACCTCTTCTCAATAGCAAAACACTTTCAGCTCATAACAAACTTATTCTTTATAACTCGTGTATCCTTCGAATAATTACTTATGCCAGTCCGGTCTAGGGCTTCACCTGCAGGACTTCTATGGAAACTAAAGTCGTCTGCATAACAGACACCTGCGCATAATTCGTAACGCTTCTCGTTACTTACGGAATTCAACTGTCCGTAGGGATCTCAAAACCTTCACCCTGCATAAGCACATCAGCGATTTGGCTAAAAAATTCTATAGCAAAATTTTTGATCTTCCAAATGAAATAGTTGCGGAGCTTCCGGACTATGACGCCTTCGGTTACTATGACCACGGTAAATACCCTAGGTTCTCCATAATTATGGACACCCAGTAATCTCTGGGTACACCATACTTAAGTTTGCCATTATCTATCTTTTCCTTTCGTTTTATGTTCATATATATATATATATCTATATATATAAAAGAAAGTCTGAATTTTGTATTAATCAACGCGCAGCCCAAACTACTGAACCTGAAATCTTGAACATTGGGGTAAAAATAGTTCTTATGGCATTGACTGCCGCTAAGAAAGGATTTTTCAAAATTCCACCCCTAAGGGGTGTAAAAAAGAGAACGAACTTTAAAAAAATTCCCTAAAAATCTGATTTTATAGTTATTTTTCAACTGATAACATATTTTGGTGTGTTTTTGTATGCTGAATCGAATGGTACTAACTAAATTCTTTTAAGCCCAATAGTTCGCGAGATATTTCATATTTTTCAAATTTGGCGATGTCTTTGGCGCCAAAACCTCAAATTTTCAAGTTATTATTTCTAAAAACTCATTTTCTTTATTCTGTTACTATAGCAAGGGAATAAATTCAATTGAATGTTTTTTCAATCAATTCTTTTGGTTTAATAATTAAAACAACTATGTCAGTTAGGAAAAAAATTACAAACGCCTCGAAAACTAAAACTAAAAAAAAAAAAAAGAAAAAAAACCTGTTGTACTTTTTCGCTCTACCAACATGCCATGATGTATGCTATCGCGCCATTCAGTTCAACCCTAACTGCGCAAACGATTTTTACTGCAAACCGTGCCAAATATTAACACTTGCTATTTATTGAACGTGAATATTTTTTATGAGTATTACTCCATCGTAATCCCGTAAAACTTTTTAATTTGTTATTTTTTGAATAGAAAGCATTTATTATTAATTATAAATTACTTATTACTGATATGATACTGACATAAATTTTACTATTTTGCAGTTATCTGATGAGGAGGAACCTACAATAATATTATTTTAGAAGTTAGGAATTATACATATAAAAATGTTTGTTCAATAAACCATGAATGGCTTCATTCAAAGAATGAAATGTTTACTGCAGTGTGAGAAATGCGTATTACGTACGCCACGCTGCAGTAGTAAAAGACATTTACAATTTGAAGACTGCAGTTTAAATTGACTATATTTCTATTACTTGCAAAATATTTATTTATGCTTTTAGTTTAAGTACTTATTTTTATTCATTTAAAAAACTGGTGGGTTAAAGTATGTAATTTTCAAAAGTTATATTTTTTAAATGCTAATTTTTTTATCAACAAAATTATTTTTTTTTCAAATGTTTCATTTCATTTTATAGACAATGACATTATTTATATTTCGCCTCAATAAATTACAAAATACTCTTTGATGTTGAAATAAATTTTTTTGGTAAGGTATTTTTTTTCTTATTATTTTTTCTTTTCATCCTTTTAAATGAAATTAGTTAGACATATATTTTAAATGTGTGCATTTTAAATGAGATGAGCAAAAGGCATGTATGAATTAATGATGTCGATAAAACAAGAGGTTTTTTTTTTTTCATGGTTATAATATAGTGTGACGTAATGTACACCCGCAACAGTTTTCTCCGCACGGGCTGTCAATTGGTATAGTAACGTATATATTTTAAGAAATTAACAATTGTAATCTGAGAAACTAGCCGCCCTTGGCGACCAGTTTGGTGCCCCTTAAAATTTATGTTTGGAAAAGCATGCTAAGCATTGTATCGTGTTACTTTTATTCATAATTTGATTTACTTGAACGTTGAACTCCCTTAAATATAATTAATATAATCCCTTAAGCTAATATTAGTTTTTGTTGCATTAAAATATCTCAATTTGTTGATTTTCTGTAAACAAGTAAACCCTATTGGTTTACAATGGAAGTCTCTGGAAATTTGGCGAAATGTTAGAGATATCGATAAGTTGGCGTCACTTTTGGCGATATATCTCCAAGTTAGCGACAAACTTGACGCCATTTAGCGACAGTATAGGGGGCCCCTATGGTAACCCCCCTTATAGGTATGGGGATGCATTAAATGCTGTTCAATGACTCGAAAATTAAAATACAAAAAGAGATAAACATAGAAGTTAAAATAATAGGAAAACAATGGTTGTTTTAAAACTATTCAATGTTTATATTAAAAATCACACCCAATTTTTTGACCAAAATTCATGTTTTTTTTCCGTTACGGTACATTAATCTAGCGTGGGCCTAAAACACGATTATGACTACTTCACTGCTTTTTCTGATGCTTGTTAAAAAACGCAAGCAAATGAATTTATTAAATGATATATAATTTTTACTCTGTTTCTTTTTAAAGTTAGGACAGCAGGAAAGAAAAAATGAAACATTATGTAATCTTTTTTTTTTTTTGGATTTCTAAGTGTATTACTTAACACATAATCCTTAATTAATTAATTAATAATTGATAAAAATATATATTTTTAAAAATATTACATTCTTCATTTTTAATTTATTTTCAGCATTTTTTATTTTAAAATGTTTAATTGTTGCAGTTTTAGTCATTTGGCATACTTTGGCGAGTGTTCATTGGCGCATAATTAAATCTATTGTTGTTTCAACTCACATAAAATTGTACGAGGTACAGATAATATTTGGTGAGTTATTACCTGAGATAGGCTAACAGTAAAATGCCTTAAAATTAATGTATTAATTTATAATATTAAAGAGTTGCATTGTCATTATTGACCTATAAACACATGTGTAAACATAATGTTTATAATTCTAACATACCAAAAAGTGAATTAAAAATCAATTAGTGATTGCAAAATTCCATCTTTACATATAAAATCTAGGTTGACTTAAATAAAAAAAAAGTGCAAAATTAGAATTACTGATTGTGAAATAGTAAAAAAGACAGGCAATCGACCAAAATAGGAAGTTATGAAAGAGGGAGAATTTACCGTAGCGAAGCGCGGGTACTCAGCTAGTATATATATATATATAGTTATATAGTTATATTCTCACTATATTGGTATGTAGGAGAAAAAAATGTATGGCACTAAAAAGTCCCTTTTTTGGTTAATGTGGCTTTTGCTACCTCCTTTCAAATTTTCCTGCCCAAGCTTGGCGAGTGTAACTCTGAACAGTGCTAAATCTTTCTCTTTTTTATCCTTTTATGGTAGTTTTATAACTACAGTTAGACCACTTTAAATATTTTAAGATACTTTTCACTTATTCATCTTAAGTCTTAACTTAATTTTAAACTAATTTCTTTTAAATTCTTAACTATTTAATCTCCTCTCTTAATTTCTTATTTTTATATCTTAAGTAGTTCTAAACTATAGTTAAATTTTCCTCGATGGCTCACAAAACATAAGATACTTCAATTCCTAGTCTGGGTATTAAGCTGTCATCAGCTAGGAAACTCCTCAATGCTGATCACCTGTTGAGCACCTGTTCAGTACAAATAAAATAGATGAAAATGACTATTCAAAATTTACTGGTGTGATTTCAGAATTTCGAAATTTAAAAAAAGGAAAATGTTTTCAAACAGGAAATTTCGTACTTAATGGCGTACTCAATGCAGACTAGGGCAAATTTGTAATCTCGATTGTCCGCCGTGTAATTACAGGTTAATTGCATGTAATTGATTATAGCTACACTCATTCAGACAGAGAAATTTTGTAAAATAATGGATGGGGACGGTTCCGGTTACAGTGCTGCAAGAATTTTTTACGACATGTAATTTTAACTATAATTACATACAATTAAACTGCAATTACATTGCAGATAATTGGAATTACAAATAGCCCAATTCTGACTCAATGCAAAAACGCCTTTAAGCCTAAAAAATATCAACGTGTGACGCTAAAGAAGAATGTCTAATGCCTAGTTATAGTATAAAAGTAATAGACATCATATTAAAAAAAATAATAATTAAGAAAGAAAGTAGAAAATATTACTCATATGCTACTCAACTGTTAACCCTTTAACACCACAACGTACAAGTGTATATCATGAACTCTTCTATTTGAAATACCATTCCGTATGTGCTTACGTCCTAATTTTCAGTCAAGAGTCCAGACTGCAATGTTCTAATTTCTAAGCATTGGGTTCTTTTTGTCTCTAATTGCTGTTATGATTGGTTTTATATGGGATTTATAGTAGCGATTGTTTTCTCATCCAATAGATGGCTTACGTGTAAAACAAACAAACAAACAAAAAGACACTAGATTTCCAGCTGATTTGTTTCATGTACTAATTGTTTACTTATAACCTTATTTATGTTATATAGCATAAATAAACCTTTATTTTATTGCTTTACTCTACATGCTACTAAATAATTAAAATGTTATTAAAAATAAGGACTTTAGCTACACTGTTAAAAATTTGCAGCAAACTGCCCGGTCATTCGATCGTTTTTTGAAAAGACTGTTTCATAACCGTAATTTAACTATATTCTGACCATAAAATGGCCAATAATATGGTCCGAATAGTGCTAAATTACGGTTGTATAACCGTTTTTGATTAAAACGGTCAAATGACTGGATAGAATGCTGCAAATTTTTAACAGTGTACTTTTGATAAAATTAATGTATCTGCAGGGATGAGATTTCCGATTTTTTGCATACCAGTATAAAGTTTATTGAAAATGTTATTGTCTTAATTCGCAAAAATGTTCGGATTAAGTAAAATAACATTTTCTCTAAGATTATACTGGTATGCAAAAGGTCGGAAATCTCATCCCTGATCTGTTTTCCAGCATACTATCACTAAATTGAGTATGTCTATTAAGAAGTTAACCACGTAATGGACCACAAGCATTACTGACGTCATACAACGTCGCGATAGATTATAGCTAATAAGCTTCCCGGTTTTTCCCACAAGCGCTCCCCTAAAGCCAATCAAATATCCCAATGCTTGTGGGAAACATTGCAAGCTCCGCCCATTGCGTGTGGTCAATTATTTTAGCATTCACAACTGTTTTTTCACTGAGTGCCGCCCTCAGTATGCCGCCCATGTTTTTAAATGTTATGGTGTATAGTACTCTTCATACAGATGTTTTTTTTATATTTCATTCTGTTTTAAGGACAATTTAACATATACACTGGTGTTCAAAATTAAGGACCAGTCACAAAAGTCTACTTTTTAAGTACGCGAATAATCAAAAGGAAATAATATAATTCAAATAATTACTATCCCTACACCACAGCTAGTCCATATAGCATCTCATTCATATCACACATTGTCACAAGTGTCACAGTCACTACGGTGAAACAAAAAATAGGAAATTCCACACGTCTCATTATGAGTCTCAAAGGATCACTATATGTAACTCCACTGAGACGTCAATGGGTCTGCTGCTTTGTGACGAATCGCCAGGTGACTTTACAATGTTGTTAAATTGTGACTCTCATGTGACTGTCATTTTTAGACTCAATTTCAAAGTCATCATGAACGTTGCATTATGATAAGTCACCAAATAATATCACATAATAGTCACATGGAGACTTTTCCCAAAAGAGCACAATGGTGACTTCATAGTTGTCTCTCTGTTACCTGAAAATCATCATGTGACTTTAATGTGACATTATTTGGTAACTTATCACAATGCAGCGTTCACGATGACTTTGAAATTGAGTCTACAGATGACAGTCTCATGAGAGTCACAATGTAACTACATTGTAAAGTCATATGGTGACTCGTCACAAAGCAGCAGTTACAGTGACGTCTCAGTGGAGTCACATATAGTGATCATTTGAGACTCATAATGAGATGTATGGAATTTCCTATATTTTTGTTTCATCGTAGTGACTGTGACACTTGTGACCATGTGTGACATGAATGAGATGTTATATGGACTAGCTGTGATGTAGAGATAGTAATTATTCGAATTATATTATTTCCTTTTCAGTATTCGCGTACTTGAAAATTAGCATTTTGTGATTGGTCCTTAATTTTGGACACCAGTGTATTTACGCAAAAGCTCTCCTATATGTAAGACAATAACGTAACCATAACATCATCAGAAATATATTGTAAAGAATGCCAAATTCTTTACTGTTGTTTGATGTTTCAAAAATAGCCATTACTTAAAAATAATAATATACAAAATGCATGTTTATAAATGTTCATAGAAAAATTTAAAAAAGGTATATTAAAAATTTTAAGACAGCTAATATCTGTCAAAATGAAACACTATATAAGAGTATAAAAAATAACTATATAGTTAAAAACTAGAAACAATTTTTAACTTTAATTTTAACAAGGAAAATGAAATCATGGAATGGTATTATTTGTTAACAAAAGATATATATTTTATATTTAATATGTATATTTATTGTTTTTCTTAATCCCAATTCATTGTTACTGATATATTAGAAGTATGTAACGGATAAAAATTGATTTTTGTTTTTTAATTACTAAGATTAAATTAGTTTAGAGTTCACTTTGCCATAAGCTACTCAAAACATCAAGTGGTGTTATTAAAAAAATAACGGAATTAAATCACCTAGTCAAAGTAAATTAAATATTTTATTTTAATTGCTGAAATATTTCTATTTACAAGAATTTCAATCAATATTTCGTTTGCTTATCTAACAAAAACATTGTAAAATTTATAATCAAAGATTTTGCAATTATACGCTTTTGTTACTTTGATAACTACTAAGTTTAATTAAAATATTTGTTTTAATCTGCATTTCAATCACCAGATAGCCATTAATTATTCCTGCTCTTTCTTATTCATTCTTATTATGCTGATTAAAAGCTCAAAAGTAACGATTATATGAATAAATGTTTTTGAAATGACTTACTTTTTATTTCTTTGAATAATCAAAATACAGATATATGAACAGAAAATTATTCATCTTTTTTCAAGCTATTTATGCTTAGAATCATCCTTTATGCCCAGTTTCGTGCTTTTTCAATTAACTTAACCCCTTATCTGTTTTGCCCAAATGCCACTCACGCAAAAAGTGGTTGCTATCTGCGATACTAAAAGCTTTTGGTTACCACTAAATTTTAACTGTACTCTTTGGTTTTTTAAATAGCATACTTTTTCGATTGTACAAAGCCAAATAGTTTTGGAAAAAAAGTGGTGACGGGTCCTTATTTTTTATTTATTGTGAAAAAAAAAAAAAAAAAAAAAACTAGAAACAGTTAAGGGGTTAACACAAGAAATTAAATATACAACTTTAGATGCTTATCTCATAGAAGTTGACATGTTGTGAAGCTTAAGTCTGTTCACGATAAACAAATATCGAACGTTCTCTATATCTTAATTAATTTTTCAACTACTTTTCAGCAGTGAAATTACGCTTGAAATTATTGAATATTAAAGACGTGAATTATCACATTGCTAACAAGGCGTAAACCAACTTAGTGAAAAATGTCCAAGCCGGGAATCGAACACGGGCCCCTGGAACAGATCTATAGTGCTCTACCACTAAGCCAAAAGGAGGATGCCCAGCTTGGCATCTCTCACTTATATAAG
Organism: Maratus speciosus; assembly: GCA_963932465.1. Lineage (NCBI taxonomy): Eukaryota > Metazoa > Arthropoda > Arachnida > Araneae > Salticidae > Maratus > Maratus speciosus. The sequence goes on along the minus strand of OZ010788.1, from coordinate 292,667,334 downwards.
TCGGTAAGACTGCTACCGCAGCACTAGATGGAAAGTCTTCATGAGCACACAATCTAGCGGCGTAACATGAGACGCAAATGAACCCAGCATTGGTGAATATACAATCCCGGCTTGGACATTTTTCACTAATTTGGTTTACGCCTTGTTAGCAGTGTGATAATTCACGTCTTTAATATTCAACAATTTCAAGCGTAATTTCACTGCTAAAAAGTAGTTAAAAAATTAATTAAATTTGTATATTCACCGATGCTGGGTTCATTTGCGTCTCATGTTACGCCGCTAGATTGTGTGTTCATGAAGACTTTTCCATCTAGTGCTGGGGTAGCAGCCTTACCGACTTATATAAGTGAGAGATGCCAATCTGGGCATCGTCCTTGTGGATTAGTGGTACAGCACTGGAGATCTATTCCAGGGGCCCGGGTTCGATTCCCGATTTGGACATTTTTCACTAAGTTGGTTTACGCCTTGTTAGCAATGTGATAATTCACGTCTTTAATATTCTCTATATCTAAATATTAAAACTTAAGTAATTTGACATAGTTATATATTTAAATCTGTATGTTAAAATATAGAAATTACTCTAAACTTCATTTTAATGTCAAATACGAATCACGAAATAGTAATCTTTGTTAACTGCGTGAGTAGTTTTTATGTAATTATTTCCGGTTTTCTTGTTAATCAAACTTATGAATGACCGATATATTAAACATGCATTTTGGTATAATTTTTTTAACCGAAAATGTAAACAACATATGTCGCAATAACTTTGAAATAGATTATCAAACACAAGGCGCAATTATATATAAAACATTAACTTATTATATTAAATGAATCCTCTGCCAACGTAAATTAGATATTTAATTTGTCATTGCTCAAACATTTTTATTTACAACAATTTTAATCAGCATTTCATTTGTTTACATAACAAAAGTTTGTAAAATTAAAATAACTGATTCTGCAATAATACGCTTTTGTTGCTTTGATAACTACTAAGTTTAATTAAAATATACGCTTTAATCTGCATTTCAATCAACAGATATTCTTTAATTAGCCCTGCTCTTTCTTATTTACTATTATTATGCTGATTAGAAGCTCAAAATTAACGGTTGTATGAATAAATGTATTTGAAATCAATTACTACTTATTGTTTCTTTGAATAATCAAAATACAGATTCAATGAACAGAATATTATTCATCTTTTTTCAAACTATTTAAGCTTAGAATCATCCTTATGCCCATTTTCGTGCTTTCCCAATTAAATTAACACAAGCAATGGAATATACAACTTTAGATTTTTATCTCATAGAAATTGACATGCTGTGAAGCTTAAGTCTGTTCATGATGCATACATATCGAACGCTTTCTATAGGCTAATTCCATGAAAATTTGTCATGTCTGTCACACAGCTGAAAATCGCTATGCTTGTTGGCTACCAGTATTTTAGAAGGAAAAATATGACTTATTTTATCGGAGATATCTCATTAATTGAATAAGGCGAAGCAAACTTTTCGAAAATAATGGTGATCAACAAGCATAGCGATTTTCAGCTGCGTGATAGACATGACAAATTTTCATGGAATTAGTCTATAGCTATATATTAAAACTTAATTAATTTCACATACTTAGTTACATATTTAAATCTCTATGCTAAAATCTAGGAATTGTTTTAAATTTCCTTTTAATATGAAATATGAATCACGAAATAATAATCTTTGTTTGTCACGTAAGTAGTTTTTATGTAGTTATTTCCGGTTTTCTTATTAATTATATTTATGAATGACCGATATATAAAACATGCATTTTGGTATAATTTTGTTAACCCAAAAGTAAACAAGTATAGCAATAACTTTGAAATAGATTATCAAGCACATGGCGTACTTTTATATAAAAGATTAAATTATTATATTAAATGAATCTTCTGCCAATGTAAATTAAATATTTAAACTGTCATTGCTCAAACATTTTTATTTACAACAATTTTAATCAGCATTTCATTTGCTTTTATAACAAAAATTTTATAAAATTGTAATGATCGATTCTCAAATAATACGCTTTTGTTGCTTTGATAACTACTAAGTTTAATTAAAATGCGCTCTTTGATCTGCATTTGAATAACTAGATAGTCATTAATTAAATCCTACTTTTTCTTATTTACTTTTATTAAGCTGATTAGAAGCTCAAATGTAGTGATTATACGAATAAATGTATTTGAAATGAATTAATATTTTTTTTGTTGTTGTTTGAATAATCAAAATACAGGTTCAATGAAAAATAAATCATATTTTTTCAAACTATTTAAGATTAGAATCATCTTTTACGTCCAATTCCGTGCTTTCCCAATTAACTTCATATAAGAAATTGAATATACAACTTTAGATATTTATCCCATAGAAGCTTTAGCCTTTTCACGATGCACCAATGACAAACGCTGTTTATATCTGTATATTGAAACTTAATTAATTCGGCATACGTAGTTATATGCTGCTGTGTATTAAATTGTAGTGATTATACGAATAAATGTATTTGAAATGGATTAATATTTTTTTGTTGTTGTTTGAATAATCAAAATACAGGTTCAACGAAAAATAAATCATATTTTTTCAAACTATTTAAAATTAGAATCATCTTTTATGTCCAATTCCGTGCTTTCCCAATTAACTTCATATAAGAAATTGAATATACAACTTTAGATATTTATCCCACAGAAGCTTTAGACTTTTCACGATACACCAATGACAAACGCTGTTTATATCTATATATTGAAACTTAATTAATTCGGCATACGTAGTTATATGCTGCTGTGTATTAAATTGTAGTGATTATACGAATAAATGTATTTGAAATGAATTAATATTTTTTTGTTGTTGTTTGAATAATCAAAATACAGGTTCAATGAAAAATAAATCATATTTTTTCAAACTATTTAAGATTAGAATCATCTTTTATGTCCAATTCCCTGCTTTCCCAATTAACTTCATATAAGAAATTGAATATACAACTTTAGATATTTATCCCATAGAAGCTTTAGCCTTTTCACGATACACCAATGACAAACGCTGTTTATATCTGTATATTGAAACTTAATTAATTCGGCATACGTAGTTATATGCTGCTGTGTATTAAATTATAGGGCTTATTTTAATTAGGCTTAAGACCAACAGAGTGAAAAATTATCCAGGGTTCGAATCTGGGTCTTTGGGATCCAAACACCTAGGTTCGAACCCTGGCCTCGATACTTTTTCACTCTGTTGGTTTTACGCCTTGTCAGCAGTGTGAATAAAAATTCGCGAAATTAAATTTAGATTTCTCGAGTGTTTGTCTTCGTTTAAAATTATTAAATTTATATAAAACATTAGCCGGATTAAACCAATCTTCGGTCAATATAAATGAAATATTTAATTTGTCACTGCTAAAAGATTGTTGACAAAATATTTTTAATATCTATTCCATTTCCTTATCTAGCGAAAACTTCGGAAGATTTATAATTCAAGATTGTGCGATGATACTTTATTTTTACTTTAATATTTAGCAACTTTAATTATAATTTATACTTTGATCTGTATTTGAAACACCAGACAGTCATTACTTAAGTTGAGCTCTGTTTTATTTACATAAATTATGCTGATTAAAAGTTAAAGTCTAACGATTATATTAATGATTGTAATTGAAGCGAATTCAAAAATTTGTTTAAAAAAATTAAAATACAGGTCGAATGAAGGTACATTATTAATCTTTTCAAGTCATTTAAGATTTGAATAATCCTTTATGCCTCATTTAGATATATCCTAATTAACTTCACTTGAGAAACTGAATAGATAACTCTGGATGTTTATCCCATTGAAATTGATATATTGTGAAACTTAGGACGTTTCATGACATAATTATAGAGAGTTATCTGTCATGTTTTCTCTAATGAACTCAAATTTATGAACTCTGGTGTAGTTCACTTTATACTTACATGTAATGATAATATTAATATTCAGTACATCCATAGGTTACCCAAAACACCGCGATGTTTTATTTTGAAATAAAACAACCTATTTATTCTGTTGAGTTGATTCAGATATCAGACCAGATGCTGTGATAATTAAAGGTTAGTTGGGCGAATTATTTTCCCAGATTATTTCGGGATGGATCAGTTGGCAGAGCATTTGCGGCTACAGCCAAGAAATCCCTGGTTCGAAACCCGGCCCGAACTCTTTTCATCCACTTGGAAACGTACAACTGTTATGATATATTTACCAATTCAATAATTGTGTTAAAAAAATAATCTAATAGGAAAGGTTTCTACTTGACTTTTTAATATTATTCATTAATAATGTCTTGCAGAAAAAAAATGTAAAAATGGCAAGTGTCAGATTATTTAAACAGTTCTTCCTGTCTTGAATTGATTTTGAAGTTGTCATGATTTTACCATCGGTTTTTTGTCTTAGAATGCCTTAATCTCCAATAATCTCCTAATCTCCTTTTAATCTGCAAAAAAAGACCCAACCTTGAATTAGATTGGAATACATTAAATTGCATTTCAGTTTCTTCAATCTATATATGATAATGGCAACTAAGCGAACTCAATTAGTGTAAATTCATGCATTTTGTGCAATTTCATTATATTTTGTTTTAGAATCTGTGTCTATGCCGTGACGGAAATAATCTGCAGCGTGCAATAGGTTTGCCGTACCTGTTTTAGGTTTAATCACTGATGCAGTCAAGTATCCACGGCTTGTCCGTCTATTTTCGAAAGGCTCACACAAATAAGCTGCCGATCTGCCATTTTTAATATACGATTTTAATATACCGCATTAGCTCCAGTTACTGCGGACCAAGAGCTCCATGTGAATCCATTCTGTTCTGATCAAATTCCGCGTTAAACTGTGTAAACATTTGAATAGTGTAAAACAACCACTTTCGTTGAATTTGCTGCATTCAGTTATGGCAAAAATTAAAGATGTGACCAATTTATGGCTTAAATAACATAATCATTATCGTTTACATCATTTGCAAATATAAAATGATCTCGAAAACGAAATTGTCATTATTAATAGGCGATATGTCGTAAAGGCATTAGCGACAGTCCACTGTATCAACGACACGAAAATGTGTTTTCTAACGGTATTTCAATATATCTATAATAAATTGATGTAAATATATTTTTATAAACATTTCTCATTGCTTAAAAAAATTCTCGAAAAGGAGTAGAAAAAATACTTTTCTTTTTTTCTTTAAACAAAAATCACGAAAATAACCGATTGTCAAAGTGGTATTTGTTATTCAAACTGCTTTAATCAATATTCTACTTGCTGAGCTAAAAAACTTGCAAAACTGATAACACTAGGCTATGCAGTGCTACGCATTTTTACTTATACTTTTATTACTAACTATAAACTTTAATTAAAACTTACTTTGATCTGGATTTGAATCACCAGATACTCATTAATTAAATCCTGTTCTTCCGTGTTTGCTCTTATTATGCTGATTAGACGTTCATTAAGGATTATTTTAGTAAATGTAAATGCATTTGATTTGAATAAAATGTTTTGTTTAAAAAAAACCCACAGATTTGCAAAACGGAAAATTATTCATATTTTTCAATTCATTTAATATTAGAAACCTCTATTATGACTCATTTATGAATATCATAATTTACTTCACCTAAGAAATTCAATTTACAATTCTAGATGTTTATCCCATTGAAGTTGACATATAGTGAAGCTTAGGGCTTTTCGCGACATAATTATAAAGGGATGTATGTCATGTTTTCTCTAATGTATTCGAATTCGTGAGCTCTGGCTTAGTTCACTTTCTAATTTTACCTAATTGTCATATCAATTTTCAGCATTTGCGATGATAGTTTAAACTTAAAGTCCACAAAACAGAAGGAACTATGCAGTTTAAGTTTTTATCAGTTTATCAGTTTTATAGTTTTATCAGTTGTGGATATTTATTATAAGCGCCTCTGGATATGTTTTTCTTTAAATTTTCTTTGGATAATTATAAGAAAAATGTTGTGTGACATTATCGACTTAAATGATAATTAAAAAGTTCAGTGATTATTGTAAAGTAAAGCGATTCAAAAGTAAAGTATTTTTAAAGGATTGCAAATTACATGAATGAAATAGAAATTTCCATATATGAAACTGAATTTTTCTTTTTTAAAATATACTATCTTATACTATTTAGTATTTTCTAACTTAAATTTAAATTTTGACTGATTATTTGGCAAAATTCAATTACATACATCGAGATTTAAATAAATTTCGAAAGGCGTTACATTCAAACCGGTATTATTACGCTGTTAGCAGTTAGAATAGAAACCCCTGTTGACATTTTTACTGTCTCCTGTCTATAATAGAAGAAATATTGTAATCGAATTTTTTTCGACTTCCGGTTTTCGATGGATATACATATTTTAGGGATCAGAGGTCCCAAAACACATGTTTATACAAAATGTCTGTCTATCCTTGTGCGTGCCCATGAGGCGCCATTGTACCATCGAAAAATGTATAAAGTAATGCATAGAATTGAACTAAATTTCTTGTTTTCGTTTTCGGCCATGCCAATCAGCATCTCCTTGAATTTGGGGATATTCCGCTGGCAGGATGCACTGTAATAGCGATGTTTGTGCCATTTCCATTATTGCACCACCGAAAAGCGTATTAATGTATGCATAGAATTGAATCAAATTGCACGTATATGTTTATTGCTATATCAAGTAGGTCCTCCTTGAATATGGAAATATTCCGCTCAAAGGGAGATCTGTAATAGGGATTTTTGTGTTATTTTCATTATTGTATCATCGAAAAATGTATGAAGTTATGCATATAATTTAATCTAATTTCATATATAACAGTCTATGGAAAAAATATTTATTAGGTGTCTGATTGAGATTAACTCGTTTTTACTCCGATTAATTGACTGAAGGAATTTAAGATGAAAGTAAATGATGGTTCAGTATTGAGCTAATAATATTGAAGCATTAACATTTGTTACTGCTTTTTGAAATATTAGGATGTATGGGATAGAAGAAAGTTTTGGGGCTGGCATATATAATTAGTTTCCTTTAAATTGCCTATGCCTAATTACAAGAAAAAAATTACCTAAGTGATAGTTAATAAGCTCTGTGATTATTGTAAAGCGAAGCAATTTCAAAGTAAAGTGTTTCACAAGACAAAAAAATGATAGAATTAAATAGAAATTTCGGTGTCAGAAATTGAATTTTTCTTTGTTTATAATATCTTATACTCGTTAGAATTTGCTAATCTAGCTATGTAGATTTAAATTTAAAGTTTGATTGACTATTAGTCACCATCGGATTAAATACATGGAGATTTAAAAGAAATTCAAAAGGCGTTATTCAATGCGATATTTGTATGTTGTTAGCAGTTGGGATAGAAACTACTGGTTATATTTTTTCTTTAAATTTTCTATGGATAATTATAAGAAAAATGTAGCTTACGATACAATCGATTTAAGTTATAAATAATAAGCTCAATTATTACTCTAAAGCGAAATGATTTTAAAGTAAAGTGTTTTCAGAAGACTTAATTAAGTGAATAAAACGGAAATTTCAATGTAAGAAATTAAATATTTCTTTGTTGAAGTATACTATCTTACAATCGTTATAAAACATTGAACGAAGCAAATAAAGCTTTCTTATTTATAAATCTCTGACATATTGGTTTGCTTTTTTTCTTGACTCATCATTTTACAAACCCTCTTTAATTTATTTGCATTTAAAAATACTACTCTGAATCATAAAATTTTCTCAGATACTGAGCAACGATTGAAAGCAACGATTGTTTGCCGTTTCAAAAGAACAGTAATACATCAACTAACTCTATTTCAAGTTTTTAACTTAAAGTTTTCCTCACATTTTTATTGTAATACGAATTTTGATATTATATTTGCAGAATATGCAATGAATGGCTTTTAAAATTTTTAATGTCACATTAATTTATTCAATGTGTTCAATTATAAGAAGTGATCTAAAGCGATACTGTTTGTATCCAATAAATTTTAACAAATAAATAACTAAAATATAATACTATGGTTAAAGAGACAGTATTAAAGGTTTAAAATAGAACAGAAATAGAAATACAATATAGAATTTCACTAAATTGTATACCATTTGGGTGAAGATTTTCATATTTCCCGTATTGTCAGAGAAATTTTATATTTTTCTCCCACACAGGCGATAGAAAATGTGCATTCCTATTTTTTTTTTTTTTTAGTTAAAGGATTTTACTATGAATGCGTAAAAGTGACAAATTTACTTCTGAATGTTGTTTTATCGATTATGAGCGCGAATGCAAAAAGCTACATTATTAAGATAACAGTATTTTTAGGATATTGCAATCCGGCTTGCTCAATATTTTTCGTAATTTTTGGACAACCATGAACTTAAACAGAGCTGTTGCAGGTATGTTCATGGGTCGTACGCGTCTTGAAATTTCAAGACCAGGAAATTCTTCAAAACCAGTATTTTCTTATAGAAAATCTGTTCCCAAATAAGTCGAAATTTCGTGCGTTTAACTTAAATTTATTTTTCTAAAAAAAAAAAATACTGATAAAAAATCTTGAAAAATTCCCTGAAGCGTACTACAGTGTCTTATATATTTTTGATGCCATTATGTTAATGTTCATTTCAAAATTAAAAACTATACATGTGTGCTTGATGCACTGTAAAAAAAGGACTAAAATACGGAAACTCTACTGGCAATCGAGACGCCAGTACTATTTCCGTATTTTAAAGGAACTTTTCCCCCGTAAATTACAGAAAAATTTCCGTTTTTTTGGAATTTACAGGGAAAAACTTCCGTTAAAATGCGAAAATCGTACTGGCGTCTCAATTGCCAGTACAATTTACGTATTTTAGTCTTTTTTTTTAAACAGTGTGGCACCAAGTGAATGTTTACCCGATCACATGAATTTTGAGCAAACCTCGCATGCGCTTCCCTACTAATAATACTGAAAATAGTAATTACATCTTTCAAATATATTTTTAATTATCACATACCAGCACAATTCTCTCTCTCTGTCGATCTCTCTATGTTTGTCCTTTGTTTGTGTCAGTGGGTTTCGGCCAGAACGCTGATTAGCAAAATGCAGGCTCGGCTGCTTTTAAAATATAGCCCACTGCCGACGATTCCGCATCTTGTTTTGTGAGGGGGAATTCTACTTTAGGCCAAATATACATAAACTCTTGGGCAAAACTTTGAGGGGAGATAGTACACATCAAGACAAACCATATTAAATAGGAAACTAAGGGTCTCAAACGTCATCCGAAGGAGATAGGCACCATTAAAGTTTAGAGTCCAAAATTTCAAATGATTTTATAATCAATTGAAATTATAATCAAAAACGGAAAAATTGGTCGATTCATTTGTAGTGTTTTTCTAAAACTTTTCTTTATGTCAGTATTTTTTTGAAAATAAATTTTAAAGATAAAGATTTTAAAATGCCGATAGAGGGTGTTTTAGACTTTGGAGTTACGAACAACTATTTTTTATCGTTATTTTTTAAGTGTTTAAAAAATAGAACTTTTCTCAGGATCATCTTTGTTCAGTTTTTTTCTAGCTGTGTTCGGGAGTTGAAATTTGAACCCCTCCCTCCTGAACACAGTTCAGTTTGCGCTAATTAACCACTCCCAACGATTCAGATTTTGAGCTCAAAATTTAAGTTTAAGCCTACACTTTTGAAAGCATTTATTGAGGTACAAAAATAACGGTAAAAAATAGTTGTTCCTTACTCCAAAGTCTAAATCGCCCTCTAACACCATTTTTTTTTTACTTTTTTTTTAAATTTTATTTTCAAGAAAATATTGACATAAAGAATAGTTTTAGTGAAAACCGCAAACGAATCGACCAATTTTCCGTTTTTTCATAATCATTTGAAATTATGCACCCTGAATTTTAATGGCGCCTATCTCCTTCGGAAGACGTTTGGGACCTTTAGTTTCCTATTTAATATTGTTTGTCTTGATGTGCACTATCACCCCTTAAGGTTTTGCCCAAGAGTTTAGTGCCCAGGAGTGATTTTGGTCAAACTTTTCCGAAAATTTAAGGCATTCGATTTCAAAAATTCAGACATAAAAAATATCGAGAATTTCGAGAAATAATCGCCAAAAAATCAATTTTAAAGAGCGAGAAAAAAAGAGCGAATTTCGTCATTGAATTGAGAAAATACACCCTGTATTTTTTTGCTAGTTTATAATCAATAATAAATATCCCAAATAATCCAGTCGCCACATTGTGAAAGACATGTATAAAAGCAATAGCTTTTATATGAGGAAACAATTCGGAACTCGAATTAAAAAAATAATCTAAAAATGGTAGAAAAAAATAATTACATCTAATGCATATATTTCGTTTAATCACACAATTCTTTTAATTTGTATATAAATTAAGTATAATATAGCTATGTACAGTCATAAGCTATGTACAGTCAGAAGATAAATTTCGGCAATACAGATTTAAAAAAAAAACTATAAGAATAAGCTAAGTAATCGAGGCAGTGGGGAATAGGAGGAAAACAATACTTCTTTTTTTCATTTTATCATACAAGAGTATGCATAAAAAAATTGTGAATGTGTGATATTATTTTGTACTATAAAAATCAAAATGCAATTCAAACATTTGTTTTTCAAGAACACAAAAGAAAAATTGTCTTTAAAAAAATCTTATTACAGATTATTACAGGGGTGATTTTGGTCAAACTTTTCCGAAAATTTAAGGCATTCGATTTCAAAAATTCAGACATAAAAAATATCGAGAATTTCGAGAAATAATCGCCAAAAAAATCAATTTTAAAGAGCGAGAAAAAAAGAGCGAATTTCGTCATTGAATTGAGAAAAAAAACGCAAATTTCGTCAAAGAATCGCGAAAGAACGGAAATTTTATCAAAAGATCGCAAAAAAATGCAAATTTCGTCAACAAATTACAGAAAAAATCCGAATTTGTTAACAGATTGTAAAAAGAAATTGAATTTTATAGAATGATTGCAAAAAAATATGCAAATTTCGTCAAAGAATAGCGAAAGACGGAAATTTCGTCAAAGCCAAAAGTCCGCTAATTTTATTTTCACCAGAGGATCGCGAGAAAACCCGCGTTTTCGTCAGATTATAGCGAAAAAACGCGATTTTCGTCAAAAGTTCGTGAAAAAACGCGAAATTAGCCAAAGGACGACGACTTAAGACACCGAAAATTAGTCGCCAAAGCAAAAAATTTAGTCGCCACGTGGCGACCGTGAATCTGCAGCTATACCCACACAGTGAACGTGAAGATCTTTAAAATTTAAACAAGCGATCCAGCAGAGTCAGAAAACATTATTGAAAACTTCTATACAAATAAGCTGCATCGTACATTTTAATATTTTTTTACACTTGCATAGTTACTACACAATAGTAAATTACTACGCTATCCTTTCACATTAAAGAAATCTGTGATCTTTAGCGGTCCGCACGGGCCGGAATTTCCAGGCTCGGGTTTTATAATATGTCTGAAAGTTTCGCATTGTTGAGCAGTGAATATGAGAACCACCTTAAGGTATGTTTTCAAAGATACTGTAAACAGAAGTTCATTATTACTATTAATACTACAAAACACAATGACTGTCCTACACATTCTGACAATTAAGACCAGTTCTGTCCCGGCACGAGTCTGCTGAAAAAAATTAAACTCGGAATCAGACATCTTGTAACTGTACAATGCCGATCTCTACGATGGACGTTACATTTCTGTATTGATGTTGTTAAACTCGCATCGGCTCGTGACGCACATTTATACTTCTCGAAAAATCGTATTCATTGAAATGGCTCGTATTTTATCCTCTTCGCTTGAATTATTATATCGGGCCGATAGGCCCGATTAATTTTTTTATCGGCCCGGCCCGTTTGAAAATTCGCCTTCATTCCGCCGGACCGGGCCGGGTACGGGCCTTGGGTAAAGCCCGGGTCCGTGCAGACCTCTAGATCTGATATGTTTTCACTGATGTCCGGTGTCTTTTTAAATAATTTATGATTGAACTGTTATAAATTCAGATGCGTCTAAGAAAAAATTTTAATTTACCAACTCATCACAAAATTGTAATTTGTGTTGAAATTTTACGTGATAAAAATTTTCTTTTGAGTATTTTTACCGAAATCAGCATAATAAAATGCATGAGAAACATCATCGACTTTATACAAAAAAATTAGTTCAGGCTTACGCTATTCTACATTTTAGTTCTTCATAAAGAAGGTAGTAAATTCAGTTATATAATAGTACACTTATGTGATATTAATGTATAGTAAATAACGATAAACAACACTTTTTTTCTCAGTTTTCTCTGCATTCTAAATTATTATGCTATCCTTTCACCTTCACAAAAGCTGTAATCTGATATGATGTTAATTGGGGTCAGGCATCTTTGTAAATAATTTATAACTGTTATATTTTCAGATACTTTTATGAGTAAAATTTTAATTTAACAACTTATTACAAAATCGTAATTTATATTGAAATTGTACGTGCTAGAACTGACTTTTGAGTGTTTTCCAGGAAATTAACGTAACGAAATGCATGAGAAACATCATCCATTTTCAAGTAAATATGTCATTTTAGGCTTGCGCTATTCTATATTTTAGTTCTTCATAAAACAAACTAGTAATGCAGTTACATAAAACTACATTTCTGTGATATTAATATATAGCAAATAACGATAAACAACACTTTTTTTACCCCCTCAATTTTCTCTGCATTCAAAATAAATGCATATTTCGCTTTCGTTGGAATCGGCAGTGAAAGTGAATTCCAAACGGAGTGATTTCCAGTAATGGAAATGTTTTCTAGACCATTAGACTGCAATTTTATCCATATTTCATCCATTTTTATTTATTGAAATTCTCGTGGGTACATTGCGGTGCTGGGTAAATCTACTTTTTCACTGAAGTAGTATTTCATAGTTGCTTTTACGATACATTGAAATAGCGAATTCTCCAAAGTAAAAACATATCTTAAAAACATACAGAATTAGTTTAGGACTAATAAAATAATTATTCAATTTTTGTAATTCAATTGAATGAATAATGAATGAGGATCTGTAGTGCTATTTAACAGATATTTAGAGACATAATTCTTCAGTTATTGTATTCTTATAAAATTCAAACATACATAAAAAAAAATTTGTGATGAAAATATATTTTCACGGTAAATATACAATTTACCGAATTTGTATTTCATAGCTGCATTTGAGATATGTTAGATTTTAGAAGAGTAAATGCCTATGAGTAAAATCATATTTTAATGATAAATAAGTAATTTAAAATTTAAAAAAATGATTACTTATTTTTTAGTAATTTAAAAGAATGAATAAGGATTAGGGAACTTTATTGTTATTTTATCGAAGTTCTATCGTGTGTTAGAACACATAATACATCGGATAAAAGTAAATTTAATTTACATAATAGAAAAGTTCATTATTTATTTTCTTGAATGTATCTACTTTTATAGGGTGAATTCATTATTGGCACAAGTAATTTTCATAGTTACTTTCGTAATACATTGGAAGATAAAATTTCCAAGGATAAAATCATATCTTAAAAATATACAGAATCAATTTAGGACTAATGAAATAATTATTCAATTTTTGTAATTCAGTTGAATGAATAATGAGCACGATACTATAATACTATTTAACAATTATTTAGAGACTTAATTCCTCAGTTATTTTATCCTTATACAAGGCAAACATACATATAAATTATCAGGGATGAAAACATTTTTTCAGGTTAAATAAATTGACTACAGTCGTATTTCATAGATACTTTTGAGATATGTTGGATTTTAGAAGAGTGAATTTCTAGGAGTAAAATCCTATCTTAATGATACGCGACATAATTTAGAATTCTGAAAATCATTACTTATTTTTAGTAATTTAACTGAATGAATAAGGATTAGAGGTATGTAGTATTGATTTGTCGATACATTTTAGTTTTAGAACATATTAGAACATACACTTCAGATAAAAGGAAATTTAATTTCCATAATATAAAAAATCATTATTTATGTTTGTTTTGTGTATGTATCTACTTTTTAGGTTAAATATACAGTTTACTAAAGTAGTATTTCATAGATAATTTTGAGATATGATTGATTTTAGAAGAGTGAATTCTTAGGAGTAAAATCCTATCTTAATGATACACAAACTAATTTAGAATTCTGAAAATTTTTAATTATTTTTAGTAGTTTAACTGAATGAATAAGAATTAGGGGTCTGTAGTATTGTTTAATTTTTTAGTTTTAGAACGCATACCGCATCGGATAAAAGAAAATTTAGTTTACATATTATAAAAATTAATTTTTTATTTTCTTGGAAGTATCTACTTTTACAAGGGGAATTTATTATTGCCAGATTTAGTTTTCATAGCTACTTTCGTGATATATTGGAAAATTCTGAAGAGTAAAATCATATCTTAAAAATACACAGAATTAACTTAGAAGTAATAAAATAAATATTTATTTTCTGCAACTTACTGAAACAAATAACAAATATGAATTTGAATTTATGTCCTACACATGCTCTATATGCGTAATACGTATTGGGAAACTTGAATGCTAAAATTAAAGTAACATTTTTGTACACAATATAAAAAAAGTGTTATTTTTCTGGGAGAAGACTTTTATATAGTTTTTTTTTTTTTTTTTTTTTTTTTTTTTTTTTTTTTTTTTTGCTGAAGTAGTTTTCATAGCTTCATTTCTGTTATATTCAAGAAAAAAGGAAATTCCCTAGAGTTAAATTATATATTAAAAATTCTCACCATTAATTTAGAAATAACGAACTAAATATTTAATTTTTCTCGTTTATCCCAATGAATAATTAATAGGAATCTCTCGCACTATTTTAAAAGATGCTTCTGAGGTGTGTTAGGAGACTTTTATGTAAGTTAAAATAAATAAAAATAAAATTTTCTTTATAGAGTTCAAAAACATACAAAAAGTATTTCTTGAATTGTATGAATAATAAATATTCCAGAAGGAAATGACTTCCTCTAATGGAAAAGTGAGTAGATCATTTGTCTAAAACTTCATCCATATTCTATTTTTTCGTATTTCTATTTAAATGTTGTGGGTCTTCTGGAAAAGTGTGTAAATATATTGTTTACGGCTGCAGTTTTGTACAATCGCTTTCGAAATGCACTTAAAGAACGAATTCCTCAGAGTAAAACCATATCATCTCAAAAGACTAATTAAGTAATTACAATAATGTAAATTATAAATTAATTTTTGTCAATAAAATGAATAAATTACAAACTAATATAAATTCTTATTCATTTTTTTCACATGTATATTTTTTTGATAAGATGCCATTAGTATGCCACAAACCATGATTCATTTTTAAAAAGGCATAAAAATAAATTGGAATTGATAAACTTATTCTTTAATTTTAAAATTGAATTTAATGAATCTTAAATAGCGTAAAGAAATATCGCTTTTTTGTTGCTTTTGAAGAGTATTAGACAATGGAATTCCTTTGAATAATTTTTTTAAACTTAAAATTAATTTAGAATTAATCGATTTATTATTTAATTTCTGGTAGTTCAAGAAAAAAATAATAAAGTAATAGTAAATAAATGACAATAATAATAATATTGCTGTAAAAGAGAGTAAACATATTGTCTACTGCTGTAGATCTATACAATCACTTTCAAAAGGGGTTTAAGCAGTGAATTCCCACGAGTAAAATCATTTATTCTCAAATAACTCGTTAAATTAAGTAGAATAATGGAAATTATTAATTATTATTTGTCAACAAAATCAATAAATTACAGACAAATATGATTTAATAGACTTTTTTTTATATGCATTTTTTTTCGTGTAAGATGACATTGGTATACTTCAAACGATGATTCATTTTAAAAAAGCGTAAAAATAAATTAGAAGTGATAAATTTATTCTTTAATTTTAAAATTGAATTTAATGGATCTTAAATAGAAGAATCAAATATCGCTTTTTTGTATTTTTGCAGAGTACGAGACTATGAAATTCATTTGAGTTAAAACAAAATTCCTTTTTTATTTACACAAGATTACTTTAGAATCAATAGCTTTATTATTTAATTTTTACCAGTTCAAGAAAAGAATAATAAATAAATAATAAATGAACAACAATAATAATAAATAAAAGTTAGTTACTTTTTTTTTTTTTTTGGTTATTTTCTGTTTATGTCTGACAAAGGAGTGCGATAAATTGGAAATTCTTACCGTAATTTTAGAATACTATTTCCAATGTAATGGTGGATATAAAACACAGTAACTTTAAATATAAATTGAAATAATTATTAAGTAATTCGTTTTAAAGAACACATAAGTAAATAAGTTAACCCAAAAAATCTAAAAAAAGTTGGGTTTTATTTTACGAAAGCAATTAAAAGGGCATTTTGTTAGATGTTCTTTCGCTATTAATCCAAACGCTTCGACTTGTTATTTTTTTTTAATTTTCTCTACAGAACAGCTTCTGTGTGTTGCATTATTTAGGATAATTTTTCTGTTTGGGATTTACATAAAAAGTAAATGTATATAATAACGATTATGTTTCACATATATTAACTTTTAAGCATAGCTAAGTGATATATTGAATATGAATATTATATATTTTTTCAGAAATAACGTAAGATGCATAATGTAAGATAACGCCAACAAGCAAATGTATGCTTTTCAAGAGTCATGATATGACATCACTGGTCAATAATGATTTAAAATACATAAAAATACATTAAAAATTTGAAAAAGCTAGTATGATACAATAATTTCAAAATAACTTCTTAAAAACACCATACAAATAAAGAAATGTGCAACGCCTTTTGAATGAACTTTCTCTTTGTTCTTCAGGTGCAAAGAACACATGCTACCATTTTTAAAGAAGGAGCAGGACGCAAATTGCTCCTCCAGTCCTGATCATGTTTTCAAAGAGGTAGCACTTGTTGTTTGTGACCCTGAAGAAGAAAGATAAAGTCCGTTTGAAACACCTTGTTCATTTCATTATTTTTATGGTGTTCTTAAGAAATTATATTGACCTTAAATAAAAATATATTCTATAAATAAGACTAAAAATGAATTTTTAATTCTGAAAATTATGTATTACTGTGTACGTTCATACTAAAAATGTTTTTCATGATTTTTCTTATATAGCATCATTGATATTCCAATGCAGTTTAAATTAAAATTTTTTGAATGCCCGTTTTGGCTCAAAAATTGCTAATATTGAAAAATATGCTCAATATTTAGATAACATCAAAGTTTCTTGTTGGCTGTTGTCTTAGAACTCATATATGTGTATTCATATTTATAAATTAGGTAATTTTAAACTGAAAAATTTCAAAGAAATTTACAACATATAAGTAACTGCTTTATGAAAGATGTTATTATTATTTTTATTCATTTATGTCATTTTTAAAATAAATTTTAAAGAATCATTTTCTGTTTAAAGGAATAAATCGTAATAGATTTAATATTCAGAAAACGTGTTTCTGTTTTTCAAAGACAAGAATTGCTATCCCTGTCCAGTCATCAAAAAAGTAAATGAATTTAGTAAAAAGCCAGAAATTCTCGAAAAATAATTAGAGAGTTTAATGGAGGGTAGGGAAATAATTTGCAGACTAATTTTTTAAATTCCCTTCCTATTGCATTGCCAGTTTCGAAAGATTAAACTTCCACATTTTATAAAACGTAATACTAGATAATCAGTTGATTCATTAGCAAAACGTATAGATCTTATTATTTGCATGACAGAAGTCAAGCTATCGAGAATCATAAAAACGGCGGCCCTAATAGTGCTAGCAACATGAGTTAATCAACGTCTAACGTTGCCATGACAACAAGAATGTCTGCGACTGGTAACTGTTCCTTCCGGTCTCAATACTTCATTATCACTGAAGTTTGGCTGCTAAAAGAAAAGTTCGAAGACTTGAAGTATAATTAATGGGAATTTCTTTAGTTCGAATGTCGCGTGCTACAGAATCATGTGCCTGGTTAAGGTCGTTCGAGAAGGAATTACATAAATTAAAGATAGAATGATACTTGTAATGCCATTTATAAATCATAGACAATAAAATGGAACCAGATGTTTAGCTAATGAACAATCTCGACAAAAGAAGACATTGCAGTTTCGTGCAGTGCAAATGGAACCGTCAGAAGAAAGATGGCCCATGTTATAAAAGTCAAGATATTACGCCATTTTAAAGAATGGGAAGACATGAAACAGAGACATAATGATTTAAAAGAAACCATTTTTTCCAAGTAAAGTCATTGAATATAGAACACTTACTTATTTAAGATATTGTTCTGGAGAAAATTAAGGAAATGTCTATACTTAGTTTCTCTGAATGGATTTAGATGTTGTAATTTATGTTTCGAAACTCGGTTATTCGATTCGATAAAACGCTTGGATACTTTGTCAGTGACATTTTAAAGTTTTAAAGAAATCAGGAAAGCATGGAAGAAGGGAAATATTAATAAAGAAGAAGCTCATTAATCTTAAATTGTACAAATTAAATTGAAAATATAAGTGTATAGGGTGTAAACTGAATTAAGGAATATGAAATAATTGAAAATAATATAGATAATGATCCCAAAACAAAACTGAAATCAACGATTACTGATGTACATGCGCGAAAGAGTTATGAGACATCAAATGATTTTTAGATTTATGCTAGCATATACAGAATGACCCTCCAAAAGGTAGCTCTGTAAAATATTGCTGTTTTTTAAGTAGATGAGAAAAAAATAGGTATCATACCTGTAAATTTACAAAACGAGGTTGTCACAGGAGTTGCTAGAAATAGCTTCAATGTTTCTGAATGTAGCTCTTAGAACCTATGGTATCCAGGTTAGGATTTAGCATCAGATATTCTTATGGAAATTACATAGTGTGTGTAGTTTTTTCATGCATAAATGCTTTTTTAGAGCACCCGACAGGAAAGAAGTCAGGCGGTGTGAAAACTGGTGAATAAGTTATATGAGAAATAATTCACTCTTAGTTATTACTGGTTTGATGTGGCTAATAAGCCAAGTATTTATTAAAAATACTGACATGAAATGCAGTTTGTTTTACTACTTTTCGTCTGTATTTTTTAAACTAGCATTTTCCGGGTGCATCTTCCCAGTGGGACACCCTTCAGAAACTATAGCCATTGGCGACGTTTTTGGCTCTGAAGGTTTGGCTCTGTGTTGGTAATATTATATATCAATTACAGCATGCTGGTAACGATGCTAATTTGAACAATGTACACATCATATAAAAGTAAGTTTGTCACAAGTATCACTGTTACAACTGGATTTTTTAAAAAAAATAAAACTGAATAAAAATGCGTTATGAATTAGAGTAATATTAAATCTGTGAATTTTAAACATGTATTTTATTTCTACAATTATAGGCACAATATCCTCTTATTCAAACATAAATATAAAAATGACTATACATAATGCAATGATCCACCATATTCTTATATCCTATAGGCTACAATAGGCACTATTAAACAGCCGCGCGTTATCAAATTCTGTATACCAACTGAAAGGCGTTTTACTTTTGAAGTAGACTATCTGTCTATTTTCTGCAGCAGAATTTATTCAATTACATATTTCAATTAGGAAAACACTATAAAATATTTAAATAGTAAAAAAATAGCCAATGTATATCTAAAGCTTCGAGTACCATTTTTTTCGCAAGGATTGTCTTAGAAAAAGAACATTCCATATAAGTTTTACCTGTACGCCGTATCTGCAAGAAGAAATTACTTATTCCGTTACTCAAAGCTTTTGCACGAATGTTTAAAAGTAATCTTCTTTTTATTTAACAATATATATTTTTAGATTTGAAAAGGCGACTATTTTATTTCAATAAAATTCGTTATGCCCATATTTTCAGTTAATTATGTAAAAAAGGCTGTTAAAGAGTTACATAAAGTTTTGTATGTGTAATAAGATTTACAATTACATAAATTCAACATTTGGCTGGTAAATTTTATTATCATTATTTAAAATACCTTCTTATTCAGCTAGAACAGTTTTTTCAAAAGTGGGAAATCCCCTGTTCTCCACCAATCTTTTATTTAAAATTTAAAGCACTAATGCATAAATCTTATATACAGCTAAATTTTTAACAAATCCAAGAGAATAATGTTTTCTACGTCCCAGAAATCTCTTCGCAGTAACAGTGACATGCTTAGACCCAAATGACTTGAATTCCAGTGTTAGTTGCAGCATGAACTGCAGTTTTAAACATAATATTTTTCATTCGCTTCGTTTTGATTTATAGATGATTTGAACAAATCTTTGCTGCTTTTTTTTAAAATGGAGTGCGTGCGTTGTATACTCTTCTTTGCAATATGTCGAGAAGGGACAAGAAATATAATTGAAAGAATAATGTTTTCTCTTTTAAAGTGAAATTTGAAACAAGCCACATTACGAGTTGATGAATTAAAACAGAAACGGGGTATTTATGTCCTTTTGGGGATTTTAATGATTTTTTAGGGTTGTATAAATGGAGATTCGTATAATTTGTTTTTCTTCAATACATAGAATTACTCTAAAATATTTATTTTCTTCATATCCTATGATATATCATTCATATATTAGTGCAATTTCCCCTTTCCATTTATTTGCCATCTTAAAAAAGTCCTTTTTTCATTTAAATTAACCAGTTTATTTTATTCAAAAACATATCATTTTTATCCCAATATACTTTTATGATAACTAAATTTCTTTGAATTACATCCCCTTTTTTCTGCCTTCTAATATGAATAACCTCTCATCATCTGGCTGCAAGCTGAGATATAATATAACAAAAAGAAAGAAAAACTGAAACAAATTTTTTTGCAACCATCAGTAAATAAATGCATTTCCTCGTTTGGTTATGGCTGACTATATCTTTGTACACAACCTATGTAACGAATTTCTCTACATGTAATATTTGCTTATATCTACTCTTTTCTTCGCCAGCAATCCCTAACGTACTTATATGACGCATGTATTCGCTCTCATATAATTGTTGATCTCTACAAAAAATATAAAAGTTTAGTTGATATGTTTCAACTCCGCACTTGTCATTAAATCTTATTATCTCTGTACAAGAGTCTATATATAGTCTCTATATAGCACATATGTTCAAAATTTCTTTCTGAATACTACAGTAACTCAAAACTGTGGCGATATACGAACCAAAATAGCACTGATTATAGAATGTTACTTTCAGAGAAGTAAGCCCAGTGGCAACAATTTGGCGAATACACTGTACTCACTAATGAAAAATTTGATTTAAGTCACTCACTTGCTCGTCGCTTTCTCTCTTGGTTGTGGTTTGGTATCTCCATTTCACCCTTGCTTCGATTTATCTCTTCATGTTTAAAATAAATCATTTTAAAAGCAACTGAATCTAGCATTTCTTGTACTTTTTAAGATCTACATTAAATAAACTTCATTTTATGATTTAACTCGAAACTAAAACTTCATTATAAATATATTTCTTAATTGTCAAATATTTAACACAGATGGTTGTATATTCACATTCTATTGCTCACAACTCTGCTATGTGGGTCACCATTAATAAATGGCGAGTCAAAGTTTTTGTCAAAGACTAAATGATCTTGATTATTGTATATATAAAACGCTTGTATAGAAAATAAATGATTCTATTGGTACATTAGGATTGCATAAATTCGAACAATTCTGCAATCGCAATCTACATAGTCTGCCATACGACATCAAATGCATCATTTTGTGTTCAGAATTTATTGGCATAATTATATTCATAAATGGTTGATAGTTCGAGATTTATTTTAAAGGGCAAAACTATACTTTAACTAATACTTAAACTTCATTTGACTTGATATTAATCTGATCTGATTAAATTTGCGTTACCTAAAATTTTCTATACGATTCCGTATTACAAATACTAAGAAATTCAAAAAAAATGTTTGATTTTTTGAGTTTGTACATCTCAAGATATAAAATGTTCATTCTAAAATCGTTCGGTTTTTTTAAACCTCTTTAAAAGAATGAAATATATTTTTTATCGGAAAAAATATAGTTACGTTCATTAATATTGGCGAGGCTTCACTGATACAGCTGGTTAATCAAATGTTTCGTAAATTCTTCAGACAAAAAACTGTTAACTTTCGTTTATTTTCTTTGATTTTACTATAATATGGATAGCTGTAAACGAAAACTACGTTAAAATAATATTTCAGGAATAAATCCTTAATATCATAATTGCAATTTTTGGATATTACGCACTTTTTAGCATATACAACAAATTTAGTCAAAACTTCGCTTCTGCACAGTACCATTTTGACATATTTTCTCTTCATCGAAGTTCATATGTACTGCCTTATTAAAAGTAAACAGAATGCAATACAAACATTATGCCTGAATGCTAATTTTATACAGTGTATATTAAGTTTACATTATCAGTTTTTTTATTTACTATTGGAAATACTGAGTTTAAACGGCAGAAACTAATACTTCTTATTAAAATTTTTTCATGGATAATATTTTACAAACTTCAACAGATATCACAAGCCTGCACAATTTGGGTTGTGTCTTATTGCTTAGCTTTTGATAATTGATTCTTACGTATTTTGTAGCGCTGAATCCGAAAATGGCCTTCATTTTTTACCATCACGTCAGGATTTTTTGAATTTTTTTACTTTTTAACTTTGAAATTTACGATTTGCGAAAAATTCTGACGTTATGGTTAAACATTAAGGTTATTTTCAGATTTAATGCTAAAAAGTACATAAAAATCAATTATCAATTTTTTAAAAAACACAACCATCACATCTATTTTATAGTATCAGAATTTTGCTATTTTTTGACTTTGAAATTTACGATTTTCAAAAAATCCTGACTTGATGATTGAAAATAAAGGTCATTTTTGAATTCAACGCTAAAAAAATATATAAAAAACAGTTGTCAAAAGTAAAGAAACACAACCATTTCCTGTACCTTTCAGTATCAGATGATCTATATTTTTTTACTTTTTACCATTGAAGTTTACGATTTGCAAAAAATCCTGTCGTGATGGTTATAAATGAAAGTCATTTTCGGATTCAGCGCTAAAAAACACATAAAAATCAATTATCAAAAATTAAACAACACAACCATTGCAAGCTTGTGTATTTAGTTAGCGTCTTTTTCTAAAATTATGAAAAAAACGTGCATTAAAATAATGCATTTTGTGTAATTATTCAAAATAAAAACCAAGCATTTATTGTAAAATTGATGTTTTTAGGCTTGATGCGTCATAAGGTTTTAATAGTATGCTCTAGAAAGCTTATAGTTTTAATATACTCTTTGAAGAGACAAAATATCTTTTTTATTTGCAAAAATAGTCAATGGTCATCCAATCTACCTTTTTAAAATTCTTCAACTTATATTAAATATACTAATTTTAACTGCTCAAAGGCGTAAATTAAAACTTTAAAAATAATAAAAATAGGTTTACTCAACTGTTTACATGTTTCGACTCCACCCGGGTAATTTTCAAAACAAATAAATAATAAACAATTGAATTTAAAAAATCAAAAACCTGACTGCGTAAAAAGCGAACTAATTAATTATTTCTCATCAATGTGAAATTATTTTTTTTCAATTCCTACTATTAGCTCACACTCTCGCTATATATGTCTTGTTAAAATTTTCAATCGTTAATAAAATACTTATTATTCATCCAATCAAGCTCAAATACATTTTTAAAACTTATAGCTAATGACATTTGATGTTAATCCAGTTTTTTGAAATACTAATTCATTAATAAAATTAAATTAATTAATTTTCAATAATCGAGAGAGCCATCTTCTTGATCAAGGTATTTTAAGACCGAGAGAACCCTCTTCTTGATGAAGGCATTTTAAGCGCCACTCAAGAGAAAAGAACAATGGCAAAAAAATAAATTATCTTATTGACCTAAGTAGGAATTGACTTAAAATATTTTTTTTTATATTACTTGTTTATATTACTTACCTATTTTTTTATTTACTTCTATTGATGACTTTTAACTTGTGTTTAATTGTTAGTTCCTATCTATAAACACTGTTTTGATGAGGTCTACAGATGTCTATGATGGTTAGAGTTGCAGTAAAGCTAGAGATCCTACATACACAACTTCCAGGTTGTATAATATTTTAACGGAGCTTCTGACTGAAAATAGTCAATGAAACACCGTCTTCATTTTGACAGACCTATCCCAGGATATGCCACTCAATAGGGTGCGTAATTTTTCTTTCGTCTCTACCGCTATTTTGTACTTTACGGCCGCCATTTTGAATTTATATAAACAAAACCTAGCCTATAACCATCGGGCCGTTAAGCCAAATTGATAGAGACCTCTTTCATTAAAATCCATCCAGCCTTTGGATGTTTCGATGGTATAAAAAATCCACATACACAGATGCGCGTGAAACACATAATCCTTCTTTTCAGCCGGGTAAAAATATTCTGATCTTGCACGGCTATGAAACGCCATCAGTCAAATTTCCGCGTACTTTTTGATTTTATGCACGTTATTGTTTTACTTTACTTAGATGTATATTTTTTACGTTATATATATTAATTTAAGCCATTTAGCAATTAAAATTGGTATATTACAGTATTAGAAGATGTTAATTTTTTATATATTAATATTTAGTATACATACTTTTACAACTATATGATAACTGTTTATTAAAATACATTCCAAATATTCATAGAATATATTTGAAAGTATTTATTATAAATGGTTATTTTCGAGTTGTTTTGTCACAAGTTTAAAATAGTATATTTTACAAAGCTTCAGCATTTTCAAAAGCTCTTTAAAGAGGTAAAATGCATTCCTTTATGTGTAAAAATATGGTGAAGTGTATTTTGCTCATTATTATTTTTTGTATGACATTATTTATTCTCCAATACACCCATTTTAGTCAAATATTCCTTGCGTCGTCAGACGAAACTATTGACTTCCTGAAACATAAAGTATTCAGATAAGAACAAAAGATCATATTAAAATCAATTTCCTTCCCTTTCTATAATATTTTGTACAATTTCCGTTGGAAAAGGATAGCATATTCATCAGCGTAAAACTTAAAATGTACTAATAAAATGAGAGGGCTGTGATAAATAGATTTTCACTTCACTTCTCATTAAATCAAAGTTTAAATATTTTTTAAGTTATAACTAGAAAAAATTGCTTTAATTATAAAGTGATACGAATATAATTTAATTTCCTGCAACACAAAATTTTCTATTATGTGATTGTGAATAAGATCAAATTTATGTAACAAGAATTATTTGCATTTTTAGTGATTTTTTAAAGAAAAAATGTGTTAACTTTTTTCCCTTTCTTTCGGTAAAGAATCCTTTTCATCAACTTCCATTAAAGGAAAGTGAAAACTGTTATGAAAAAACGTGTTTCCTCTTTTCTTGTTATTATTTATATTTTAATGAACGAATAGTAATTTTTGCAAAATTTAAGAATTGTTAAAAATTCATAGGGATATAATTTAATTCCCTAAAATGCATCATTGTCTATTATAAGAGTCTGAATGGGATCGAATTCATATAACAAAAATTTATTTTCTTAATTAATTTTTCAAAGAAACAAATTTGTGATTTTTATTTTCCTTTTCTTTCGTTAAAGTATCATTTTCAGCAACTTTCATAAAAGGGAGGTGAAAAATACAGGGTGGTTCAAAAGGTCATGTCCAAACCGCACGTGTGTGTGTGTATCAGGTCATCAGGATACAGAATTACATAGAAACCGGGGGCCGGTAATGCGATTTTGACAGTGCAATTGCATCGTGACCATGACAGAAAACAAACGGTGTAAAAATACCTTTATTTTGCAAAAAAAAGTAATTGAAGTACAAAATACAAATGAAAAATGTTACAACACATAACAAGAGTTCAAAATGTGCTGCATTAGCCGTGATGCATACTTCACATCGGTGTCGTATGGAATCGCGAATACGTTTCAATCGGCAATATACTATGGCCACCTTGATCCCTTGATCTTTACACCCTGAATTTCTACCTCTGGAGATATCTTAAGTCTCTGGTGTACGAGACATCCGTTCCATCGGTCATGGACCTCATGGTACGGATAACTGAGGCGACAGCATGTGTGGAGGAGATTCTTGACCAATTGGAACGTGTTCTCGATTCCATGCAGTGCCATTGTGAAGCATACATCACTGGTAATGAGGCCCATTTTGAGTACTCTTTATGAGTTGAAACATTTTTCATTTGTATTTTGTACTTCGATTAAGATTTTTGTAAAATAAGAGTCTTTTTACACCGTTTGTTATCTTTTCTTTGCGTCACGGTCATGATGCAATTGCACCGTCACGATCCCCCCCCCCCAGTTCCTATGTAATTTTTGCTCCACATGACCTGACATACCCACACGAGCCGTTTGGACATGTCTTTTTGAAATTATATTGTATTATGTACTGTATTGTATTATATGTATTGTATGGTATTGTATTATATGTATTGTATTGTATTACATTATGTGTATTGTACTGTATATATATATTTTGAAGAAAGGGGATTCTTTTTTTAATTATTGCTATTTGCTTAGCGCAAGGTATTAAACATTGAAAAAATTATGAATTTTGTGAAATCGATTTTCCCTTATCATTAAACCGAAAGAAAAATAAGTTTAAGTTAAGGCTGTTCTAAATCTAATACATTTCTGTATTCATTTTGTTTGGAAAGGCAAGAAAATGGCATGTGTTATTCATTCAGAAAATATGTAATCGAATGGGGCTTTCAATATTTTGGTAAAGGTCAAAACAATGGTCAAATTTGAAGTTTTGAACATATTATCTTGACGCCACAGCGAGAAAAGGGGGAACAATCTGTCGTTACGTGACAACAATGGCTTACAACTCGATAAGTAATTCATTTATAAAAATATATAAAGCATCCGAATCTAATCAAGATCCGATAGTCCGATTCTAAATCGCTTCAATAGTAATAGCCCTGCAAGTGCTGCCTAGGCTCTTCCGTTTAAATTCCGTTCCGTGCGTCATTGTGCCAAATTTGGCGTTGTTGAGCAATAAAAAAACTTTTTTGGAAAGTCGCTTTAAATGAGAAAAAAACTTATAAAATTATGGTATAAATATAATTTAATATCCTACGACGGAACATTTTCTATTATGTAACTATGAACACGATCAAATTCTTATGACCAACTTTCCTTACAAGAGTTTAGCTAACATTTTTTTCTCTAAAAAAAAATTCAGTTACAATTTCTACTTTTTTATTCTCTAATAAAATACTCTTTTCACATGCTTTCACAAAAGGAAGCGAAAAAAAATAAAGAAAAGATTATGAAAGAATTTTTTCCCTCATATTAATTATCTCTTTAGCACCAGATCGTAAATTCAGTGAATTATTACTTTCAGTTTTCAAGCACTGAAGCATTAAAAACATTGTTTCATAATTTTTTAAGTGCTTGCTAAGTTGTTAAGAAGACTTTTGTAGTGAACTAAGAAAAAATCTTGCTGACGGGTTTTTATGAGGTTTTGTGTAATTAATGATGCTTCATAGGAGGGAAAAATAATAAGTGTTCTTTAACCCAACTAAAAATTATGTTAAGTTACTTCGTATCAGAAAAAGACATTTTTGATGTCAGCAGTGATGCTGAGATATTCGACATTATTTTTTTTTAAAAAAAGAGTGCTGTAATGTGAAGTGTGTGTTATCATTAATGAATAAAATAAGATATCCAATGACCTATTGTTTAAATGCTGAATAAACATTTATATAAATAATTCATTAAACACAAAATTCTACGTTTCTTCATATCAGAAAAACACATTTTTGTTGTCAGTAGTGGTGTTAAGATACTCATCATTATTTATTATTTCTATAGTGGTGTAATAAGAAGTGCTTGTTTTCATTGGTAACTAAAATTAGAGATATTATGTTGTATTGATTAAGTGCTAAATATACAATATTAATTAAATTAAAGAACCATTCAGTAAAAGAAGCAAGTGTTTTTTACAGTCATTAAAAGGAAAGTGGACGTTCTTTCGATTATTTGTAGTTGATTAAATATATTAATGTGAAAACAATTTGTAATTTATAATAACACATTTTCTATATATGTTGCCCTCCCCCCCCCTCCCCTCAAAATGCATTTACAAATCCAAGAGATATGTGAGTATTTTGTATTTGAATATACTCTGTAATATCTAACGGTTTTTCACTGCTTAAAATCACTGGGCGTCAATTTTGTATTTAAATTTGCGGAAGCATGAAGCATCCATTATAAAAGCACAATTTGCAGTTAGAATTCATACTTTTAAGCTGTTTTCTCCTCTTTTTATCAAAATTTCTTCCCCGTATATTCGGGGATGTATCGGGTCGTATAACGGGATATTGTAAATCAGAATACCAGCGTTATACGAGGGCATGGTATGCACGAATAATTACAATACCATGTCATTTCTTTCTTAAACTTAGCGGGATAACAATGGTAACATCTTAACTGAATTAATCATCTCAACTGTTTTCGAACAATTAGTTGCATAAATAAAGTGGATCCTCCATGGAATCCTCACAATCAGAATTGGGTGCTGAACGAAGTGTTATCAGCCATGTATTTCGTAACTTCTACATGTAATATAGATGGTCCAAATAGTAAGAAACTGTTTTCGATGAAAATGGAACAATACATGAAATGTTCCTGCAAAGTAAAAAAAAAAAAAAAAAAATTGCATCAAAATCTTACAAAAAGAAAAATATTGACTTATTATGCTAATTACAAGCGACTAAAGGTATGAGTGCGACCATGTGCGTCAGGCTCATCAATGTCGAAACAGAACATTCACAGCAGTGATTTTATGTATACCTATCTCAAGGAACAAAAACAGCGAAGTCTACTGTGATCTGTTTTAATTGCTTAAGAGAAGCAATCGTGAATTCTACGATCAATGACAATGCTTGGATGTTACAAAATTAGTCAAGAAAACTTTAAATCACTTGGTTCGGATACATTGCACACTCGCTAAGTACAATAGACTTGCTACAAGAGATAAGTATTTGTCTAACTGTATGCAGAGCACTCTTTCTTGACAGATGTTCAGTTCTGATGCAGAAATCAAAAAAATGTTTTGTTAACTGGATTTGTTGCAAACAAACACGCTTCTTTCATTCCGGAATTTATTTGGTGCTTGATATGTGGGTGGGTGTTATTATCTTGATGGAAAATACTGGAACTACATTTGACATTTTATTAACATACATCTGACCTGTGTGTCTGACGTCAAGCGCCACCTATAATTCATCGCCAGTATATACAAAAACGAGATAGCACACATAAGGAAATTTACAACATAGAGAAATACGGTCGGGAGCTCCATAAAGAGTGTGCAACGGAGCCAGTGGGATTCGAAGCCGCATCCACCTACTACTGGAACTAAATCTTTGTTTCCTTTTGCGAAAAAACAAGAATCATTTATTTTTCTCTAAAAAGGCTGGAATCCCAAATATTCTCTAATCATATTTTTTTCGAAATGTAATTTACAAGCAGAGATAGTTTACTTCAATGACCATGAAATTGAAATATTTTATAGATGTACGCTAAATGTTTCTTATTATACGAGTTCCTGTAACGCTTGTAGTTTCGTTTACAAGGTGATAGAAAAAAAAATCGAATGCAATGTAGATACTAAGGATTAATAATTTTTTCCTGACTATCGGAAATAATATAAAACTTTCAGAATGTTTATAAATACATTTTTCTAAACTTTCTGTCTGCTTGTTTTACAATCAAACCACTTTCCAATTTATTCGAATACTCGGATCCTTAAAAGTAATTAAATACGTTTGTTTTAATTGTTATTACTATTTTGTCAAGCTGAAAGAAATTTCTTTATACTGTTAAAATGAATTATTGCATATTTTTACTAACAGCAATGGCTGTTTTCATGGAAATAACTTATTCTTAGAATTTAAATATTATGTCTTTTGTGTGACGGAATTTAGGGGGGGGGGGACTTAATAATTTATGTGCTTTAAAAGTGCTTAAATGAAGTTGTATTTATTTTTACAAAAAAGGTTGCTTTTACAGATGACTCTTTACCAAGCTTCGTGAAAATAAACACTGTGTTATTAACATTTTCAGTTACGATTGCTTGGAAACTTTATAAATGAAATAATACAAATGGATGAATAGTTTTAAATTGCTTAATTTTCAACCATATATTAAGGACATTAAATGTAATGAATTCTCGAAGTGAATATGTTATATACCACGCCTACCACTTATTGTAAATTATCGTAATATCAGAGAGTTTGTCAAAAGTTTTGAGCGGCGCAATATTTTTCTTTATTAGATATTCACTTAGAAACTACATTTGTATTAAACGGAAAAAAAAGGAGGAGAAATTTTCTAAAATTATTGCGAAAAATAAGAACTTGCTTTAGTGTTAATGAGACAAAAGCTTCGATTTGCCACATTTCTTTTTATATCTACGCTTCTGATAACCGATATCAACCGATCGTCCACCTTTATATCTTATAACTGACCTGCTGCGTACTTTTAGAGAATATATTTCAGAAATCCCTGTGTTACTCATATTTATTTGGCCATGGAGTAAAAAAGGCGGAAATATATTGTTTTAAGCCTACTTGATACCTGATAAACATATCCGGATAAATATATGCTTCAATTATTTCACAGGGAAGTTTATGTAAAAAGAAACTTTGTTGTGACTATTCATATAATAGGTTCTACTTTGTATTGTTATTTTACTTTTTTAATAAGTAAAGATTCGTCGAAATAAAACATATTAATTTACTTTAATGTTTTTTTTTCGTTTTATAAATATTATTTATTTAGCAAATGAGTTTTCTATTTCTCCAACTTCAAACCTGAAGGGTTAGTGAACAAATGTAACCGAATAGCTTCGTTTCTTAAGAATGGAAGATGGAGGGAGAATTTAATTGAAAAGAAAACATTTAATCACATTTATTAATTTTAAAGTTTAAACATTTTTTTTCATTCGTATAAAACAGTTGGTACTTAGAAAATAAGTTTTTAATGTGTCATAAAATCGCATTACTTCGTAAAGGTCGTTTACTGTCAAGGAACAAAGCTAGTTTAAACAATACTTGTTTAAATATGAAAAAATTTTAAGAAATAAAGGAACTGAATTAAACAAAACACATAGTATTATATAATCGAAAAAAAAAATAGAACTTATCGCTTTGTTTGTAATAATGTACGACAAAGTTTTATGAAAGGGGTATTAAGTTAAATTTCAAAACTTCTCAATGACGTAATCAACCAAAACGTATTAGTTTTAAACTAAATTACAATGATAGAGTTATTTTTGAAAGAACTATTTCAAGTAAAAATAATTCACATTATATGAAAAATAATTACAAAAATAACTGATTTCTTTGAATATTACCATAGCTCCAAGGTTCTATCCATTCTTGAAATATTAAGAAAATAAAATTTCTGTAATTAAATAAAGGGATTATTTATATTTGGAGATAGTCGTACTGAAAAACAGGAGGTTTTGGTGACTATTTTTACTACTGTAAATAGGTTTTAAACAGCACACAAAGTTTAAAATAAGGGTAATTCTTCTCTAAAAAATGATTAGATAGAAAGGTTGACATAATGTAGTCTATTTCAATTACCATAGAATTTTTAGTTCAATATTTATGTCTTACTTAATTCATTTTAAAAAATCCAGCTCACATATAAAAAAGAAGGAAACATCATGCATCAGGCATAGAATCTGAAACTGCTTTATTTGAATAATGCCACAACTGCAATCTTCCTTCGTTTCTTAAATTATTAAATAAACGAAATTTTTGTAATTAAATAAAGGAACAATTTCTATTTGAAACTAGTGGTACTGTAAAACCGGAATTTTCGGCGACTAGTTTTACTACTTAAAATAAGCTTTAAAATACCACACGAAGTTAAAATTAAAGTAATTCTACACATACAGAAATAATATAAAAAAATGATTTTATAGAAAGATTGATATAACGCAATCTATTTCCCTTATCATAGAATATTTAGTTTAATATTTATGTCTTACATATTTATTTAAAAAAAAAAACAGCTTACACATAAAAAAGAAAGAAATATCATGCATCAGACATAGAATTTGAAACTATTTCAAACAAAATCACAGTACAGTTAAGAAATTACATTTTTTCATACAGTGAAACCCATAAACAAAATTAACAATTAAAAAACTGTTTTTAACAACAGTTGTTTATAGCCTATAATGTATTCCGATATGAATTCTAATTCTTTTGAAGCCGATAATGAATTCCGTATAGAAATTGGAATTATTTCGCATAGCCCTGTATAGTACATTTTTATGCATACTACGTTGGTAAATCATATATTTATTCAGCAAGAAAATGCATATATCAACTAAAACGTTTTTCTATGAATTACCATCCATAGATGACAATTTATTCATACCGTTTATAGCAGCCATGTTCATAAATTTATCTTATAATATACTACCATTATACAGATTGTTGCCGAATTCGTCCGAAAAATTCAGACAGGGGACAGTTGGCATCAAGAAGATGAAAAACTGACAGAGAACATGGGGTCGCAAACAACTTATTTAGTCACAAATACATGATGTTT
This sequence comes from Maratus speciosus, assembly GCA_963932465.1. NCBI lineage: Eukaryota > Metazoa > Arthropoda > Arachnida > Araneae > Salticidae > Maratus > Maratus speciosus. The sequence continues at coordinate 292,634,692 of OZ010788.1, read as the reverse complement.
CACTCTAACTAAAGTCGTCTTGACGTTAATAATTTTCGAAAAATTAAAATATTGCAATAAAATGTAAGGATATGTACCTTGTTTCGTATGAAATGCGATAAAATAACATGTCAGAGAGTTTGTCATAAGTTTTGAATGGTGCATTATTTTTCTTTCTTGGATGCTTTCGAAGAAACTACATTTGTGTTAAACAGAATAAAAGTGGAGAAAATAAAGCTTTTTTTTAAAACCCGTTTTCTAAAATTATTAGAATAATAAGAACTCGCTTTAGTATTACTGAAATAAAAGCTTAGATTTGCCACATTTCTTTATACAGTTGGCTATCTGTTTAACGGCTTTCAAGAAACCTCGAAAAATCGTCTTTAAATAGAGATCGTACTTAAACAGAATTTGTGGAAAAATAATATTTGAAAAAGATTTCCCTTCACAGTTTACAGGCTTAGGACTATCAATACATTTCTCAACATGTTGGCGTGTTTAGAAAAGTTTTATTTATTTATCTAAATTTATTTTATGCTTTCTTTCTTTAATTTTTATTGATACAGATATACTACATATTTTTATTGCACAAATACAAATTGCATTAATTATACTGCATACAAAAACAACATTACAGCATACAATGTTACTTAAAGTACAATAAAAACATTTATAATACATTTAATTAAACAATGTTACTTGCAGTACAATAAAAATATTTATAATACATTTAATTAAACAAATTAAGTTTTTAAAAAATCAAAAAGGGTAGATTGTTTCAATGGGGGTCTAGTTAAGGTACCCTTGCTTCAAACTTTTCAAGAAGGTTGAATAAGTCATCTTCCATATTTGATGAAAAATGTACTGGCGAAGAATATCCAGGGCAGAATTCGCATCTAAGTAAGAAGGAGGTGGTGTCTCGCTTTCTGTATCATCAGCTTCATCACCATCTTCTGCATCTGAAATTGCATTTTCATTTGCAATGTCTTCATAAATTTGATCTAAATTTCAGAAGTCGGTTGTTAAAACGTCTTCGTCACATGGGTAAAGTTCATTACACCCTTTCACCCTTCTCCTTTATCTGTACTCGTTTGAATTGCAAGAAAACTTGTTTTTCTAACAGAGGAAGTTCCCTCGTTTAACATGTTTAAAGGGATCAGGGGAAAAAAAAAACTACGTGAAAATCGTCGTTAAATAGAAACAATTTCGTCTTTAAATAGAGATTTTTTTACTTAAAGGAACCGGGACCGCAAAATATCGTCCTTAAATAGACATCGTCGTTAAGTAGAGCGACGTTAAACAGAGAGTCGACTGTATATCTACGCTTGAAAAAAAGAGTTATACCGAGAGATCATATACCTCTATATTTTATTAGACCTAATGCGTACTTTTAGAGAATATATGCTCAGAAATTGGTGTGTTACTCATATTTATTTTGCAATTCTGTAAGTAAGGTGGAAATATATTGTTTTAAGCCTACTTGATGTCCCATAAACATATCCTGATAAATTCATGCTTCAATTATTTCACTGGGAATTTCATGTAAAAGAAAAATATTTGTTGTGACTATTCATATATTAGGTTGCACTTTGTGATTTATTTTGCTTTTTAATAAGTAAAGATTCATCAAAATAACACATATTAATTTACTTTAATCAAATTTTTAAACTAATTTCAAAGAGTATGTTTCAGAAAAAAATTTATCGGTTTCTAAAACTTGATTTGATTTTACTTTTTATATTTTAGCAAAATCAATTTTGGCTGCAAAATGTATTTGGATTTGCTTTCGGGAATGATTTCATTATTAATTTATTTTGTTTTCTCTTAAATATTTTAACTTTTATTTATAAGAATGTTTTCTTTTTGCATTTTATAATTACTATTTATTTAGCAAATGAATTTTCTTTTCATTCAACTTCAAATCTGAAGAGTTCGTAAACAAATGTAACCGAATAGCTTTATTTCTTAAGAGGGAAACGGGGAGGGGTGAGAATCTAATTGAAAAGAAAACATTTAATCACATTTATTCTTTTTTTAAGGTTAAAACATTTTGTTTTTGTTTTCTATAAAACAGTTGTTACTTTCAAAATGCACGTTTAATGGGTCATAAAAACGAGTTACTTTGTAAAAGTCGTTTCTTTTTAACGAACAAAGCTAGTTTCAACAATAATTATTTAATTATGAATTATGAAACAATTTTAAAAAATAAAGTAACAGAATTAAGGGGGTCCGGGACACAAAAATCTTCAATTTTTTGTTTAATTTTTATTTTATTAAAATATTTTCTGTTCTTTTCAGCTTAAAATGAAGTTTGAATCATATTTCTATCTTAATTGGAACAGAAAAAATTAATTTTTGTTGGTTTGGTTTGTTTTCAAAATCTAGTTTTCAAGCAATGGTTGTCATGAAAACGCCTTTTTGCGAAACTGTGTTTTTCTTCATGATGGTTTTTTCATCATTTCTCGAATTTAAATTGTTATAACTCAAGAACCGTGAATGATAAATGCTTCAAAATTGGAACATGTTTTTTTCAATTGCTTTCCTTTAATTTTGATTCAGCAAATTTGAAAAAAAAAAATTACTTTTGAAAATATGATTTTTTTTTTAAAGTTACATTTTTTTTTCATTTTAAATATTTTTTATTTTTATTTAAATTAATATTTTTTAAATGATAAATCTAAATTAAAACTTATATGTTTCTGTTTATTTAAAAGAAAAAAAAATAATTTCTACAAATAATATTTAGTTATAACGATTTTAAACTACCCCACTTTTTAAATAAAATTTAAAATTAAATTTTTTTAAAAAAAATTATGAGAAGTTTTATCATGTGATTTTGCTTACAAATCATATGGTTAACCATCATAAAAAATTTCGAAATTTTAACTCATTAAATAAATTTTGTTTGAAAATGTGTCCCGCACACCCTTAAACAAAAAAAGAAGAGTATTACGTAAAAAAAAAAAATAAAAAAAAATAAATAAATAAAAATAAATTTAAAAAAATCAAAAAACCCAACTGCGTAAAAAGCGAACTAATTATTTATTTCTCATCAATGCGAAACTATTTTTTTATATTACTTACCTATTTTTTTAATTTACTTGTATTGATTACTTTTAAGCTGTGTTTAATTGTTTGTTCCTATTTATAAACACTGTTTTGATGAGGCCTATAGATGCCTATGAAGGTCAGAGTTGCAGTAAAACTACAGATCCTACCTACACAAGTTCTAGGTTGTGTAATATTTAAATGGAGCTTCTGACTGTAAAATAGTCAATGAAACATCATCTTCATTTTGAAAGACCTATCGTATGATATGCCACTCAATATGGTGCGTAAAATATTTTTTCATCTCTACCGCCATTTTGAATGTATACAAACAAAACTTAGCTTATAACCATCTGACGGTTAAGACGAATCGATAGAGATCTCATTCATTAAAATCCATCCACCCGTTGGGATGTTTCGAGGGTATAAAGAAATCCGCATACCCAGATAATCGTGAAACACATAACCCTTCTTGGCAGTCGGGTAACAAGAACGAAAAATCATGCGTTCAGCATAGGTTATGCAACACTTTCCAACACATTCTGAATACTATAACCAAACCTCACAGATTACTAAGGTGACGTCTAAATGAACAGTTTGGAAAACGGAGAACAATTTGAAAACCCGACTTATGCTCTTACCATGAACAGTCGCTAAAATATAAGATTTTTTTCCCAGCCTTGTATTTGCTCAACAGATATTTATGCATAATACATAGTGTGCTAATAGTTAATTCAGTTAAACGCATAGCACAGTTGAAAATTTCCACTTAGCAATATTCGCCAATAAACGGATGTTGTTAAGAACATTTTTCCGACCCTGTATGGGATCTATAGAATTTATACACACCGAGTAATATATATTAAAAAAAAGATAACTTTAAAAACGCATAACAGAACTGATAACGAACAATTATTGTCCGTAAGCTTCAATAGTTCGATTATTGATCATATTTTTTTCTATAGCCAAATTTTTTTGTGTGCCCCTGTAAATAAACGATAAATTCTATGCACACCATATTCTATTGTAAGAATCCTGTAATATACCTGAGTGATGTATATCAATTTTAATATTTTTAAAATACGCTGCAAACGATTTTCCCCCATAGACCGTAATGTAACAGAATTGTTTGAGTGAGCCTGTAAATAAACCGAAAATGCTACACACTTCTTTTTCAATACCGAATATTCTATAGTACACTCCAATAATATATATCCACTTCAGGGCAATCGGAATACATTTTTACTATTATTCCAGAAATTAATTAGCAAATTCTCCCCTGTATCATTAAGTAATTTGATGTTATTCTTTGGGCTGAGTTACGGTACGCTAAAGGCTACCGAAACTAGACTGCTCAAAGTTTGCACATTCTATTGTTTTTAACGTTGTTTTTAAATTAGTTTACGCATTCTGACAAATTTACATTATTCTGCACCAAGTAGCATCTTAATAATTAATTTAAAAAGCTGATTTTAACAACTGTTGTTTATAAAATATTACACGAGTTAGAGCACGAACAGACAAAATGAATTCATAAACACTTTTCTACTATGTTGGAAAGCGTTAAAGAAAAATTCATCGCTTTTGTTGTAATATACGTGTACAAAGTGCCAAAAAGCATTAGTTTTAAACTGCATTGCAATTACAGAGGTATTCTTGAAAAAAAAAGCCATTTCAACAGAAAATAATTCACATTATATGAAAACTTTTTACTAAAAAATAACTGCTTTCTTTGAATATTGCTATAGATGTAAGCTTCCTTCGTTTCTTAAGTTATTAAATAAACGAAATTTCTGCAATTAAAAAAAGGGCAGTTTCTATTTGGAACTTGGGGTACCGGAAGTTTCGGCGACTAATTTTACTATTTAAAATAAGGTTTAATATATCACACAAAACTAAAATTAGAGTAATTCTACACACACACACACACACACACACACACACACACACAAAAAAAAAAATCGAGTTGATAGAAGGATTGATATAACGCAGTCTATTACAATTATCATAGAATTTTTATTTTAATATTTATGTCTTACTTAATTTATATATAAAAAAAAACTTAAACAGAAAAAACAAAGAAAAATCAGGCATCAAGCATGGATTCTGAAACACTTTCTAATATAATCAATGTATTGTTATGAAATTTCATTTTTTTTTATTCAATGGAATACAGTATCTAAATAAACAATTTAAAAAACTTTTAGCATACAATCCTCAGTGCAAAGAATAAAGGAAACTTACTCAATTATATAGGGGAGAAGCGGATTCAAGTGAGAAGTTTAGTGACGGGGTTTAAAATTTCGTATTAATGAACACCTACAATATATCCAAAAACAGGAAACGAGTAAGCCTTCAGTTGCTAAACTTTGCAGGGAGATGAACCACTCTTTTGATTTTAATTCAGCCAAAATCATCTCTAAACCCACTTCTATACATAAACTTAACTTTCTTGCAGCATTTTATATTTACAAAAATTATGACCATATTGTTAATAGTGAATTCGTATTCCCCCTTTGTCAGACTGCTGGAAATATTTCCGAAAATAGTCTTTTCTAAATTACTACCAGTATTTTCCCCACGTTTGGTATCATTACCTATACTATTCCCCTCTTGGCTGGTACTCGTAATTTCTGTTTCCCTACTTATTAATGAACTTCTCACTTGAATCCGCTTCTCCCCTATATAATTGGGAAAATTTCCGTTATTCTTTGCACTGAGCACGGTAGGCTAACGGCTACCGAAACTAGTCTGCTCAAAGTTTGCATATTCTGGCGTTTTTAACGTTGCTTTTAAATTTAGATTATTTTGCGCCAAGTAGCATCTTAATAATTAATTTTAAAAGCTATTTTTAACAACTGTTGTGAATAGCCGATAGTGAATACGAATTATTTTGACTAGCCCTGTATGTTAAAACATATTTTTATGTATACTACGTACTTAAATTAAAATCTAATTCATATAGAAAACGCATATAGAAACTAAAACGTTTTTTTTTAAATTACCATCCATAGATGACAATTTATTCGTACACTTTATTGTAGCCATGTTCATAAATTTATTATATGCAATACTATTGTTATGCAGGATGTTGCCGAATTCGAACGACAAATTCCGAGAGGTGACAGTTGGCCTCAAGAGAATGAAAAATTGTCATAGAACATAGGGTCCGAAACCACTTATTTAGTCGAAAATACAGGGTTTTCACCCTTTCTGAAGTCGGCTAGAAAGTAGTAATAGTTTTGCGAAAAATAAAAATATTACATTAAAAATGTAACGATATTTACATTGTTTTATTGATAACATCACAAAAACTTCTAGAAAAAGTGGGTGCTCACGCAATTAATGATTCTGTATGAAATGATAATCACAGACCAAAATGTGGAGCGTCAAGTGCATACTGCTGGCGCGCATAATGAAAACTTCTACCACTTTTTTTGGTGTTATCATATTTGCAACAAAAATTAGTATGTCTACAAAAAGTTTCCTTATAATATATTTCAGTTATTCATTTAATACATCGATTAGTAGTAATGCAGTTTAGAATGAGTTATAAATGCATTACTTTATCTTATTGCAAAAGCATTATTATTTACACAAAACAAAAATATTTTTAAATGGGTGATTTCTTTTGCCTTTGAATCTTTTCAGCTTTCTGGACGTTGGTGTGTGTGTATGTGGGGGGGGGGGGATTTTTCAATTCGGAAATATTTCTATATATTTTTTTCAGGACATTATATTTGTGCATTTTCTAATTCTATAAAATACTAAGAAAAATATATAAAATAAAAGATTGAGTGGGGTTATAAATATTACAAAAAATCCCTATAAATTCAAATTTAATTTATCCTTATAAAATCTGCAATCCTTCTAAAATCCTTCTAAAAATTATTAAACGCTTATATAAATCTTCTAACGTAGTTTGAAAAATTCACAAAAAATGCTTTAGAAGATAAAATTTTCATGAATTCATAATTCAGTACATGAGGGGTTAATACCATCGATGATCACAAACACAACTAAAACGTACTTCTAGTACTTATTATGTATTCATTTTTACCGGCGAAGTGCCATACCATTTATTTATGTATGTTCTAAACAATTTTTTAATATACCCAAAATAATTTAATGGAAAATATATAATAATGTTAAAGCCACGTTTTAAGAATTTTACACCTATTATGCTTACGAATTCTTTTTTGCAGTGCTATATATGATTTAGAGAATTTTCTTTCTAGTATGTATAAATAATTCTGACGTCATATAATGCAGTAATATTTCGTTAATCGGTAGTAACTGTAATAATACATTAGAATTCACTTATGCTTCAAAGTACAACTACTTCTGAAATAGCACTTCCAGCAATTATCGCTCATTGTTGATCCTGTAACCAAAATATTTTGTCTATTTCTGTTAATGAACGATGAACGCTACACATTCCATAACCTACAGAAAGCCTATTTATGCGCACCTCAGTTATACAGAACCGTTTCAATATGTTTGAAATAGTGTAACATCAATAAATACTTTGCAAACTATTGTTTTCTATATATCATTATGTAATGTAAATCTCTTGTACCTCCCAATAAATTTACTATAAATGATATTTACTCCATTTTCTATAGAAAGCACGTTAGCTCCTACCCGTGCAGCATATAATTTGGAATTTTGTGAAGTATCGTAACATCATTAAAATGAGCCATAAACATTTTCCCTCTTAGAGCATAATGTAACGGAAATCTTTAGTCTTCAACTACAAATAAAGTATTAAATATACTTATTTCATTTTAAATAGAGACCATATTACAGTAAACCTCAATAGCACATATCGATATTGTGGAAATCCATTTATATTTACGAAAGTTACAGCCCGGACAGTCGAAACGAATTCATGAACACTTTTCAGTTATGTTGTAAATTATTAAAAGATTAATGTAACATTGAGTTAAAAAAATATTATTGATGATCAAGTGTTAACCATTGAATTAATTAAATGTTTATTCAGAAAGTTGCAAGTGTGTAAAGGAATTCTGTAGGGCTTTTTTTCTACTCTTTTAACAATCTTTAAACGACGATTTTCAGTAGCTTATTTGTGATATGTTTATCATTCTATTTTAGAATTAGTAACGCAGAAAAGAAAGTAAACTTGGTAAAGTTTACCTGACATCATTCAAACATTCTTCCGTTTACCTAAAAACTACCACCTTCTTTTAATACTGAAGAAATTCTTTTCTTCATTTCTTTCTTCTCAAGATTCTTTTACAGAATTGATATTAAGTGCTTCAATACACAGTTCTTTCGGTAGCTTCGTATATGATATATTATTGTTGAGAGAAATGGTACCTAGAAACACAATTTTGTTAAAACATTCTAAGCAATAAAAACGGTTAAGATTTCTGGTAGACGACATTTTATCTGTAGAACTAGCTAATGATTTAAACTGTCGAGAAAATTAAAAAACAAATTTCAAATATTAGAAGAAAAAAATAAATTTCGTAAATCGGTTCAAATTATGTGTTACATTTCAAATTTAGGTTACCACATAATTCTCCATCCGAGAATCGTCGTGTACCAATTAAATCACATGATCGTCCAACAAGGGACTTGAAATAGTAATTTGTTCATAATTACATGTATTCTATAATAAATCCTGATCGACAGATTTATCTCATACTATGAAAGAAATTAAAAGGTAGATCACAACATCTCGATGGAGCAAAGAGGTTTCTGGAGCATTACGCTTCTTACTCGGGAATTCTCAATAAGATTGAAATCCAAAACTTTCTTTTCTTCTTTATATGTTTTTGTATAACTCAAACCCTATAAGAGGTAAAAATTAAGTGCTGGAACTGGTAATTCGTATTAACTACTGGTGTTTTCACAGGATTTTTTTTCCATAATAATCCAAGGTGTGTACATTTATTGGAGTTTCCAAGAAGTATGCCATAGCTATTTCAGATAGAAAAAAATATATTCATATTTCAATAGCAGAGATTTTAACCGCATTGCTTAATCGTTGAATTTTAAAAGTTTTTCTGCGATAAAATAAGGCGAAAAATTCTGTTAAAATATGTGGTAGAACTGTATTTACGCTGTAATCTATATCTTTTTATATACACTGCTCAAAACAATTAAAGGATATTGCAGTTTTAAGTGGATTTTGTATCTGGTAAACTGTTTAGCTGATTGATACATGGTCGACAGACATAGTAGGTCATATGAGAATAAATTACACATGTTTGGCAGAAAAAAATGCATTTTATTGCGCATTTGTGTACTAAAGGAAAAACACACAATTTGTGCATATGAGAAAAAAAGAATAAGAAAAGGTGTTTTCTTCAAAGAAAATCATTTTCAGTAGGGGGTATGGTTTCCACGGGCTGCCAGCAACGTTGAACACCTTTGAGGCATGGACTCAATGAGGCTATTAATGACGAGTTGGGGTATTCTGCCCCACTCTTCCAGAAGAGCTCTTTCCAGTTCTTGGAGAGTTTGTGGGGGTTGTTGGCGGCCAGAAACTCATCTTCCTAGAGCGTCCCAAACGTGCTCGATTGGATTCATGTCTGGAGAACACGCTGGCCATTCCATTCGAACGATTCCTTCCTCGAAAAGGAAATCCTCCACCAGGTTTGCACGATGTGGCCTGCAGTTATCGTTCATTAAAATGAAGTTATCTCCGATTGCTGCAGCGTAAGGGACTACAATAGGTCTGAGGATCTCATCCCTATATCGGCGACCAGTCAGAGCTCCATCTCGAATGATGTAGAGGTCAGTGCGCCCGTCAATGGAGATGCCACCATACACCAACACTCCTACACCGCCAAATCTGACACTTTCGTGCACGAACGCAGGATTATTCGTACTGCCACGGTCCCTCCAGATGAAAATACGCCTATTATCCGGATGCACAGAAAAACGGGACTCGTCAGAAAACAGAATATTGCTCCATTCATTTCTCCTCCAGTTGACATGCTCGGTTGCCAACTCCCTGCGGTCGCGACGCTGCCTTGATGTTAATCTAACACATACCATCGGTCGGCGAGCATACAGACCTACAGCATGGAGCCGGTTTCGGACAGTCTGAGTTGAAATCGTGGTGCCTGTAGCCGAGCGAAGGTGTTGTTGGAGAAGAGTAGCGTTCATGGTTCGGTGTCTCCGAGCTGTTAACGCTAAATACCGATCTTCATTGGGCGTTGTTGCCCGTCTACGACCTTGCCCTGGTCTTCGGCCTGCACATCCACTCTCCAAAAAACGGTTCCAGATCCTGGAAATGATACTTTGTGACACTCCAATGGCTTGCGCTACTTCGGCTTGAGTTTGGCCCCCTTCTAACCTACCAACAATTCTCAAAGCTTCTGAATCTGTCAAATGACTTCGCTGAGACATCGTACTCATCGAAACAAAGCAATCACTGAATGCCGATCATCCTTGTCTTCATTCTCTTTTATCCAGTTGAAAGTCAAATTTCATTCGCTGCCGCTGAAGCGACGTTTTTGACGTCGAACTCAAAATTTGCATACTCCACAGTTTGAAAACCAGAAAAATTTGCATTTGTGATTATCTTCTTCAATTTTCGGCAAAAAAAATTTCGTTTATATCTTTATTTTATATAAAACTTCAAATATCCTTTAATTGTTTTGAGCAGTGTATTTTATAGAATAAAGGGCATGAGTATTCACTTGATTTTTTCTAATAATGCATTTATTCTAATTAACGTACTCTAGGTCAATACTTGATGGTTGAGTATCGTTTCAACACGGCTAGCAGCAAAACGTTGAGCTGATTTTTTTCTACTTTATAAATGGATAGTCGCCCTTGGCAACCAGTTTGATTTCCTTTAAAATTTAAATTGATTTTGTTGCATTAAAATGTCCCAGTTTGTTGATTTTCTGAAAGAAAGTAAGCCCTATTGGTTTACAATGGAAGTATATGGGAATTTGGCGAAATATTAGAGATATCGAGAAGTTGACGTCACTTTTGAAGACAAACTTGGCAGCATTTGGCGACAGTACGGAGTCCCACCTATGGTAACCTCCATATAGGTATGGAGATGCATTAAATGCTGTTCAATAACCAATGAGATGCGTTTCATTCGAGCATTGCCATTAAGAAATTAACAAATAATCGCAATTTCTGTGCCACGTACGATAGCGTAATATATATATAGATTTTAATTGTATATTATATATTACTATCTGTATATATGTGTAAAAATTATTTCTAAAAAGATAACCGTACATAAACGACTAAAACTATTAAAAACATTAAATTAACAATGTTGTGGGTTTCATAATATCTTTTCTATTTCTACTAACATTTTCATTTATTTAGTAGATGAAAGAATTTTATTTTACCGTCATCAGAAAAGATTTATATGAATTTCAGTAATATCAGCGTTGCTTTCATCATCCCTTTTCAGATACTTCTTTATAACTTTTTATAACTCGCAAGCTTACATGATTTTATATACTGACACACAGTATTTAATAGTTTTCCTTTTAAAAGCTGATTTTAAAATGTTTACCATCCATTCTACTAATAATATTATTTCATATCATTTTATCTCTTACCAAGATCCAATAAAAACATGAAATTGAGAAGAATAACATTATTTTTCATCTAAAGAGAGAAGGGAATTTGCTGTAGAAATGGACATTTCAAAATAAACCTCTCTCTGGAAAGCTTTTCATCCCTACGATTTTTGCTGAAATTTAACCTTAAATGCTAAGCAACGAAAACTTGGTTTTTCTGGATAGTGTTAAGAAAAATGATTATGATGTCCCAATTTTCAATAATAATAATAAAAAAAAATTCCGAGCTGTTCTTGTAGTATCTGTTTTAAATAGATTTATTCAAAGCGTACTGATAAAATGAATATTGTACTTTGCACAGAATCTTGTACCCATATTGCATGGTTATATAAAAATATTACTTTTAATTCTTTTCTATAGAGCCTCACCAGCATTTTGAATAACTATGAATTAAACCTACATATATTTTTTCTAATTATTCTAATGAATAAGTCATAAAATAAAAGAGTGCCATTAAATGTATGTCATTTATACAAAAAAAAAAAAAAAAAAAAAAAAAAAAAAAAAAAATCTTCGTTCAAAAAAAAGTGAAGTTGTAACTTGTCAGAATCCCAAAAACAAGTACTATGTTTTAGTCTCCGTAACATGTTTCACAGAAAATAATGCATGAATAATATATATTTTTCCTTTTTAGAAAATTCTTATAAAGACATCAAAAATTCGCTAGCCATTTTTGGGTTTATAATATTTGTTAAGGCTGTTATTTCGACTGGGTATGTTTGAGTGGAATTATATTACACTACATGGGTGGTGACTTCGATTGTAAGAGTCATGGCGCCGTTAGTTACATATACTAATTTTGCAATGTCGACAGTTTTGAGCATTACATAGCAAGTTTCAAATAGCGCTTAGTAGGATTTGGCTAACGATCAAATATGTTGGTTGCCATGGAAACTGTCTTTAAATGCCGTTAAAGTGATCCAGCCATCAATGATATTCAAATAACATCGTGTATGTCATTGCCGACTGTACTAGGAACCGTATTCTCTTTCATAATCATCAATAAACATGTTCAGAAACTTCAGAATCGATATGTCTGACTGTTTAACTCTGAATATCGTTTCCATTCATTAATATCAGCCAAATATATTATTTATATTGCAAGCATATTGTTAATTAAAAAAGAACATTCATTTTAAGCGGCTATTTAATTTATACCGTTGTTTATTCTGTTATTTATAAGACTAAATGTATAGCAGTAACATACATCATTAAATACTCCAAGAATGAAAGAAAAAGTACTTTTTAAAAATTAGTAGTAGGAAAAAATCCAGTTTGATGGTAACTACTTCGCAAATAATCAAAATTTTATTTAAAAAAAAAGCTATAAAATTCCAACAAACAGTAGCTCAAACGTATTTATCACCCGAATAAAACGCCTATAGCCTGATAAAACAAAAGAAAAAGCTAAGAGGTAAATTCAGACACGTGCGAATTGGCAGCATTTGCAATACCTTGTCTAAGGTCAACATCAGCCAAGCAATCAATCATTGCTTTATTTTAAACTAGCAGGCTACACCCGCTTCGCTGGTCCATTTTCCAAATGATCATTGATCAAACAAAATTATGAATTCGGCCTTGTATTTTAAATTAATATGGACCTTCACCGGGAAAATCTTTCCGCATTTGCATAATACTATGCGAACGCTATTTAGCTATTATAATATCTTGTGGGTTAGGCAAAATTCGGACTATTCAGAAGAAATTCTTTTTACAGTATATATTTAAAGTAGAGTTTGGGAAGAAAATACGGCCGTTGTGATAATCAGAAATGTTAAAATGTTCTCTAGTCACCACACTACTAAAAGGAGAGATAATTACAATGATTGCAGAGAGTGACCACTGAACATTACTTATGTTCGGATTATTCACTTTCGTTTGATAGTTCTTGAACTCCGGGCTTCTCAGCTTGGTGCTGTGTGTGGTTCTGGTAGCTTAAATACAATTTCTCTCTACGTTGCATTATATTTTGTAATACACGTCTTCTAGCAGGTCTACTGCAGTTTTCTATCTTCGGATTACAGCAGAGTAAATACGGTAAAAAAAAAAAAAATGTAATAAATTGTTTGCACACAACAAGTCTTTAACTTTCATTAAAAGAAATGTAAATCACATAAAAGTGGATTTTTAAAAATGCAATGTTTGAATAAAATTAAAATAATGTCATTTTCATTACCATTTCCTTTATATATATATACCACTTGCAATTATGTAACTGTTAACCTGAAAATAAAAAACTCGATAACTCATTATGATAGAAAAATAAACCCCTTGTTTTCATCCAATCAAAATCTTCCCAATCGTCCATAATCGGGTGCACAGCTAAGTTTTACGGCAAACATTAGAAGTGTTTGCAAACTATATGGTTACAAATTTACCAGAGTTAACACTCGTAAAACATACGTAATTATGCGCCAGACTACATCCCATTAAATAAAATCAACTTGCTGTTGGCTGAATTATAGATCTTTCGCCAAAAATACTCTTTGTAAATGACAAATAAAGTCAGTTATACAAAACTTAATAACCTAACACGTTATAATATAACGAAATAATCTTTTTGATACACCGAAGACCTTTTATCATTCCTCTAAAGAGTACAATAACACGGATAAATAAATACACTTTTTATTTTCAAAATTACATTATTCTTCAGTCTGCTGCCTAAATAAACCTGAAATCGTTAATTTTTTTCTCAGTTTAGCGAATAGGATTGTGCGTCAGAAGAACTTGCTTTATAATGATTTCTATTTTCAATTTTATCTGCATTTCAGGTACTTTTTTTCTTATCTAGGCTAAAATGATAAATCAACAAATATTGTTCCACCAGCAACCATTGGAATTTCAATTTTTTTCCCCAAGTATTTATTTTTTAGTGACAGTAAAATAACTGCAAATAAAAATATATATAATACTAAATCTTCTGTTCTCCGTTTGCTTCATAATGAAAAAACATACATTTACTAATAGCTAAGTACAAATTTCATGTAATCTCCTACAATCGCGATCACTGTCTGACAGTCACTGTCTGATCACTGATCTGACTCTTTCAAATATAAAAGAAACATCTAAATAGTTCAGTAAATACACTAATTAGCAGGTAACCTGATTACGGAAGATTAATCCAATATCAAAAAACTTAAAAAAAAACTGAAAATGGGATGACGAATTAAAAAGACAATCGAAAATGTATTTAAGTAAGCAATTTTTATTGCAAAATATTTTCTTTTGTGGTATTAATAACGCAAAATTGCATAAATTTTCTTAAGAATAATCTTTAGTACTTAACATTTGAAACAGTACACTTTTCTAAAAGAAAAATTGGCGATATATGTTTAAAAAAAAAGGAAAAAAAAAAGAGAGTGTACAATATTTGTTGATCTGAGTTCGAGGTTATAAAAGTCATAAGTTTGGGGTAAAACA
Source organism: Maratus speciosus (assembly GCA_963932465.1). Classification (NCBI taxonomy): domain Eukaryota; kingdom Metazoa; phylum Arthropoda; class Arachnida; order Araneae; family Salticidae; genus Maratus; species Maratus speciosus. The sequence goes on along the minus strand of OZ010788.1, from coordinate 292,619,651 downwards.
AAATAGCATGTTTCCGTAGTAAAGTACGCGAAAAATATTTTAAATATCTGAAATTAAATTATGTGTGTAATATGTGTGTGTGTGGGGGGGGGGGGGCAAACGTTTGCATTAAAATTTAAATATTTGACCCCACTTTTATAATATTATTAACTGCTATTTATGTAATATCATTATTTTTATAATTGCATCTGCTAGTTTTTTCTGTAAGAGATACATAATTGCCGAAACGTCAGTGAAGGCTTACTGTGGAGACACGAAAAGTTTTGATTTCCGTTTGTCTGTCTGTCTGTCTGTCTGTCCGTCTGTTCCGCGATAGCTGCCGCAAAAAGCACCCGATCAGCTTGAAATTAATTGGGCATATTCGTGAGATACCCGGACGTAGCTGTATAGTTTTTGGTTAAATTTGGTTCATTCGTTCGTAAAATATGGAAGATTTTATTTTTCTTTATAATGCTTTTCTACGGCAAGTCAGACGATTTTCAAATTTCCATTTGTTGAAAGAAAATGGCACGTTTGATTAATGGATTTAAATGTCAAATTATGGATACTAAAATTCCAAATAAGGGTTTTAAATTATTCCTATTATATTGAAATTTTATCAATATATCTATCAGAATCTTTTATTTACGTGTATAATGTTTTGAGGACATTTATACATGTATTCCAATAATATAAAGAATTTTTAAATTAATTTTCTTGTTTTACATGATACGTATTTCTTTTTTTTTCCTTTTCTTCGTTGCCTAGCGACTGTTATTCGTAGCCTATCATTGCGTCAAATATGAATGAAGTTAGTAAATTACGTTAATTTTGTTGCAGGTACTATTAAAAGGCTATCACAAAAAATATTTTATCGCGCCAAATCGATGCAATTTATGCAATTAACTGTGGCCACGATAATGAATTATTTTCCAGTAGATTTATAGATCTCCAGATATGCATATTTTGGGGGGCTTTTAATATGTTATTGCTATCGCATGGATTAGGATGTTTAAACTATTGTTTAACCATGCTATAAGTGAAAAAAAAGTACAGTTAAAGGCATGTAAATCCTTTTTAACACTTTCCAACATGGATGAAAAGTATTTATGACTTCAGTTTTTGTATCTGTCGCCTGCCGTGTTTCTCTACGTGCTCTAACTCGTGTAAATATAGTCGGGATTACATGTAATTGATATACGTTATTGAGGTTTGCCAAAGTATGTTTGTTATTAAAAATGAAGAGTGTAGCATTCATAGCTTAATTACAGGGGCACTCAAAACTATTCCGTTACATTATAGTCTTTGGGGAAAATCGTCTGCGGTGTATTTTAATAATGTTACACAATTTTAAACGTAATGAAATTTATATACTTTATTAAGGTGCACTAGAACCTGGTTACTATAAAATATGTTATGTGTAGCACTTACAGCATGCGTACAGGGAACTCAAAAGTATTCATAATATTACAATCTTTGAAGAAAATCCTTTTGTGGCGTTTTTAGATGATGTTACTCTGTTACAAAATAATAAAATTGATATGTATTTTTGAAACATTTTTGTAGTATATGGGGTGCAAAGCATATGTTTTTTTCAGGGTCACACAAAAGTGGTCGATTAAAATGTGGTCTACGGGGGGAAAATCTCTTCACAGCTTATTTTAACACATTAGCGACGGGAAACGAGAATTCTCGTTTTTATTCAGAATACATCATTGGCTAAGGGAGTGACTTCTACCTTACAGAAAAGACATTTATATTGTGTTGTCCACATTTTTTATAGATTGTAAGACATTATATATTACATCCGTACATTGAAAGATATTTACTGCTGCATAAACATGAAAAACATATCTCAGAAACCAATTTCCGAGACACTTTCAGAAGAGAGAGGAGCTTCTACTGTTTTTAAACCCAGATTTAATTAAATTGCCTGTCGTCAGTGTGTTAATTGTGTTGCACTAATTCAAACATTATGAAATTAAATTACATTACTGTGGTTGACTACAAGAAGCTTGAATATGATTTGTATCGTATTTATCGTTCATTTATAGGGTCACATAAAAAATTTCGGATACAGTTCTGGTCTATTAGGGATGATTGCTGAAGAGCATTTTCGATTATTGTGTGCGTTTTAACGTTAAGTAAATTTGTGCTTAATAAGTAGTGCATAAATATTGTATAGACCATGCACAGGGATACACAAATGAATTCGTAAGTATAAATGAAAATGAGCGCGAATTGCTTCAGTGTTTTTTTTTTGTTTTTCTTTATTTGAGTTATGTATTTCCCAGCCTAATTACATTTAGTATACTAACAAATGTTTGCAGAATTTAAATAGAACCATATACAGGACTCCGCAGAAACTGGATATATGGTGCACACTATGCATACTAATCCCCGGAAATGTGATATGAGCAGTTTTAAGAGGGTTTTTTGTCTGCATTAAATTTAAATGTTATAGACGACGCGTAAAAATCTTCACGTAATATACAGGGCTGTAGAAAAGAATTCATGTACGTTTCCGTCTATTGGTAGAATTTACTAAAGGACATTAACACAATTAATTGATAACTACAAATGTAAATTAAATTACACTACGAAGGGGTTCAGGGGGGCTCTGTCCTTCGAAGAAATCTACTCTATTATCTAAAAATTACCAGAATAAGTGATTTGAGATTTTCAGAATACCTTTACATAACAAGGGGTTTAATTTAACGCTTCTAATGTCAGAAACCTTCGAAATATTTTTTCGTTTTATAAATGTTTATGTAATTTCAAAACTTTAAATTTCGTTTTTTGTAGAAAGATTAATATTACTCAAAGGGTGCTAAACACAATGAATTGTAGAGCTGACGTTGAGGCTCCTGATCTGCAGATTTCCTAGTAATAATAATTGTTACTCACAAGGAAGGTCTCCTTAAAACGCATACTCAAAATATTTTGAAAAAGGAAACGCTAATAAAATGACTCATGTATGTAAAAAAGATCGGTAAAAATATACCGATTGAATCGCAGTAGAAAATCTGTAAAAAAATATTTTTTCGAGTATTTGGCGCGAACAGAAGAACGCTCGACGCTCTTTGGCGAACCAATAGGTTTCCTCGCCAAATGCAAGAGATTGAAATGCATTTATAAATTCCTTGTTAAATAAGTAATTAAATGCCTAATGCTCAATGAATTTAAACTTAAACTGTGGATTAGTTTACTACTTTTGCTGTAAGCTTATATAATATATGCAAATTGCGTGTTACTTGTATTGAGCTATTTAATTTTATACGGTGTCACCGGCTGGATAAGTTTTAAGGGTATTTTAATTAAGAATGGTATCATTAAACATTTCGATATTAAATTGTTGTTTCCATGGCAATAAAACTCTCTTGTTGTCTCTGACACTAACAATATCGAAGCCAAATTGCCAATGCTCAGAATCGGACCTTAATTTGAGTTTGAAAAACTTTTAATCCATTTAAATTTCATTGTAAACGGCATAAATACGATCGTTAAATTTTATTGTTACATATATAAATGTATATGACAAAACTGCAGTTATAAATATGTATTTATTTAAGTTAAACTTACTTAAACTAACTTCGTGTCGAGAGTTGAAAAAGTTTTTCTTAAAGAATATTTATCATAGTATTATTCAAAATTTTATCGTGTCGCCATCCAGCGCTAAATCGCAAAAAATGAAATTTTCATTATTTTTTTAGGAATGCTAAATAGAGGTTCTGCCGATTTTTTTATGGATATATATATATTTATGAGAAGAATATTCTATAATTTTTTTCAAATAATGCTGAGCATGCGCTTATGGGGAACTTCCTTGATATCATTTTATCAATTTTCAGATGCATTTTTCTTAACCTGATGCAAAAGATAAATCGCCAAATATTATTTCAATTGCAATATTTCAACTGAGTAATTCTTTAAGTATTACGAACATTATCTTTCATGTTTAAATTAAATATATTCGTTTTTTAATATTATCACTCATTAAAATGGATTTCATTTTTCTCTTTTTTAAAGATTTTAAATAAAATTAGTAACAGTTTTTTGTCTTTTATTTTTCTAGGTGTAATAGCCGTTCAATTTTTTCAACAACAAAAAACTTCTCCAAGAAATAAAATGGTAACCTTATCGTCCAAAATAACAGAACTTTCCGTCATACTTCTATAACTAATCTAGGTATGATGTGTTATAGCTTAAAACCTTCCCTGAAACGATACCTATCTAACGGTATAAGTTCCGTAAAAATCCATACAGTAGAATTCGAAATCTAGTTGTTCGGAACGAAATTTCCGTTTGGATTTTATATATACTAGGGGATCGTACCCGGGCTTCCCGGGTTAAAGAATATAGGTGAAAACATTTTTTTAAATTGAAAACTAATAATTTTTTATGTGCAATAAATTTTTTAGATTGACCACTTACATTAAAAAAGCAATTTTCATATGGAAAATACGAATTATACAATCTAATATTTTTTTGAAATTTATCAAAGGCGATATTTTTTATAAAATGACGTCATTTGCATCCACTAAAGCAATTCACTTTCACAATCCAGTCTTAAATTTCGTCTATAAAAAAGTGTGCCTATGACGTCATTACCACGGAATAACAGACAATATTCTTGACATAGCCCATATTTTAATTTCAACTTTTTTTAAAGGTTTTATGTGAAAATGGCAACAAAAAGATACAGTATCTCCTATTTTCGACTATTTTCCGTTTACTTTCAATGACTTTTAATAGAAATGAGGTACTTTTGCTGCCACGATAAGAAAAATGGTATTAAAAACTACAAAAAAATTAATATCTCAAAAATAAATTGAGATACAGCTTTCAAACAAATTGCATTTAAAAGATATTTTTTTTCCTTATACGATGGTGTAAAAATTTAAAATGTGCGATGCTTAGAAGTTTAAAAATTTGCAGTAGAGAAAACTGCAAAACCAAAATTTTATTTCAAATTTCAAAGTGTTGCCATTCGCAAAATGACGTATGCGTTACGCACAGATATGTTTGTCCTTTATAATATAGATAATAGATAATAGAATAGATAATAGATTTTATATATATATATAATAGAATCGATAATAGATTATGTGTTATGAACTATCTCAAAGTTTAAAACAGAACGCATTGTTAGATTTCCTAATTTTAACAAGATCGCGTTACGTTAGTTCCACATTCCACCAGCAGGGAGCGCACTCTATTCTTAACGAAAGAGTATCTGAACGAAACTCCTTCATGCAACCTTTCCGTAGATACATGTATCGGGAGGGTGGCGGTCTTAACCAATAATTTAAGATAATTGCTGAAATTACTACGAAAAATGTTTTAAAGGGGCCCTACGCGGGCCCCTAATAGAGTTAGAGGAAATCGGAAGACGGCAAAATAATCGCGGGGAAAAGTTTGCTTGGGTGCTTCGGAGCTACTTTTGGCGCGAGATCTAAGCTCTACGACCAATAGGAGCCCAGATGTTTAAGGAAATATGAAGTAACAAAGTTTAAAATAACAGAATTTTCCGTAATAATTCTATAACTAATCTAGATAGAATGATGTGTTATAGCTTAAAACCTTCCCTGAAACGATACCTATCTAACGGTATAAGTTCCGTTAAAATCCATGCGGTAGAACTCGAAATCTAGGCGTTCGGAACGAAATTTCCGTTTGGATTTTATATATACAAGGTGGAACCGGTCGAATTTCGACGAAAGAAAATGTTTACAAAGGAACTGTTGCATCAAATTTATAATACATCGACAAAAAATAATTAGAATAAAAAATCCATCTTACACTTGTTAATTTAACTCTCAAAGACATATTTTAACCTAAGATTAACAAAATACTTTTTTCATAAACTTAAACTGTTAAAATTATTGAAAAATTAAACTTTATTCATATACGTAATCAGTAACATATAATCAAGATAAGTAGTTTTGATTAAGTTATTAATTGATGCTTGGTATTACGGAATGAAAAATCCGCAAAAATGATTTCACCTTGACATAATCATAGAATTTTTCTACCTTTACATCTAAACCGAATCAAGCTATTTTCCACGTTTTACATCCATATCAACAATTTAAAAACATTTTAACGCGCAATAGGTTATTAATAAATATATTTTTAAGCTTGAAGTCACGTTTGTCAACTATTACAACTTTCCATGTTAAAATTCCCACTCGTGATTTGAGGCCTTAGTATAATATATGTACCTGCGCGTAAAAATTCCAGAAATTTATAACTTTTAGACGTATTCAAGGGGAAATATCTCGTTTTATCAAATAAAATTATCGTTTACTTTTAAATATGACGTCATTTTCAGTCGCTGAAATATTTTGCCTATTGTCTCAAACTCAATATCAGCAAAATGAAAAAAAATAGTGAAATATAACAGCATCATCAGGGAAATTGCGTCTTTTTTAAAGCTTAACATCATTTTCTGTTCAAATTTTTAAAAAAGTTATTTTTAATTGTAATGAGAAAATGGCATTAGTAAGAATATAATCAATAAATATAACTAATCCACTTTTAATAGAAATGAAGTACTTCAGTTGCCACGATTAGAAAATTGGTATTAAAAACTATAAAAAAAAATATCTCAAAAATAAATTGAGATACAGATTTCAAACAAATTGCATTTAAAAGTGCATTTTTTTCTGCATACGACGGTGTAAACATTTAAAATCTGTGATGTTTAGAAGTTTAAAAATTTGCAGTAGCGAAAATTGCAAAAGCGAAATTTCATTTCAAATTTCAAAGTGTTGCCATTTGCAAAATGACGTATGCGTTACGCAGAAATATGTTTGTCCTTTATAATATAGACTAGGGGATCGCACCCGGGCTTCCCGGGTTACAGAATATAGGTGAAAACATTTTTTTATTGAAAACTAATATTTTTTTTAATCTGAAATAAACTTTTTAGATCACCCACTTACATTAAAAAAGCATTTTTCAGATGAAAAATGCGAATTATACAATAAAATAAATTTTTGAAATTTATCAAAAGCGATATTTTCTTATTAGCCGTATGCTAAGAGTTATTTGATCAATATTTTGCTATTTACGGCATCCTTTTATATTCTGATAATTTCAGAGTTTATACATGTCAGTTAAACTTGTGTTCTATTTATATTATTTTATTTATTTATTCATAGGGAAATATCTTTTTAATGGATATTAGCAGTAATAAAATTAATAAGTCTTTAATTTGTTTTAAGGGCAAACGAATTAATCTTTCGTAATCGAGTTCCGCGCGATATAGATAAATTAAAAAATATTTCATGCTTTAAAATTGTGTTTAAAACCATAGACAATCAGCAAGCTGAGATGAACTTTGCAAACAAATTCCATTTGAATAAAAAAAATGCAATTTAACAAATTTCAACGACCATTTGGAAAATGATTTTTTCAAAGACTAAAATTTAAGACATAAAAAATCGCACGAGTTGATCATACATTACGTACGCCATGGATTACATTTATCGGTACTGTAAATTTTTAAACTTCAGCGGAGCTGGTCATACATTACGTACGCCATGGATTAAACATTAATATTCCTGGACCCATTTTAAATGAAATTTCATTTTTAAACTTCTAAACATCCTACAATATTACTTTTTATACCGTCGTATAGAGAAAAAATGCACTTTTAATTGCAATTTGTTTGAAAGCTGTATCTCAATTTGTTTCTGAGTTATTATTATTTTTTTGTAGTTTTTATTACTTTTTTGTCATAGTGGCAACAGAAGTACCCATCTCTGTTGAAAGTAAAGGGGAAATACAAACTACTGTATAGACCAATCAGAAAACGAATAAAATGCGGATTCAACTAATAAAAGGCTTCAGATATATTCTTGATTTCCTACTTTGACAGAGGACAATAACCATTTTTTCAAATGGTTAGATAAAATCCTATGTGGTGATCTAAATATTTAAATTGCACGATTACAAATATGTTACATTTGTGTTTTTATAATATTATTCTTTTATTTGTTTATAAAAGAAGTATTAATTTCGTTAACTTGTTTTTCACAAATATGTTAGATTAGCGTTTCTTAATATTTTTATTTTATTTGTTTATAAAGGAAGTATTTATTTCGTTATGCAAAAATAGTCAGAAACAAATGCTGAACAATGTTTGTTGCTTTATGTGCAAAATGTTTATTATTATGTATTAAAACTGGCACGTGATAAGATAAACTTTAAAAAAATCATGCTTAAAAATTATTTTTGAAAACATAATACATCAGTCAATTAACATACAGTTTTTAATCAAATTGCATTTGAAAGTAAATGTTTTCCCTATGTGACGAAAATTGAAAATGTATGATGGTCAGAAGAATAAAAAATTGCAGTAGCGAAAATTTCAAGACCGAAATTTGATCGTGAAGTGTTGTCATTCGCAAAATGACGCCAGCGTTACGCACAGATACGTTTGTTCTTTATAATATAGATACTTAATCAGTAAAATATGATAAAGATCAGTTTTTAGGATGTAGTTATCAATTGAGGCTCTTATGTTTGGTATTCCGGAATGAAAAGCAGCAATTGTCACCTTCTCAAAGTTTGCATAAGCACTTCTCATATCCAATTTCATCATTTTTAAAAGAATTATATTTTGTTTGATCATTTTAAAATCATTTTAACTCAAAACATTTTAATCAGAAAATGGCATGAATAAAGATAAAAATACCTAATTATTTCTCTCTTGTCTACAATAATGAAAGCTATCTAATTTTCACCATTTTGAAGAAATTTCATAAAATGTTTTTAAAATTAAAATATAAAAGTGGGGACATTAAAAAACACAGATAGTGCGATGACATCTACAAATGAACAGCTTTCAGTTAGAAAAAATATTAATAAAATTAGTTCAGCAGAGAGATCATAGCAAATGACTAAAAACACAACTGTGATTTAAATATATAGATTATATAAAATTATGAAAAATTAAATTCAGCAAATTATGTTATTTTGATAAAATTATAGTAGAATATCCTAAAGAATAGCATTAAAATTTTATTATTCGAGAGAAATTTTGAGAAAAACTTCAGGAACATGATATTATTTTAAACGTCGAATTATTTGTTTGCCTATCTAACTCGGCGAAGGAAATCCATCCAGGCCAGAATCATCAATTTCTGTAATATAAATCACTATTATTTGCATGTCACCTCTCTTTTATAAAGACAATCTAAATTTTTGTAAAACATTGCGTTTTATCAGTGTGTGATTTCGATTACATTATTTTCAAAAGTGATTTCAAAGCAGTTGGGCTGAGAAAATGACGCACTTCTACAAAATATAACTCAGTTTTCAGAATTAAAATACAAGATTTTTTATAAAATGACGTCATTTGCATCCGCTAAAGCAATCCACTTTTATAATCAACTCTTAAACTTCGTCTATAGAGAAGTATGCATATGACGTCATTATCACGGAATAACTGACAATATTCTTGACATAACCCGTATATAAATTTCAACTTTTTTTTCAGGTTTTATGAGAAAATGGCAACAAAAAGATACAATAATCTCCTGTTTTTGACTATTTTCCGTTTACTTTCAATAGAAATGGGATACTTTTGTTGCCACGATTAGAAAAATTGTATAAAAAACTACAAAAAAATTAATATCTAAAAAATAAATTAAGATACAGCTTTCAAACAAACTGCATTTAATAGAGCATTTTTTTCCTTATTCGACGGTGTAAAAATTTAAAATGTGCGACGTTTAGAAGTTTAAAAGTTTGTAGTAGAGAAAATTGCAAAACCAAAATTTTATTTCAAATTTCAAAGTGTTGCCATTCGCAAAATGACGTATGCGTTACGCACAGATATGTTTGTCCTTTATAATATAGATAATAGAAAACACTTTATTCTCTGTTATTTCCCCATCAGGTACGTGTATGTCTTGGAATACCGTAAAAATGAAGGTAATTAATTTGTCGACAATACAATCATTTCAAACGATATCTCTAATAGTTTTTCTAAATAGATTTTCTCAGAGCAAGAAATATTTATTATTATTTTTAAATCGTCAAATAAGTGAAAAAGTACAAAAGTGGAATTTTCTAGCTTAGATTGGGAAATGTTATGTTTACCTTCTCTCTTTAGATTCGAGTAACTGTGTATTCCTGATAAGTATTAAGAGATTTAGTGAAATTAGGAGTATAAATAAGGCATTCCATTCTATTTAAGTATATCAGCAGTCAGTATCGCCCTAACAAAAGCAGCGCCAAGTACAAGAGCACTTGTGCGGCCTCTACTTCTAAACTAGTTAAGCTGTCGCTTTCGACAATGCAATCACCTGTCGAACATTCAAATAACATATATATAATAAGATTTGACTGAAACGGGGATAATCGTATATGGTAAAAGGTGAAGCTTCATCAAAATAAGTATCGGATGCCTTAATATTAAATGAGATTCTATTTCGTATAGCTTGAAAAGACTGCCTTTACTTTAAAGCCTCCACAAAACGTAAAACATTATTTATTAATGAAAGTATACATTTTCATTGATAAAAATTAAATATATAATGATTACAGGAAAATGACGTCATTTTCTGTGCCCTTTTAGAAAAAATGTCTGCCATAAATTCTTATTTGAAAACAGAACAGAAAAAAATGAGCCTAAAACACTGTTGTTAAGTTGCAATTTCTATATAATATGAATCGCAGAAAATGTTATCACTGAACCTAAAGAATTAAAACACTAAGTTATAAGATATAGCTGTAATATACAAGCGGAACAGGAAATTAAACATATCAACCGTTTATTTAGGGTCAGTTTGATGTCATATTAAATGCCTCTCAATGAAAGTGACGTCATACTTAGAAGATTATTTTTTTATTTATTTTACTAAATGAATATTTTTTCTTGAAATTGAAATATGTGTATTTTAGTAGATTTTTTTTCTTCAAATACATTTAAATGTATCCACTGCCTCACTTTAAAGCACAGTAGCATTTTTTAAATTATGTATAAGAGGAATTCGCATTATCTTCACGGATTAAGTCATTTTCGGATGCGAAAATACAGCGAGTTTGTAAAATTTTTTATTTGCTTATAAGAACAAAGTATATGTGTTATCTTTTATATCGCTGCACATTCATTATTACTCTTAACTAAGGAAGAAGGCATAACTATAAGATTACTTAGTTTTATTTACATATTTACAAGAGCCGCTCAAGTGCAACTATTCTAAACAAGTCATATCTTACATCTGCATCGATAACTCTGGTTGCATGCGAAACCCGACAATTTCAGACTCTCTGTGTATGGTGCTGCCATCTCTTAATAAAGATCACTACCAATTGGGGTTCTTGTTGGGTTGGGATATGACACCCTTCCCCTCATAGTTCAAACGAACTACAGGTAATCTTGCTATTTGGCTTCTTCGATCTGGAGCACTTTTCTTACAGTCCTCGTCATAAGTTTCAGTCAAATTGTCTTTCACAGATTTATCTGTTGTATTATCATGTTTATTGCTCACAACTTTACCTGTTACAATATCATGCGAAGGCTGAGATTGACTTGGTTCTATAGTATTACAATTATTAAGCTGTTCTTTTATTTTTCCATTAATTCCAGAAAAACGGTTTTGGTTAACCCTTTTATACCTATCATAATCACTTTAATTTTTATCACTATGTCCCATATTATCAAAATTGTCTGACGTTAGTTTATCATTTCGATTTATCTCTACCACTCTCTCTGGTATTTTATAACTTATCTCTTTATTAGTTCTCAACTGATCAACGTGACGTTTACACATTATTCCGTCACATCTATTTACTAAAACCCATCTACTCCCCAATAATTTCATAATTCTTCCTTTTACCCATTTCTCCCCTTTTTCAAAATTTTTAACAAAAAAAAAATCATGAAGCTTATATTTGTGCAGAGGTTGCTGTATTTTAGGTTTTGATGGTAATACCAAGTGAAGGGCTGTTCGAACTGGCCTTCCAAACATTAATTCAGCAGGAGTTTTACCAGTCACCGAATGAGCAGTGGAATGATTTTCTAATAAAAATCGTGAAATTGATAATGTTATGTCACTTTTATCTAGCTTTTTAAGAATATTTTTCCCTGTTTGCACATACCTTTCCGTTTCTCCGTTCGAAGACGGATGATATGGTGGAACAGGCGTATGCTTAATTACATTATTTTTAAGAAATTCCTCAAATTCATCACTTGTGAACGCGGGACCATTATCACTTATCCAAATGTAATCCAAATGTAGCAAAAATTCTCTTTGATACCTTAATAGTAGTTTTACCATGAGACCTGGGTACTACCGCTACCTCCAACCATTTAGTATAAGAATCGACTACTATTAAAAATATTTTACCTTCGAAAGGACCGGCATGATCTATGTGGATCCTTTCCCAGGGTCGTTCAGACTTCCATTTCAAGGGTTCCATTTCGGGAAAATCCTTCGCAAACATCTGACATCTATTACAAGAATTTACCATTTGTTCACTTTCTTTATCCATATTTGGCCACCAAACCACCCCCCTAGCTTTCGCTTTCATACTCCATATACCCTGATGAACGGAATGCAGTAATTTTAATATATATTCACGGCCTTCCTCTGGTACGATCACTCTATGTACCCACAATAGACAATTATCTAGACAGGAAATTTCCTCCCTTCTACGAAAATATGGTTGATATTCTTCTTGTTTAACCTTTTTTGGGCCTCCCATGTAACACCCACTCTAAAATTTGTTTAGTTACAGGATTTTCAGTTGTCCACTTTGCAATTGTTTTAGAAGTAACAGGCCAATTATCATTATTTGAAACGAACATTATTTCCGCAGGATTAATTACTATATTTACAGTTTCTGGGAGAGGTAATCTACTTAATGCGTCTGCATTTTTATTATTTTTACCTTCGCGATACTCAATTGTATAATCATACACAGCTAACATTAACGACCATCTCAGCATTCTAGGTGATAATGTATCAGGTACCTTTTTAACAGGATCAAACAATGTAATTAAAGGTTTGTGATCTGTTATAATTTAAATTGTTTTCTAGCTAAATATTGATGAAATTTAGAGAAACCAAACATTACAGATAAAGCTTCTTTATCAATCATTGCATAATTTCTTTCAGTTTTATTTAAAGTTCTAGAAGCATAAGCAATAGGTTTCTCTTTACCCTTAACAATGTGGCTTAAAACGGACCCTATACCATATTCAGAAGAATCACAGTTTAAAACTGTATCTTTGTTAACATCATATAATTTTAAAACAGGAGATGTACATAATAAATGCTTAACTTTTTGAAACGCTTTTCCATGCTTTTCTGACCATATAAACTTTACATTATTATCTAATAATCTATGTAAAGGTTCTAAAACATCTGAAATATTTGGCAGGAATTTTTTATAGTAAGAAATTAAGCCTAAAAATGAACGCAATTGTGACACATCATTTGGAATAGCAGCATTCAAAATAGCATTAACTTTTTCTGGGATATGTCTAATTCCTTCCTGGGATATTTTATGTCCTAAATAAGAAACTTCCGAAACCATAAATTTTAATTTTTCCTTATTTAATCTTATACCATGCTCAGAAAAGCATTTCAGAACATTTTCAACTCTTTCAGAATGTTCTGATTCATTGCTAACACTAATGATAACATCATATAAAAATACACCAACATATTCATACTTTTAAAAAATATTCTCAATTTTTCTTTGGAACCTTCCAGGAGCACATTTTATCCCAAATGCTAATCGTAACACATTACATGAACCTTTATGTGTATTTATAGTCAAAATTTTACTACTTTCGTTATCTACAGGTTGTTGTAAATATGCATCTTTTAAATCAAAAACAGTAAAAAATTTTCCACTGATAATTTAGAAAATAATTCTTCCAATCTAGGAAGAGAATTTATTTATCATTTTCAGTATTAGCATTAACTGTTGCACTATAATCTCTACATATTCTAACAGAACCATTAGGCTTAGGAACGATTAGTATAGTACTAGCCCATTCTGAATGATCAACAGGTTTTAAAATACCCTCATTAGTTAATCGTTCCACTTCTACATCAGTAGCTTTTCTTAAAGCAAAAGGAACAGGTTGAGACTTAAGAAAAACTGGTTTTGCATCTTTTCTCAAATTTATTGACACGGGAGGACCCTTGATTGTCCCGATCCCGTCAGCAAATACATCAGGAAAATTTCTAATTAAATCATATTTCGAAATGCTTTTAATCATATTTACATTAAGACAAAATAATTTTGATACTTTTAACCAAGTTTTTCCGATTAGACTCGGACCCCTCTTTAATAAATAATATTATTAAATCAAGAATACAATATTCATCAACAACAGCATTTACTTTTAATTCCCTCAAAACAGTTAAAGAATCTCTAGTATAAGTTTGTAACTTAATTTTAGATTTAATTAAAGACAGCTTACCTAAGAACAATTTGTTAGCAACACTTTTACTTACAATAGTATGAGCCGCACCAGTATCAATTTCAAACTGTATATTTACACCATTTATTTTAACCGATTTTACCCACTGCACATTATTGGAGTTGTCGTCCATGAAATTTAAACAATATTCTTCCTGAACAGTTTTAGTTTTTCTGTTCTTAAACTGTTTCTCACTTTTCATTCCAAATTTTCGATTTCTACAACAAATTTTGAGATGACCTAATCGATGGCAAAAATGGCATTCTGCCGATTTAAAAGGGCAGAATTTTGGATTATGATTTTTAGAACATCTGTAACATGGTTTCTCAGGCGCGAATTTATCTTCTTTAGGCTTAGGTGCATGAGCGAACTTCTCTAATTTCGGTTTCTCTCCTTTCGAAACACGCACTTGATTGACAGTCGTACTTTCTCCGATGTGTAAGGATTTTAGTCCAGCCTCCCCTGATTCAAACGACTCTGCGATTTCCACCGCTGTTTGGAACGTTAAATCTTTAGAATCCAGTAATTTCTGTTGTATCTTCTCATCCTGGATCCCAATCACCAATTGATCAAGCAAGCGGCCATTAAGAGTGTTTCCGAAGTAGAAATATTCGGATAAACGACTTAAATCTCGTATGAAATCTGCTATATTCTCTCGCTGCTTCCTTAGTCGTTTCTGAAACTTAAATCGTTCCATTATTTCAGTAGTGCGTGGTGAACAATGATCCTTTGCTTTCTTTAAGATATCTTCGTAATTGATCTCTTTCAGAGTATTCGGAACAATAATATCTCGTAAAATGGCAAACGTTGTTGTTCCAACCGAACTTAACAATATATTTTTCTTCATCTCATCATTTTTGATGCTATTCGCTGAGAAATAAAAAATCAATTTTTTCGACGTAAATGCTCCAAGGAACATTTGAATTATATTCTTCTAAGCGTCCCAGAGAAATTATTTCTTTATCAGCCATTTTTCGTTTCGTTCTCTTTCTTACAAAAAAAAAAAAAAAAAAAAAAAAAATCACAACATTTTAATTTGGGTTAAATCCCATCCTCGTCGCCACTTTTATATCGCCGCACTCTTATTATTACTCTTAACTAAGGAAGAAGGCATAATTATAAGGTTACTCATAGTTTTATTTACATATTTACAAGAGAGCCGCTGAAGTGCAGCTATTCTAAACAAGTCATATCTTACAACTGCATCGATAACTCTGGTTGCATGCGAAACCTTACAATTTCAGACTCTCTGTGTATGGTGCTGTCATCTGTTAATAAAGATCACTACTAATTGCGGTTCTTGTTGGGTTGGGATATGACATTATCTTTATTTTTTTTACTTTTTGCAACACCTTTTTTTTTAGTGTGGCAATATGAAAGAAATAGTTTCATTAGAATATTTAAAAAAAAATAAAGTTGAATAGATAAACTATAGAATATGACGGACAAATGTGGTAAAGAATGGTCTAAGAAATATTAATGTAACCAGTAATTTTACTTTTATTTTAAATCATATGTATAGGAAGTTTCGTGCAAATTGCCCCAAAATTCAAGATTTGTATAAAGAAAAAACACCCACATAACGCTTTTTGTATGTATAGAAAGATTAATTGATGTGAAAACCATTGATCAGCCAATTACTTTTCCTATGACAGATATTTCCATAATTATTTTTCACGAATACTATTTTTGTCAGATTTTTACGCGAACCCTAACGGCCATCGCATCTGTCCCTGTGTTAAACTGAAAGATAATAGCCTAAAAGATTAGGAGCTGTAGGTAAAGTTACAAAAGTACCACTGAATTTCTGCATGTTTTGGTAGTGTATTAAGTCGTTTGAAATTGCTTTGTTCACTGATTTTCGTTGGGATTTCGAAAGTGTTTTGAAATAACTGCATGACTAATATGAAATTTAAACGATAATCACCAGAATGATGAAAAACTAACAGTTTTTCTCGAATTTTAAAATTAAAGTACTGATGGAAATTCATATTGATAAAAGTACTGCACCATATTATAATAAATTTTACTTACGAAGCATTAATACAAAATTGAAATTTTCAGAAAAAAGAAAATAATAATTTATTTTATAAATACACACTGAATTCAAGCAACTTTATAAAAATAATACATTTGTCGTACGTTTGAGTTATACAGTTGTAACTTTTAATTACAGTATCAGTTACAATAGTGATGCGCGACTCAAACGAAATCTGAATGATATTGAACTGAAAATTATGTTTGATGTATATTTTAAAAGAAAAAAGATTAGAAAAAAAAATAATAAAGAAAGTAAAAGAAAGATTTAATGAATCAATTGACTAACGATCTGATTTCAGCTTCCTTTTCTTAAGCCTTAATCCTTTATATCCAGACAATTATATTTATTACCATTAAAGAAAACTTTAAAAGTATAAAATATACTTTATTCGACTATTAATTAGAATTTAGACTTTATTTATCACACAAAATACTTTGCTCGATCAAATTCAGAAAGCACAGCGGAACAAGCAAAGTTGAATACTATTTTGTAAAGTGTCTCTCTTTACACAGTTGCATTTTTTCTGATCTTACTAGACGTTAGATGAAAAAATTGCAATTACAAAAACATCTCCATTTATAAATAGGATCACAATAAATTTCTTTGCATTGTTTTACACGCATTGCGAAACTTCCATATCAGTAATTTGTATTAATGAATTTAATTATTCTTACAAATATTTTACTAAAAAGAGCTATAACTACACATTTATTAAATCAGTTTTAATAAAAAACTTATCTAAAACACATTTTAGTGTTATCTAAATTTCCCAATATATCTTCAGACATTAAGTAAACTAGTATGTTGTGGCCATCACAAAACTTTCTTCTCTCTCATACATGTCAATACTTCAAAATTCACTATCTCAGTGCCAAATTAAATGGCAATCTGTGTTCATCATGAGAATTCTAAAAATATGAAATTCCGTGCAATAGTTCTCGAGGTATGACTGTCACTGAAATCGTTTAAATCCAGCAAAATTCAGCATAGCAGAGCCACCTATTGGGTTATTTACACCAGAACCTAATTATCACAAACTTATGTCAACGTCTAACCGAATATGAAGTTTGAGGAAAATTCGTGCATTAGTTCTTGAGATAGCGGTGTTGCGCAAATCATGACAAATGCAGCATAGAAGCGCCACCTGTTGAGCGATTTGCAACAACACATAATCAGCAGCAATATTAATCAAGTTATACTTAAATCTGAAGTTTGATGAAAATTCGTGCATTAGTTCTTGAGATAGAGCTATTGAGGAAATAGTTCAAAATGCAGCACAGCAGAGCCACCTATTGGGCGATTTACACCAACATGTAGTCAGCATCATTTCATATGAAGGACTAACTAAATCCGAAGTTTGATGAAAATGTGTGCATTAGTTCTTGAGATAGAGCTACCGCGAAAATAGTGTAAATCCTGCAAAATGCTACATAGCAGCGCCATCTGCTGGGCGATTTACACTAAAAACTAATCAGCTCCAATCTATATCAGGACTACCTGAATATAAATTTTATTAAATTCCGTGCATTAGTTCTTGAGATAGAGCGCCCACAAAATTTGTGTCATATACAGACAGACAGAGAGAGAGACTCACAGACAGACATTTTGTAAAAACATTTTTTTGGAATCTCTGACCCATAAAACGTGTAAATCCGTCGAAAACTGGGATTCGAAAATTTTCATGAAACCAATACTTTCTTCTTGTTAAGATAGAAGAAAGTAATAACTATTCAGATGCAGCCATTTCTTGATCCATAATTTGGGGCGTAGAGTGTTAAGCATGAATTTAAACCTAGAGACTCTTAAATCTCTCCAATTTTTAAGCGAAGTATAGAAAGATGTTGTTAAATGAAAATTATCTAAAGAGTCAGTCGACTATAAGTTTTCCTTATTAGGGAGCGGGTACGTGATTTGAAAATTGCTAGAAGGTATATTCTTGAACGTAAAATTTAAATCTTAATTATTGAAAATCGAAACTTGTAACAAACTTCAAGATTATTTTTAATTAATCTTGCAATTGTGACATAATTCTTTAAAGTATAAGTTTCAGAGAATATGATTGCGACGTGTTTGACATGATTTTCTTCATGGAAACATTAAACGTGATAGTGATATTCACTGGTAATATTTTTAAATTTGCAAGTAATTGCAAGAAATGAACTTAAAAAAAGAAGTTAAGCCAATTTCTATTACTCGTTTTTATTTTTATATAATAATCTATAAAATTTATTTAAACACATTTTATTTATATGAATAATGCAATAAGCAGAATGACAGAAACAATAGTAAAATACAATTTGCCTTCTTTTGGTGGTTGATTCCATTCTATGCAAATCCTAAGTGTTATTAATTACTATCAGTAGTTAATAATTCAGTTCATCAGTACTGTCATTTTTGTCATTTTTATGAGCACGTCGGTTCTTTTTTTATGTACACCTGATTCTCTTATAGGAATATATCAAATAATATATCAAATAAAGAATAATCTCATTCACTCGTAATATTTTTGAATTAGCAAGAAATTGCAAGAAATGAACTTAAAAAAAAATAAGCCAAATTCTATTACTCGTTTTTATTTTTATATAATAATCTATAAAATGTATTTGGACACATTTTATTTATATGATTACTGTAATAAGCAGAATAACAGAAACAATAGTAAAATACGATTTGCCTTCTTTTGGTGGTTGTTTCCATTCCATGCAAATCCTAAGTGTAATTAATTACTATCGGTAGTGAATTATTCAGCTCATTTGTACTGTCATTTTTGTCATATGAGCACATCGGCCCCCTTTTATGTACATCTGTTTCTCTTATAGGAATATATAAAATAATATATCAAATAAAGAATAATCTCAAATATTATTTTTGAGAAAATATCAGATATTGTTTGTGTAAGTTCTGATGAATTATCTAAAAATTGCTGACAAAATCGAAACGTAATTTAAACATATTTTGGTAAACAAAATGAATTACATGCATACATATTGCAAGAAACAGAAAATTGTCTAGATACAATTCAGAACAAGTTATTCTTATATGTATATCTATCCACATTTGGGAACGATTAGTGAAATTGCATGTATATTGTGATTATTGTAATGATAATAATGATTCTTTCAGCAATATTCATGAGTATTTCAGAAATAATCTTATTAATGTTTAATGCAATAGCATGAACCATTTGTTTTCTCTTAGCAAATATTTTTGCCAAATGCCCTTTTATTTATCGACCATTTAGTTATGATAGTTATTATGGCCAATCAAACTATAGTTTTTAAATCCTTTTTAATAGCATGCTTCTTTACATATCATGAAATGCACATAAGAAAAAAACCCCACAAGCAATCATATTAGGCAAATACTTTCTATTGCATACGATACAAAAATAAGTCATTACTTTAACTTATTATTAGATAATTTTTGTACTTGTTTTTCGATAATGTAAAATTTGGCATGTTACTGGATAATACTTAAATTATTATTCTTAAAAAAACTGAAATGAAGGTATCATTGCATTTATAATAGAGGGAATAAATGCAAATATATTTTGAAAAATTCATGTCGGTCGATTGTTGACTTGTAGAAAATTAGATTTTCTCTTTCTAAAAGATTATTTTAAGTATAAACTCTTAAAAACAAACAAACGAAAAGGTATTTTGATTTGGTTTCTCATAACGCAAATTGCGCTAACAAAATTTTTATATACTTTAAAGTAACTCTTTTAAAATTTGAAGAAAATTATGTTCATTACTATTTTTTTTTTTAAATTCTCGGTTATGATTTAAATTGGTATCAAATAAAAATGCAAGAATTATTCCACTAAGGAAATTTATACTCATTCCAACGTGAGAGCACATTCAATAGTAATTATTTAAATAATAGCAGTCTAAATTAATTATATAATTTCAATAAAGTTTTTAGAATTCTACAAGATTCGTATATTGTACTGTAGAGTCTGTATAAATAATAGTAAAAACTTCACCTAAAATGGAATTCGTGTACATTTTAATGCATGTTTTTTTATTTTGTTCGGGAAAAAATTATATTTGAGTTAATTTTTTTTTTAATAGTAAAAAAAAAAATATTTATGTTTCTGTTTGACATAATTTCATACAGTCCTTCTTGAGTTACATTACAAGAAATGATAATTTTAAATTTTATACTTACTTTAAAGTGTGTACAGTGCACAATAACAACTATTTAACGATATAATAATTTTATAACGATTTTAATAATTTTCACAATCAATAATTACTATAGAATAAATATCGAGAAGAAACGCCAGTTGAGCACAAGCATTATAAAGAAAATATGTTATAACCTCCCCGTGATAACAAATCAGAACAAAAACAGACTTCATGACCTTGAATGCATGTTATTACAAGTAAGTAACACATAATAGTTCACAGAAAGATCAACAGAAAGTGCCAGATGGCGAAAAATAAATAAAATACCATGTAACGCCTGAGTTACACTATGCATTTAAGGGTTAATAATATGGCCCCTTTTTTTAAATTATCGCAACTCGGGCTTAGAAACTGTGATTTGATGCCAAATGAAAAAAAAAAAAAAAAAAACAGATATAAAAACAAACATAATCACCTTTTATGCTGCTTTATATATATATATATATATATATATCCAGTATTGCTGCATTTTATATAGAATTTGCTTTATTTTGTATATAAAAATAGATAAATGGCTTCTTTATATTAAATTGTATAAATATTGAAATATTTGTTTTTGTTTATGAAACAGTAAAATATATACCATAACTATAGCATTTACATGATAGGTATAGCTCGGATCAATTAAACTAGCGCTGCAGTTCGCAGCCATGTTCAACAAAAAGGAGTGAATTGTGTCAGCCAAGTATCGCCTGGATAGATTAAGAGATGAGCATTGACACGGCAAGTCAAGTAACCAGGTTCAATTCCTGGGCAGGACATTTTTCGCTCTGTTGGAAAAATCTCAACTGTGCTGCTCCAGCCATGGGATATGTTTTATCCAGTTGAAAAAATTTCGTTCTCTTTATTATGAGTAAAAATGTAGTCAGAAAAAATGTAGGAAAATTCCTTAACTCACGAATTATTTTCTCCATCTAGACAAACCTCTTACAGTGGAAAAATACGCAATATTGGAAAATTCCGACAAAGTAAAAAAAAAAATAAATTAACATTTCGGAACTATGAAACATTTTTAGATAAATAAGTATAACAGAAAATAATATTACAATGTAAAATACCTTCTATTATGAGAATATAAATTACAAACGAACAAACGAATAACACGAACAGTATAATTCGTACCTGGAATGATAATAAAAGTAGACTGGCTGTTGGTAATACAGCTTTTAAATTGGTGTTTAAAGAACAAAAATGTTTTTTTTTTCGTTTTATTACAATGTAAGCAAGCCAATTGCTATTATTTAATATTGTATCTGACAGAATTCGGAAAAAGCCTACTGCGGCGGTCAAATGTTTCCGGCCAGTTAGTTTCTTTGATTTGTTTGCCAGAACGTTTCGGCGAAAAAGAAGTGCAATTGCTTCAAAACTTAGGTATATGCAAATGACTTATTACCACATGATCATTTTGATTGGATACCCAAGACACTTTATGCAAAGGGGAGGAATTATAAATTCGCGCGTGCAAAGTTTCCGGCCATTCGTCAATCACTAGTCTTTGCTATCAGTAAAGTGTTTTTTTTTTTTTTTTTTTTTTTTTTTTTTTTTTTTGCCGTGTTTGTTAATTAATCAACGTGATTAACGTAGTTGAAATTCAAAAATGAAACGTTCAACATTTATGGTTCGTAAACGAGTGATTTCTTTGTCGCTAAAGAGCCAATCCTCTCGTGAGATTGCGGCAAAGCTGGACATGGGTTTCAAAACTTGGAACGGCCCTGGAGAGCCCGGAAAACGACTATTCGTGTGGGCAGAATTATCAGTAGAAAAGCAGTTGTTGACCCGCATAAAAATGCCGCTGCAATATCCATCGATTTATGGAGGGGCTGAAATAAGTCTGTCTATCGTGTCAAGACGCTTACGTAATATAAAACTTTATGGAAGAGTCGGTGTTAAAGAACTTTTCATAAGTAAAAAAGATCAGAGGGCCCGAGTGGCGTTTGCCAAGGAGCACAAAATCTGGTCAAGTGAAAACTGGAAAAAAGTACTATTTTTCGATGAAAAGAAGTTCAACCTTTTTGGGAGTGATGGCAGACACTACGTCCAACGACCTAAAAACAAAAGATATGATTCGAGATATGTTATTCTTACAATAAAGCATGGCGGATGACACGTTATGATGTGTGGAGCATTTTCTGGAAAATGTGTCGGTCCGTTAGTTAAAATCCACGGCAAGATGAATGATGCAATGTATAAGGATATCTTGCAAGATAATTTTCTGCCTTATTGAAGGAAAACCTGTGGTCACATCTATTTGTTTCAGCATGATAACACCCCAAAGCATACATGCAAGCTCGTCAAGCAGTAGCTTTTGCACAAAAATATTCCGCTTTTGGACTGGCCAGCCCAATCACCTGATCTGAATGCAATAGATCTAAATGCAAAACCTTTGGAATGAGCTTGGCAAGCATGTGCGGAATTATACATATTCCAGTTCAGCAGAATTTTCACAAAAATTGCAAGAAGTGTCGAAAAACTTACCATACACGATCTTCAACAGTTCGTTGAATCGATGCCACATCGCTGCGGCGCAGTACATATTGCTAAATGTATGACGAAAAAATACTAATTGTATATGCTGTTGATCACTGTTATTTCCTATTATAACATCATTTTTTACCAAATTTGCCAATATGGCCGGAAACGTTTGAGAACATGCATTTTCCTTTACAATTAATTTTGTCAATTAAATTTATTGATATTTATTTATTACTCCATAAATATGTTCATAACTAATATGTCAATAAAGAGTATAAGTATCGCTTTGATATTCCTCTTCATATAGGTATACTTACAAATTAACCAAAAAATTTATGCTGGCCGTAAACTTTTGACCGCCACTGTATATAACAAAAGGGCATGCATTATGTATCACTGTTATGTATTTTTTTTTTATTCTTAGCTCTATCTCTGCCCATTGTCGTGGTTTGGCTTTGCGTGGTAGGGTCGGTCGTTGTAGCCTGTCATATACCACCCTGTCTGGAGACTGGAAGCCTCTTTAGTGAATCTCCACGTGCCGGGGAACTTTCCGGGAGGAGCAAATAAGGTTTACACTGGATCCAAGAAATATGGTGATCTTGCTCCACTTAGGCAGTCAATGTTCTTTAATGGTATTCAAGAATTATGGAGTCGCGTTGCATTTGAAAATGATGGTATTTGCACCACTGATTGATGGAGTATTTGAGTGTATTCGAAATGTCTATTTAGGAAACCATCAGAAGTTTTCGGGTCAAGCTGTGCAATTAACTATATTTTCAAACTGTTGATTCAACTTCACTTATAACAAAATAATAAAATTACAGTGCTGGGCAACATATAACTATAATATGTTCCCGCACCATGTTGGTTAAATCAAAGTAAAATTGCGTAATTTGTTATTTCTGTTTGTATAAATATTTTTTATAAAATATAATTATGAGTGTAAAATTATAATGTTTATATATTTAAGTAAAATAAGAGTGTAAGTTCATACAAAAATTATTAAGTTGATTTTAAATAGTAAATATATATTTTTTAAAAATTGTTGTATTGTAAAATGAATGTATAACGTTGAATGGAGTTCGGATCTCAGACAACAACAATAGCCAGACGCCATGGTGTCGTTTTATGACAAGCCAATGGAAAGTGGTGTATAATTAGAAGTCGTAAAATCATAAAAACGTTGGAATCAATTTATGGCCTCAATAAAAGTGTTGGGATAAATTTATGACTTTTCAGACCACCCAAACTTTAAGGCAGATAATAATATTAAAGTATATGTAAGGGGCCATTTGCAGACTGCTAGCTAATAGGCCTATCGAAGTATAATAAAAAATCTTCTCACATCCAATAACAGTGGACTCGACAAAAAATAGTTCCACCCACTGCAGGAGCTGGTGTGCAAGAAGAATAAGGTTTAAAAAAATATAGTCTGAAAAAAGATGTAGAGGACGCAGGAGCTCTCCTGAAAGCCCGTGCAATGAGTCCCGTAAGCCCTAGTAAAGCCCAGGCGAGATGGACATATCGGAGCGAGCCTAATCGAGCCTAATCAAGCCTAATTGAGGATGTCTTCCTGAGGTACCTATCGGAGTGAGCCTAATCAAGCCAAATTGAGGATGTCTTCCTGATGTACATATCGGAGTGATCCTAATCAAGCCAAATTGAGGATGCGTTCCTGATGACACATTGCCATGATCCTAAGCAACGCAACAACTCGGAATTTGATGAATAAAGGCCACCATCCCGTATATTAAAAGAAGGTACTATTTTAAACATTTTCTTTTACCACTTAAGATCATATGAAAAATCTTAAAAAATACTTTTCTGATATTTTACGGTAGAGAGTAATCTGAGATCCGACAAAACCAATAATTAAATAAGATTAAGGTAATTTTAAAAATGAAAGAGAGTTATTCTTTTAGCAAAAAGAAACAATTATAATAATTAGAGTACGTGAAAATATTGTCTTTTTTTTTTTTAAAGATTAAATATACTTAAAATAATGAGAAGCAAACAAAAGTGTTGCTTTCTATTTTTTGAATTAATATTATGTTTTTTCTGTATATAGTTATGTTCAATGTAAATAAAATATTTAATCAAGTTTTAAAAAGTTTCTGTACTTATTTAATTAATAATATTTAAAGTGTGTCAGTTTATTTTTATAGTTTTAATTTTAGTTTAATTCATAAGTGGAAGAGTTCGTCTAAATAATTCACAACGCAAACTCTTAATTTTATTAGTAATTATTCAAATTTAATAATTACATTTTGACGCGAATTATAATTTAATTTTATGAATGCTTCGCGTTGCTCTTCTACTAGAATTTAGGTAAATACGATCACTTATATTATTTGAATTTATCTAAGGTATATAAAATTATATACCAATTTGCTATGAGGTTGCTTGGATGATTTGGACCAATTAACGATTTTGGATATAAATTAAATAGAAAATAAAAAGGTGTAATTATCTGTCCAGCATCCCCCCCTTCATAGTAAAATGGTGCTATGACTCAGGAACGATCATCTGAGGTAATTAGATAGTAAAATGGTGCTATGACTCAGGAACGATCATCTGAGGTCATTAGATAGTAAAATGGTGCTATGACTCAGGAACGATCATCTGAGGTCATTAGATAGTAAAATGGTGCTATGACTCAGGAACGATCATCTGAGGTCATTAGATAGTAAAATGGTGCTATGACTCAGGAACGTTCATCTGAGGTCATTAGAAATAATAATAATAATAATAATAATAATAATAATAAAGGAAAATAAATTTAAGTATTATTTTAATGTCACAATTTTAAAGATATTGTAGGTATGTAAGTTTAATTGATTAAAATTTTATTAAAATTAAATTTATTATTGTAACAATAATGACACACATATAATAATTTTATATAAATAAAATGAATAATATATGTTAGTAAAAAACAAAAAGGAAATGAAAAAAATAATTCTGGGATTTATAATAGGTAAATTTAGGAATTACAATTTTTTTTTTCTCTCTTTTCTCTTTTGGTTGGATCTCAGTTACCATTGAGAAATAATGGCATGCACATCACAGATGACACATTTGTAAAAATAATTTTTTTTTTTATATAATGTATAAATAATAATAATAAGAAGAATAATAAGTAAAATTGGATAATATGTCTGGTATAAAAATGATTGAAATGTCAATAGATCATGATTTTTGAAATTGTATCACCTTGATACAAAAGAAAATTTATGAGTCGTACTACGAAGTAGTAGTACAATATTTACAAAAAAAAAAAAAAAAATAAGATTGTTTTTTCTGTAGTAAAAGACAGATATTTTTCTGTTAAATGAAATTATGTTGTTTTTTATATATACGTGTATTATAAATATTTTAGGGGTATTTATGTGTGTAAAAGAATAATCTACAAAACAACTTCATCTCCTAAGAAATTTTTTTAAATTTTAGTGTTGTTGTTTTTATGTATTTATGCAATTTAGAATATTTTCATACATATGTGGTAATAAAAAAAAAAAAAAAAAAGTATGATAAACAGAAACATTCTGTTAAAAGGTTATGCCCAACAATAAGCGAAAATTTAAAAGGAGAAGTGTAGATTTAAATACCTCTGGAGTTAAAACCAGAGGACAGAAAAATAAAATTATTTCTCTAAATTATTCGCTACAAAAAACTAAAAAGAATACAATGACTCAACCTAGTGTTGATACGCTGTTGAATTGTATCCCCGTCTTTGACGGAAAGAAAGAGTCGAATATTAAATTTTTTTTGAACGAATTCGATAATCTAATTAAACAAACGGAATTAGAGAATGTTTCGAAACTAGCGCTCTTGAAAACGAAATTAGTCGGTAGTGCTAGAGATAAATTAGCTAACGAAGAAAATCTTAATACAGAAAAGGACTATGGTCAATTTAAAGAAAAATTAATCGATACTTTTTCTACTAAAACAAGTTTTTCTGCGGCTCAAAGCAATTTTTTTTCTCTTAGGCAAAAACCTGCGCAGGCTATTGCTGATTTTATCAGTGAATTCAATGCGGCTGCAAAACTTTACCTAGATAAAAGTGGCCAAAATATTGACAACGGTAATGGTAGTTTATTTGAAATGATAAAATTCACAAGATTTTTAGAATCAGTTAGGGCAGATTTAAGTTTGGACATTCGAAGAATGGCGCCGAAAAATTTCAACGACGCATGTAAATTTGCGAAACAAATGGAAGATGCATACAATCAAGTTGCATCAAAGGAAATTAATTCGATTACAAAAACCTCCACTGAGGAAAATTTGGACAAATTGTTAAAATTAAATATGGAAAGCGCGGAGCAAATTAAAATTTTGACTTCCGAAATAAACAATTTGAAAATTAAAACAAAAGACACTGCATCAAGCAGATGGTGCGAATTATGTAAAAAAAATTCGCATACTTTAGAAACGTGCTGGTACAAAAATGATAATAAAAATACATATAAGGATAGCAGAGATTTCGCAGGTCGGCATTTTAATAAAAGGTACTCTTATAATGGACAGTATCAACCGAGAGCGAATTTTAATCCTAGATTTGTTAACCCAAACCAGCAGTGGCATTTTCAATCTTATGCACCCACAGGTGGTTACTATGGATATTCTCCATATCCCCCACCCCCACCAAATTACTTCCCTCAGCATGTGCCATATAGGAATAGTCAACCTCAGAGTCATGCCAGTTATTATCCAAATGAGGATAAAAATGAGAATTTAAAAGACAATGCTCAAAAGTATCCAAAAAAGTATAAAAATAAGGGTAAAACTGATGATCAAAGGGACAAGTAAGGGATATGAATTGGTATTAAATATAAATCAAAATGCATAATTAATCGAATTTCAAAATTTAAAAATTTTCAAAATTTAAAAATAAATTTTTCTCTTTTAGATAAAAAAAATTGAAACAAAATTAATAACTTGCCTTTTTAAAATTCAAAATAATAATAAGAAAGGATCGGAACATGGGAACGCCAATTTGTCTCAGGGTTACAATATTGAGCAAATGTGCAGGGCGCACCCGAAAACATACTTATAAAATTATGAAATGTGCTTCACAAAACTTCAATGGAGCAGTGAAATATTTCTCTCCAGCCAAAAGTTATATATATATTTTTTTTCTTTTCGAATATGAATTAGAAAATATAAAATCTTAACAAAGCCAAATAACATTAAAACTTAATTAATTTCATAGTAAATAATCTTGGAGTAATTTTCAAAAAAAAAAAAAAAAAAAAAAGAGAGAATTTTTCTGTCTTCTATAAGGGTAGCCTTTGCTAATAGCCTTACAATTTAGATGACAAAATTTCAGAATTACTCTTTAAAATGAGTAGGTGTAAGCTATAGGTTCAGGGTAGTTAGAACAGCTTTATAGCATACTCATATATATATATATATATATTTTTATAAATATATGGTTGACAAGGAATAAATTATTAGTGCACTCTATATTAGGATAGCGGTCAGCTATAAGCCTAAATATAATAAAATATACAAAAAGTGCTAAGATTTATTCCGGTAGTTCAATTACAACTTATATGCTAAAGTCTAGAATTTAGACAGCAGGGATAAGTTTTATGAACAAAAGTGTTATAAAAAAAAATTTAAAAAAAGGATTTTGGTGTAGCACATTGGTTTTTAAAAAAACATATATATGTATAACAATGGACAAGGCAAGTTATTTCAACATGATTGCACACAAAAATTATAGTAAAAAAAAAAAAAAAAAATACACAAATAAATAATTGAAGTAAAATTAAAATTTTCTCACCAAAGGCTTTCTGTATAGGGTGCAATTTTGGCCTACGGCTGGGTATGCACCAACACCAACAAAATATTTGTAGAAAAATTATTCACAGATACATCAATATATAGTCATCCCCTAGGCATAAATTTCAGGATTCTTGGCTGAAAAAGGAATCGAAGAAAAAATTAAGTATGGTATAATTACTAGATGTTATGCTCAGAAACAATAAAATTAGTAATATTATATTGTAAAAAGCAGCATTTTGAGTTTTATTTAGGAAAACTTTTGATTTTTAGGTTTTACACATTTATGGAGTATCTAGCTCAGTAACAATAGTTCCTATATTTAATAAAAAAATAATAAATAAAAATATAAGTTCGTGTTGTTTTCAAAATAAATAACAAAAGGTATAGCAATTAACATTTACAGTTAAAATTTATGGAATTTTCAGCAAAATTAACATTAGACAAACATAGTTCATATTATATTTAACTTGATAAGCTAATTTACTTTTATTAACGGTATTCAATTAGAATTAAAGTAGGCTTAAATTCAAGTTAAATTAATTAATAACATTGTTGTAGTGTAAAATTTTATGTAAGACTATTATATTTTTATTGTATATATAAAAATATGCAAATTTAACAATTAATAAAATGTATTAGCAAAATTATTTAATATAAATATTAAATGACATCTTGCTGAAATCAGCTAGAAATTAGATTTTTTTTTTTTTTAAATGAAATATTTTATAAATTTATGTTATTTTAGAATTTAAGCATTTTTTTTGTTCTCTTTACTTTCCCTTAGAATTAAATGCAATTCTAAATTTAACACATATAAATATACATAGTATTGATAAATTTGAGTGTGTGAGTTCATAAAATTTTTTTTTTATATAATTTGGCCAATTTAACATAAGGAAACAAAATAAATAAATAAATATATTTATATATATTGGCCTTAATTTTATTAAAATATGTAGTATGGCTTAATAAATTTATTTACTTAATTTTTTTTATAGTACGTACAGTAATTATTTTAAAAACTTGATCTATAAAAAAAATTGGAGGTGGTTGTTTGTGAGTATACAAAGATTTTTTCTGCTGGCAGAAGTTCTTTGGTCCGGCCGGGTACTCATAGATGGCTGCATACGATGTTACGTAGTAATTATCATTTACTTTTTTTTTTTTTTTAAATTATACAAGTGTATTAAGTACATTTTTTTTATAATTAAATAATAATTATTAATGTTGGATTAATAATAATAATTTATTATCTTTTATTTTTAAACATATCATTAAATTTTAGACAGTAGAATTCACATACGGAATGTTAATGATAAATAAAATTTTGAATAAATAAATTTTTATTTCATTCAGTAAATAAATAAATATGAAAATTTAACAATCTTTTAAGATAGAATTGTTGGCTAAATAAATAATAATTAAAGACACAAAAATTGTTCTCTTCTGCGTCAATGGCATTTTCTGACAACACTATTTAATAGTATTAAATGAAGGTGCATTTTTAAGGTCAGCGTAATGCATATTTTGCATTTTTGAGAGGCCGTAGAAGTCATTTTTCCGTGTTGTTTACATTTTAATAGTAAACAATATCATGAATCAAAATTTGTGTTTGTTAGAAAGGTCTAAAAATATACAAGGTAATCAGTTAAAGAAAATTATATGCATTTTTTTTTTTTAAATCCTGAAAGGCAATTTGGTTTAGATTTAAACCTGAATGCATAAAAAGCCACCCTCGCTTCAGTTCCAGTATGAGGCAGGAGAATTCAGATGCTAGAATCGCCATTTTTCCCCTGCAAAATAATAAAACAAAAAGCAGAAGGTTTACATTAGATACGATACAAATACATACACTGTTTATGCATAGATTATGTTTAAAATTACATACAGGCATGCACAGTGAGTTAAGAAGAAAGTATATCAAGAAATTATACTAATTAATACGGTAATTACAAGCATGAAATGGTTTTAAATACATACCTTTGGGAAGTCGTAAAATTTTGTCACAGCACAATTCACATCGCAGAAAGGAATTAGTAGCTTGACCAACCCCCACTTTTCGGGAGAATCGGGGACGTTCAATAACTGGTTTTATTCTCCTCTCTCCTTCTTCTTACTTTTTTTTTTTTCTCGTATCGGGTAAAGTTGGAAAGCATTGCGTAATGATATATTAAAGGAGATGAATTAGCTTGTACATTTTGACAGATCATACATGTTAGAAGTAACAAATAAATAAAATAATGTAACAAGTTTGTATACAATATTTTTTCTGATTATAATTTGAATACATCAGATTAATTATGTGAAAATATAACATGTCATATTACAAGCATTGTATTTACTTTTATTCAGTATAAAATGTGTTTTAGATAAAACACTGTGTCATAAGGTTGTATGTGATGAAATAATATGTCAAATGCGTATGCCAT
Organism: Maratus speciosus; assembly: GCA_963932465.1. Classification (NCBI taxonomy): domain Eukaryota; kingdom Metazoa; phylum Arthropoda; class Arachnida; order Araneae; family Salticidae; genus Maratus; species Maratus speciosus. Next base: position 292,588,295 of record OZ010788.1, on the reverse strand, counting down.
TATTTTTCTTATAATGAGGTTTATTTCGGCATATTAGCTTCAGACAAAATTATAGCTTTGAATGTATTTTGGGCACTTAAACTGTAAAGTTACAAAATTATTAAACATGTGTGTGGTAAAGAAAAAAGGCTTCGAGAAAAACGTCTGATTTTCAGTACAGAGGTCTTCTATAAATGTGAATGTCAACAGACAACTATACCATCATGTGTTGAACTTTCTGTTACGAAAAAATAGAAGAACTTCTTATAAAATATACCAGAACCATTGATAATTGAACTTTACAGTCTTCGCTCAAAGACTGTGTAGATACACAGTCATATGGACACGGACATTCTTTCAAGCTTTACAAAAAAAAATAAAACCAGCAATCAGTTTTTATTTTTTTTTTTTTCTGCAACCGGGAGAGATGCTGGGCAACATATAACTATGATATGTTCCCGCACCATGTTGGTTAAATCAAAGTAAAATTGCGTAATTTGTTATTTCTGTTTGTATAAATATTTTTTATAAAATATAATTATGAGTGTAAAATTATAATGTTTATATATTTAAGTAAAATAAGAGTGTAAGTTCATACAAAAATTATTAAGTTGATTTTAAATAGTAAATATATATTTTTTAAAAATTGTTGTATTGTAAAATGAATGTATAGCGTTGAATGGAGTTCGGATCTCAGACAACAACAATAGCCAGACGCCATGGTGTCGTTTTATGACAAGCCAATGGAAAGTGGTGTATAATTAGAAGTCGTAAAATCATAAAAACGTTGGAATCAATTTATGGCCTCAATAAAAGTGTTGGGATAAATTTATGACTTTTCAGACCACCCAAACTTTAAGGCAGATAATAATATTAAAGTATATGTAAGGGGCCATTTGCAGACTGCTAGCTAATAGGCCTATCGAAGTATAATAAAAAATCTTCTCACATCCAATAACAGTGGACTAGACAAAAAATAGTTCCACCCACTGCAGGAGCTGGTGTGCAAGAAGAATAAGGTTTAAAAAAATATAGTCTGAAAAAAGATGTAGAGGACGCAGGAGCTCTCCTGAAAGCCCGTGCAATGAGTCCCGTAAGCCCTAGTAAAGCCCAGGCGAGATGGACATATCGGAGCGAGCCTAATCGAGCCTAATCAAGCCTAATTGAGGATGTCTTCCTGAGGTACCTATCGGAGTGAGCCTAATCAAGCCAAATTGAGGATGTCTTCCTGATGTACATATCGGAGTGATCCTAATCAAGCCAAATTGAGGATGCGTTCCTGATGACACATTGCCATGATCCTAAGCAACGCAACAACTCGGAATTTGATGAATAAAGGCCACCATCCCGTATATTAAAAGAAGGTACTATTTTAAACATTTTCTTTTACCACTTAAGATCATATGAAAAATCTTAAAAAATACTTTTCTGATATTTTACGGTAGAGAGTAATCTGAGATCCGACAAAACCAATAATTAAATAAGATTAAGGTAATTTTAAAAATGAAAGAGAGTTATTCTTTTAGCAAAAAGAAACAATTATAATAATTAGAGTACGTGGAAATATTGTCTTTTTTTTTTTTAAAGATTAAATATACTTAAAATAATGAGAAGCAAACAAAAGTGTTGCTTTCTATTTTTTGAATTAATATTATGTTTTTTCTGTATATAGTTATGTTCAATGTAAATAAAATATTTAATCAAGTTTTAAAAAGTTTCTGTACTTATTTAATTAATAATATTTAAAGTGTGTCAATTTATTTTTATAGTTTTAATTTTAGTTTAATTCATAAGTGGAAGAGTTCGTCTAAATAATTCACAACGCAAACTCTTAATTTTATTAGTAATTATTCAAATTTAATAATTACATTTTGACGCGAATTATAATTTAATTTTATGAATGCTTCGCGTTGCTCTTCTACTAGAATTTAGGTAAATACGATCACTTATATTATTTGAATTTATCTAAGGTATATAAAATTATATACCAATTTGCTATGAGGTTGCTTGGATGATTTGGACCAATTAACGATTTTGGATATAAATTAAATAGAAAATAAAAAGGTGTAATTATCTGTCCAGCATACAGTATTTACAATTTTGAGTGCATTTAAAAGGTAAATGCACGAATGTTAAAACATAAGTACTGCGTGTCGTTCGTAGAACACATTTCTGAAATGATGAAGCAACTACGTATTGCACAGCAAAGCTTTGAAATTTGTATATTCTTTTCACTCCGCCTGTACACTTGAAATATTCCTCAGAAAACATGATTCACACTGCGTAATTCGGGATATATCATACATGTTTGCTATAATTTTAATATTTATCTGTGACGTGAATTACAAACATAGAAATTGTGATTCAAATCTTATACTTTGACATAATATTTGGATTTTTTTTTCTTTTTTTTTTTTTTTTTTTTTTTTTTGCATGTTCTTAAAAATATAATCAAAAGAGGATTCGGTATTTCTGAGTAATATTAATTTAGTAAAAAAACTAAAATATGAAGATTTTAAGCTTTTCTTTTCGTCATTCTATGAATTCTATTAATAAGTTATTACAGCCAAGTATGTTACATAAAAATATATTTGTAACATAGAATGCCCAGAATTTATTTTATCAAAATAAGTTCATGGTACTAATATTTATATGTGTGGTCAAACATTAGCTTATTGCATGTAAAAATTAATTATGGAATAATACATGACAATGCTCATTTGTTACAATAATTTATTTTAAAAATGGTATTTGATCAAAAAGTATTGCGGTAAATAAAGTAAAACTGTAAAAATAATCGCTATCTTTAGGAAAAAAGTATCTCTGAAAACGTATTAGAAACTAACATAATTAGATATTTTATGCGAATAACATTTTATTTAAAAAAAAAAATGAACATCAAACGTATAGTCACCAAGACGAACAATAACATGGAAAAAAAAAAAGCATAATCAAGTTAATGATTTATTTTTAAAGGATAGATTTTTTTCCCCAGAAAATAGCCTTTAGGCAAGTTAAAAGGCTGGAAAACGTCTTTATGATTCTTCTTTTTTTAAAGTTAACTTATATTTTATAATTAAAGGTTTTCTTTTGAAAGGATCAAATATATGTTAAAACAGCGGCATAAACATGCAAGATAATGATACTGACGTGTAAAAGATTTATCATATTTTGCTAGAGAGGTTAGTCAAAGATTTTGTAAAGGTGAAGACTGCATTTCTTTGCATAGAAAATAATTACGAACAGAAAAAAAAATGTAAAGGAAAAAGAAAAATTGCTGAATTAAAAGTTTGTTTTTATTTTTTGAAACATTAAGATTAAAGAATTTTATCATCAGTTCACGATAATGAATATGTGGCCAAAAAAATCTAAAAGATGAATTTATGGAAAGAAATAAAATGAATAAACATAACAAATGATTTCTTTATCGATGAAGCCAGAAAATATATGTAAGACGATTTTCAAACTAAAGAAATACAATGTTTATAAATAACGTTCAATAATAATAAAACAAATAAATATAAAATAATCAAGCTTTCTTATAGTAGCTGATCCGATATAAAAAATTATAAGTAAGTACTCTCCATCGGTGTTGATATAATTTGGTTAAAGTTAAAAATCCAAAGAGATTACGGGGCATGGACGAAAGGTCTAGATTTTTGTTTTTTGATCGTACAGCCCATGTTTCAGTTTCCACGGATTACCTGCGGAGTTCTTCATTGTAACTTTTTTCCTTGTCTTAGTAATTAGCCACGTGTGTATTTGTCCAATGGTTCATTTTTTAACACGCAATATAGGTTGTGTTATACAGGGTGCAATATGTTATCTATCGCCTACCTTTAATTTCTCAACCGCTGGTCATAGACATATAGTTCCAATTACAAAAACATTTCAAATGAGGTACATATTCATGTTGTGGCATTATTTAAAGTAAAAAATCAATTTTATAAAAATTACGAAATCTAACTTTTTATACAGTCCCCCAGTCCCTATAGTTATATTTAGTAAAAGTTTATACATATCATAACAGATATAACACGAAAGTTTGACATATGTACTACAAAAATTGACACAGTTATTAAATTTCAAAGTTTGAGATTTTTGCACATGATTTTGTCTTTCATTGAGGGATCACTTAAAAGATGAATTAAAGTAGTTCGAGATCAAAATCAGGGTACAATTCGGCTACCATTTATCTAATCCTTAGTGAGTATGTTTTATTTTCCGATTGTCGATTCTACCTACTTTGACGTTTGAATGTTGTTCGACTCATAAAAGTTAGCTCAAATTTTTAGATGAAATAACCCTCTTTGGTGATTTCCCGATTTGGCGATACAGGCTAAAGGTGGTTTCGCCGTAAATAGGACATTGCACCCTGATTTTGATCTCGAACTACTTTAATTCATCTTTTAACAGATCCCTCAATGAAAGACAAAATCATGTTCAAAAATTCTCAAACTTTGAAATTTTATAACTATGTCGATTTTTTAAGTACAGATGTCAACCTTTTTTTGTTATATCTGTTATGATATGTGTAAACTTTTACTAAATATAACTATAGGGACTGGGGGACCGTGTAAAAAGTTAGGTTTCGTAATTTTTATCAAATTGATTTTTTACTTTAAATAATGCCACAACATGAATATTTAGCTCATTTGAAACGTTTTAGGTAGCTTTCTTTACAAAAAAGCTACCTATTGCAGCCGTTCGGAGGAAAGCGATTTCAAAAAATTTTGGTATATTTTCATCGATCATGACCTCCAGACCCCGAAACCACCCTCCGCTCAAAATTTATATATATATATATATATATATCTGACCTATGTCACACTGTAACTCCCGTAATTATGAACCGATTTCGATGTAATTCGGTGTGTACATAGTACATACCAATGTCTCGACCGAGTTCGTTGGCCAGCTTCATCCGCCGTTTTCTTTCAAAATGGCGGCCATTTAAAATTTTTAAAAAAATTTAAAACTCGAAATGTGGTACCAAAAAATTGAAAATGGAAAAATATTTTTTCTTATGTATTTGACGTTTATACAAAGATTTCGGAGCAGTTTTTGTTTCGTCTATATCTTAAAAAATGGCTGAGTTATAGCATTTTGAATTTCTAGCGTGGCTGACATTTTGAAACGTCCTGAATTTTGTCACGCAATAAAAGGCGTATTTATGAACCGATTTGGATGTAACTTCGTTTATACATAGTACATATCAATGTCTCGACCGGGTTCGTTGGCCAGCTTCACCCGCCATCTTGTTTAAAAATGGCGGCCATTTAAATTTTTAAGAAAAATTTAAATTTGAAATGTGGTACCAAAAATTGAAAATTGAAAAAATATTTTCTTTTTATGTGTTTGACCTTGATAAAAAGATTCGGGAGCAGTTTTTCTTTCGTCTATATCTTAAGAAATGGCTGAGTTATAGCATTTTGAATTTCTAGCGTGGCTGACATTTTGAAACGTCCTGATTTTTCTCACGTAATAACAGGCGTATTTATGAACCGACTTGGATGTAATTCGGTGTGTACATAGTACATACCAATCTCTCGACCGAGTTCCTTGGCCAGCTTCATCCGCCATTTTGTTTCAAAATGGCGGCCATTTAAAAATTTTTTAAAAATTTAAAATTTGAAATGTGGTACCAAAAAATTGAAAATGGAAAAATATTTTTTTCTTATGTATTTGACCTTTATACAAAGATTTCGGAGCAGTTTTTGTTTCGTCTATATCTGAAAAAATGGCTGAGTTATAGCATTTTGAATTTCTAGCGTGGCTGACATTTTGAAACGTCCTGAATTTTGTCATGCGATAAAAGGCGTATTTATGAACCGATTTGGATGTAACTTCGTTTATACATAGTACATACCAATGTCTCGACCGGGTTCGTTGGCCAGCTTCACCCGCCATCTTGTTTAAAAATGGCAGAAATGGCAGAAAAATGGCAGAAAAAATTTAAAATTCAAAATGAGGTATTAAAAAATTGGAAAATGAAAAAGATTTTTTTTATGTGTTTGGCCTTGATACAAAGATTCCGGAGCAGTTTTTGTTTCTGAAAATTTGTTCTTTTGTTGATATCTTAAAAAATGGTTGATTTATAGCACTTTGAATTTCTAGCATGGCTAACATTTTGAAACGATCTTGTATTTGTCACGCGATAACACACGTATTCGCCTATTTCGATGTAAGAAGGCATGTGGATAGTATACATCAACACCTCGACCAAGTTCGCTGGCCAGATTCATCAGCCATCTTGTTTCAAAATGGCGGCCATTAAATTAAAAAAATATATATATTTAAAGTGAGGTGCAAAAAAATTAGAAATTGAAAAAGGTTTCCTTCTTAAGTATTTGATCTTGATATAAGGATTCAGGAGCATTTTTTGTTTGTCTTTACCTTAAAAAATGGCTCAGATATAGCAGTTTCAATTTCACTTGTGAGTGACATTTTGAAAAATCTGATTTTTTGCATGCGACAACACTCCTATATGTTAACCGATTCCGATGTGAGTGAGCATGTGCACAGCAATTATTAAGGTCTCGACCAAGTTCACTGCTTAGCCTCATCCACCATGTTGTCTTAAAATGACAGGCACTTTAAGAAATTGCCGAATTTGGCAGCCAAATATAAGTTACTTTAAAGAAAAGCAGCTTGGATAAAGCTGACTAATTTCGCGAAATTCTCATTCATTATATTGATAAAAATTAGTATTGAATCTCCTATATTCGGTTTCCACTAAATTGAGCTTCGTGTGTTTGCATGATATAAGTTGGCTTTTTTTAATCGAGAGAGATCTAGATTTATAATGGTTTTATCGCTCTCTCTCTCTCTCTCTTTCTCTCTCTCTCTCTCTCTCTATATATATATATATTAAGCCAGCTTACTTTCCTTAAGTAGACGCTACAATCTTTAAAAATGGACTCATCACTCCAAAATTAAATCCGTCACTCTAATATTTAGTACAAAACTTTTAATAGAGCATATCAAAGATACAAGGATACGTCATTTAACACGATTATGTATACTATACTACATATGTACAGACTTTTGGAATTACAGAAGAAATCCACTGATTCGAATAACAGTTCATCATTTCCCGCCTCTCATAAAATGCTCCGGGGAAAAAAATCAAGCAAGCACCTTGTATTTCGAACACCTCTACATTCTGCGTCTCAAAAAAACTCGCTGCGGGAAAGCTAATCGCATGGAATCATGGGAAAAACGATTTGGCAGCACGCTAAAATTAGGGACTGTCGTGTGCTGCCATCTAGTGTACCAATCTTTAAATATTTGTGATATATATATATATATATATGTATATATGTGCTAACAATCCTACATGCTAATGCCTACATGATAACAATCTCAAAGCATCTATTGAAACAAAATCAATGTAATATATATAGAGATAATTTAAAGCATTAACAATGGACTACTGAAGCTCAGCCGCATGATCCAACATGGCAGGAACAATGAGACGAAGATGCATTGTTTTTTTTAAGAAAACGGACTATTTGGTTGAGGCAAGTAATACCACGCCCTTTTCATGAAATAAATATTTCCACCGAATACAAAATGTAAAATCTTTCTAGAAATAACTATGTCTTTAACGTTGTTGCGTGTATATGTATTGTTAAACAACATTCTAATTTTCGTTTTACTAATACTGATTATGACTGCTTTTATGAAAGTTAATATATTAATCTGTTCAATGTTATTAAATATGTCCTGTTTTTCGCAATAAATTATTTTTAATTCACATGTTTTCAGTTTAGGATTTGCTAAGATACTAAACTGAAAAGTGCACTTTGTTTAGTTTGAATAAAAGATAAAGATTCGAATATTATTGCTCTTTTTCATCCCTTACTGAATACAATGGTATATATTTACAGGTATAAAGTAACTGCTCTAAATTATAATTCTTGGGAAAATATTAATTTTCAACAGTTTTACCTTTTTGGTTGGGTTTTTTTAATTCATAAATCCCTTATTTCTGATTTAATTTAAAACTTTATATGAGAACGTAATGCTCAATAATATAAAAAAAAAATCTTCAAAATACCAATACATGAAGAACAATAACAAACAAAAACAAAAAAGAATTCTGCGATTGCAGCAATTTCTACTTATCGGCAGTTGAGACCTATGTTTTAAAACATAATGTAATTTTCCCTTAAAGTTAAATATATATAAAAGTACAGTGCAACCTCGATTATTCGAGCTAATTGGTACTGCTAGTATCTCGGATAATTGAAACTATGTATAAAAACTCACCGTGCTTGTGCATTTAACACATCTTAAAATTAAAATGAAAAAAAAAAACAATAGAACGTTTTTTAAATGATAAAAATAAATATATGTAAAGTTATACTTCACAGTTTAACAAATATAAAATAGAAACCAACTACTTGTAGTAAATTTTATAAAAGAAAATTGAAAAATTACGAACGATCACACGGCCACTGGAAACAAAGCATTGTTCGCTGTTGGCTTCTCAGGGTGCAATGTTTCTTGGAAATTGAGTGCTTTTTGGGGAAGAAGTGTCTGTAGAGCACGGACAGTGAACTAAAAAGTGTGGTCTTTTTCAAAGCTCATTCATAAAAAAAAAAATCAGACTTTATTATCGGCTTGGTTAACAGAAACCTCGATTAATGAAGCTCGTATAATCGAGGTTCTACTGTACATATAATTTTAGTGTAAAAATCTGTATAAAAAAAATAAAGTTTTCAGTAACTATCGTATTTACAATATTGCTTTCATTTTATTTTAATAATTAAGCTTTTATACGCATTGTTATTATTTAAAAGTAAAAGATCTCTTAAATATGATTAAAATATTATTCTGAATATTTAAAAATTTAAAGTCTTCAAAATAAATGCATTTAATATTTAAAAAAATGTATTAAAAGTAAAATTAAAATTAGTGCTATTTATAAACACTTTTATCAGAAATAACTTATAACTGAAAATAGATAAAGAGAAAAATTTGAAATGTACTACTATTTTTCTAATTTAACATATATATTAGCAAAACTGCAATTAATTGACCTGCATTTTGTGATATCTTTTCCGTATGAAGATTCTAAATTAAATAGCTGCAATTTCTAGTGTCTGATGTGCAGAAATGTCACTTTTAATCTTTAGTTTCTAGCATAACATATATATATATTAAAACAGCTTACTTTCCATAAGTAGACGCTACAATCTTTAAAAATGAACTCATCACTCCAAAATTAAATCCGTCACTCTAAGATTTAGTACAAATCTATTTATTAGCATATTAAAGATACAAGGATACGTCATTTAACACGATTATGTATACTATACTACATATGTACAGACTTTTGGAATTACAGAAGAAATCCACTGATTCGAATAACAGTTCATCATTTCCGCCTCTCATAAAATGCTCCGGGGAAAAAAATCAAGCAAGCAGCTTGTATTTCGAACATCTCTACATTCTGCGTCTCAAAAAAACTCTCTGCGGGAAAGCTAATCGCATGGAATCATGGGAAAAAAGATTTGGCAGCACGCTAAAATTAGGGACTGTCGTGTGCTGCCATCTAGTGTACCAATCTTTAAATATTTGTGATATATATATATATATATATATATATATATATATATATATATGCTAACAATCCTACGTGCTAATGCCTTAATGATAACAATCTCAAAGCATCTATTGAAACAAAATCAATGTAATAAATATAGAGATAATTTAAAGCATTAACAATGGACTACTGAAGCTCAGCCGCATAATCCAACATGGCAGGAACAATGAGACGAAGATGCATTTTTTTTTTTTTTTTTTTTTTAAGAAAACTGACTATTTGGTTGAGGCAAGTAATACCACGCCCTTTTCATGAAATAAATATTTCCACCTAATACAAAATGTAAAAGCTTTCTAGAAATAACTACGTCTTTAACGTTGTTGCGTGTATATGTATTGTTAAACAACATTCTAATTTTCGTTTTACTAATACTGATTATGACTGCTTTTATGAAAGTTAATATATTAATCTGTTCAATGTTATTAAATGTGTCCTGTTTTTCGCAATAAATTATTTTTAATTCACATGTTTTCAGTTTAGGATTTGCTAAGATACTAAACTGAAAAGTGCACTTTGTTTAGTTTGAATAAAAGATAAAGATTCGAATATTATTGCTCTTTTTCATCCCTTACTGAATACAATGGTATATTTTTACAGGTATAAAGTAACTGCTCTAAATTATAATTCTTGGGAAAATATTAATTTTCAACAGTTTTACCTTTTTGGTTGGGTTTTTTAATTCATAAATCCCTTATTTCTGATTTAATTTAAAACTTTATATGAGAACGTAACGCTCGATAATATAAAAAAAATCCTCAAAATACCAATTCATGAAGAACAATAACAAACAAAAACAAAAAATAATTCTGCGATTACAGCAATTTCTACTTACCGGCAGTTGAGACTTATGTTTTAAAACAGAATGTAATTTTCCCTTAAAGTTAAATTTATATATAAGTATAGTGCAACCTCGATTATTCGAGCTAGTTGGTACTACTAGTATCTCGGATAATAGAAACTATGTATAAAAACTCACCGTGCTTGTGCATTTAACACATCTTAAAATTAAAAAAAAAAAAAAAAAAAAGAATAGAACGTTTTTTAAATGATAAAAATAAATATATGTAAAGTTATGCTTCGCAGTTTAACAAATATAAAATAGAAATTAATTACTTGTAGTAAATTTTATAAAAGAAAATTGAAAAATTACGAACGATCACACGGCCACTGGAAACAAAGCATTGTTCGCTGTTGGCTTCTCAGGGTGCAATGTTTCTTGGAAATTGAGTGCTTTTTGGGGAAGAAGTGTCTGTAGAGCACGGACAGTGAACTAAAAAGTGTGGTCTTTTTCAAAGCTCATTCATAAAAAAAAAATCAGACTTTATTATCGGCTTGGTTAACAGAAACCTCGATTAATGAAGCTCGTATAATCGAGGTTCTACTGTACATATAATTTTAGTGTAAAAATCTGTATAAAAAAAATAAAGTTTTCAGTAACTATCGTATTTACAATATTGCTTTCATTTTATTTTAATAATTAAGCTTTTATACGCATTGTTATTATTTAAAAGTAAAAGATCTCTTAAATATGATTAAAATATTATTCTGAATATTTAAAAATTTAAAGTCTTCAAAATAAATGCATTTAATATTTAAAAAAATGTATTAAAAGTAAAATTAAAATTAGTGCTATTTATAAACACTTTTATCAGAAATAACTTATAACTGAAAATAGACAAAGAGAAAAATTTGAAATGTACTACTATTTTTCTAATTTAACATATATATTAGCAAAACTGCAATTAATTGACCTGCATTTTGTGATATCTTTTCCGTATGAAGATTCTAAATTAAATAGCTGCAATTTCTAGTGTCTGATGTGCAGAAATGTCACTTTTACTCTTTAGTTTCTAGGTACAAGAAATTTCGTTAATTTTATGTAAGTGCTGAACTCCTGATGTTATTAATGCAATTTCATAAAATAATGAATAGCGTGTGGGAATCACGTATACCTACAAATATTTAACAAGCATAGATTTTTATAAATTATTTTTAGTAGCTATTGTAAGTACAGTGGAACATAGTTACATTTCCTTCCCCCCCTTCCCCCCCGTTGGGAACGATAAATGTGACTCATTACTCAGAGTGGCGGTACAAGCGAATTAATTTATATATTGTCTTTTAATTGATTATATTCAATTTTTAATTAGCATAATATTAGAATTATAAGCTTTAAAAGTTGTTTACGATAAAAAAAAAGATTTTCTTTTTATTAATTAATTTATTTTTTTATTTTTATTTTTCACATTGCACATAAGAAGAAGAAAAACACCAAAAGCTAAAAGTTCACTTAGAAATGTATAGTACAAAGTGTGCAATGGTAATTATTAAATGGAAAATTACTGAAAAATATTAAATAAAACATCAATCAGCCACTGAAACAAACATTACATAAAACAAGTTTTTTCTTTGGTTCTATTGTTTCACACTTTTATTTTCTAATTTCATTAATGAAATCCGCTTCTTCGACATTTTCAGAATCACTTAAAAACTACATAAGATTTATAATGCTGCTACAACGTCTTGGAATTTAGGTATAGTTGGATATCTTTAAAGACTATGTTGTCGCCCTACTTAACATATTACAACATTTTTTTCTTCTATTGGTTGTAGTGAAAAGAAAATATTAAGTAGAACGTCAAGCTTTTATACTGTCCCTATTTTTTTTAAGATTTTTAGCGCTATTTATTTATCTTATTTTCAGTCGTTTTAAAAAATGATGTTATATACGGAGTGACGATTTAAACTACTAAGTGCGTAATTAGGTATTACTGTAATATAACTATACTTTTCTTCATCAACTGTAATTCGATTTTATAATTAACTTTCAACCAAATTTAAAAACACTGCGTTTAAAGCAAATTCCTCAATGCTGACCTCTTTCTGCTATCGATTTCTTTTCTTTTTATTTAATATCGTAGCTAACAATTTTCAAAGTCCAACATTAATCCTCCTGAGCCGTAAACTTTGGTATCTTTAAACATAAAACAAAAGTTCCACCTGAGTCCATAAATATAATTTCCTTCTTTTAGAAGAAGAAGGATAACTAAGGTATTTTCCAGGACAACAATTTGGCAACAATGATCGCCTCTATTATTCTTTGTCTAGTCCCGCCTAGTGTTGTAGTTGCTTGGTTTGAAGTCGACCGGATAAACCTGGCAATTACAGCAGAGAGAAAAGTTTTGAAAGAACAAAAGCCTACCATGTTGCTCTCGTTAGATAGAACTCCATGTAATTATCGAATAGCGCCTCCTACCGCCAGTTGTTTGTTGACTTAATACACGGATGTGAGATTAGTTTATAGGGTGGCACTTCATATAAAGTGTCGATATAAAGTATCTCTGTTTTTTTTTTTTTTTTTTTTTTTTTTTAAACTGCGCATTACATATTTTAGCAGGATATTTATAACGAGTAATTATTTAGAACTTTTTAGAACGATAATAAAAATTTCTTTATAATGATGTACTTATTAAACAAAAGAAGAACAAAAGAAAATATTTTCATTGTGTTTTATATACTTTTTGTTTTATACTAGACTTAGAAATTTCAGTGCATTTTATCTAAATCTACTTAGAAATTGCATAGACTGAGTGAAATAAAAACATAACTTCTAATCATCTGGGGAAAAGCATGTACTGTCTATCTACATATTGAGTTTTTTGCAGAGTCACTAAAAATTTAATTTTGCGTTAGTATTATTAATAAACTGAAGCGTTTATCCTTCATCTAAAAACAAAACATCTTTCGTATCAAAAATCGAAACAGCTTTTAAATGGAGAAAAAAAAATTCATTAGCGCTTTGAAAGGCAGATTAACTTCTGAATTTAAAGAAAGCTTATAATATTTTTGGTGCCTCAGTTTTCCATTGGGAAAAGGTTTTTTGAATTCTGAATGCATGAAACCTAATCTGTGCTCCAGGTATTATTCCTGTAAGTAGTTAGGTAGAATTCATATTTCACTAACCGTATATATTTTTTTAATGTTTAATGTAAAAAAAGCTCTGAAATATTTGTAGTGTATATATTGCACATTTGTCACCCGGTTGGTTTCTAATCAGCAGATCAGGTGCACAGACGTTCACAAATATTACAAATCGTTGTCAGTTTACGGAAACGAGAAATGATAGGTACAAACACCACTCAAATTTGGACTGTATCTGAACAGAAATGTGAGCAGATTAATGAGAAACTAACGGTCACTGCTGGGCCTTTGATGGCAAATAGTTATTTTGCCAATAGTATGGCAACGCGAACAGTTCCGTGCGACAGCAAATAGCTAACGTTAGTATAATCACTTTGAATTACTTCATTTTGGCTTACAGACCATGAGCATGTTCAAAACAGGCGTTTCTCGAAACTGTGCGGTGTTTCACATGCACAAGACAGAAATTGTCAAAAAATATAAAAAAGTTTTAAAATATAATTTTAAAAAGGAGCAATTAAAGACCATCCGTCTTTTAGTTATTTTTGCCACTCCTAAATTTGAGAAAGTAATCTAGTGCTTTGCCTGTCACTTCGTTTTTGTCTGCTGGTATAGATGCATATTTTTACGGACTTTTGAATGCAAATTTTATTGGTCCGACTGATGCGAGTGCTTACTAGTGAATCTAGATATGGGATAAGCGACATACGATGTATTAGATTTGATCGGTGGAGATTATTTTGGACAAATCCAAACTGCAAAGACGTATTCTCAAGATTATCATTGAAGTTAAAATAATGTTTGTCACCTTGTCTCACTGGTACAGTCAAAATAATCCAGGTAAGTATCGCTAATTTCTGGAATAGAAAATGCCTACGTTTGCTATAATTTGGACAAACACGCCTGTCTAAGCAAAGTCGCAAGTCACCTCTCTCTTATCTATGCTCTCTACAATTTTCTGTAGGTAAGAGGTTTTTTCTGGAAGAAGGAAATCTGTAGGCGGGCTTTAAAATTCACAATTTTTTCTCTGATTGAGAAAATCTTGTTTCCGAATCCAGAATATTTGGGATAAAACGCGTTCATTTTTTGTAAGCAGGTTTGCGTTCGATTGTGTCTTCGAGATCTGCTTTGGAGTATTTTATTTCTGTGATTTCCATTGATTTTGATGATTCTGTGATGATATTGGTTTATAGTTGCTTAGTTGCAAGATCGAGACATTTACCTTTATACGAAATAGAGTTTGCTTATACCTGTGAATTCCTATTTATTATGGAATATTCATAAAAAAATATAGCGCGATGCCTAATAGTCTGTTTTATATCGACTATCAATCACACGAAAAAGATGATATAACAAAATAATGTATACCTAGTAACGGGCCTATTAGCTCATTGTAACTATTTTATTTGTTCTTCCATCTGAAAGCCTCTGATTATGTGAACAATAGAAGATTTTGCGGTTATTTTCTATTTAAGAAAAAATATTAACGTATATAAACATTATACAGTTTTGACACAAATTAAAGTGTGTTTTTTATGTAATAATCACAGAGTATATGAAAATTTATTTAGCATTAAACTTATATCGTATTTCATTGCCATTTTCAAATTACCTGTTTATTTACGTGTATAACACTTTATAATGCATTGAGAAATGTATTTCCATTAAAAAAATATCCCTTTTGTTACAATTATTTGACAAATTTACTCTATGTATGCATAAAATGAATACTAATGTCTTATTAAATTTTTTAGTTACATAAACAAAGTAAATTTATGCATTGCTTTAGAAGTACAAAAACAACTTCTAACCTTTCAACAATACAATGCATGAAGAATGAATATTCTTTGCATATATTTTCATTTTCTGTTTCCATTTAACTTTTTTTTTTTTTTTTTTCGTTAGTTATTTAAACAGATATTATATTTGATGTTAAATGAAAAAAAAAAAGAAAAAGAAAGAAATATTTGTGATTCTTCTTATATGTATATAGTTTAAAAAAATGTATGAGCTTTTTTGTGATTTTTTTTTAAATTTGAACAAACAAACTAAATTTGATATAACTATATTATTTTACATGCATAGTAGACAGCAAAGCAATATTAATTTTTAACAAATAAAAACTAATAAAAGAAGAACGAAACATTATGCATCAGGCATAAATTATGAAACAATTTCCAACACTCACTGAATATTATTAAGATATTTCATTTTGAACACTTTCCAACATAGTCGAAAAGTGGTTATGAATTCCGCTTGTCTGTCTGTCAGACCGTGTTCAAACTTGCGTAAATTAATTCGATTTGGCATGTAAGTTTCTATGCCAATGAGGTTCAATATAGAATGTTTACTATTAGTAATGAAGTGTGTAGCATTTGCACTTTGTTTACAGGGACACACAAAAATTTTGTTGCATTCTGAACTACGGGGGAAAAAACATTTATGGCTTATTTTGTCTAAATTGCTTATTTAGCTATCTAATTTCATTGTTTTGAATAATGAAGTTTCTCAGAAAAATTATATTTGTATTGGAAAGTGTTTCATGATTTATGTCTGATGCATAATTTTTCGTTGTTGTTTCATTCTGCAAAAATTCTATAGTAAATCTCATTAGCGGATTAAAATTGCCCTTCCATCCAAATACATTTAGGCGAGTTCGAACACGAACACACGTCCATACATTAAGGCGAACACACAGATAAACAAATAAACCAAATTCATGAACATTTTTCAACTACTGTTCGTTTTCGAAGCAGACTTGGACGGTTCTACTATTCAAAGGTTTGTTACGCTGAGAGGGATATTGTCCGAAGTCCTACTCCATCGTTCACTTGCACATTGCCACTAAGATTGGCACTCAGCCAAACGCAGCTAAACAAACTCCGCTCACCCCTATTAGGATAAAATCAAAACACAGCTGACGCATGCGCAAAAGCCCGGAGGGTTTTGCTTTCCGATAAAAAACAGTATGTCGGAAAGTATTAAAAATAAACAAATGTTAATCGAAAGCGTTATTTTTTCTTATTTTAATTTATTCAGAAGTACGAATTTTTTTTTAAAACTTTCAGCATATATTAAAATGAACAGATCTGCGCAAGTTTAAAATAATATTTCTTAAATTGCTCTAAACTTTAACGAGAACCGTATCCTGAAAAGCAAAAAGCAGCTTTGCCAAAAATAAACGTACCATTTTATAATATCATGGAAAAAAAGAAGGAGAATTACAATAGCTTTGGGACAGGAAAATTTTTCTTCGAGAAACGAACATTCTTTTATCTTGCATTAAATCTACAGCAACCTAAACTACTAAAATATAAAAATAGACAAGGTTTTTTCTACTGTTTATCTTTTGGGAGAAAAACGAATAAAATTAAGTTTTTTTTTTTCTTTTTCAAAGAAGCTTTACATTAAATGGATATTATTTCTTTCTTTCTTTTTTTTTTTTTTTTAAGAAGGTTGAATTACTGCAAGTTAAAAAGAATATTAACGCATTAATTCAGTTTTATAGAATTAGACATAAAGTTTATTATTATTTTGGTTTTACATTAATTATTGTAAAAGGATTGAATAACTAATAGCCATAACTACACTGAATGTTGATATTTATGATCTACTTTTGATAATTCGTTGTTAATAATTATTTTAATTATTTTCAAGCGGTCAAACTGCATATACATAAATATTGGAGATACTATATAACTATATAGTATCAGTTACACAAGTACAGTACACAGTTACACAATAAATGAAGATTCATTTTATGTAAAGTAAAAGCTTTTAACTTTCGTTTCTTGTTAAGTTATTTATTTATGAACTTAAACAAAACTTTTATTTCACGTTAAAAACATAATAAAAAATTTGTAGTTCGTTTCAAACAAAAGTTAAAGGATAATTTTACTTCAAACTAAAAATGTTTAGACTCTTTTCTTATTTTAATGTTTATATATATATATATATATATATATATATATATATATATATATATATATATATATATATATACAGGGTGTCCTGTGTCAACGGTGTCCAATGGCTAATTCCTAAACCGTTAGTCATAGACATATAGTTCCAATTGCAAAAATATTTCAAATGAGGTAAAGAAGTATTTTTAAAGCGATTTGGGTCAAGAAAAGCATTTTTAAAAAAATTATAAAATTTAAATTTTTATACGGTCCCCAGGTCCTATTAGTGATATTTAGTAAAACTATCCTATTTCACTGACAAGTAAGACAAAAAAAGTCCCATTCCTCTGCGATTAAAACTGACCGAGTAATAGATGCTTAAAGTTCGAGTATCTTTTTTGCTGCAAAATAGGGGTCAGTCACAAATTTACTAGAAATAAAAATAATCGACAGATACAAAATTTAACATTAAACATTGATAGTAAATTAACATTACAAATATATTTTGAGATTTTTGTTCATTCTCACATATTAAAAAAAAAATATTTTTTTTCCAACCACATTTTGTCATTTATGCTGTATCTCGTAATTTGATTGGTCTGAGTTTCAGCATCAAAGTGACAATTCTTGGCGAGAATGGTGCTTGGCGAAAGCCATCAGAGGATAGAGTTTCGATAAAAAAAAAAAAGTGATTCATATGAGGACCAGGAGAATTAGAAAAACTAAACTATCTTAGAATTAATAGAACTATATTAAATTAGTTTTCTATTTGGATTTTTTTTTTTTTTTTATCCAATCAATCAATTCTAAATATTAACTTGCGTTATTTGAACTTTTAATGTGTAAATATCGCCTCCACCATCGAACAAAAAAAAAGGTAACATGTACCATCTACAGCAGAAGGGGGGGGGGGATATTCTGCGACGAGCTATATTAAAATAATACTTCCATGGGATTAACAATAGCGAACGGGTGTTTTCGCGTGAGTTGGGGAAGAGAGAGTAGAATTTTTAGGGGGGTTAATATTGTAGATTGGCTAATTATTTGTTTCATAATAATAATAAAAAAAAAATAGAGGGAAAAATACATACATAATTTTAGACAGTATGTATTGGCTGAGCAAAAGTTGGGGGGGGGGGGTTGCATAAATTTTAGGGAGGATTGAGATGATTAGTAACTTACTATAACTATAAAGTAACGGCTAACTACAAAGACAAAGTAGAAAATTTTCCTAGCATTTTAATAAAGTTATTAATTTTAATAATTTTAAATTTAATATACATTTTTATATTTTTTAATTTAACAGTATGTATATATATTTTTAATTTAATCAGTAATTAATACTTAAATAAAATTATAATTGAAATCCATAATTACTTATATAAATTATAAATTTGAATCTTTTTTTAATGATTTTAAATTTAATAATTTTTAAAATGATTACCTCTTTATGCTCTAATAATTAAATGTTAGAATTAAGACAATAGGAAATAAAATTTTTAACGGGCGTGGAGTTTTAGAAGATGCATTATTTAATTAGACAAATAGAGTAGAATAGTAAAAAAAAATATAAAAACCTTTATAGAATTTAACTGTGCGTGCAGGTGAAGCAAAAAGTGGGGAAGTAGAAATTTAAGGGGCCGATTAATTTAGATGAAGTCTTCAAAAAAGCGAAAATCATGTGCAAAGAATGTGCAAAGAATCATCACGCTGTAAAATTTGAGAAAAAAAGGTCCGTTTTTTTTTTTTATTGCTACAATAATTAATAAGTAATCCATAATCTAAATTCCACCTGGAATTGCAATTTAAACTTTTCCTTCACTGTCTCTCGTACACACAACGTTTATAATCCTGAAAACTACATTTTTTTTATGCAGCAATATTTGTTGTAGTAATGAACACTAAACAGTCATATCAATTCCCAGTGAAATCTCCGTTCCAAATTTTGTTACATCTCACCCCCATCCTCCCCGTCCCAAGCACAGACACAAGAAAGCTCAATTTGTAAGTAACTTGTTTGTACCATCTTAATGTTTTTTTTTTTTTTTTTTTTTTTTTTTTTTTTTTTTTTATGCGTACATTTTTATACATAACTTTTGAATGGCTGTTCTGAATATGTTAAGGAAATTAATATGTCCCTTTTTGAAAATGATCCTCGTATCACTTTTATTTTCTTTTACAATAAACGTCAATTATTTAAATTATGTGATTCAACCTGCGCGATTACTTCAATGATTTAAATAAACATAACAAAATTGTTACAATATTTTAATATTTTGTTCTAATAGAGCACAGATTTATCCATTAAAGGTCGGAAATCATATAACCGCCCACATTCTCTATTTTTAATTAACTTTTCTTTTTTTAAGATTTTGTTCCATTTGTCATTTTATTGTAACGATAAAAAAATAATTATTATTATTATTTTTACATTACACCTTCTGAAAAATCCATTGTCTCTCCCCTCAAAAAATATTCATTAGATCAGTTATTTTTTAAAAATTATTTTTTAATTAAAAATTAGGGAAAAAATATTGTTAAATCAAAACATATATATAATTATTGAGGACGTCAGTTTCGAAACTGACCTTATACGAAAATTTAAAAATCGTGTTTCTCTATAAATCTATTCTATTGGTATAACTGTACCAATCAAACACTACAATCTCCAAATTTTCAATGGATACCAATGGGCGCATTTAAAGGTTTTACGCGATTTTCCAAAATTTGATTTTCTCGATAAGGCGAGTTTTGAAACTCACTTCTTCAATTATTTTAACCAATCTGAAAGTTAATTACTAAAACTTAACACTACCGTAATATTTATACGGGGGCAGCACCTTCTGTTAAATCGCTTTAAAAATGCTTCTTTACATTATTTAAAACCTTTTTGTAATTGGAAATATATGTCGTTGACTAACGGTTTAGGAATTAGCCATTGAACATCGTTTGAAGTGGACGCCCTTTATAATACTTTAAGCACTTCGCGTACGACCCCTGAAAGCTTGGTCCAACTCATTTGTTTTCAGTTACAGAAAAGTGGTTTAAGTCATAAAATTGAAAATGTCATAACTCGGTCAATTTTAGTGTTAGGTGAATGGGGCTTTTTTTTGCCGTACTTGTTAGAGAAATAGGAAAAGTTTACTAAATATCACTGTGATATTTATTTTTATTATTTTCATTTCGTACTTTAGTTTCGTAATTTTTAAATAAATGATTTTCTTGAGCCAAATCGCTTTAAAAACACTTCTTTATCTCATTCAAAACATTTTTGTAATTGGAACTATATGTCTATGACTAACGGTTTACGAATTAGCCATTGGACACCGTTGAGACCGGACACCCTGTATATAACCATAATATAATTACAAATCATCATCTATTCTAATTACTATAATTAAATCAATAAATTAATAAATTTAGCATCTAATCATAACTGTAACATTATACAAAATACAGATGAAACCCTATACAAGTAATACAAACTAAGCAAAATCCACAAATTGACAAGCACATTGCATGCGATTAATCCATATAAACATATGAAAAACCACCAAATTTTGAAAAAAATAATCTATTAAATACATAAGAAAAAAACTCAGCAAAATAATGTTGAACCATTAAAAGACATATTGTAAAAAAATAATAGATCAAATGGAAGGATGTAGCTGGAAGCTTATATAGCATTTCACTTTTTTAATGGTGCATGAAACACCAATATAAGCAAAAGCGCAGTCGATTTCTGTAATAGAATCCAGATTTAAGCTAAAAATTAGATTCTATATGTACGCAATCGACCACACACCAAAAAGCATAAATTTGCCATGATAGATAAATTGAATTAAAAAAATATTAAACAATACAAGAACCGTAATAATGAACAATATGAATATATAGAAACAATTAAATTTAAAGATATATCCAGCAAGAGAATTGCAATGACCTTATAACAACTCGAACTAGTATCAAAATTAGCACAGCAAAAGTCCCGCCTAATTAATGGAACAGTTAAAATCGAATTCTTTATATACATATAACCATTAAATAAACATTACCGACCAACAACAAAAACTGTGATATTATGAATAAAATGACATTAACAAATTGACAAAACAACAAAAAAATAAATTTAACATATAACATATATAACGACATTGGTTAAATTTGTTTATTGAATCTTTGCGATGATAACAATACAAAATTTAATGGAATTTCCTGGGAAGAGGTATCAGATAACTCCAGAGTAGAAATCAAATTTATAATTTTATATACATATATATATTATATGTACAACAAATAATTTTATGAATTAATGTGAATGTTTTTTTTTTTTTTTTTTTTTTGCTTTTTCTTCTATCATGAATGATCTTATATATTCCATTGTCAAAACCAAACTTATATCACAAAGAAATGCAAAAACGTAATTAAAATTAAGTTATATATATTATATATATATGCATGTATATCTGAATTTTGTCATGCTGTAACTCTGGAATTTTTTAACCGATTTGGATGATTTTTTCATATGCATAGTACATACTAATGCCTCGTCCAAGTTCGTTGTCAGCTTCACCCGCCATCTTGTTCCAAAATGGCAGCCATTTGAATTTTGTGGACACTTTTGGAAATTTTTAGATTTCCTAACTTTCTCTTTAAAATGACTTATGTTGTTAACTTACACTGTGTGACTCTTTAAAATATCTTTTAATGTTTCTAACATTCTGTTTACAATGATACATAAGAGTTTGAACTTTGTGAAATGTAACATTTTCTATCAGTATATAATATTAGAAAACATAAAAAAAAATCAAAAATTCAAATGGCCGCCATTTTGAAACAAGATGGCTGATGAACTTGCCAAAGAACTCGGTCGAGACATTAGTATGTACTATGCACATGAAAAATTTCATCCAAATCGGCTAAAATATTTGAGAGTTACTGCGTGATAAAATTCAGATATAAATAAATTTATATATATATATGGATATATATATATATCTATAATATATAAATATATAACTCAGCATTTTAACAGAGGGTGGTTTTGGTAACTGGGGGTCGGCGAAAACATAGCAAAATTTTCCGAAGAGTTTTTCTTCGGACGTCTGCAATAAGTAGCTTTTTACTTTTTGTAATGAAAGCTACTTAAGTGTTCACAATTTTGTCAGCCACTGTATATCTAGACATATAATTTCTTAAACTCATAGAATAGCTGAAAATGATTAAACTTTTGCAAGTTTTAATAAATACGCCTTAATTTTCTTCCCAAATTAAAGAAATTCATCCTGGGGAAGTAAAGATGAATACTTTGCTAAAAAAAATTCCATTTTCTAATACCATTAAAAAAGAATTACGGCGGCTGTGACAGTAGAAAATGATTATTAAGGATATAGAAAGTCTTTATAACTTCTTTTACTTTGCATTACATCTACAGCAATATAAGATATTGAAACTTAAAAATAAACAAAAATATTTTTTCAGCTTACTTTTGGGGGAGAAAAATTAATAAAATCAAATTTTAATATAGCTAGGTGTTTTGAAAAGCTTTTTATTAGAAGGGAATTCTTTAAATCTAATCTTTATTAATGTATACTTTAAGAAAATATTTTGTTTTTCATAGAAATTTAACTTATTTTCGTTTGGCCCTACATATTTCAATAAGCAATTCAACAAAAATGTAATTTGCAGAAAAATTAAAAAAAAAAAAAGAAAAAAAATTATTTCCTAAATTTTTTAAGCCCGAGAAGGGACAGATAGTAAGATATTTCATTCAATTTGTTCTACATTTAATGTTAAATTCTTGTAAAAAAATAAGTTAAACCAATTGAACATTAAAAAATAAAAATAAAATTCAAACAATATGGTACCTTAAACACCCTAAAAACTTAGATTCCGTTCAAATGAAATCGAAATAAATCTCTTTTTTTCATTTTTAAGTTGTAAATATTTGTATTGCAGATTTTGTATTATGTTAATGACAATTGCACATAAAATGGTAAGATACATGCAAAATACAAAACTTTAAAAAAGTCTAAGATTTATTTCGATTTCTTTATTTCTAGTATTTTAGAGTGTTTAAAGTATCATATTGTATGAATTTCATTTTTATTTTTTAATGTTCAATTGGTTTAACTTATTTGTTACACAAATTTAACATTAATGTTGAACGAATTGAATAAAATATCTTACTATCTGTCCCTTCTCGGGCTTAAACAATTTAGGATTTTTTTTTTTTTTTAATCTGCAAATTGGGTTTTTGTTTAATATGTCAAGTTTTTTAATAACTACTACATTCAGACGAGCACATTTCAAAATTAATGGAGGGTATCATCATCAGGCTTTGATTTATTTGATATCGCATCATAATTTGTGATACAATTTACTTATGTATAATTCAAAATGTTTCACCAGTGCAATAATGCAGGTTGCTGTAGTTTAGACAAAATATTCTAATCTGCACTTAAAAAATCTGTTTGAAAATGTCATTTTTATTTCCACTCTGACGCTGTATTCATCTTCCTTTTAATTCGAAAAAAAAAAAAAAAAAAAAAAAAAAAAAAACTATTTCAGTTTCATTTTGCACGTGAAAATCATTCAACTGAAAATAGACAAATTATTATTACGGCTTTTGAATTATTTACAACAATGAAGGAAAAATGTTATTATTATTTTTTTTTTTGGGGGGAAAATGTCCGTTGATTTTCAATGAAAAAAGCGAAATTTGGAATTATTAAGAAAAATATTTGAATAATGTAAATAGAAATTAGCCCATGTTACTCTTTGGTTTACATGCCCCACACAACCCACATTTTACACCCACATGTAAAATCATTGTATTATACGTTTTCACCCTCACGCCAGGCGAACATTTTCACACTTTAAATTTAAAATATTATTATAGAATTAGCGAATAATAAAAAAAAATTGTGACATCAGGGACGAAAAGGTAGGGAGTAAAAATTAAAATGTTATGAGCTCCATACGCTTTTCTATGTTAAATTAACATTGAGAAGTGACACTGGAAATAAATATGTATGTCGCTGCTGCGCAATACTTAAATACTTTGCGATTTTTTTTTTCAGATAAATTTGTTTCTAAATCCTGGTGTGAATCAATACTTTGCCCCTGAAAGGGTTAAATGCAATTTATTTGAAATCGTATCGCTGTTTACTCACTTTTTATTGTATTTAAAATAATTTCCAAGCATGCAATGTTTTTTTAATTGATTTCCTTCGCGTGCTTGGTTTCGCAGTGGGTGCCGCGTCCCCCCACCTGCACCCTGTCACAGGTCTTTGGCTAGGATGGCAAAATTCCACGAATTACACTTCGAATTGCTTCCGTCGCACCCTATTCTCCAGATTTGGCTCCCAGCGACTTTTACCTGCTCACAAAGCTGTAAAAAAATGCTCGCCGGCAAGAGATTTGACTCGAATGAGGTAATCGCCGAAAGCGCCGAAGCATTTTTTTACAGTGTAACTATTACTTACTGTTAGAACTGCTGTGCTTGCTGTTCCAATAATTATTAAAAATTACGGATATCATAGAATATCCTATATTTAAATTTAACTGGATCTGTTTTTTAAATCGTGATTTTGGGCTTTATTATAGGTTTTCTAAACATTTAAAACTTTATGCAATTTATTGCTTGTCAAACGACGTGAATTTGACGAATTAATTAGGAATATTTAAATTTTGAATTTTGAATTTAAGTACAATGAATAAAATGATGCATGGACTAAAATTTGAATCTCCTAATAAAAAAGAACTGAAACATTAGGTACATGCTAATTGAGTATACCAAATATTATTTTTTTTAATTGCCGATGTGATACGAACTATTATTCACCACTGCAGCAGGGTGTTCTAATGATTATTAAAATTTACGTATATCATAGAAGATCCTAAATTTAAATTAAAAAGGATCAGTTTTTTTAATTGTATTTTCTCCTCATTCAAGTTACTAAAGAATATATGAGGATGTGAGTTCCAAACCTTATCCTAAATTTAAAAAATCGAGTTTTCTCTACTCATCTATTCTATTGGTGAACCTGAATTCATCGAAAAAACACTACAATCTCCAGAAAAACTAGTATTATCGTGTATTTATGGCAGTGTAAAATATGTACAACGAAAACCAATAGATTCAGAGGTTTTTAGCGATTTCCCAAAATTTGAATTTCCGGATAACGCGATTTTTGGAACTCACGTCCTGATATGTTAATTTTATAAACATGCACAACAGTTCAAAATGAACAAATTTTTTTTTCATGTGAATTGACATTTTACAAAGTAAGTAAAGAATTGCCCAGACCTGGAGTCGAATCCAAGTGTAATAGCGATTAATTTTGTTGTGGTTGTTTTTCTTTCTTAAAAACTTCGGATACGAATAAGTAGATGATATCAAAAGATATTACACCAAGACCAGTGAGTTAACATGCCACCACTCTGCCTGTTGGTTGCTCAATATGCAGAGCGTACCCAAATTTAAGCTACACGTCTTGGGTTTGTCTCCCGGTTTGAACACTCTTTCATTTAGATTAAAAGATGCTAAGTTGTGCAATAATTTTACCAATCAGTATAAATGAGTTTAAAAAAGGAATTTCTTTCGGTTTCAGCAAATATTCCTTAGTTTATTCCCTAAAGTAATGAAAAATCATATTCAGGAAGGAGAAAATAATACTTTGCCAAGAATAAATATTGCGTTTTATAATACCATGAAAAAAATTACAATGGCTTTGAAACTAGAAAATATCTCTTGAAGAAACGAATTCTTTAGAAGTTCTTTTACTTCGCATTAAATCTCCAGCATTCTAAACTACTGGAGCATAAAAATAGACAAGAATATTTTTTCTACTTATCTGTTGAGAAAGAAAGGAATGAAATTACGTTTTTCTAGTTACGCTTTTTTGAACAGCTTTACATTAGATGATAGGTTTTTAAATGCAAGACACATCACTGCAACTTAAAAATATTGCAGTGAAATAATACAATTTTAAAGCATTAAAATTAAAAAAAAGTAATATAAATTTTTACTATTAGTAATTTTTATAGAAGTTTTTTTTTTTTTTTTTTTTTTTTTTGAAGAAACAAATTCTTCAAAAGTGCTTTTAGTTCGCATTAAATCTTCAGCATTCTAAACTAATGGAGCCTAGAAATAGACAAGAATACTTTTTTTACTTATCTGTTGAGAATGAAATCACGTTTTTTTTTTTATCTAAGCTTTTTTGACCAGCTTTAGATTAGATGAAATGTTTTTAAATGTTAGTCAGTAAGTCATATCACTGCAACTTTAAAATATTGCCGTAAAATAATACAATTTTAATGCATTAAACTTAAAGTCATAATAATTTTTTATTAGTAATTTTTATACAAGTTTTTTTAAGAAACGAACTCTTTAGAAGTGCTTTTACTTCGTTCTTTTTTACGCATTAAATCTCCAGCATTCTAATCTAATGGAGCCTAGAAATAGACAAGAATATTTTTATTTCTATCTGTTGAGAAAGAATGGAATGTATTCAAGTTTTTTCTAGTTACGCTTTTTTGAACAGCTTTAAATTAGATGAAATGTTTTTAAATGTAAGTCTTATCACTGCAAATTAAAAATATTGCCTTGATTTAACACAATTTTAATGCATTGAAATGAAAAATGTAATATCAAATTTCATTAATAGCAATTTTTATAAAAGCTTGAGAAACAGTATTTATAATATAGTTGCCTGATGTTATTTATCCACTTTAGAGAGTTAAATATTAATTAGTACTTTGTCTCAGATTAACACTGTTTTCTTGTTGATTTATGTGTATAAACAACACTTATATGGGAAGTTGAACTAAGTAAATTAAAAAATTATTATGCCTTTTCACGCGAATAATGTAAAAACTATCCTTTCCACAATAGGGATTTTCGTTTGCATTGAAAATTAAGCTGACCGTTAGGTCAGATGTCAAACTTTAACAATGTTAAATGTTTTAGATGTCAAACGGATTAAGGCCGGTCTATTAATGTGTAATACATGTAGATCGACCCTGTAGTTTTTTCACAATTTTGAAATAACTTTTAGCTTAAGGATTTTATATTCAATAAATAATGATTTGGACTTAAATTAAAAAGCGTCTTCTCATATTCCATTCATCTTCGAACTCTTATACACACTACATATGTGGGATGATAAATGAGGGCCCCAGAAGCCAAGGGATACAAGTGACAAAAATTAGATTTCGAGTAAATTGAGTTCAAAGATAAACATCAATTATAATTCACTGAATTGGGATATGAAACTGGTGCTTATTTCTTAGTAGTTTTTGAACTCTCATTTCAATAACTGTGAAAAAAAATGTGGAGTACAATTTTTTTAAAATTTATAACTAAGCAATATTCATCATCATTCGGCACTTGTACCCTTTGGCTTCCAAGCGGTATACACGAAAGGATTATGAATTATGAAAAATACGAAAAATTATGAAATAGAAAAATGAATTGGTGATAAATTTAAGAACAATGTTGATACAAATGAATGAAAAGACAAAATTTTGTTTTAATATAAGTTTTAAAAATAAAAGATCATGAAATAATAATTAAAAAAAAATGGTGAAAATTTTAAGAACAAAGTTTATTACAAATGAATGAAAGGACAAAATTTTGTTCTAATATAAGTTTTAAAATTTTATTATAAGTATTGAAACATTGAAATTTTATTATTTTTTTTAAAAATGCATAAGACGATTAATAAAACGTATAAGAAAGTAAATTCTAAAAGGAAAAAATGACGCATAACAGTTTGAAAATATGGAACAATATACTTCTAGTGATAACATGGGAACAACGCATCTATATTATCTAATCCTCATCAGTTTCATAAACACGATTAGCCTCACCAGCCTGATTTTCAGATGGGTGCGATGCTTCAGTCTGTCCTGGTGCCACTAGGTGAGGAAGATCTTGGCAGAAAAAGTGGAAGACTGGAGGTACAAACTGCAATAGTTCAATGAGATTTATAAATTTAAGATACTTGAATTTTGGCTTTTATTGTGCTATAGGAAGCTTAGGCAGAACTCCAGAGCATCTTCCGGCACGGCTGGGCTCCACCTTTAGCTCCTGGCAAGGTTCTAATTCACCACCAGCAGTTTCTTTGTAGAATAACGTGAAGGGTTTTTTTTTTTCTCAAAAGGCGGCCACTGCCTATTTCGGATACCTTTCACTGACTTTATAAAGAATGGTGCAAGTAACTCGATTAATAAAATCTTCATCTTTTAGCACTTCTACAGTGAAGTTTTTGTGGAATCATTTACAAGCTGAGCCCAGTGCTCTGGAACATACCGTCCCTTTTATGCATCTTCTTTCTGATTTCTATGTTCCCAAAATCTTGGTCACATTCACTATAGAATAATTCTGAAATTAAAAAGCGATGATCGACTGTTTCTACGTGTGTATTTTTTATGATGTACATCCAGAACTTCACTATCTTTGGCTAATCTGGCAACTTCGGCTTTGCGGAGATATAGTTCCTTTTGAGTTTCTGCTTGTTGTTTCTCATTTCCATATCCATGGTCTATTTTTAATTGTAGCTTGTCACCCATAACACATGTATCAGTCTCCGGTTGATGAAAAATGAGATTAAAATGGGTGTTAAAAATGTGTCTATATAAACTTCCCTTCACCGGCTCTATGCGCTTTTCTTCTACGCAATCTCCTTTAAATTGAGTTCTGGATTCAGGTATTTACGGTTGGGGGTCTTTTCTCTAGTATAATGGCTTGTGTATCGTAATAAACATTTTTATGTGTTCTTTGATGACATCAGTACGGTCTTGTGGAATTTTTTTCGATGGTTCTTTTCTTCCTCTTTCATCGAGAGAAGGTACGCCAGAAATTGTTTTTTTTTCCTTTTTGTTTACTGTGTTTTGCAATCGTTTGTTAGAAAAATCTTCGTCTTTTTGTGCCAATTGACGTTTAAAGATGATAAAATTCCTGTGGCGTTTTAAAAGTCATGAACTGACCTTGTATGTCGTTGGTCGCGGTTCAGCTATGTGAACGTCGACAAGTGCACTTATACCCCTTGTGCTCCACGAGTTTCGCGCTTTGGGGAAAGAGGTTAAGAAATTGACCCCCAGAACGCTTCGCATAATTAAAAAATCCCTTATATATTTTTACCTACAAACAAATAGACTTATTTCCAGATAGCCTGTGCACTTAACTCATTTTTTTTTCAATTTTGTCACTTATACCCCATGGCTTCTGGGATCCTCAAATATGTTCAACAATGCAACAAAACAAATTCAAGGTTTTAATTAATAGATACACGATATCATATGAAATAAAAAAATTATAACAAGAGGAGCTTCGAGAAATCGCAAGACGATTATGGAGCAAAATTCTCGTAAAAGGAAGATTAAAAAAAAAAAAAAAAAGCCTAGCGAGAGATTGATTGTTCAATGGGTTTTATCATATCAAGAAGGTCGGAAATCGGTTATATACCAAATAAAGAGTTCGTGCCGGAATTCCAGGTGAAATCAAGTATCCATATGTATAAAGGTGTTATAGAATTAATGTTTATGAATTGTTCTAACGATCTCATCGTATTATTTGTAAGAGTAAGTAATAATTATTATATAAAATTAGTAAGTGAAGAGGTGTATTCATTCGTTGTTATAAGGCAAGTCAATCTTTAAACAATAATAACACCAAATCCTACACATATTTTTCACTATTCCTACTCTCTGTGAGGATTAAAAATGATTGTGTTTCAAAGTATCTAAAAGGTATTCCGACATTGATTAAACGTAAGAAAGATTTTTTATTCCAACTGACACCGGAACCTTGATATAGAAATACTATTTAAAATTAATTTATACTTTTTGAATGTATTAAAATGTCTTAAAAAATGAATGAAAATATTATTTAAGTAATAATTTTTAAATATGCCTTTCTCGTAATTATTATTTGACGCAACTCTTGCAGCAAACTATAAAACGAATAAAGATTTGAACTTATACTAGGAAAACAGTTTCTCATATTCCTTTTATCTTCTATCTCTTATACATTATACTACGTATTTTCCACTATTCTGATGTTGGT
The DNA here is from genome assembly GCA_963932465.1 of Maratus speciosus. NCBI lineage: Eukaryota > Metazoa > Arthropoda > Arachnida > Araneae > Salticidae > Maratus > Maratus speciosus. Next base: position 292,557,808 of record OZ010788.1, on the reverse strand, counting down.
TAATACTAAGAATTTTTTTTTATTATTCAACTTATACATCCATTTTTATGTAAGAAAAAAAATAATTTAAACTTTTTTAACGCAATATAATTTGGTAAAAAAAATGAATGTAAATATGATTTAAGTATTTTTTTAATGCGTTTCTTGTAATCAATATTTGACACAACTCTTGCACCAAACTATAAATACATATTCAACGAATAATGACTTGGACTTATATTAGGAAAACATCTTCTGATCCTTCATTCATCTTCGATAGTAGGATTCTACTCAAATCAAATGGTGCGAACTTTCTGTGGTGTCAAAAGCACTTCCGACGGACGTGATGCATTAGCGTCCAGTCATCTATATGATCCTGTGTTAATGCCCTTTCAGTAAATCCTTTAACGGTCCTAGCATAAGGTCGAAAGGGGGCATTTCGACTCATTAGCTTTTAGAATATATAGTGTGTTATGCATTTAGGCTTTTATTTGTCCAAATAAATTAATACTTTTGGGATTCTTACATACTTATGCTGTTAAGAAAAGGATGTACAAAGGATTTCGTTCTCACGGCCATTACGAACGTTGAATTGTGATAAATGGTGGTTGCTTTTAGGAAAATAAGTGACCGAATACTTTACGTTGAAAGTGACCATATATTCTACTTTAAATATTAGCATATTATTCTTTTTATGCGTCATTGAGTAAATTGTTTTTTTAGCTGTAAAAAATATATTAATGTTCTCTATCTGTTTAAATGATTGTTATATATATATAGACTTATCATCAAGCGTATTTACAATTATTGAAAATAAAATGTTTGCTGTTTTTAATTATATAAAAGACTATATTAGTATCGCGCATTATCATCTATATTAATAACAGAAAGTTTCGCTCTGTCTGTGTCCATGATGGCTAGGAAAATCTACAACAAGTACAAGGCTGAAAATCTGAGTCAGAGTAATCCAATGCATCTCCTGATTCACCTCAGACTGAGAATTTTAAATTTCTAATAATTAGCTCAGTCATTAAATAACAATCAGAAAGAACTCTCACTACCTCTGACAGTCTTGGAAAATGGCAAAATTGTAATGTTTTTGTTCTCTGAATTTTGTTTTATATGCTAAAAAAGATTATTCTTTCAACATTTTATAAAAAAAGTTGCTAACGAATATGAATGCAATTCTTGGAAGTATTAATCATTGTTCAATGTATTGAAAATACATTAAATCAGTAGAATTATATTACTTTAAATATTGCTTGCATTGCAGTGAAACCTGGAGCTCAGTGAACGTATTAACACGGGCTTGTCAGTGAGGGGTTTTTTTTTAAAAGATACACCTTTCCTTTCGAGGGCTCGCGCATGTCCATAAACCGATATACATAGCGATATTAAAATGAAGAACGCAGGAATTTTAAGGATGTTTTTGTCATTCTTCTTTAATGGGGCTGGCCACTCATCTTCGGAATTCTCCTCCGTAATGTTAAGTATGTGGACTTTTAATGCATTCGTATATTTAAAATATCTCCTTGGGAAATTCATTTTTTTTTGCATCTTTTTTTCTATGCACTCTTCTTAAAGAATGTCTCTTTTTTTCTTAGTTTTAAAATATTTCTAAAATCTGTGCTAAATTATACTGAATTATAATATTTTATGTGTTAAAAGCAGGTGAACTGTGAGAAAGATTTTAACATTTAATATAAAATTAAATCTATATTTTAGAATTATTTCGAGAACTAAGAAAAATCGAGACACCTTATAAAAAGTGTACACAAAAAATGGAAGTTAAAAATATTAAATTCCCGAGGAGATATTTTAAATATATGCATCAAATGCCCAAAGACTTTACATTAGTGAGGGGAAATTGGAAGCTGAGTGACCAGTCCCCTTAACTGGACTTTTCACTCACTTGAAAACACCAGTTCGCTAATATTAAACCGATGTGCAGGTTGTTTTCGAATTTCTCGTTTAAATTTGAATATTTTTAAACAATACTTTTTTGCATAGGATAGCTGAGCTCGATCTCTAATAGGGCCATTCTTTACTTTTTCGATTTTGGTTGCAGATTTTTTTAATAAAGGTACTTTTACTTTCGACCGAAAGTGAAAGTACATTTATGAAAAAAATCAGCAACAAAAATCGAAAAAGTAAAAATTAGCTATATTGGAGATCGAGCTCAGCTATCCTATGCAAAAAAAAAAAAAAAAAAAAAAAAAAAGTTTACAAATGTTCAAATTTAAGAAATTCGAAAACAGTCTGTCCATATATTTAACATTAGCGAACGGGTGTTTTCAAGTAGATGAGGTGTCCTCTTAATCTCTTTCGACCAAACCGCTTACTAAAATTAAAAATGAAAGACATATTCTGTGAGATCGTACTGCTATGTCTTAAATACGATAGTCAGTTTGAAAACACCGATATTAAGCATTTTGAAAAAAAAAAATAAATAAAAATGGATTGTTTTCACAGTTCTCTTTTTCTCACACACCGCATTGCTTCAATAGCACACAATTTTAGAGGTGCCGGTTACAAAATACGTATGTAAAGCTGAAACCTTCTTATTTTTGAAGATGCAATCGGTTTTCAAAAATACTAATTTTAACCCCTTCAAAAAAATTTGCGACCGCAGGCCACTTTACGCTTTACTCAGACAATCTTTTTTTTTCTTTTTTTACTGTAAAAGTGCCTAAAAGTTGCCACAAAGATGTGCCACACAAACCCAAGATGTAATAGTATGATACTGTGTGTGACTTCTGAAAGTCATTGATACTGATTTGTAATGATATCACACGATTGATATTTTTCTAACTGAGAGAAGCCACCAGTGGACGAGAGGCTCTGCTCTCGAAGCTGGTAGACGGGAGGTGCTGGGTTCGAACCCAACCGCGCCCGTCGGCCTAATCGTTCGGAGTTTTCGTGGTTTTCTTCGAGCCATGGATTTCCATGCGTAAATACGGGTTAGGTTCCCTTAGAAAGACCACTACGGAGGGCAACCCCCCCCCTTTCAGGGCCTATATCCCTCGTGTTGATAATTGGCCGTCAAAGATCAACCCAACCCTAACTGAGAGAAGAAGTGTTCGTTGTGATGTACGGCAAAACGTGTATTTTTATTTATTTATTTTTCTTTTTGAGAAAACACTGTGGTTGAACTATGTCCCTATGTCTTTAAACGGTCTCTTCAGAATACTTTAACGACACTGCAGCTGAACTATGTCTCTATGTCCTTAAACGGTCTCTTCAGAATACTTTAAATACATTGGTTTGTTAACGAACATTTGTATACGAAATAAAATCTTTAAATTTGAATAAACAACGTTTACTTTTAAACAAATAAAAATAATTCTAACGCTAACGCATGTACAATGAAATACAATGATATACATTGTAAGAGCATTTTGTTAACAACTAATTTAGTACTTTATATCAATTTTTGAAGTTTCATTTATATATCTTGGAAAGAATATTAGATAAAGCATTTTTGGATTTAAATGCTTATTTATTAGAATGAACAGACAGCGAAACTTAAGAGGTCGCTCCACTGAAACTCCCCGATCGCAAAATCTTAAGTTAGCTAATGGAAAAATTTGAAAGAACGATTTCTCATTACCTAATATAATTATTAATATATGGCTTCATCATGCAAAAAAGGACGTCAGATGGCATGCGTTTTAAAAATCATCTCCTTAAATTTTAGGAATTAAGAAAATTACTATGCACTTTGAAATTTCAACTTTATGAAATTTTATCATCTTCTTAAATAATATTTACGGAGAGAATTTTTAAAGAGCACATCATCGGCATCTGGCATCACTTTCTGCTAGTGAAAACCGTATTTTAATAATTATATTAGGTAACGAGTATTAACGCCTTTAATTTTTAAGTTAGACGATGTTTTTTTTTTTTTTCATACGAATTGAATATTTCCAACTGAGCGAAAAAATGCCCAGGCTGGGAATCGAACCCAGATCCTTGGCTTACAAGGTCAATGCTTTTCCGTTTAAACTAACTGGGCCGACAACCAGCCAGCATATTTCGCTCAGAAAACCTTATTGGTAAAAACATCTGGTCTGTCATGTAGACAGCTCAACAGAATAAACCGCAGGTAAAGGAACTCCATATAAACGATGGATACGTAGATGAACTATTATTTTAACACAATCAAACTGATTGGTAAAGTTATCATACGAATTGAATATTTCCAACTGAGCGAAAAAATGCCCAGGCTGGGAATCGAACCCAGATCCTTGGCTTACAAGGCCAATGCTTTTCCGTTTAAGCTAACTGGGCCGACAACCAGCCAGCATATTTCGCTCAGAAAACCTTATTGGTAATAACATCTGGTCTGTCATGTAGACAGCTCAACAGAATAAACCGCAGGTAAAGGAACTCCATATAAAAGATGGATACGTAGATGAACTATTATTTTAACACAATCAAACTGATTGGTAAAGTTATCATACGAATCATACTTTACCAATCAGTTTGATTGTGTTAAAATAATAGTTCATCTACGTATCCATCGTTTATATGGAGTTCCTTTACCTGCGGTTTATTCTGTTGAGCTGTCTACATGACAGACCAGATGTTATTACCAATAAGGTTTTCTGAGCGAAATATGCTGGCTGGTTGTCGGCCCAGTTAGCTTAAACGGAAAAGCATTGGCCTTGTAAGCCAAGGATCTGGGTTCGATTCCCAGCCTGGGCATTTTTTCGCTCAGTTGGAAATATTCAATTCGTATGATAACTTTACCAATCAGTTTGATTGTGTTAAAATAAAAGTTCATCTACGTATCCATCGTTTATATGGAGTTCCTTTACCTGCGGTTTATTCTGTTGAGCTGTCTACGTGACAGACCAGATGTTCCCGTAAGGCATGGTGACGTCACGGCGACGTCGTTGTGAAGTCACACTGTGATTTTGTGACCGTCGATGTGACGTCACGTGACGTCGATGTGAAGTCATAGTGACTAGAATGCGAGGTCGTTATGGCCGTTTTAGAGGTCGTTTGTGACGTCACATTGTGACCACTCTGTGAAGTCACGGTGTGACAAATTTGTGAAAAGTGTGTCATTTGTGACTATTTTGGCATTAACTTTGTGACGAACCTGTGACGAAAACGACAATGCTTTGAAGTCACACTGTGACCAATTTGTGAAATATGTGTCATTTGTGACGAACTTGTCATAAACACCGTGATTTCAAATGAAAATCAAATTTCAAATTAATTGCTTAAAAGACGCAAATAGTGAAAAAGATTCCATGCTGGGACTCGAACCCGGGCCATTAGTACAGCGCACTGACATTCTACCGACTAAATCACATGGAACGATACCCAGGCTGGAAAATTTCTCACTATTACATGATGGCGAGGCTACAAACTCAGCACAAGATGGAATATTTAGCGTGAGCCACCAACATGATGCAAACACGAAACTTAATTAAATCCAGCATCGATTGAAATTATATTAATACTTGGAAATTTTTCCAGAGAGAACCATTCGCCTTGCATACAATATTTCAAATGAAAATTAAATTTCAAATTAATTGCTTAAAAGGCAATTTTAATTTGAAATGTTGTATGCAAGGCGAATGTTTCTCCCTGGAAAAATTTCCAATTATTAATATAGTTTCAATCGATGCTGGATTTCATTAAGTTTCGTGTTTACCCCATGTCGGCGGCTCACGATAAATATTCCATCTTGTGCTGCGTTGTAGCCTTGCCAACCTGTAATAGTGAGAAATTTTACAGATTGGGCGTCGTTCCATGTGGTTTAGTCGGTAGAATGTCAGTGGGCTATACTGATGGCCCGGGTTCGAATCCCGGCATGGAATCTTTTTCACTATGTTGGTCTTTGCGCCTTTTAAGCAATTAATTTGTTATTTGATGTTCATTTGAAATATTGTATATAAGGCGAAGGATTCTCTCTGGAAAAATTTCTAAGTATTAATACAGCGATGAATTTTGAAATAACCTTTTGCTGTAAATATAAAATCTTATCTTTTTACCGTACTTTTTAGCAAAATAGCGCTATTTTGGAGTCCTATTCTTCTAAAACATTTTAAATTTTTCCACTTAAAAAACAATGCTTATCAACTGACATATTTTTTTATTCAGTTCTATGCTTGATATTAAGTTCTATGCTTGATACTGAGTTCAAGCTTGATATTGAGTTCAAGCTTGATATTTAGAATGTGTAAATTTTTTAATTTGTTGTGATTTGTCATTGCTTTATTAAATACGAACATGGAGACTAACGGATATTAATACAACTATTATTTATAGAGCGGCATGATAAGCGAAACTTATTTAAATTTTTTATTCCCGTGTATATTGTATTTTGTAAATATGAGCTAAATAGATTTGGTATGTTTTATAGGAAAAGACTGATCTGGGAAATAGAAAAAAAAACGAGTAAGAAAAATCATGCGTTAATCATAGATTATAAAATACTTTCCAACACTTTCTGAATGCTTTAACAAGACATCGTAATTTAGGGAAATGACATAAATAAGATAACTAAGTAAACATTTTAGAAAATTCATAAAACATTTGAAAAATTGATTTCAGCAGTTACCGTCCATAGCCAAATATGTTTTCCAATTCTTTTGAACAGCCCTGTATTTGATCTGTAGGTTGATACACTGAGAAAAATGAAGTACTCAAAAATAAGTAAACCGACGTACTCATATCGAATTGAATATTTTTGGATCAAAAATGAACCCATGCTTTCTCTATTTTGAAACATCACATGTTATCAAATTCATGTTATCAACCCAAACAAACGAATAGTCTTGTACCCTGTAATAGTTCATTTCATTTATGGCGGCATAAATGATGTTTATTAATGTAAATATTAAATTATGCACAGCATTTTAAAAATAATTTAAAAGTGCTTGGAAATAATGCTCTTGTCATAAAAATATTCGATTTGAGTATCTTGTTAAGAATTTTGCTATTTTTCGTAATAAATAATCAATTAAACATTTCTTGTTAAGAACTTTGAACGGGAAATAAATGTCAGTACATTTTTACTTTAAATTTTAGGTTTTTCTTTTTTTTTTGGGGGGGGGGGGGGGCAGTACATAACGATTCATATTTGATCACAACCAATGGATAAAAAATGAGTACATGTGTTTCTCAACTTTGAGTACATTTGGATCGGAGCTATTTTGAGTATGTGACGCATTTAAAATTGAGTACTTTTTACTCAATTTTGACTTCCCATTTTTTTAAGTGTATGTATACTATATAATGGGAAAATCTAGTTTAGCAAGAAAACGCCTAACAGGTTGAAATTCTTTTTCAGCAATTTATACTAATGTATGGAAACATACTTGAATACTTTTGTATAACCCTGTAGTTTACCTAGAATCTTTATTACACGCCACTATTTAGTAAAAATTTAATTCAAACTAAGACACTCTTAAAACTGCTGAAATCACATTTCCAGAAATTATAATTTATAGACGGCCATGTATCCAATTCTTTACGTGACCCTGTATATCATTTTATCTATATTCTACAAACATTTCTTGGTAAATTAAATGCAGTTCACCAAAAAAAAGCATAACTCATTTAAAAACCACCTTTAAGCAATTTGCGCCCATACCCAGTAATCCTTACGAATACTTTTGTGTAGCCTTGTATAGGAATTATAGCATTTATATACACCATATACTATGCATAAATATAGTGAATCATAAAAGCGCATATCATAATTAAAAATACATTTCCAGCAATCATCGCTAATGAACACTACTTCGGATACAATATAGTATCTGAAATATTTTGTGTGTCCCTGTAAATGCTATATACGTATTAATCGTATTATACATGAAATAATTTATAGTATGTAAACCTCAGCGACATATATCAATTTCATTATATATGAAATAGATTAACATAATTAAAGTATGCCGCAATCATTTCCCTCCACCCCTATATCATTATGTATTTGAATTCCTTTTTTAGCCCTGTAAATGACCAATAACTATTCTTTGCATCGCATAGTCAACAGAATGCATATTTTAGTGCACTTCATAAATGCATATAAATTTTATTCTGTTTGAAAGCGTGCGTAAAATCATAAAAAATCATTTGAAACGATTTTTTCCCATAGGCTGTAATGTAACGGAAAACTTTTGGCTGTCCCTGTAAAGCATGCTACAAACTTCATTACAAATAGGTACCGTGCTATGGTAAACGTCAATAACATCCAAAAATTTCAGGGCAATCCGAGTATATTTTCGAGAGTTAGAGTGCGGACAGACGGAGAGACAAGCCAAAGTCATAAGCACTTTTCAACTTGTGTCCTATATTATGTATCCTGTATTATATGAACTTTAAAAAAATATATACTAAAGCAGTTTAATCTATAACTTCCCATCAGGCATGAAAAACACTTTGTTTCAATGCTTAAATATCATATTTTACTTTTTAGTGCCAATAATTACGCGTATCATAAACGTAGAATATGAATTTACAATAGAAGAAAATTTAATAACCGATTCAGAATGTCTATAATTAAATGTTTGATTAAAATCACAAACAGAAAAAATGCTTACATACAATTTAAAAAAATAAATATACCAATTTGAAAAACACTAAAAATAATAATTAGTATTTATAATTGTACTATTAAACAGCAGCAAACTCAATAGATAAATTAAATGTATTATTAGATTTAACAATATCTCAAAAATATTTCCATATGGTATAAGGAATTCCTATTATTTTATAATTTCGGCAAATGTTAAAAATCTGAAAACATTGGTTTGAAGATTTAGGATTTTGAAAGATAATTAAAAATATTATTAGCACTAAAAGAAAATTCTTTCAAATGTTTCACCACTGTAATATGTAAAAATACATTTCCCCAGTATAATGTTAATTTCTATTCTGAAACAGTTTCGTAATCTCGTGATAATCGAATATCATATTTAACCCCAAAATAATAATAACTATAAGTGTTAGTAATTAAAAAATAGTAAGAAGCCGATAAAATAATTCCAAATCATTGTCGTTCCATACATTTTCAATCTCAAGTAAGAGTAAATTAATGTTTATATTAATTCCAGTATGAATGTAGGCATGCACAGTCTCTGCGCAGTTTTTTTTTTTTTTTTTTTTCAAGCGATGGCAGATTAAGATATTTTTCTTTACAGTTATCGAATTTGAAAATATCGCTTAGACAGTTAAAGATCAGTCTCTTACAAATATAACATAAAACTATTTAACTCATATGAACAAATCAGGAATAAAATATTTAAATTAAATAAAACTTACATATACGTTCTATTAATATCCGTGTATCCTAAAATGGTCATTTCCTTATCTTAAAGTGTTGTAGACGCGGTGAAGGTGATGTTCTAAAAACAGTGAACTATTTATTTCCCGCGTCTTCTCATGTTTATTTTTTTGTGGGCAGACGATTTTCAAGCAGATGGTCTGGTACAGATTATTTGTTTTTGCATGCAAGAGATATGAAACTTGAATGCGCAGTAATTTTCTGAAAGTATGGTTAATTAAAATTTTGTATTTGAAGAAATGTCCAATGTATTTAGCCTTTTCTTTTTATCCGTACCAAATAATTCAAGTTCCGAAATAATTCAAATCCGTAAATAATTATAATAATAATATTCATAATTAGAGTTTATTAGATATACCATTGTTTAAATTTTCAAAAGGTGTAAAAATAAATTTAATGGTAATAACGAGCCCCCTCCCCCTTTTTTTTCTTTTTTTTTTTAAGTAAAGTTTGTTTTGCACAAATTTTGTATATTTCTTTTATTTTCGGAAAATGCTAATTTTATTTAAAAAGTCTGAAAGAAGTAGAATTTATGACTTGAATACAAATTATAAAAATATTGTAAAGCAAGAAATGCATAGATGACTAAACTCTGAAGACTCTTTCTACGTGCTCATTAAAAGGTGCAGATTTAACTGTAATAGAAATTTTTTATTTTGAAACCACAGAAGTGTTTCGAGTAATCCTGGTCGGTAAAAAAAGAAATAAATAAATAAATTTCCTCCCAGCAAACTAAATATGTAAAGTGTATAAATTTAATATTCCTAATTCTAAATATATTATCCAAATGCTAGATAAAATTGAAATCATGAAAAAGCATACATTCACTATCTTAGATATCAAATTGATAAAATATAGCCTGAAAATTTAGTTTATTAATGCTTGTATCGTGCACTTTATTTATTATGCACCCCCCCCCCCTCCCCTTTAGTGACAGAATTTACCATTTGCTATCCACTAATATATTTTATTCCTTATGCCATGTAACTTGTGACTGTTTAAAATATTTCTCTTCATTTTCAAAGATTTTTGAAGTTCATATTTTTGTCACACTGTGACTTACAATATGGTGGGTTTTTTTCACATATGTGACGTGACGTACGTTACATAGCAGTGACATAACAGTGACCTCACAATTTTTTTTAATTGCCAGAAAAACATAATTTTACAGTAAATAACATGTTTTAAAGAATTTTCTTAATTTTTTAAAGTTTTCTAAGAAGTTCACATCTCAGTCACAATGTGACATCACTGAGTGGTGGCATTTTGGTCACAGATGTGACGTGACCACAGTGACTTACAGTGACGTCACAACGACGTCACCGTGACCATGCATGCTATGAGGGTTATTACCAATAAGGTTTTCTGAGCGAAATATGCTGGCTGGTTGTCGGCCCAGTTAGCTTAAACGGAAAAGCATTGGCCTTGTAAGACAAGGATCTGGGTTCGATTCCCAGCCTGGGCATTATTTCGCTCAGTTGGAAATATTCAATTCGTATGATAACTTTACCAATCAGTTTGATTGTGTTAAAATAATAGATGTTTTTTTTTGTTAAACAAATTTCATTCCCCCTTTTTAGGTGCGTTCGTAATTATATAAATACGTAGCACCTATAGTCGTCGTTCAGTCCGTCTGTCTGTCCGTCCGCATATAACAGAGCAAAAACTACCCGACCGAATGATCTGAAATTTTTAATATATAATTGCTGCAAAATTTTGTCGAGCCATTTCCAATTTTATGAAAATCGGATGTATAGTTTAATTACAGGGACACCCAAAAGTTTTCCGTTACATTACGGCCAAAGGGAAAAAAATTATAGCAAATGCATTTTAATGATTTTACAGCCTTCCGAATGGTCTGAAATTTTTAATATATAATTGCTGCAAAATTTTGTTGAGCCATTTCCAATTTTATGAAAATCGGATGTATAGTTTAATTACAGGGACACCCAAAATTTTTCCGTTACATTATGGCCAATGGGAAAAAAATATTGCAAATGCATTTTAATGAGTTTACAGCCTTCCGAATGGTCTGAAATTTTAAATATATAATTGCTGCAAACTTTTGTCGAGCCATTTCAAATTTTATGAAAATCGAATGTATAGTTTAATTACAGGGACAGTCAAAAGTTTTCCGTTACATTACGGGGAATGGGGAAAATATTATTGTAAGTGCATTTTAATGATGTTACAGACTATGCACTTATGAAGCGCAAAAAAATATACATTCAGTACAATATGGGGTGCAAAAAATAATTATAAAACTAGTTATAGTACGAACGCACCTCATTTGCCACGTTTGACGAGCAATTTCCAACTTGTTTTGATTTGTTGTAATTCGTAAGAGATCGATCGAGGTATAAATAAACCTTTTAATAAAACTTTTAATAAAACTTTTAATTAAACTTTACACTAAAGTTAAGAAATGCATGCTATATCATAGTTGTTAAAATATGCCTATACGTGTACACATATATATATCAAGCTTTATAATCTTCTTAAAAATAATAAAATTTAAGGAGACAATTTTTAAAAAAGCACATCGTCGGCATCTGGCATCTACGTTCTGCTGGTGAAAATGAATTTTAATAATTATATTCGGTAATTAGTAATCGAGCTTTTAATTAACTTAAACTATTTTTTTGTTATACAAATTTCACTGCAATTTCCTTTATTTCATGTATTTAGTAAGAAATCTAAGTATAAATACATATACAACTTTTAACTAAAATTTAAACTTATAGTATAGTTCAGTACTTTAAAATATTTGTAGATCGTAAATGAGTACCAGGTTCAGTTTGTTTGCATTCGCTGGAGCTTATAAATAGCTGTAGGCTGTGGCCATTATAGAAATAAATGCTTTTAAATTTATTTTTTACGAAATCTGTTTATTTGCAGTAAATATATAAAATTAAAGCATTTCATACAGGAATAGATAGGGATGGTGCCTGGGTACATTTCTAAGAAATGCTTTTGACATGACTGAATTCGTAAAGCTAGAGCCAGCAATTGCCTTAAACATTCTATAATACATACATTGGCATCACACAATTGGCGAAAAGAGTACATGAAAAATGAATGATATCATATGAGTAAAAATATCTGTTACGCTTTTGACAATTAGGAGAATTTTGAATTGCGTGGCTGGGCCACCAGCATAGCGGTCCTAAAAAGTAAGCCAGAAAGGAATCAAACGCCAATTTGTACGTTAGGGCCAATGTTTTGGGAACATAGCATGGAAGATAAAACAGATCGCATGTACTGGAAATGTTTGTGATTTAACGAGGAAGTTAAACTAAAAAATTAAGCAGATCAAAGAGTTATTTCTACTGATCGAAATCAAAGTCCATCTTTATTCTTTTTTTTTTTTATGTATCTAGTGAGGGTGAATAATCATCCAAATTAATTCTATTTATGTGAGAGCCATTTTTGTGATAAATGCATATGTTAAGTATCTTTTTTTTTTTTTTCTTTTGAGGAAAATTACAATGGGGACTGAAATAACGGTTAGAATAAAATGAATGAGTAATTAAAGATTAGTTTTAACTGAAATTTAGAGAAAAGGAGTAATTTAAGAAAAATACATGTCATTCCACATCACAAAACTTTAAAAAATACTTGTTATTCATAGTTGTTATAATGTACCATAGAATTTAAATTCCTTAGAATTAATTACTGCTAAGTTCAAAAGGACTCGAAAGCTAGCCGATCCACTAATTTTTAAATCAGAAATATCAATGGTATTACTTTATGCTTTAAGAAATTGTAGGAAAGAAATTCACCTCTTTCCCAGCTTTAGAAAAATCATAATGAATGACCATCTTTGTAGTTTTAACTGGCATTCCTTCAATTACTTTTTTACCGACTTTTCAATCCTTGTTTTATATGTGTGGTTTTATCACATGTAGAATATTCAGTTTTACTCCAAGAAAATGAAGATGAAAATGCAAGCTATAAAAATATGTGTATGCATAAAGACTAGAAAAAGTTTGGCTGTGTAAAATAAATCTATTTTAAATATGCTCTACAAAATACTATAAAATGTTTCAGTAACTTGAAATGGTGTTCACATTTAAAATATTGAAAAATAGCAAACGTTGAAAAATAGATAAAATAAACTCCCAACATAGAAACTGCACAGACGGTAGTATAGAGATACCGCAATGACCCTTGCTATTCATTTCCTAGATAATAGTATTTCAAAAATTAAGGTTTGTTCAGATCGCATTCACGGAAGGCGGCGGCCTGTTTGTCGGTATCTTTGATGTGGGAAGTCTTCTGTCGCACCCTCACATGCTTATTCCTTACCCTGATGATAATGTCTTTTGTTAATGACCGCAGAGTCTTTAGAAATGAAAGACCAAAGAAATCTGCCATGACATCTAGTCGCAAATTCTGAAAATGTTATCTATCTGAACGGAGTGTTAGTCAATAAAAGGCTGCCAAATTGAGTCAAAAATGAGATACCGGTTTTTATGCAAGCAAATGTTTTCATCCTATCCATTTTGCCCTTATCTGCACAATTTAAAAGCAGTAGTTGAGGCTGGGTGTTAATATGAATGTCATTGCCAGTTATTATGTCATTTTTCCGATTTTATATTACCTTCGACACATGCCTCGTAATTATCGCTATTAAAATATAATGAACCCGTTATAAATTATTATACATACTTTAACTTATCTCGTGTAATTACCTAATAGTCGTCCAAGTATTTTTGATTTAGTAATAATTATGTTATGAATTATATCCCTTTTCATTTATCGGGGGTTCGTTGCATGCAATATGTATAAAAACCCTTTTCTCAACGAATGGAAATAATAATAAATAATCAGGAACATATAGTAATCCACAACGGAAATTATCTGCAATATTTTTCTTTCCTCGATAGTTTTAAGAGTAGTTTTGTCATACATAATGTTCTGTTTTTATACCTATTAAAATTAATAAGTAACAATGCCGCTTCATATTTCTATAGGAAATTTATTCAAATTACATCCATATTTTGTTCATAAGTAATCTGACATTTTCTATCAGATTAATTAGTCAGGAAATTTTATACATTGCAAAGTAATCAAGAGCTATCCTTATAAAATTTATTAACAGGAAGCCTTACACACTAAGTTGAAAGGAAAGGGTGATTTAGATACAACATAACTTTTATCAAAATATCTAGAATAAATCGATCTAATTAGCTTACACCTATATAATATGTCGTTTTGACAAACATTGTGTAACATTTAAAATATAAATTAGAGAATTCATAGATTTTTATGTAAGAAAATTTCATAAAATTCGCTTTTAATTTCTTAACATATTTTTTTTTCAATTCATGAAACACTAAAATGAACATTTTTGAAAATTAAATGTTTTAAGATTTAAAAAAAAAAAATAGGTACATTGATTTTGTGAATCCAACAGGTAATAAAGATTCCCATAAACTACACTTAAAATATAGAATTTCCATACAAGATGTCTGTTATTTTTAGATTTAGATACAATATATCTTTTATCAAAATATCTAAAATAAATCGATCTAATAAGTATACATGTGCACGATATGTCTTTTTGACCTATGAAGCATTATGTAACATGTAAAATATAAATAAGAAAATTCTCAGAATTTTCTGTAAGAAAATTCCATAAAATTCGCTTTTCTTTTTTAAAAAATATTTTTTGCAATTTATGAAACAGTAAAATGCAGATTTCTGAAAATCAAACGTTTTAAGATTTAATATAAAAAACGTATATTGATTTTGTGAATCCAACAGGTAAAAAAGCTTCACATAAACTGCATATAAAATATAGAATTTCCATACAAGATATCTTTTTTTTTTTTTTTTTTTTTTTTTTTTTTTTGTAGATTTAGATACAAAATATCTTTTAACAAAATATCTAAAATAAATCTATCTAATTAGCATATATGTACACGATTTGTCTTTTTGACCTATAAACATTGTGTAACATTTAAAATATAAATAAGTAAATTCTCAGAATTTCATAAAATTCGCTTTTTTTTTTCTATTTATTTGCAATTTATGAAACTATAAAATGAACTTTTCTCAAAATCAAATGTTTTAAGACTTAATATAAAAAATGCATATTGATTTTGCGAATCCAACAGGTAATAAAGATTCCCATAAACTACACATAAAATATAGAATTTCCATACAAAGAATATAATAAAATAAAAAGCCATTATTTATGTATGCAGGAGAGCACCATAAAACTAACATGATTAAAAAAATTAAACACATATAATTTTTTTCCACCATAAGAAAAAAAAATCGCGTTTCAACATCTAGTTACATAAGGTTTATTATTAAAAACCTCCAAAAATATTTTTTCTTTGATGAAATTTTATAAGAATCTTCCTTATGACCTCGGCGGTTATGGTTTAGCTGTATGCAAAGATGACAAAACATAGCAACGATATATGCGTTGTTTATTCAGAGACTGTAGACTCATTCACGAAGTTATGGCCATAATAAATTTCAAGAATATGCGAGAGCCTGGATTTTATAACCCTGTGTAAGTCATTGAGAAAGAGAATATGAGGAGATTAAAGATCTACAAATATAGTGTATATTGGAAAAGGTTTCTTGCTCACGTAAAACGGCGGAGGATTTTTTTTCTTATTTGTTAAAAAAAAAAAAAAAAAAAAAAAAAATATATCTCTTTAAACATTTTTTCTTTCTTCCCAAGAAATGCTAAATATTTTTACCCTTAAATGTGTTAATTAAATAACATGTATTAGCTAAAGATGTGTAAGGTAAAACGAAATTTTCATTTAAAGAAAATAGTTCTCTTCGAATACGCATTTGAAAATGAATAAAACAGAAAGAAAAATAATAGGTAGAAAAAACTACAGTGAAATACAATATGAAATACAGTCATTCAGGATAACTTTGATCCGCATTTTCTCTATTTTCTAATGCCATACTCTTATTTTAAGATCATTGTGTCAACTAGGGGCATAAAAGGGAAGAAATGATCCTAAATTATTGTAAGACTATCAAAAATTAAGGAATATTAATGATAAAAGCAATAAAAAATGAGTTTTTAACCTGGTTCAAAGTTACCCAGCCATTTAGGGTAACTTTGCAACATATGATAAATATTATCTAAAATAATTCATTATAAAAAAAAAAGTATTATATTTAGGACAACTTTGAACCCCCAAAAATGTTTTCAGATATGTAAAGACTCAGAATTTACATTTCCCAACATCACC
Organism: Maratus speciosus; assembly: GCA_963932465.1. Taxonomy (NCBI): domain Eukaryota; kingdom Metazoa; phylum Arthropoda; class Arachnida; order Araneae; family Salticidae; genus Maratus; species Maratus speciosus. The sequence goes on along the minus strand of OZ010788.1, from coordinate 292,541,287 downwards.
AGATTTGTATAATTTATGATATTACAACAAATATTAGGCATACGAAAAGTGGAAGAAAAGAACCATGAATATTTAGGAAAAAACTGTTTATTGTTCATATAAAAGATAAAAATGCGGTGAAAAACAATTTTCAATGTTTTAACTCAATGATATATCCATAACTACAGTAATGCATAATAGTACCAGTATTATTCAAACAAGAATAAAAAATGTTGAATGTATGAAATGTGAAATTTGAGTAGCTCCGTCCCGAATTACGCCTTTAAATGAATTTTATGTATTTTACACATATTTGTAAAAATATTTACATGTTATATCTAATGCGCACTTTCGGCATTTATATAAAATATATGCGCAAATATGAGAAATTTTTGACAGTAGCACCTATTATAAGTAAATTATAAACATCAGTATAACTTTGAAATGGCTCAAAGTTACCCTGAAAATGTGGTAAAATGTTAGGGCCTTCTTATTTTACATTTCATTAAGTATTAATAAATAAATAATCGCAAAATATTAACACATTTACAACATTTAGATAATAATATGTCTGATAAATGAGTATATTGATACTTACTATGCAAATTTTATTGTGTTATAACAACTTGAAAACAGCATTCAAAACTAACTTGAAAACGGTACTTCACAAAAATAGTTAGATGATGCCATTAATTGCTAATGATTTTGCTAATTTATTTTCTAAAATAAAGGGTAGAAATCCCAGTTTAGAACATTGCCAACAGAGCACAATTCTAGAGTTTATTTAGTCTTTTTGAGTCAAAAATATTGAAAATTAGGAGGTGGTGCAAAGTTACACCCCATGGTTCTAAGTTACCCTGAATGACTGTAAATGAGATATATAGTAAATATATGAGAATATGATAGAATATGAGAGAGACTAAAGATATACAAATATAATGTAAATTGAAAAAAAAAAATCAGTTTCTTGCTTATTGAAACCTCTGCTGGTTTGTTTTCTAATGACTATTATTACTGTTGTTGTTGTTTTCTTTTGATAGTTTATTTGAGAAAAGTTTTGTGAATAAAATGTTGAAAAAAATTCTCTTCTTCTATTTTTTAATTTACTTAAAGAAAGCTAAATATTTTTTTCTGGATGAGTTATATAAATAACAGTATATTAAATAAATATGCAATTTTAAACATTTTTTTTTTTTTTTTTTTTTTTTGTTAAAAATGATATTTAGTTCGACATATAATCATTATAGAAAAATGATAGAGACAGAGACGGGGAGGGAGAAAAGAAAAAAGAAAACAAAAGAAAAATTTCTTACACAGGATTACTATATAATGAAACAATGGATTTTAGATTATTAATAACTGAGAAAAATAAATATTATGATTAAATATACAATAATAAAAAGTAGAGAACGATAGATTATGATTCCGAGGCTACGTTTCAAAATATTTTTAGGGGACATCTACGGTATCTAAGAAGTTAGAAATTAAGGATATTCTTTTAAAGCCCATATCTCTTTCAAATATGCATGCATCATTACGATTTTTTATCCTAGTTTAGTAGCAACATAATAAATATTTTAAGATAAAAAAAATACCATTTGAGTTTAAGGATAAATTTAAAATAACAATATAAACAATCGTACTTTTTCTTCAAGGTATTCATTAAAAAAAAAAAAAAAAAAAAAAAAAAAAAAATCTAATGAGAATCTTATCTTGAAAACATATGTGATGATGAAAAAGTACTTGATTTTATATACTGAAAATATTTTAAAATTTATAACATAATCTCAAAATATTTTTAAAAATTATAAATCTCTCTTATCAGACATCTGCAAATTTTTGTCATGCGTATTACCCATTAACAAGAAAAGAAAATACCAAGGTTGATATTTTAAAAAAATTCTCAGAATATGCAGTAATACTTACTCTATCATATTTTAAAATTACGGAGATGTACTTGCAATAGATTTTGCACACACTGTACCATTACATGAAAAAATCATATTTACAGAAAAATACAAGTAAATAAATAAATAAAACCAGTATCTCTCTTAAATGGGATTTAAATGTTTGTTTACATTTTAAAGCTTTTAATAATCAGTGTTAGAGAGTTTAAAATGTACATAAATTATACATATTTGTAATCTGCTCCACTTTTTTAAGACACAATTTGAAAAATCGATTTTTGGAAGAAATTTGACTTTCCAGTCCTTTTAAAATAAGCTATACGCATCTTATAGATAAGACTATAAAAATAATTTAGGCTTTCAGGAAAAAAATGGAAGTAGACCCTTCCCACCCCCTCTCGCACTAAACGAATTTTAAGCTGAATTTTTGTTCTATAGACAATTTGCTGGTGTCTTAACAAACCGAGTCAAAGGTTGAAAACTCAGCAACGATTGCACTAGTATCCAATGATTCTGAAGAAAATGCAAAAGAGCTCAATATCTTCAAATATACCTGGACAATGTTTTATGGAACTCATCTGCTTTGATTTTGAATGCGTCCATTAATATACTAATCAGCGCTAGTTATGAGTCCCAATGGTGTGCACCGTTCTCGATTATTCTTACAGAAAATATTGATTTTATATTACATTTACATTTGGCCCATGGGAGGTTTTAAATATACAGTAAACAGGGTTTTTTTACACTCTTTTATCTGCCACAACTTGGTTTTTGTATATAAAGATAGAATTTTGTAGTCAATTTTTAACTCACTTACCGATATGCTAGAATTACAAAAATTGTGTACAAATATGTGTTTCTGAAATTAATACAACTTTTTAATATTATCAGAACTCATTAATTAATTAAAAGTTTATAACTTAATTTTAATGCTGCTAGTCACCCAGCTTACGAATTCCCTTCGGTGATGTTAAGTCTATGGGCGTTTGATGCATTTTTATATTCAAAATATCTCCTCAGGAAATTCATATTTTTAACTTCTTTCAGTGTTCTCTTCTTAAAGAATATCACTTTTTTTCTCAACATGTTTATAAAATCTATGCTTAATTTAATATTTTATGTTTTAAAAACTGACAAATGGGAGTAAAATTTTAACACGTCACATAAAATTAAGCGTAGATTTTAGAAATATTTTAAAAACTAAGAAAAAAGAGACATCCTTTAAGAAGAATAGATAGAAAATAAAAGTTGAAAATATTAAATTCCTAAGGAGACATTTTGAATGTAAAAATGCATAAAATTTCCATAGACTTAACATTACCGAGAGGAAATAGGAAGCTGAGTGACTAGCAGCCTAAAGGCTTTTTTTCCGTTAATGTCACCGCAGGTGAAAATTGCCAAACATTCTTTATGGTTACAATTGTATGCAGCAACAATGGATTTAATTAGGCGCCGAACCACGCTTGCCAGAAAAAGCTAACTGGCTGAGAAGCTCCAACAATGAAATATTTTATAAATACTGTAAAGTACAAATGATAAAATAAAAAACAAAGTATATAACAAAATTTTTAAAAACACACTTTAATCAATAAAGCGTTTCACATTAAATTAAGTACAATTATACAGTGGGAAAAAAAAAACTTATTAAAAAGTAAATAATACTTTTTTCGTTCCTGTTGGCATATCTTAAAAAATGATACCGAGCAAATATTAATAATTGTTGTTACTAAATCAATTAACACGCGCTTTATACCATGCATTAAAAAAAGTAAATTTTCAATAATTGGATTCGGTACCCACTGCCAGATTAATTTATGATTTTTTTTTTTTTTAATACTTAAAATTTGATTTCGTGGAATTTGGGGGGTATTTCCAAGATAATTGTTGAATGCGTATAAAAAAGCATAAAAAAAAAAAAAAAAAAAAAAAAGAAAGGGAAAAAAAGAGCCTATAAAAAAAGCTAATTTTTTATCTTTATATTCATTTTTTAAGTTACATCATTGTACGCTGTAACATATCAGCAGTTTATCGAATACTGTTGTCTGTTATTGCATATCTAATGCAACATAGAAAATAGATCAATAGAGCGTATTTCAGAAATGGTTTATACTATATATTAGTACAACAGAACAGCAATAAATGAAGAACTCTGACTTTCGCAATTATTTTCAAATTTACGTAGTATAGAACTGCTACAACTCAGACATCAAATGACTAACCTTATAAACTGGACACTAAATATGTCAAGCGAATAAATTCTCATTTAAAATTGAGTACTTTTTGAACATAAGCAATGAAATCTTATGAAATTCGTAATTTATACTAGTCTATATGTTATTTACATACACAGACTTCAAAGCTGATTTTCTGGTCTCTGACGACAGAACTTCTGAGATATTAGTTAACAATCTGGTATGTGATTTTTTACGTAGCATTCACGTTCAATAATCATGCGGAAATCAGTTGTTATTGTAAGAAGTTCAATGTATAAAAAGCATCTATAACAAAATACAGAATGCATCTGAATATAAAATAAATAGGGGAATCAAAATGAGAACACTTGGCGCTGATTGTTGAAAAATGCTTTTAGGTGCTTTCGTAAATATATAAATACGTAGCACCTATAGTTGTCGTCCGGTCCGTCTGTGTGTATGTCTGCCCGCCTGTCTGTGTGTCTGTCCGTCCGTTCGCATATAACAAAGCAAAAAATACCTAACCGAATGGTCCGAAATTTTAAATATATAATTGTTGTAAAATTTCTTAGAGTCATTTCAAATTTTATAAAAATTGGATATAAAAATCGGATGTATAGTTTAATGACAGGGACAGTCAAAGATTTTTCGTTGCATTACGGCCAATGGACAAAAGTTATCTCAAGTGCATTTTAATGATTTTACAGCCTTTCAAACAGAATGAAATTGATATGCACTTATGAAGTGCACTAACATATACATTCAATAAATTATGCGGTGCAAAAAATGTTTATAAAATTATTCATAGTACGAAGGCATCTCATTTAAAACAATTAACGTGTATTTTCCAACTTGTTTTATTTGAAATTAGTATATTACTAAAAAATTATGTATCAATTAATCAGATCAATTAATTTTAATTAGTATATTAATTTTTCGAATACATGCGATAATGTAGAGAAACAAAATAGAATCATTGTCTAGTAAAATCTAGAAATACATACGCAAATATTAGAGGAAATATAAAACCATATAAAATTTGAAATGAAACATGTTTGCGATTTATTTTACATACAGAGATAGACACACACGTGTACATAAGCACACACATACACAGAGAGAGGGTTGTGATAATTTAAAAACTCCATCGACAGGATAATTTAATTTTCCTTTTCATAAATCTTCGAATTCACTAATGTTTTTTAAACAATATTTTAAAGAAATTGACATCGTATGTACTAAAACACATTTATTATTCAAAAAAAATATTATGTTATTCGCGCACGTTTTGGTTATTGTAATAATCTAACTTTGAAATATCGCAATTTTTATATTTAAAAGGATCACATAAGATGACGGAAAAAAATTACTTCCATACGAAAAAAAAAAAATGTTATTTGTAAAGTTCTTTTTATTTTCAAACATTTTTTCATATTTTTATAAAAAAATGTTAAGTAATACGATGTTCCCTTAATAATATATTAAATTGTTGAAGATTAACCACGCTATTTATCATAAGTCTTGGGCTTTTTTAACCTCTCAGACCGTGTTTTATGATACAATTCAACTCAACTTTTCCTTACTCTGTAAATTTATAGTGTCTGGAAATTTTTAATAATAAATTGTCATATTTTGGAAATTACTAAAACATTAAGTACATAAAAGTTACTCGGATATTACTAAATATGTATTCGAAGTAAAACACATTTATTATAATATAACTTATCTGGAAAGAATAAAAAAAATAATAATAGCATTTATAAATTCTTGTCCAAACTTAAGAATCGACCAAAAAATATTAAAGTACACTGAAATACTAGTCAACTACATTCAAACAGCAAATCTTGCTTAAATACCTAGAAGACATTTTTTAAAAATAAGTTCAATATTAAAAGTTATCAAAAAAGAAGCCGGATTTAATCGTTATACGCTGATGAGAATGAGAGAATACGAACCTTCATGATTGCACACAAAATTTCTGTCTGTTTTTAATATTTCAACTAAACTTATTTCTCTTGTATTATAAATGTCTTACTACACTTATTGCACTGAGCGATTTTATCGCTTTACATCTGTTTTAATGTAGAGTTTAATTTGACTTTGTGAAATAAGTTACTTGATGTATCTACGTTAATTGGAAGTACTTCTTTACTTTAAAAATTAGTTTAAGTATATTATTTCAAAAATAATCGGTACGCATAAATTACTCATTTAAAATTGAAAACTTAAGTTAAAATTTTTGTGAAACTTTTACTTTCTTATGCCATACATTTCTTAAAGGATGTACTTGAAATATTTTTCTTGAATGAATATATTTAAATCATAATCATGTATTTGAGAAACGTTGTTATAGCATATAATAAATCTGGGTAAATTCTTTCTGATTGATATAGCGTTAAAACTATTTGAGGTTTACTGGACAAAATTATGTACTTTATTACGATAATGTATTATGCAAGGGTCGTATGCTTCAGGGAATTTTTCAGGACAAATATCACATTTTTTTTTTTTTTTTTTTTTTTTTTTTTTTTTTTTATAAATCTATGTTAAACACGTGAAATTTCGCCTTATTTAAGAAGAGATTTCCTGTAAGAAAATACTGGTACCGAAGAATTTCATGGTCTTGAAATTTCAGGACAAATACGATCCCTATATTGCGTCGATGTTGAGAATTAATTTCTTTCTTTAAATCCCCTATCTCGTTTTAACATACAGCGAACAATTTGAGATTTTCTTGAATCTTTTCCAACAACAAAATTAACCACATTAATATTAATAAGTTGCAGTTCTTGTTTAAATGGAGAAAAGTTTAATAGTAACATGTTTAATATTAAACATGTAGCATTTTCAAAATTGAAAAAAAAAAAAAAAAAAAAAAAAAAAAAAAACTTCAAGTCTTTAGTATATACTTAACAAAAAGAAAAAGAGAGACGGAGAGAGAGTTATTATAAATATTCACCGCCACCTATAATATATATATATATATATATTTTTCCATCGAAATGAAAAAATGTGGCTACTATTGTGCTATAATTTATTTTTTTAATTAATCCTGACCTAATTGTTAGTTAAACGCAGTCTTTCACAGAAGGAAATAGCATAAGTAAAAATAATTTTTAAATAACTTTTTAGATTGTATAGAAAGATATTATTACAATTAAACTATTAACTATTAAAACTATATTATGTAAACTAAAGTTACAGACAGCAATAATCATTAGCATAGAAAATATACCATTTACCCGACAGAAAAATGTGAACAACATTTATTCAACTACTGACTACTCAGTCAGGGCAATGGTGTGGGAGGAGTTCCTGCCTGACATTTCTTCTACAAAGGAAGGGAAAAAATATGATGTTTTAATGTGTCAGGAACAGGCTTACCGGTGCTGAGGGTGGGACTTTTAACACCCTCCCCCGCTCTCTAGCTTTGTACTGTGCGACATAAAATTGATATAAATGGCCGAGGTATACTCGAAGTGAGATGACTCACCTCTACGATGATCGGACTGAATTTGAGGCAGCATCTGGATTAAATGGAATCCCATTTATATGCAGGCAGGTAACACCGCCCGCTGTATATTAAGATTAATGCTATTAATAAAAAGATTTCTGATTCCACACGCTTTGTTGAACCTTAAGAAATGGGATGCGTTCAGATCAAAATTCCGTGTTTGAATTGAATCGCCTGACTTCACAGTTCAGGAGTGAAAAGGCTAACGTTATTGTGTGAGTCATAATTGTTTTAACCGGGTAAGATCGAACTGGCTGATTTACTAAGCTGCATATTAGATTGTTAAAAAAAAAAAAAAAAAAAAAAAAAAAAAAAATCACGAAGTACTAGAGATATATCATTTTCGATGTTAAGATTTTTTTTTTTTTTTTTTTTTTTTTTTTAATACCCACTCTTATTTTATTATACAACGATTAATTTGAGATTTTCTTGAATCTTTTCCAACACCAAAACTATTCATGTTAATATTTATCTGATTTCTAAGTAATGAGACTGATTAAAAAATGAAGATTATATTCCCGAATTCACGAATTTAAAGAGATACAGAATATTTGAATGTAAGTTGTTTCTTCCTTTCAAACAAATAATCAGATTTTTTCTTTAAACCTGTTGCGGTAAAAAAGAGCTGTTTTTAAGATTTAGAGAATTTCTGATTTAGTGAATTTTTAACATTTAATAGATTTTTGCATTAGCTACTGATAATTTTAATTTAATTTAATATACGTAATTTTAATTAAGTTATATGGTAATATAAAGAACCAAAATTTTCCCTATAAAGTATTTAGAATGCATAAACTATTAAATAACTACTATATATGTGGTTAGGGGACTCTATTTTAGAAATGAACTTAAAAAATCGATTTTATGATACTATTTTATATCAAGTACATTTTAAATATTAACGAGAACATTTAAAATTATACATCTTCTTTTATGCAGTAAAAACTATCAAACAATCGGCCTACCAGTATAAGGTAATTTAAACCTACAGCTTTTCCTATCTTTTAAAAAATACCTTAATTCGTGTTTTTTAATTAACTTTACTGTTTTAATAATAATATTTTTATAAAATATGTTAGTTGCAAAATTTTTTTATTTACCAATATTTTATTATTATTCATGTAGTTTGTTCTTTTATAACAATATTTATTTGATTAATTTTATTTTATATAATATACTCTCGAAAAACAGTATTAGAATTTTTTTTTAAATAAAATTTAATTGTTTTCCGAGGTAAAAAGTTTTTATTAAAAAAAAAAAAAAAAGGTGAAAAATAAACAATATATTTACATATAATATTTAGTATTTTGAAACATGCAATGTTTACGCTTTAATGTCGATACTTATTTGCATAAAAAAATTGTTCTTCCTTGAATAAGATACTTAATTCTTTTCCAGTAAGTAGGATATTGTAAGATGTCTTACGACTGTAAATATAGGATAGATTCTATATAGTTTATACATTTATTTAGTTATAAAGAATATTATACTTCCATAACATTCGTTTGATGGAATTTACTTTATAAAGTATATTTCCTTAAATTAAGAGGGATTTTTTTTCAGTAATTTGATTAATTCTTGAAATAAACAGTTTAAACAAAATTTCTTAAAAGTTTGGTAAAGTCTAATTCTTTATTATCGGTTATTGAATGACATAGAAAATTTTTTTAAAACATTTTAAAAAACTTACCCACCCCAAAAAAGTTATTTTTTTTAAGTTGTTTTGCAATAAGCTGGAAAAGAAAAAAAGCTTAGTTAACCTTTCCAAGTACAGCATAAGTAGCGGTATTTTGAAATTTTCTACTCTATTTATTTATTACTAGTGTAAAATATTATTTTATGTTCATTGTGATAGAAACGCTGATTTAAATCTTTATATGAAGCTTTTATATTGAAATAAATATTCTTAATCATGAGAACGAAAAATTAAAGAGATAACCAACTTTAGTTTCATTTTTTAAAGTTTAATTTTGCGTTTAGTTTTTTTTTGTTGTTGTTGTTGTTGTTAAGAGAAAAATTAACTAAAAGAAAAAAAGCAATTGGCTTAAAAGTTTTGAAGAAGTTTATCTTTGATCCCGTTTTTTATGAAGTCCCCAATCCGTTATTCAGTAGTGTATGTGTTTTCAAAAATTCTTTCAAAACTTTTCCCTCCTTATTAATTTGATCTGTCATATTTTTATATTGTTGTTAAACAGTATTGCTCTGTCTGCATCGATATATATGTCTAAATGCATAAAAATAATATATATAATATATATATATATGTATATATATGTGCACACACACACACACATATATATATATATATATATATTTATTTATTTATTATTTTGTTACAAGAAAAAAAATGTATGTTGTATAATTAACATAACTTTTTTAAATTAAACTTTTTTCCTTAACCTCTTCACACCCTTGGCCACATATATGGACGTTTATTTTTTTTTTTTATAATTGTAATTACTGTCAATAATAAAAAGAACCAAAATTTTATAATAACTTTATTCACTCTTCAATAAGTGAAGTAAAAATTTTATGATTTGGCTGCACTAATAATGTAATTTTCGATGTACAGTTAGGTATATAAAAAAAGCGCGAAGTAATTTTTCGTCAATCAATGTTGTTGGAGTTACTGAAATCATTAATACTTAATAAAAATAATATCAGCTATATTAAAATTATTCAGTTTTAATACTTTGTAGAAATGTAAGAATGAAATTTACTGTTTTTTATTTTGTAAGAAAGTAGCAAGCGTACACATATGCGTGCAGTTATCGTTCGAGGTAGTGTTTTTACTTATCCTAAAAAAAGAAAGTAAAATATCATCCAAGACAAAAATTGTGTAAGACGAACTCGTTCCATTTGTGAGAAGTGTGAAAAACTGTTATGCTCGGGATGTATGAAATCATTTCAAATTAAATTAAAAATTGGACGATCGCACCATGAAATATATTAAAAATTATGTATTAAAAACAAATACACTATTCTAAAAGGTACACACATTAAAATACCATCAACATCAACGTTTCATTTCGCCTCTGTAAACGTCTTCAGGATGTTATGATGCACATAAGTTTAAAATTTTTAAAATGGATACAAAGTGCATTGATGGGTGCAAAGTCCAAAGATGATCTCAGAGTCCTTGATGAAACTTGACAGGAGAGCGCACCAAACGTCAAGCTGCAAAGGCAACCAAAAGGAGTAAACCATCTCAGCGATGGAAAAGAGGGGGTGAGATCTCAACGGAACTGACTCCGAAAATAGTTTACAACATATTATGCCATATTTTGTGTATGCTGTACGATAAAGTATCATTACAGGCTTGTTGTCGAAGCTTAATGATCACAATGGACTCTAAAAGTTTTGCTGTCGTATGGATTCTTGCACGGAATTAAGATTCTTGCTTCATCAAAGACAACTCTGCTAGCATCATTAGCAAAACAAAAGCTTGAGAGAGCTGTATTTAGTTTTGATTGTGAAATGTCCCTCTTGTGCTCTTTTAATCTTTCTGAAAATTTTATTTTCGTTTCACCTATATAAACCAATCTTTCTATTGTTGGGAGGGTAATTGGAATTTCATACACACCGGCTTTTTGATGATTCAAGATTTTACCTATATTATCACTAAGAATTTGAATCAGGTATGGGGGGGGGGGCTACTAATTTTATAGTGAAGGCTTAAAGAGTCTGCTTTAATTTTTCATATAAAATAGAAACATAATCCTGTATTTGATAGGTAAATTATTAACAAGTCGCTGGCCTGACTGATGAGGGGGGGGGGGGGGGTATTAAGCTGCTGCCAAATAATCTAGTCAATCAGAGAACTTTTATAAACATGATCTAATTCAACTTTTTTAATGAAATCAATTTCAGTGTCAAGCTGACTATCTGAGCAAATATTATAAGTTCGTCTGATAAAGGACTGCAATGCAGCAATCATATATTTGAAAGGCAAATTCGTACAAAAAGGTATTACTGTATTCTCTTTTAACGGTTTTTTGTAAACTGAAAATAAATCATTTTTGAAATCATTTCACTCATAAATTACCATTAGCGCGCTCAGCGGCCACAAATGTGGACGTTATTATTATTATTATTATTATTATTATTATTATTATTATTCCAATTTTCATTGTTTTCCATATATTTAATTTTTTTTTAATTGATATAAATGTAAAATGAATGAATCGTAATAAAAAAGTCATTTTTTCTCACCATAAGAAAATCGAATAGGTTAATAAGACTTTTTTCTATACGTTTCAAATTATAACTCCACTATTTATTAAATATTTCTGCTTTTTTTCGTTTATAGAGAATCTTAAGTTTTTTAACAACTTTTTTAATGAAATTCTATACATTACTGAAAGTATTTAAGGAAAAATATTTTCAAACAATTTAATTAATTTCTTTAGATAAAAAACCTTGGAAAAAATTATATTAAAAAAAAAAGATACCATTGTTTAACTTTCTTTTCTTAAGCCTACATTTTTATTATCGTTCAGTTATTTAGTGGAGGAGAAAACAAAATGCAAGGGAAAAAATAATCTTTTTCTGCTAAAAGAGGCTCCATAAGAAGCTTTCCCTAAAGATCAGTCCATGAACGTATTTAAAAAGTGTTTCACATTTTCTGAGAAAAAGTGTATCATTCCTTAAAAAGAGATTTTAGACATAACAGTTTATCTGTCACATTGTTCACACACCCTTTTGAAAGACAAGAAAAAAAAATAAATAAAAAGCAGTTTAATGCTGTTTTAAAGTTTTCGTTAAGTACCGATGTTTCAGAAGTTATTTGAAGTTTATTCTGCTTTCTAAACACATTGTAGAACATATAACTTATGTAAATTCAGAAAATAATATAAAATATTTTCCCTTTTTAGCTGAAATTTTGATACTGAAATTGGATTTATTTAATAAGAAAGAAGATGGGAAACTTGTTTAAAATATATCGATCATCCTATTGGCGTAAATTTTTGACATTGGAAAAGAAAGTTTGCGTAAAATTGGAAAATTGGAAATTAAAGCTGGTGATTGGAAGGGAACAAAGGCAAAATAGAGGAAAACGTTTTAAAATAAACCTTTTCACAACCGGATTAAAATAATGAATTTTCTTTATCTAATACTTTACCGCACAAAAGTAAATGTATAATGGTAAAAAACTGCATATTGAAATAAATATTTGTAAACTCAATAAACAACTTTTTTTTTCTTGTAGTGTAAATTGTATCACAATGAAAAGGTAAAATTGCTTAAGCGAATTTTTATACCGACATTAGATTTATATAATAAGAAAGAAGCTGGGGAAATTTGTTTAAAATATATCGATCATCATATTGGCGTACATTTTTGTCATTTGAAAAGGGAATTGCATAAAATTCAAAAGGGACTGGAAGGGAAGCAAAGCAAAATAGAGGAAAACATTTTAAAACAAACCTTTTCAAAACAGGTTTAAAATAATGAATTTTCCTTATTTAATTCGCCGCACCAGTGGCCGAGAGGTTCTGCTCTCGAAGCTGGTAGACGGGAGGTGCGGGGTTCTATCCTAATCGCGCCCGTCGGCCTAATCGTTTGGAGTTTTCGTGGTTTTCTTCGAACCATAGTTTTCCAAGCGTAAATACAGGTTAGGTTCCCTTAGAAAGACCCCCACGGAGGGTACACTCCCCCTTAGGGCCTATATCCCTCGTGATGATAATTGGTCGTCATAAACCCAACCAACCTTATTTAATTCTTTACCTCACAAAACTAAATGTATGATGGTAAAAAACTGCATATTAAAACAACTTTTTGTAAACTCAATGTAACAATATTTTTTTCTAGTGTAAATTCTATCATTATCAAAGATAAAATTACTTAATCGAACTTTGTAGTTGAACACTAGTTGATGAAGTAAAAATATTTTCGATTTACAGAGCTCCTCTCCAACGCTCTCCACTTTGTAAAGTTACGTTCACATAATGATTTTTTCTTTCTTTTTTTATGCTGAATAAAATTATGTATAGCACATTCCCATACACTATGTCGTTAAATGGGAATTTTGTTCGAAATGAATAAAATGTAAGTACTATCAATAGTTATTAATCACCTACTTTTAGTCAATTAACCATGGTATAGGAACTGATTTTAAGTTGTGTATAAATGCTATGAATAACATACCGTTATTCAAGGCATAATTGAATAGGACATAACTTTAATTGATAAACTTCTCGAGTTGATCAACGATACTGTATTTTGATTCAGTAACATATTTTAGTCAACAATGAATGACATAGAAAAATTATCTAACTAGAGTTTATTTAAACGATATAAAAACACAAAATACTTTCATGGTAAAAAATTGCATTTTAAAACTATTCTTTGTAAACTCAATGTAACAACTATTATTTTTTCTTGTAGTGTAAACTCTATCGCAATAAAAAGCTAAAAATACTTAATCGAACTTTACTTAGATATGCTGGGTGCACTAGTAGTTGATAAGTAAAAATATTTTCGATCTCTATCTACGCTATCCACTTTGTAAAGTTGCACTCGCATAATGATTTTTTTTTTTTTTTTTTTTTTTTTTTTTTACGCTGAATAAAATTGTGCATAGAATATTCCCGTACATTATGTCGTTAAATCGAGATTTTGTTCGAAATGAACAAAATGCACGTATCATCAATAGTTATTAATCAACTGCTATTAGTCAATAAATCATGGTATAGGAGCTGACTTTAAGTGTTGTGTGAATAACGTACCGTTATTCAAGGCATTATTGAATAGGATATAACTTTAATTGATAAACTTGTGGAGTTGATCATACAATACTTTGATCAACATAATCAAGAGATTAGGTAAATTTATTAACTATTGCATGTAGCAGTGATTCCCAAACTTTATTCTCTCATCTAACAAATGCTTATATTTTTCGTTTATGCGCATCCCTTCTTACATAAACCCGGCTACTTTTTTTTTAAATTTTTTGTTCGTTAACAATTTTGTTATCAAATTGTAAATTGTAGCTGAAGCTCTCTTAAAAGTTCCGGTTTTCAATATTTTTTTAAACACAAAAAGAGATCAACAAAAATCACAAAATACTTAGTTAAAGACTCCCCATAAATCAATCATAAAAAAAGCAACAATACTGAATACCTTAATACATGTTTTTGAGTTGAAATATCTTAGTTGAGTACTAAAATAAAATGAATTTTGAATGAAATATTCAAAACTTTAAGCTCCGAAACGATTCTAGTTTTCTTTTATGGAGATTTTTCTACAATTATTAGAGACATAAGAACAGTGAAAGAAAAGAAGAGGACATATGGCAAATTAATTTATTACTAAGAGTATTGCTAGTGAGAGCAAATTATAAACAAATTACGAAGTTTAGGACTTTGCCCTTATTATAAAATTAAAATATTTAACTTTCAGATGTCTCTCTTTGTAAACCATATTCTACATCTTTGTTTTGAGATTTCATTTTAAACTTTTATTTTTAGCATTTTCAATTGCAATTACAAAGGTAAATTTAGGATGCTCTCATCTGCTCCACCACGTGATGCGCATACTCAGACTGGGAGACGCTGTTCTACAGTATAAACTAACTTCGTTCTTTGATGCCGAATTTTGATTCCTTTATTTAAAAAGGACCAAAAAATATCGATAAAGTATTTTTCATCTTTTAAAAAAGAAGAGTGCAATTAAAAGACAAAAAATGAGTAAATAAACAAGTGGTTAAGTGTGATGGAAAATCTCACAAAGGGTTTCATTTAATATTCCTTTCAAAACCCTTTTCCAATGAAAATGTATACGGCAGCACCATTAAATATAATGGTGCAAATAGAGGAACAAGAGGAAACTATTTTTTTAATCAAAGTAAAAATATTCAAGAAAAACTTTTCGGACAATTGTAATAGCATAGGTTTGTATATCTGAAAAGCTTATTTAAGTAAATGATTTCATTTTGGCTTTAAAAAATTGCTTTAACGAAATTAAAAAAATCCTTCCGTCCAGTGCCAGGAGGAGGAGGTAGCTTTAATATTCCTTATTTTTAAAAAGTAAGCTTATATTATTTAAACACACGAAGCTCAATTTAGTGGAAACCGATTATAGGAGATTCAATACTAATTTTTATCAATACTAAATCATTATGAATGAGAATTTCGCGAAATGAGTCAGCTTTATCCAAGCTGCTTTTATTTAAAGTAACTTATACAGTAGAACCTCCATTATCCGAAGTAATTGGGACCGACCATTTTTCGGAAAATCGAAATTTTCGGATAATAGAGAATGCTTCAATTTGAAGATCAAGGAGAAATATATGCAACATTTGGTATTATGGTAACAAGTGCTTAATAAAAATAAAGCAATAACAAAATAGAATCAAGAATAAATTACCCGAATTTTAATTTTGAAATTAAGTACCTTTTACATATATCACAAAGGTTTGAAAACATGTTTTGTTTGCCGCAGTTTCGTCTGCCTTTGCTTTGAAGCTTTATCACGGAGTTTTTTAATATTATTAGTTCACCAGTATCACAGTCTTTCTGCTGCTCCATGCTCCAGCCATGCCAAACCTTTTGCAAAAAATTCAAAAGCTTCAGAATTACTAATTTGACCGTTTTCTCCGTTCCACTTCGCAGCTTTCGGGAACTCAAGTTAAATTCAATGGAACTCTAAGAAAGGGAAACGAAAATAATTTATAAGTACTCGTAGCTCGGAAAGAACAGCTTGCACACACACACAAAATGCTTTCAAAATGAATTTTGCACGCAGAGAATGTGATAGTAAAAAAAAAAAAAAAAAAAGAAGACGAAGAAAAAAAAAAAAAAAAGAAAAAAAGAAAAAAAAAAGAAAAGCTTTAAAAATTGATTTCGGTTAATCGAGAGTTTCGGTTAAAAGAGTTTCGGATAAAAGAGGTTATACTGTATTTGGTTGCCAAATTCAAACGATATCTTGAATTTCCTACCATTTTAAGACAACATGGTGGATGATGCTAACGAGTGAACTTGGTCGAGACCTTAGTAATTCCTGTGCACATGCTCACTCACATCGGAATCGGTTGATATATACAAGTGCTGTCGCAGGCAAAAAATCAGATTTTCCAAAATATCACCCACATTAGAAATTCAAACTGCTATATCTAAACCATTTTTTAAGATAAAGACAAAAAAAAAAAAAAAATGCTCCGGCATCCTAATATCATGGTCAAATACTTAAGAAAGAAACCTTTTTCAATTTCTAATTTTTTTTCATCTCACTTTAAGTATATATATTTTTTAATTTAATGGCCTCCATTTTGAAACAAGATGGCTGAAGAAGCTGGCTAGCGAACTTGGTAGAGATATTACGATATACTATCCACATGCCTTCTTACATCGAAATAGATTAATAAATACGCGTGTTATCACGTGACAAATATCAGATCGTTTCAAAATTTCAGCCATGCTAGAAATTCAAAGTGCTATAATTCAACCATTTTTTAAGATATATACGAAACAAAAACTGCTCCGGAATCTTTGTATCAAGGTCAAACACATAAAAAATTTTTTTTCATTTTTCAATTTTTTGATAACTCATTTTAAATATTAAATTAATTTCTTTTTTGGAAGTGGCAGCCATTTTGAAAAAAAAGATGGCGAATGAAGCTGGCCAACAAACTCGGTCGAGAGATTGGTATGTACTATGTACACACCAGGTTACTTCCAAATTGGTTCACAAATGCGCCTGTTATCGCGTGACAAAAATCAGGTCGTTTCAAAATGTCAGCCACAATAAAAATTCAAAATGCTATAACTCAGCCATTTTTTAGATATAGACGAAACAAAAACTGTTCCGGAATCTTTGTATTAAGATCAAACACATAAAAAAGAAAATCTTTTTCCTTTTCCAATTTTTTGGTACCTCATTTTAAACTTTAAATTAAAAAAAAATTAAATGGCCGCCATTTTGAAACAAGATGATCGATGAAGCAGGCGAACAAACTCGATCGAGACATTGGTACGTATTATGTATACACCAAGGTACATCCAAACCGGTTCATAAATACGCCTGTTATCGCGTGACAAATATCAGGTCGTTTCAAAATGTCAGTCAAGCTAGAAATTGAAAGTACTATAACTCAGCCATTTTTTAAGATATAGACGAAACAAAAAATGCTCCGGAATCTTTTTATCAAGGTCAGACACATAAAAAAAAAAAAAAAAAAAAAAAAAAAAAAAAAAAAAAAATATTTTTCAATTTTTAATTATTTGGTACCACATTTCCAATTTTAAATAAAAAAAAAAATTAAATGGCCGCCATTTTGAAACAAAATGGCGGATGAAGCTGGCCAACGAACTCGGTCGAGACATTGGTAGGCACTATGTATACACGAAGTTACATCCAAATCGGTTCATAAATACGAGATTTACAGTATGACAAATATCAGATATATATATAGGGAGACATATGTATATATATATCAACATTTGAACGGAGGGTGGTTTCGGGGTCTGGGGGTCATGATCGATGAAAATATACCAATTTTTTTTTAAATCGCTTTCCTCCGAACGACTGCAATATGTAGCTTTTTGTAACGAAAGCTACCTAAAAGTTAAAATTTCTCATGAATTTTAGTTATAGCAAAATTTTAAATTTAGAATTTTCTCAAAAAATTGCTTAAACGAAAAGTAAAATTCCGATGTTTAAAAAAATTAGTGGAAGTTTAAACAAAATTTAAAATTTTGCAATTTCTCAGAAATCAATTTTTGAATTAAAAAAATAATTGTTAAAATATTTTTCGATATCTTTAGGCATTATATTAAAAAAAATTACAAAAATTCAGTGAAATTGAATCTATCAGGTAAAAAGCTTTCCTGATAAAAAAAATTTAAAGCTCGTATGTCGAGCTTCTAGCCAGAAATCTTTTGAATAACGGGTAAATTCACTATCATGGAGCAATCTAGCCTGCGCGAAAAAGAATGAAATTAAGTTCTGTTTTGAAGTTTAAACCAGAAAAACGGTCGGGTGTCATTAAATTAATTCATTTATTATAAAATAATGTAAGACCTTTTTCAATATATTATTATTTGTCTTGTGATTGGAGGTATTCGGCTATAAGTCTGCTAAATTTCAAGTATCTAACTTATACAGTTTCCGAGAACGATCACTGTGACAGAGAGACAGATGAATGAGACAAATAGGGTTTCGTCAGATACACGAAACCCTGAAAAGAAAACAAAAACATGGTTTTGAACATTTTCAAAACTGAGGTCATATCAAATATTTTTTATATTTTTATTTACTATACAGAAGAAACTTAACTGAAAGAAAATATTTGTAAGCATTGTCTCTCTTACTATATGTTTATTATATTTTTATATAAACAAATATACAGTTGTAACTTTCTGTTATAACAGGATAATTTAATTGTATTTCTTTTAACAGAATATTTTTTTTTTGTTTTAATTTTCCCGAATTACTTATTTTTCTTTAATAAAAATGAGTTTCTGAAATTAACTAAAATCATTACTCTATTATACATTTTTATTCAATTATAGCGGGTATTAATTTTTTTATAGAATTTTCTACACAAAATTAAGAGTTTGTGAGGATTTTTTTTAAACAATTTAGTTAATTTCTTTTAAAAAAATGTTCTGCCGGAAGAAAAATTATGCTAAAGAACAAGGCAACATTGTTTAACTTCATTTTCTTAAGTCTAATTTTTTATCGTCGTTCAGTTATTTAGTGGAGGAGAAAATTAACCGAGAGAGAAAAAATCCCAGACTCTGGAGGCTTTATAAGAAATTATCCCTGAAGAATAGTTCTTGAGATTATTTAAAAAGCGGTTTCTAAAATTCTAAGATAAAATTTATCGTTTCTTAACAATAGATTTTAGACATAAAACTTTATCTTTTAACATTATGCATGCACCACACTTTTCATCCATATTATAAAAGAAAAAAAGAAAAAAAATTTTTTTTTTTTTTGTTAATTACTGATATTTTAGAAGTTATCTGACATTTATTCTGTTTTCTTACAAACAGTGAAATATTGTTAACTCAATAAGCTATTAAATTAATATCAATTTTTTTTTTTTATATAGCTAAACTTTTGAAACTAAAACTGGATTTTTTAATTAAAAAAAGTCCTTCCGGTTATGCTGTGATGAAAAGGTGGCTTCCATATTTCTTGTTTTTAAGAACTTATTTCATTTTGCTCAAACACACGAAGCTAAAGTTCGTGGAACCCTATTTCCATCTTTCGTGGAGAACTGAATAAAAAAAAATGCCAGTTATGGTCGTTTAGGTTTTATTTGTGGCAACCTATTTTTGTCATCAAATCTGGCGATATTTCGGCAAGTATCGTCAAGCTTGGCGACAGTTTGATACTAAATGATATGACTGTGTAGTTTGTAGTGGAAACAAGTTTGAAACAATAACAGAAAATTTACCAGGAAACTATCGTTGGATAAAACTAAAAAATGAAACCCTTTTTATTGCAAAATCCATTAATTTTAATATCTCGTCTTGTTTCAAAATGTCCGTCAATCTAGAATTTCAAACTGGTATATCTCAGTGTCAGTCACTTTGCAACATAGGGGAAAAACAAAAAAAGGCTCCTGAATCCTTGTATCAAGGCCAAACTCTTATGAGACAAAACATTTTACATTTCTATTTTTTTTATTGTAAATATTTTTAGGTGGCCGCAATTTTGAAACAAAATACAATCTTGACTGCTTGCGTTTTTATTGGCTTCTGCTCCACATTCCTCTCTCCTTTCAGATTTGCTGCCATGACATGCTGTGGTACGTCATCCAAATATGTGACTCTGAAGGCGTCAAAAAACAGAAGGGAGAACGAAAAACACAATAAAAGTAAAAAAGAGAAGCCGATGAACGAACCAAACGATACTTATAATTTTTGCTCGCCTATACGCCAAAAGGCTATAAGAATCGCCTAATTCAAAATACACATATTTATTGAATAACACATAATCAGAGCTTATTTAAACATTTCGTACACTAGACATGACATTTCAAGTAAATTCAGCTAAAATAAATTTAATTTAACATTTTTAAAATTTTTGTTAAACAGTTCAAAAATCATCATTTGAGGAAATCTTTAAGTCATTTGCGGCAAATCAAGTAATTGTCAAAAAAATCTCAAATTTTTTGTATGAACTTGGTACTTACTGCCTGTGGCAACTTTTCTGCACTATCCATGGGAAAAAGTTTTTTTTCGGCCCACCCTATTTTATACAACTCGAATGAAAAAAAGATACAAGGCTAAAGGACGAAATATTTTAATACTGTTTTCATGTCAAATTTTATTGATATTTACTACACAACCACACATAAATACATGTTGCGCTATAAAATCTTTAAAATGAAATATTTCAATTTTACGTCATTTATTTTGCAGAAATTCAAGGAAGATCCATGGGGAAAAGGATCTTACTTCTTTCTAATTAAATTACTTTACTGATTTTTTTCTTTCCTTGTTTTTAATATCATTGGTACAAAAAAGGTACACAAAAAAAATAAATAAAATAAATAAATAAATAAATATAAAAATAAAAAAAATAAAAAATAAAAAACGTTTTGTCCAGAACGTTTGTCCAGATTCTAAATTTTGAGCGTGAAGGAGCTATACTGCAGCCCTTTTAATTTTTGAAAATGCGTCTGTTACTGCGTTAATTTGGTTTTACTGCATACTTCGAACAATAGTATGGTAATTAGCTGTAGGTGATATAACTAGGATGACAGAAGTTCCCGCGGATTTAATCACATCATGTACATTGTTAAGAATAAGACTGCAGTTTCTACTTGAAATTCAAATTAGTTTTCGCTATATTCTGAAAAGCCCGTGTCCAGTTTGATGTGTTTTAGCCGTAGGACTAATAGAAATCACCAAGAAAACCATCAATTTGATGTAAAATTAAAAAAAATAATAATCACAATAAATGAATTCTGCAAACCAATTTTAGTCACAATAAAGCAAAAGTTGAAAACAAATTACGTAAACGTAGACCGAAACAAAAGGACAAAAAATAGCCTACCTTCCTCAAAACTACAAGGAATAACAATATGATAACAACACGGTCGCATTGTTTGAGTTAAAATCAGCTAGCTTGAAAAGTGTCGGTTTGAAATATTTGTAGTTAGAAACATTAACATTAGAGGATTGCATCAGGAACCCCGAGGAAGGGACAACGCTCGATGCGACTTTCAAAAGCCATTTTTAGGTGCGTTCGTAATTATATAAATACGTAGTACCTATAGTCGTCGTTCAGTCCGTCTGTCCGTCCGTCCGCATATGACAGAGCAAAATCTACCCAACAGAATGGTCTGAAATTCTAAATATATGATTGTTGCAAAATTTTGGCGAGCCATTTCAAATTTTATGAAAATCGGATGTATAGTTTAACTACAGGGACAGTCAAAAGTTTTTCTTTACATTACGGCCAATGGGAAAAATTATTGCAACTGCATTTTAATGATGTTACAGCCTTCCGAATGGTCTGAAATTTTAAATATATCATTGTTGCAAAATTTTGTCGAGCCATTTCAAATTTTATGAAAATCGGATGTATAGTTTAATTACAGGGACAGTGAAAAGTTTTCCGTTACATTACTGGGAATGGGAAAAAATTATTGCAAGTGCATTGTAATGATGTTACAGACTATGCACTTATACAAAAAAAAATATACATTCAGTACAATATGGGGTGCAAAAAATAATTATAAAACTAGTTATAGTACGAACGCACCTCATTTGCGACGTTTGACGAGCAATTTCCAACTTGTTAATATTCTAATTTAAAAGTTTCCATTGCTGGTATTGTGTGCATCATTGGTACTATTACGTTACTACAAAAGATTTCTAATTGTGAGAGTATGTGATCACATCAAATATCGACAAGATAATATCTACTTATTTCTTTAGTTTGTTACATTATTATTACATTCAGCACCATTATTTCTCTTTCTGCTAGAAGTTTCCGTCATTAAATTAAATCTAAATTAAGGTTCTTATGGGGTCTCAGTACTTTTAAAATTGAAAAAAGTAAAAAAAAAAAAAAAAAAAAAAAAAAAAAAGACCCTTAATATCTTTAAAAGTATATGATTTAAAAACACAATTTGACTGGGATAAAAGAATAAAAGATATAAGTGTGTTCTTTTATTTCATGCATTTAAAAAATTTCAAGACACAGAATTAGTATTTATAGGGTGCTCCAAACTGTCAGACATTTGTCGAGCAGGAAATTAGTGTAGCAGCTTATGCGCAGGATTACTAAATAAGTTTTGCAACTAGGATTAAATCCTTTGTACGTAATTATATATCAGGTTGTAATAATTACTCTGAACTTAAATAACTTTGTATTTAAAGCATATTTTTATATTTTTAATACGAAATTGTA
This sequence comes from Maratus speciosus, assembly GCA_963932465.1. NCBI lineage: Eukaryota > Metazoa > Arthropoda > Arachnida > Araneae > Salticidae > Maratus > Maratus speciosus. The sequence goes on along the minus strand of OZ010788.1, from coordinate 292,518,323 downwards.
TTTAGTTTATACAAAATTTTGAAAATTTCAACTGTATAATCACGTAAAAAAAATATTTTTTTGAACAATAAAAATAAAATTTTAGGTTCAGTTTATATAGACTAGCATGAAACATACGTTTTGAAAATTTAATGAAAAAATATTCAGAAGTTTTTGTGATTTCATGCGCGTTATGCCCAAAAACGTTTTTTGGAGAAATTGATTTCAAAGTTTCTAAAACGCCGCTTCAGCTGTTGAGCGGGTATACCTCTAAAAGCCATAACTTTTATTATTATGAGAATTTTAAGGAAACAGGATTTCTCTTTATGATTGTTATTTTAACGATTTATCTTACGTGAACTAAACTATCAGTGTATTTTATTTTTCCTTTTCGAATTGTATGTTATTACTGTTGCGTTTGATAAATTGCTTCATGGAACCGGCAAGGGCCAAAGTTAACATCCAAAGCAGGCCATTAACCGGTTTTTAATTGATTTTCTCTCATTAGACATGGACCGCTCCCGGCCTAGGATAAATGTTTCTCAGTAGAGTAGGGCCATTCTGGGCTCGGACAACGCCAGGCAATTCTACTAATCATTAATAATTTTTATTTCTTTTATATCTCTTTTAAATTTTACAATATTGTGTGGTGCAGAGCGCTGTTCATAAGCATCACTTGCTTTCCGAGTGAACACACCCGGAGGAAACTGGCACCGAACGCGGAAATAAGAGGAAACCTGTTTTAAGATTAAAAATGAACGAGGGTACTTTGAGAGTAAAGAACGAATGTAAACAGAACGCCGTAAATGTTCTACGAGTAGTGTACAAAGAATAGAATCTTCTGCAATATACAGTAGCGCTCAAAAGTATTTTGACAACCTTATATTCTCTCTTATTTTATTTAATATAGAAATGTAAAAGAAAATATATTCCCTATAATTGAGAACACTATGACTGCAGTTGTTTAAATGTATCAAGTTTCAACTTGTTTGTTTACATTCGGCGCCACCGAAGATATATGACTCCTCCTTAGCTCAAAAGTATTTTGACAATTAGTTTGCATTTAATTGTTGAAGGTGTCAGTGGCGCTATAGCTTCGATTAGTGTTTATAGTGACTTATTGTGATTATTTTTAAGGATCAGGAATGCCGAAAAGTAAAAAAAATATTGAAGTGATGCTAGAAAAGCCGCTGCAAATGCCCTAAAGAAAGGTAGACTGCAAGCAGAACTAGCTCGTTCTTTTAGCGTGTCTCGGCAACTTGTTATTACATGGAATAAAGTTTTTAATAAACAAAAATACATCGAAAATAAGCCTCAAAGTGGCAATCTGAAAAAAACAACTTGCAATGTTGACTATATTATAAAAATGATATCTACAAGTGATTGTCGTAAGTCCGCTGTGATAATAAAAATTGAATTGAAAGAAAATAACGGCATAGACATACACGTTTCATCAGTCAAACGATGTCTAAACTTCTATGGTTTACAGGGTAGAAGACCAGCAAAAACACGTTTGTTATCTACTAAGAATAGGAAGGCTAGAGTTGCATTTGTAAAACGGCATAACCCTTTCAGTGTCAAAGCAATTCCATTGCTAAAGTGTTGAAATTAATGATTGACACCGGAATTTGAAAACAAATTTATTTTTAAATAAGAAAAAGCTATATTTCACACACATAATAAACCGATTTTTTTTACCAAAATTCTGGTGTCAGTCGTTAATTTCAACACTTCAGCAATAGCATTCCTTTGCCCCTGAAAGTGTTATGCCGTTTTACAAATGCAACTCTAGCCTTCCTATTCTTAGTAGATTAGAAACGTGTTTTTGCTGGTCTTCTGCCATGTAAACCATAGAGGTTTAGGCGTCGTTTGACTGATGAAACGTGTATGTCTATGCCGTAATTTTCTTTCAATTCATTTGTTATTATTACAGCGGACTTACGACAATCATTTGTAGATATCATTTTTATAATACAGTCAACATTGCAAGTTGTTTTTTTTCGGATGGCCACTTTGAGGCTTATTTTCGATGTATTTCTGTTTATTAAAAATTTTATTCCATGTAATAACAAGTTTCCGAGACACGTTAAAAGAACGAGCTAATTCTGGTTGCAGTCTACCTTTCTTAAGTGCATTTACAGCGGCTTTTCTAGAATCACTTCAATATTTTTTACATTTCGGCATTCCTGTTCCTTAAAATTAACCACTTTAAGTCACTATAAACACTAATAGAAGCTATAGCGCCACTGACACCTTCATTAATTAAATGCAAACTAATTGTCAAAATACTTTTGAGCTAAGGAGGAGTCACATTTCTTCGGTGGCGCCGAATGTAAAAAAACAAGTTGAAACTTGATGCATTTGAATAACTGCAATCATAGTGCTCTCAATTATAGGGAATATATTTTATTTTACATTTTTATATTAAATAAAATAAGTGAGAATATAAGGTTGTCAAAATACTTTTGAGCGCTACTGTAATAAAAGGAGAAATTCTACGACATGCTAAACTATGGCGGAATATTTGACGACGAACTGTGAGGATAATTCTGATTAAAGCTGAGGACTGCTGCATTTAAGTCAAATAATAATTATAATAAGGGTAACTGCCTACTGTTCTATGTTTTGTTCTGGTCCTGTCATGTACAGTCGTGCAAAAAAAAAAGTAAACACCCCTTACTAACTTTGCAAAAAAAATTTCGTAAAAGAAAGTTACTGGCACCACACGATTGGTAATAAAGTCTACTTTTAAATGATGTGCATAAAATTTGCTTAGATGGCCATCTACATATTAATACGAACCGTAACTTTTTTTTTATAGCAATATACAATTCTGACAGAATAAATTAACTCTACAGCCTTCAATTAGCCTAAAATCAATTTTTTATGCAATGCTAAAAAATTTCAAAATATCTTTTCACTTCTAACATAGACGGCCCCTTAAACTATCATTTTGCAGTTTTTTTTTAATTTTCTGAGAAATTAACTATTTTAAAACGAGCGTATTTTAGGGGCTATATCCAAATTGAAGTTGGGTACTCGATTGTTGACCGAGATAACCCCCTTCTTAATCAAGGCTTTTTAAGCGCCACTCAAGCAGCCATTGAAGACTGCTATATTACAGGATAGCCTAAAAAATTTCAAAATATCTTTTCACTTCTAACATAGACGGCCCCTTAAACCATCATTTTGCAGTTTTTTAAATATAATTTGAAAACTTACTTCAAAGAAAAATGTGAAATTTTGGATTTCCATAAAGCAGGACTTAATAAATGTAAATCGAACAAACAAATTGTAGGTTGCAATTCATAATTTTTTCGAGTATTAATTTCCTAATTCATATCATAAAATTATAAAAATTGCAAATCAACGTATTTAAGTTTGGGTATTTTAGTATTATTGCTCCACAAAAAATTAGCACATTAGGAGTATAATTTCAGGAGATATTAATAAAAATATGAAAATATAATTTAACATTAGAAGCACTAAATTTTGAATGTTTATAATTCAAAAACTTATTCAAATGACTTAAAATTTGGTGTCTAAGCATAGTTTGACCGAAGACTTGAAATATCTTGTTAAATTTAGGTATTGCCATTGAAAAAATGAAGTTAGGGTTCGTTTTAATATGTAGATGGCCCCTTAATCAAATTTTATAAACATCATTTAAAAGTAGACGTTATTTTCAGTCCTTCGGTACCAGTAACTTTCTTCTACGATAATGTGTTGAGGAGTTAGTAGGTGGTGTTTACATTTTTTTTTTTCACGACTATACAATACATATTAATGATTGTCTTTAAATCGAGTACTTATTATCTGCAGCATATAGTGTTTCACCCCAAAATATTATTTTAATGAAATTTTCTACTTTAAGAATACTCTATTACATCAGTTTAAGGAGATTTTTTCTAGTAATTTAGTTACTTAAAAGATGGTGATAAAAGATAAAAAAAAGAAATGCTAAAATAAAGGTAAGAGTGGTTAACATTTTTTTTTTCTTTTTGTCGTCTAATTTTTTTATTATCGTTAAATTATTTAGTAGAGAGGAAAATTAACCGCAAAAAATGCTCTTATTTTTCGTTTTTGGTACAAGGCTTTATACCAAGACTTTCCTGAAGAAACATTCATGAGCGTATTTAAAGAGATATTTAAAAAAAAATATTAGATAACATTTTTATCATCCCTTAAAAATAGTTTGTGGGTATTAAAATTTATCTTTTATCATTGTTCACACACAATTATGGAAGACAAAATAATCACAATTATGTTTTTTAAATATTCGTTGTATATATTTATGTTAAAAGTTCTTTTAAATTTGTTGAATTTTCTTACAAGCTGCGTAAAATACTTAAGTAAATTCTAGTGAGATCATCCAATAAGTTCTTCACTTATATCTGAAAATTTGTTATCCATATTGTTATTCGTTAATAAAGAAAGAACAGCAAATCTTTTACAGTGTAGACATTACTCGTAAAATTCTTTCAATTTTATAAAGTGTAAGTTTAAAAGAAATAGGAAAATATAGTACTGTGCAGTGTAAAGAATCATAAGTAATTATGTGATCGTCCTCATTTTCTTTCTCCAGACATCGGATGGAATTGATCTGTAGTTATGTCACAAGGCATGACTACATTCCATATTTAAACTTGCATTTCATATTTAAACTGACATTTCATATTTAAACTGACTGTATATTTCTTTTTGGTTACGCAAGTTACTTAAGCCAGGTCCAGCTGGTGAAAGTCTGTCGGTTTTAAAGCCACATATTACGAAAAACAGGCCGCGGGAATCACTGCTTATGTAGGCAAATGATATGAGGAAAAAGCGCAAGATTTTAGATTGTCCTGCTATGTAAATGGACAATTTGAATTACTCTCAGCAGAGGGCGAAGGTGACAATCTGGGAGTGCAAATTCGCTTTGTTGAATAAACTTTTGATTGATATCTGTGGTCTTATGAGCACATCAGACCTGACCGATACCCGGGCGTGGAAACCCACGCTGCTCGCTCTCTCCCCTCAAAGGTCAAGATGGGTGGTGTCGGGCTGTCAAGTGAAGGAACGGGGAGCTTTCCTCTTTGGATTAACGCATTCGATTAATCTGCAGGGATGTAGGGGCATCCATTTTGTAGCCTGGTGAAGTATTTTTTTTCTCCTTTTTGTTGAGAACTTTTATCAAATACTACATTTCTTTAAAAATACTACATTATAATGGAATACAATAATTTAAAAAAGTTCTTGAAGTAAAAAAAACTGTGTCTGTAATGTTTCGCTCTTTTTTAAACATATATTTTAGCCTTTTTTTTTTTCGTTTCATTAAAACTCTGCCACAATGTTTTTACAGAAATTACGAAAAGAAGCTCCCATAGGTTTAACATTAGCTATCATTCCTTGCTGTAGTGTTTCTTAAAAAAAAAAAAAAAAAAAAAAAAAAAAAAAACGATATTTTAGCTTTTTGTTCCGTTTCATTTAAACTCTGCCACAAAGTTTTTGCAAAAATTACGATCCGTGAAGTTTTTTTTTGTTTTTGTTTTTTTTAAAACTATTTTGAAAAATGGTTATTGTCCTCGTCAGGGTAGGAAATCAAAAGCACATCTGAAGTTTTTTATTGGTTGAATCCGCATTTTATTCGTTTTCTGATTGGTCTATACAGTAATCTGTAATTTGCCTTTACTTTCAACAGAGATGGATACTTCTGTTGCTACTATGACAAAAAAGTAATAAAAACTAGAAAAAAAAAATTAATAACTCAGAAACAAATTGAGATACAGCTTTCAAACAAATTGCATTTAAAAGTACATTTTTTTCTCTATACGACGGTGTAAAAGTAATATTGTGGGATGTTTAAAAGTTTAAGAATGAAATTTCATGGCCGAAAAATACAGGTCCGGGTCCGGACCGACCCATAGAAAAAAAATTCGGCCCCGCCTGGAAAAAGTTAAAATCTTAGCACCGGACATCATATTTCACTTTTTTGTTGTTGTTGTTGTTGATGTTACCTAAGAATATCAAGTGGAAAGTCATTCGGTTTAGTAGCTTAGAAAATGTGAAGGTTTTCATTTTTTCAATTCATTCATTTGTAATCATTACAAAAGAGATTGCATTGCTGGTAATTTGTTTTACGCATAACTCAAGAACTACTTGGTGCAATGATCTGTAATTATTATATAAGTATAACTCTTGTGCTTTATATTAGCAAGCTTATAGAAAGCTATTTCCGTTAAAAAAGCCACAGATTACAATTCACATATAAATCCCTTTGTTCCACAAATTTCCGTTTTTCATATGTTTACTGTGATTTCAAATCCATGCTGCACTTGTTATGGGGATTGTTTCATAGATTTACTGGTATATGATGGTTTATACAGCATTTTTTATTTGAAGAAATTCCTTTATTATTTATACATTCACAATTTTTGTTGATAATTTGTTTTGGTTTAGAATGGTTTTTTATATATAATGGTTTAATCTTAGAAAAAGTTAATATATATATATATATATATATATTTTAATTAATTACAAATATTTTTTCGGAAGAAATTAGGACTTGTAATCGAAGTTCTTTGATTTAAAAAAAAAAAAATCGATTTATAAATCACAGCCTATTCTGAAAAATAGTTCTGGAGCTATGCTTAAAGAACTAACCGCATTGCAATCTGTGTTGTAATGATTAAAATACATTTAACATTTAGAGTACAAAATTTTAAATATCTATAAACTGTACACTACTGGCACGATTGACTTCCAGTTTGCTACCCTAAGTTGAAATTTAACGAGAAAACTAAATAATGTCAAAATAAGGTGCTCGTATTGAAAATTTCAGAGTTTGAAATTTGAAACAATTTCAGTATGAAGAAGACCCCTAAGCATTTTTTAAGTATATATACATATATATATATATATAGTCAAAGTCAAACCTCGTTAACACGAACACGCTTAACGCGAATTACTTTTAGTACGAACTGTTTCCGATTGCCCCGTCCTGTTGTACATAGTGTATTTAAGTTCGGATATCACGAACTACTTTTAACACGACTAAAAAAAGTTTGACTTTGAGTGTTCGCGTTAACGAGGTTCAACTGTATATATATATATATACAGAACATACATTGAAGAAAGACATATTTGCCTGTTTAAAAAAAAAAAAAAAAAAAAAACTGCCTATTCCTTTTTTTTTTATTGTACAATGGGGTGATTAAAATGTATCTCTTTCCTTCTTTCTTTCTTTTGTTCGACTGCACTTTAATATCTTCAGATTTACTTGATAGTGTAACATTTATTTATGAAATTTGTCACCATATGAAAATAGATAGCACTTAGTTAACGCATATAGTTATTTACAAAGAAAAAGTATCAGAAAAGAAAAAAAAAATTCTCTCAGAAAGATTACAGAATGAGTCCCTTTTATTAGAGAAGCATACGTAGTACTAACACATTAGCTGAATTGGCGCATATTTCTTGAACATGTGCGTGCCCATAAGTGTACCTGATACATAAATTAAAAAACCCAATTCCACTCCATCCAGGCAACAAAATGGATGCTTATATGGATCATCCCGAGGCAAATCCACTATTTCAAAGAAAGGATTAGTTTTTCTCCCGATGCGAGGTGGGGGAGAATGATTAATGGTTTTCTTATTGTTTGATTTGAACCGGGCCCCTTGGGCCGGAACCATACCCGGGTACATCACTAACCACAAACACTTGTAAGAACCACAAACCCGGCAGTTTTTATTTTACAGATGGTTCAATTTTGAAGTATTAAAATAAAAAAAAATTAGGCTGGAAATCAAAGTTATCAGGGGCAAATTAGTTTTAAGCATTAGATTTAAAATCAGAAAAAAGAGCTGGGAATGTTTAATTTTTAAATTTTATCTTTAATTTTAATTTAAAATAAAAAAGCGTTTTTTCACCGTGTCATGTTTTATTAAAACTAATCTTGTATCAAGTATTAATAAGATTTAGTGAATTACCACAAAGAAAAAATTTACTAGCACATTATAACTGTTTCATAAAGTGTTGTAGAATATCTATGTCATTTGCAGAGTATTTTAATATAATTAAATATTAAATTATTTAACTGGCATCTAAATTCGTACGCTGATTATGCAACAAAAAATTGTAATTCGATTCTTTTAGATTAATTTTTACTTTTATTTTAAATTAATTTAACAAATTTAAATTTTATGTTATTCAATTAACTAAAATATATTTTGCCCGTCCTTGTTAAACAGTTTTAATTTATACTTATATATATATTTATAACTTATTAATATATTGAAAAGTAGAAGAAAAAAGCATTTAAATCAGTGCTTTTTGTTAGAATTTGACGAATAAATAAGTCATTTATTATGTATTTTAGTATAGGTAAGAAGTTTAACTTAATTTATGATTTCTGTTCTTTTTTTATAAACTTAATTTATAGATTTTGAATTATAAAACTAATAATTAAACAATAAATTGAAAATTAACATGATTACATTTAAAGATTTTGAGATACTACAAATTTTCTTAAAAAAAAAAAACAAAAAAAAAAACACTTTAATTAGAATAACTGCTTATTCAAAGTATAAAAGTTTGAAAAGGAATACTGAATGATTAAAATTTAAAACAAAATTTATTTTAACATAATTTGAAAACATTATTTAATTTATCAAATGCCAAGTAATAAAAATGACTAATAAAAGTGAAATAGTTTGAATCACTCGAGTCTGATATAAAATATATACTATGTATAAAATAAAAATTACTATTTAAATGCATGTTTTTAATTTGTATTCTTGAAATTCTTTCAAATTTTATTAGCTTCACGCCAATTTCGTAGTCAGCATAGCGCAATTTAAATTTAAGTATGCTGTTTCTATTGTCCTTATTTCCAGTTTTGTCGAATAAGGAATATTAATTCATCGAAAATCAGTAAGTGCGAGATGTAAGAAGAATACGCTATTTTTTTTTTCTTGCTGCATTTTGTATCTATAAAAACTATTCTAAATATTTATGAAAAAAAGAGAGAGAGACAGAGAGAGAGAGAGAGATAGAGAGAGGGAGAGAGAGAGAAACTCATTTCTAATGACTTGACGTATTTTAGATCCAGCTGTATATCAAGGGATCAACAAATAATAAATTAAAATTTAGTTAAATGTTTGTATGCTAATAACTAATATGTTTAGAGACTGGCCAACGCACTGACCTACAATTTGACCTACAAGTTTTAGGTGTACTTCATTTATTCTAAAATATCACTATCAGACAGTGATGTTCATTTCTAGCGAAAATGTAAACGTTTTTTTATGTTAAGTAAATATGACAAGAACTATAAATGAATCCGAAAAACATATCTAAAATGGATATGATATGAGTATAATATCAGAAAAGTACGAAAATATAATAGTTTATTAACATGTAAAATAAGCTTAGTTTAAAATTTTAAACAGCAATTTCTTTTTTACCTATATTGAATCCATTAGTATACATTATTCAGTGTTTTGTCTTTCATTGTTCCGAAATTTAGTGTTATCTAAGTGTTTGTTAAGATTCAAATATTATGCTATCTAAGCATTACCAATATTCTTTATCAAAGCCTGCTTTTCAATAATTTCTCAATTAATTTTTACCACTAAATAAGCGAAGTAAATTTATTTTATATGAGGTGTAATTTACGTTAAATTATGTTTCATATCTATACCATTCTTCTACTCTGCTCTATGAAGAAAGCTTAACTTTAAATATAATTCAATAATGAATAGAATTCGTTACATATTCCTTTTGATGTAACCTGCAATCTATGGCTTGTTTTTCAAATCTTTTCTAAGATAAAACTCGTATGTCATGACAGGAAATAAAAATGTGCTACATTGGTATGTTTTAAAAACATTCGCATTTAAATTGGGTAGATGCTTTTTGAGACATTTTATAAAATACAAATTATGTATTATTATCCAAAGATATGCTATTACTCTCGGACAACAATTAAAGTATCGTCCCTAAAAAATAATGTTACGTTACATAACCCAGCCGTAAAACGAAGCAGATGTAATATTATATGGTTAAATATTGATAATCTCTACTGCAACTTTTTAAACTTCTAAGCATCGCACATTTTCAATTTTTACATCTTCGTATAGGAGAAAAAAGCACTTTTAACTGCAATTTCTTCAAAAAATACATTTAAATTTATTTATATATATATTTTTTTGTAGTTTTTAATGCCATTTCTATAATGAAGGCAATGGATGGTGTAGGGAAAATAGTAGATTACTACATCTTTTTGTTGCCATTTTCTCATACCAAGTAAACAAAATTGCAATTAGAACAACTGATATTTAAAAAAAAATATAAATGAATGATTTCTGATAAAACATGGAATTATTATAAACTATAGTTAATTTTAAGTATCGATATTAACGTTACAAATAAATAAAGGTATATGAATAATTAGATAGCCGATTTTTTTTGTCGAGTTTATGACATCGCTTTTTGCTGGGTTTGTGTATTATTCCGCGATAGTGACGTATTATGCGTACTTTTCCATAGATGTTGTTTAAGACTGGATCGCAAATGATGAATTCTTCAGCAGATGCAAATGATGTCATTTTATATAAAGTAAAACCGTGTATTTTAAGTCTTAACACTGAAATAAATTTTTTAAAAGAGCCTCATTTTAACTCCAGCGTCTGTGAAATTCTTCGCAGGTGGAAATGCTTCACTTCCGAAAATAACGCTATAGAAATTACACACTGATAAACGCAAAGTTAAAATATATATAAATATGTGTGTGTCTGAATTGCTTGAAAAAGTTGAGTGTATGTATACAAAAACGGGAACCTTTAGGTTAAAATAATATTTGTTTGAGAGTTAGACTAACCAATATAGGATGCATTTTCTATTGTAACTAATTTTGTAGGTTTATTATAAATTAATGAAACAGTTGCATCGAAATTTGACGGGTCCACCTCGAAATAATAACATTTTTCTTCCTCATTGGGGCGACACTAAATTCTGGAAAAGCAGAATTCCTGCTGCCTGCTTGTTTGTTATCTGTTTTTGAGGCTAAAATTCGTTAATCGTATTAAAAAAAATATTCAAAGGTAATTTAACGATAATATTACCAAAAAGTATATTTGTATTGAGGTTAGTAATATTTACATAGAATTAATGTATTTTATTTAATAAGTCCAAATGCAAATTGAAAGAATAACAAATACACTCTGAAAATAACCATGAAAAAAATAAAACTTATGACTCACGAAAGGAGATCAATTAAAGATCCAAAATATATTCAAAGAGAAATTTAACGATACTATTACCAAAATGTATATTTGTATTCAAGTTAGTAATATTTACATAGTGGAGTAATGTATTTTATTTACTAAATCCAAAACCAAACTGAAATAAAAACAAATAAAATCTGAAAATAATCTTGGAAAAAAAATAAAACTTATGACTCATGAAAGGAGATAAATTAAAGATAAAAAAAAATATTCAAAGAGTAATTTAACGATAATATTACCAAAGAGCATACTTGTATTCAAATCAGTAATATTTACATACTAGAGTAATGTATTTTATTTTCTAAGTCCAAAAGCAAACTGAAATAATAACAAATAAACTCTGAAAATAAATACGAAAAAAAAAAAAAAAAAATATGACTCACGAAAGGAGATCAATTAAAGACCCATTTTCACACTTTTACCCTTTCCCTAAATATCAGATTTTCTTTTTTCCACTTTTTCTCTTCTGACTAATTGGTTTTCTTCTTTTATTTCAGTAGCATCATCGTTTATTTTTCCAGCCGTTTGTAACATGAACTCCTTCTTCCCTCTTCATTAGTAGTCGTCTGTTATTCATGTCCTGTACTTTTTCATTTGATGGAGAACTTGATATATTTAAATCAGATATTGTCCTGCTATTGATTTAAATTTTTATATTTATTTTATTATCGTATTTATTTTTAATTAGTCTTGAGCAAATTATGTGTGAATACTTTTTTTAGCTCACAAGCTATCAAAGCCTGATAGCTAATCTGCCCGCAAGTTCTGTATGTAGTACACTGTAAAAAAAAAAAAAAAAAAAAAAAAAAAAAATCCACTAAAATACGTAAATTTTACTGGCAATCGACACGACAGTACTATTTTTGTATTTTAACGGAATTTTTCTGGAATTTACGGGGGAAATTCCGTTAAAATACGGAAATAGTACTGGCGTCTCGATTGCCAGCACATTTCCGTATTTTAACGGAATTTTTTTACAGTGTATGTATATGTACGTATAGTATGTATTATGTATGTATGTACGTATTGCGATAATTCTTGATAGAAATATCCGATTTGTTTCAAAATTTGGATATAGGTTCATTGTAATAAGACGCTTCCCTGATTAATTTTGGGGCTTTCATTGGTTAAGTATAAAGGGAGGAACGGGACCTAATACCTCTTAATTTAGATAAATGGGTTTTGATCCAGAATTATCCGATTTGCTTGAAATTTGGTGTACTGGTTTATTCTCATAAGGCGCTTCCCTGATTAGATTTGGAGGTTCATTGGTTAAGTATAAAGATGGGAAATGGGGGAGCTAATCTTCCTCCCCCTTAATTTACCTAAATAGGTTTCCTTGTCGATTTCTTATTTTTCGAGAGGCATTATTCTTTGAAATAAGAGTATAATATACAATTAGGGTGAATAGCTTGTGAGCGCAATGCTATCAGTTTAGCTGGAAAGTTTTCTTTTTCTTTTATTATGCAATTAAACTCAGTTATAACGAGAAAATACAAAAAATAATTTTTAAACGTTATTTTAGTTAACTTTAAACCATCAATTTAAAGATTTGATGTTGTGAAAATAAATAAAAGTTTAATCAATTGCCAAATTAATATTTTAGTATTTTACATTCTTATGCTATTTTATTATTAATGAATACATTTCAATATTGGATTTTAAGTTTTTCTAATTAAAATTAAACAGTTATTGTTTTGTAATTTTACAATACGAGACTAAGAAGCAGGAAGAGAAACAGTACAAATCCAAGACTGCTAAACATTATAAACTATATCGCTACTTCCAAATTGCAAACATGTACCACTATTTCCAAATGGTAAGTATGTATCACTATTTTCAAATAGTAACCTTTGTCTCCTTTAATCGCAAATATTTTTCATTAAAAAAGAAAATACTTCTATTCAAAAATATTAGCAATAAAGCTCAAGATTTTTGCAGATATGAACTCTATTGGAACTCCCATTATCTCTTAATATGAAACTTTGAATATATCGAACTGTATTAATACATTTCTGTGTCATTAATTAAGTTTCCTCAAACAAGTCAATTAGAAAACTGTCTGGAACTGTATCGATCTGTGCTAATAGATTTCTCTATATATAATAACTTTCTCAGTTATGTCATACTGAAAAACGAATTTTAGACGAAAATCTTTCGTTTAAAAATGTATGTAAACGTATCGCATTACACCCATACTAATGTAAGTTTCATCTGTAGTTGTATCACTTCTTTCGATTCCAAGAAAATGTATGAACGGAAAAAAGTAACGTCTTCATTTTTTCATTTAACAAAATTGGAAATAGAAATCAAGGACTTGGTAAGACATTTTAGATATTAGTTTCGCTCATGGAGTAAAAAATAGAAATAAAACGTGTTTCATCATCCTTAACTAAAAAGAAGAATAAAGGATATCGTTCAATTGTTATATAGGAACAAAGTTTATCTGTTTTAAAGAATTAATTTTTTTAGTTCTCAATATATTTATTAAGCTATTCCAGAGATCGTTATTTTTATTTTTTCATTAAAGAAAAAAAATGAAAGAAGTATTTTTTAGTGTATCTTACAGTGTTCTTAGTTTAATCATTGAAAAGGTTATAGTTAAAATTGTAAAATAATTTAAATAAAACTATTTTTCTTTTATAATTTTGCATTCTAGATAGAAAGATAGAAAGATAGCCCGTCAAAAATGACGGAAAATGAGGTATAAAGGATATATACAACACAAGTGCACGAATACGAGTAGTTTTTCTCGCTTGTTCCGCAGTGAAAGATGAAAATAACACATTTTAAAATGTTAAAATATGTTGCCAAATTTTCTGCTTCGCCAAGGCTCCTTACTGAAAAATACAGAGAATTTAATTTATGCATTCAGTTATGTAAAGCACATTGAAATTGGGCAGTTAGGAGTTCAGATAGCACAGCGCCGACTAGTGGGGTTATTTTATTAGTTGCAACGGGATGAAGATGTAATGATGTACATTTTCGTACATTACACTTTAAATTTTGGCCCATAGATTTTGAAAAAAACCTTCAATGCTCGAAGTTTAAATTAAATAGCGGTGAGCTCGATTATGAAAGATTAGTGGGTTTTCAATGGGAATTTCGCCAAATTAGCTAGTTATCGCAAGTGGGCTTCATAAATGGCAAGTTATTTTTGTCGACTAAATTGGTGACATACCACCTAGTTTGGCGATATTTTGCCACGTTTGCCAAAATTTGGCGCTATTGTGGCAACCCTACCACTAGTACTTTTCAACAATTATTCATTGTTGAGGCTGGCACTGATTTCTCCATAGGAAGCCTATCCCTGATATGGCCGCGATCAATGAAGCGGTTCAATCGGAATCATGAGGGACACACAGAGACTTGGATTTTATATAAATAGATTCTGAATTCTTTGTAACGACAATTTGTGTTTGAGAATCATTCATTAATGAGAAGAATAAAGGATATCGTTCACTTATATAGAAGGTCTGTTTATAATAGTAATTTCTCAGTTATGTCATGTTGAAAAATGAATTTTAGAGCTAAAAGTTTAGTTTAAAAAAAATCCCTGCCTGCTCTGCCAGCAGCAGGTAGAATTCGAAGTTAAGTAATAATTTCAACAACAAAAACTAAATCATGATACGAGATAAACCTATTTTAATAATTTTATCTGCCCACTTTTAACGTGTTTTTACTTTGATTATTATATAAAAGCTGGTTTTATCAGAATCATGTTAAAGCGGTATTTAAAAAAAAAAAAAAAAAAAAAAAAAAAAATACTTTTCTATACTCAACAACTCGACATTTTCAGATTCATTTTTAAAGGAAAAAACATGGAACTTGTTTGCTTATTTTTCAGTCAATTAATTCGAACTTCATTTATAAACAATTATTTGCTCTGTAGGACAACATTTTTCGTTTCCAAAACAATTGCGTCCAAAAATTCGGTTCAAAATACCCACTTTGACATCATTTTTGAAATATATTATATCTCTATCACAAAATCGACAATTACGGAACATTATACAGTTTTTGAGTAAGAAAATCTACCAATTGGAGACGTTTGAGAGCAAAAACGAATTAAAAAATGAGTCAGAAAGTAAACAGTTTGGATTCGAGTACACCCTTAATACTATGATTTTTTTCTTCAACCGCTATATATTTTTAATTGGTTTTTGCTATAAGAATTGGTCCTATCAGAAACTTGTCAGTATAAAAGTAGTAGATAATATTGAGAAGATATATAATAAATTCATGTGAATTTTAATTCTTGTGAATTGGCGAAGTTATGGACTTTTTTCCCTTTTTTTATATATATTCTTTTGCGGTACGAATTGGTCTAATCAAAAACTTGTTAAAATAAAACTTTTAGATAATAGTAAGAAGATTTTAAATAAATTTAATTGCCTTTGATATCGTGAGAATTACAAAGTAATGATTTTTTTTCTCCCCAAAACCCTATTTTTTTCGCCCCTTGAGCCCTTTATTTATTTTATTAAAAATTTGTCATACATAATTTTTTGGTCCTTTTCCTAGAAGTAATAATAATTTTAAATTGATTAAATATATATTATAATTAAGAAGTTAAGATATGTTTTGTGTTTTCATAAAACACGTCCCTATTTCCACCCCCTTGGTACGATTTTGCCCATTAACGAAATTGACCGAGATTTATGACCCTTGATTTTATATATCAGTTTGGAAGAGATATGTGCAGAATTATGTTATCGTATCCATAAATAAATGGTCAAGTGCGAGTATTACTCGTGCTCAGAGAGTTTCGTACAATGAATATGCGAATTATTTATTATATATATATATATATTAAATCATTGCTAAAAGAATAAAAGACTTTGTAGAAAATTATACAACGTAGCGTTGGGTATAGCTGTTTATACTAGAAAAATATGAATGGGTATAGCATAAAAATTAAAAGAAATATGAAGCCTAAATAATATCAAATATTGCTATTCTGCACAACTTTTTTTTTTAATCTTATCTTAATTTGTTTACGATGAACTTAATTTGGTACTGGCAAAAAAGGTAGTCCATATTGAAACTTCATTTGGCATTTCATTAAACTAAATTCAGTATAGTAATAATCTTTTCGTTTTACAGTGTAGCTTAAACAAAACCTTTGTTCAAAGTTTAAACTTGGCATTGTGCTAAACGCGTTTTGAAAGGAGGTCGCAAATTGCAACGCCGCCTTGGTCCGTGCCGCGTTTTTCCAGATAGGTTTTTAATTAACCTTTAAAGACGCATGAATTGTATTGAGAGATCTGCTCAAGGCAAACTCGCAGTGAATACCATCTTACGTGATTAATTCTAATTACGTACTTAAGAGATTAATTCTAATTAAATTAGTTTGTTTTTAATAACTTGACGTTTATTTCTTTTATACTGCTACTGGGCATTACATTACACAGATATATCATTAAAAGTTTTTATGTAGGATTTAAAAGCCGATGGTACATGGAGTACGCCACACCTGTCATTATGCATGTCGAAACCGTCCCTGTCTTTAAGAATTAACATCCAGGCTAATTATCGACAATTTTTTTTTTCGAAAATCATTATCACCAAAACTTTTATATTTCTCCTACGATAGGTACCCCCGGCGTTTCTCAACACCTTTGCTGAATGCCCGGAAAATGAAATTTGTGTGTAACGGAAAAATACTCTTTTCTCAAAAATTATGTGACCTGGGTAATCGCTATAATTTTCCTCAAAGGGTTTAAATTAAGGTCTATTACCTCTAATTTTTTCCTAATTTTTGTTTCAGTAGATTTGGAAATAGATGAAGGAGGAACACATGTTTGCACAACATTTTCGACGATTACTCTGAAAATATATTACCTAAAATTAAAAGAAATGTACTTTTGAATTCAGCGTTACGAGAGCTTTCACACGATATCCCACACCGTATGCAAAGAAAAAGTTTTTTTTTTTTTTTCAAGTAACTTAATTAGCCCCTCTACAGTTTTCCTAAATATATTTGTGAATGTTTAATGATCTCCAAATATGTGGGTCAATAGTCTTTATTACTTACTTCAATTTGAACTTTCCACGTCTCATAGTTTCCGAGTAAAATAGCTGCGAAGACAGACAGCCGCAGGAGTGTTCTCATAATGGTTCTGTTTTTACGTTTTAAGAACGGACCCTATAAAGGGATATATATATAGAGAGAGAGATAGATGGATGTGTAAAGTTTTTTACTGAGTGTGGTTTTGAGTTCTATGGGTCATGGTGGGTGTAGATCTGCAACACTTTTTCAGGAATTTCAACATAGGAAAAATTGCAATAAGTAGTATTTCATATGAAATCTACCTAAAAACTATCTAAACATATCGCATTAAATCCGTACTTTTTCATCTGTAGTTATATACTTTCCTTCTATTCGAAGAAAATGAATGAACGAAAGAAAATTACGTCTTCATTTTTTCATTGAAAGAAATGGAAATAGAAATCAGGGACTCGATAAGACATTTTAAATATTAGTTTCACTTATGACGTACTAATAAAAAATATATATATATATTTCGTAATACTTAAAAGAAAAGAAGAATAAAGGATATCGTTCAATTGTAAAATAGAACAAAATTTCTGTCAGCTTTAAAGAATTATTTTTTTTATTGCTCAATATATTTATTAAGCTGTTCCCAGCGATAATTCTTTTTATTTGGTCTTTAAAGAAGAAAATGAAAGAAGTAGTTTTTAATATGTCTTGCAGTGTTCTTACTTTAATCTTTGAAAAGTTTACAGTTGGAATTTTTAAATATTAGAAAAAACTAATTTTTTATAATTTTTCATTTAGAAACAATTATATAAAAGTCTAAATTCATTGCACCACAAAAGATATGTTTCAGAATCCTTCATTTATGAGAATAATATTGCTCACTTATTATATAGGAACAATGTTCATAATAGTTTTGAAAATTTTTATATAAAGTTATTTTTTTTATTGCTGGATATATTTTTTAATCTGTACTAAGTTTTCGATATTTTTTCTTAAATGATAAAAACTATTTTTTTTTTTACATTTTTTCATTAAAATCCTTTGTTGAATAATACTTGTATGAATTCGTTAGCATATTCCATAATATATATATTCCTGTATATTTAATTAAGGTTCTCCAATTCAATTCATTTCAGATTGTATTTAGAAAAAAAAAACCTCTCGGTGAGAAATCCTTGTCAAAGTAACTTCACTAACGTACAGTCGTGGGAAAAAAAGCAAACACCCTCTAGTAACTATGCAACAAAATAGTGTAGAAGAAAGTACTGATACTAAACGATTGTAAATAAAATCTATTTTTAAGTGATGTATATAAAATTTGCTTAGGGGGACATCTACATATCAAAACAAACCCAAACCCAAACTTTTTTTTTCAATAGCGATACGCAAGTTTGACACTATAAATAGATTCTACTCCTTTTAATTAGCATAAATCCAAATTTTCATGAAATTTGCACGATTAGTTTCCGAGAAATTAATCATTTTAAAATGAGTCTATTTTAGTGTCTGTATCCGAATAGAAGATCGGTACTCGATCGTTGAAAAGCTACATATTGACTATGTCACTTCTATTATTGTATTATTTTCTACCAATATGAACATCTCTCTCGTTTAATATGTTTGGACTATTTCCAGACCAAATCTCTCATTAATATGAGTAAAATAAATATTTTTAAAATTATGCTTTTCTGGACATCATAGACGGCCTCTGAAACCTTCATTTTGACTTTTTTTACTCATAATTCGAAAACTAATTGGAAGGAAAATTTGAAATTGAGAATTAGCATAATAAATATTAAACTAGGAAAAAAAATGTAGGTTGGAATTCATATTTTTTTGGAGTATTAATTTCATAATTCATAATTCGTTTTATGAAATTTTTAAAATTACAAATTCAATGTTTTTATGTTTCGGTTTTTTTTTTCTTTTTCTTTTCTTTTCTTTTCTTTAGTATTATAATCAAACAGAAAAAAAAATGTGACATTAGGATTATAATTTAAGGAAATAATTATAAAAACATGAAATTATAATTTAACATTAGAAGCTCTAAATTTTGAATATTTATAATTCAATATCTTATCATCGAAATGACCTGAAATTTCATTTGTAGGCATAGTTTGAACAGAAGATTTAAAATATATTGTCCACATTGGGTGTTGCCATAGAAAACAAAGTTTGGTCTCTTTTTGATTTGTAGATGGTACCATAAGCAAACTTTATATGCAAGATTTAAAAGTAGTTTTTATTTCTAATAGTTTGGTACCTGTACATTTTTTTGTATTATAATTAGTTGCAGAGTTAGTAGAGGGTGTTTACTGTATTTTCCACGACCGTACTTTTCATCTTCAATTGTAACACTTCTTACTACAGAAAAAAGTAAACGCAGACCCATACACATACATGAAAAATTATACATTGTATAATATCAAAAATTGGAAACAGAAAACAGGATAAAACATTTCAGATATCAGTTTCGTTCATAGGAAAAATTAGAAAAATCGTGTTTCGCAATCCTTCACTAAGAAGAAAAATAAGGGGAATTTTTCTTTTCTTTTCAAAGTATCCAGGGCTTTTCTGTATTTCCTATAAAACACGAAAATGATCGAAGTTGGTCTTAATATATCTTTCATTATTGTTATTTAAATCTTTTAAAAATTTACTTTTAAAATTTTATTTTAATGGTTTTTGAATGGTGTTAAATAGGAAAACTAACTTCTACTATAATCTGCCGTCGATTAATAATTGTATTATACGGGAAGATTGCTTATAATATTTTTGAAGAATTGTATATGAAGTTATATTTTTATTGCTCACTATATATTTTTTACGCTGTCCGAGGTTTATTACATTTTCAGAAATTAAGAATATAAAAACGTAGTTTTAATTTTATCTTTCCGTAATCTTATTAAAATCCTTTCAACTTGAAATTTAAATTTTTTTAAATAATTTGAATAAGAAAGCATACTTTTATTATAATGCTTCTTAGATTAATACTTCTATGAAATAGTCAAAATATTTCACAATATATACTAACATATTCCTGAATATATAATTAAGGTTCCCCACTTGAATTCATTTCAGATTGTATTTAGAACCCCCCCCCCCCCCATCTCAGTGAGAAATTCTTGTCAGAGTAACATCACTAACGTACTTCTCATCTTCAATTGTAATACTTCTTTCTATAGAAAAAAGTACACGCACACGCACACATACAAAAAATTCTACATTGTATTCTCGCAAAACTTGGAAATAGAAATCAGGATAAAACATTTCAGATATCAGTTTCGTTCATAGGAAAAAAGTAGAAAAATCGTGTTTCGAAATCCTTCACCAAGAAGAAGAATAAGAGGTATTTTTCATTTATTTTCAAAGTTTCTAACAGTTTTTGAAGAATTTTTTTGAAAATTAATTTTTTTTTTATTTATATATTTATCAAGATATCCAGGGCTTATTTCTGTATTTTCTATAAAATACAAAACTGATCGAAGTTGGTCTCAATATATCTTTCAGTATTGTTATTTAATTCTATTAAAATTTTACTTTTTAAAGTTTATTTTAACGGTGTTTGAATTTGTTACAAAAGAAAACTAACTTCTACTATAATCTGTCGTTTATTAATAATTATATGAATCACACAGCATGTTCTTCTATGTGCACTTAATTCTCTATTTTTTATTCCTTTTCTCCCGTTATGTCCATTAAATACAATATTGAAAAAAAAATAAGACTTTTTTACTTATGAAGCCCTACTAACGTATATTTCTCTTATGGATTGGACAATTTGCGTCCACCGCCCATAATATTTTATTAATTATACTAAAACCAAAAGCTGAAAAATGTAATATATTGTAACATTTGCTATAACAATAACCAATGTTAACTGGACGTAAAATGATGTATAAATAATTAATTTTAAGCTTTAAATAAACGAAATCCTCATTTTAGTCCCTGTCCTTAGGTACAAATATCCAATATTAAATGTATGCTGTAAAAAGGTCTACAAATATTTTAAACTTTTGATAGTCTATATTTGTACCTATTTATATACTGTGTTGTAAAATATAATTTTCTTTTTTTAGTATAGATTGTATAGTAAAATATTGTAATAAATTTATTTGTCCCCGAGGTTGACCATCATCTCAGTCCCTCTAAGCACACATATAGATTAACAGATACTCGGTGGTACTGGCAGAAATATTTCCATTGCTATAGCAACTAAAGTTCAACTAGCCACTAATGGATGAGGGTAAGTTGTTCTTCTCATTGTTTCATATTTTGAAATATTTAGGTTTTGTTCTGAATAGGAATGAGTAGTTTTTTATAATACCATTCATGTCCCCATATTTATATATAAAAAGAAATTTATTACAGCTTTATTTATGTAACATACAAATGTCACATGGCATATTTAATAATTTACATGTGCAAAAATGATTCCACAAAATGGCTGTGCAGCTGGTAAGACAAAAACATCACCACAGCCCCCATCATCCCAGTCCCAATAATTAGACACTGATTATGATGTTAACAGACACTTTCTTTCATAAACGTTTATCCTACACATAAAATATACATCCTTGATCTCAAAACACTACTGAATTTAAATTACAAACCATGTATCACAGTGTATAATTGTATGTGGTAGTTGGTACATTAATTTTATAAAATAAAAATTTTGGAATTAAATTGTCCAATTTTTATATATTGACCTTTATACAATTGCATTTTTTTCCGATCAGAAAAAAATAAAACTACGAGGAAAAATAACTTTTTTTTGTATCATTAAAAAGACTGAAAACATAATTATGGAAATTGGAAAAACATTTTAAATATTTATTTTTGTTTATGGGTAAAACTAAAGTAGAAAAAAAGAGAAAAAAAGTTTCGTATTCCTTTATTAAGAAGAAGAACAAAGGCAACCATTCCTTTCACATCTAGGTACGAAATGTTTTTTAAGAATTTTATTGTGAATTAAATATTTTTTATTGCTCTATAAAGTTATTAAGTTGCCTAAAATGCTTTTCTTTGTTCTGTCAATAAAAAAAGAAAATGTAGAATGTAGATCTTAATATATCTTTCGGTTTTCTTATTTAAATCAATGTGAAATTTAATTAAAAAAAATAGGTGATTTATCTAGGAACAGAAAATTTTACTAGAATATTTCGTTGATAAATAATTGCATAAAACTCACAACAGAGTGATATGTGTACGTACCTAAAATAACCATCTGTTATTAACTCTCTCCAATTAAGTCCGCCGAAGACTAAATAGAGAAAAAAAACTATGCGTAGATAAATCAATGTAAATACAGCCATGCTGACTTATTTCTCCAATGCAATAATATATTTTCTTCTGACAGGACAAAATTCAACGCACGTGAAGCAACAAATATCTTTATTGTATCATCACAAAAATTAGAAATGAAATTCTTGAAGTTGGTAAAACATTTTAGATATTAGTTTTACACATGGTTAAAAAACGTATATAAGCGTGTTTTGTAATTTATCTCTAAGAAGAGAAAAAGGGCATAGTTAATTCCTTATTTAGAAGCAAAATTTCAAAGTTTAAAAAATTATATGAAATTAATATTTTCTTTGCTCTGCATGTTTATTAAATCCTTAACAGAATCCAATTATTTATTTGTTTTAAAAAGGAACAAAATATAGAAAGTAGTTCTTAATATAGCTTCCAGTTTTCTTTTTCACATCATTTTAAAATTTCGTTTTAAAGATTTTAAATGATTTAAATAGAAAAACAAACTAAAAACTTTTCATCGATAAATATTTATATAAAACTCGCAACACATTGGTATATGCGTACTTAAAATTCTCTGTTCTTAATTAAGTTTCCCACCTTTGTCCACCTTGTTCACACCTCAGTCCATTGAAGATATATTTAAAACCGAAACATCCAGTGGAGCAATTCTTCTCAATGCAACCATACTACCATATTTTCCATCTTCAGTTGAAATCGTTTCTTTTAATTGAACAAATAAATTAACACATGAAAATAAAAATGCTTTATTGTATGATCACAGATATTGGAAATGAAAATAAGATAATCAGTAAGATGTATTAGATATTAGTTTTAATGATGTAAAAAGAGCAGTAAAACCGTGTTAAGTAATTTTTCACCAAGAAGAAATATAAAGTGTATCAGTTATTTCTTAGTTAGAAACAAAATCTCAATTTATTTTGAAAAAAAAAAGTTTCCATGTGTAAATCAATTAAAAACTTCATAGACTTCATTTCATTAAAAACTTCAAACTTTTAGAGTTTATTCTTGTCTTAAAAAATACGGATATTTCTCTCAATACACACACACACACATATATATATATGTATGTATTAATAAAATTCTCCATAATTAATTTTCATTATAAAAACCAATTTGGAAAACTGGAACTTTTAATATGTCGGTAAATACTAATTCATGTCTCTGCATTTAATAAAAGTTCCTCACTTAAGTCAATTGTTAAAAGGAACTTTAAAGTAAAACATTTCACTTAAAATCACTCTAAAGATGCCTTATGGAAATTATTTTAACGTATTCAGTATATTTAATTGCGTTGTTGAGTCTGTCTGTTGAAAAAAAATGTGAAAATTTCTACATTGGGTCACTAGAAAATTTTAGAAAAGAAATCAGTTGCATGCAAAGAAGTTTCACTGAGAGATGTATGCCTGAAACTCAAAAACCTTCAATATGTATGAATGAATTTCTCTGTTATTATTTATGTTTCTCTTTTGGAACCAATTAAACCTTTGTATCACAGCGTTGCATATATGCAACATACACAAAAATTAATGTTACTTATACAGCGAGCTTTCTAAAGATGTTTTTATTTATTGCTGCTCTCTCCCAAAACATTAGTTAATGTAAATTATTCATAGATTTCATAGACTCTTTTACTCACTTTACTCATAGATTCAACAGAAATCAATGCTGAGTTAATTTTCCAAGCGAAAGTTTTATTTATCATTTGAGCAATTTCGCATCGTTTTTAGCTAAAATAAACTTTAGTAAAATGTTCTACCGTTTAAGCTATCCGGCCGACAACCGGCGAGCACATTTCACTAAGATAACCCTATTGGTAATAACATCTGGTCTGTCATTAAGACAGCTCAACAGAATAAACTGCAGGTAAAGGAACTCGATATAATCTATGGGTACGTAGATAAATTACTTAAGTATGCCAAGGTTGTGGGTTTGATACGCAGATTGGTTATTTTTTTTTTCGCCCAGTTGCAAATATTCAATTCGTATGATAACTTTACCAATCACTTTGATTGTGTTAAAATAATAGTTTAAGTTTGTATACTTAGAAAATTTTAATAATAATTAAGTATAAATTAGTAATAATTATAAGTATTATAGTAAAAATAAGTATTAATTAGTAATAATTAAGTATAATTAGAAAATTTACCGTATTTATGAGATGTATATAATGTCCAGTTTATTAAAGTAGTTTAAAAAGTACCTACTAGTAAATATATATATATATATATATTTATTTATGTTCTAAATCTTTTTCATTATTTTTTAGGGTTCCGTACTTAAAAAGCAAAAACGGAACGATTATAAGATCACTCCTGTGTCTGTCCGTCTGTCTGTCTGTCTGCCACAGCCATTTTACTCGTAAACTATGGAACGTGGAAAGTTCAAATTCGGGGAAGTGATAAAGATCATTGACCCACATATTTTCAGAATAATAAACATTAATTAACAACAAAACATTATATTTAGTAAAAAATTAGAGGGGCTAATTATGCTACTTGAAAAAAAAAATATTTTCTTTGTATATCATGTGGGGTATCCTGTGAAAGCTTTTGTAACGTTGAACTCGAAAATACATTCCTTTTAATTTTAGGTATTATATTTCCAAAAGATATTGTTGAAAATGTAGCGCAAAAATATGCCCCCCCCCCCCCACACACATCTAATTCCGATTCTACTGAAACTAAAATTATGAAAAAAATATAGGTAGTAGACGTTAATATAAACCTTACCGGAAAATTATAGGGATTACCCTTGGTCAGATTGTTTTTGAGTAATTAGCATTTTTCTGTTATACACAAATTACGATTTACGGGCATTCAGAAAAATTGTCGAAAAAAATCATCGGTAATTAGCCGAGATAGTAACCCTTAAAGGTACGGTCAGTTTGGACATACACAATGACAGGGGCGGCGTACTCTATGCCTAGTTAACAACTTTTAATGATATATATGTGTAATGTAATATCCAGTAACAGTATAAAAGAAATAAACGTCAAATTGTTAAAAACATACTAATTTAAGGGGTCTCGGGACTCTAAAAAGTGGAAAAAATTAAAAAAAGACCATTTTCAACATTTAATGTCTTAAAATGTATATGATTTTAAAGCACAATTTTAATTAGAATGAAAGATATAAGTATGTTCTTTCGTTTCATGTATTTAAAAAATTGCAAGATACAGAATTAGTATTTATACGGGGCTCGAAACTGTTAGACATTTGTCGAACAAAAAATTGGCATAACAGTTTACGCGCAGGATTACAAAATAAATATTTCAACTAGCATGAAAATTTTGCTGCTTACTTATACTTCAGATTGTAATAATTTCCCTGAACGTAAATAAATTTGTATTTAAAGCATTTTTATATTTTTAATGCAACGTTGCATTTAGCTAATACAAAATTTTGAAAATTTCAACAGTAAAATCACCTAAAAAAAAATTTTTTTTTAAACAATAAAAAGGAAATTTTAGGTTCAGTTTATACAGACTAACATGTGCTCAAGTCTGTCTTAGTTTATTTATTTTGTATTTTAATGAAATATATGTTTTGAAAATTTTATGAAAAAATATTCAGAAGTTTTTGAGGTATCCTGCGCTTTATGCACAAAAAACGCCATTTGGAAAGTAATGACTTTAAAGTTTCGGAAACGCCGCTTCAGCTATTGAACGGGTATAATTCTAAAAGCCAAAACTTCTGTTCTAATGGGAATTTCAATTAAACAATTATATTAAAATATTCAGAAAAGATAGGAGTTTAGCATCTAAAACAATTAAAATTTCTTAAATTTTGAAGCTTTAAGAGTCCTGCGACCACTTAATCCTTTCCGGCACGGAGTAATTCTATTTATAAACTTATGAAATAATGATCTGACACCAGAATTTATAAATGATTTTATTAGAAAATGCGAACTTGCTTATTTTCACTTACATGATAAAGGGAAAATTTTAATTAAATATTCTTGGTGCCGTTTGTCTGTTTTGGAATTAAAATTAGGTGTCCGTTTTTTAAGGGCATCGCCCTCGAAAGATTTAATTAGAATGAATCGCATAAATACTGTCAGATTCGCGATATTTTGCATTGATTGTATCTCTCAATACGCCTCGAGTGACTTTAAAAGTTAATTAAACAGCTATCTGGAAAAACGCGGCACTGACCAAGGCGGCGTTGCAAGTTTGAGACCTCAATTCGAAGCGCGCTTAGCACAATGCCAAATTTAAACTTTGAACAACGGTTTTGTTTTATCTACACTGTAGAAATAAAGGTAATTACTACGCTGAATTTAGTTTCAGGAAATGCCAAATGAAGTTTAACTATGCACTGCTTTTATTGTCAGTACCGAATTAAGTTCATCATAAACAGATTAGGATAATATTAAAAAAAGAGTTATACGAATAGCTATATTTGATATTGTTTAGGTTCCATATCTCTTTGAACTTTCATGGTATACCCATTTACACTTTTCTAATATATACAGTTATACCCAACCCTACGTTGTATAGTTTCTTACAAAGTCTTAGCAATTCTTTTAGCAACTTTTTTTTTATATAATACAATTACAAATTCATATATTTATTTTACGGAACCCTCTGTGCGCGAGTAATGCTCGCACTTGACCGTTTATTACATACTTAAAACAATGTATTCCTAATCTGAGTAAATATTTTTCAAATCAGAGATGTTGAATCACAAATGATTAAAACTATTTTTAGTGTATAATCTCACGCTGAACTAAAATTAATAAAGCTCTCAAAATTTCGACCCGAATTAATATATGTCCGTAACCTTAATTATTTTTTCTTATTAAAAAATGAATTTTTGAGCAATATCGTTGTTAGATAAACTCATTAAAAGAGCTGTCAATGCCACAGTAACAACATATTTCTCAAGTTAAATTGCATCGTTTGTTTTGATTGGAAAAATTAATATACGAAATAAATAGCTTTTCATTTTGTGGAAAAAAAAATCCAAAGATGAGGGACTTATTGAGAAATTTTAAATATTAGTGTCTCCTCTAGAGGAAAATAAAAGCGAGTTTAATATAACTCCACTACGAAAAAAAAAAATAGCATTCATTCCTTATGTAGGGAAAAAAAAGGTTTTAAACTGTTTTGAAGAACTTTATAGAAAACTAGAGGACTTCGCCCGCTTCGCTGATCGGTTTTTGTAAAAGAGCCTTGAAGCAAACGAAATATATCTAGCAAAGATTAAATGTGTTTACCTATTTTTTTAGTATGCTTGTTACCTTGAATTTCATGCTTCTACCTAAAATGGCTGCTGAGATATGCCAAATGTACTAAAATTTTCGACCCCTCCCTTTTAAAGCCTTTAGGGTGGGGAATTTGTAAAATTGCTGAAACAGGTTATCAATTATTTTTTAGTAGTTTTATTTTCCGGAATTTCACGCTTCTATCTAAATCGGCTGTTGAGATATGGTCAACTGTTCTAAAAGTTTCAACACCCCTTTTTAACCACCTTAAGGGCGAATTTCTAAAAACGCTGAAACACATGTTTAATTATTTTTTCAGTAGATTTATTTTCTGGAACTTCACGCTCCTACCTCAAACGGCTGGTGAGATAGGGCAAATGTTCTAAAATTTTCGATACCCCTTTTAATTATCTTTTTTGGGGGGTTGGCAGAGGGGGCTTCTATAATCACTGAAATATGTGCTTAATTATTTTTTTTAGTAGATTAATTTTATGGAATTTCACGCTTCTAGCTAAAACGGCTGCTGAGATATGGCCAAATGTTCAAAAAGTTTCGACCACCCCCTTTAATCCCCTTAAAGATGGAATTTCTAAAATCACAGAAGCATGTGTTTAATTTTTTTTATTAAATTTATTTTCTGAAATTTCACGCTCCTAACTAAAACGGCTGCTGAGATATGGCCACATGCTCTAAAATTTTCGACAGCACCCTTTTAATCCCTTGGTGGGGGGGGGGGGGGGATATTTTCAAAAATCCTTCCTTTGTGATCACGTATGTCATAAGAAGTATGTTTCTCCCAATTTTCATGCATCAAGGTTAAGTAGTTTGGGCTGGGCCTTTTACATATTGACATAAAGATTCAAAACTATCTCAAACTACTTTTCCCATAGGCCGTAATGTAATGCAATCCTTTTGCGTGACCTTGTAATCCCCCACTTCCACCCATCGCGACCAAACTGTCTTTAATAGCAGGAGACCAAGGGCTAACTAACCACTACAACCGTGTGTGGGTGACAGTAGGTGTTCATGGAGGAAAATCTGTCTTTATTCACAGACAATTGACATTTATGCATGTATAGAGATTTTTTTCATTGTTGTATATATTCATTAAAGTTACCTAAGTTACGACAGCTTTAAAAAAATATGATTAACATTGAATAAATACACATATTGTTAGTTAAATTGGAATACATAATGATGAAAAAATATAAAATCACATATAACATATCTTAGCAATATCTACGAAATCTTTTTAAAGATTGGCTAGGGGGTGTTGCTATTTTTAGCAAAATTTCATGCTTACACCAGAGAGCGTACTGTCAAATCCAACTAAATGTATTTCAATTTACTCTGTACTATATACTACTATTGCACTTACCTGTGCACAGTGTGCAGTGAGCTAGGAGTTTTACAATATCTTCAAAATTTACTAAAATATTTCAAAAGATGTTAAAATATGCATATTTTGTATTAAAAATTGCCAATTTTTTTCATATTCGAATATCTATAAACTAATTACATTATCACATAGATTCTAGTTCTGGACATAGTGAGTAATATAGAAAGCATTTTGATAGAGTTTCACTGAAATATGTTTAAAACATTTTATGTAATGAAGTTTATTGATCATCGAAATATCGGAAAAATTGAATTTCCTGAAATCGCTTTTAAAGATTACATTCATATCTTTGAGATATGTGTAAAATTAATCAAGAACTGCCAATTAAGGTTTATTTGTATTTTTATGTCTAAAAAAAAAGAAAATCATGCATAAAAATATTGGTTAAGTTTCTCCTGGCCTTCGGAATCCTACTTCCGGTATATGACTCATTGCTTCCTGCTTGTGAAATTAGCCATAACTCGTCTTCTAGTCAGCCTAGGAATAAAATTAACCCATATTGAACCACACCGATTAAATATTTTTGAAAAATTTTAAAACTTCAATTATATCATTAATATGGTGTAATTAAGTAGATACTAGCAAAATTTTGAAAAAAGGTTTTTAATTTTTTTAAGTAACTAGTTGTCCTATAAACAGGGCATATTAGTAGTATACATAGTAAGGACATATAAAATGCATACATAAACTAATTTTATGAGCAAATATTTTATTTTACTTTAAAAATACTGTTTATGTTGTACAAAAATACTCTATGATTTCTCCAATAAAAAGATAATAATAACGGTAAAACTCTGGATTATAAGATCACAATTCTTAAAGAATTTTTTAAATAGATTTTTTTCAATTAAATTTTAATTGGTTACTTGTTTTTTGTTTATATGTTATACGTTTATGCATTTTAAAGACGTCATAACAAAATGCATCCAAAAAATCCTTACCAATTTTATTTTAAAAACTGTTTTATTAGCTGTCCTATTTATAGGACAGCGGTCCAATATGGGTTAAAAGAAAAATTCGAAAAATATCACGAAAATCGTTATCTTAATGTAGCCAGATACCTTAAGCTGTCGTGAGAGAATATCATTTATCTTAACATAATCTTTAAAATATCTTTTAGTTTTTTTTATAAATCATTTAAAAACTGACTTCGAAAATTTTGAATTATTAAAATATGAAAATATACTTTTACTATAATTTTCCTTTGATACATATGCATAGAAAACATTCAACATATTAATCGTGCGTATTAATGCATATAAATTAAACTTAAAAAAAGAAGAAAACACAGAAAGTAATTCTTAATAGATCTTTCAATTTCCGCTTTAAAATCATTCAAAATTTAAATTTAATTATTTTAAATGATTCAAATGGGAAAGATAAATTTTAATCTTATTGAAAATTTATCTTATCTTTTGTTGAAAAATATTCGCATGAAACTCATAACCCTTTGGTCTATGTGTAAAACTACTTAAAATAATTATCTGTCATTAATCAAGTTACTCCGCTTAAAGCCTATTTTAAACAAAATCCCTTGTTGAGAAATTCTTCTCAATGCAGTCATACTAACGTATTTGAGGTCTAAAATTATATCATTTCTTTTGATTAAAAAACTAACCGAACTAAAAAAGAAATAAAAAGAACAAAATATGTAAAGTAATTCAGCTTTCGTTTTAAAATCATTTCGAAATTTAAATATTTTAAATGATTCAAATTGGACAGTTAAATTTTACTATAATCTTTTGTAGAGAAATAATTGTATGAAACTCATAATACTTTGGTCTGTATCCTCCTGAGACCTGGCATCCATTTAAATGGATGTTTTGCTTTATCCTTCTATTGTAGCAACCTAAAACCAGTTTGGCACGGTAATGTATGAATCAAAAATCATCATTCAGCTTTTGGATTTTGGCAACGGCAACTATTTTGTTTACAAAATGGCGTAATAAATGAGTCAAGTTGGAATTCTACGTTATGCTGGTAAGTTTCGTTTTTATGTTATTTTAATTTGTTAAACTATTTTTTTTTTTTTTTTTTTTTTTTTTTTTTTGCAATTTTAATAGCAAATTTAATACTTGCCTTATGTTCTTCATAATAAATTCTATTTTTTCCCTTACTTTAAGCATTTTTTAAATTATTTTAAAGCGAGTTATGGCCTGAACATCCATTTAGATGGATGAGCTGTAAAAAAAAAAAAAAAAAAAAAAAAAAAAAAAAAAAAAAAAAAATCGAAATTTATTAATTTCTTTAAAAACACCATTTTTGATGCCTATTTGTTGAAAAAAAAAAAACCTCATATTAAAGTTGGAATTCTACGTTATGCTGGTAAGTTTCGTTTTTATGTTATTTTAATTTGTTAAACTATTTTTTTTTTTTTTTTTTTTTTTTTTTTTTTGCAATTTTAATAGCAAATTTAATACTTGCCTTATGTTCTTCATAATAAATTCTATTTTTTCCCTTACTTTAAGCATTTTTTAAATTATTTTAAAGCGAGTTATGGCCTGAACATCCATTTAGATGGATGAGCTGTAAAAAAAAAAAAAAAAAAAAAAAAAAAAAAAAATCGAAATTTATTAATTTCTTTAAAAACACCATTTTTGATGCCTATTTGTTGAAAAAAAAAAAACCTCATATTAAAACAAAAAATGCATTATATTTTGCTTGAATCTCGGGAGGATATGTACTTAAAATAATTATCTGTCATTAATTAAATTTCTCCACTTAAAGCAATTAAAAATATATTTAAAACAAAATCCCTCATTGAAAAATTCTTCTTGAGGCCACAACACTAACGTATTTCAAGTCGAAAATTGTATCATTTCTTTGTATTGAAAAACTAACCGAAATAAAAAAGAAATAAAAAGAAGAGATGATAGAACTTAGTTCTTAATGTATCCTTCAGTTTTCGTTTTAAAATCATTTCGAAATTATTTAAATATTTTAAATGATTCAAATTGGACAGTTAAATTTTACCATTATCTTTTGCAGAGAAATAATCACTTTGGTCGATATGTACTTAAAATAATTATCTGTTATTAATTAAGTTTCTCCACTTAAAGTCATTAAAAATATATTTAAAACAAAATCCGTCTTTGAGAAATTCTTCTCAATGAAACTATACTATCGTATTTCACGTCGAAAATTGTATCATTTCTTTGGATTGAAAAAATAACCAAAAAGAAGGTAAGACATTTTCGATATTAGTTTTGCTTATGGGAAAAAAGAGGAAAAACGTCTTATCTAATACTTCACTAAGGGTGGGGGTGGAGTGGGGGGGAGTCGTTCATTTATTATCTAGAAACAAAGTTTCAAACGTTTTTGAAAAATATATAGAGAAAATTTAATTGTTTTTATCACTCCGTATTTTTATTAAGCTTTCTAGAGTTCTTTTTTCCCCCTCTAAAAATAAGAAAATAAAGAAAGTAGTTTTTAATGCATGTTTCAGTTTCTTCATTTAAATTCTTTACAGATTCATTTTTAGAATTTTTTGAAGATTCTAAAAAAAAAAAAAAATATTTTTACAATACATTTGTTGTTAAATATTTGTACGAATTTTTAATATATTGGTACGTGCCTACTAATATAATTCGGGCCTACTAATATTAATTGGACAATTTTACAAACAGAGACCAACTTCACGTAACGGTCTTTACAAATGTAACAAAATATGGTGACTATTTGACTTCCATCTGCTACGGATTACGTCTGGACGTTCTAAAGCTGTCCAGGCTGCGTTTAAAAAGGAAAAGTTTTCCCTCTCATTCAAGAGCAATAAAAATGTCAACTAGCATTACTGTTAAAATTGCACTGGTGGTTTTTAACAAAAGGACGGGAGACTCAACAATGCAAAGGAGATAAATAGATTAGATAGAATTGGAAGTAAGCTTTTTCTTCCAGCTGCATGTCCGTCATTTTCCTTGTAAGGCTATTAAATATGAATAGCAACATTTGACCAGAACAAAGAGACCACGAGTTGAAAGATACGTCTATCTGGACCTTAAAATGTCAGTATATCTTGAACAGATCAGTTTAAATTGTTTATCTTAAACTGACAACCGTGACTGTGTGCAAAAGAAGCATCTCAATATTTCTGACTTACTCGATAAAAAAATCCATAAAATCCGATTTTTTAAAAAAAAAAAAAATTAATTTTTTTCTTTTTTGTAAATGTGGATTATATACGACATTTTTGGCAGAAGGTTGTGACAAAATACAGGATGTCCCAAAAGTTTCCGTACAACTTCAAAAATGTATTACAAAAGAAAAAAAATAGGCATACAGCAAAAATAATTACAACAGTGTATAGAGTAACTCAAAAAGTTTTTCTACTATCTTAGTATACTTCTAGATGAGATCTTTTCGTTGCATGCGACATTTCCATTCGATGAAACAGTTCAACAAGTGCGGAACGAGTACGTGGAACTTTTTCTAGGAGCCCTGTAAAATCAATTCGAAAAGCATTGTAAGAGCTTATTATGTCAAAATTAGCAACACACCGAGTGCTTCATAAACGATTATCACTTTTAGCCTACAAAATTAAGATTGTGCAGGCGTTACAAACTGATGATTATGTTAAACGCTTCGAATTGGCAGTTGAAATGCTTCATCGCATGGAAACCTCGTGTACAACGAAAGGATCTCATGTAAAAGTATACTAAGGTAGTAGAACAAAAAAACTTTTTGAATTACTCTATGTACAGTTGTAATTATATTTGCTGTAGGCCTATTATTTTTTTAAATAAATTTATGAAGTTGTACGTATACTTTTGGGTACCCTGTATTGTGAAATTGCAGGGATATGGGTTTGAAAAGTTAACAGAATATGCAGGGTATGCGTGGCGGGCGTTACATTTTCACTCTATTTTAGTAAATTTTCATTAAAAAAACATGAAGAAAACATATAGAATATTTTAGTGAAGTTTGTATGTTTCTTTATTTGTAACGCCCATACAGCACAATACATGAAATTGATCACTTTTTACAGAACTGGCCAATTCTCTCCTCATTCAAGTCCTTTGTAGATTGTATCTAGGGTAAAATCCATTGTTGATAATTTCTTATCAATGCAACCATAATAATATAATTCCCATCTTCAATTACACTGTTTCTTTAGATTGGGAAAAATAAATTCATTGTACCATTATAAAAAACAGGAAATAGAATTCCAGACTCGGTAATACATTTCAGATGAACATCTAAATACATTTATTGCTCACCAAAGGTAGCTACTATATGGAATATTTTAGTGAAAAAAACATGTAAGTATATTTATTTGCAATGCTTGTAGAGATAAGCTAGTACACGTAAAATCTTCGCTGTTAGAAAAATTGATCAACTGACCCAGTTATGCCCAGTGTAGACTGTATCTAGAGTGAAATCTATTGTTGAAAACTTTTGTCAATGGAAGCATACTAACATAGTTAGTTCTCATCTTCAATTGCAGCGCTTCATTCGATTGAGAAAAAAATAACGAAAAATTTTTTCTTTGTATCATTACAGAAACTGGAAATATAATTCCGGACGCTATAAGATATTTTAGATGAAAACCTAAATATATTCATTGAGAGAAAGCAGTACGTGGAATCAGTCACTTTTGAAAAATCGACCGACTACCGTCTTAGTCAAGTCGATCGTGGACTGTATCTAAAGTAAAATCCGTTATTGAGAATTTCTTGTCAATGCTACCATACTAAAGTTATTTCATCTTCAACTGCACAGTTTCTTTCGATTGGAAAAAAAAAAATAACAAAAAAGTTGTTCACTGTATCATTACAAAATATGGAAATAGAAATCTTTACTCGGTAAGAAATTTTTTGATGAAAACTTAAATGTATTTATTGTGCACAAGCTTCGCTAATATATGGAACATGTTCGGGGAAAAATACACCATCGATATTTTTATTTGAACGCCTGTAGGCCCAGTACATGAAATCGGTTACTTTCTGAAAAATTGACAAATTGCCCGTTCAGTCAAGTTCATTGTAAAGTGTATATAGAGTAAAACCCATGGTGGAGAATTTCTTGTCAATGCAACCATACTAACGCAGTTCTCATCTTCAATTGTACCGCTTCTTTCGTTTGAGAGAAACAGTAATGAAAAAAAAAAAAAAAACATTCTATCGTTATAAAACTGAAAATAGAAATCCGGACTCGGTAAGACATTTTTGATATTAGTTTTGCTCATGGTGAAAAAAATAGAAAAAATCCTGTTTTGTAATCCTCTACTCAGAAGAAGAAAAAAGGATATTGTTCATTTCTCATCTAGGAACAAAGTTTCAAACAGTTTTGAGGAATTTCATAGGAAATTAAATATTTTTCATTGTTCTGTATATTTATTAAGCTGTCCAGAGTTACTTTCTTTATGGTGGGAAAAAAAGAAAAAATATAGAAAATAATCTGTAATATATCTTTGAGTTCAGGTTTTATTTTCTGAAATAATATATATATATATATTTATAATAACAAATTTTTATACCCTCGTTGATATCATTATTTATTTTTTTAATATATCTCTCTTTATTATTTTTTTAATTGTTTTTATTTTAATAAAAGTATTCTAAATGTTTTTCTTTATCATTCTCATGTTAAAAAAATTAAATAAAAAATATTTTAATTTTTTAAACTGTTATTTATTTATTTATTTATTTATTTATTTTGCAATTCAGCTTATTGAAAATGCAGAAATATAAATGCATATATTAATTTCCCCCTCAGTCAAGTCCATCGAAGACTGTATCTACATAGAGTAAAATCCATTATTGAGAATTTTTGTCAATGCAACCATACTAACGTAGTCCTCATCTTCAATTGTACCGCTTCTTTCAAGTGAAAGAAAACAACAACAAAAAAAAAAAACAAAAACAATAATGAATTATTTTTTCAATGTATCATTTCAAAAACTGCAAATAGAAATCCGGACTCGGTAAGACATTTTAGACATTAGTTTTGCTCTCGGGGAAAAAATAGAAAAAAATCGTGTTTTGTAATCCTCTACCAATAAGGAGAAAAAATGATATCGTTCATTTCTTATCTAGGAACAAAGTTTCAAACAGTTTTGAGGGATTGTATAGGAAATTAAATATTTTTTATTGCTCTGTATATTTATTAAGCTGTCCAGAGTTACTTTCTTTATGATGGGAAAAAAAGGAAAATTATAGGAAGTAATCTGTAATATATCTTTCAGTTCAGGTTTTATTTTCTGATGTAATATGAATTTTTTTTTCATTAACATATTTTTATACCCTTGTTGATATCATTATTTATTTTTTAAATATATCTCTTTTTTATTATTTTTAATTGTTTTTATTTTAGAAAGTATTCAAATGTTTTGCTTTATCATTCTCATGTTAACCCGTAACTGGAGACATGAATTTCCTTATGCGATCAGAGACATAGAGTCAAAAAGATTCCAATGTTATTTTTCTTTTTTGTCTTTTGTAAACAGTATTGGAATTTATTTTGGAAACGCAATATATTTTGGAAATCATATAATGATAAAAGATCTACTTGACGGTACTGAGGAGATGATTTTAATCAAGGAGAAAAAACACGTGATAATCAGAACCAAAGAACAACGCGGAGTCATTTTGACTCCCATCTCCAGTTACGGGTTAAATAATTAAATAAAAAATATTTTAATATTTTTAAACTGTTAATTTTTTTGTTGCAATTCAGCTTATTTAAAACGCAGAAATATAAATGTATGTGTTAATTTCCCCCTCAGTCAAGTCCATCGAAGACTGTATCTACATAGAGTAAAATCCATTGTTGAGAATTTATTGTCAATGCAACCATACTAACGTAGTTATCATCTTCAATTGTACCGCTTCTTTCGATTGAAAAAAACAAACAAACAAACAAACAAACAATAATGAATTTTTTTTCAATGTATCATTTCAAAAACTGCAAATAGGAATCCGGACTCGGTAAGACATTTTAGACATTAGTTTTGCTCAAGGGGAAAAAGTAGAAAAAATCGTGTTTCGTAATCCTCTACCAAGAAGGAGAAAAAAGGATATCGTTCATTTCTTATCTAGGAACAAAGTTTCAAACAGTTTTGAGGAATTTTATAGGAAATTAAATATTTTTTATTGCTCTGTATATTTATTAGGCTGTCCAGAGCTCCTTTTGTAATGGTAGGATAAAAGAAAGAAATATAGAAAGTAATCTGTAATATATATTTGAGTTACGATTTTATTTTGTGATATCATAATTTTTTTATATCAACATATTTTTATACCCTCGTTGATATCATTATTTTATTTTTTTAATGTATCCCTTTTTTTAATTATTTTTTTTTTTTGTTAAAAGTATTCTAAATATTTTTCTTTACTATTTGTTTGTTAAGACATTAAACTAAAAGAAAATTACTTTCATTGCTTTAAGGGGTCTTGTACCTTTTAAACGCGTCGAAAATTAACGAAAAACTTCAAAGTTTGAATTAGTCTATCTTCAAAACCATTTTATGTATAAACATGAAATTTTGGATATTAATTAAACAGATTGTGCTTTGTAATATGCTACCAACAGAAATTTATTAACACTTTATCAATTTGTGTATTGTTGAAATAAAAATAGCTCTCTTTTTTACCTCATAAGTCATTGCGCGCATGATATCTTGAGAAAGTATGTATGGATTGTCATGAAATTTGGTAAATATATTAAACAAATATGTGTGTTTAAAATGATCGACTTTTAAGTATTTACAATGGTAATATTTTTAGTTATGACTATTTTTATTCATTAAAAATACAAAATTTTTATTTCTTTTTACGAAAATATTTCTTTTATATAGTTAATGAAATAATTTTAGCCTAAGAGTGGGTCATTTTAAACAAACAGATATGTTTAGTATCTTTACCAAATTTCATGCCAATCCATACATACTTTCTCAAGATATCATGCGCGCAATGACTTGTGGTGTAAAAAAAGAGCTATTTTGATTTCAACAATACACAAATTCTGTAAAGTGTTAATAAATTTCTAATGGTAGCACACTGCAAAGCACAATCTGTTTAATCAATATCCAAAATTTCATGTTTATACATAAAAAGGTTTTGAAGATAGACTAATTCAAACATTGAAGTTCTTCGTTAATTTTCGACGCGTTTAAAAGGTACAAGACCCCTTAAACTGTTAATTTTCTTGGTGCTATTCAGATTATTCAAAATGCAGAAATATAAAGGTATATGGTGTGCAAAGATGTTTAGCTACTGAATTTAGAAGATGACTGGTCATAACCTTTATTCACATCTTAAAAGAAATAAAATAATTAGTATAAATAAATTTGCCTATAAAAACTGTGCATAAAACAAGACATTGGATACATAGTATTTATAAAACTACGTATTATATGCAAATGGTCACAAAAGCACTAAATATGTAAGCAAGAGTTATTTAAAATATTGCTTTAACCCTTTATCTGCTGACGGTACTTATTAAAGTACCATTAAAATAAATTGTTATAAAATTCATTTAATTCAGCGCTTAGTTGTAATATAGTTTAGAATGAGTTACAGATACATTACTTTATCTTGTTGCAAAAGTATTATTGGTTACACACACAATTTTCCATTTTTAAAGGATGATTTCTTTTGCCTTTGCATCTTTTCAGCTTTCTTGGCGTTGTAGCGGGGAGGGGAGGGGGAATTTTTCAATTCGGAAATATTTCTATATTTCTATTGTAAGAACATTATATTTGTCCATTTTCTAATTCTACAAATTAATAAGAAAAATATTTAAAATAAAAGATTTCAGCGGAGTTTTAAATATTGCACAAAATCCTTGTAAATTCAAATTTAATTAATCCTTCTAAATCCTTTAATACTTCTGCCCCACCAGTGGCCGAGAGGTTCTGCTCTCGAAGCTGGTAGACGGGAGGTGCTGGGTTCGATCCCAATCGCGCCCGTCGGCCTAATCGTTCGGAGTTTTCGTGGTTTTCTTCGAGCCGTAGATCTTCCATGCGTTAATACGGATTAGGTTCCCTTAGAAAGACCCCCACGGAGGGCACTCCCCCCGGGCCTATATCCCTCGTGTAGATAATTGGCCGTCAAAAATCAACCCAACCCTTTAATACTTCTAAAATCCTTCTAAAATCCTTCTAAAATGTATTAAATTATTATGTAAATGTTCTAACGTAGTTTAAACAATTCACTAAAAATGCTTTAGAAGATAAAATTTTCAAAAATTCATAATTCAATACATAAAGGGTTAAGGAATGATACTAATACAATAAGTATATTAGTAATACAAATAAAATAACATCTTGAATTACATCAGTTAATTGTAGAGATCTCAATACTTTTAGAAACATTCCCTCATTTCTTCAGGCAAAGTATAAAACGAAATTTCAAAATTCTTTATTTTTCAAAGAGACGTGCAACTGATTAGAAGAGTATTTCCCGTTGTTTGCATTATATCACTTGATCTTTCAAAGAATATCTCGGTTTCTACATTTTTATGACATACTTATAAAGTTATATTTATTTTATCTCTTCATAATATAATTAATAATTTTAAATTTCTGATTTGGTATAAATGTTACTAATTGATTGAATCTTTGTTTTATGATAAACGTAGTTTGTGAAACGAGATAAACGAGATTTCTGCCTCGTTATTAAGAAGATGTGTCCAAAACCTTATATGAATTCAGAGCTTAAAAGAATAAAAGCAATTTATATGCACGATTTAAAAGCTGTAAATTGAAATTTGAAAAATAATAGATGAAAACATCACACATATGCATACTTTGAGCCACGTAAATGTGTTTAATGTACACAAAAACTATAATATATCAAAAAGTAAAGTTCGAAATACTGTGAAATATTTTTAACACGAAATTGAGGGGGCCGATTTTTTCTTTTTTTTTTCGTGTTAAAAGATTCTTAAAAAAAAAAGAAAAAAACTCACGAATAATTTCGACGTAGTTAAATTTTATTTAGATTTCCTGTTAAACTACTATAGTTTTTTGCATCCATTAGGATAAAAATCAAGTTAAAAAATATTTTTTTTTTTTTTTTTTTTTTTTGTGGGGGGTGTAATCAGAAATCTGTTTTTGAAGCGTCTTTTTCAGAATTGTGAGATCTAGCTTGTTTGAATCAAATAAACAAAACTGTCTCTAAATATTCGTGCTCAGCGGTTCTCATACGTTTTCTCTCTGGTTTAAACATACTGTGCTCAAACATTAATAGACCAGTAAAAATAGGATTTTTCTAATTGGAAATTCGCGGAAAGCTGGAAATTGTTTTAATCAATTTATTTTACATCCAAATGAAGGGATTTGAAGTTTGTCCCATTTTTCCTGTTGAGCTTTAGACGTGGCACCACAAAAATCTCAAAATTTTCGGACTTTTTTAAGTGTTTCGCAAATAACTCAAAAACCTTTCACTCTACAGACACAGTTCTAGTTTATACATTGTAGACCATAAAATTTTGCGTCGATTGAGTACCAGAGACTAAAATTTCCGCCAAAAATAAGCGTGATATGATAGATCAAAAAAGTCCTTTTTTGCATTTTTTTAAATCTCATAAAATTGTTTTTTTTTAAGTTCGCATGTATAAAATGTAAGAGAACAATATAAGAATAACAGAGAATCAAGAAAATTAATTTATTTAAAAAAATTAGTATGTAAGCAATGGTGATACAATCACCTCAAGTTACTTGAGGGTGTGCCATGTCCTAAGAAGGCGGTGGCGATGCTCTTGGGTGTTTACTTCAAAGGCTTAACAACTTATATTCTCTTAGAATATGACAACATGATTTTTATTTTTATAATAAAATAAAACATATTCTGGAGTAAATAAAAGTAGTTGTGTACACAACAATGTAATCTTGTTGAACAAAAAGTTTATGCATCCATCAAAACAGTGTTTATGAGAAGGTGGCAGCTAGTCGATTAAGTCCACAAGGCAATGCATTTTTTAATCGGTAGACGCTTGTCTTATTTCAGAGACTAAGATCTCTTTTCCGCGACGGCACCCAGTGCCCTGTCGCCACTAATCCCAGGTATAAGTCCCCGGTCCTAGGAATTGTAAAACTCGGCCCTTTTCGGCCTTCAACTTTTCTCCGGAGAGAACCTTCTCCTCTCAAAAGTCGCTCTTCCAACTCCAGCCAAATCTCATCTCCTCTTCAGCCTCCTCTCGTATATATATCTCAATTATCTACCTCTAAAAACAATAGTGAGTTTCTCAGCCACTAACTGTCCGTTCTTTTCAAAAACCTCCCAGGGACCTTTTCGCTATCCCCTGAATGGACACCTTGAGAACCTCCTCTTTTTTGCCCACGGATCCTGGGATCATATGTTCTTGTGAGAAAGTATGTGAGTTCTTTTCCCACGCTAAAGATCAAGAGAATACCGGCTGCTCCTTTGCATTAGCAATCTGTCACCGATTGTCAAATGTCCAAGATCGATGGTGACTGAGTAGTTTACTTCATCTTACCGTTCGTCTTAGTGGACTTCACCATATTTTTACTCTGTTTTAGAAATACGTTAGTTCTTTCTATATGGCGAGTTTGATATAGCTCAAATCTTTACAAGGGAAATACAGGGAAATCGAGCTTGGAGCGTTTTTTTGCTGGACCTTGATCTGCCCATTCTTCTTCCTCCTGCACATGGAAAGCATTCTTGTCCATATCTACTTTTTAGTCGTATCCGGTTTGTGAGTCTTCTTCTTCTACGGTATTAGTGCACGATGCACCTTTACAGTGGTAACATATAATTGAGAATTTAACACCGTTCTTCCTACAAGAACATAAACCGCCTTTACATCATTTTGCACATTTGCATGACAGTGTTTAGAAGCTCTGGTCTTGCAGCTATATCGTTCGTGGTGATTAAAAATATATCATGTTTGAATGACTTCGAACCCCAATCAGTGGGATTCATCACCCTTCCATTCCAGATGTTGATCTGAACAAAAACTCTGTATGAATGTTGTTTGGCTGCATCTTCAGAGAAGCGAAGTTAAATTGGGTCTTCATAAGATGTTTTGCAAATGTGTTGTATCGCAACGCAATTTGTGCTGTGTTGTGGATTCGTCATACTGGGGATTGTATAAGGTGGCAATAAATTTCTTCCCTGCATCACTTACTTCTTCAGGCGTAGCATATTGGTTATTAAAGACAGTTGGAACATCCTGTAGGTGAGCATGATTTTCCAAAAGCTTGACGAATTTCAGTTTGCCCTGCCTGAAGAAAGCCGATGTAGAATCACAGCCACTAAAAGCATGTAGGAATAGGATGTTTTTCTTCACAATCGGCGAGTATTTGAAACTTAAGGGTGAATATAAAACATTGCCCGACTGTCCTTTCCCAAGTTTCAAGAAGTATATCGTGGATGAGTTGGGAATAAATGTAGTCAAAAGCACAAAATGATCAATATCTTCCCCAAATATGATGACACGTTCTGACTGCTGATCAAGTTGGATGGCTTCCATCACGATGCTAGTATCTGCATCCTCGACAGCTTGTTTTACAGTAAAATTGTGTTGCTCCAATTTTTCAATGAGCATTTTTATTAAACGGCATTTATTCCCTTCATTTGCAAGGAAGTGCTCTTTTTGCATTGTGAGTGTCGTATTTTCGTTAAAGCCAACACTTGCTGCATGTATTTATTTTTTCGACAGAAGCGCTCAGCAGATTTGGTGCCATGTTCTGACAATTCTTCTGGGTAACTATCAAAAACAATTCTTGCAGTTTTACCGTAGTTGTTTTTCAAATATCCAATGTACTTAGAAATAATTGAAGAGAACTTTTCTCTTAGCTCATAACTCACTCGATGAAGGAGGAAGCCACCATTATTCACATCGACAGTTTTTATGGTTTGTTCTAAATTATTAAGGGGGTGAACAAATCGTAAAATATCGACTTTCGAGTATTCCTCATGCCAAAGTTATCAAACAGAGAAGTCGGAAATGGAGCCAATTCATACTCAAAGAACTTTCTAAGTTCTTCCTCTAATTTCTTGTGGAAAGAAATTCGGCGAAAAATAGTGTCTGGATCGACGGATACCTCCTCATCTTGGATTTTAACAGCA
This sequence comes from Maratus speciosus, assembly GCA_963932465.1. Classification (NCBI taxonomy): domain Eukaryota; kingdom Metazoa; phylum Arthropoda; class Arachnida; order Araneae; family Salticidae; genus Maratus; species Maratus speciosus. Next base: position 292,475,159 of record OZ010788.1, on the reverse strand, counting down.
CACGTGAAGCTTTTCATTGTAGTTACTTGATTGGATCTCTTGAATTTCACATGGCCAAAATCACCAACAATGACACTTTTTATACTTGCAACTCCAATCACTTTGGCTAGATGACAATTTATTTTATCGCCACCAATCACTACTCAGACACTATTAGTGTTTGTTTAATGTAACACTCGGATTGGGTTAAGGTTTCAAAATTGTAATGATAAGCGCAAATATACGTATGAGTATATTTCGTTTGGTTACATGAGCACTTAAAAAAAACTAATTTTCTGAGATTTTTTAGAAAAAATTGAAAAAATACACTTTTTTGATCTATCATATACGGCTTATTTTTGATGGAATTTTTAGTCTATGATACTCAATCGATGCAGAATTTTATGGACTACAATTTATAAATTAGAACTGTTTCTGTATAGTGAACAGCTTTTGAGTTATTTGCAAAATACTGAAAAAAGTCCGAAATTTTTTAGGTTTTTGTGGTGCTACGTCTGAAGCTCACTATGAAAAATGGGACAAACTTCAAATCCCTTCATTTGGATGAAAACAAAGTGACTAAAACGATTTCCAGCTTTCCGCGAATTTTTGCATAAAACGGCCCTTTTTGAGCTAATTTTAGTGGACTATAACGCAATGGGATCCCTGTTATTTATTATCGTTGATAATGTAGAATTGTCAATGCCAAATTCTTTGCAGATTTATGTTTTCGACAGCATTAAGCAGCCTCATCTCATTTGAAGCGAAATAGGAGTTTGTTTTCGTACCGGTTTCTCAGCCATTATCCTCATAAAACGTAAGCTAATTTACACACACACACACGCACCAAAAAAAAAAAAAAAACAAAAAACAAAAAACACGAAATTCATTGATTTTCACCCAAAATTCAGTGGTTTAACACAAAATTCACAAATTTCAACTCATTTTCAGCGAATTTGTTTCGTGTTGAACAATTTTTGTTTCACGTTCAAAGAAAAAAAAGTATTAAATTGCATAGTATACTGTCCGGACTGCTATATCATTTCGTGTTAACCAATTTCTCATGTTAAGCGTTTTTGTGTTAAACGTCGAACTATTTTATATAGTGCAGTTGACATACATGGAGTGCTATAAATTCATGTGCATGGTCAATGTGCTACAAGAGGTGGTACATGCGCATCGTTCTCCCATACATTACTGGTGCGATTTAAAACGTAACACGAATTGTAAATTTTTTAAGTGGGTTGCGTGACTCTTAAAATTTGAAAGAATTGAAAAAAAGACTATTTTCAACACTTAATATCTGAGTATCATTTCAAAACACAATTTTAATTGGGATGAAAGGTATAAGTATGTTCTTTCATTTCATGTATTTTAAAAATTTCCAGATGCAGAAATAGCAATTATAAGGGACTACAAACGTCAGACATTTGAGGAACAGAAAAATGGTATGACAGCTTACGTGCAGAATAAATTTTGCAACTAGAATGAAAATTTTGCCGCTTAATTATTCTTCAGATTGTAATAATTACAATGGACCTAAATAAATTTGTATTTAAAGCATCTTTATATTTTTAATACAAAGTTGTTATTAGCTAATACAAAATTTTAAAAATTCCAACAATATAATCACCTAAAAAATATATTTTTTGAATATTGAAAAAGAAATTTTAGGTTCAGTTTATGCAAACTAACATGAAACATACATTTTGAAAATTTCATGAAAAAATATTCAGAAGTTTTTGAGTTATCCTGGGCGTTATGCCCAAAAACGTCATTTGGAAGAAAATGATTTAAAATTTTCGGAAATGCCGCTTCAGCTATTTAGAGGGTATAATTCTAAAAGTCATACATTCTGTTGTAATGGGAATTTCAAGGAAAAAATTATATCAAAATGTTCAGAAAATATAAGAGTTTAACATGTACAAAAATTGAAAGTTCGAAAATTTTGAAGCTTGAAGAGTCCTAAGACCTTTAATATAGTTTAGTAAAGTGAAAATAAATTAAGCATAAAATGCCTGATTATTCGTTCGAGGCGTTTTAGCTCATTTTTTGCAGGTGGGAACAAAGCAGACCTGAACCTGCTATTTAAATTGAATTTGAAATAACTGAAAAAAAAAAAATTAATACTAGTATTTCTCACATGTTTAGCGAAGACACTTATTATAAAAATAGAATGCAAGTGACAACATTTCTTAGAAATTTTTCTCGGTGTTAGTATAATGAAAATAATCTTCGTAGAAACAAAAGCGGACATATTTCAGGGGAATATTCTCGTACAAATATTGCTTATGCAGTCAAATATTCAGATATAATATACACTTTCTTCATCTTTTCATACAACTCAGTCATCTATATATGCATATAGAGCATCGATGGATAAAAATTCTAAAACATCCGATGAAATTTCTGAATTTGAAAAGAAAGTAGAAGGAGAAAAAGGGTAAAATAAATTTTATGTATAAAAAATGTCTTAAGAATTTGTAAACCTCATGAGTTTTCTTTCATTATTATTTTGAAGTGCGCCTCACATCTTAAAATAAAAGAAAAATAATACCGCTTTGTTTCTTCAAATCCACTAGAACGATGAAGAAAAAAAAAAAAAAAAAAAAAAAAAAAGGAGAGAGATTCTTTTATCCCAACCCCATTAAAATAATGCATCAAACATTTCTTATTTTAAACTCTAGGCGAATTTCCGAATGGGAACTTTTTTTAAACAATAGAGAGATTTAAGTAACATTAATCTTAAAATAATTTTGCATCCAGTCAGTAACATTTCTTCGAAAAAGCATGTATTGTTTATTTTAGTTTAAATGATTTTTTCAAATGAGTGTTTCAGCTTTTCATTATAGATAAAATGTTTAAAGTAAAAGAAAAGTTTTTAATGTTATTTTTTGTCCATATATTTTTTAATCAGGTAAATGCAATTAGGTTCGTAAAATGTACAAATTTTAATGAGTCTGTTATATACATTTTTTCTTTCTAAATTCAAATTCTGAAAAACACTGAAAAATTTATGTGACAATTTTATCTTACATTTGGTTCATTTAAATGATTAATGCAAGCTTTTGAGTAAAGAATTTTTGAAAAAAAAATATTTTAAAAATCGAATTCATTTTAAATTCTATGTAGATTTAAAAAAAAAGGGGGGGGGCGAATTTTATTTATTCTGGTGTCTTTCTATCATGCAATGAAGAGAGAGAAACTTTTTCGTGATTTAAGAACCATTGTACTATATTGACTCTATTCTTGCAGTTTAAAAGGGTAATCGAGAAGAAGTTTCAATTGATATTTAGTATGAATTGAGACATTTAATTTAATGGCATGAGATACTTATTTTTAAAAATATCTTTTAATGTTCATTATAACTGTACATTTTCAAAGTACTTCCAAGTTCTTAAAAGGTTCTATTTAATGTGTCTATTATGTATTTTTAAACTTGAAACTTAAAGTAAACGACGAAATATTTACGCTGTGATTTTGAACTAACATTTGGTTTATTTAAGCGGTTAATTTTAGTCTTTTGATTTAATGTCTTTTAAATAAAACACCAAAAGAAGTTATAATTTTTAAAAAGTGCTCAGAAAATGTGGATACACCAGCTTTGCTCAGAGTGTTTTCAACATATTTAAACAAGAAAGAATTTTCTTGAGTGGTCGCACTATATTGTTTATATTTTTCAGTTGTAAAAAGATGTATGAAATAAGGTTTTCATTGATATTCAGTATGAATCACTCCATTTAGATCTAATAATATCAATTTTTTTGTATAAAAATTCTTTCAATGTTTACTAAGCTGTACATTTTAAAAAATATTCCCTGGCTCAGAAAATAGAAAAGGAAGGCGAGTATATTTTAATGAGTCTATTATGCTTTTTTTAAAACTTGGTAATGAAAGTAAATGACGTAATACCTGATCAGAAAATGCAATTCGGTTCGATTAAATGATTAATACTAGTTTGCTTTTGTATAGAGAATTTGGCTGAATGTTCATAAAAAAATTACAGTTTTTTCTCCAGAAGTACGAATACAGAAAATTAAAATAAATTAATTTTTGTATGAGATGCTTTTATGATTTAAAAGAGGAAACAATTCACTGAAAAATCTCAGTGTAATGTAATGACTACTTCAAGAGACGTAATGTTCTTTCTTTTACTTTTAAAAAATGTTTATTTTAAGTCAATTTTAAAAGCACCGTTAAATTTTTATTAAATATTTTCTTTTTAAAAATCTAAAAGTGCGATAATTTAATGAGTCTATTATGTACTTTCAAAATTTGAAATTAATTGAAATATTTGTGTAGTTATTCGGAACTAAACTTTAGTATACATAAATGATCGATAAGCTAGATTTTTTTAATAGTCTTTTGAAGCAACTGTATTAAAGAAATTAGAATTTTTGTAACATTTATAGATAGACGAATTTTCTCAGATTGAAGAGTCACAATGCATAGAATACCGTTTTTGTTGTTGGATAAACGGAACAAACTTGCAGCTTTCAATGATATTGAATATAATTTACGACATTTAGATCTAATCTCATAGAATGCTTTTCATAAAAAGTATCTTTCAATGTTAATGTGTATTAAAACTGTTCATTTAGAAAATGATTTCAACTTCTTAAAATAACATTGAAACAAATCTAGTACATTATAAACAACACCAACTACATTAATGAGTTTATTATACATTTTTCCAAATTAAAACAAATGAAATACACTAATACAGTGGTTTTAAACCAACATTTGGTTCACGAGTTTTTTGGTCTAAAGACTTATTTACCAGAAAAACATGAAATAAAAAGTAAGAAAATACATAAAGAAATTTTCTTTTTTATAAGTTATTCACATGGAAAATAAGCGGTCAAGTGCTGGTATTACTCGCCCTCAGAGGGTTCCGTACAATAAATATATGAATTGCTAACTGTATTATTTAAAAAAATCGTTGCTTAAAGAACAATAAGACTTTCTAAGAAACTATACATACACAACCTAGGGATGGTTATAGCTGTATATACTAGAAGACTATGAATGGATATAGCATAAAAGTTCAAAGAGCTATGAAACCTAAATAATTACAAATATTGCTATTGTGTGAAACTCTTTTTTAAATCTTATCTTAATCTGTTTATGATGAACTTAATTCGGTACTGACAAATATTTAATTAACCTTCATTTGACATTTCATAAAATTATATTCAGCGTAGTATAATCTTTTCTTTTTACAGCGTAGCCAAAACAAAATTCTTGTTCAAAGTTTAAAATTAGCTTTGTGCAAAGCGCTTCGAAAGGAGGTCGCAAAGTTTCACGCCGCCTTGGTCCCTGCTGCGTTTTTCGAGATAGGTTTTTAATTAACTTTTAAAGACACGAGACGTATATTAAGATGTCCACTCAATGCAACCTAGTTGCGAATCCCACAGTATTTATGTGATTAATTCTAATTAAATTGTTTTAAACAATTTGCCGTTTATTGCTGTTATACTGCCACTGGAAATTGCATTACACAAATATACACGGAAAAACTGCTTTGTTGTAACAAGTAAATTTTGGTTAATATAGCTCCAACCAAATATTTTGGTTGGAAAGACCAAATTTTGGTTGGATTTACCAAATGATTTGTTGAATTAACAAAATCATTTGGTTAATCTAACCAAAATTGGGTCATTCCAACCAAAGTATTTGGTTGGAGCTATATTAACCAAAATTTAGTTGTTTCAACAAAACAGTTTTTTCCGTGTATCATTAAAAGCTGTTATCTGGGCTTTAAAAGCCGATATTACATAGAGTATGCAGACCCTGTCATTATGTACTATGTCTAAACCGTCGGTGTCTTTAAGGGTTAATATCTCGGCTAATTACCGACGATTGTTTTCTAAAATCATTATGAACTATACTTTTATACTTATGTTACGATAGGTAGCCCCCGCACTCCTCAACACCTTTCCGAATACCTGCAAATCGAAATTTGAGTGTAACGGATAAATGCGCTTTTCTCAAAAACTCTGTGACCTAGGGTAATCGCAATAGTTTTCTAGCAAGGTTTAATTTAACGTCTACTACCTCTAATTTTTTCATAATTTTGGTTTCAGTAGATTCGTAAATAGAGAGGGAGAGAGAGATGGGGTCATATTTTTTCACAACATTTTCGAAGATATCTCTAAAAATATAGTACCTAAAATTAAAAGAAATGTATTTTTGAGTTCAGCGTTACGAAAGCTTTCACGCTGTACCCCACACGACATAAAAAAAAATATTTTTATTTTAAAGTAACTTAACTAGCCACTCTACATTTTTCTTAAATATATTTGTGAATATTTAATAATCGGTAAATACGGGGGTCAGTAGTCTTTATTACTTCCCCCATTTTGAACATTCCACGTTTAATAATTTACTAGTAAAATGGCTGTGACAGACAGACACAGGAATGATTTTATAATGGTTCCGTTTTTACTTTTTAAGTACGGAACCCTAAAAAGAGTAAATTAACTGTACTCTGAGGTTCTTTTGTGTTTTTAAAGAAGAAAAAATCTTCTTGACTGACAAATCACAGTATAATGTCGATATTCTTAATGTTGAGGGAAAGAATCTACATACAGTTTTCATTAACTTTCAATGAGAATTATTACATTTGATTCTAATGGCACGAAATGCTTACTCTGAAAATTATTATGAATAGTCTTTTCTACTTATGATGTTTTCAATGAGACATATATTCTCTTAACATATTGTGCTGATGAATGAAAATACCTCATCATTGCTCACAACAGATTGTCTGAGATGAAGTGATAAAGGAATTTATATTTTAATCATAATAGGTGATAGAAAAATTGAAAAGATTTAAAATAATCTATTCATTTTTGTTGAATTGAATAATTTATTGTACTTATAAGCAAAAATGCTGATTTTTAAGAAAATTCTTTATAGATAGACGGAGATGACTGAATTCATGTTTTCATAGTACATATGTTACAAATGGTATGATCTACTAAATTCGAAATTATTCATTTTATTTTATTTTTGAATAGAGTACTTAAACTTTACCTTCAAATGATATCCTCAACTCAAATAACTTACTGTATTTTTAAATTAATATTTAAAAAGCTTTGAAAAATATTTACACATTAAAAGCATTATTAAAAACGATGTATTTGAAAAAAAAAACAGTTAAATTAACCCACGCTCGCAAATAGCTAAGTTAATTTAATTTTTATTTTATGTTTTCCAATGTTTTTCATTATGCTGATGTCTCGTGACATTGTTTACCATGTTATTGTTTTTTTTTTAATAAGAAATTAATCCACGCTCGCAAATAGATGATTTAACTTTAATTTTATTTTATTTTTGCGATGTTTTTCATTATGCATCATGTCTCGTGACATTGTTTACTATGTTATTGTTTTTAAATTATGTGAAAATATTTTCTATCGTGAATAATTTTGAAAATGTTGCCGTTTGTGCGATGATACGATCGTCAATCTTAATAAAGCTATTTTATCACTTTTTATAGCATTATTTAACTTAAAAACAATCTTATTAGAAATGTTTGAATTAAAGGAAATGTTTTGATTAGTAAGAAAGTCTATGCTAAGAAAATCATATACTGATATGCAAATGACTGTCTATATAATCATGGACATTTTGAGATTGGGAATGTGAAAGTGAGCAGCGTCCTAGGATAGGACAAGTAGTTCCGAAATGTACATTTAACAAATAATTGTATAAATCAATTTTTAAACCAATCATTGTATAAAACAAAATATTCAGGACGTATCAAGAATTAATTTATCCGCTTATTGCATGCACTTACTCAAAAAAAAAAAAAAAAAAAAAAAAAAAAAAAAACGGAAAAACAAACAAACCAACAACAAAAAAAAAACCAAAAAAATAATAATAAAAAAAAAACAGCGGAAACTAGATGTATGTTATATTAAAAGCATATAACACGTATTTATTTCTTTTTTTTAAACTGTTTATTGTGGATAACGTTTTAAATAAATTTGACAGTATGACTGAAATATACACGGGAGAATAATTTATGATTTTTATAATATTTTAAATTTAAATAGTGGATAAACAAAGTATTCCAACTGACTATAAAGTACAGCACATAATCTATGCTAACAAATCTAATACTTTGCATAATTATTAGAAGAAGTAACAATACAATGTAATACACAATAAACGTAAACATAGTACAGTTCTGAAAAAACTGATTCATTAAGAATAATAATAATTGATGACCGAATTAAGAATAAGAATAATTATTGAATAATTATTAGAATAATTATTGACATAATTAAGAATAATTATGATACAATAATTATGAGAATTATTGATCGCTGAGATTAATATAAATTTTCTAAACATTTGATAAATAGTATAGAAGATGCTTTAAACATTTTTTTATGTTTATCCTAAATAAAGCAATACTATTGAAGGTTATATTATGTCCAAACGAATTCATTGTTCTATTTTATGAAAAAAGAATAGATAAAAAGATGTATTAAACTGATATGGTTTCTTTTAGGAAGTGACTTTCTTCTTCGTCTAGGTTTTATAAAAATTTAAATATTGATTCTTACAACAGGTTGTTGTACTTCTTTTAAATGATAAATTTTAAACGGTTTTTACTATGATGGAAGAATGGCTTATTTATTTATAGCGTTATACTATTTTGCAGAATATTTAGAAGAAAAAACTAAAAATACATAAATAACTGTAGATAGACTTAATTTTATAATATTTGTACTTCACCAATTAAATGCACCTTGGAATTTCGATCTAAGTCCATTAATCTAAGATAATTAATCAAGCATTTAACTTATTATTCTGACAATCCCAATCATCAACATCCATATAACGTTTCAAATAAATTAGTCTAAAATGAAATTATTGGACCTTTTAAATGTTGATGGCCAGTTTTTATTTTATAATAATATAAATTCAATCTTCAATTTGCATACATTTAGAAAAATTGCTTTATATGATTACTCAGGTACCTGGCTTTTATTGAAGAAATTCATTAAAAAGGGGACAGTGGAGTTTAAAATCCTTAAAAATATTTTTTTCTTTTTTTGTAAATTTCCCCTTAAATATTACTCAAGGGTACATTATATGCATTATGAAATGCATTTATCACAAAAAAAAAAAAAAAAAAAAAAAAAAAAAAAAAGAGAAAAAAATGGAATTTTTCTAAATGCCCCTTATGAATCCCATATCAATGAAAATCCCCAATATTTTTTATAAATGTTTGGTTTATATATATAAATAAAATAGAGCATCAAATTTTACATATTTGAATTTAAAGGTAAAAAAAAAAAAAAAAAAAAAAAAAAAAAATCAAAACTTCAAAATTTTTTCGAAAAAATTTCAAAAATTTTCAAAAAAAAAAGTTTAACCTTTAAATTCAAATATATAAAATTCGATGCTATATTTTATTTCTATATTTAAACCAAACTTTCATAAAAAATATTGGGGATTTTCATTGATATGGAACGCGCAGGCGGCACTTCGAAGATTTCTAAGACGACGCGTAAAATTCCATTTTTTTCTCAAAAATAAAATTAATGTTTAATATTTTTTGTGATAAATGCATGCCATAATGCATATAATGTACTCTTGAATAATATTTAAGATAAAATTTAAAAAAAAAAAAAAAAAAAAAAAAAATTGAAATTTTTGAAACTTTTCAAAAAAATTTCAAAATTTCAAAATTTTTTTTTTTTTACTTTTAAATTCAAATATATAAAATTCGATGCTCTATTTTATTTCTATATATAAACCAAACATTTGCAAAAAATATTGGGGATTTTCATTGATATGGAATGCGCAGGGGGCATTTCGAAGATTTCTAAGACGACGCATAAAATTCCATTTTTTTCTCAAAAAAAATTTTTTTTAATGTTTTTGCGATAAATGCATGCTATAATGCATATAATGTACCCTTGAATAATATTTAAGGTGAAATTTACAAAAAATATATATATATTTTTAAGGATTTAAAACTCTACTATCACCTTAAGGAATTTTGGAACTTTAGAAGTATAAATTTTAAATAGTTTAAGCTATTAATGAATCTATTTGGGAATAATAAATCACATATAATTACAGGTTCTTATAGAAATATACATGTAGACTATACATGCACTACCGATATAAAACAGACTGTTAAGTAGCCTGAAAAAAATATTGCTGAACTAATGTGAATGCACAATGCACAGAAGGATGTACATAAACAAACTATTTATATCATTTCACAAATACGAATGTATTAGCTTCACAAAACAAAATGTATTGAGAATTTTCAAATTTTAATGGCTTAAAAGGCGTAGAGTCAACAGCACGAAAAAGCGTCCAAGCCGGGAATCGAACCAGGGTTATTGAATATACGCGCCAATGCTTTGCCACTATGCTACCTGAGCGATTCCTGGATGGCTAGCACTTTTCACTCTTACCTGTGTTGACACGGCTGCAACCGCAGCACACAATGGAATAATGTTCGTGAGCCACCGAACCATGATGATTTAAATTCTGCAGTAAATTTCCCATGAAAGAATTTTACCCATTCCTTCTTTAGCATACTTCTGCATGAGAAAAAACTTGAAAAAAATTCTGTGGTTGCGTATAAAGTGATTTTCTGTATAATTTTAGCAAGAGGGACGGTAAGGAATCTAAAACCTAGGGACAGAGTTAAAAAAATAATAACAACCCTAAAAATGCATGCAAGTTAATTTTTTGCTACATATTTATATAAAACAACAGTCCCAGTTTCGGAAAAAATGTACATCGAGTTTCTTTTATTAAAACAATTTTATACAGACAGCACCAAACTCAAAAATCAGCATCAGGAAAAAGGGACAGTATAGGAATTTCGTGGTATATTTGGACCCCCGAAGCAGACCAAAACTTGTCTATCACGTTAATATTATTAAGCAGTCATGCAATGGGATGTTCCCCAGTGTAGAAGAAAACCCCCCAAGAATATGTACTAAAATAAAAATTATTATTCAGGGACTTAAAAGTCAAAATATTGTGAGAATGCCTTATATAGATTTAATCAAAATGTACTGTTTTGATAAATCAAAACGCAATTTACAGAATTAAATGCTGATCTAGAAAACTTTAAACCGATTTACTGAGAATATGTAATAAACGGTTTTGACAAAGTAACAAAATTTTAACAATCTTAGACACTTTGTCATTACAACCTATTAATTATGAAAACAGACATTCTAATTGAAGTTAAAGTGGCAAGAAAAATGACCCTCCATCTTAAACGAATGTCTGCCTTCAACAAATTAAATGGCTGGCACTTTTGAGAAAATCAGTTTGGTCAGGTCAGGATGCTCTTGTAATATTTTTTTTTTCATGTTTCTTCAACGAAGTATAACTGCTTTAAGATGAATTGTTTCGTGCTTGAAGATTTATGATGGTGCATGGCATTTCATGTAACGGGAAAGATTGTTTTTGTTTAAGTAAATGATTTTGCTTAGTTTTCTTTTCACGTACGCATTGTGACAAATGTACGCGTGATTTACATGAATTTTACAAACAAAATTAGTATACTAAATTGTGCATATTTGCTATTTTGGGAAGATATTTTTAGAAAGATTCGTTGTAGAGGTTGTATGAAAGTTTATACCAGAAATATTAATTTTAATACATTACATATTTAATTGTAAAAATGTTCTGGATTGAATTTAATCAATGTTAACAAACGAAATACTTTGAATCAGCGGTTCCCATCCTTTATTGGTATGCGACCCATCTTTAACTAAAAACATTATTCGAAACCTACCTAATATGAGGGTGTATATCACTATGGAAATTGTTGTAGGACCACTATAACCTATCGGTTATCCGATCCTAAGAAAAAGGCAAATTTTCATACAAAACCTGCACTATTAATAAAAACCAAGAATTGTAATCCCAATGTGTGTAAGTAGAGAATAATTAAAATAGCACGCAAACTATAAAGATAATTATAAATACGTTTAATTAGAAACAAAATTAGTATACGAAATTGTGCATATTTGCTATTTTAGGAAGATACTTTTAGAAAAATTCGTTGTAGAGGTTATATGAATGTTTATACATTTGCACGTGACCCATCTTTAAGTAAAGCCATTTTTTGTGACCTATCAAATGTAAGGGTGTATATCAGAATGGAAATTGTTGCAGGATCCCTGCAATTTTTCGGCTATCCCTAACCTACTGAAAAAGCAAAGTTTCATACGAAGGATACATTATCAATTAAAAAAAAAGAATCTCTAATCCCAATGTATGTAAATAGAGAATAATTAAAACAACACACAAAATCATAAATAATTTACTTCTACTTTCTCCACACGCACCTAGCCATTTCGCAAACTGGCCGACTGCGTCTAGCCATTTCGCGGTCTGGCCGACGTCCTCTAGCCACTTCGTGAACTGGCAGACAAACTCTGGTCACTTCACAAACTGGCCGTTCATTTCCTGAATTGGCAAAATAATTTAAAAAAGAAGTTGGTTACTTCGCTAAATTGCCGGTCAATTCGCTAATTTTCTGGTTTCGGGCTTTCGCCGCTACGTATATAAGGAAATATAACTCGCCTTTATTAGTATGAAAATTTTGTACAAAAAACCGTTTCAATATAAATGAAACTGAAATCTGAACTTGGAAACGGACAAAAATAAAATATATCAAAATATGATAAGGTCTGAAAAAATAACAGTATTTACTTTTATCACTCACGTATCATATCTTGAACATCTAATGCATATAAAAGTTGTCTCTCACCTAGAAAAGACAAAAGACATTTTTTAGTATGAATAACTTACTGTCACAGCATTACACATGATGAACAGAATACAATATTCAGTGTCATATCAAAATAAAAGCATTATATATGTTTTTCTTGCACTGTAAAAACCAAAAATCTGTAATGTTACTATTTTTTTTTCTAGGAAACTGGGATTCCTAGAACTTTTTATGTAACGCAACAGCAAAAATTTATGTAACACACTTTTGCACTGTAAATCAAAAAAGTCTGTAAGGTTACTGAGAATTTTTTAGGAAACTGGGATACCTAGAACATTTTATGTAACTGCAACCCGGGTTACAGATAAAATTTTAGTAAGATTACTGTAATTTTAGTAGATTTTTTTGTAAAGCTATAGATTTCTGTAACACAACAAAAACTAGTTTTGTAGATTTACAACATTTTTTATACAGTGTACAGAAAAAAATATAGTAAGCATCCAGATTTCTGTAACTTTACATCTATAGAATTACAGATTTTTATTATATATAGTGTAAGCATCTGGATAATATTCAGTTTTTTTTTTTTTTTTTTTTTTTTTACTCGATTGTATCATTCTATATGCTTAATAACTAATAATAATAATAAAAAAAATTATATTCTTTTTCGTATACATTAATTTATTTAATCTGATTTTTTATTCCTCAAAGAAGAACATACTTCCGAAATCCTTACACACAAGATGAAATAAATATCATATTAGAAGTAAATATTATATACCTTGTATTTCGAGATACGGAAAAAATGTATATTACAAAAATTTAGAACGCGACCGATGTAGTATGAACTGATGTGTTGTATATATATAATTAATTTACAAACTAGCTCTGAAATGTAAATTTGTTATAGCCTATTAACATTTAAAAATTTCCGCAAATTGAATGCAGAAGTGTGGCATTATAAGGAAAATACACATTTACCAATAAGACTAACACATGTAAATAAAGTGCAGTTTATTTTAATAAGAAAATTAAGTTAAGTTTGATCGACTGCCCATCATTAGTAGACATACAAAATACATCATGCTATGTTACGCATGATGACATGGTGGATAAATTAAGCATATTTAACATCGTTTTGTTAAGGGGGCACAGGAACTTTGAGTTTGTCGAAAGGATCCAAAACATCGCCTTTTTCAAAGTACCAAAACACAAATATTATACAATTAAGACCTTATTTTCCCCTTTCTGCCTAAAGTATATATTCTTAATAATGTTGTCTAGAATAATAAATGTTGTAATTACAGAATTAATATTTAAATTTTAAATTTAAAAATTCATCTCACTAATACGTGAATTAAAACCATTAAGCGGTGCGTGTTGGATAAAGCTCTAAATTGGGCACATAGAAAACAATTTCCTAACAAAATGGAATCACAACACACCTACGTCTAAATTAAAATTAAAATATACTTAATAAAGTTTTGTTAAATTTTCATTTTTTCAGAAAAAAAAAATCAAAATTTTCAAAAAAGTTTTTAAGTTTTTCCAAGTGCAAAATAAATAAATAAATAAATAAATAAATAAAATAAATAAATAAATAAATAAATAAATAAATAAATAAAATAAAATAAAATAAATAAATAAATAAACAAAATAAAATAAATAAATAAATAAAATATGTGAATGTTTATGCTTTTAGCATGAAGACTATAAAGAAACGCATATTTAGTTAATTTTTTAAGCTGTAACTTATAGTTTGAAAGCAACAGTCTCCAAATTCATTAACCTGAAAAAACGGGTTTTAAAGTTTCAATAACTAAGGGCCGTTAATTGCACTGGCCGTCTATAAATGATTATAACTCAAGAAATAATGAAGATTTTTTAATTGGGTTTTTTTGCATATCGTTGACGAAATTAAAAATATTCAGAATAAAACAAAACCCCGAAAACTGTTTTTTTGAAAATTTAAAGTCCCTGTGCCCTTTAATAAAATAAATTGCAGCTTTTGTAAATTTGTTACTTATATTAATATATATGTGTCTGCCATGTAATCCCATTTACGCATGTAGTCAGTGAAGAATTTAATTGTGATTGGATATAAACCAATTAAATTTTAGGGACTCTAATAAAGTTATTTTTACGGTTAAGACATTATTTAACACCCCATTACTCGCGTGGGGTGTTCTGATCACCCCACGAGTAAAAACATGCGCACAAGTACAGAGTTTTTCAAGCTCAAGGTCAAATATTTTCAGTAGCTGCACATTCCTAGAGGCCACGCCTACTGACGACAGATGTTCATTCTACCATTTTTTCCGAAGCAGTGAGGACGTGAAAATTTTCCAACGGGGTGCTGAGAACACCCCGCGAGTAATCAAGGAATATTTTTTGACTGAAAACACAATTAAGGTAAGCTATATTGCAGATTTATTTTATTTTTATCATAATAATAATTAAATTTATGAATAATTTTTGTTTTATTTTAATTTATTTTGAGTCTTTTACATCGATATTTTGCCACTTTTTCTAGAAAATGTCGAAATCTCCGTGGGAAATGGAGCAACAGCGTTTGCGGCATCTTTTGACTTCTGTTTCATCAGATTCTGAAGATGATGAGGTAGCAGGTACAGATAATACTTTTTCGGATGATGATGAATACTTTGAGGAATGTTCTGATCACAACTCGGAATCAGAACAAGAACCTGATGAAATATCGGAACACGATTCAGATATCGAACTACAGCCTGACTCTCCGTATTACTTAGGAAAGGATAAAATCACGAAATGGTACAAGAAAAAAGGTAAAACTTCTATACGTACGCGTTCTTCGAACATAGTTATTCACTTGCCGGGTGCTAAAGGCGCTGCTAAGTCTTGTAAAACACCTATTGAATTTTTCAAACTGCTTATATCAGATGATATAATCGAAGCTGTGGTTAAGCACACAAATGTGTATATAAATAAAATACAATCAAATTTTTCCAGAGAAAGAGACTGCAAAGTGACAAATGAAACCGAAATAAATGCTTTCATTGGCTTATTAGTTCTTGCTGGATTATGTAAATCTAGTCACAGGAAATTGAGCGATTTATGGAATATTTCCCGTCTTGGTATTAATATATTTCACAAAACAATGACTTATAATCGTTTCTCGTTTCTATTACGTTGTATTCGTTTTGATAAGGTTTTAGATCGTGGTGAAAGAAAATCTTTGGATAAATTTACTCATATCAGAGACATATTTTCAAAGTTTAACGAAAATAGTGCCAAATATTATTCAGTAAGTGAATACGTGACGATTGATGAGCAGTTGCTCAAATTTAGAGGACGTTGCCCATTTTTACAGTTTATGCCAAATAAACCAGGGAAATACGGTTTAAAGTTATTTGCGTTATGTGATGCTAAAACATTTTATACTTTAAAATTTGAACCTTATGTTGGTACTCAACCAGATGGACCATTTAAAACTTCCTATACCACCTTAGATATAGTTATGAGGTTAAGTGAAAGTATATATGGTTCAGGAAGGAACATTACATGTGATAATTGGTATACGAGTGTTCCATTGGCTGAGGAATTATTGAAAAAGAAGCTAACGTTGGTTGGTACACTAAGAAAAAATAAAAAGCAGTTGCCGAAACAATTTATACAGCAACAAGAGACGGGTACGTCAGTATTTGGCTTTCATAATAAGGTGCCCATGACTATAGTTTCTTATTGTAAGAAAAAAAAGAAAAATGTAATTCTTCTATCTACAATGCATTACAATGATGACACATTAATCGAAACAAAGCCCGGAGTTATGAAGCCTGAAATTGTACAATTTTACAATTCTACTAAATGTGGAGTTGATACAGCTGATCAAATGTGCAACACTTATGATGTATCAAGAATTTGTAATCGTTGGCCGCTTCGATTATTTTATCATCTACTAAATACAGCAGGAATTAATGCTTTTGTATTAAACTATTCTGTGTTTCCAAATACAGAAATACCACGTTCGAAGTTCATAGAAGAAATTGGATTCAGCCTTATACAACCTCACATAGATGAAAGAGCACAAAATCCAAATATCAATAAAAGCCTGAAAAGAAGCTTAAATCCTGATACAAGTTTCGAAAACACCAACCCTCCAAAGAAAGGTCGTTGTGTGATGTGCCCTCGATTAAAGGACATAAAAACTAACTGCTACTGTGTTTCTTGCAAAAAAAATATGTGCTTAAAACACATGTCTTCCATTTGCCCAAATTGTTTTAAAGAATAATATTATTAAATCATTACGCATAAACAAATCTTAATGTATGTTATAATATAGCAAATAAATGTCATTATCCAATATTTTTTGAGTATAAGTAATATAAGTAGTAAATGTAAATATTTTTTATATAAATTTGACTGTAATGTAGTAGTATATGTAAAGTTTTTTTATCTATTTTTTATAAAATTATATTTTTCTTGTATTTCCAAATTATTTTTATTTATAATAAGTCAAAGTAAGTTACTTTAATTATGAGTAGATGAAAAATTTATTATAATTCATTATAACTTGAAAATTGCAATAAAAAGTTTGGGGTGTTTACAACACCCCCGCGAGTGATCGTGTGACAAAAACAGGCGCGAGTGATGGAGGGTTAAAACTAAATCGAGGCCGCTCTACAACTTCATATTTGATTTTTTTGTCCGGTTCTGGTACCAGTTTCGGGATTGCAACTTTAACTCCGCATTTTTCTCCTATGTGGCACTCTAAGCGATTACACCACATAGGGCATATAAACAGTAATATATACTGAAAAAAAATCTGTAAAGTTACTAAAGTTTTTCTAGGAAATTGGGATTGCTAGAACTTTCCATGTAACGGCAACAACAAAAATTCCTGTAAAAGCGTCTGTTACAGGAATTTTTCTTGTTGCCGTTACATAAAAATTTCTAGGAATCCCAATTTCCTAGAAAAACTTTAGTAACTTCACAGATTTTTTTTTACAGTGTACCTGTACACCTTAAAGGAAGATAATCACAGTTTGTGATAGGCGCGTAAAAGATAGTAGATAATATGATGATATTATTCAGAATAAATTACATTCTGTAACTAATTGGCTTCGATAAAACATTATTTTTTTATAGCAAGATTTGGTACTTAGGAAAACAAAAAACAATTATAATTTTTTTATTATATCATACTGGATTTCATAAAGTATTTACATAATTCACTTACACTCAATCCTTACTTTTGGTATCTTAATAAACTGACGTGTAATGTTTGCAATCATATGTTTTTTTTTTTTTTTTTGGAAAAAAATTACAAAAATACTGCTCACTAAGTAATCATTTCAACGTGTATTCCGTGGCATATATGTTACTTTTTTAATTTCTTTTACATTGCTACTATTCTACGTTAAGGATTATCATTTTTCAGCATTTATTAATAACCCCATTTTCTCGTCTAAATTCTGCATATTAACTCGATATTAATCTTCATAGAAAAAAAATCATTTAAATGCTTTTCTCAAATAAAAAACGGCTTATGGACTATCAAATAAAAAGAAAATATAGAAGATTAAAAATAAATTTTGCGATGAAAATTATGAAGCATTTAAAACAATTTCAGGAAGCATTAGTGGTAAAGCCTTTTATAATATTTTAGATGATGGTCTTAAAAATTTAATTTGATGGAATAACGAAAAGTAATAATTTTTTTTTGTCTATATTAATTCGTCATTTTTTTTTTATCACATAACCATTATTTTAACAGTTTATACATATGAAGAATTAATGATTTTATTAAATAGTAAGTTTTAAATTTTTTGATTAAATTTTGGATTGAGTAAAGTGCAATTTTGACAGTTTTTTTTTTTTTTTTTTTTTTTTTTTTTTTTTTTTTTTTTTAATAATGTTTGTGAATTTAGTATTTTTCCTGTGAACACGCATACGTATACAATGGGTTTCAAAATTTAAGCACAACAGCCATTTCTACATTAAATTTTCATTGTAATTTACTATTCGTAAATGCTACAAACGGAAGTTTCAAAAATATATGTGACAATTATCCTCAATTTGTTTCTGAAACCATCGAATTTATCAACATCAAGAACAAAATAGTATATAAAAGGTTTAAGTGCAGTAGTTATTAATTTTTTATAGAAATATACTAACAAAGGTTAATATATGATTAGCTATACATTAAGTTTGCTAGATGAAAGTCATGGTGTTTCATCGATAAAATCATTTAATGCATTGTTTCAGGCTTGATTTCGAAACAAGCTTTCTCAATGACCGATGTCGCTTTAACTGAAGAATGCTGCTTACCATTTTGGTAAACTGAGCCATGTGGGAAAACCCCGCACGTTTTATAGTGGGTTTGGGTCAGAACTAAATGCTGAACAATTCAAAACTGATGCCACTTTTGATATTACTATTACGATGAGTTTGAATTTAAGCATTGCCATGTTGAAAAACTATATCTTCTCCAGCTAAAATTCGTCCAATCGGCAGAAAATGATTGGAAAGTGTCTATTGATAGTTTTCATAACTTTGATGACCATTGACGAATGCTAAGGACGCCTAATAGCTGAAGAAAATCGCTATCAGTACTATTACAGAATCACCATCATCTAGTTTACTATATATTCAAATCTAACATTGTCGTCTATATTCCATTTTTTTTTCATTACTGAATTCAGCCAGTTATCACAAAAGGACATGTGATATTTCACCCATTGTAATCCAGATTCTTTTGGTGTGGCTGGTTTCATGCATAATAATCAAGCCATTTTACGATTTTTCATGTACCTCCATTGTAAACTTTTCTATGAATGACATTTTCAATATATGTCCTCCAACTGTATTTTTAATTTCAGAAAGAGAATAATTCCCAATTGATATTGCAACTAAAATATCACCAAGTTACTTTGTTTTATGTAAAATGTGATAAAATCATAGTTATAGATCTGGCAAGAACCATGGCATAACAAAACAGATCTTTTCATATATCGGTTGCGTCGAAAAGTAAGTAGTATGTCTCTGACCAATGTGCATGTCCACCTCCTTTATAATGCCACCACTGATGAAAGCAAGATAATTCTCTTCATTGCTGTTTGAGTTATTAATAAAAAATTCCGTGTAGCTACGAATAAGAAACATATGGTATTTTTTAAGGGATCTCTAAAATATTATAATTTTAATACAACTTTAGCAGAACTTTTGGCAATATAACTTTTGACAACAATAAAACTTTTGACATACTATTAAATAGTAACGTTAAAGAAAATCCTTTAATAAAGCAAAAGTAAAATTATTTTAATAAATTTTAATTTTTTTTGCGAAAAGTTTAAGTGTACTTTTAAACCCTACATCTACAATTTTTAACTTGTAAAAATATTTTTGCAGGATTTTCTTAATCGTGTGTTCTATAATGGTAGAGATCAGCGTCTAAAAAAGTTAATTAGTTTAAAAGAAAAAAAAATAAAATTTCTTGACATTTTTAAAAATACAGTATTAATAATTTTTTATTTAATATTTTTTACCTTTACGAATTGAACTATTTATATTAGCGAAAATCCGATCTCTAGCATTATACCATGCATTTTAAGGATCTTCCGAATAAATAGCGAGTCAATTGAAAATATTTGTTTAAGTTTTAGCATTTTGATCATATTATATATTTTATAAACATAAAAAAAAAAAAAAAAAGTGAAGCTGAATAGAATAACATGGAATTTTGTAACTCATTGCGTTTAAACGGAAATAGTTGGAACAAAAACCGCTTGTTCCTTTATTTATATTTATCGGATACTTTATGTTACTTCTTCGGGATATTCTAGGGATACCAGGTATCTAGGTACATTTTAATTAAAACCTTGGGAAATTGATGTTTTTATCCTTTTAACACTTTCCAACATAGTTGAAAAGTGTTTATGATTTCGTTTTGCTGTCTGTCTTTCCAATCTCTAACTCTTATAAATTCATCCTGGTTGCTCTTTATTTTTTGTATGTTATTGATTATTATTGTAACACGATCGGTATTGAAAATCAAGTGTTTAGTATTTATAGTTCATTCAGAGTGACAGTCAAAGGTATTCTGGTACATTACTTCCAATGGTTAAAATCATTTTACGTTCATTTTAATGATGTTAGGCAATATTAATCATAATGAAATTGATATGCATTTATGATGTGCACTCAATCATGTGTTCTGTAGAATAGGGTTTGCAAAGCATTTACTATTCCTTTAGAGGGCTACACAAAAGATGTTACATAATGGTGTATGGGGAAAAACTATTTTCAGCAGATTTTTGTTCTGTTACACTATTTCAAATATTATGAAATTGTTATACATTACGGAGGCTTACTGCAAGATACTTGTAATATAACATGATGCCCATAGCAGCAATCGCTAATTTACAGTGTTACACAGAAGATTCGGATATAGTACTTTAGCTGACGTAATGTTTAATAAGTTGTAAATGCTTAAAGTGTGATTTCATTTATAATGCACTCGTATAAATTTAACTAAATATTTGATTACTATGTGGTGTATAAAAATGCTATAGATCGTAGTTAGGGTATACAAAATAATTCGTAAGCATTGCGGGTTATTAGCGTGAATGGCTTAAAAGGCGACTTTTAATTGAATTATACAATTTAAAGTTTTAGTATACTAAAACATATTTGTATACTAAAAGTAAAATAATTTACAGGGCTACGCAAATAACAGGTTACATGTCCTCAGTGGCGCACCCAAGGGGGGGGGGGTCCAAAGGAAAAAAAACTAGAAATATATCTAAAATATTTACGAGACCAAATACGAGATTCGTCATTTTTTTCTTTTTTTGTGTGTGTTTGTGGGGGGGGGGGGGGGGTCAGGCCCCGCCTACCTCCGAATCACATTGGCCTAAGGGTACTTGATCGCTGTATCTGCCACCAACGACATATAAAGACAGTTCACTTCTTTTTAAACGCCACATTGAGTGGATGATCTTTTCACAGTGATTGGTACATTGTGCCAATCGTTTTGCGCCAATCGCCGTGTAAAGATGATCCACTGCGTGTGATCTGTTAAAATGCATGAACTGGCCTTGTTTGTCTTTGGTCCCGCTCATGCAGTTATGAAGATTAAAGGAGACAAGATAAATGATGTCACTTGAAGTTGTTCCTACCCCCTCCCTGCTTCCGCCGTATTCATCGCGGTGAGCTGCGCTGTGACCCAGTTTCTTTTCGCTGCAAAAATAAACTACGGTAAAAGTCAAATATGACGGACGCCGGAGAGGTGTAAAGAATTCGTCTTTCGGCTTCAACGCTCTCCACAGTGCCAGATTGATATGTCGTCTCCTTTTAATCTTTACAGCTCTATGGCCGCGCTAAACCCGGCTATAGAAGGCCTGCACCCCCCCCCCCCCCCGCTTTTTGACTCATTCTTTTCCTGGCCGCCAGTGAGTAAACTTGCCTCTCGTGTGGGTATCCAATCAGTAAAGGGATCTTATCAAAGTTAGATACACTGAACTATTCCGACTGCCCACGGATGGTATTGTACCGTCGGCATGATCTCGAAATTCTAATCCCATATTTGTTAGTTAATTTCTTAAAGGTTATTATCATTTTTAAATTTAACTTAGTCCTATTTTAGATCCTGGTAGCAGTCGAAATGCTTGTTTATCGGCCGTTGCGGGTCAGTAAAGCTGTAGCAAAATGCTTTTTTTAAGACTAAATGATCCGAGCGTACCCTGGAAAACATCGGTTGTTTAAAAAACTAGGTAACTTCCTTTCAGAATTAGTGAGCTATGTGGCACCCTTTTGATTTTTTGTTATCAGTAAGATTCATTTTGGGTCTCTGGCGAGCTTATGTTATTGCTTTTCTGTGCACTTTGGTACCCTACTGTCTTCACGTTCTCCGATTTTTCCTAAGATACACACGGAGTGACATCGAAGTTTAGGTAAAGCGATCATGTTTGGATCCGCTCATGCGTTCTATTTTGAAGGTTATATTTAACCTCTGCTATCAACTCTAAAATGTCCTTTGGGACTCCAACAGAGTTCTCAAAATTATATGTTTTAGATCGTGTATACCTTAGAAAATGATCTTTGTGTCCCCTTGTAATTTCGTTGAAGGTTTTGCGTGGCGGCGTTTCACGTCGTTTTGGTACGCACAGCAATGTCATGTCAGGAACAAACTTGTCTAACATAATATTAGAATGATTAAAGATATATGGTATCAATTTGTCCTATTTACGTGCGTAAGATTATGATTGTGTTGAATGAAAGAGCCGAAAGTTTAACGGTGTTCAGTTTCATATATCAGCTATATATGCACAAGCTTTATGTGTTCATCACGACTCACATAGTTTAAATTTAGCAATTGGAAATGACGTGTATGTGATAGAAATAAGAAACTGCGGTGGTATAATTGAAATGACACACAATTTTTTCAATACTCCTAAGAGATAAAAGAGACGTCCTCCTACAAAATATTGACAAACATACATCTGAATTTAATAGACAAAAACTACGAAAAGTTTATCCACGATGAACGCCATGAAGCCATCATGACCGTGGTAGAATTACATGATGCAGTGAATCATAGTCTTAAAACAATCATAACTTGGGAAGACAGAGACTCGTCTTCTAAGAGAAAACATTTGAAAAATTCGTTATGTGAATTTGGTTTCTTAATTTCTTTATTTAGTTCACAGAATATATTTGCATGCACTTTACCATTGTCTACAATGACCTTTTAATTGCCTTAAATTTCGTTGAAGATGTAGTGGCTTACTTAAATACTATTCGTAAGATCCCAGATATTTCTTTCAATGATTTTTATAGAAAGGCTTGTTTGAAAGACAGTAACTTTCATATTGACATTAAAATATTAACAACTGCATCAAAATAAACACAAAGATCCAATGTTCCAGCCCATTCTATAGCAGTGTTTTTTAGGAGAAATATTTTTATTCCATTCGATGATCAAATGTAGGTTAATGAACGTTTCACTCGGCACTGCAACATTTTGAATTTTTTTTAAATTCTTCTACCTAATGGAAAAGATGCTCCAACTGCAAATGGAATGAAAGATTTTTGTCTCTTGTATGAGCTTTATGCGCATGATTTGTTTTTTAGATAATTTTGAATGCCGAATTCAAGTTGTGTTACAGAAAATTTTAAAAATCGCTTTCAATAACTCGATGCAAGAATGCCATTGAAGTAGTTTCGAAATGTGACAAAATGTTGGAAACCAACATGTACGATTTTCTAAAAACATTTGCAATAAATACCGTTATAACCTGTATCAACGAATGGTCATTTTCGACTTTATGTATTTTAAAAACTTTACTTAAAATCCACTACGACAGAAAAATATTAAATGGTCTGGCTCTGTTGTATATACACAGAGAGATTAATGCAATTACTGCTCATGTAATTCAAGGATAAAAGTAGATTTTATTGTGTAACAACATTCTTAATTGAATTTTTAAAGTCTTTAAAGTTATTTCTTTATCCGTTCAACTCCGCCCCATAGTCGGCTGAACGACGGGGGAAATAGGGCCATCTTCCCTGAAATTCTATCGATATTTGTTTAGGAGTTCATTAAATATTTAACTTATGCACATTCAAAAACTAGTAATTTTTTTATTGTTAATTAAATTAAATTTTAAGTATATTAAATTTTATTTTCATTAAAATAAATAATTAATTATTAAAAACTGAATTAATTACGGTAATTTGATGATTAATTAGTGTCTCCTTAAAATTGCCTACTGTAATCATAACTAGAGAAATTTTGCCCCCACTAACTATGTTTTGTTTCATTGCCAATACTCGGCATCCCCCATGATAATATCTTGGGTGCGCCACTGCATGTCCTCCTAAAAATGATAATGTCTGCAAGTGTGTTTTCAGTAGTTTTAACCATATTTTTGCCTGAATTAAATTTTAGCTTAATATGTGCCGCATATAAAAATCTGTTGGTAAACGGTTTGTGAAAAACCATTCAATTATGTTTCCGTATATTAGTAGGAAGTGATGAATGTGATTTTTCAAACTCTTATGCATTTTACTACTAAATTAAGCTTTAGCATACTATGTAGAATATATACAAATCTGCAGATTAAATACAGTGCTGCACAAAATAATTGGACCACTTTTGCGGTTATGGACGGTAACTGCTGAAATCTGGCTTTCATATGTATTATAAGTTTTTTAAAATTACGTTTTTTTTTTTTTTTTTTTTTTTTTTTTACCTGAATAAACTGCAAAGTATTGTTAAAGAATTTTGGAAGAGTTGGCAAGAGGTATGCTTCATGCATGATTTTTCTTTCTTGTTTAATTAAGTGAAGGCTACCAAGCCCCTTTTTTCAATATGTGGATTGCGAGTAATTGATTTTTTTTTAAATGTGCTTTATCATTCCTCAGAGTTTGCCTTCAGAATAACTGAATATCGTGTATATATACAGAAACAAACCAAATTGATAGTTTATGCCTTTGTATTATACTGATTTCCTTAGTAAAACTTAAACAATCTTAAGAATACCATTTATTCCTATGTCTGAAATAAACTCTTACAATAGAAATGCCTAGTGAAAAAGATCTAACTAGCTGATTATTTGATTTATACATGCCCGAATAATTGCTAAAAGATAATCTCTCAACATCTAGTCATAGCAGACAAGCTATTATAGATGTATTCAGTTATCTGCCATTACACAGTCGTGTTAATCATCCACTGCACAGCAATAGCTCTCCAAATGCAGATACGGGAATCCATTCTGTATGTATTCATGAATTATACATTTGTATGCCGAATTCTAATGTAACAGTGCTGTTTAAGCCCTATTTCCATAAAACGAGATTCAGAACAGTCGTATAGCTCTGAACAACAACGAGTCAGTTTTCGATCATGCATATGTGGCAATCAGAGATTTGAACCTAAAAGGCAGAATATGAAAATTTGTGTTCATAAACATGCATTAGATAAATTGAAAAGACTGACGTTTTTCGGAGAAAATTGTTTAGGTAGAAATGTTATTCTTATTTGAATTAAAATTGTTTATAGATGCTTTTAAATATTTAAGTTATTTGTTACATATTACATGTGGAATGCAATGAAGGATTACATTTTTAATGAAAAACGATCTTTGCATATTATATTCCAATTTATTATTTTTTTGTACAAACAATGGACAATTACATTTTTAATATAAAACAATATTTTCATATTATAATACAATTTATTAAGTCCTTTTTAACTCTTTCCAACATAGTTGAAAGAAAATATAATATGGAAAATACACTTGAATTGCCATGTACGTTATTAAGGTTTACTATTGTTTTTTAACTTATCAGTAATTTACAGGGTCACACAAAACATTATCGTACATAATGATCGACGGTGAAGAATTGTTTGCAGCATATTTTAGTAATTTTACCCTATTTCAAACATAATGAAATGTTTATACATTATTTAATTACGTTACAAGTTGATTGCTGTAAAATTTGACGTACATTACAGCTATCGTTTATTTACAGGGAAACAGCTAATCTTTCAGTTAAAGCTCTATCTATGAGCTATAAATACTGGCAGTAAATTTTCAGTTGTGGTATACGTTTTTATAGTTTAAGTAAATTACCGCATACTACGTGATGTTTATAAATTCTATACATCACACAAAATGGGTTACACAAAACATAGCCGAATCTTGAAATCTTTTAGAATATGCTGACTCATGTTGTTAATTAGCGTTTTGTTTTTATGCATGTTAAAATGTTATACTAGTCTTGTATCTCCGAAAACATGTAAAGTTATATTCTGGAGAAAAAAATCAATGTAATGTCTATCATTCTAAACAAATAGCAATAAAATCTAACAAAATTGAACTCAAACGGAATCCTAATCTTAAACGATAAAATGTTCAGGTCCTTCGGAAAAGAATTTAATTGATAGTGACCTGCTAAAGTGAAAATCTGTCCATCTTAGCCGATTATACCGTTCTAATTATTAGGCGTACTTTACTATGTTATTGTTTTTCCAATTGAAAATAGAAAATTATTATTATTATTATTTTTAAATACTGTAAAACTTCTTTTTTGGCTGTTTAAAAACAAGGAGTAAGACATTAAGTAAATTCTTTCTCCGACAATACGGAATCTACAATTTGCAAAAGTGTAGACGCTGATATAGTAATGTTTGTGATACGCTATTTATTAACTGCAGGAAAAAATAATTTACTAACTATACATAAAAATAAATAATATTTTTATTTATAATCGCTAAGAATTATTCAAATAAACATGATGTATATAGAGAAAATTTTTATTTTCTTTAATTTACAGAATACAAAAGAAGATAAATCATATTTTTGAGATAATTATACATATTTTAAATCTTTGTTAAAGAATTTCCATGTTAAATATTTAAAACGAACCACAAGTTAGATTCCAATTAAATGTAATGTAATTTAATATGTTTTCCTAATTAAAAAAGTAACCTGTAATTTAAAACACAAAAAATAACAACAAAGAAACTTCGTATTTTCTTTGCTTAAAGTCTAAAAAATGTAGATAATTAAATATTTAACACTGCATGAAAAATTTCTTCCGTAACTATTTTCTCAAGCACAAGAAAATGAAAATTTTCAAAAAAGAATATCTGGCAAAATAACGAAAATGAAATTTGATATTTTTAAACTTTAATAAGTAAAATAAACAGAAAAAAATCTGAGGAAGACATTTTAACTTGTAAAATTTCTTGCAGCTTTAAATGAATTTTGCTTAGTTTTTACCAATTGGGAGTTAGAAACAAGCATAGAAAAATACTTATTTTAGAAGGGCAACCCCATAAAAACCACGCAACTATCATTTCTGCTTTGCTCCTTCTGTTTTTATTTGAAATTGGATCTGAGTTTGAAAAACAGAAAGATGAAAAAAAAAATCTTAGAATATAAATTCAAACGCATCTAGCGTTCGTTTTCTTTTGAAGCTTCTACCTTGAATTTCACTTCTTTAGATATAGAAAAAACAAAAAGGTTTCATTTTCATTGATAAAACTAGTTTGCCGTGTAATAAAAGTATGCTGCTAAATAAAATTTCTTCAAAAGGTATTGAAATTCGTAATGCTCTTTTTTTCCTATTTCGAATATTATTTTCATAAAAATATGAGGCATATGCTTTTATTTGCTAAAGGGGGAAGAAAAGATTTTTTTCATTTTATTTTTTTCTCCCAAAAGCGTTGTTATTCCAGCATTCGAAAAGATCGTATACTTTGATGCATCTTATATTCTTTCCACAATATTGATTTTAGGAAGCTTCATACGAAAATTCATTTTTGTTTAATAAAGAAGAACACTGAAGCATTATAAAGTTCAAAAGCAATCTCATATTTACAACCTGAAAAATATTTAATGCATTTAATAATTTCAAAGTTTTCAATATTTTGTGTAATTTTGTATGCTGTCATTTAAAGAATTTTCAGTTCATGAAATATGTAAGCAATTTAGCTTTATATTCATCTGACAAAATAAACAGATGGACGAGATATTTGTAAAATGCATTCTACGCCATACTTTGGGTATAACTTTACATTTTTTTTAGGTTCCCCTTAACATGAGTTTAAAAATATATATATATTTAAATAGAATTCCTGCTATAGTTAAAATTCATATTATTACTTTCTGTTATCTTAGATATAGTAGAAAGTATTGTAATCGAAATTTTTTTCGACTCCGTTTTTCGACAAATTTACACATTTAAGGGTTCAAAGATCCCCAAAACATGCATATACATATACAATATGTCTGTCTGTTCGTGTATGTGTGTCCGTGTGTCGGCACTATCGAAAACCGTATGAAGTTATGAATAGAATTGAACCAAATTTTCAGTGTTTGTTTTTGGCTTTGACATGCAGGTCCTCCTTGAATTAAAAAAAATCGCGGGAAGGGGTCGCTGTAATAGCGATTTTTGTGCCATTTGCATTATTTTACCATCGAGAAATGTATGAAGTTACGCATAGAATTGAATCATTTTCATGAGCATGTTTTTGACTATGGCAAGAAGGTAATCATTGAATTTGAAAATATTCCGCCGTAAGGGGGAGCTGTAATAGCGACTATTGTGCTACTTTAATTATTGTACCATTAAACGTGTATGTATAGAATTGAACCAAATTTCGTATTTATGTTTTTGGCTAAGGCAAGCATTTTATGCTTGAAATTAGAAATATTCCGCCTAAAGGGGGCGCTGTAATACAATTTCTGTATCAGTTTGTCGATTTTCTGTCATTCTGTTGTACACCGGCGTTTCGTGGAAGGACGGGAATTCCGGATAGTGATAAGCCGATTATTCGGAAACAGCTGATGCATAACAGAATAAGGGAAAATATTGATTTTAATAAATATCATGATCAAGACTAAGTCGTTTAACTCCAATTAATTGACTGAGAAATTTATTAGGAGAATATTGAGTTTTTTGAGTTTTCTTGAGTTTTTTTTCATTGAATATTTAAAAATATTGAGAATTTTTTTTATACAAATTAAGATGAAAATCAAATTTGGTATAGTATTGAACTAATTATTTTGAAGTATTCACATTTGTAACTTTGGAAATATTAAGTTGTACGAGATAGAAAAATAATCGCTTTGGATTGGTATATACAACTAATTTACAAGCTATTTATAAACAATATATGTAAAAATGATATACCGGAATACCGGAATCAGAAAAATCACATAGTAGATTTCATTTTACACAAAAAAATGTATTTTAATTAAACATTATTTTTACTTTCACATTCATATTTTGATGAGAAAGCTTAACAAAAATAAAAATTTAAATTGTTCTTTGGTTTTTAATTGTTGATGAATCAATTACTAAAAAATGAATTTATCTCTTTATTTGATGTGTTATGCTTTTGAAGCGTTATTTCTGAAACATTTAAATTAATTTTAGTTGTGTGATCAAAAGAAGCCGCTTCACGTACTGAAGATATTATTAAGGAAGTTGTCTCACTGTGAAAGACATATTTAATGTTATTTAAGAAAGATTAATCCTTCCTAAATTTTATTTAATTTGTATAAATAGAAAATCTTTTCATTAAATTATTTTTAAAGAAAATAAAATTATTATATAAAAATTAGTCAGGCAATTCTTTTATATTTATGAGAGCCCAAATCTTTTTATTTGAACATTTTCCAAATAAATATTAAAATATGAAAATGAAAATTTGATGTAAAGATGATAAAAGGTGAAAACTTTTTTAAAGTGATTTTTTTTTAATCTATTCCAAAGTGATTATTTAATTTTGCTTTCGTAATACTAGAATTAATTTTAAAATAAATTTTAAAGAATTATTTTATTTATTACTCGGTATTATATCGTTTTATCATTTAATTTTTTTTCAATTACTTCGCATCTGTATTTGCATTAGATAATTCAAATGAAATTAAAAGTAATTTTTTTTATATTCATTTCAAATGTTAGAGTGCTTCTGAGATGCAGTTGTCTAAGAAAATCTTGTTTAATCTGTCATACGTATGAAGTGTCAACTTCTCACTGATATCATTTATTTTATTTTCATTAACGAAAGAATTTTTTAAGACACCCCATTGATTAAAGAGTATTTCTTAATGAATGACGTTCTGAGGAAACCGCTGATATAATCGCTTAATCGAGTTTAACCCGCAGGACGATAAAGACAGTTAAATCTATGCTAAAGCGTTCTCTTGTTTTTTCCTTTTCATTTTTTTTCCCTCAGTGACATGTCAAACCCACAACAAACTTGACTGACATTGTCAGTAAGTTTTTTTATACGGTGTGCCGTAAAGTTATTAATAGCGTTGTCATATCTTCGAGACATGTTTAATGTTGTTTTTTAAAAGACAATTACTTCGAAGATATTTTTAGATCTATATCTGTAAAAAGCGTTAATGTATTAACAAACATTTTTCAGGAAAAATGAATTGAACGAATAAAAATAAACATACATATTTCAATAAGATTTTTTTGTACTTTTTTGTTCCTTTCTATATTCGATATCTTTTCTATATACATTTTAAATTGTGAAAACACGAAAAATTTTGCAAGAAGATTCTAATATTTTAAATATATTTGAAAAGATTTTATTTCAGTTTGGTATTCCAAAGTCTAGAATTCATTTCATAATACTGTTTTAGCGATTATATTGTTTTTTAGGCAGTATTATATCAAGTTTTACAACATTAAGAAATAACATTAAAAACTTTTTACAATGGCAAGAGTATTAAAGAATTCCTTTAATGTAAATTAAATTTTTTTTATAGTACTAAACAAAACATAATGCATTTTCAATAAATGTTCATGTTAATTTCTTATTCGCTTTTTCATTAGAAATACAGGGTGAATCTAAACGAATATCGGGGTTTTAGAGCTTTGTAGTATCTATTATATAAAACTTAAAGTTATACTTAATATATAAAATGACAGAGCAACTCAAACAGTTTGTCGGTACCTGTGCATGCGCATGAGCACGCAATGTTTCTTCCATCATCCGTTAGAAAGTGCTAGTAAAAAAAAAATGGCGACTAGTGAACAGAAAGCATTTTGTGTTCTGCAGTTTGCAAAGACCGAATCTGTACTTACTGTGCAACGTGCGTTCTGGATTAAGGTCAGATGTGATCCTCCCAAGTGATAAAAACATCCGTAGATGGTTACATCAGTTTGAAAATACCGGCTGCCTTTGCAACAATTACCTCAAAAACACTATGAACATTAGGAAAGAACTGAGCTATCGACTTGAAGTGTGCCGTGTGACGAAAAGTGCTCACATTGAACACGTGTAAGCTTGTAGGTAAAACTGTTTGTGTGGCTTTTTCATTTTATGTATTAATTATAATTTAAAGTTTTGTGTAATGAATAGTACCAAGCGTTAAAACCCCATATTCATTTAGAAATACCCTGTATTATTAAAACGTTTACATCAAACCGTACACTATTTCGGAATGAATCTTACTATAAATAAAAGAAAATTATTCTTATTTTAAAGTAATACATCTGCAGCTTTAACTTTAAACATAATTGATTTAATTTTGGTCATAAGGAAACGAAATTCTAACGATACTCTACGGTTTAGAGTTTGTCTTAATAAATTATTTGGAGAAGAAATTGCTGGTATTATCCCTTTATAGAATTTAAATCGCAAAAAGAAAAAAAAAAATCAAAAATATTCTCTCATTTCCTACGTTTTATTTTATTTCATTTTTTATTTCTTCAGCGATATGACAAACCTACAACAAACTGGACTTGTACTATCAGGAATTTCTTTTATCGCAATCAGTAGTCAAGTTATTAATGGTGATGTCATGTCTTTTTGTATATTTGAAAATGTTAATGTATATGAAAATGAGCTTATGAGAATTTAAAATTTGCGTAAAGAACATACATAAAAATGTTAATTCCATATATTTATGTATTAAGGGGGTCCGAGACACAAAAATCTTCAAATTTTCAATTGTTTTTTTAATTGGATTAAAAATTTCTCTGCTGTTTTCTGCTTAAAATGATGTTTAAATCATGTTTCTATCTTAAATAGAACAGGAAATATTAATTTTTTCGTTTTGGTTTATTTTCAAAATCTGACTTTCAAGCTATGGCTGTCAAGGATACGAGTTCTTGTGAAATTGCGTTTTTCTTCATGATAGGTTTTTTTACCATTTCGCATATTTAAATTCTTATAACTCGAGAACCGTTAAAGATACAGGGTTGAAACTCGGAACATATCTTTTTCAATTATTTACTTTACTTTTGAGCCTGCATATTTGAAAAAAATATTTACATTTGAAAATATGATTTTTTTTTTAAAAGTTGCACCACTTTTTTTGTAATTTTTTCGTTAAATATTTTTAATTTTTTTAAAAATTAATATTTTTTAAAATGCTGACTCTAAATTAAAAAATATATATTTCTGTTTATTTAAATGAAAAACAATTTAAATTATACAAATAATATTTCGAGTTATAACGATTTTAAGTTATACCACTTTTTTCATAAATTTTAAATTTAAAATTTTTTTAAAAAAGCTATGAGAAGTTTTATCATTTAATTTTGTTTACAAATGATATGGTCAATCATCACAAAAAAATTCAAAATTTTAACTCAATAAATAAAAGTTTTTTGAAAATGTGTCCCGAATCCCCTTAAACTTATATATGCTAAATATAATACTTTTTATAAAGTAATGCAGACCATTAAATTTTCGTAAACTTTCACATTACTATTTTCATAACGAGATAATTCGAATATTTAATTTTAAATATTCAATTCAGATGTTATTATTTTTTGGATTTTTGTTCCTTAACGAAGCTCACATAAAAAACCTTTCTTCAACATGTTAAAGTATGTATTGGTTTCTGAAATGTTTAGTTTAATTTTAGTTTCGAAATGAAAAGAAACTCTTCAGACACTTTACTGATTAAAGACTTTATCTTAATGAATGACGTGCTAGAAACTGCTGATATAATCTCTTAATCGAGTTTAACCCGCAAGACGCGAATGACATTTAAGTGTATGCGAAGGCACGTTGTAATTTTCTCCTAATTATTTTTCCTTATTTTTCAGAGATACGTCAAATCTACAGCATACTTGAATGGCATTGTCAGTAAATTATTATTAAACAGTGTGTAGTTAAGTTATTAATGACGCTAAAATATCTGCAAGGCATATTTAATATAGATTTTAAGAAGACAGTTACATTCTGGATATATTTTTAACTCTATCTATGTAAAATAGTTTAACAAAAGACTTTAAAGAAAACTAAATCAATCTAAATAACACACACCATACAAATGTCTATTTTTTCTTTTGGCTTTGAAAATATTTTAACTTTTATTACATAATCTTTAAATTTTTAAGATACCCCAAATTTGGCAAAAATATTTAAAAATTTTAAGCATTCTAAATTTAATATTTGGAACTATAGAATTCGTTATTAAAACCTTTCTAAAAATTATTTTGAATTCTATGCATGATTATCAGGTTCTTTAACATGATGTATGAATGGCATGGATGATGAATACTTTTACTGTCCAATCTACTGTCTCTATATAAAATCTTAATGAAACGAATTTATGAGACGATTTTATGAAGGGACTGATTGTATTTCACAGCTATTCCTCCTAAAACATGGGACGTTTGGCAAGGAAATTAAGACCAGTTATCAGAATTGATCCGCGAATATCAAAAGTGGTATTAAAAATTATGAATTTGAGTTAGTTTTCTGGAATTATCTAATTTTAATGTCATTTCTGAAATGATGGTAGTAAAATTACACCCTTTTTGTGGAGAAAAGGGAAAGCTATAGCGTTATTAGATTTCTTTCTTCCTTTTAGGTAGCTTTCTTTACAAAAAAGCTACCTATTGCAGCCGTTCGGAGGAAAGCGATTTCAAAAAATTTTGGTATATTTTCATCGATCATGACCCCCAGACCCCGAAACCACCCTCCGTTCAAAATTGATATATATATATATATATATATATATATATATATATATATATCTGACCTATGTCACACTGTAACTCCCGTAATTATGAACCGATTTCGATGTAATTTGGTGTGTACATAGTACATACCAATGTCTCGACCGAGTTCGTTGGCCAGCTTCATCCGCCGTTTTGTTTCAAAATGGCGACCATTTAAAAATTTAAAAAAAAATTAAAACTTGAAATGTGGTACCAAAAAATTAAAAATGGAAAAATATTTTTTTCTTATGTATTTGACCTTTATACTGAGATTCCGGAGCAGTTTTTGTTTCGTCTATATCTTAAAAAATGGCTGAGTTATAGCATTTTGAATTTCTAGCGTGGCTGACATTTTGAAACGTCCTGAATTTTGTCACGCGATAAAAGGCGTATTTATGAACCGATTTGGATGTAATTCGGTGTGTACATAGTACATACCAGTCTCTCGACCGAGTTCGTTGGCCAGCTTCATCCGCCATTTTGAAACAAAATGGCGGCCATTTAAAAAAATTTCAAAAATTTTAAATTTGAAATGTGGTACCAAAAAATTGAAAATCTGAAAATATTTTTTTCTTATGTATTTGACCTTTATACAAAGATTTCGGAGCAGTTTTTGTTTCGTCTATATCTTAAAAAATGGCTGAGTTATAGCATTTTGAATTTCTAGCGTGGCTGATATTTTGAAACGTCCTGAAATTTGTCACGCGATAAAAGACGTATTTATGAACCGATTTGGATGTAACTTCGTTTCTACATAGTACATACCAACGTCTCGACCGGGTTCGTTGGCCAGCTTCACCCGCCATCTTGTTTAAAAATGGCGGCCATTTAAAGTTTTAAGAAAAATTTAAATTTGAAATGTGGTACCAAAAATTGAAAATTGAAAAAAAAATTTTCTTCTTATGTGTTTGACCTTGATAAAAAGATTCGGGAGCAGTTTTTGTTTCGTCTATATCTTAAGAAATGGCTGAGTTATAGCATTTTGAATTTCTAGCGTGGCTGACATTTTGAAACGTCCTGATTTTTCTCACGTAATAACAGGCGTATTTATGAACCGACTTGGATGTACCTTGGTGTGCACATAGTACATACAAATATCTCGACCGAGTTCGTTGGCCAGCTTCATCCGCCATCTTGTTTCAAAATGGCGCCCATTTAAAAAAATTAAAAAATAAAAAAATTTAAATGAGATACCAAAAAATTGGAAAATGAAAAAGATTTTTTTTTGTATGTGTTTGACCTTAATACAAAGATTCCGGAACAGTTTTTCTTTCGTCTATATCTTAAAAAAAATGGCTGTGTAATAGCATTTTGAATTTCTCTTGTGACTGATATTTTAAAACGACCTGATTTTTGTCACGCGATAACAGGCGTATTTAAGAACCTATTTGGATGTAACTTGGTCTGTACATAGTACATACAAAATGTCTCGACTGAGTTTGTTGGCCAGCTTCATTCGCCATCTTGTTTCAAAAGGGTTGCCATTTTAAAAAAATTAAATTTAAAATTCAAAATGAAGTATTAAAAAATTGGAAAATGAAAAAGATTTTTTTTATGTGTTTGGCCTTGATACAAAGATTCCGAAGCAGTTTTTGTTTCTGAAAATTTGTTCTTTTGTTGATATCTTAAAAAATGGTTGATTTATAGCACTTTGAATTTCTAGCATGGCTAACATTTTGAAACGATCTTGTATTTGTCACGCGATAACACACGTATTCGCCTATTTCGATGTAAGAAGGCATGTGGATAGTATACATCAACACCTCGACCAAGTTCGCTGGCCAGATTCATCAGCCATCTTGTTTCAAAATGGCGGCCATTAAATTAAAAAAAATATATATATATTTAAAGTGAGGTGCAAAAAAATTAGAAATTGAAAAAGGTTTCTTTCTTAAGTATTTGATCTTGATATAAGGATTCAGGAGCATTTTTTGTTTGTCTTTACCTTAAAAAATGGCTCAGATATAGCAGTTTCAATTTCTATTGTTGGTGACATTTTGAAAAATCTGATTTTTTGCATGCGACAGCACTCCTATATATTAACCGATTCCGATGCGAGTGAGCATGTGCACAGCAATTACTAAGGTCTCGACCAAGTTCACTGCTTAGCCTCATCCACCATGTTGTCTTAAAATGACAGGCACTTTAAGAAATTGCCGAATTTGACAGCCAAATATAAGTTACTTTAATGAAAAGCAGCTTGGATAAAGCTGACTAATTTCGAGAAATTCTCATTCATTATATTGATAAAAATTAGTATTGAATCTCCTATATTCGGTTTCCACTAAATTGAGCTTCGTGTGTTTGCATGATATAAGTTGGCTTTTTTTTAAATAAGGATTATGAAAGCTACCTCTTCCTCCCGGCACTGGCCGGAAGGACTTTTTTACTTTCTTCTATCTTTACAAGAAGAAAGTATTGGATTCACGAAAATTTTCCAATTCCGGTTTTTGACGGATTTACACGTATTAGGGGTCAGTGAATCCGAAAAACATGTTTTTAGAAAATGTCTGTATGTGAGTCTGTGAGTCTGTCTGTCTGTGTGTAACACAAATTTTGTGGGCGCTCTATTTCAAGAACTAATGCACGGAATTTAATAAAAATTTATATTCGGGTAGTCCCTGATATAAATTGCTGCTGATTAGTTTTTGGTGTAAATCGCTCAACAGGTGGCGTTGCTATGCTGCATTTTTCCTGATTTCTGCCATAGCTGTATCTCAAGAACTAATGCACGGATTTTCATAAAACTTCAGGTTCCGTTAGTCCTTCACATGAATAGATGCTGTTTATGTTTTGGTGTAAATCGCCCAAGAGGTGGCTCTGCTATGCTGCATTTTGCAGGATTTACACGATTTCTGCAATTGCTCGATCTCAAGAACTAATGGACACATTTTCATCAAACCTCAGATTCAGTTACTCTTTGATATGAAATGATGCTGACTGCGTGTAGTGTAAATCGCCCAATAGGTGGCGTTGCTGTTTGTTGCAGTTTACACTATATTTTAAAAAGCTCTATTCAAGAATTAATGCACGAATTTTCATCAAACTTCAGATTTAAGTATAATTTGATTAATATTGCTGCTGATTATGTGTTGGTGTAAATCGATCAACAGGTGGCGCTGCAATGTTGCATTTGTCATGATTTGCGCAATAGCTCTATCTCAAGAACTAATGCACGAATTTTCCTCAAACTTCATATTCAGTTAGACTTTGACATAAGTTGATGATAATTAGGTTTGGGTGTAAATAACACAATAGGTGGCGCTGCAATGCTGCATTTTCCTGGATTTACAGGATTTCAGCGACAGTCGTACCTCGAGAACTGTTGCACGGAATTTCATCTTTTTAGAATTCTCATGATGAGCATATATTGCCATTTAATTTGGCTCTGTGATAGCGAATTTTGAAGTTTTGACATGTATGAGATAGAAGAAAGTTTTGTGATGGCCACAACATACTAGTTTTTCATTATTTTCAAATTAAAATTAACTATTATTTCAATCAATACTGAAGACGATATTGTGATTAAATTATGTTTTTCAAGAATATTCGAAGAAATAAAAACTTATTTTCTTACATTCGATCTTCGGGAATCAGTTTATTTTAGAACACTAAAAATTGCCTGTCATTTTTATCATTGACATAAATTCCATAGACTTAAAATAATAATAATTCCATCGTAGCTTTTTTAAGTTTTTTTCAGTTTACAAAGGCCCTTAAAGCAGAAATGGTATAGAGAGCAAAATACAATTTTCTAAGCATTTATTTTAATTCATAAACTGTAAATATTTTCAAAAAGTTGAACAAAATGCAGGGACCCCTAACATACATATAAATATTTAGTATGTTTAAATTATAAAGAAATGCCTTCCCAGATTGTTTAATTCTGTGTAACTCACCAGTTTTAACCCTTTAACTGCCCCGGACGTATATATACGGCTGTAGAAAATGCATGCATCTATTAAAATGATGGCGAATTCCAATTATAGCGAGGTAATTTTCACCATCTAGGCCGTTATATACACTGGTGTCCAAAATTAAGGACCAGTCACAAAATGCTAATTTTTAAGTAAGCTAATACTCAAAAGGAAATAATATAATTCAAATAATTACTATCACTACAGCACAGCTAGTTCATATAGCATCTCATCCATGTCACACATGATCACAAGTGCCACAGTCACTACGGTGAAACAAAAAATAGGAAATTCCACACGTCTCATTTTGAGTCTCAAATGATCACTATATGTGACTCCACTGAGACGTCAATGTGACTGCTGCTTTGTGACGAGTCACCAGGTGACTTTACAATGTTGTTAAATTGTGACTCTCATGTGACTGTCATTTTTAGACTCAATTTCAAAGTCATCATGAACGTTGCAATATGATAAGTCACCAAATAATATCACATTATAGTCACATGGTGACTTTTCACAAAAGAGCACAATGGTGACTTCACAGTAATCTCTCTGTCACCTGAAAGTTATCATGTGACTTTAATGTAACATTATTTGGTAACTTATCACAATGCAGCGTTCGCGATTACTTTGAAATTAAGTCTACAGATGACAGTCACATGAGAGTCACAATGTAAGTACATTGTAAAGTCACATGGTGACTCGCCACAAAGCAGCAGTCACAGTGACGTCTCAGTGGAGTCACATATAGTGATCATTTAGGCTCATGATAAGACATATGGAATTTCTTATTTTTTTGCTTCACCGCAGTGACTGTGACACTTGTGACCATGTGTGAGATGAATGAGATGTTATATGGACTTAGTGTGCTGTAGAGGTAGTAATTATTCGAATTATATTATTTCCTTTTGAGTATTCGCGTACTTGAAAATTAGCATTTTGTGATTGGTCCTTAATTTTGGACATCAGTGTATAATAGTATAACATGTGCACTTTCTTACTGTTATTTCAGAAAACTAATGTAGCACCTTCTTTAAATGCAGAAATATGCGATTTAAGTAAGGCACTGGAGATCATGTAAGATTTAGTCGGCAGTTAAGAGCTTACGTTTGTCTAAGGTAAACTCACCCGTAGTGGTCAACTTAAGGATATTTATCTAATTATTATTAAAGTGTTAGTGATTCCCAATAGATATATTTATCTTTACCCCAGTCCCCACATTCTTGTATCAAAATAAAAATTTAAAGTTTCTAAATAAAGTCTATTGAAAAAGGAAAAATAAATGTCACATTCTTCTATGCTCCGGTAGTGGGCCTAGTAAAATTCTAATGCGTGAATAGGCTTATCCATCACATTATTTACAATGTGATAGAGTATAGCAATAGTAGTTTAATTTAAAATAAAGCATAATGATAAAGAATTTTATAAAATAATAAAA
The DNA here is from genome assembly GCA_963932465.1 of Maratus speciosus. NCBI lineage: Eukaryota > Metazoa > Arthropoda > Arachnida > Araneae > Salticidae > Maratus > Maratus speciosus. The sequence goes on along the minus strand of OZ010788.1, from coordinate 292,435,618 downwards.
ACTTATCTGTTAATGAAATCGCTTAAAAATTAAAAAAAAAATAGTTTTTAAAGACACTCTAGAAAATAAACAAATGCACCAGCAGACAAAAAAAAAATATATTCCAAACGTTTTATAGGAAGTTAACATTTAAAGACTTTAGTCAATCAGATTTTTTTCATTCGTTTTTCATAAATGCATTTTGATCTTGTTTTCAAATTTTAAAAATTGGTGGCCCTCTACAGGTACGCTACAGATAATATTTTTCCTTAGTACTAACTAAAATGGACTTCTGACAAAATGCATATTCATTATATTTTCAAAATTTCCTTCTCGTGGCTTCAATAAAAAATACGAATAAGTTTAGAAACACGTTTTTAAATTCTTACTTTCGATTTTGATTTTTAACTCTTTATAAATGTCGCTAAAGAAATATATTTTTTTAAATTATTTTTTTAAATATCAAACGTGAGGACCATAAACTTCTAACATACTTAATGTAATTTTAGTTCATCAACAAAAAAAGAGAAATTTTTAGAGCACTACATTGATTAAAGAACTTGGGATAAAGTGACTGCCGAAATAATCTCTTAATCAAGTTTATACCGCAAGTGACGAAATATGTATAAGCTTATGCTAAAAGCCCTTTCTAATTTTCTCTCTTTTAGTTTTCTTTGTTTTTTCAACGACATGTCAAACGAACAATAAACTTGGCTGACATTGTCAATAATTATTGTAGATTACTTATTAACGACGTTGTCACATCTTCACGAATTTTTAAAAGAAGTATTATTTTTAAAAGAAAACTTACTTATTTGATATTTTTCTGTCTGTATCTCTAGATATGTTACTTCATTAGCAAATCACTAATCACTAAGAATAAATTTAATATCGAAAAAAAGCATACCGGGAATCTGATTTTTACATGTTACATTTTTTTCAGTTTTTCTTATTTTCACGAATTTTAAATTGTAACAAACGGATTATTTGGGTAATTATTCTGTCAAGTGTTTCCAAACATTTTCCAAATGGATTTCATTTTATAGCACTTTAACTGACATTATTATTATTATATATAATGCATGCATCAATTTTGTTTCAAAGAAACATAATATATTTTATTTTTTCTCTACCAATTACTGTGTTTATTAATTTCTGTGATATAATATTATGTAACCTTACAGGAGGGGGGGGGGGGGTTAACTTTTTTTAACACTTTCCAACAAAGTTGAAAAGTGTTCATGACTTCGGTTTGTCTGGCGGTCTGGCCGTCTATCCCCGTTCTAAATCCCGTAAATATACTCGGATTGCCCTGAAAGTTTTTGATGTTAACGTTTACCATAGCACATTCCCTATTTCAAATGAAGTTTGTACCATGTTTAGTTCATTTACAGGGACAGACAAACGTTTTATGTTACATTAGGGCCTATGGAAAGAAATCGTTTAAAATGATTTTTCTTGATGCTACATGCATCCAAATATAACAAAATTGATATGCATTTATGAAGTGCACTAAAACATGAATTCTGTATAATATGCGGTGCAAAGAATAGATATTCTTCATTTACAGGGCTACAGAAAAAAAATCTGTCACATAATGATATAGGGCGGGGCACAGAGCTACACAAAATAATTCGTAAGGGTTACTGGGTATGAGCGCAAATTGCTTAAAAGTTTTTTTTAAATGAGTTATGCATTTTTACGCTGAACTGCATTTAGTTTATTAAAAATGTTTGTAGACTATAGATAAAATGATATACAGAGTCACGCAAAGAATTAGATACATATCGTCCATGGATGTTAATTTCTGGAAATGTATTTTCAGTAGTTTTAAGAGTGTTTTAGTTTGAATTAAATTTTAGCTAAATAGTGGCGTGTAATAAAGATACTAGGTAAACTATTAGGGCTGTACAAAAGTATACAAGTATTTTTTCAATTAATTGTATAAATTGCTGAAAGAGAAATTTCAACCTATTATACGTTTTCTCGCTAAACTAAATTTGCCCATTATATAATATATATAACAACATACAGATCAAATACAGGGCTGTTCAAAAGAATTGGAATACATATTTGGCTATGGGCGGTAACTGCTGAAATCTGATTTTTAAATGTTTATTTAGTTATCGTATTTACCTTATTTCCCTAAGTAACGAAGTTTTGTTAAATAATTCAGGGAGTGTTGGAAAATGTTTCATAATCTATGCCGTACGTATAATTTTTCTTACTTGTTTTTGTTTTTTGTATTTTTTCGAATGAAAAAATCGACTTTTTTTTTAATTTTTATATTCCCTATTTTCTATAAATTATCCCTACAAAACACTTTGACCCAAATTCAAAGTTCTTTCGTAGCTATTTAATCCTTTGGAGAAACTCGAACGTAGGCTTACACTGTTTTGAATAAATGCGTTTTACGGAAAATGACTTTTTTAAACTGGGCAGGATTTGAATACAAAGACTATTAAACCGATCCTGCTATTTTTTTTAAAATTAAAATTAATATAACTTATTGGAACTTGTACCATTTTCAGTCATTTTTTAAGAAAATATGTAATTTTAGAAACCCCCAAAATACGAAAAAAAGTGTTCAGAAAGAGACTTTTTTAAAATGGCTGTCACTTTGCTCTTTTTCAACTTTTTGACCTCCATGAAACTCCAGACAATATTATTTACTTCCATAATCCTTACTGAAAATTGATTACAAGCGACTCTGGTGTTTTATCGGATTCCGCACGATTTAAATTGCGCAGCGCGCACTGTAGGATACCCACCCATTAACATACAGCCACATTATTAGTTTTAATACCATTACGTAACATTAATATAATTTTTCCTCTGCTAATATCGAAATTAAGGATCGAGAGCTCGGAGTGCATTAGAGACATGTCTGACAATAGGATTTTAACACTGATTTTTTTCATTGGTTGCAGTTTCATTTCCGCGATTGTTTATATTATGTGACAGAAAATTCCCATTTTTCTGTCAAGGAAAAATTCATTTCTATGAGTTATATATGGCCCCTATTAATAAAAAGTTGAGTATTGTCTCCTATATACATTGTGATGGAGAGTGAATTAATTATATATGTTCTAAATTATCCTGAGTATAATATTTTGCTTAATTAATGCATTTATCCTTTTATTAATGCTACGTGAATGACGTCAACAACTACAAAGAATAAACAAAATAACATGTAAGAAAATTTTGATAAACACTTATCTAAACAACTCCAATTGAGGATTTAAATAGATAAAATCAAGATATTTAAATGAATTTCTAAAGAGTCGCATTTAATAAAGACATTACTGGACAGTGATAATTATTTCTAATGTAAAAGGAAAACCGTAAATGAAGTTATTCATATGAAATTGGTTCAATTTTTTATTCTTTTGAAAAGGTTCTGATTAGTGTTCTACCTACACATTTCAAAATTGAGTAAAGAAATAATTTAATGGGATGGGAATTTAATTAATTAAATAGGAAATACATAGTATATTTATTATTTTATGTTAAGTGTTTTTTTACATTAGGAGATGGAACAATGAGAACTAAATAATAGCTATAAACAGATAATACAAAATTGTGAACAAGGATTATTCTACTTAAAGAATCTTACAAAAGTATCATACATCCGAAGAATAAGCCCCAGAAAGAATGATAAAATTTGATTGCTTAGAAGACCGCAAGGAAAAGTTTCGTTATCACAAAAACGTAACATCTTTTCCATAATAAATATTTGCTCCACCTCCAGAATATTAGAGCGCCTACTACACTTAGCTTAGCTTGTTATTCTCAGCAATTGTTTTCTGCTAGGTTTCTGCTTCAGACGTGAATTTTTGTTTTTTCTAATTTTGATTAGCACAACGAGTATGGTCACTATAGATATCCATCAATTATATGATAATCATCTGTTCTATAGTGATTCACGACTTGAGAAATATGACTTTCGAAACATCGACAATATTTGATAACGTAAAATTATATTACGTCATCTAAAAGAAGGCAAGATGTTTGAAATTTTATGTTGCTTAATATAAAATATTTTGTTTGTCGGTGATTGACGTCTTGAGGGATAGGACATTTGAAACCAAGGGTCTCCATTGATAAAATGTTTTTAAACTGTGATGTGGCTTATCATTAAAAATGTCAAGATGAATAAAATTTTAAACTATACTATATAGGAATATGATCATCCGTGATTCACACCTTGAGTTATATAACTTTAGCTACCGATAATTTTATTCATTGGAAAGAATAAGAACTACGATTAAATATAGCATCTAAATGTTCCACTATTTGTCGCATTTTATATTGCACAATATAGGATATTACTATCATATATGATTGAAATCTTAAATCGTAGAACTTTTACTACCGAGATTGCATTTGATGAAGCGTATTAAAACCGATCTAATTTATCATCTAAAGGTGTCAATTTGATTAAATTAGATACTATCAAATGTAAGATCAATCGCTTAAATGATTAACATCTTTAATCGTAGAATTTAAACAGTCATGACCACATTCATTAAGTTACTCGTGTATTATGGTCCAACTTTCAAACTAAAGTTATTAAATTGGATGGTCTTTAATGCAAGTTATTTGCTTTTATAAGGATTTTTTAACGAACAAGAAGGACGAAACAATGAACACAATAATAAGCATTGCTATCAACAAATGTTATCATATTAACACTGCTGTTCCAGATGCAAGAAGATTGCTTATTTTAAAACGATATCATTATCAAATTACATAGAATAACTAATGGTTGTATCCAAGTTTAATTATCACATTAATTTTAGCACTGTGAATATTAATGATATGAACTATGTAAAATTTCATAATCTCAAAATCGTTATGCTAGTTATGATTCAACTCTAACAACTTTACTTTTGTATGCGCTGTATTCAATACATGCTGTTTGCATCAAATATAAAAATTTAATCTATTGATATACTGTGTCACACATTAAAATGGAATCTCAGAATTCACAAATTCGCATAGCTTCACTTTCTAATACTGTCCACGCTATATTTCCATTATTCTACAGTTTTATTAACTGTTAATAAATAAAAGCACGATTTTACTTTTTTCTGAAATTAAATTATTTCGTTAGATATAGAAATTGTTGAAACATTGTTATATTGACATTAATAAATTTTCGATATCTAAAGTCGAAATGTTGCATATAAAGAGGAATATTCGTTTCTAGTTCATCAACTTAACGTACAAGTAATCACGAATATGCACTTTAATGATCGTCATAGATTCTAAGTTACCAGCTCACCCATTGATTTATACAAATATCCCATATGAATTTGAAAATCCAATTTTAAGATTCGAGTTAAACTTCAACATATTGTTTGTAGTTGATTTATTCCGATCATAAATTCTGATGGCATAATCAGACATAGTACAAAAGTATTAGTTATGAGAACAGATAAAATATGCATAAATCCATTTATAAACTACAACATAAATTTTCGAATGAGTAGAAAGTTTTAGCATTTCAAAACAAAATTCTTTGTCTACTTATTTGTAGTATTTTCTTTCCACATGTTTGATTTTTCTACAATAGGTCAATACTACATAGAGGTCAAAATAACAAAAATATTATTCACGAGCGAAATTCTCTGGCGATGTTTAAGTTTTTGAAAAATATTTAATGAATACAGTTAATATCGCATCAATATAGGATGATTTTATTTTAGAAGCATTTAACCTAAGGGGCAGGTAGAATATCTTGAGCCTAATGATACATTTGTAGTGATTTTATTCTAAATGATCTGCGAATAATACATGGTAGGTGTGTCATTTTTGTAAACGAATTTGTAAATTTAGAAGGTTGTAAGTTGATGCCAAAGAGGTAAAATATTGCATTGAAACATGATGTCGTAAACCACGTTGAGTGGAAATTGAGTAAAACGCCTGGTGGTTCTGCCGTTACGCAAGAAGACACAAAAATTAGAATATTAACTAGGAAAAGATTTATTTGATAGCCTGGTTACAACATAACCATTGGTTACGGTACAGTAAGGGTAAATAGAGAAATGAACATAATTACAATAATTATTCAAAGTGGCGACTGATGGCGTCATTGCAAGTTCTAACAACGACGCATAATGAATTCCTAGACTCGCTTGAAGATACAAGCTGTGCTTTTGATGTCTAACGCTATAATTGCTATAAAATGCTCTGGTGTGACAGCGTCATGAGATGCTATAATGTGACAACGCTAGGAGATGTTTCTACAGGAGTGACTAGAGATGATGTCATAAGATTTCAGATTCGGTAAAAGTGACGGAAAATCCTTGGGTTCCGTGCGCACAATTCACATCCATGAATATGCGGTATCAAAGCAATTACGCAACTTCTGGCCAAAATGTGTATGCGCACCATCATATGTAAACCACACGCATCTCAAAATTGCGGCCGGCATATTCTGCATCGTGTGGCCCTGGAATAAAAATATCCTTTATTCACACATTAAAAGAAATGATAAAAAAAAATTCCACTTGTGAAGTTCAAGATGTGTCTGGAGGTCACATTTGAAGCTCAAGAATCTACTCTGGTACGTAAAATATCCTATTCTTATTCTTTAAAATATTCGTTTGAAAGGAATTTGTATAGTTATTGCTCGGAAATAGTTAAGAGAAATAGTCTATCCGAGTCTGAAGCCTTGGCGCGGTCATTAGTAGTAACTCGAAGAAGGCGTGAACATCCCATGTCCCTCCTCTCTTTCCGTTTGATGTCCTTTTCAAATATAGAGGAAAACAGAATACATTCCGGTTCGAAGATGATTTGCAGTGGATCATACTTGTACAATGACGTTTTAATGTATAATAATTGTGATGTCTTTAGATTTCTGCCATTGGTTGGATGTAAATAATCCATCTATCTTCTCAAAATGAATTTTAGAAACATGAAACTCACGGAACGTCGTCATAGGTGAGTATTTAGAATTAATAGTTATTTTTACGTAAAAATGAATTAATAAATTACTAAAGTAATATTTAAACATTTTAAATTGCTATTGTTAATTATCTATTGAGTAATTTCGGTCTGAGATACAGGCATGAGTCGTATTAATTCATACGGTCATGGCGTAAGTATGAACAAGGCAACGAATTCAGGAATCCAGAGATTTCGCAAAAGGAAAACGAAGACAACTTGTTGTTGGAAGACATTTATTCATTAGGCATAATAATGTAAACAAGACAATGTAAACATTGTACAGAAAATTCCGTGAATCCTTCAGACTTTGGCATAAGACTCATGCTGTAAGATCTTCAGTGGTAAATTAAAAAACTACGAGATTAATAGACACCTGATAAAATTTTCTTGAACACTTGAAACAAAACAGAATATAAGCTCCAAGTTCAGTACATCGGCTTTTTGTTAAACTCGCGCAAGAAAACAAATGTCGACGTGGCACGCAAACGAACAAATCAGTGAAAAGTGCACTCCCGCAGATCAGCAGCTAAGCTAATGGTGCGAGAGAGGTGTGGCCTAAGGCCAAAGAGACCCTTACCTAGTAGAGTAATGTTTTTGAAGTAAAAAACCTAGCGTTGAAAAGTGCAGGAAACTAGATTCGTGAAATGGAGATTGAAAATAAAAATAACAAAATGGCTTTTTTAAAACATTCGAAAATAAAAAACTAGCTTCTCTCAGATGGGGTAGCTGATGAAATTTATGAAGGAACTAAAAGCTTTAGATTTAGATTCTGAATAAGATAATTATTAATATACGCGCTTTAATATTAAAGAGAAATTAAATAGGAATCAATAATACATGTTATTAAGAAATGGGGAAAGAGTGAGTATGCTGGAAAATTATAGTAATTTAAAGGAATATCCCGATATAAATTTTTTTTATATAAAATACACACACACATACATATATATATATATATATATATAATTCATGTTGGAATTATAATTTTAAGCGTAATAAAATATAAATAAACGCATAATTGCCTATCACTTCAACGTGCTTAACCCCTTTCAGGAGCAAAGTATTTCTATTTGTAAAATGCTAAGCATCAGAATTTATAAACCAGTTTATTTCAAAATAAGTAAAAGCTTTTGTTTGCGTACTGAATAAAAACAAAATGTTTATTTCAAAATTCTGTTGCCAGTATGTCATTTAAATATCAAAGTCAAGGGGTTCAAAAATGTACCACCGCCCTTCAAGTGGTTAATTTGTGATGACACGAATTCGTAAAAATTCTATGCGTAATTCCATAAAGCAATATTATATTTGCTATAAAGACGTACGATTAAATTTTCATCAGACGAAATTTTACAGTATCATATGAAGTTATTGAGTTGAAATAAAATTGAAAAAAAGTCTACTTAGAAATTCCTAATTTATTTTTATTTAAAAACTCATTTGGTATATGAGCTATACGAATGCGGTGTTTTTCCTTAAAATATCTAAAATTAGAAATAAAATTTCCTTAAATGCAATACCAATCAATAGTAATGAAAGATTAAAATTCTAATTTTATAATTTCTTATATAAATTAAGTTAATTTGGAACTTTAATTAAGGAAATATCAAGTTAGTTTAGTTTAATATTTATTTAACAAGCCATAAAATATAAAGTATTTTAATAAAGTCAAAACTTTATTTGTTTTTGTACCAGATGGAATTTAAAATACTTCATTCAACTTTAGCCAGAAGCTAAGTACTCAACGAAGGCGGCTAGATGGACTTTACTTTATAAATATACCATTCTTTAAACATAGATATAATTTAAAATTTTTATTTGAAACTTATTTAATAAAATATCATTTGTTTATAATAACTAAATGTGGAATACATTAATTATTTCAACTTTTTAACAATGTATATAAAATATTATATATATATTTTTTTTCATTTTAAGTCTTCTACTGCTCGTAATATTAGTTATAGACATTATGAACACACACTCATAAAAAATAGGGTTATTGCTGCATTGTGCAGAATTGAATAAATAAATACATTTGTTACTGCTACACATAATTCTAAAGCACTTGTTATGACTAAAGTATGTAGTTTTCACGGTTGTCCTCATTTATATATAATTTGCACATAATTTATATTATTAATTTGCGATTATTATATATGACACCTTGTTAAATTGTTCTACTCTATTACTCATTATTGATCTTTAACACTCTAGTGCATACTGTTGCCAATTGGCAACAAATTAAATTTTCTCTCCTTATCGTTTATTTTCCGTTACCTCATGATAACTTTATTCTTTACGTATTCATTTTGACCCTATATTTAAGTTTAGTTCAGTAAAAATAACATAGGTGATAATAGTTGTTTATCAGCTACAAATAAAAAAGAACCTTTTCAAGCCTTCAATTTTCCTAGCCATAGATGGATTTCTAACACAAATAAAAAACGTTTAAAATGCAAAATTTCATTTGAAAAGAATCCTTTTCAAAAGAATATGCTTTTAAAAGTTATTTCAAATAATTTTCCGTAAGGTTTTCTGCAACAAATACTGTATGCATACGAATATACGTTTGTTGCCATTTGGCAACACCATGAATTCGTGTTCTGCTTTTATTAACATTTTTAGTACTCTGTTCAGTGAATTTGTTGATTGTTTCATCTTGCTTTTTGTTTATTTTTTATCAAAAAATATTTTCCTGATAAAGTTTTATCATGTTCAACATACATTTTAAAGCAAAGACACTAAAACAGTTATTAACAGAAGAAATATGGATTGTATTGCGAAGTGAAAGTGACATTTCTGACTATGACAGCAATGACGAACCAACTTTCAATCCAAACCTTCTGTATATAAGACGGTTCAGACACTTATGATGAGACTGATTGCGATTTACAAGCAGATAAATCAGCTAGCGAAATTGACTAGAATTTTGATGAAAACATTGGAATAGTGAATATACCTTCTACATCAAAACAAAAGCAGTCAGGTAAACGTAAACAGAAAAAACGTGAAAGCTTTAAAATCTTCAGCCAGTTCCATCTTGGATAAAGATTATTAGAGACGTTTCCCTGACTGAAAGTGTTTCATTATTAAAAACACCATAGAAATATTGTATATTAAAGACGTAAATTATCACATTGCTAACTAAGCGTAAACCAACATAGTGAAAAATGTCCAAGCCGGGAATCGGACCCGAGCCCCTGGAATAGCGCTCCAGTGCTCTACCAATAAGCCACTAGGACGATACCCAGCATTTCCGGCATTTCTCACTCATATAAGTTGGTGAGACTGCTACCGCAGCTACTAGATGGAAAACTCTTCATGATAACACAAAATCTGCGGCGTAACATGAGACGCAAATGAGCCCAGCATCGGTGAATATACAGTTTAATTAATTTTTCAACAAGATTTCAGGAGTGAAATTACGCTTGAAAATTATTGTACATTAAAGACGTGGATTATCACATTGCTAACTAAGCATAAACCAAAATAGTGAAAAATGTCCAAAACGGGAATCAAACCCAGGCCCCTGGAATAGCGCTCCAGTGCTCTACCACTAAGCCACGAGGACGATGATCAGCTTGGCTTTTCTCACTCATAAAAGTAGGGGAGACTGCTACCGCAGCTACTAGATGGAAAACTCTTTATGAGCACACAATCTTGCGGCGTAACATGAGACGCTAATGAATCCAGCATCGATGAATATGCAGTTTAATTAATTTTTCAACTACTTTTCAGGAGTGAAATTACGCTTGAAAATCATTGTATATTAAAGACGTGAATTATCACATTGCTAACTAAGCGTAAACCAACATAGCGAAAAGTAGTTGAAAAGTAGTTGAAAAATTAATTAAACTGCACCAAAGAAATATTTTTTATATTTTTCCACCCAGTACTTTTCGAGCATATTGCTGAACAAACAAGCCTATATATTGCTCTAAAACATATTCAAAAGCTACTCAATATGTTCTCGACACATATAAAAAAGTATATAAAAATTCGTATCGTGAGTTGCGTGCCAAACTTTAAAATTATAAGATTGTTTGGGAACCCTGTCATTGGTATACTAACAGGTAGTCGCACTATGATCTTGAATACATTTGAAAGTAGGCGACAGTTCTCCCATCTTAACGGTAATATATTGTCTATTGGGGAAGATAAGTTATTCAAGTTGAAATCAATAGTAACTACCCATTGTAGTTACTATTGGTTTCAACTTGGAAAATTTGGGATGGAAATTCATATTCATTCCCATGAAAGAATCACTCTGTGTTTATGAGCAAGTAAGTGCGACAAAGGTTCGTCACCATATGAAGCAGTATAGCAGTATATCCAACGCCCGCCATTACCCCCCCCCCCCCAAAAAAAAAAAAACCTCGCATAATTGTGGTTTTAAATTGTTATTTTTCGCATATCATCGTTTATTGTATCAAGATTTGCGTACAATTCTGATATGTATTGCGAAAAAAAAAAAATACAACCAGTCTGCCAAATGGACATGACTTAGATGTTAGCGTTTGAGTCAATGCTAGACTAACTCATCCAGTTGTTGAACCTGCAAATGATAAGCTGTGTATTGATAACTATTAAACATCTGTATACCTAATGACACTTTTTAAATCAAAAGTAATTTTGTGCCTTGTAATAAAAAGAAGAGACAGAATCCCGTGCTGCAAAATGCCACCCGACAATTAATAGAAAAAGACCAGAGAAGTATCGTAGAATATGCATAGAATACGCTTAATGCATGGTGTTGGCAACCATTTAAAAAAATCCAAAATATTGAAAAATATAAAAGTTATAATTTTTTAAGTATTTTTCCTTCAATGTATACCCATTAAGGAATCAAATATACTTTTTAAAAGGGAAAATAAAAAATCATGCAGTAGAGGGTTAACCCTCTCACTGCGTAAGTGATGAGCGTCTTTTACAGAATTTTAATCTTTTATTACCGGTTCTTTAAAGCAGAAATTTTTTACCATCGTAATCGGGGAAAATGTCCAGATTAAATCATACAAAGTTTTCGCTAAAAAATAACTGGTGGGATAACCAAATAGTATTAATTAGACGGAGAAATGCATGGCCAAGAATATCTCGGGTTGCGCAGCGAGAGGGTTAATACATAAAAAATATTTTATCTTCCTTAAATATTAAATACTTGAGTTCATAATTTACTCATCGTTTTCTTTTTACTTATAATTTATAATATTTTATTTATAAGCATTTTTTTCTTTTTAATTATCATGAAATATTTTTATATTTTAAATGAAATTAAAATTTGATATTACTTTTAGACATACCATATTTTTATAAATTATAATATTTTTAAATTTAGCTTTAACATATACTCTAGGTGGTACAAAATTTATTTTTATTTTAATTATTTTTTTCTTCCTTCTAATTTATTTCATTTTGCTTTATTGGCATTTTCTCTTCATTTATTATTTTAAATTTATCCCCAATATTTCATATAAGTTTACTCAACTTTTGTTATCAATGACTAATTCAATATATAGTGACTAATGTATGTTGGATGAATTGAATTCCTAATCCATCCATATTTTATGAATTTTAATTTAATAAAATGTATCATCACCATATTTGATACCATCTAAATTTATCTAACTTCACTTTTTTCCCATTTTTTAGGTGATTAGTTATCTATAAAGCATTTTATTCAATCAATCAATCATCCTTAGTCTTATTCCTTTTTTTTTTTGTGCTTCCTGAATCTGTTCTGCTGATTATCAACAACTTGTATTCGCATTATTTAAATATAATCATTTAGTTTGATTCACAGGGGTTTCCCATTTCAATATTTTCTTAAAACACTTATATACTTTACCCATTAAATTTCGTTTTTTTATTTGAATTAATTCATACTTTATTGTTTTATATTTACGGAAACTCAAATCGTGCACCTTATTAGCTGAAAGCTGGTGCAAAATGGAATTGTATGTTCTTCGAAACCTACAGCAATTTTGGCTTCATAATTTTAATGTAAATATCAGAATATTTTTAATTACTCTCCTTACTGCGTAATTTTTATTTCCTCTTTAGTTTGGTAAAATATTATTTTATTTTTTTATTTTGGAATGTTATAATTGAGGTTCAGACATGCTCATACACTTGTGTGATTAATTATCTATATTCGAAAATGTGCAAGTTTCATATATCATTTATTACCCATTTTCTTGGTTTTTATAATTTTATTAAAAACATTAAATATTTATATATGTACAATGTTTATAATAAAATACAACCCTGTCGAAGTAATTAAAACCAAAATTATTTTGAAAGTAATGATGAATAATTTTTATTTAAAGTTGTCTGTATGTTTTATTTAAAAAAATTGAAAACTTGAGCAGCAACACACTGTGATCAATATTTATTGCAGGTCATTAATGCAGGTTATTTATCCTGATCTACCCAAACTTTCGGTTTAAACTGATCTCGCGTTCCAGAAAACAGAAAAAGATCTTATTTTAAATCTCCCTTCAAAATAATCACCCCAGAATACACGTGTTCTAGGAATAATCGTGAAAGTATATTCCAGACGCTCTTTCAGAAGCTTCCGGATTAATTTTGTCTTCAATTGAAGTACTTGAACAACCCGAAGGATTTATCGAACAAATGGAGAAAACTTGAAAATTTGAAATCGCAGCACGAGACGAGATGTTTCATTAAGTATCCAATTAATTTATGAAACATATTGCAACGAACCAGGAAAGCTTGATTTCGATTCCTATCGTATTTAAATATCTTATTTGTTAAAATCAACATAGTTTGCGACCAAAGAAGGTATTTTCTTGATCTTCGGGTTTCCATTAAATATTCTTTGATGTATAAGGCTTTGTAAATTAGTATATTAATACTGTAATTTATTTAATATTAAATTCTGTGTTGCAAATATTATTGATTGAATTTGAAAATACATATTTACTCAGAAAAATGTTCATAATTTAACATATTTAATTAAAAAGAGTACTTCATTTAAGTGTGTTCTTGTAATTAGTGTTCTCAATACAGTAATGGAACTTTTCAAAAATTATAATTTTGTAGGATAATTTTGAAAATAGATATGTATTAAAAAGTAAAATTGAATATTGACATATATAATTCAAAAGTCTGTTTGAGATAATTGTGTTGTTGTAATTAAGGATTTCAATATATACATGGAAAATTTCGAAAATTTGAATTATTTTATAATTTAAAATGTAGTTAAATGTAGATATAAATTTTCTTGTTATTAAGTTTTACAACGGAATACATTTATTGCAAAATTGCTATATATATAATTTCAATGTAATATTATAGCATAGTTGTATTTCATGCCCAAATAATAGTTAAGAGTTATCACATATTTCAATGTAACATAAAGAACGGCAAGTTTACATTTATTCATTTTATCAGTTGCAAAATTTTTAACGTGAATTATTACTAATTGAAATAAATAAAAACCAAGGTATTTGCTCAATACTTGTATTACATTATACATTTACATATTTACCGATTTCTCTCCGGTATTATTGCACTAAAAGTTGGAGAATGTTTATATTTATTGATATTTTCCCTAGGATTTCTTTGCATAAATACGGGTTAGGTTCAGTTATAAAGACCATCACGGAGGGCACTCCCCCACCTTTGGGCCTATATCCATCGTGTTTACAATTGACACGCCATAAAACAACACCAACTAACACTTTGTGCATTTTCCATTGCTTTCTAAAGAAAAAAAATAGTTTCCATTTTGCCTGCAAAAGCAGTATTTTCGTGCTGTATATATAAATCAGTATTTCATGCTGTATAGATGCAGTAAGAAATTTATTTGTATGGAAAATCTATTTTATATAATTCTTAATAACTATATAACGACCGTTTAGCAAGTATCAAGAAACACAGACATGCAAGAATGCTCCATTTTTAGTGCAATAACACCTGATGAAAATAGGTAAATATGTAAATGTATAGTATTCAGTAATTTTTCTCTTTGTTTCTGTCTATACTGATGCTGATACAGATACAAAATTTCGTATAGACAAAGAATGGCAATAAGAGTACATTTTACGAGAACGAATTTCGATTATTTCATTCTGCATATTCATTTGCAGCATTCAACTCTCTAAAAACGCCTTTCAGAAGAGTTATCACATACATTTATGTAATATAAAGAACGGTAAGTTTTTATGTACGTTTTTTATCAATCGTAATATTTTTAATGTGAATATTCACTATTTTTTCGATTTGTTCTTGTTGATGCTGATGCAGATAAAGACAAAACATGTCGTATAGCGAAAGAATGACAATAAGAGTACATTTCACAAGAACGAATTTCGATTATTTCATTCAGCATGTTCTTTTGCAGTATTAAACGCTCTAAAAATGCCTTTCAGAAGAGTTATTATATACATTTATATAATATAAAAAACGGTAAGTTTTTATTTACGCTTTTTATCGTTTGTAATATTTTTAATGAGAAATTCACTAATTTTTCTCTTTGTTTCTGTTGTTGCTGATGCGGATAGAGACACAAAATTTCGTATAGACAAAGAATGGCAATAAGAATATATTTCACAAGAACGAATTTCGATTATTTTATTCAGCATATTATTTTGCAGCATTCAACGCTCTTAAAACGCTTTTCAGAAGAGTTATCACATACATTTATATAATATAAAAAACGGTAAGTTTACATAAGTTTATATTTATGCTTTTTTATCACTTGTAATATTTTTAATGTGAATATTCACTAATTTTTCGCTTTGTTTCTGTTGATGCTGGTGCTGATAAAGACAAAACATTTTGTAAAGCGAAAGAATGACAATGAGAGTATATTTCACAAGAACGAATTTCGATTATTTCATTCATTCTCTTGCAGCATTCAACGCTCTAAAAACGCCTTTCAGAAGAGTTATCACATACATTTATATAACATAAAGAACGGTAAGTTTTTACTTATGCTTTTTATCACTTGTAATATTTTTTATGTGGATATTCACTAATTTTTCACTTTGTTTCTGTTGATGCTGATGCTGATAGAAACACAAAATTTAATATAGACAAAGAATGGCAATAAGAGTATATTTCACAAGAAAGAATTTCGATTATTTCATTCAGCATATTCTTTTGCAGCATTCAACGCTTTAAAAAAGCCTTTTGAAAGAGTTATCACATACATTTATATAATATGAAGAACGGTAAGTTTATGTAAGTTTATATTTATGTTTTTTATCACTTGTAATATTTTTAATGTGAATATTCACTAATTTTTCTGTTTGTTTCTGTTGATGCTGGTGCTGATAAAGACAAAACATTTCGTATAGCGAAAGAATGACAATAAGAGTATATTTCACAAGAACGAATTTCGATTATTTCCTTCAGCATATTCTTTCGCAGTATTCAACGCTCTAAAAAGTTTTTGTTTTAAATTTTTTCGTTAGATTCGGTGACCGAACTTTGAACGCTTTTATTTACCGTATACTTTTTAGCTTGGGAATTAAATCTAACCGTTAGCAATATGCAAACTAATGGAAACTGAGCCCCTGAAATGGTTATGAATTATCACATCGGTTATTTGCTGCACCAACGTCTTTACTCTAAAATTAAGATTTTTCGAGAGAGATTTTTTGAAGTTTTAAATATTGAATTAATTTTGGAAACTATAATACTAAATAAAAAATTGACACGATTTGGTCAAGTAACATGTGGTTATGACGAGGAGTTGAACTAATGGTCGAAATGTATACCACACAGATCTCTATAACCTCAAAAAATACCCCAATTTAACTTGTGACGTTCTTGCTGTTAAAATCAGTTTCGTAAGGGAATATTGAAAGTAAAAAAATAACACTCTACTAGTTACAAGTTCACATCGTTAGAGTTATCCCTCTGGTATTAACTCAAAAATCGTGATTTTTGAGTTATGACGTTGTTGCAGCAAATGAATGATATATTAATATAATAAAAAGGACGGTTTATATTTATGCTTTTTATGAATTGTAATATTTTGAATGTGAATGTTCAATAATTTTTCTCTTTGTTTCTGTTGATACCGATGTTGAAAGAAACAAAACATTTCATATAGACAAAGAATGGCAAAAAGTCTATATTTCACAAGAATGAATTTCGATTATTTCATTCAGAAAATTATTTTGCAGCCTTCAACGCTCTAAATAAATCTTTCAGATATTATTCATAGTTTTGTCATTAGATTTGGTGATAGAACTTCAAACGCTTTTATCTACGCATCAGGTCTATGCCATTGAGCTTTTTATCCTTTTGAGATAACGACAAGTGTGTGAGCCATAGAAAAAGGCAACTTCACAACTAGTGATCCCCGCCCGGGCTAATCTAGTTTTCTCAAACCAGTAAAATATATTTTTACAAATAAGGTACTTGTATTAATATATGGAAAATTTTCCAGAGAGAAACATTCGCCTTGAATACAATATTTCAAATGAAAATCAAATTTCAAATTATTTTTGCTTAAAAGGCGCAAAGACCAACTTAGTGAAAAAGATTCCATGCCGGGAATCGAACCCGGGTCATCAGTATAGCGCACTGACGTTCTACCGCTAAACCACATGGAACGATACCCAGCCTGGAACTTCTCACTAACTTGTATAGTGAGAAGTTCCAGGCTGGGTATCGTTCCATGTGGTTTAGTGGTAGAACGTCAGTGCGCTGTACTGATGACCCGGGTTCGATTCCCGGCATGGAATCTTTTTCACTAAGTTGGTCTTTGCGCCTTTTAAGCAAAAATAATTTGAAATTTGATTTTCATTTGAAATAAGGTACTTGTACCCAATATGTACAGTGCTCTAAATATTGACACCCCTAATATCTTTAAAAGTAACAATTTTGATCGAGAGATGGCTCTACATGTCCGTTAAGAAAAGCAGTTGAAAAGATAATTAAGCCTGAAAAGTGCAAAAGAGCACGCTGTTCGCCATTTGGAAGGAAACTTGTTGTTTCGTAGTGTGCTGATCGTAATTACAGGTAATTTAAAATTCTTATTAGATATGGTAAAATTACTTTAAATATTGAAAAGTGGAGTGTTTTAGAAAGCTAATAAAACATATTTTCGATTACTATTTCATATATTGCTTAAAAATGTTTTCTTTGTTTATTTATTACAAGGTTTAGTAAAACTATGCGAGCTTCCCAATATGGACACCTTATGTCCACAATGGAAATACAAAAAGTAAATCTTCAGATTCACAAATTTGTAAAATATCTGTTTAATGTCATCTGAACAATCTTTCAATAAACCTCCTCCAAGAAAATAATCTTCCAAAAAGTCCTTGCAGAAAAATCAAAAGAAGCCTCCCCTCAGTAGGGTATCTGTTGGCGAAATCGCAGGTACCAGCGGTATGACGTCCTCAACAAAGGTGAGCTGTTACTGCTTCTTATTCAGTATTTATGCTGTTGCAGACATGCAGCTATGCATCACATGCGGCAGATATGTCCATGAGGACTGTGTGGGACTTACCGCCCATGATGAAGAAGTTTTTATTTGTCCATCCTGATAGGACTGAGTAATAACAGATGTAAATTCTGCAGACAGATGCAATAAAGCTAAGCAAAACTAACTATATTATTTCATAATATTTTGTAGTAACTGAGGTGCTTTGCATGGGTCTTCGAAGAACCACAACCGAAAATGCCCCCCCCCCCCCTTTTCTAAAGTGCATGTTCTGAAGATATTTACTGTGCCTCCCTACTCCCCCGCAATACTTTAAGATATATTTCTTTTATCCCCTTTCTTCTAAAATTCCTTGGAAGAGTGGCTCTTCCATACCCCCTGTGTAGCAGGTCAGTAAAGAGTTACCTGACTCTAATATGGACATGCCTGTCCGTAATAGGGACTGGTGGTTCCTTATATGAACACTTGTAAACAGTTTTGTTTTCATCATTAAAATTAAACCAGAATAATTACAAGTGCGCTAATTTTAGTAATGATAGTGAACAGTCTAGGGATAGTGGCCATATATTTTAGGAGTTCTATGACCTGAACACGGGGGTTAAAAAAATCAATACTCCTTAGGTTGTCCATATTGGGTACAGGTACCTTATATCTCTCTATATATATATTTATATACAGACAACCATTATAAACCAATACAAATTATCATCAACAAATTTCAATATATAAATTATAAAGGAATTTATTCAAAGTATAAATGATGTATATACCATTATAAAATTCTTTGAAACAGATCGTTATAACATGTGTGACATGGAATTGAAAATACAGTAAGCATTGGAAAAAGGGAAATATGGAAACAATGCAGAATCATCACGCCCAAATTACCTTGATTACGACAAATAGGATGTACGGTTTCATGTTTGCGTTAGCCATAACAAGCTAAAAAATACTACTACTGCACACAATAAATGCATAAGAAAAACAGAAATAACATCTGATAAAAAATGTAATGGTTAAAGTAGATTAAAAATTAATCATATCACCAATTGAAGATCCACCCATGGCATAAATGAAACAACATAAAAGGTATAAGAATTGATTTTCACATGTTGCCAAAAATATTTAATTAAAAATCTATGAGCTACATTGGAGCAAAATAATATATATACAGTGTGTCCCTAAACTCATGGTACATACGCTAGGGGGTGATAGAACACATCAAGACGAGTAATAGTAAATATGAAACAAAGGGTCCCAAACGTATTCCAAAGGAGACAGGCGACATCAAAGTTTAGGGTCCCAAATTGCAAATGATGATAAAAAAGGGAAAAATGGGTCGATTTATTTGCGGTTTTCGCTAAAATCATTCTTTAAATTAGTATTTTCTTAAAAAAAAAAAGTTTTAAAGAGAAAGTTATAAAAATGCCGGTAGAGGGCACTCTAGACTTTGGAGTACCTAATAACTACTTTTTGCCGGGTTTTTTTAACACTGTTAAATGTTTTCTAAAGCTTAGACCTTAACTTAAATTTTGTGTGCACAAGTGAAATCATCGGGAGTGGTTAAGTGGAGCAAATTTAACTGTGTTCAGGGGGTTGATTTTTGAACGATTGTATGTAATGAGAAAAATAATAACAAATTTATGGAAATCATGACAGACAGGGATGGAATGAAAAGAAACAAACAAAAGGAAGAAAAACACTTTATTCAATCAAATGAAAATAAACAACACAAAGTACTCCGTCACAGGAATTGTTCAAAATTGCGGCCTCCAACACGAACGCAGGCTTGAAGCCGTCGATGGATTGACCGCCGTACATTGGCGAAAACATTAGGCATCTTTCTTATGGTGGCCGAAGCAACGGATATCAGGGCAACAAGGTCTTCAGAATCAACGGGACCATCTTCGTATATAAGGCTCTTCATATGACCCCACAAGAAAAAGTCCAGACAGGATAAATCGGGTGAACGGGCCGGCCAGCTGATTGGACCGCTACGACCTATCCATCGTCCTGGATACATGACATTCAGGGCGTTACAGGCATCCAGGCTGAAATGGGCCGGCACTCCGTCGTATTGGAACCACATACGTCGTCTGATGGGCGCTGGAACATGGGTTAATAGTTCTGGCAACACCTGTTGCAGTAACACAAGATATGAATCTCCATCCAGGCGCGTTGGCAGTAATTATGGCCCAATTAGATAATTGTGAATGATTCCGGCTCAAATATTGACCGCGAAACGTCGCTGGAACGGACGTGGACGTATTCTGTATAGGTTTTCATTTGACCACACATGATAATTGTGGATATTCAAAATACCCTCGCGTGTTAATGTGCATTCGTCCGTGAACAACACATGTGCACAAAAAGCAGGGTCCACAGCCGTTTGTTAGAGCAACCACGTGCTAAAATTGACACGAGCCTGGTAATCCGCTGGTTCTAGGCCTTGAACTCTCTGCGCATGGTACGGATGCATTCTTTCATCTCGCAGAACTCGCCACACGGTATTACGGGAAACGTTAACTTCTTCGGACAGTTCCCGCGTGCTAGATTCAGGCCTCTCGCTAATACGATCCAAAATGTTATCCGTAACGGATGGCGTTCTTACATTCCTGGAACATCCGGTATCCTGCATGCAACTTGCAAAGGAGCCCCTTTCGCACAGTTGTTGGTGCAGTCGTTGAAATATCCTCGCGTCAGGAGCACGTCTGGTTGGAAAACGCTCTCGGTACAATCTTTGAGCTTCTGTTGCATTGTCGTGTGCAGCTCCGTACATGTAATGCATCTCGGCGTTCTCCTGGTTAGAGTACGAAACCATATTATCGGCTATCCACAGAGCAAATGAAGACAGCTGCTGTGAACAGTTCCCAGTTTTACAATTACGCACTCGAATAAGTAACTTTTATGTTAGCGAAAATTTGCATACGCGTTCTTCTTCTTTCCCATGTCACATTTTCATATTCTTCTTCCGGAAACTCACAGCATAATGGTAGCTATTGTGCTTGCATGTATCTAGTTTGAACATGGTCTAACACGTTTGCGTTTGAATTCAAATCTTGCATTACATAGTGAATGTTGTTTGTTTTGATGTGTACTATCACCTCTTAAAGTTTGCTTCATCACCTATTATTTTGCTCATTACATACGATCATTCAAATATCAACCCCTTGAACACAGTTAAATTTGCTCCACTTAACCACTCCCGATGATTTCACTTGTGCACACAAAATTTAAGTTAAGGTCTAAGCTTTAGAAAACATTTAACAGTGTTAAAAAAAAAACAGTAAAAAGTAGTTATTCGGTACTCCAAAGTCCAGAGCGCCCTCTACCGGCCTTTTTATAACTTTCTCTTTAAAACTTTTTTTTTTAAAGAAAATACTAATTTAAAGAATGATTTTAGCGAAAACCGCAGATAAATCGACCGATTTTTCGCTTTTTTATGATCATTTGCAATTTAGGACCCTTGGTTTCCTATTTACTATTACTCGTCTTGATGTATTCTATCACCCCCTAGCGTATGTATCATGAGTTTAGGGACACCCTGTATATTTATACATATATATGTAATGTTTATCAGTCAATTGTAATACATATTTTTAATGTAAATATTCACTAATTTTTAGCTTTGTTTCTGTTGATGCTGATGCAGATAGTGACAAAAAATTTCTTATAGCCAAAGGGTGGCAATAAGAGTTTATTTCACACGAACGAATTTCCATTATTTCACTCAGCATATTATTTAGCTCGCATTTAAAGCTCTAAAGAAATCTTTCAGAAACTCTTCAGACTTTTCTCGTTAGATTCAGTGATCGAACTTGGAACGCTTTTATATACCTTAAACGCTTCAGAGCTATGCTATTGAGCTTTTTATTCTTTAGAGATAACAATAAGTAAGTCAGTCATAGAAACAGGCAATTTTAAAACGACTGAACCCCACCCGGGCTAACCTCGTTATCTCAAACCAGTAAAATATATTTTTGCAAATATATATATACAACCATTATAAACTAATGCAAATTATCATCAACAAATCTGAATGTATACATTATAAACGAATTTATTCAAAGTATAAACCATGTACCATTATAAAACTCCTTGAAATAGATTGTTATATCAACTGTGACATGCAATTAAAAATACAGTAAGCATTGGAAAAATGGAAATATGGAAACAATGCAGAATCATAAGGCCCAAATTACCTTAATTATCACAAACAGGATGTTTAGTTTCATGTTTGCGTAGCCATATCAAGCTAAAAGATACAAAATAAGGGCTACCGCACACAATACATGCAGAAAGAACAGAAAAACATTTGATAAAAAAATGTAATGGATTAAAAATGAATCATATTATCAATTGAAGATCCATCCATAGCATACATGAAACAACATAAAAAGCATAAGAAATGATTTTCACATGTTGCCAAAAATATTTTTTTAAAAATCTATGAGCTACCATGGAGCAAAAATATATAGTGTTAGCAGGTTGAAATATATATATATATATATAATGTTTATTGGTCAGTTGTAATACATATTTTTTATGTAAATGTCCACAAATTTTACCTTTGTTTCTGTTGATGCTGATGCAGATAGTGACAAAACATTTCTTATAGCCAAAGGATGGCAATAAGAGCATATTTCACAAGAACGAATTTCCATTATTTCATTCAGCATATTCTTTTACAGCATTCAACGCTCTAAAGAAATCTTTCAGATACTCTTCAGGGTTTTGTCGTTAGATTCGGTGATCGAACTTGGAGCGCTTTTATCTACCTTATTCGCTTCAGGGCTATGCTATTGAGCTTTTTATTCTTTAGAGATAACGATAAGTATGTCAGTCATAGAAACAGGCAACCTCACAACGACTGAACCCCGCCGGGGGCTAACCTCGTTATCTCAAACCAATAAAATATATTTCACAAATTAAAATGCGTATAAAAAATGCATTGTATAACGTACTTAACTGCAAAAGTTAAAATAATGATATGCTCAATTTCAATGTTTCGATGTATAAAAAAGCAGAAGGTAGAATATTTAAGAATAAAGCTCTGTTTGACTTTACATACAGAGCAATTAATAGTCGCCCTGAGCATATTTAGATATATTATAATTTCATATTGTACAGTTTAAATATACTTATGTATTTGTAACGTATATGTATATTTATATTATAAAGGACAAATGTATCTGTGCGCAACGCTGACGTCATTTTACGAATGGCAGCACTTCACTATCAAATTTCTGTTTCGGAATTTTCGCTACTGCAATCTTTAAATCTTCTAACCATCGTACATTTTCAATTTTTACATCGTCGTACAGGAAATAAATATCTACTTTCAAATGCAATTTGATTGGAAAGTATATCTTATTTGGCTGATTTAAGATGTTTTTTAAAATAATTTTCAAGCATGAATTTTCCTAATTTATCTCTATCATGCACCAGCACCATTACATAATAATAATAAACAATTTGCACATGAAGCAATAAAAATTGTTCAGCATTTATTTCTGACTAATTTTCCATATCAAAATTAAAACTTCCTCTCTAAATAAATAAAAGAAAAAAATAACATATATGTAATCGAACAATTAAAATTTTTACACAGACAAATAGAAAAAAAAATTCACATTTGTTTGCAAACTGCATATAAACAGTTTACTGATTATCTATGTTTTTAAAAATAAATTTCAAGCAAGAATTGTTTTTAAATTTATCTCTACCGTGTGGAGCTCGATTACGAAAGATTAATCTCTTAACCCTTAAAACAATGTAAAGACTTCGGAATTTTCTTGTGCTAATATTCCAGAAAAAAATTAAAACTTTCTCTATGAATAAATAAAATAATATAGTAAAACACAAATTTAACATACATATAAATAATCTACGCGCTTAAAGCATTGAAATTATCCGAATCAGATAGGCTGCCGGAAATAGCAAAATCTTGGGCTAATAACACTTAGCATACGGTTAATACGAAAATATCGCTTTTGATAAATTTCAAATCATTATTTGGTTGCATAATTTGTATTTTTCATGTAAAAATGATTTTTTGATGTTAGTGGGTCATCTAATAAATATGTAAAATCTTTTTTTTTTGGAGATTTCCAAAAAAAGGGATTGGGCGGGTTTCGCCTACACTCTGTAATTCGCTAACCCCGGGTTCGATCGCCTAATATATTTAAAATCGAAATTATCTATCTAATCAATTTCACATCTGTATTGTAGAATGAAACGTTATAACTGAAATCAAAGTTATTTGCGTCGTTCTGGAGTAGCATTGTCATGTACAGGGTCCCAAATAGTCAGATAGGGAGATAAAACAAAAAGCGGAAGCAATTTCTAAATCGGGATTTAAATCTATCACAGTTAACTGTGAATGTACAAAATGTGTGTATTTCTACTGGATAGCCAAAGGGTCTGTACTTAAATTTTAATAATATTAATCTTTGCGTTAATTAATATTGAGTGAATTCATATTAATTGACATAAGGTAGCTTGGGGGGGGGGGGGGTAATTTTCAGACAATTTTTTTTCAATTACTCAGGAATCAATGCCTATTTCTTTTAACTCTTTCTTGGTAAAATCAATACATGCCTGGTGATTATTTTGAAGCATTTTCAGATAATTAGCGTTAATAATAAAAAATAAAATTAAGAAAATCCTGTCTGAAAATTACCTCGTAGTTTGTGGTAATTTCCAGACAACATTTGTGGGGCTTTTTAAGGGTCAGATTTCAACACCAAGTGCGGTAATTAATATGCCTTATAAAATGTTATGACACAAAATGGAATATTTATTAGACCATTCTGAATACAGAAAAAAGGCATGAAAACGCTGTAGTAATTGTACACCAGAAAACCATTTATAATTTCGCGAATAAAAGTAAGTTTTTTCACACATAAATTATTGCAAATCAGTAAAGTATTTCAGACTTTTTAAACAGGTTTCATAAAAATCAACATTAAGTAAAAACATAAAACAGACACCAATTTCATAATAAATAATTAAATAAATAAATACATAAATAAATAATAAACATTTTATTAGCCTATCCTGCCTTTTCACACTATAATAAAATTTTTACACAGTAACAATTTCGACATATCTAACAACTTTTGTTTTCTTTTACAAGAAAGATAACAGTAAAAACTGTTTAACATTATTTTACAATTCTTTCACACCTTCAATCCTTTTAACGTGGAAAGGATCAACAGTCTTGGTTTTAATAGGTCAAAAGAAAAAAAAAAAAAAAAAAAAAAAAGAGGACTTGTCAACGATTTCAACTTGGTCTTTTTTTGGCCACCAATAACGCTATCCCCAAGCCAGTATAAAAATTTCATTTCAAATTCCAAAAGATTTTTCTCATAGTCATCTTTTTTTACTGTCCGAAATAGTATGTTTGGTCATAATTTACAGCATATATTATATATTCAATTCTGAAATGGCATATCTCACTCTCTTCATAAATCTCTATATTTCTTCATAAATGTACCATTTTAGCTTCTCCCAGTATTTTCACTTTAACTTACAGATGGCCTTTTGAAGTTATATTTTAATGTACATTTTAAATCATTTTGAAACATTTGATTTACCATCTAGGATCAATCAAAACACATTTTGTAACACGTATTAGTGTTTGAAAATTACGCCGAACGCTGTCTGATAATTACTTTGATGGTTCATAAAAGCTAAATTTTAATTTAAATTAAAAATTTTCCCAGATGGACATTCAAATAACGTTATTTCGGCGTTTCCAAAAAGATAAGATACCCAAATATCCAAAAACGAAGTAGCATTTGTGCTAGAGTTGTCACACCCGATAAATTGAAATTTGAAATCCGTGAAGCAAAAAGTTCAACAGGATTTTTTTTTATATCATTTAGGAAAACAATTTTATACAAGACAGAGTGATCTGCTAATTACTTACAAAATTCTAATTTACATAGAAAATAGTTGATTTAACTAAAATGAAAACTGTTTTTGCCAGATTCCGATTAGTGTGCGAGTATTACTGCTCTCTGTTAATTATCCCGCATTCCTATGTCTGAAAATTACTTCAGGCTACCCTATATTTTTAGATTTGATAAGCTAATTAACATTATAATAAATGAAACTGAATAATCTTACACGAAACTGAAATACTGAAACTATTTTGAGTTGTCCCACTTTTACATTTGTCTGTGACAAATTATGCATGTGTACCTTTAGTCAACAAAATGGTCTGAAACAATGAAAAATGTCCTCTTAAATAACCATACAGATAAGTCTTTATCAATGATTATTTCTTTTTTGCGTACGTTATCTGTGAAGCTTTGTAAACAATTTTCCGTAAGAAATTAATATTCATAGGTATCAAGACCAAAGCTTTGAGGTAACCAAACGTACAAAAAAAAAAAAAAAAAAAAAAAAAAAAAAGAAAAGAAAAAAAAAGAAAGAAAGACAGAAAAAAGATGTACCTTAAGAATTAGCTAGTCTGCCTACGCATCATCAATATTATATTAAAGGAAACTGTACAATTTTATGCAGATAATCTTCTTAAACATTAATGTTCTTTTTTCCAGGTTTACTTGGATAAAATGAAACATTTCTTTAGAGAGTCTATCCTTAAAAAATCATAAAATGTAAAAAAAAAAAAAAAAAAAAAAAAAAAAAAAGAGGAAAAACAATTAATTCAACGTGGAAACCACCAATCTGCTTTATTAAATTCAATTTTTAATAAACTTTTAAACACGTTTTTATATGTTTATTGAATATTTATTGCAATAAATCCCGCTAGATACAGACTTGTTATTCAACGTAAACAAATTTGGAAATTGTAATTAAAAGATGGCAAATGAGGGTCTCGTACAATAACTAGTTTTTAAAATATTCAGATCTTGGTTGTTGCACTCTTGAGCAAAAATGCATGAAAACAAAAATTATTGCGGTTATTATATTAAATTCAGTTATACGGAAATAGTATGACTCTACCTTGACGACTATGACGACTATATTAGTCACATACTAGTCACATGACGACTATAGGTGCAACGTTTTTATATAATTAAGAACACACAAAAAAAACGGGATTTTTGATGTCCTGCGGAACAAGTATTGGAAACGTTAAATATCGACACTCCTGGCAAAACAGTTCTGGAGAAAGGTGACATGTGTGCTTGCACATGAGCACTATTTAATAATATATATGGGGATATCAATGGATTTTTTTCGAAAGATTATAACCCTTAGAAGAATTTTATTTAGATAATCAAAAATTACATAACATGCTTGGGTACTTATAAAATACAAGTAATTATATCGTGTTTGTTTCTAAAAAAATCCAAATAGAACGCAATTTTATTGAGTCGAAATGTCCATATTTTTTAAGTAATTACATTCTTAATTATTTATTTATTTCATGCTGTTTGTTGCATTTCAAGTAATAGAAGAAGCTACTACTCAATTATCCCATCGAACAAAAACTATAGCATAACTATAAGATTACATGACAAAAATGGATGATCGAAAAGGGTCACATTCACGTGACATTAAACACGATACACGTGTTTGTTACGTCATCAAGTTATTTTTAATTCGACATTTTATTTGTATTTATATTAATGTTTTACTAATTTATTTGTTCTTTCGTTATTTAAAATGAAATTATGCAAATTTGTATAATTTGGCGAATAGTTTGGCGATTTGTATAATTTGGCGAAGTTGGTCGTCGGGATAATCAAGTAGTACCGAGAAGAAATATTCTTCTGTAAAATTTCAGTAAAGAAACATGTTATTTAGTAGCATGACTCAAATCAATACATTATGAAAATATTTTCACACTTGCGAACTCTGCTTGTTTTTTCCACGTCAGCTAAACATACTTGGAATCAAAAAAGATTTTTAAAATACAGCATAACCCCGCTAATCAGAAATTACGTTTAATCCGAACCGGTTTTATTTTTGAAAATTATACTTAAGAGATTAACTGAAAATAAAATATTCAATAATTTAAAAGTACAGCATATGTACACGGATATAAAATGAAGAAATGCACTGTAGACCTACTCGTAGAAGCCACCTTAAAAAATTCTCGAATATCAGTTTGTTTGCCAGTCACTATAAAAAAAATTAAATGAAAAGAGCATTTAATTCAGGTGATAAAAAATTAGTTTTCTTTTCAGCAGCTTGATTTCGCAAATTATTTACAGAAATGTCCCCCCCCCTCCCCTCGTTGACTCAGTGACTAAACTAGTTATACATTTGCGATTTTTTACAGTTTATAATGAGTTGTTACGTAATTTCTTATTCTGAAGCTCCGTTTGATTATTATAAACATAAAGAGTGATTAAAGAAGCAAAACTTTTTTTTCTAAAAGTCGTGCTGGATCATCCAGCATGCCGGACGTTAGGATACCGGTTAAGAGGATATTTACTGTACTAACTTACATTTTCTTTTAGCAAACACCTTTTTCTTTTCTATTTTTATTAGAATTTATGGTAATCCGATTTTTTTGTAATCCGAACAGGCGCCGGTCCTAATTAATTCGGATTAGCGGGATTATACTGTATTACCAGTTTCTATGTGTTACTTTTTTTCTTACTGAAACATTTCTGGTTCAAACCATATTTATCTGCTTCATAAAATAGGAAGGATGTGATGTATGCATTTTTTTATTTTCTTGCGAAATGAAAGATATTTTTATGGTTATACTTCGAGATTTTTCTATTGCAGAAAGATTCTTTAGTTCAACAGAAGCTATATCTGGATAATATTTTAATTACATTAATACCAACTGTTAAATTTTGTGAAACGTCTCATTTAATCTAAAATTAAATTAATCCTCAAAACTGACCTATTTTACATAGAGAATTTAAATAAAAACTACCTATTTGGGTACCATATATTTCAAATTCTCGATTTAAATAGAGCTTGGCAAATAGCGCATTTAAACATGCCTTATAGAATTTGGTGCGCCATATTTTCATACTGCGAAAATAAGCACATCAAACATTTGAAACAGACTCACAAAGAGATTCCGGATTAATTTCCCTTCCAGTCAGTGAGAGTGAAAAATACAAAGGATAAATCTACCAAACGGCGAACTCTCAAAAATTTTGAAATCTAACAAGAGAAAGGGGAATGGGATATGAAACATCCAATTAAATTCCCCCCCCCCCCCCAAATTATGTTACAAAGAAGGAAGTTCTATCTAAAGATTTCTGGTTTCGAATTTCAGTATTCTGTTATTGTATAATAAATTCGCTCTAGGGTTCAATTCAAAGTGATTTCGACCTAATATGTGATTGAGTTACTATACGTTTCTAGTGAAAATATTTTATTGCATTATGTTGAATGTTTGTGAAATAAATCATCTGCAATTTTAAAGTGCGGTCAAATTTATTTCAGTTTAAAACATTGCTTAATAATTAAGAAAGCAAAAGATTATTATGCAAATAAAGGGCTCATGTGGAAGACAAGGTAATTATCAAAAAGAAAAGAATATGAAAGTTTCGAGATATTTGATATTCAACTTTTCTATAGTATACTACTGCGATCAAAAATTACCCCGAATAGTTGCCGGAAATAAAAAATATCAATTTATTGGTCAAAATCTATTGCATATTTTTCAGAGTAATCTTCTCCGACTCCAATGCATCCGACAATATTTTTTGCAATCAAAACATGCCTAAAAATCATTAAACCCCTTCAGAGGTCGTGGAGAATTTTCTTTTATCTAATTAATGGACTCAAAACGGTGACAACGAAGAGGTATTTCCGACAGTGAAAATAAGAAAAAGTCACATTGCCATATTAGGTAAATACGGAGTTTGTGGAGCCGTATTTGTTGAATGTTTGGCGAACAATTCACGAATAATAATTGCACTTTGGGAAGGAACACCATCGTGGTGCGAAACTCATAAGTTTTTCGCCACATTTCAGGCCGTTTTCGACAAATTCCTTCACGCAAACAGCGTAAAAGGCTCAAATAATATTTTTTTGACTGCCTGGTCATTGGATATTAATTCATAATACAGAACTCCATAACAATCAAGGAAAACAGTCAGTATTACCATGATTTTTGCTCGACTTTTACGATATCTTTTCGGTCTTTCTTCAAATTTCAAGTATTATTTATTCCCTTGATGGTTGAGTTATTTCTATATTAAAAGCATATTTCCTGACCGGTAATAATGCGTTTTAGAATAGAATCACTTTGAAAAAGCATAGGTCGATTTGAGCACATTGTTGTTTTTTGAAAAAAAAAAAATCTTGGAACAAGTCAAGAAGCGACGCTTCACATCGCAAAACTAAACGATCTTTTAAAATTGCTTCACATGAACCAAATGATATAGTAACTTGCTCAATAATGTCTCTTAGTGTTAAACGAAGACCATCAAGCATAAATTATCTGACACTATCGACATTTTAATCACTTATTTGAGTGGACGATCTACCTGATCGCGGGTCATATACGATAGATTCTCTACCATTCTAGTTTTAGATTCATTAGATTCTAGTTTTTAGACCAGTCAAATACTCTTGTTTTTTACAAAAAAGTCCCCATTAAAAGTTTTTTGGAACATTTCAAATGCTTTTGCAGCAGAAATTTCATTGCGAAAACATGCTTTAATGCATAGTTTTTACTGAATGACATTCGCCATTACCGAAAATCCATAAAGTGAAACTTCTTATCTCATTAAAAAGAAATTTATTATCAGACGATAAAATGAAATAAATCGTTGTAAACTATACGCTATTAAAGCAGAGTGTGTCATTTTATGAAATCATGTACACATATACATATACGTGTATAAACTGATAAATACACAAACCCTTATGCCACGCCCCGATCTAGTATTCAAAATTAATGTCCTTTGTCTATCTGAATTATTTTCGCGCGAGTGTCTATTCTAAAGAAAAAACATCAACATATGGTAATCACAGAGAAATCCACCATGACAGCTTCTTGTGTTCCAAGTAATGTATTCTTCATCATCTTGAAATATTCTCTTATGTCAATTCTTTTTTTTTTGCTAAGTATGGAAACCTTTAAGAGCTCTTTAGACGGTCAATTAAATTTTAAGCAGAATTATCTGTTTGAGAAATATGAAATTATTTCAAAAAATAATCGAACCTATTCGAAACTTCTTTGTAGACTTGTTTGGATAAACAGTGAATAATCTATCATTTTAAAATATAAAATAAATATTTCCAATTATTATTTGCAAGCATGTTAAGGCCATGTTTAAGTAAGAGGTAAATAAATTATTTAAAAAAAAAAACACGCATTGTGTTTTAAATATAAGAAAATACTCAAAAAATACTTATGATAGTTTGTAAACACTGATTTAATAAATGATTTTTGTTACTTTGTAAAAACAATTTTAAGGTTCTTATTTTTGACATAGCAAGGTTCGCACGGGTCCTTGAATTTCTAGACTAAAAAATTCTTCGGTACCAGTATTTTCTCATGGAAAATATTGATATGGTCTTATATTCGAAAATATAGTCTTATTTTTGACATAGCAAGATTCGCACGCATCCTTGAATTTCTACACTAAAAAATTCTTCGGTACCAGTATTTTTCTTATGGAAAATATTGATATCGTCTTATATTCGAAAATATAGTCTTATTTTTGACATAGCAAGATTCGCACGCATCCTTGAATTTCTACACTAAAAAATTCTTCGGTACCAGTATTTTTCTTATGGAAAATATCTCCTTAAATAAGGCGAAATTTCGTCCTTTTAAAATAGATTTATTTTTCTATAAAAAAAATTACCGATATTTGGCCTTGAAAATAACGGTACCCGTACGAACCCTGTCTAGACTTTTTCTGTTAAATATTTTGAAGTACAAAAACACATTTAGTTTGAATAAAGTCAATGTAAATTCTTAATTTTTGAAATTTTATAGAATAACTACATTTATTTACTGACCATCTTAGCTTTTACTATTGAAACAGAAAAATTTAAATGCATTATAAAAAATAAGTTCATATTAAAAAAAAAAAAAAAAAAAAAAAAAAAAAAAAAAAATGTTTAATGGTTCTTATGATATCACAAGCGCGTTAGTCATTCGTTTTGCAAAATATGTGTGTTTATATATCTCTTAAAACAATAGACATTCAAAATTTCTGTTTTTTATCGAAATGAACTGTTACGATCTGTTCATATTGTGTTCGTCCATTTTTTAGAATATAGTTATTTTTTATACAGGTTTCATATGTTCCAATATTTTATGTAAAAAGTATACACCAGTAATACAAAAAATTAATTATCTTGCTGAATTTTTCGCACCAAGCAGAAGGCCAAAGGGACGGAGTATATAATTATCTTGAAAATTCCATTAGAACAGAAGTTATGACATTTAGAATTATACTCGCTCAATAGCTGAAGCGGTGTTTCCAAAATTTTGCAGTCATTTTTCTCCAAATAACGATTTTGGGCATAACGCGCACGATATCTCAAAAATTTTTGAATATTTTTCATGAAATTTTCAAAACATATGATTCATGTTAGTCTGTATAAACTGAACTAAAATTTCCTTTTTATTGTAAAAAAAAAAAAAAAAAAAAAAAAAAAAAAAAAAAAACTATTTTTTTAGGGGTTTATATTGTTGAAATTTTCTAATTTTTGCATTAGCTAAATACAACTTTGTATTAAAAATATAAAAATGCTTTAAATACAAATTTATTTAGATTCAGTGTAATTGTTATAATCTGAGGTATAGGTAAGGCACCAAAATTTTGATTCTAGTTGCAAAATTTATTTTGTAATCACTCACATAATCTGTTATGCCGATTTTCTGCTTGTCAAATGTCTGACAGTTTAGAGCCTCCTGTAAATGCTAATTCTGCTTAATGCAATTTTTCAAATATTTGAAATGAAAGAACGTACTTGTATCTTTCATTCCCATTTAAAATAATTTCTGAATATTAAATACATTTTAAGATATTAAAAATTGAAAATGATCCTTTTTTTTTTCATTTTTTCCAATTTTAAGAGTCCTGAGATCCTCTTAAGGCAAAATAATAGTAAAATTTCCATTCCACGTGGAAACGATACTTTGTGTTCTCTTCACTTTCTTTTCGTCGTTATTCTGGAATGTACAGGGTGGAAAATGTCAGTACATTTAAAGTGTATTTTCGACTTCGAATAAATTGTGAGATTTTTAGGATCTGACTAAAATGAGGTGCATTAATACATATTTCCAGACATTTTTTATGGAAATTTTCAGAAAATATGGTTAAATAAATAAAGATTAATATGAATAAATTTTTCTAGGGAAATGTTTAGGTATCTTTGGATGCACTAGATATATACTGTAAGCAGAAATGATAGTGAAAACGAAAATCTATTATTGTTCCATTTTTACCTATTAATGTAAAAAATGTATTTCTTAAACAGAGGCATAAGGAAAATAACTGTAAAACAATTTTAGTGAGAATAAGCTTACACCTTTGTCAAAGAAATGAGTGAAACGTTCTGCACTATTAAAGCTCATAATCGGAATTTCTAGATAAAATTGTTTTATATTGTTTTAAGTATACTAAGTTTAAATATTACTTCATAAATAATTTTGAAAAACATTATTGTTTTTTGTAAGAAAAAAATAATAAAGTTTTTTTGGTGCCAGAGATTGTTTTTATTTAATACTTTCCATTTCGGAAATATCCAGATGAAACAAAAATATAATTATTTTAAGTTACATTTTATTTATTTAGCCAACATGAAATTAACTATTATATAATATATTTTCTCCTACACAAATTTAATCTGAAACACTGCTACTTCGGCTTTCCAGCTATTCATTTAAAATGAAAAGTGACATATGAGAACAGAGTGATGTCATACAATAAATGAAACTGCAGTTAAGAATAGTATATATTTTCTCTACTTAAATTTAATCCAAGAAACTGCTACTTCTACTTTCAACTCTAATTATTATTGGCTCTCTCAGTTTCAAAACAAAGTGACGTATTTGTATTAATAATCAACATTTCGTTTTTAAAACATTCTCTGATGATGAGCTTGGAAATCGTCAAAGTACTAAGAAGTTTAAAAAAAAAAAAATGAATATTTTTAACTTGTAACCTCTTTTAGGTAGCTTTCTTTACAAAAAGCTACCTATTGCAGCCGTTCGGAGGAAAGCGA
Organism: Maratus speciosus; assembly: GCA_963932465.1. NCBI lineage: Eukaryota > Metazoa > Arthropoda > Arachnida > Araneae > Salticidae > Maratus > Maratus speciosus. Next base: position 292,401,117 of record OZ010788.1, on the reverse strand, counting down.
TTTCAAAAAATTTTGGTATATTTTCATCGATCATGACCCCCAGACCCCGAAACCACCCTCCGTTCAAAATTGATATATATATATATATATATATATATATATATATATATCTGACCTATGTCACACTGTAACTCTCGTATTTATGAACCGATTTGGATGTAATTCGGTGTGTACATAGTACATACCAATGTCTCGACCGAGTTCGTTGGCCAGCTTCATCCGGCATTTTGTTTCAAAATGGCGGCCATTTAAAAATTTAAAAAAAATTTTAAATTTGAAATGTGGTACCAAAAAATTGAAAATGGAAAAATATTTTTTTCTTATGTATTTGACCTTTATACAAAGACTCCGTAGCAGTTTTTGTTTCGTCTATATCTTAAAAAATGGCTGAGTTATAGCATTTTGAATTTCTAGCGAAGCTGACATTTTGAAACGTCCTGAATTTTGTCACGCGATAAAAGGCGTATTTATGAACCGATTTGTATGTAACTTCGTTTATACATAGTACAGACCAATGTCTCGACCGAGTTCGTTGGCCAGCTTCATCCGCCATCTTGTTTCAAAATGGCGGCCATTTAAAAAAATAAAAAAAAAATTAAATTTAAAATGAGATACCAAAAAACTGGAAAATGAAAAAGAGTTTTATCATATGTGTTTGACCTTAATACAAAGATTCCGGAACATGTTTTGTTTCGTCTATATCTAAAAAAATGGCTGAGTTATAACATTTTGAATTTCTATTGTGGCTGACATTTTAAAACGACCTGATTTTTGTCACGCGATAACAGGCGTATTTATGAACCGATTTGAATGTAACTTCGTCTGTACATAGTACATACCAATGTCTCGACCGAGTTCGTTGGCCAGCTTCATTCGCCATCTTGTTTCAAAAGGGTTGCCATTTAAAAAAAATGTAATTTAAAATTTAAAATGAGGTATTAAAAAATTGGAAAATGAAAAAGATTTTTTTTATGTGTTTGGCCTTGATACAAAGATTCTGGAGCAGTTTTTGTTTCTGAAAATTTGTTCTTTTGTTTATATCTTAAAAAGTGGTTGAATTATAGCACTTTGAATTTCTATCATGGCTAACACTTTGGAACGATCTTGTATTTGTCTCGCGATACCACACGTATTCGCCTATTTCGATGGAAGAAGGCATGTGGATAGTATACATCAATATCTCGACCAAGTTCGCTGGTCAGTTCATCAGCCATCTTGTTTCAAAATGGCGGCCATTAAATTAAAAAATATATATATTTAAAGTGAGGTGCAAAAAAATTAGAAATTGAAAAAGGTTTCTTTCTTAAGTATTTGACCTTGATATAAGGATTCAGGAGCATTTTTTGTTTGTCTTTATTTTAAAAAATGGCTCAGATATAGCAGTTTAAATTTCTAACGTGGGTGACATTTTGAAAAATCTGATTTTTTGCCTGCGACAGCACTTGTATATATCAACCGATTCCGATGAGAGTGAGCATGTGCATAGCAATTACTAAGGTCTCGACCAAGTTCACTGGTTAGCCTCATCCACCATGTTGTCTTAAAATGGCAGGCACTTTAAGAAATCGCCGAATTTGGCAGCCAAATATAAGTTACTTTAAATAACAGCAGCTTGGATAAAGCTGATTAATTTCGCGAAATTCTCATTCATAATGATTTAGTATTGATAAAAATTAGTATTGAATCTCCTACATTCGGTTTACACTTAATTGAGCTTCGTGTGTTTGAATAATATAAGTTGGCTTTTTTAAAATAAGGAATATGAAAGCTACCTCTTCCTCCCGGCACTGGCCGGAAGGACTTTTTTATTATTTTAGTCGCCTTTTAAGTAAGACAGTAAACTTTAAAACGTTCACATTATATTTTTATGAAATTAACTTTTTTAAATTGTTGATCACCTTATATTTTGTCATTAAAACAAACAACAAAATTAGATAACTGCATCATGAAGTAAAGTATGCTTAGATTTAAAGAAATGTAAATTCGAAATAGATATTAAGAATTTAAACCGAAATATTATTTTGTTGAAACAGGAAAAAATTCTCTTTTACGCAATATGAGAGTTTATGTAGGTCTTAATAAAAGAGGGCGTCAAAATTTCTACTTCTTATCAAAATCAACTGTTATGGACTCTTCACTTTTTTTCTATCCACTCTCTGAAATGTAATTCTTTCCTTTATGTACATAATTCTTTCTGTAAAGTTTCAGTACATTTGAAGAGTCCTTTAGACTGAATAAATTCGGCTATTTCTAGCATCTGACATGAGGGAGATACATTAATGCATATTTTCTAAAAGATTTGTTCTAAAAACTTCAGGCACATGTGTATGCTTTGGATTTACAGGGTGAGAAGAAATATGATGGTGAAAGAGTATTTTTTTTTTCTGTACATGAATTTTGTTTAAATAAATAAGCCTTAAATAGAGGCATAAGGAAAATATCTGTAAAAAAAGATTGTAAGTGTTAATAGAATTATTGTATTTTCAAAGAAATTACCTCAATTTATTGAGTTTTTAAGCGTTAAAATTATACAGATTATTTTGTAAATATAAAATTGTAACACTCAATATTGTTTTTTAATTAAATGTAAATAAATATATTTTAATTTTGTTGCAGATTTTTTTTCATTTTATATTTTACGCTTAAAAAAGTTAATTATGCATTACCAGCACATAAATTAACATCTGAATTCCATTTTTTTATTATTAAAGGTGCACATATATTAAGACAGACTTTAAATACAATTAATACAATAAACCCAACTGGAGTGAAAAATTAGCCAGGGCCAGAACTAAAATCTGGGTCCACAGCATACCGTGCTATTGCTCTAACCACTAAGCCAGCCTGACCGATATCCTAGCTCGATAATTTCCCACTAATAAGCCATGTTGGGTAATGTCACCGTCCATCTGTCAGATAGCACAGGACGTCATGATAAATTTATTCATCGTTGTCACGCTTTAAAAACATGCACTATTTAAATAGTCCAATATGAGATATACCTTGGAAAAAAATTTACCTTTTAAAAAAAGAATTTTTTTTTTTTTACATACATCTTAATGTACAAGAGTGTAAAAAAAATTCCCTTTCTTTCGAAACCAGTTCTTAGCGCCTCTCCTGCTTATTTTTTCTATTTTGCGGAATGGTATCATTTCCTCTATGCACGTAATTCTTCCTGTAAAGTTTTCATACATTTCAAGAGTCCTCGAAACTTACAATAAATTCTGCAACTTCTATCATCTGACCATAGGTAAATATAGATATGTATACAGGTATGTATACACGTTTTTTGAAATGTTTGTTGTAAATATTTCAGGCAAGTCTTGCAAACTGGTATTTCTATGGTAAATAGGATTATAATGTTGAAAGAGTATTTAATTTTCATTTTTGGGTGAGTTTTGTTTAACACGTTAAGCGCCCCGTCACTCACCTGTGACTGACACTGAATTTTCAGTTTAGATCGCGTCATTCACATATGACTGACGGTCTAAAATATGATACAAAACTAAAAATATATATATTGTTTTAAGTAATAACTGAAAATGTATCTAAAATTTACTTACTTTTTATTTATTACAGGATTATACTTTCTTAAAAATTACTTAAAGCATTGTAAATTTTTCAACTTCAATGTCAGTCACCGTTGCACTGAACGCGTTAAATAAACTAATCCCAAACACAAACATATTGAAAGTATTTGTAAAAGTTTAATCTAATATAAAAATTACGGTAGTACTTTTATTGAAATTTACTGTATTTTTCTTAACTTATAGTTCCCAATAAATTTATTTCATAAATATCCATTTGTAACATACACTTATTGCTTATTTCTGCTAAATATTTTGCAGAAACAAAATACAGATTTAATTAATTATACAATTTTTAAAGTATATTCTTTTTTTGAAATTAGCATTTAAAAGAAACTGTTTTTTCAATCAACTTAGCTTTTGTTATTAAAACAGAAAATTTAAATACATCTAAAAGGAAGTATGCGGCAGATATTTAATTTTTAAATAGCTTTTATGTATTTAAAATGAAATATTCCTTATGCGTAAAAGAAAAAATATTATCTTTTAAGATATATATGTGTTTACATACAGCTTAATAAAAAGGATTGTCAGAATTTGCATTTCTTATCGAAATCAACTGTTATGGCCTCTTTGCTTTCTTCCCACCCAATATCTGGAATATAATTCATTCTTTTTTGTAGAGAATTCTTTCTCTAAAGTTACAGTGCATTTTAAGAATAGTTTGCAGCCTTTGAATACATTCTGTTATGTCTAGCATCTGCCTCGGAGAACGTATATTAATACATATATTCGGAAATGTATGTTAAAAAATTTTCAGTCATGTTTCAAATTCTACGATTTGACTAGTTAGCAAAAATAATGTGCGAGGGTAATATTTTCAAAAAAAATTGTAAGTGGTAATACAATTATTGTATTTCAACCAAAATTTAGAGCACTTTATTGAGTTTTTAAGCGTTGAAATTATACAAGTTGTTCCGTAAATATAAAATTGTATCACTCTAAATTTTTTTTTATTATTATTAAAAACAGATGAAAAGATTTTAACTTTAATTTTCACTTTTAATAATTTTTAACATAGATTTTTACAGTTTTTTTTTTTTCATTTAGTATTTCACGCTTGAAAAAAAGATAATTTTTTATACACAGTTTTAGTTTATTTTTAATTTTTTTACTTTATTAATATTTTTTCTTTTATTTCTCCTTAATTTCCATTTAAAAAAAGAAATATATCACTGGATTTTAAAAGCAATAAGAAATTAAATTAAAAAAATCACAAAACCCGACTGCGTAAAAAGTGAACTAATTAATTATTTCTCAATCAGTGTGAAAAGATGTTTTATATTACTTACCTATTTTTTTATTTACTTGTACTGATATCTTTTAAGTTGTGTTTAACTGTTAGTGCCTATCTATAAACACTGTTTTGATTAGGCTTATAGATGTCTACGATGGTTAGAGTTACAGTAAAGATAAAGATCTTGCCTACACAACTTCCAGGTTGCGTAATATTTAAACGGAGCTTCGGACTGTAAAATAGTCAATGAAATATCGTATTCATTTTGAAAGACCATGGTAACCTAATGACCACCTAATGATATGCCACTCAATATGGCGCGTAATTTTTTTTCGTCTCTACCGCCATTTTGAATTTTACGGACGCCATTTTTATATTATAAAAACAAAACCTAGCCTATAACCATTGGACAATTAAGACAAATCGATAGAGACCTCATTCATTAAAATCCAACCGGCCGTTGGGATTGTTCGAGGGTATAAAGAAGTCCACATACCCAGATACACGTGAAACACATAACCCTTCTTGTCAGTCGGGTTCCATATGTGATATATCTTGCGAGTGTAAAAAAAGAAATGAACATTCCTTTAAAAAATATACGCTTGTTTCCATACATCTAAATATGAGATAGTGTAAGAAAATTCCATTTTTTCGAAATCTGCTGCTATGGCCTCTCCTCGTTCTTTCTTTCCATTTTGAGGAATTCCTTCCTCTATGCGCATAATTCTTCCTGCAAAGTTTTCATACATTTCAAGAGTCCTCAAGACTTTCAAGAAATACTGCAACTTATATGATTTGACTATAGGCAAATATAGATATATATATACAGGTATGTATACATATTTTTTTGGAATGTTTGTTGTAAATATTACAGGAAAGTTTTCAAAGACTAGGGCTTGTATGGTAAATAGGATTATAATCGTGAAAAAGTACTTTATTTTTCTTTTCGGGTGAGTTTTCTTTAAATAAACTAATCTCAATTGCAAACATATTTGTGAAAGATTGAAACTAATGTAAAAATTACAGTAGTATTTTCATTTAAATTCACTGTATTTTACTAAACTTATAGATCTTAATGAAAAAAGTTTTTCATAAATATAAATTCCTAACGTACTCCACTATTAAATATTTTATAGCTCAAAGATACTGATTTAATTAACTATTTTAGATTATATCTTTTTTGAAATCAGTATTAAACTGTTTTTTTCAATCACCTTAGTATTTTTTTTATTAAAACAAAAGCATGTAAATACATTTAAAAAGAAGTATGCAGCCGATATTTCATTTTTAAAGAGCTCTTAAATTTTTAAAACACAATATTCCTTACGAGAATAAGAAAAAATCTCTTTTGAGATGTATATGGTGTTCACAAAACTTATAGTTTCAAATAAAAAAAAAAAAAATATTTTATAAATAAAAATTTGTAAATTACTCACTCCTCTACGAAATATATTACAGCTCAAAATACAGCTTTAATTAATTATAAAAAAATTAAATAACATTCTTTTTTTAAATCAGCATTTAAAACAGGCTGTTTTTTATTACCTTACTATTTCTTATTAAAACAAAAAAAAAAATGCAAATGCATCTAAAATGAAGTATACTGGAGATATTTAATTTTTAAATAACTTTTATGTATTTAAAATGAAATATTTCTTACAAACATAAAAAAGATCTATTTTAAGATATATATGTGTTTATATGCATCTAAATAAAAGATATCGTCAGAATTTCTATTTCTTATCGAAATCAACTGTTATGGTCTCTTCACTTTCTTCTTATCCAATTTCTGGAATGCAATTTCTCCCTTTTTGTACAGAATTCTTTCTCTAAAGTTTCAATGCATTTCAAGAGTACTTTGCAACCTTTGAATAAATTCCCCTATTTCTAGCTTCTGAGTAGCAAGATCTATATCAATACAGTATGACTTCAAAAATCCGGCATTCAGAAATCCGGCAATTTCAAAAATCCGGCATCAAAATCATATTTTTCCTTCCTTTTTCTTTTACATTTTCAAGTTATGGGAGAAGAAAAATAGCTATTCTTTATGAATTAAAAACTTCAAGATCGAAAGTAAAAATGCAATATATATATATATATATATATATATATATATATATTTGGCTTTTTTTTTCATTTGTCTGTGGCGATTATTTTCTGAAAATATTTTCTGGGAGCTGCATTGCTGCTTAGCAACGGGAACAACTTTGGGGACAACTTTGGCGAATGAATGGCACAATATATGACCGGAACGAAGTTTCGGTAATGGGAACATCAATGATGAGGGAAAATATTCAGGCTTTCAAATTTGCCGTGAAATGTTCGCAATTTATGAGCTGATTGAACACGCAAAATCTGAAAATGCATTAAGTGTCGAAAATAGAGATATAGATGATTAGCTAAGCATTGACAAAAATGAATCAACGACGAACAATTTAACGGATAGCAAGATCAACGAAGCTGTGCTAAATAGAACCACCGATAATGCTAGTAGCAGCTCAGAAGATGAGCATGGTCAACCGGCAGACGAAAAAATATCGCTTGAAAAATGAATAAAGTAGATTGGAGAATTAATAAATGCTTTACAGAAACAAGACTGTATTTTCTAAATAGACAATCTTCATTTGTGTAAAATAAAAATAAAAAACTTGTTAAAGAACGAACAAAAATATAAAATTGAAGCAAACAAAGTTGACATCGATGTTTCCGAAATTACAAGAGAAAAATAATTTCTTTCTTTTTTTTCTGTAACACAGAACATATCAATTAAAGTAAGTTTTTTTTTTAATATTTAATTTTATCTTTTTCATACATATTATCACTTAATAATGAATTAAATTATGTCTAAAGGCACCATTAAGAATATAGAAATACTTTTGATATTCATAGTTTCTATTTCGAATATTCCTTCAAAAATCCGGAATTTTCAAAAAATTGGCATAGTCTCAGTCCTGATAATGTTGGATTTTTGAAGTTATACTTTGCATATATTCCGAAATGTTTGTGGAAAATTTTCAGTCATGTTTCAAAGTCTAGGATTTGACTGGTGAGCAAAAATGATGATTGAGGAAATATTTTTATTCTTTTTTCGGGTGAATATTGTACAATCAATTTGTAAAATTTGTAAACAGGGATATGGGAAACTCTTTTGTAAAAAGCTGTTGTCGACAACGTAACTTAAGTAATGTCAATGAAATTTTGTGAAGAAATCCTGCATCTTTGCTCAGTAAAAATTTTTGATAGATTTTATGTTTTTCAAATATTATACCATAAATATACATTTTTAAACATATTCTATTGCTTATTTAAAAAAATGTGTTTTCTTGCTGTGTAACATTTCTCGTTGAAAAAACAATCGTATTTAATTAAAACAATAATTTGAAATCAAATTTATCGGTCACGTGATGCCACCATGGATATTCAGTCAGCGTTACAAATCATATCTTATAATTTTTTTCCATTTTCTCTATCAATCATACTTTTTCGGTAACCTAATTGGATTCCTTATGTTTCTAGCTCTATTCAGAGACGCCAAAGGTATCGGAAAAGTTCTGTAAAAGTAATTTTACCTCAATTTAAAAACTAATTAGGACTTCATTTCTCTTTTAATTAAAATATCTTAGTATGTCTGTCTATAACGAAAACATTTTATTTTCTGAAAGATTACGCTTCCCATAAAATAATAGGATTTAGAAATGTAACCCCACTCAAACTAACCTCTTATACATTTTTCCATTTTCTTCATCAATCATATTCCTCTGTAACCTAATTGGACTCTTTATGTCTCTAGCTCTCTTCAGAGTCTCCAAAAATATAGGAAAAGTTCTGTAAAAGTAACTTTTTCTCAAAATATAAAAACATATTAGGAACCTAATGGTTTAAAAGCTGTTAGACATTTCAGTAAAATGTATTTTTCAACGCAGTCCTATTTTAATCTTAAATATCTTAGTATTACAGTTAAGGACAAAGACATTTTATTATCTGGAAGATAGTATTACGCATCCCATAAAATAATGGCATGTAGAAATGTAATCCCAATCAAAATCAACTCTTATATATCTTTCTAGCCTTTCAATCCGTCATATTTCTCGGTAACTTAATTGACTTTCTCTAGCTCTCTTCAGAGACTCTGAAGATATCGGAAAGATTCTCCGCGTTCGATAAATTCCTCTTTGTGGGTGCACCTGAAGTGGAGCATATATGGATTCAGACCCTTTGAAACTTTCATTGGATTGTTCTATACACCACAATTTCTAGAAATATTTGGTTTAATTTTTAAATTCAAAGTAATATTTTCTTAAAATTTAAAAGCAAATTAGGACACTTAAAGCTTACAAGAAATAAAACATTACATAAAATATATTCTTTCATTGTAGTACTCTTTTAATTTTAAATACCTTAGTATACCGTCTTTAACAAAGACATTTTATTATCTGGTAGATAGTATTAAGCTTCTTATAAAATAACGGGATGTAGAAATGTAATCCCAATCAAAATCAACTCTTATGTACCTTTCTATCCTTTCCATCCATCATATTTCTGGGTAATCTAATTGGATTCTTTATGCATCCAGCTCTCTTTAGAGACTCTAAAGATATCGGAAATGTTCTCCGCCGTTCCATAAATTCCGCCTTGTTTGTACTCCTAAAGTGGAGAAGAGATGAAGCGAAACCCTTTAATTTTTTTAGTGGAATGTTCTGTATATTACAATTTCTAGAAATAAGTGGTTTAATTTTAAAATGTAAAAGTATTTTTTTCTCTTAAAATTCAAAAGAAATAAGATCCGAATTGATTAAAAGTAATAAAACACGTCATAAAAATACATTTTTTCATTGTAGTCCTCTTTTAATTTTAAATACCTTAGTATAATCGTCTACAACAAAGGCATTTTATTATCTGGAAGACAGTATTACACATACCATAAAATAATGGCATGTAGTAGTGTAATACCAATCAAAAACGATTCATATATACCTTTATATTATTCTCATCTGTCTCATTTCTCGGTATCCTGATTGGAATCTTCATGTCTCCAACTCTCTTCAGTGATTCTAAAGATGTCGAAAAGGTTCTCCGCCGTTCGTTAAATTCATATTTGTGTGTACTCCTAAAGTGGAGCAGATATGAATTCAAACCCTTTGAAACTTTTACTGGAATGTTCTTTACACTACAATTTCAAAATAGAATTTGTTATGTCTAATGGGATATTTTCGGCCGAATAATGAAATTTACAAAGAAGAAAATTAGTAAAATAAACACAAAAAGTGTAACTTATAAATTGAGTTGCAGCTTAAGTTAGTTATTCGAAGGAATTAAAGGGATACTTAGTGAAATAGTTTGTTAAATTTTTTAACATTCTACATTGTAGAAGAAATCTACAGAAAGAAAATAGAAGTATTTGCTTTATGAGAAATAAGTGGCTGTCTAATATATAATATATGAATAAGTACTTTAAATTTTAAATATAAAAACATTTTTTTCCTCAGAATTTAAAAATAAATTGGGTCCCTAAGTGTTTAAAGTAATAAAACATTTCAGTAAAATGTATTTATTCGTTCCATTCCTCTTTTAATTTTAAATAGTATTGCTGTCTGCAACAAGGAAATTTTATTGTATAGGAGATAGTATTACGCTTCCCAAAAATAATGGGATGTGTAAGTGTAATCCCCATGAAAATGAACTCTTATATACCTTTCTATCCTTCCCATCCATCATATTTCTCTGTAACTTAATTGGATTCTTTATGTCTCCAGCTCTCTTCAGAGACTCTAAAGGTATCGGAAAGGTTCTCAGGCCGTTCGATAAATTACTCTTTGCGTGTACTTCTAAAGTGGAGCAGATATGAATTCAAACCCTTTGAAACTTTGAGTGGAATGTTCTGTGAACTACAATATCCAGAAACAAGTGGTTATGTCTAAAGCGATATTTGGGCTAAATACTGAAATTTTCACAAGGGAAAATTAGTAAAACAAACAGAAAAAGGGTAACGTATAGCGTGAGATATTTTTCAAAGCTTATGTTTGTTATTGGAATGGATTAAAGGAGTACTTACTAAAATACTTTGTTAAAATGTCTAACTTTTGTATATTTTAAAAACAATTTACAGGGAAAAAGAAAAATATTTGTTTTATGAGAGATAAGTGGCTGTCTAATATATAACTTTTGGATAGCTATTTTAAATTTTTTTAAAATAAAAATATTTTTTTCGCAAATTTGAAAACAATTTAGGTCCTTAAATGCTTAAAAGTAATAAAGCATTCCAGTAAAATGTATTTTACATTTCATTTCTCTTTTAATTTTACATAGCTTAGTATTGTTGTCTACAGCAGAAACATTTTATTATCTGGAAGATAGTATTACTCATCCCATAAAATAATGGTATGTAGAAATGTAATCTCAATCAAAATCAACTCTTATATACCTTTCTATCCTTTCCATCCATCATATTTCTCGGTAACCTAATTGGATTCTTTATGTCTCCAGCTCTCTTCAGAGACTCTAAAGATATCGGAAAGGTTCTCCGCCGTTCGATAAATTCCTCTTTGTGCGTATTTCTAAAGTGGAGCAGATATGAATTCAAACCCTTTGAAACTTTGAGTGGAATGTTCTGTACACTACAATTTCAAGAAATAAGTGGTTATGTCTAATGCGATATTTTGGGACAAATATTGAAATTTACACAAGGGAAAATTAGTAAAACAAACAGAAAAAGGTGCAAGTTAAACATTGTGAAGCATTTTTCAAAGTTTATGTAAGTTATTCGAATGGATTAAAAGAGTACTGACTAAAATAGTTTGTTAAACGTTATAATTTTGTATCTTTTAGAAGTTATCTACAGGGAGTAAAGAGAAGTATTTGTTTTATTAGAAATAAGTGTTTGTCTAATACGTTACTTTTGGCAAAATACTGAAATTTACAGAAGAGAATTTTAGGAAATCTAACAAAAAATGAATAATTTATATATTGTAGCACATGTTTCAGTGTTTATGTAGCTTATTCGAATAAATTAACGGAGTATTTGATAAAATCGATTGTTAAAATGTTCTAAGCGAAGCAATAATTTTCTATTCGATGGAGGTAATACCAAGGCATCTGGACGTATTTGTCTTAAGCGAAATGAATGGTTGTATTTCATACATTATTTTCAGCTGAATATCAAAATATTGATATGGGAAAATAAGGTAACTAATAAACAAAAATTACAACTTATTGATTAGTGATATTTCACTAAATTTATGGAATTTATATGAAAAGATTCGAAGAATTTAAAGAAAACTATTTTGTTAAAACTTCCTAAGTGAAAATTTACAACTTATCCATATAGTATACAGAAAAGTACCTGTTTTATGAGAAATGCATGGTTGTGTGTCATTTATCTTAAAAATTGAAACATTACTAGTAAAGTAATATGTCATTTTAATCGAGTTGTAATATTTTTAAAAGATATTTTAAAAATTTGCGGAAGTTACTCGAATGATAAAATAGTAGAGTAGAGTGGGGGCTAATGGGACAATCTTAAAATTTTAAGTATTCTAAAGTGAAATTAACACATTTATGATTTTTTTTCCTTAGGCATAAAAATGGAAGTATTGGCTTTAAAAATAAGAATAATTAGAAGAGATAGCTTTTGTTCTTTTTAAAATATAATGACTTTTGTACACTATTGTATTTGTCCCATTAGTCCCGAGGTTGGGGTCTATCGGGACATCCTGTAGGTCTAATGGGACATATAAAAATCAACACAAAAAGGAGAATTGCAGTACCTATTTCACAGATTTTAGCTCAAAATATAATGTACATAAGCAGTATAGTATTAATTACTGCATATTAAAATCTGAAAAACTAAAATGAAAAGATATTAAAGTTTATGAATGAATTTTGATCTATTGTAGGCTGAGACAACTTCATTACAATGTCTTTAATTTCAGTCCAGTGTTTTTATTCTTTATCGTGGTAGACAAACTTTTGAGAATCACACCTTTTTGTAACGTAACTCAAAAAAGTTCTTGAATTCCATTTTCAATAACAAGTGCCCACATAATGTCCCATTAGTTCCCATAAGCTGTGTCCCATTATCCCCCATATGCGGATGTTTTATATTTTTTGTTATCTACATAACACATGTTTATCCAAAGACAATTTAACTAAGTTTAATATAAAATAAAATATTTGTGTTATATTAATTAGTAGCATCATGAACAATTTCAGATAATAATGAAATGTAAATGTCATTAAAGTAAAAGAAAATCAAATCTACTTTTTATAGTTGAAAACAAACATTCTTAATGCACACTTTCAACAAATTACAAATGGCTGATTCCTTGTTTTTAAAGATAGCAGCTTTGGTGTTGTCATTCAGGTGTGACATAATATTTTTTGAAAAATAATATTTTCAATGAAATTTAGTCACTGTCCCATTAGACTCTTGTCCCATTAGCCCCCACTCTCCCCTAACTAATACAATATTTTATTAAAACTTTTAGAGGGAAATCTTAATTTTATACACGATAAAATTTTTCAAAATGGGCAAAGGAAAGAACTTGTTATGTTAATCATCGTGTTATTTCTAGTTCTCTTTTAACTTTTGAATTCTGACCGCATCTTAAGCAGACATAAAACTCATTTTCTCTGATACGTTGAGTGAAGGGTTCTATTGTGCCTAATGCGTTATTTTTCCAAACAGTGAAATTTATTTAAAGGAAAATTAGGAAAACAAACGCAAAAATAAAATATATAAATAGTGACACATTTCGCAACGTTTGAAAGTTATTTGAATATATTAAATGGGTATATAATGAAACAATTTATTGAAACTAGATAAAATAGTTATAATATGTATCGCATTATAGAAAAAACACAAGATCGTATCTTTTGAGTCTATAACGGTAATTTATGTATTACTGTTTTAATTTTTGAATGCTGAACGCATAGAGATGCACATATTTAACTTTAATATGTTACCTGGTTAAAAAAGTGTTTAATAACATTCTGAAAGTGTTATGAAAACCGGTGTAATAATTAGATTGAACAAGAAGTACTATATTGAAAGTTTTCATATGGCGATCGATCTATGCGAAAAATAAGAAAAACACAAAAGCTTATAAGTTTAAGATACAGTTTCCAAAGTTTATACATATTATTTCAAGAGATCATTATAATGCAAAAATAATAATAAAATTATTAAAATGATGTCTCGATAAAATTAGTCAACAGAGCTACATTTTAGACGGTTTATTATGGTAACATTTCAATTACATCTTTCATTAGGTGCGTTCGTTATTATGTAAGTGCATAACACCTATAGTCGTTATCTAATCCGTCCGTCGGTCTGCCTGTCCGTATGTCCGCAAATATCAGCGCGAAAACTACCCAAATGAATGGTTTCAAAATTAATATATATAATCGTGGAAGAATTTCGTCAAGTAATTTCAAATGTTATGAAAATCGAATAAAAACTTAAAAATATATTAATAAAAGTTTTTTTCATTCTATTAAATCCTATCATACTTAATTAATTCAATGATATCCCATGATAGGTAATGAGTCTAGGTTGCATGGTGATTACGTCTTATTTAATATGGAGTCACATTAATTTCGTATTACTGAATTTAATATATAAGATCATAATAAATTTTGTATTCATGCATTTTTACAGAAGAGTGCAATAGCTATTGAATCAAAATCTGAATATTTATAAAACTAGTTATAGTTCGGACGCATCTTATTTGCCATGTTTGACGTACAATTTCCGACTTGTTTTATAAATAGTGTTATAAAAGACATCAATCTTAATTCAGTTATTTACTGGATTGCTGAAGAAAAAATATGAGCAATAATCTTATGATATTTTATATAAAAAATATAAATCATGCGCTTCAAAATGAATATTGGAAATTATTCAAACAGCGAGCTTTTGGAAACGTTTAAGATTGATTTTTCATAATCACTTCCATCGAAGCTCCCAAAATTCATTCTGATGTGTTCAATGCTAAGAAGCTTTATTTTGCTTTTACAGTTTGAAAATTCATTCTTGAAAATAAGTTTTTAACGAAAAAGTATAATTAATCGTTTTTCAATATTTCTTTACAGTTTTATTATTTTAACACAATCAATTTGATTGTAAAATAAACCGTACAAGCAATAATGTTTACGACTGAGTAAAAATGTGCCCAGGCCGAAACAAAGGATCTGGATTCGATCCCCGGCAGGATACATTTTCACAAGTGGGTGAATTTAAAATTGATAAAATAGTTTCTTCTTCTGCATATTTGGTAATCTATGAAATAAAAGAATTTATTTTAAGTTACACCATTTATGTCTTAATTCGTAATAGACAGTGATTTTTACGACATTTTGAGGTGACTTACCGTTTATAGACCATAATTAATTGGAACAGAATTTGGAAAGCTCGGCGGGATGTAGTAAAAATACTTTATTGCTAAATGCAGTTTTCTAATAGCTTTGAGATGTATGATTATTTTTATAATAATTTATATATTGAATTTTATCTATATGTCGCTCGATAAAACTTCGATGTAACACATTCATAGATGACAATACATGTTAGTAGATATAGATAAATATCAGTTATACACATAGTGTTCTATAAATTGTGATATAATTTACACTCATTTCAGAGAAAAGGACAAAAATTTATGTAAATGATTTTGTATTGAAATGGAAATTTCAAAACTACTCTAAACAGCACAATCTCACGTTATCATTAAATTAATAAAAACATGCCTAATGACGCATAAACGTTTTTACGCATAACGTTTCTTCATAATGACGCATAACCTTCTTTCAGTAAACGTTTTTACAGTTGCCCACACCTTATCATCGAACATCTAGAATTATTCATATACTAGCGAACTTGCCCGGCGTTGCCCGGGTACGTCAAAAAACAGCAGGAATTACGAAAAAACTCTGAAAATCACAATAAGATATCGCGAAAAAAATTTTATTCGCTTCTCAAATTCTGAAAAGAGAAAAAAATATATATATATTATGTTCGAAGATTGCAAGTTGATTCATTTCACTAATGTGGAAAAATAGTAGCAAATCGCTAAAATACACTAAAAATCACATACAAAATTCCCGAAAAATTCGAAAATTGCTATACGAAATCCGAATAAACTTTATTGAAATGAGGACAGAATGTACTTTAGGTCAAAAATGGAATGTCAAAAAATTGCAGCAGATCTCGAAGAAATGTAAAAATCGCATTAAAAATCACAAAAAGTTCAAGGATCACGATAGTCAAAATTTACTATAATTGGATAAAAGTTTCAAATCTAATTTTTTGACCTGTGGGCTCTCTTAAAATTTATGTTTTGGAAATCATGCTAAGCATTAGATCATGTTACTTTTATTCATAATTAATTTACTTGGACTCCCTTAAATATAATTAACATAATCCTTTAAGTTAATATTATTTTTTGTTGCATTAAAATATCTCAATTTGTTGGTTTTCTGTAAGAAAGTAAACCCTATTGTTTTACAGTGGAAGTCTATCGGAATTTGGCGAAATATTAGAGATATCGCAAAGTTGGCGACAAACTTGGCGTTATTTGGCAACAAAACTGGATCCCCCCTACGGTAACCCCCTTATATGTATAGATATGCATTACATGCTGTTCAATAATCGCATAAAAATTCGCTAAAAATTCCAAAATCGCTGCATGAATTCCGAATAAACTTTTATGAAAAAATAACAAAATTTACTATATTGGGTAAAAAGAAAGAAACCGCATTCTTTTTCCTAATGTGGAAAAATCGAATTAATATAATCCTTTAAGTTAATATTAATTTTTGCTCCCGGGTTCGATTCCTGGCTCTGGCTAATTTTTCACTCCAGTTGGGTTTATTGTATTTATTATTTGCATGTTTGTATAATATTTATATATACCTTTAACTGTTGAATGCAGGCATTATCTATGTGTGTATGTGTGTTTTAATATATGTTGTAGTATGATTGTTTTATTATAAATATTAGTTTTTGTTGCATTAAAATATCCCAATTTGTTGATTTTCTATAATCAAGTATATTGGTTTACAATGGAAGTCTATGGGAATTTGGCGAAATATTAGAGATATCGCCAAGTTGGCGTCACTTTTGGCGACTCATTTCGGTCGACAAATTTGGCGATATACCGCCAAGTTGGCGACAAACTTTGCGGCATTTGGAGACAGAACTGTGTCCCTGTACGGTAACCTCCATATAGGTATGGAAATGCATTAAATTCTGTTCAGTAATTGCATAAAAAATTCGCTAAAAATTCAAAAATCGCTGCATGAATTCCGAATAAACTTTTTTGAAAAGAAAACTTCATATATAGATGTACCTTTTCCCCAAATTTTGTAGCTCTACGTGCAGCGGTCTCTTCAGAACACCGTCGACACACTCACTCACACACAAACTATATATTGTTTGTGTGTGAATAAATTATTAAATAAATTGTATAAATATTGAAAAATATTGCTCCTTTATATGAAACAGTGAATAGGTTTTTATGTAATCTGTTCCACAGCCAAAGTTAGCTGCAAAAAGCGCGATGCTGAAACAATGTGGTATCATGGTTTAAAATTAAATTAGTTTTGCGCCAAAGTACACTTACTGTAATAAGCGGGCGTAATACTGTAATAAGTCAATTGGCTGTAGGTCTGGTTAATGAAGAATCCCAAACCAAGATTTAAAAACACCAAAATCGTAGCACGACAATAATTTATCTTTTCGGGTAAAAGTTGAAGAACACGTATACATTTAAGTGATTATTAAACTTTTGGCACAGATGTCATATATTGGCGCGATTTTTTTTCTGTCGCCAATGTCATATACGCAGCAGGTACTTACCTGGCGACAAAGTGTCTTTATTTTGCTTGATATAGTAACCTGGATGTTATTGTTTATGATGTTGATGTTTTCGCCAAATTTACTGTATATAGCATCTGTGCCAAACTTTTTTATGTTTCCCATTTTTTAAAGTGTTTATGGCTTCAGTCCATTTGTTTGTCCTATCCGTCTTCTAACTTTTCTAAAGTACTTTGATTGTCGCGAAATTTATATATGTTATTAAGTTTCACTGTTATTATTATTATTAAGGCTGCTAATTGCAAGATTCGTGCTTAGATAAATTTTAGTACATTATGAAGTGCACTGAACTTCTATATATCATATACAGACGTACATAATTTCTCATATACTCAGTAAAAAAACATAACACATGTGAGTTACAACAAAGTTATTAATTATGCGCCAAGATATGCCAATTGGCCGTGGACCCGATTATGAAACTTTCCATGAATGGCTAGTGTATTAAAAATCGCAGAAGTCAAAGTTTACTCTGATGTGTAAAACATTGTAATCGGAAATCTTTCGTGAATGATAGACAATCGAGGCAACACGTAAAAAATATCTCTAAAAATCGCATTAAAAATCGCTAAATTGCAAAATCGTAAATGGCGAAATTTACTATATCAGGCTGAAAGTTCGAAACCAAATTTTATTTTGGAACATGCGATGCTGAAACAATGTGGTATCATTTATACGGTTTAAAAATAAAATTAGTTTTGCGCCAAAGTACACTTACTGTAATAAGCGGACGTAATACTGTAATAAGCCAATTGGCTGTAGGTCTGGTTAATGAAGATTCCCAAACCAAGATTTAAAAACACCAAAATCGTAGCACCACAATAATTAATCTTTTCGGGTAAAAGTTGAAGAACACGTATAATTTTAAGTGATTATTAAACTTTTGGCACAAATGTCATATATTGGTGCGATTTTTTTTTCTGTCGCCAATGTCATATACGCAGCGGGTACTTAACTGGCGACAAAGTGTCATTATTTTGCTTGATATGCTAACCTGGATGTTATTGTTTATGATGTTGATGTTTTCGCCAAATTTACTGTATATAGCATCTTTGCCAAACTTTTTTATGTTTCCAATTTTTTAAAGTGTTTATGGCTTCAGTCCATTTGTTTGTCCTATCCGTGTTCTAACTTTCCTAAAATACTTTGATTGTCGCGAAATCTATATATGTTATTAAGTTTCACTGTTATTATTATTATTAAGGCTGCTAATTGCAAGATTCGTGATTAGATAAATTTTAGTACATTATGAAGTGCATTGAACATCTATATATCATATACAGACGTACATAATTTCTCATATACACAGTAAAAAAACATAACACATGTGAGTTACAACAAAGATATTAATTATGCGCCAAGATATGCCAATTGGCTGTGGATCCGATTATGAAACTTTTCATGAATGGCTAGAGTATTAAAAATCGCATAAGTCAAAGTTTGCTCTGATGTGTAAAACGTTGTAATCGAAAATCTTTCGTGAATGATAGACAATCGAGGCAACACGTAAAAAATATTGCTAAAAATCGCATTAAAATCGCTAAATTGCAAAATCGTAAATGGCGAAATTTACTATATCAGGCTGAAAGTTTGAAACCAAATTTTATTTCGGAAAGTCAAAAAAATCGCCGCAGAACTCTAAAAAACACTAAAATTCGCATTGAAAAATGCGTTAAAAATCAATAAATATTAAAAAAATAGCAGGGGTCAAAATTTACTTTAAAGGAGTAAAAAAATATTTCATAAATGACAAAAAATCGACGCTAAACTCAAAAAATCTCAAAAAATTGCTAAAAATCGCATTGAAGATCTCTTAAATTCAAAATTCGTAGCGTACAAAATTTAGTTACATTAGGCTGAAAGTTTGAAACAAAACTCCTTTTACCAATATCAAAAAATAGCCACAAAATGAGAAAAAACACTAAAAATCGCATAAAAAAATCGCTAAAATTTAAAAAACGCTGCACGAATTCCGAATAAACTTTTTTGAATGGAGAACAAAATTTACTATATTGGGTTAAAAGAAAGAAACAGTATTCTTCTCACTTATATGGAAAAATCGCCTTGAAACTTAAAAAAGAGCTAAAAATCGCATATAAAATTAATTAAAAAATATCCAATCAAAAAATCGAAAATCAAGCTTCGAGGTGCAAAACTTCATATATAGACATACCTTTTCCCCAAATTTTATAGCCCTACGTGCAATGGTCTCTTCAGAACACCGTCGACACACTCACTCACACACAAACTTCTTCCCTTATTATTATAGACTAGCGAACTTGCCCGGCGTTGCCCGGGTACGTCAAAAAACAGCAGGAATAACGAAAAAGCTCTGAAAATCACAATAAGATATCACGAAAAAATTTTAAATCGCGAAAAAATTTTGAAAACAGAAAAAATAATTATATATTGTGTTCGAAGATTGAAAGTTGATTCCTTTCACTAATGTGGAAAAATAGTAGCAAATCGCTAAAATACACTAAAAATCACATACAAAAGACCCGAAAAATTCGAAAATTGCTATACAAAATCCGAATAAACTTTATTGAAATGAGGGCAGAATGTACTTTAGGTCAAAAATGGAATGTCAAAAAATTGCAGCAGATCTCGAAGAAATGTAAAAATCGCATTAAAAATCACAAAAAGCTCAAGGATCACGATAGTCAAAATTTACTATAATTGGATAAAAGTTTCAAATCTAATTTTTTGACCTGTGGGCTCTCTTAAAATTTATGTTTTGGAAATCATGCTAAGCATTAGATCATGTTACTTTTATTCATAATTAATTTACTTGGACTCCCTTAAATATAATTAACATAATCCCTTAAGTTAATATTAGTTTTTGTTACATTAAAATATCTCAATTTGTTGATTTTCTGTAAGCAAGTACGCTCTATTGTTTTATAGTGGAAGTCTATGGGAATTTGGCAAAATATTAAAGATATCGCCAAGTTGGTGTCACTTTTGGTGACTAATTTTGGTCGCCAAATTTGGCGATATATCGCCAAGTTGGCGACAGAACTGGATCCTCCCTACGGTAACCCCCCTTACAGGTATGGATATGCATTACATGCTGTTCAATAATCGCACAAAAAAATCGCTAAAAATTCAAAAATCGCTGTACGAATTCCGGATAAACTTTTTTTGAAAAGAGAACAACATTTACTATGTTTGTTTAAAAGAAAAAAACTGTATTATTTTTTCTAATGTGGAAAAATCGAATTAATATAATCCCTTAAGTTAATATTAGTTTTTGTTGCATTAAAATATCTCAATTTGTTGATTTTCTGTAAGCAAGTAATCCATATTGGTTTACAATGGGAGTCTACGGGAATTTGGCGAAATATTAGAGATATCGCCAAATTGGCGTTACTTTTGTCGACTCATTTCGGTCTCCAAATTTGGCGACATACCGCCAAGTTGGCGACAAACTTGGCGGCATTTGGCGACAGAACTGTGTCCCTATACGGTAACCTCCATATAGGTATGGAAATGCATTAAATGCTGTCCAATAATTGCATAAAAAATTCGCTAAAATTTCAAAAATCGCTGCACGAATTCCGAATAAACTTTTTTGAAAAGAGAACAAAATTTACTATATTGGGTTAAAAGAAAGAAACCATATTCTTCTCACTTATTTGGGAAAAATCGCCTCGAAACTTAAAAAAAGTGCTAAAAATCGCATAAAAAATTAAATAAAAAAATCTAATGAAAAAATCGAAAATCAGGCTTCGAGGTGCAAAACTTCATATACAGATGTACCTTTTCCCCAAATTTGGTAGCTCTAAGTGCAGCGGTCTCTTCAGAACACCTTCGACACACTCACTCACTCACACACAAACTTCTTTCCTTATTATTATAGATAATTTACTTGGACTCCCTTAAATATAATTAACATAATCCGTTAAGTTAATATTAGTTTTTGTTGCATTAAAATATCTCAATTTGTTGATTTTCTGTAAGCCAGTAATCCATATTGGTTTGCAATGGAATTCTACGGGAATTCGGCGAAATATTAGAGATATCGCCAAGTTGGCGTCACTTTTGGTGACTCATTTTGGTCGCCAAATTTGGCGATATACCGCCAAGTTGGCGTCAAACTTAGCTGCATTTGGCGACAGAACTATGTTCCTCTACGGCAACCTCCTTATAGGTATGGAAATGTATTAAATGCTGTTCAATAATTGCATAAAAAATTCGCTAAAAATTCAAAAATCGCTGCACGAATTCCGAATAAACTTTTTTGAAAAGAGAGCAAAATTTACTATATTGGGTTAAAAGAAAGAAACTATATTCTTCTCACTTATATAAAAAAATCGCCTCGAAACATGAAAAATCGCATAAAAAATTAAATAAAAAAATATAATCAAAAAATCGAAAATCGGTCTTCGAGGTGCAAAACTTCATATATAGACGTATATTTTCCCCAAATTTCGTAGCTCTACGTGCAGTGGTCTCTTCAGAACGCCGTCGACACACTCACTCACTCACTCACTCACACACAAACTTCTTTCTTTATTATTATAGATAATTTAACAAAGTCGTTTACGCTATAGGCATACATACAAATTAAAGGACAATTCTTTCCACACTTCGAGTAACAAGTTCGGAGTAGTGGAAGCAGTAGTCTCTTAAATTCTGTGTCTCAACTCTGGCAAATCATTAGGTAGCAGTGGAACGTAGACACGATCTTTTATAATGCCCAAAAGGAAAAAATCGCATGGCTGTAACGGCTTTTAAATCTTCAGCCAGCAATAACGCTTTACGCTCACGAGTTGCCATTTTGCGTATGGGGCAATGCAAGCAAATTAAATAACAAAGCAGTACTTGCGCATGCGCTTATATAAAACTGTTTGAGTTACATTTTATTTGTGACCTTGAACCAACACTCTACATTGCTTTCAGTTGATACTATTAAATTTTATATATGGGACATCATGTTATGGACACCCTGTATATATTAATCATTTATAGTACAATGGTAATATAAAATACCATTAAAAAGTGTTAGGAATTGATGCGTATATTTGCTTCAAGATGTGATGTAGATCCCTTATTTTATCCTGTATCAAGAGTATTATTCGTTATAGACAATAAAAAACATTTTAACAGACAGATGCTTTTAAAATTATAGCTTTTCAATTCCCTTCGTGTTTACAGACATGGAATTTCAATTCTGAAAAATAGCTATATTTAAATTGTATGTCTATTTTGTTTGTATACTTCTAAACCCTAAAAAATACAAAAAACAATAGTTTAAAGAAATTATTTGAAACGAATTCTATACCCTATAAATATCGATTTAGTTTGTAAATATTAGCAGAAGAAATCTTTCTAAAATCTATACAAGGTCATGGAAAAATGTGTCCCTGATTTCGAATTCAAATAAGTAAGGCCCTAATAAAGATAAACCACTTATTTTTACACTGTTAGATTAGAAAACCTGCGAGTTTTATTTAACATTGTTTAGAAAACTTCAATATGACTTACCCCTGTGTCTCGGAAAAGATCTAAGCGGTATTCAATATCCTTCCAAGTGCAATTTAAACTGTGTTAATCAACGAACAAATGTTTTGTTTGTAGGTGAATCTTCTCCCCATGAATGTCCAGCTCCCTACGAATCTCCTTGCAAAAATGACGTTGTAGCTCAATAACAGGTTTAAACTCGGTGTACCGCAACACTCACTGCGCTTTCTGCTATACACTCACCATGATTGCTGGGAACTGACTGATGAGTGAAATGGTATCGCGTCAAGCAGTGCCGTCGGCGAATGCGCGCAGTCATGTCAAAGGCAATGCAATCTTCATTACCAAAACTAATTCAGATGTTCTACGATTTACCGATAGTTTCGTATACCTATTGGTTGTATATTTCTCATGCAATTTATATTTTAATCTGGGACACCATTTTCGACGAACCCTTTATTATAAAGCAAACATTTAGCCGTGAGTAACACTGACATCATATCTACGTAGGCAACAGATTATGAATAAGTTTTTCAGCTCCTAAATATCGTACAGTTGCAATGTTTACACCTAATAGTATGAAAGAAAAAGTATCTCAATTTACCGATTTTTATGGTTTAAAAAATTATTTTCAAACGAGATTTTTTTTTAATCTACCTTTATCGGATCCAGCCCTGATTGCAAAAGGTTAACCCGTTTGTACATAAGCTAATTTAAATAATTTAGCATTTTTTTCCTGTTAATATTCCATAACGAAATTAGATTAATTCATTAATAAATAAATACAATAAAAATACATAAAACACAAATACACCCGACATATAACCAAACTATGCGCTTATACCACTTAAGTTATCAGAATTCAAAATGCTCATGTAAATAAAGAAATGTACGGCAATTTCTTTGCATTTGCCATGCTGCTAATTGAAAAGTATAACTTTTAATGAATTTAAAACTTTTAAAATACATTATTAATATTTTTCATATAAAAATGCTTTTTGTTGTTGTTAGTGGACAATCTAAAAAAATATATTAATTTAAAAAATATATATTAGAGCTTTATTATTAAAAAAATGGCTTTCTGCTACGTTCTGTTAGAACCATAATTTATTTAACGAATGCGTAAATCTTTTAATGTATTTTGAAAAACTGATAAAATTATTTAGTAAAACTTTCAAAGGGAAATTATAATTTTTACCCTATAAATTTTATCAACAAATGCAAAGAGAAGAAATTGTTTATAGTGATCGCTTTAGTATATCTAATATTGTTTTACCTTTACCGCATTTTAAGCAGACATAAAAATCATTTTCTGTGAAACTTTGAAAGAAAGGTTCTGTGCACTGCTACAATTCATATTCAAAATATTATAATGATTGAGTAAAAGTAATAAAAAAAAATATTTTCCATCTATTTACTTTTGATACTAAGTAAATGCAATTAAATTCCTTATAAATTAAACCTGGAATGTTTAAATAAGATTTTAACATTTACAAAATATAAAATACAGTATAATAAATTAGGATATAGCTTTCTGAAGCAAGTCAAAATATTATAATAAAATTTAGATTGGGTCAGAATATTAGAATATTTTATTTTACGCAACAATATTATATTATGAATATGAAGTAAATGGTAGTTAATATTTTGTAGAATTCCCTTTATCTTTCATAACAGCGTACAATCGATCTTGCGCGAATATATACAAGGTGTTTACAAAAATTTCTATCAATATCAGCCCAAATAGACTTTATACGTGTCACTAACTCAGTTTTACATGAAGGAGGATTTTCTTGGAGTTTTTTTTTTCATTATACACTATAAGTTTTCGAAGGGATTAATGTCTGGTGAATTTGGTGGCCAAGGAAGTACCTTAATGTTGCGTTGGCGGAACCAATTCTTAGTTGACACCGAGATATGCGTTGACGCTAAATCTTGTTTAAAGATGAAACCATCTTCAAATAAATCTTCTGATGATGGAATCATGTAACATTCCAAAATTTCTTGATATATCTGAGAGTAAACTTTTTCGTAGATGATGAATAACTTTCCAGATCCTTCTACACTCTTGCAACTTGAAACCCTGACACTAGCAGCAAATTTTACGGAACGTTTAAGGCATTCTTTATCAAATGCTTCTTGCTTCATTCTCCAAACTCGAATACCTTGATTACCATATGAAACACAAAACATACTTTCCTCACTAAATAATATATTTTTCCATTCTTCGTCGCTCCATAAACGTCTTGATTTACACAATTTATTCTTATACGCTTTTGTATTGCAGTCATGAGGGATTTTGTTTTTGGTACACGAGATTCAGACTTCTTCTTAATGTTGTCGATGTAGAAACTTCAACTCCTCCTTCTTTCCATTTTTGGTGCAAGAATCACACACTTTTAAAACGGTACTTGTTAACTATACACTTCAGTTTCCTGTTATATCTAGCAGATGTTTTTGGTTTCCGGCCGCTTTTTCGGCGATTATTTTGAAAATTTCCATTTTTTTTAATATTGAGTTACAATTTTTCTAGCGCTTGATTGCGAACACTGTAAATAATTCGCTATGTAACATTTATTTTTACCGTGCCGATACAAATCGAATTTAATAGATTCAGGAATATCACTCACACGACCCATTTTAAGACGAAAAAGCAAACAAACTGCAAAAAGAATACTGATTTTAAATAAAATTATCTGAATTTAATCAATGATGCCACCAGTTATGAATTGTTGATAATCAAAGGAGAATTTATGTGAAACATTCTAATATTTTAAACCACTTGAATAAATGGTCTAATATTTTGACTTTTCAAAATAATTTTTTTAATTAATCTTTTCAAAAATTATATTAATTTTAAGATAATAAATAAGTTTAATCAGCAATAAGTTCATAATAAAAATATCGTTTGCATATTTGCATTAAAAGACATTAAATTAACAAACGATATTTTCAATTTGTAAATAAAAGTAATTATTCTAATATTTTTAGTATGAGCTGTATTACTAGAAATAAATGGTTGTGTCTAATGCATTATTTTCGCTAAATTCTGATATTTATATAGAGAACAATTTCGAAAACAAGCACACATATAAAGGATTTAAATAACGAAGCATTTTTGAACATTTAAAAAAGTTATTTTAACGTATTAAAATAACATACAATGAAACAATTTATTGGAAGTAAATGGTAGTATAATTTACAGAATTACGAAAAAAGGTCCATGAAGATAATCTCATTTGTATTTATAAAGTTAATATATCTATTATTGTTTTAATTATTGAATACTGAACTGATACAGACACATGATTTGCATTAATATATTGCTTGGGTAAAAAAATATAAATCTTTTAATAACTTTGTGAAAATGTTACGAAAACTGATGTAATAAATAGGCTGAATAAGAAGATTCAACTGTAATCATTATTATAAAACTTATTAATTTCTAACTGTCGCTAATTTTATTGAAAGATTTCTACGTTTATGAATAAAGTTAACTCTTTAATATAGTTTAATTCTCCAACACTTTCATAAAGCCATTTGTCCTTTCTGATCCAAATTCTCTCAGCGATTAAATATAGTTTAAGAGCTCTTATTATGCCCGATAAAGTCCTCTTGAACTTTGATCTGCCTATATGTAGAAGAAAAATATACCATGGCCCTTTGGCATCCGTTCTAGAAATTTCCAAACGATTATTTTAGAAAGGAAGTTTTTTTTTCTTTTTTAAGATTAAAAGAAAAATCATTTGTACAACTCTCTCTGAGATGTCACGGAGAACTGATAGAATGTATATCTTCTTTAAAGAAAAGTATTTCGATAAATCACAATAACTTTTATGAAATTACGGGAATAGCAGTTTTGTGAAACTAGAAGTGTAAATAAGGGATGGAGAAATGCTAGACTTAAAAGAGAACTTCAATCGGTATTTTTACACTGGAGAAAATCAAATTTTATAATTTAATAAAATTAGATTCTGTGTTTGATACTGTTATAATGAAGATTGGGAAAATTTATTTAAGCATGTAAATAGGTCTCAGTGTTTCAAAGGATTTGTATCTCCGTATTAAAAATAATGATATGGGCATTATGTTTAAGTAAAATCTCTAGATATATAATGTTTAAACTCATGAATTAAAGTTATTCGTATCTAATTTTTAAAAATTCCATGAAAATTTAGCTTTGAACTTTTATCTACCTATATATGGCAGAAAAATATATCATGCCACTTCGACAACCGTTTTAGAAATTTTCAATTGCTTATTTTAAAAAGGAGGGTTCTTTTACTTTTAAGACTAAAAGAAAAATCATTTGAAATACTCACTCTGAGATGTCACGAAGAACCAGTAGAATGTGCATCTTCTTTAAAAAACATATTTTGATAAAGCACAGAACTTTTATAAAATTACGAGAATAGCAGTTTTCTAAAACGAAACCTTTAAACTAGAAGACAGAGAAAGGCCTAGATTTAGAAGAGAAGGTTTTTTGATATTTTAATATTATATTGATGTTTTAATTTTCGAAAACACAATTTTATAATTTTCTAAAATTAGATTCTGTGTTTGATTTCGTTATCTTAATGATTAGAAAAATATATTTCATTTTTTTTTAAACAAATGGCACTGTTTCCAAGTATTCGTATATCTAGATTAAAAGAAAAATATGTGCATTTTACGGTAGAAATATTACCGTTGACGATATCAACCTTCTGACCGCCGAGCAAAAGCGCAAAATTATAATGTTGTTTTCTCTGTATTTTTTAAATAAACGGTCAAGTGCGAGCATTACTCGCGCACAGAGGGTTCCGTAGAATAAATATATAAATTTGTAATTGTATTATAAAAAAGAAGAAGAAAGTTGCTAAAAGAATACTAAGACTTTTTAAAAAACTATATAACGTAGGGTTGGGTATAACTGTATATATTAGAAAAGTGTAATCGGGTATACCATGAAAGTTCAAAGAGATATATGGAACAATATCAAATATAGCTATTCGTATAACGCTTTTTTAATATTATCCTAATCTGTTTATAATGAACTTAATTCGGTACTGACAATAAAGGCAGTGCATAGTTAAACTTTATTTGGCATTTCATGAAACTAAATTCAGCGTAGTAATAACCTTTATTTCCACAGTGTATCTAAAACAAAACATTTGTTCAAAGTTTAAATTTGGCATTGTGCTAATCGCGCTTCGAATTGAGGTCTCAAAGTTGCAACGCCGCCTTGGTCAGTGCCGCGTTATTCCAGATAGTTGTTTAATTAACTTTTAAAGTCACTCGAGGTGTATTGAGAGATACAATCAATGCAAACTATCGCGAATCTCACTGTATTTATGCCATTCATTCTAATTAAATATTTCGAGGGCGATGCCCTTAAAAAACAGACACCTAATTTTAATTCCAAAACAGACAAATGGCACCAAGAATATTTAATTAAGATTTTCCTTTTATCATGTACGTGAAAATAAGCAAGTTCACATTTTCTAATAAATTCGTTTATAAATTCTGGTGTCAGTTCATTATTTCATAAGTTTATAAATAGAATTACTCCGTGCCGGAAAAGATTAAGTGGTCACAGGACTCTTAAAGCTTCAAAATTTAAGAAATTTTAATTTTTTTAGATGTTAAACTCCCATCTTTTCTGAATATTTTGATATAATTGTTTCCTTGAAATTCCCATTAGAACAGAAGTTTTCGCTTTTAGAATTATACCCGCTCAATAGCTGAAGCGGCGTTTCCGAAACTTTAAAGTAATTATTTTCCAAATGGCGTATTTGGGTATAACGTGCAGGATACCTCAAAAACGTCTGAATATTTTTTCATGAAATTTTCAAAACATATATTCCATGTTATTCTGTATAAACTGAACGTAAAATTTCCATTTTATTGTTCAAAGAAGTATTTTTTTAGGTGATTTTACTGTTGAAATTTTCAAAATTTTGTACTAGCTAAATGCAGCATTGCATTAAAAATATAAAAATGCTTTAAATACAAATTTATTTAAGTTCAGGAAAATTATTACAATCTGAAGTATAAGTAAGCACCAAAATTTTCATTCTAGTTGCAATATGTATTTTTTAATCCTGCGCATAAACTGTTATGCGAATTT
Organism: Maratus speciosus; assembly: GCA_963932465.1. NCBI lineage: Eukaryota > Metazoa > Arthropoda > Arachnida > Araneae > Salticidae > Maratus > Maratus speciosus. The sequence continues at coordinate 292,371,847 of OZ010788.1, read as the reverse complement.
TTTGTTCGACAAATGTCTAACAGTTTTGAGCCCCCTACAGATACTATTTCTGTATCTTGCAATTTTTTAAATAAATGAAACGATAGAACATACTTATATCTTTCATTCCAATTAAAATTGTGTTTTAAAATCATATACATTTTAAGACATTAAATGTTGAAAATGGTCTTTTTTTTCATTTTGTCCACTTTTTAGAGTCCCGGGACCCCTTAAATTAGCATGTTTTTAACAATTTGACATTTATTGCTTTTATACTGTTACTGGACATTACATTACACATATATATCATTAAAAGTCGTTAACTAGGCATAAAGTACGCCGCCCTGTCCTTGTATATGTCCAAACTGACCGAACTTTTAAGGGTTAATATCTAAGCTAATTACCGATGATTTTTTTCGAAAATCATTATCAACAATGCTATTATTTTTCTGCAACGATAGGTATATTCAGCGATGCGCAACAGTTTTTCTGAATGCCCGTAAATCGAAATTTGTGTATAACAGAAAAAGGCTAATTACTCAAAAACTATGTGCCCTAAGGTAATCGCTATAATTTTCCGGCAAGGTTTATATTAACGTCTACTACCTCTAATTTTTTCATAAATTTAGTTTCAGTAGATTCGGAATTAGATGGGAGGGAACATATTTCTGCGCTACATTTTCAACAATATCTTTGAAAATATAATACCTAAAATTAAAAGAAATGTATTTTTGAGTTCATCGTTACAAAAGCTTTCACAGGATACCCCACATGATATACAAAGAAAAGATTTTTTTTTTCAAGTAGCATAATTAGCCCCTCTACTTTTTTACTAAATATATTTATGAATGTTTATTAATCTGAAAATATGTGGGTCAATGGTCTTTATTACTTCCCCGAATTTGAACTTTCCACGTTCCATAGTTTACGATTAAAATGGCTGTGACAGACAGACAGACAGACGGACAGACACAGGAGTGATCTTATAAAGGTTCCGTTTTTACTTTTTAAGTACGAAACCCTAGAAACATTAAAAAAAGAGGATTTTTTCCAACATGATATAAAAAAGCTTAATTACGTAGATCAATATAATTCTTGAGAATACTAATCATTAATCAATGTTTTAAAGTTACATTATATGTGTAGGATTATATTAATTTAAATAATGCTTCTAATGCAGGAAAACTCACAGCTTTGTGATCTGATAGTTCACGGGTGTGCGAAGGTTAAGCTAAAACTCATGAAATAACATTATAACTAATTAATTTAAAAATAATTCTTTTGAAATAATTTTTTTAAATTAAAGCTTGAAGTATCATAGTTGAGGTTTATTCCAACAGAGCGAAATATCTCCAATCAATCCAGGACTCTAAATTGTAGGGCGTCCTGGCTAAAAGTATCCAAAAGCTATGGCTTATTTTTACGGAATTACCCATTAGAATTAAAAAAATATTTAAATAAAAAGAAAATCTCAGCAAGTTTTAATATCAATAGATTTTGAGGTGTGCACCTTTTGTAGAATGACAAACGTCTAATCAGTAATCCAGTTCTATCCAAGTGTTTCGTAGCATATCAGGAGTTATTAGACGAATTGCTTGAATGATACACTTCTCATCCACAGTAATTTTTTATTTATAGTCAACGGATTCAATGAATACCCAAGGAAAACAGTTTAATGAAGTCAAAACGAGAGACCTTGGCGGCCGGGCAATTGGACCCGTCTTCCAATCCTTCTAGGAAGTGTCATATTTTAAAACGCGGTTACATCTCCGTGATAGCGGTAACATCTCTGTGGTTTAGCCCCAAAAAATCTCGGAGGGGTTTCGAATCCACAGAGGATCAGTCTATTCTATTCTAATGGATAGTGACGTAATAATAAGTCATAACTTTTGGATACTTTTTGCTCGGACACCTTGTAGATCCTTGCGCTGTCACTCCAATGCTCCCCCACTGAGCTATCCACACAATACCTGGCACGCATAATTAACTCTTACTTGTTGGACATTTCTTCAAAAAACAACGCTTGTTTAGTTTATCTGAGCTATAACTATAGCATTTTACACGTGGAAAGTGTGTGACAATACGGAAAAATCTGTATAGGATGTAATTAGATCATGTTGAAGAAAAGGAATTTTTTCAACTGGATAAATCATCTTCCATGTTGGAATAGATAAGACTTATTCAAACACAGCGAAAAACGTGCAGGCCTGGACTCGAACCTGTGTACCTTAAATAGTCCGGGTAGCTCAGTAGGAAAAGCATTGGTCGAGCAAGCCGAGGCACACAGGTTTTAGACTAGGCCTGGACATTTTAGGTGCGTTCTTAATTATATAAATACTTATCACTTATAGTCGTTGAATGGTCCGCCCGTCTGTCTGTCTTTCCGCATATAACACAGCAAAAACTACCCAACCGAATGATTTGAAATTCGATTTATATAATAGATGCAGAATTTTGTCCAGTCATCTTAAATTTTATGAATATCGAATAAACACTTTAGAAGATAATTATAAAAATTTTCTTCATTCTATTAAATCCTATCACATGTAATTAATTGAGAGATATCCTATGATAGGTAATAATTCTAGGTTGGCATGGTGATTACGTCCTATTTAAGATGGAGTCCTATTATTTCCGTATTACTGAATTTAACATATACAATAGCAATAAATTTTGTACTCATGCATTTTTGCATAAGAGTGCAACGGCTATTGCACCGAGATCTGAATGTTTATAAAACTAATTATAGTACGGACGCACCTCATTTGATGTACGCGCCACTTTTGACGTACAATTTCCGACTTTTTTGCTATGTCGGAATAAAACTCAACTATACTAATCCAACCTCGGAGATGATTTATCTAGTTTAAAAAAAAATCACTCTTCATTATGACTTAATTATATGGTTTGAATGGTTTTCTGTGTTATCACAAGCTTTCATCAAGTAAAATGCTATAGTTAGTTATATTTCCGATGAATGAAGCAGTTCGCATCCATGTCCAAACAAGAGTGAATGATGTCTGCTAGTGATTGTCTGGACAGCTCAGTAAAAAGAGTATTGGTGTGGAAGGATAAGGTGCCCAGGTTCTAGTCCTGTCTTTAACATTTTCTACTCTGCTAGAAACAAAACACAACTATGATACTCCAACTTTGAAGATGACTTATGCAATTGAAAAAAAAAATCCGTCTCTTCATTATTTCTTTGAACTTTTATCTGTCTTGTCTTTGTATAACTGAAAAGTATATCATGCCACTTACGGATTTCTTATTAGTTTTTCGAAACTTTAGAATGCAAAACTGTTTTCCTTATATAATATATATATACATATAAAAAAAAATTGCAAACATTTCTTCTCAAATGTCACTGAAATGTGATTGAATGTGTATTTTCTAAAGAGAAACGTTTTTCGAAAAAGCACTGTAACTTTTATGAAATTACTAGAATTGCAGTTTTGTAAAATGAGAGTTTTAAATGGTAAGATGGAGAATCGAGTAGATTTAAAAGAGAACTTCAATCGGTATTTTAATAAATGAGAAAATAGAATTTTGTAATTTTGTAAAATTTGATGCTGTATTTGAAACTTTTAATTTAAGGATAAAAATGTCCTTCCGGCCTGTACCGTGAGGAAAAGGTAGTTTCGCCATTTCTTGGTTTTAAAATTTCGAAAATTTTACTCAAATTTTAAGTAACTGAAATGAAACGAACATGATAACATAATAGTCGTCAATACTGAATTTGAATGTGAATTGTGCCAAATTAGTAAGCTGTAGCCAAGTTGACATCATTTATTCTTACTTAATTTTAGTCGCAAAATTTGGCGATATTTAGCCAAATATTCCCAGGCTGGGCGAGAATTTGAAGCTAACGGATATGAATATATTTAAGCATTGCGCTTCAGTGCAATGCTTATTTATTTCCTGTTGCTTTTTTAAAATTTGTTCTGCAAATTATGTTTTCGTTTAATAGTTATGATTCGAAAAATGCTTACAAAAATGAAAGATTGTTTGCGAGAAATGACGTTCACTAACATTCATAAAAAATAATCCCTGATTTTTTTAAACTGTTGTCTTGTTTCAAAATGTCAAACACCCTAGAATTTCAAACTGCTATATCTCAAATATTTTCAAATTTAAATTTTTTGTATATTTTTTTGAAATATTTAAATGGTTGCCATTTTGAAACCATGAAGTTGTCCAACGAACTCGGCCGAAACGTTGGTATGTACTATGCACACAATAAATCTCATCCAAATCGGTTCATAAATACGAAAGTTACAGAATGAAAAAAATCGGATATATATATAGATATATATGCACAGTGGTGGCCGCATTTGTTGACACTTTTGGAAATTTTTATGTTTTCTAACTTTGTATGCTTATAGAAATTGTTACGTTTCACAAAATGCAAACTCTTATATACAATTTTAAAGAGAATTTAATACTAATTTCAATACAAAAAACAAAATTCAAATATTTACAATAAAAAAAATTTTGCGGCAATAATCATTGAAATACATTAGATACTGATGATTGAAATGAGTTATCAGTACTTAGTAGGGTAGCTTTTATTTTTTATTACAGCTTCAAATCAATTTTTCATTGAGTTGATGGCAGTTTTAAGATCTTCCTTCGTTTCTGCATGATGCCAAGAAACAACTACAGCCTCAATTAGTTTCCGTTTATTTAATGGCCGTCTCATTCCTACAATATTTTTCAAGTGGTGCCACATGTTCGCAATAGTATTGAGGTCATGGCCATTTAATGACCACGACAACAATTCAATGCTATTTATTCTATACCAGTCTTTTGATAATTTTGTTGTGTGGCAAGGGTCAGCTGAAAAATATGCTGCTGAAAAATACATGAAGCATTCTTGGGAAAGATATGCCTGATAGAAGGTATAAGTTTTGGTTCTAGAATCGTGTTAATGAATTTTATTGCAGTTAGTGTTCCGTCGATTACCTAAAGGCGACCAATACGTCAGCTGACATGCATGACCAAATCATAACACTAAACTCGTTTCTTCACAGTTGCCTGAATGCAGTCAGGATGTAGTTCTTCTTCTATTCTACGTCTTACACATTTACGCTCTGACTACTGAATAACAATATCTTAGTTTCGTATTCAATAACTTGTGACCACTGATCTTCTGTGCAATTAATGTGTTCCTTTCCCCACTGTAGTCTTTTTTCTACTGCTGTAAATTGAGATAAGGCTATCTTCTCCTGATTGTTTTTGACCTGACAGAAACACCGGCATCATTCAGTACATTTCTCATAGCCGCTGATGGCATTCTTCTTTCATGCAGACATAGTCTTTTTTTCTTCTGTCATCAACAGATGCGGTGCACCTTTAGGACTTTTCCTGCTTTGTTTTTTATTGAATTTGTCTCCTGATATCGTAAGCATTACTTTCAGACTCCAGATGCAGTCAATGAACCACCCAACTATCTTGCAATTTCAGCATAGGAAAGGCCACATTCTTTTAACTGTATATATGGATTAATATACAGTAAAATCTCTGAATAACGGTTACCCGTGGGACCAGTGAAAGGTGACCGCTTTTCAGAGGTGGTCGTTATTCAAAGGTTTCATATTAAAAAAAATCAAAATTGCGCAAAATTTAAATATAAATACACACAGTCATTTTAATGAATTCTCGTTGTTTTAATACCCTAAAAAATCAGTGATTTGAAGTTGCTTTGTTTTTTTGGGGGGATTTTTTTTCTGCAAATATCTTTCTCCAAAGAAATAACTATGAATTTGTTTGCTATACAACTCATCATCATTTTGATTTAATGTGAAATTTTGGATTTCAAGAAGATTAGTTCATGAAATCTTCGGTATATGCGTTCTGTATATATATTCAGTATATTTTGGGTGATTCTATAATTCATTTTCTCTTCTTCTCTCCTCTCTCGACCATTGTGTCAAATGCGTCAGTAACTACCAAATCTTTGTCCAAATATACAAACACTCTCGCTTTTATGTTAGTTATGCTGTCGTTCAAATAATATTATTTATATTTCCCCCATAATTATTAATGTCTTCATTTTCTGTTTGTTGACATATCAAGTAAATTTTGTTTGATCTGCTTCACATTTCGTTTTGCAAATAAATATGAAATTGTACCAGGAGTTAAAAAAAAAAATTTCTCTTGACTTTTAAGTGGCCGTTATTCAGAATTCCTTATTTAGAGGTTCGTACTAATGTTAATGCTATGGAACGTGTTTAGTTCCATCAACTTGTGGCCGGTGTTTGGACGTTTTCGTTGTTTAGAGGTGGCCGTTCAAGGAGGTTTCACTGTATATATATGTACATATAATTCAATATTTGAACGGAGTGTGGTCTTGACTTTTTGTAATGGAAGCTACCTAAAAAACTCATTAAACTTACAAAAGAACATATCAATGCTTGCAAGGATTTCTGGTTATAGATTGAAAAGTTGGAAATTGCTCGTCAAACATGGCAAATGAGGTGCGTTCATACTATAACTAGTTTTATGAATATTTTTTGCACCGCATATTGTACTGATCGTATATTTTAATGCACTTCAAAAGTGCATATTTATTTCATAATGTTCAAAGGGCTGTATCATCATTAAAATGCACTTGAAATATTTTTTTCCCCATTGGCCGTAATGTAACAGAAAACGTTTGACAGTCCCTGTAATTAAACCATACATCCAATTTTTATAAAAGTGGAAATGAGTCAACAAAATTTTGCAATAATTATATATATAAAATTTCAGACAATTCGGAAGGCTTTAACGTCATTAAAATGCATTTGCAGTAATTTTTTTCCCATTGGCCGTAATGTAACGGAAAACTTTTGACTGCCCCTGTAATTAAACTGTACATCCGATTTTCATAAAATTTGAAACGACCTGATAAAATTTTGCAACAATTATATATTTAAAATTTCAGACCATTCGGTTGGGTAGTTTTTGCTCTGTTATATGCGGACAGATGGACAGACGGACGGACAGACAGACAGATGGATCGAATGACGACTATAGGTGCTACGTATTTATATAATTACGAACGCACTTAAAAAGGAAAATATGCGTATTTTACTCATCTAAAACAATTTGAGATATAAATTTTAAACACGTGATGTAGTTTTATACCTAATTTTAAAGTAATTTAAAACATATCTTTGAAATTTCCTCTGAAGATATGTCACTGAAAAATATATCATGCTCTTTTGGCATTCATTCTACAAATTTCAAAGCGACTATTTTAGAAAAGAGTATTTCTTTTTTTAGAAAAAAAAATCATTTGTAAAGCTTGCTTTGAAATGTCACGGAGAACTGATATAATTCGTACATTCTTTATAGAAGCGTATTTTGATAAAGGACAATAACTTTCATGAAATTACGAGAAAAGCGAGTTTGTGAAACTAAAAGTCTAAATGGGGATCGAGGGACTAGACTTAAAAGAGAACTTCAATCGATATTTTAATAAATGGCTAAATAGATTTTAAATAAATTTTATTCTGTGTTTGATTCTGATATCTTAGGGATTAGAAAAATATCTTTAAATTTATAAATACATGTCAGTGTTGCAAGAATATGTGACTGAAGATTTAAAAAATGTATTCAGAATGCTCAAAGTCATCTTAATAATATAATATAAAATTACACAAATGGTGCAAAAGATGATTAAAAAATTAAAAGGATGTTAAAAATCGAGTACTTTCGGCTAAAACTTAGTCATGATCAGGATTTAAAGTTAAAACAGTTGTTAAGAATGCTACTTGTCCATATCCTACTCATAAAACATTCGCTACAAATGGTAAAACCGGGTAGTATGGTGAACATAAAAGTGGTCAAGGATTCAATGGACCAGCTACCGCTTATTCCAGACTTTACCAAAAGCAGAACATTAAAATTAATTTCAATAATGCCAGAATTACAGGCCATCTGAAGAATTATTACGAGCTAGCAATCCGTGAATCTATTGGAATTGTAAACAGAAATAATTAAAAAAAAACATCCAATGTCATTTTATTCCGTAACGTTCCAATATGTGGATCGGTTTGTAGGATGGTTGTGGATGAGTGTGTGGATGGGATATGTTGGGCTATAACTTTCCACTATGTGGATTGGGGAGTGGCCCCCCACTACCACTAGTTTTCTGTTTTCGTAGTGTTAATAGTATCAACCATGGAGCCCAGATGTACGATTTGAAGCGAAGTTTTTATGAGTAGGATATGTAAAAATAGCGTTCATAACAACTATTTAAATTTGTAATCCTGATGATGTCGTAGTATTAGCTGAGAGTGCTCAGTTTTAACATCTTTTTAATTGTTTAATTATCTTTTAAATATTGCATAATAATTATATATATATTTAAAAAAAATCATTACATTTATCTGCCTATATATAGCAGAAAAATATACCATGCCCCTTTCTAACACATTCTATAAAATTCCAAGCGATCACTTTAGAAAGTGGGGCTTTTTCTTTAAGATTAAAATAAAAATCATTTGTTCAGATTTTACTGAAATATCACGGAGGATTGAAAGAATGTATATCTTCTTTAAAGATATGCATTTCGATAAATCACAATAAGTTTTACGAAATTATAAAAGTAGATTTTTTTTAAACCAGGCGACTAAGTGAAAAGTTAGAGAAAGAACTAGATTTAAAAGTGAACTCAAATCGATACTTTTACAAATGAGGAATATTAATTTTGTAATTGTATAAAAAATAAAATCTGTGTGTTTTTTTTTCTTTTTTTTTGGTTTCTTTCCTTACGAATTAAAAAAGTATATTTAAAATGTATAAATATACGAAAGTATTTTACAAACTTTCTACTTAAATATTTAATATAATGTGCGTGTCTTACTCATGTAAAAATATAAAGATCGTGAAATACGATCAAGTTCAAAATTAAGAGAATTTTCAAATTTGATCAATTATCTCCATAACTACTGGAAAGATTTTAATGAAATTAGGGACGCTCATAGATTGATATAATGCAAAAGAAATACCATTCAACTGTTATGATACACACGCATGATCGTACGTCTGACTTATCGGCATCGAATGTACAAAACAGAGCTTACAATATTGATCCAAAAAAGGGTTAATAGTGGGTATGGTTCCTTCTTAGAGTTATACAGCTCTCAAAACGGAAAATTATACTGAAAATCAGGCAGTTTATGTGCCCCGTGGCAGTTAGTCCCACTCCTCCAGCAGTACAGTTTAGAGTTCCTCGGTGGTTCTGAGAGGTGTGAGGGGAGTTATAATTGCCCTCTCCAGAGCGTCCCAGCCATGCCCTATAGGGTTTAGGTCTGGAGATCTTGCTGGCCAATTTATCAAACGAATATCCTCACCGGAAAAAAAATACTAAAACAATTTTTTCTCATTAAGAATATCCTAACTTTCCAAAAATTCATCGCACAAATGAGCTCTACCCGGGCGCGCGTTGTAGTCCATTAAAATGAAGATAAATGAGGATATGAAATAATGATTAGGGTCAACTGCATCTCTGAAAAGGCCAACATAGGGTACCAAGATACCATCCCTACACCTCACACCAGTCACAGAGACTTTGTCACACATATCCTGTGCGCCAACCCAAAATGATGACTGCCAAGAACATCAAACCTCCTCTGCCATAGTGGTTTCAGCGGGCCGCAAACAGCAGATCTTCTTGAAACAACCCTTTGTCATGCAGCCTTCTGGATACAGTCAGCCTTGAAATTCGGCTTCCTGTAATCGCTTAGACGTCACGAAAGAGCTGAGAAGCTGCTGCACTCCTGTTACATCTAGCTGGAATGGACAAAAAACTGTCTTCATTTGTCATCGTAGAACTCGGAGGACTTTGCCCGGGTTTTCTCTCTATGGATTCAGTAGCCATGAACATTTTCCATAAGTTGGACACGACACTGGGAGTTACGTTGAAATCTGTCGGAAATCTGCACTTCACCCTGCCCTGTTTCCAGTCGATACGCCACCTCATTCCATCATCCAAACGTTGGTGGTTACTCAGGTTTACTGTTTGCTTTTGAAATTCACGAATGTTGAAAAAAACCCACAAAGATATTCGATGAGGTGTACGAACAAAAGAAACGCGAAATATACCACACTCGCTTATAAAGCCAGCTCGTCTATTCGCTTCGCCCATACACACTTGTACGCATACGTATTCGACACTAAAGATTTGCATCTTTGTTTCTAAATGTTAGTTTTAAATTTAGTTCAGTACTTTTCATGAAATTCGACAAAGTATTGAAATTCTCTTAATTTTGAACATGGGTCTAGCATTATCGGTATTTAATTTCAAATTATTTTGCATTACATTAACATTTAGCTTTAAACTTTCATTTCTCTATATATAGAAGAAAAACATAACATGTCCCTTTAGAATTCGTTCTAGAAATTTCCGAATTATTACTTTAGATAAGAGCACATTTTTGTTTTAACATAAAAAGAAAAATCATTTGTATATCTTTCACAGAAATGTCACGGCGAACAGATAAAATGCGTATCTTCTTTAGGGAAATTTATTTTTGATAAAGCACAATAACTTTTACGAAATTACGAGAATAGCAATTTTGTAAAACTAGAATTGTAAATGGAGAGATGAAAAAAGAACGATACTTAAAAGAGAATTTCAATGGATATTTGTTAAATGAGGGAGTATAATTTTATAACTTTGTAAAATTTCATTCTGTACTTGACTCTATAACCTTATGAAATATAAAAAAAAACTTTGAAATTTTCAATAGATACCAGTGTGGATAAAGATTTCTGACTCAATTTTAAATTAATAGTATGTGCGTTTTAAGGAAAAAGTGTTATTTCAGATGCTAGATTTAAGCACGTGAAATGGCGTAAATAATATCTAATTTTTAGAACACAGCATTATAAAGTAGGTAAATGAATTTTCATACTCATTATTTTCAACGTCTATTAGGAAAATATTATTAACCAAATTATTAATAATTTCTAATATACTATAGGTTCTGAATATTATAATACTTTAATTATTATTGTTTATAATCATATGAGGATAGATTAACAAAAGCCATTTTTATTAAACAGCCTTTCGCACCTAATATTGAGTATATATATTTTCTGTGTATATTGCCATTTGAGAACAGTTCAAGAAAAATAGTTTTCTACGAAGGAAACCATTTTTGTGTGCGTTAAAAAAAATCACCCGCTTCAAATTCTATTTCAACTTATTTCCTGCCCAGCATTATTCTGAAATCATGCACCCATACTTTCACATTTTATTCCAGGAACAAAATTTAAGAGGAGCAAAATTTATCCCAAAAGGTTAAAACGGGATCTGATTTAAAAGCTACACTTTCTACGTTAGATTACGTTTGTTTTTAGTAAAAACTTGCATTCTTTCTTTGTTCAGATTAGAGAAAATTAAAATAACTTTCAAAGGTGGTTACATTCATCTTATTCATAATGTGTACAAAAAGAATACTTGTTCCACTCAAAAGTGTTGTGGTTTTATTTTTAAGATATTAATTAAATTATTAATGGGGATAATCTCTTTTACAGAAATGTAAATATTGCCAATATTCTTATGACTAAAATGCTTCATAGTGCAAATTATTTATTAATATTTAATTTATTATAAAAAACAACGAGTCTAACCATATTTTCCAGATTGCATAAAAAAATGTGAAATGCATTTTTAATTCTAAACGATTATAATTCTTTTTACAATTAATACATATTTTAGTTTTATTCACTAATAACACTAAAAATCATTTTTATATGATAAATTCAAATTATTCAAATAAAGCTTTGACATTTACCTATTAAAAGCAATACTTTTGTGTTATCTGCATGCCAGCAGTTAGTAGTCCAATAAATCACCAAATATTACACTATTTACATATTACTTTTCATTCAGATTATTGCAGTCTTAAAGATCATAGTTTTGTTGCACATATGTTAAATTTGTGTTTTATTTGTAATATTTCATTCATTTATTTATTTATCCATGACGTTTTAATTTCATTATGGAATATTACCTGGAGGAAAAAAATATACTTGAAATTATCTTTAAAAACCATAAGAAAAGAGTAAATTGATATTCGCTTTTCAAACAAATCACATTTGAAAGAAAATTTTATTTCCTATTCGACGGTGCAAAAATTGAGATTGAGCAATATTTAGAATTTAACAATTTTCCTAAAAATCAAAATTGATTGTAAGTCGTTGATATGATATCAGCAATGCTGACGAATACGTTTTTGCATAATAACATGGATATATGCCTCGATAAAATGTAAAAAAATACATTGAAGGATTTTATGCTTTTTCATAAATTACTTAAAATATAATCGGATAGACAGTAGTATTAGGATTATTAGGTAATTATGCAAATGATAATTATGTACTAGATAATTATGCAAAAAAAAGATTTTATTAAATGTATTTTATCCACAATACATAGAAATAATTACCTTCCAAATTTTCATTAAATTAATGAAAAAAATAAAACATGAAGGATAAGGAGTTTGTATAACATGTATGCGAATTAATAGTATCTGCTAACGTGATTTTAGATTATGTGGTTCCTTTAAAGTATGAAAAGATGACAATGTTTTATATCTGATTATCGCAATCATAAAAGAATATTTAAACCCTACTGCACTTTTGAATTTATGTTTTTAAGAAATTAGCTCATTTCATAAGTCTATGCGTGTTTTTAAAAGAACTGATGCGTTGCACACCTGTACAACCTTATTAGATGTTACTATTCTAGTAGTAAGGCAATTGTCAACGTAAAATGGCTTTTAAATTATACAAATCTTGAATAAATGTAATATTAAAAATTATACAAGGTATCCCAAAAGTTCCTGAAACCTTCTAAAATTCAGTATAAAATCAAGTAATTATTGTGCAGGTGTGTGGTTTGCAGTAAAACGTTTCCATGATGAAAAGTTTTCTTCATCCAAATGGAAATAATTATTTACAAATTTTTTACTTATTTCTAGATTAGTTTTGACGTTGTGACGCAGAAATGGCAACTCCCAGCAAAAAAAGACAACGTGTATTATACTGCTTTGGCTGACATTGAAGTACTGAAGACAAGAATCACGCATGTAATCAAGTAAACTCCACAATCAAGGCACTGGAGCACTGGGGTTCTGTTTTAATATCGCTCGAACTACAAAGGGTGTATAAATTGAGCTATGCTAATGGATTGCACAAATTATTGACTGTAATGGAGTTTTGATGTTTCTTTCTGATCATCCAAGGTACAGCGCCAACTAAGGGTGAAGTTTGGAACTACCTTATTTGTTTGCTTGGAGAAAACTTTTCATCGTAAGAAGCATTTTAGTCCAAATAGCGACAATTACTTGATTTTATATTGAATTTTAAAATGTGTCAGGGGCTTTAGGAATACCCTGTATATTTCTTAAAAGTCGGAAATTTGGATAAGTTTTAATAACATATACAAATATAATTTAATGAATATTGGCTAGAGAATTTTGTATACACTAATTTACAAAAGCAATAATGAAAATTGCATGAAAATTTGATAAGCCATTTTCTAAACCTCATGCTCACAGTGTTCATTTTCAGTAAAGTGACTGTTAAAAGAAGCATTCCCTTTGCCTGTGTGATGATAACGAAAGTTATTTTTAGAAAAATCTTTCGTTTAATGGGAAAATGAATTTGAATATGGTTATGTTCAAAATATTGTCCTTATCTAAATTTTGATAGGAGTTAACAAAAAATCTATTGTAGTTCATTTAACCCTTTATCCACTGACGGTACTTATAAGTACCACTCACTTTAAACTCTCACTCCATAGAACATATTACTAATATTCTAATGGTACTTTGCAAAAACACTCTCTTAACTTCACTTTTTCATGATACATGGCAGCAGTAGTTCTTGGTTCGTTATTTTAGCGAGGAAGGAGGCTAATTTTGAAACAGTCGATGTCTTTTGTGCCGACATTTTGTACAGATTGTCACGCTTGGCTTTTTATTGCTGCAAGCATAGCAAAGGACATAACATAAATGATGGACCTTTCTTTATGTGTCCAATTTGATCTTAGAATACAATTTGAGTAGTTATTTTAAGTAACTGGTGTATGTATTTGATTTAACTGTCGAATTACTCGGCGGTAATTATAAGTACCGCCAGTACACTAGGTGTTGGAGAAAAACCTTTTGTTTACGTTTCATCTGAGTAGTTATCCATCATTTTTGTCTGCTTTATAATGATATAATTAATATGTTATATAGTAATGTTTTTTCTGGTATTTCTTTTCAGTTTTTTTAATAATTTTTATAGGAAATCGAAAAAGTTGTGATACCGGCTCACTTTTGCTATACTAGAAGTGGCATATGTAAATTCAGATATTGCTTATGTGGATATGCGAAAGAACGTGTTGTCCTTGGAATACAGGTGTCACATAACTAATGCTAAGGATAAACTAATAACATAGGGATAAAATTAACTAGAGTAAAGTAGACATAACTAATGATAAAGGACTGCTAATAAATCCCTTAAGAAGAAAGAAATATTTTTAGTTACATTTATATTACGAACACTCTCCAATAAATAACTAGACAACCTAAAAACATTCATTTTTTACCATCAAATTAAAATTTTTACTCATTTTTTCATGTGTAAAATGAAACTATGTAGTTTAATATTTTTTATTGTTAACTTGCGAGTGTTTTCTTGTATTTTAGCATTTTTAAGAGTTTAAATTTCATTTGAAATATCATGTGGGTTTCCTGTTACGAGAATATTTCAGCCATAGTGTACTGACAGTACTTTAAAGTAGCACTTTAATTAATTACCTCTAATGAATTGAATTTCTCACGGGTGAGTATTTTTTATGTATATCCTTTAATTTTCATTCTAATAACTGAAAAAAATACATGAAAAAATTACACTAGATCATAATGCAGTAGATAAAGGTTAATGTTACATAAAATTTTGAATTTAAAGAACAAAACGTATTTATTTCTTACATCGCATTGTAATATTTCATTTGTTTTGTAACACACAGTTATTTATTGGAATGTGTTTGTAATATAAATGTAACTAAAAATATTCCTTTCTTCTTAAGGGATTATTAAAATATGGATTATTTATGCATAATAAACCATTACCTTGCACTACAAAATGAAAAGCTACTCATATGATTTATACATATCATATATATCATTCATATCATCATCATACCATTCATATCATCATATCATCACAAGATATTATATATATCTTATTATAAATAAACAACCATAAAGGCCTAACGAATACTATCTCTACAGAATGTTCTCATAATGTGAGAAATGATAGTTATTTATAATTAGCATATAACTCGAAAGTTAGATAATGATATGGGTGGTTGATTGAAATTCACTCGAATATATATTAACAGGCTGAAATACACGAGGTAGTGTGTTCACTGATGTGCGTTCTGCGTCGTGTTAACAAGATAAGATAAATCTGTACTACGCAATAATAATGTTCTATGGGCATTTACTAAGAGATGAATACAACTGAATTACTATCGGGGCTTTACAGTTGTGATGCAGCATAATGGATCCAGTTATGAATATTTAAGCTTATAATATAGGTAACATGAGTGATATATACTGGTTATAAATATTATAAATTCAATGTTAATAATTTGTAACTGACTTCAAACGAAGGAGGTTATTCAGTTAGTTTGTATGTTTTTTTTACTATGTATGTCCACAGCATGAAATTTAAACAGATGACCCAATTGTCATGTTTTATTTTTATTAAATGGTCCTTATATTTAAATAATCTGGACCAATTGACACGAATTTTGAGTATATTCTAAATGTGCACAGTACTAATTTACTTTTTTAAATAGTCGTCTTAAAGAGCATAGTTATTTTCTAACCAGCACACCTGGAATCCTTTATTCTATCATCATCTACTGCTCCCTAAGACAAGCCTTATTCATAAAAATAACATTTAAAATAAATATGGATAATCGTCCTGCTTTAGGAATAGCTCCGGTAACAACATTTTAGAACAGCATGACCCAATCCATGCTTTTGGTTAGCAAAGGTACTTTTCGTTCTGTCTGTTATTAACTCTAATTGTTTCATTTTGGGGTTGGGGATTCGTAACCAGTTTTATCAAACGAAATTCCACAATTTTTTAAAGATGAAAAAACTGAATAGGTGGATGTAAATAAGTATTTATATTGTATATATATATATATATATATATATTTCAGAAACAAAACTTTGTATCATTTACCTCGTTCTGCCCAATTCCTGGAGAAGAACGAGGTGATAAGGACATGTAATTATTAAAACATAGAAAACTAGTAGAAATGAAAAAAATATTTTCTCTATATTTATTCAGTTTTAAGTGATTATAAAGGTTTAACAATAGTTTTCCTTGATTGTGTCCTTTTCATAAGCCTATTGAGAAAATTTACACTCTAGGACAGTCTCATCATCTTCGGTATCTATTGCCGCACAGGAATTGAGTGCACATGGAACAAGTCACCCAACCTTCAACTAAATTTAGGAGCATTGAAAAAATTTAGGGCGTACTAAAAATGATCTCTTAGTTAAAGTCATTCCTGAACAGAATGGGGTACTATCCATTCCGCCTTAGGGATAAGATTTAGGTTAGGGAGTGAAGGTCACTCGTAAAAGATACGTAAGCAAATGTTTAACTGCATGAAACGAAAGACAATGAAACGTACTTCAAGCATGAAATAACTATAGTCGCAATGTAAACAAGTATGTATGTCTTAAATGGGTTACAAAATCATCAGAAATTACAATACAGGAGCAAAAAATTACACAAAGAAAAATTCACGCACCAACTCTCGAAAAAATTAGACTGACATAGCTGCCGAAGATGATAAAGATTTTATTAGAGATGCAAAGAGTATTTGTTTCAGAACTGCATAAATTTTGGATTAATTTTTATTTGAAGTGCATCGATATCAGGTTTGTGCACAAGTGTACCCGTTTACGACTTACTGAGAGCAGAATGTTAATGAATATATACTCATGTTGGTGAAAATTGCAACACTGTGAAGGAATCATCAGAATTAAATGAAATTTAATACACAACCGACTGGTATTAATACAGGCAAATGATTACATTTTCAAAGCAAAAAATCAATATTAAGTGCCCGATATCTGCATTCGGTGTAGTAGCCAGGCGCTTCAATAATCGCTGCTTACGACATGGCATGAAGTCAAACAGATTTTGAATGTCTGCCTGGGGAAGACTGTTACTTACTCTTTGTATGCGTACCTAAAGTTCATCTGTAGAATCTGTAGGACGAGGATAACCATCAGTATGTCGATCAACGAATTCCCACACATGTTCAATCGGCGACATATCCGGCGAATACTCAGGTCACGAAAAAAACTGTATGTGCTCTGCTAACAGAAAGCCTTGAATATTCCTTGAAACATGTGACCCGGCATTATCCTGTTGAAAGATAGCTCCAGGAATGCCTTGAACGAAAGGAAATATTTCGGGCTCCAGCAGTTCACTGATGGACTTGTTTCTGTTCAGATTACCCATAAATTGTAGCAGCTGCAATCGTCCATGATTGCAATCGCATCCCAGACCATAACTCTGGATGTTCATCCACTATGATGTTCAATAATGCACTCCGGAAGATAGCGTTCACCGGCAAAGCGTCTAACACGAATGCGGTCACCATGGTACCGCAAATCAAAGCGGAATTTGTCAGAATAAACAAATTATTGTCAATCTGAATACCAGTCTCTATGATCATGAGTACATTGCAGCCGCAGGTTGTTATGGTTTTGCGTGAGGGGAATCTCTATAAAATTATTCATGCACGCTGCCCACGGTGCAGAAGACGTCGAAAAATTCACGAACCAGACAGTGATACACATTTAGCAGTTGATCAATGTGCTGCCAACTGTCTAGATGGAGCTTTACGGTTCGTCAGCGCCCTGTGAACCACAAGTCTATCATCGCTTGTTTACGTCACGGTTCGGTGTCCACTTCCAGATTTCCGTGTTGTCCGATCCTCGTCGGTCCACTGCTTGCAAACTCAGATAACTCTGCTGCTGTTACGTTGCACACGAGCTGCTATTACAAGATAGGGAAATCCATCTTCACGAAGCCCGATCATTCCCCCCGTTCACATTGTGTTAGCTGGTGAAATGTCGCCCTGTTTCGTTGATAAGACATAGCTACGTCTCCCCTAACGTTTACCACTAGGAGATAACCATAGACAAATTTGAACGTCCCGCTACAGCCCTCTATTTATACGGTTTCAGAAGCAGTCCAGAGGGCGCTGTTCGGCCTACGCATACGCGGTGACTCTGAAATTGGAATGATTTGCACGACACGCTAAACTTTGCATTTTTTGAAATTTTCAGATCAACCGCGTCATTCTTTTGTGGTTTTGCAATTTTCACAAACATGAGTGTATTATAATTTATAATGCAAACTTCTATATTCATCCATGAAACATTTTTTCAGCAAGCAGTTTTTAACAAGTGATAAAATAGACGGCAAGGGATGGATTCATACCTTCGTGTTTTTCTAGCAATTTGAATTTTTGTCCAAATTTAGGTGATACCAGACTAGTCGAGTTTCCGGTTGACTTCAATTATTTTCGGTTTCGCGTTGAGTGTCACCACACGCGTTCAGGATTCTTATTTGGACTCTGATCAGAGTTGAAAGAAATACGTGAAAGTATTAAACCATTCCTTACAGTTTGTTTTACTTTGTTAAACTTACATGTTCTAAAAGTGCTTCACGAATGTACGTACAGCCGACCCTCGTTATCCCGACACTCTAAGGTCTAGAAAAAAGTGTCGTCGTAAGCGGAGTGTCGCGGTAACCGGAGTTAGAGAAAAATATGTCTAAAAAAGCTGCATTTTTACTTAAAATAAGACAATTTTAAATTCATAACTGTTCTTGCACTTTTAAGCAATAAAACTTTATTATTACACAAAATAAACAAAAGAACAAAATTGAAAAAAATAAAAATTAGATTTATGATCACTTGTTTTTTTTTTATTGTTACATGGAATCTTGATGAATTAAGGTTTGCTTATCCCTAGATTAGCTTCCTACATTTTTTTTCAATATTATACAATGAATTATAATCAATACTCGTTGTTTCAGAAATAATTGTTAGATAATTTCTGATCGTTTCAATTCAACGCAATGCTTCGGTTTTAGCCGGTTGAAAAACACCGTGTAACCACAAGAAAGAGCCGCCTGGCCAGAACAAAAAGACTGATACGTCTATCTGGGGCTTAAGTGGGTCATTCATAGTGTGTTGGTTTCGTTATTTACATAAAGAATTGAAGTAAAATTTCTCATTTATCTCAATGGGTATTTTAGACAGTTTTGTGAAAAGTTTGGCTAAGACTTTTCTTATCGCTTAATTTCTCTGCTTTTAAAATGGATTATGAAAAATGGAAAATTTTCCTAAACCGTCGGGATATCCGGAGTTGAAAATTATTCAACGACGTAAAATCCGGAGTTTATTCACATTAAAATCGTATACAGAAAATAGGGACTTTGAATAACTGACGTGATAAGCGGCGTGACGGGAAAACTGGGTGTCGGGATAACGAGGTCCGACTGTATAAGTTTGTATCAAAAATTTTGATGTGATGATAACAATTTTGCAGTCAGTATGTCATCAAGATGTAAACAAAACACGCACAAAAAAATAAATTTAACTTAAAATAACCAGGAGATATAACTCGGAGAACCAGTGTAAAAGTTCATACTGCCCAGTTTATAGAACATGTTTGAAAATCGTTTTTAATAATAATAATAAAAAAACTTTTATATTTATTATATTTTCCAGATTAACTATCAACTGCACCAGAAATCATTTTACATGAAATAGATCAGTTACGTACTTAAATATTAATGTTTTAAAATTCATTTAAATGCTACATGAAATAAAAAAACTCATTTAATTAAAATATTTCTACATACAAAACTTAAAAAAATAATTCAACAACTTTTCTGTTGTATAAAAATGCTTTCTTTTATTTATGTGAAGATTTAGAAGAATCTCTCATCAACAGTAGCATATCATTTGCAAATTGTAATAAAACACCCACTTCCTCGTTAGTTCTATAAAGTTTAATTAGGAGTTAATTCTGTGAATGTTACTTTACATTGCTGTAGGAATTAAATGTTTATTATTAAGATGATATTTTAAAATATCAAGTTTTAAATCAAAATAGCTATAAATTGAAACTGTTTTCAAACAAATTTTATTTGAATTTACATTTTTCCATTTGATTGTGTTATGCGGTGCATAGAAGTAAATATGTGTGCGATGAAAGCAAAAACGATATCCCTGAAACCATCATTATGAAGTTATTGTTAGCGACGAGCATATTTTAACTTAAGTATTGATAAAATAAAATGTTTTTTTCCAGTAAATTGTACCAAATAATTATGTAAGTGCTATGATTATCACATAAAAAAGAAAATAGCTAAATAATGAAATATATTTAAAAAATAATAAAAATAGTAAAATGTAATAAAATAAAATAATTAATTTCATAAAATGCCATAAAAACTCACAACTAATTTACTTATTCATTGCATAAAGTACGAACTTAAAATAATTAATATTGTTTCCCCTTATAACTTTGCGACAACAAGATGTCAGTTATCGATAATTACACGTTTGAAAGTTTTATTTGAATTTATTCGAGATATTACGCATATTATTAACAAAAATCGAAAATTTCTGATAATATACCGTATTTACTGGCGTACTCCGTCGCATAATAGTCACAAATTAATTTTGAAGCAGAAAAACAAGTTAAAAATCACCTTTAGTCGCAGTCTAATTTTCGGGGTGAATATGCTTATATTCATTATATAAAAACAATGTTATAATCCGCATAAGTTATGTGGTACGAATATTCAGTGATAAAATAAATGCCAAATGTAAAAAGAACTACTTTTTTAGTTTTTTGCAACTGACAAAAGAGACTTTTGCAACCTTAACTGTTCTCGATTTTGAGAAAAGCTAAATTTGTGTTTCATCTTTGTTGTTTTATTTGTATATGCATGTGTCCATAAATTCAATATAAATAAAGTGTAAAAATTCACCTATTTTTTTGCAATTGATAAAAGGTTTTTCCCATTAACAGTACACAGTCTGTATGCAGAAACCCAAAGCCTGTGGCCTAAATCGATACATAAAAACTACTAAATTCGCCACATGGTGTGGCCACAAACTACATAACGTGGCGATAAAATAAATACACAGTAAAGTGAAAAAATTCTCTTTTTTGTTTTTATTACAACGGACAAATGGACTTTTCTACAAAAAGCACATAGTCTGCAATTATTTGCTAAGTTTCGATTCATTATCAAAGGATTTTTTTTATATAGCAGCATATTTCTTGAGCATGATCATGTGTAATATTGTTTATCTAATAATCCAATTTACTCGCATAATTTTAGTATTCAAATATTGGTGGAAAACGTGTGATTGTTAGGCGAGTAACTACGGCATTCAATTTTTTTGGAACCGTTTATACATAGTAGAATGATCACCTTCACCTTAAGAAAATCGGCAATTCGCTAGAAAATATGCACAATGTTCGCAGCTATAAGAACTCTTTTACGAAAATATTACAAAACTTATCATCCTAATAATTATCAACAAAATTTTTACGACAGTATCGTATAATACCTTTGCCAATTTACAATGATCAAAATATTTTCCCATATCATATTAGGGATTCTAATAAAATTTTAATTTCAAGTAACTAAACTGATTAGAAATAATTTTTGAAAAACTTTTGTTTTCTGTATTAATGTGTTGTATATGTATAAAGAAGGGCATTTTCCCTGTTGATTAACTTTAGTTCAAAACAAAAATCTACGAATTATAAATTTTCATATAAATCAAACTTTTTATAACAATTTCTAATAAGAAAAAGGCAAACGTGTGTTTCTCCAGTTTTTCATGTTTTATTTACTCCACCAAGAAGGGTTTATTCAGGAAATTGATAGGGTATTTGAAACTCCACAAAACACTGCTACACGATTTCACGGTGCCTAGCGCTATTGTTCATGGTAGAATGTCAGTGTTGTGTAAATAAATCCTTATTTCAATAATCCACACAATCGCACCGCACAAAATAGACATTGTAACCTTTAATTAACAGTACCGAGACACTATTATTTTATCTGAACAATGGCAAAGACGTCTCCAAATTAAATCATCGTGTATGTATTAAGATATGATTGCATTGTTTCCAACTCAGCACAATTTCTTCAAACGTCTTGTATTCAAAATGAGGATATGTACTTTTTTAGATGTTTAATGAATCACGTGTTAAGGAATTTTGTATTTAATAAATACAATGCGATTGTTTTAAAGATCATAACGGAGGAAAATAATTTCTTTAATTTCAGATAACTAAAAAAAAATCATTTTTATCTGTTATAAATAAATTTTGGTCCATATTTTTTATATAAAGAAGATATGATACATAGAAGATATAAATTAAAAGTTGTTTTTTATGTTGTTTTCATGATATAAATTTTTTTTTAAACCATATCACATTCGGAAAAAATATGTTTCTTTTCTGGTACATGTATATTTTTTAGATTCATCAGAATGTAAACTGATATTTTAGTAAATCGTATTAATTTAAATATTTCTCGTTTATTGTACAATAGGTTTATAATTTGAATATTTTAATTGAAAGAATTGATAATGTACTAATGAATCGTGTCGAGCATAAAAATTCTTTTGTGAAAAGCTACCTTCGGCATTCCTTATAAGGGGGAGATCAAACACAATCGACAAGCATTGAATGTTTTTTAATAGTTAATACGACGTCTCATTAACATGACTTAGCTGATTTTGTAGTTTGGAGCGCTCGAGGTCATCTAGAGGCGTGTTAAATGCTATCCGTTGTAAAGAAAGTTCGGAGTTTCGCAAAGTATCATTTCCAGACTATGGAATCGATTTTTGAAAACTGGAAGTTTTATCCGAAGAACAAGACAAGGTTGTACGCTTGTACAACACAAAATGATGATCGGTATTTAGCATTAACTGTTAAAAGAAACCGCAGTATGAAAGCCACTATATTGCAACAGCACCTTCAGGTGTCTTATGGTACCAGAGTTTCAGCTTAAACTGCATGAAACTGACTCCATTATGTTGGTTTGTATTCTCCCAGACATATGATTTGTCTTTCTAACTTCGAGCCACCGTGCTGCCCTCAGAAGGTGGGGACCAAGAGCATCTCAAATGGGGGATTGATGACTGGTGCAGAATGCTCTTGACGGATTCCTGCTTTTGCGTACTACCCTGACAATAGGCGGATTACGATCTTGAGAGAACGCAGCACACAGAATAATCCTGCATTTGTGCACGAAAGTGTCCGCTTTGGCGGAGGCAGTGTGGTGATCTAAGTCCGTGTGTCTACCAATAGCCACACCGACCTGTGTTATACATTATTACGAATTGAGCACTGGCGTCTAGTGAAAAGGGTGAAGTTTCTGAAATCTATTGTGGGCCCTTACGCTGCATCAATTGAGGAATCAGATGGATTGGTCGTGCCTCGACAAGCATATTTTTTCTCCTCTGTCCTGATCTGACGCCGTTAGATTTCTTTGCCTTTTTCTTTATCAAGTGTACCAGGCGATGTTCCGCACCACCGAGCACTTAACACAGCAGAATCTATCCGCATTTGCTGAGATAACACAGCTCTGTTTGAGAAAGTTTTTCGCTCTAAAGTAGAGCGTGATTTTGTCAAGATATGCAAGGAGAAAACGTTGAAATTTAATGAAACTATGACCTATTATGACATAATTTTCAGCACCATTGCATACTGTATAATAAAATATGTTTAATCACAAAATGTATAGTGACTTCAGAATCACACTATATTATTACGATTTTTTCACTGTAAAATTTTCACAATTCGTTTCACATTCTACAATAATACATTTATTTTCCTTTATTTACTATTTTCCTTTATTTCTTTTCCTTTATTGTTTTACCTATTCTGTATAAAAAATTCTTCTGCGATTCATCACAGTGCAAAAGTGCACAATAATAATTTTGTAAATCTCACTAATTAAAATATTTCTCTGATATGATACAAAAATGTTCATATTTGGATATTTTAACTGAGAGAACTAATAACACACTGAAAAATTGTGTCGAACAGGAATTTTTTCTTTGTGCAGTTTTATCATAAAATATTGGACGCATTGTTCAAAATTCTGTATTAATTAATTTCGTATTTGGCATTAATGTATGCATGATTCAAACTTTCTTGTGATTAAAGTGTCGCTTGAATTACTCACATTATTTTTTGTTAAAGAAATTTGTCTCAAATGATATATTTGTCGTTTTTTTATATTTTTCCGTGCCTTAAAATTCATTGTTTACCAGTCAAAACCAAACTTTACAAATTATAAATATTGGCACAAAAACAATATATTTTAAATCATGTATACTTAGTAAAAGTTATTTATATATTTGTCTCACTTCGTTTTCCCATACATTCTTTAAATAATGTTTTATTTATGAAATTTATATGCAGTTTGAAATTCCAGAAAACATTAATACAAGATTTCATGGTTCTTCCAAATTACCATTCTACATATCAAAATATCATTTTAGTGTATATATCTTTATTTCAATAACCCGTGCAATCCCACCGTCCAAAATAAATATTGTAACCATTAATTAACAATACCTAGTCGCTATTATCATAGCCAAACAATTGCGAAGGTATCTCCAAATTAACTAATCATGTATTTTATCAGAAGAGGATTGCATTGTTTCCGGCTCAGCACTATTTAATTCAAATGTCTTGTATGCAAAATGAAATTCCGAATTCGTTATTTTAGTTTTTTAATGAATCATGTCTAAGAGAATTTCGTAATTAATATATGGATTCAAATTGTTTCCAGATTTATACTGGAAAAAAAGAAGATATTTCTATATCATGCTAATTAAAGTGAATATTTTGATATGTTATAAAGGACATCTAAAGCCGTATTTTAAACCAAAACAATTGATAATGCATTCAAAATACGCGCAGACTACAATTTCTTTTCATGAATTATTATTTATTGATAAAAGTTTGAAACTCCGTTTCATATTCTCCAGAAATACGTAAGTTTATTTCTAAAATTAATAGTTGTTTTCAGAATCATCGTTCTAAAAAAATCATAAAAATGTTACTTTTCTAAATCCTATTAATTAATATATCACTCTGATATGATACAAAAAACAAGTAATATAAAAATTTTGTTTTTAAAGTCAATTCCTACTTAGGTCATCAAAGAAAAATTTAATATAATCCCTCAAGCTAATATTAGTTTTTGTTGCATTAAAATACCTCAATTTGTTGATTTTCTATAAGCAAGTAGGTTTACAATGGGACTCTATGGGAATTTGGCGAAATATTACAGATATCGCCAAGTTGGCGTCACTTTTGGTGACTCATTTTGGCCGCCAAATTTGGCGATATATCGCCAAGTTGGTGACAAACTTGGCGGTATTTGGCGACAGAACAGGGTCCCCCCTATTGTAACCCCTTAATGAAAAAACTTTCATTGATCTTCAATAACCAATGGCCGCCTTTTTGTTTCCCATGCAAAACTAAAATTAATTAATTAAAATTTAATTAATTAATTAATATTTGAAAAAACTGTATTAACATCAATTGTCATCCAGTACAAGTTTAAAAAAAATTATTTCAACTTGGTAGGATGAATAATGAGTATTTTATTAACGATTGAAAATTTGAACAAGATAAATATATAAATAAATAAATAAATAAATATAGGGAGAGTGTGAGCTAATAGTAGGAATTGAATAATTTATAATTGCCGCATACTTTAATCGATAGAAATGAAAAATCCTTTAAAAATGTGTTGAACATGAATTTTCTTTCTGAAATATTTGATGATAAAGCGTCTATACTCCGTTTTATATTCTCCAGAAATAAGTTTGTCTAAAACAGTTGTTTTCAGAATCGTCGTTCTAGAAAATCATAAATGTTACGTTTGTAAAGGCTACTAATTAATATATTACCCTGATATGATACAAAAAAAAAAGAAAATAATAAATTTACGCATTTTTTAATCGAGAGTAATTAAAAAGCTTTTAAAAACGTGTTGAGCATGAATTTTCTTTTTGAAATATTTGATGATAAAGCTTTGTTACTCTGTTTCATATTCTCTAGAAATAAGTTTATTTCTAAAATTAATATTTGTTTTTAGAATCACCACTGTCAAAAATAATAAAACAGTTAAGTTTGTAAATGCTTCTAATTAATATATTGCCCTGATATGATAAAAAAAGAAATCAAATGCCGCATAATTTAATGGAGAGAAATGAAACACCTTAAAAATGTGTTGAACATAAATTTTCTTTTTGTAATACTTGTTGCTAAGACTTTGATAGATTGTTTAAAATCCCTGATTTACATATTTCTTATAAAATATTTATATGGCAAAGTAGAAACTTATTGTTGTTATTTTGTTTATGTTAAAAGATTTATAATAACACTTTTACTAAAAAATTGTTTAAAAAGATATTTCTTTTCTATGCCTTAATATTTCGTTTTTAATTTCGAAAACAAAACTCGGCAAAATTTAAGCATTTATTTAAAATCGTTTTATTTTAATATTATTACATTTGAAAAACAAAAACAAATATACAATGGTCTGATTTCATATCATTCATTTATCCCACCAAGAATGTTTTATTCAGAAAACTTGATGCAGCATGAAATTTTAAATTTGAAACGCATGTAAGCACTATTTTAAAGCATAACAGTTGCTAATACCATAGTTCATGTCGGATTTCAGTGTTATACAAATAATACACTTATTCTGGCAATCGCAAAATTATATGACGCAAAATAAATACTGTAGCAATTAATTAACATAATCGAGTCACCATTATCATAGCAAAATAATTGCGTAGGCATCTCAAACTTAACACTCCTGTATTGTATTAATAACGATTGCATTATTTCCAGTTAAGCTCAAGATATTCAAATGTCAAGCTCAAATTATTCAAAATGAGTTTCTGAATTCTTAATTTTAGTTGCTTAGTTCATCACGCACACTGTAAACAAAAATCTTTAGTTCTATAGAGGTAAAGTTACATGATTACTAAGCTTTCATATGTAACTGTACAAAAAAAAAAAAAAAGAAAAGAAAAGCTGCAAATCTACAAAACTAGTTTATGTAAAACTACAGAAATCTGTAACTTTACAAATTAATCTGCTAAAATTACAATAATCTTACTAAATTTTTATCTGTAACCCTGATTGCAGTTACATGAAAAGTTCTAGGCATCCCAGTTTCCTAAAAAATCTTAGTAACCTTACAGATTTTTTTTATTTTCTGCACAAAAGTGTGTCTATTACATGAATTTTTATTGTTGCCGTTACATAAAATGTTCTAGGAATCCCAGTTTCAAAACTTTACATATATATTTTCACAGCGTATTAGACGCTTCCATATTTAGTAAAAGCGTTTATGGATTTTTTAGCTTCATCACAGCGTAAAATAATGCCTTGACAATTAAAACTAGGAAGGTCCAGGATTCTACTCCCGACCTAGACTCTTTTTCATTTAGTTGTAAATATCATCAATGGTATAATATCTTTAGCAATCAGTACGATTTTGTTAAAAATAATGATGGCCAATTACGTATTTATCGTTTATTCTATTTTCTTGACCTTCTCTTTCGTATGCTGAGCTATTTCATTGGTTTAGCTTCTAAAACATTAGCAATTTATGCCAATAACAATCTGGTATAGAATCCTGGCCTGAACATATATTCACTCAGTTGGAAAATTTACATATCCTACTGTTTTTTACCAATCAGTATGGTTATGTTAAGAATAATGAAGTTGTGCGATTTTAATAAAAAAATATTTTGATGTATAACAAAATATTATAAACATTACGATACATTATAAAAGTTTACTAGGTCGTTTTAAATTCGTGAATAACAGATTTCTTTTTAGGTATTAACGTATGCAATGTTCACGATTTCTCTTGGTTAGTATAGTTTACTATTGAAATACACTTATTAATGATTTTGTAAGGAAATTGTTTAAATTGATTTTATATAATTTCTTAATATTTTCCCTACGCTTTAAAATGGGTGTTTTATTTCTTAATAGAAAACTGTGTGAATCATTAAAAGAAAATTAATTAAAAAATAATTTATAATTGAAAAAATCAAATGACTTCGCATGCCTTATTCAGTACCCCATAAATACATCATTCATAGAATTCATAATATGAAATTTAAAATGTATGAAATTTTACTATTACTAAAATTCACGGTTTTTCAAGAATGTATTTGATTGAATACTATAGAAATAATTGTGACAAAGTGTTACGCATAGTTACTCTAACAATCCGTTCAATCGCATCACACAAAATAAATATTGCAATCATTAATTAACAATACCGAGTCACTATTATCACAAACAAACAATGCGGCAGGTATCTCCAAATTAACTGATCATGTATTGTATCAACAGACGATTCCATTGTTTCCGTCTCAGCACAATTTAATTCGAATGTCTTGTATTCAATATGAGGCTCTGTATTCTTTATATTCGTGGTTTATTGAATCACGCGCTAGAGATTTTCATATATAATAAATGCGTTGAAATTCGTTTGTGACACAGAACGGAGATAAATTAATACATTTTTCAATTAAACAATTTTCTCGATATATTATAAAGAAATTAAAAAAACCCTTTTTAATCGAAAGAAGTGATAATTCATAAAGGATATGTATAGAATATGAATTTATGAATTTCAATTAAATCATGATAAAACATTGACACGCAGTTTCAAATAAACTAGAAATATATATATTTTTTATCGTATTATTAATTCTTTTTTGAATTCATTATCTAGTAAAATAAAACTTTTTTAAAAACTTCTTAATTAATATTTTACAGTGATATGATATAAAATAATTTAAAAAGTACATATTTTGTTCGAGTAAATGAAAAATTTAATGAAAAGGTGCTGTCGAAAATGATTTTTCGTTTTAAACTACTTGATAAAATTTTGATAGAACGTATGAAATTTCGGTTAAACCTTTTTTACTATTATTCGCATTAATGCACGCAAGTTTCAAGTATTTTTGTGGTTGTTTTTAAATGACTGTTGACAAACTCATTTTAAGAGTTTTTGAAGTAATTTGTTTTAAATGATATATGTTTATATTTAGTTTATTTAACATTACATTTTACTATAAAAAGACATGTATACTCTTGACAAATATTTTCTCCAAAACTTAACAATTTCCCAATGGTTCATAGAGAGAATGTTTATATAAGTGTATTTCAAAATTAACTTAAGGTTTAACGAATCAGTTGTGCAAAACAAGGTTCTTTAAAGATAGTTAATGCTTTTTGGGCTAAAAGTTCATGAAACATTTTAAAAATCAATATAAAATCAAATAATTGACTAATGAGAGTATGGTTTCGATGACAAAGTTTTTCATAAACGAAAAATTTGTTTAAGGAAGTTAAAAAAGTTAATTGCAAAATTCCCATATATTTCCATACATTAAAATTTACAAAAAAAGTATTAAAACGCAAGCAGCTACAAACCATTTTATTTGTACATTTTACTACCAAATTTCAACGTATGGAAAGTAATTGAGTACTATTGAAATGTGGTGACGTCTATAAAAGGCACACACGTTGAAAAGAAGATTGTGCGAAATAAATGATCTGTAACTGATTTTATCGTGATTTTTTATGCCTTTTGCCATTCTGAAGCTTGTCCTCTTTTCGTCCGCAGTCCTTTCTTTTTCTCTTATTCCGACTCTTTTGCGGAAGACAGGTTCATAGGTGCCCAGCCATGTCCCGAGTATAAGAGACTCTAGCGAAAGGCAGGTTGTAAAAAAATCAAAAATTAAAACCGGACAAATTTAGCTACCCTGAAGCTACCGAAAGACCTCTGCTGCGTCAAGCTCATTATTAGTCTGTATAGATAGACCTAATGTTTTATTTTCATAGAGGAAAAATTCTATCAGCCGAAGTATTTTCTTTCAAACCGCATCCTTATTCCCCATTTAGTCAATTTCTTATTGAATATTTTAATTTAAAAATATTCTGGCCAATGCTGCATTTTTCTGCTTATAACATGACAAAGGTGCTTGCTTATTCTAGAACCGCTACGCTCTCATGTAATGCGAATAAATAATTTTATGAAATCAGAGTACTTCTGGATTACTATTAAACCCAGGGCTTCGAAGTAGAAATTAACCAAAAAATCCAATATTAAATAACAACTACCATTTCTGATGAAATTAAAATGAAAATTAAACCAAGCCATGCTAGAAATCAGGTAAACCAATTTTATCATTATGGTTAATGCTATTTTTTCCCCTTTGGAGACTGTTCAGGTTGACTTTATATGTTTAGAGTTGGGATTGAACTCTTTCGCTTTGTTCCGACTTTTCAAAAAAGAAATATCTAGAATATTTTCAGATTAAAACTATACTTTTCAAAATTAATGGGTATACCGGGTGTTTCAAAAGTTCGTTGCTAAAGTAAAACGCGATAAGAAAGAAAGTTCTATGGGTCGGAGAGACATACTGTTTGCAGATTTTGTATGACACCCCCAAAAATTTGCTAAAAATCTCGACAATAGAGTGCCCTACTGCATATAATTTCATGGAATAATTCCATATTGCTCACACACAGCAAGATCCGAATACAAAAATGTATCTATAGTATCCCCCCCCCCGCTAAAATAATCTGTAGAAAATCTGTAGGTAATTGGCCCAAAGATCTGTAGGTAATTGGCTCATTTCTGCAGATATTTTAAAAAATATCTTTAAAAATTCTGCAGATATTTTAAGGGTAAAGCTAAATCTTCAAAATTGCTACAGATTTCTGTAGAATTTCTGGAGAAAGTGGCTGTAAAGTTTATGTATCCACATTTTGCATTGTGTGAGCAATGTGGTACTATTCCATGTATGTATGTTATATTATTAAATCTTCCTCCGCGATATTTCCCTGTTTTATGCTTATTTATCACCATATTCACTAATTCCTCATTTTCTAATAATATCTATCATTAATTCTATTAAACTCCCCTTAAATTGATTATTATCTTGCCTGATTCACTTTAAGATATAGCTTTTAGTTATTTCTAAATTATATCATGATTTCTGATCATTTCTGTGTAGTCGAATGTTTTTCCGAGAGCCATTTCTTTTTTTTTATTTCCGAGATTAATTTCGCACCTTGGGTTATTTTTTACTATAAAATGCGTTCCCTTGAGATTGTCAGGATTCTTTGCTCTATCATCCCCACTGGTAGTGACATAGACGGTATGAGTACCCCATAATCCTCGCATTGGTCAAAGCGCGCACTACCTCATGATTTTGTATTTTTCCACTTGTCCACAAAAAAAATCAGCTGCGTACGATCTTCAGACAGATTTTGGTCCAGTTTTCAGGTGTTAAACAGTCCTCTGGCTGTTCGTTTTACTCATCACGCATTCCAAATGATTTAGGGGAGACTAGGGAGGGTTTACCCACTTTTTACAAAAATATTTTTAATTTTTTAAATATTGATTGTAGAATAAAGTTTTAGATATCATTTTATTCGTTATACAATCAGTTATCAAAATAAAATTGCTACATAAGTGTAATATGTAAGAAATTTGAAAAATGATCGATTTTAACCATGAGCAAATAATGGGTCAAGGCTCCCCACATTTTTGAAAATATGATGCTTAAACAAACCCGTTTTGACGCAATTGCAAATCAGAGGAGAAAAATTTTGTTTTAAGCAGAATTACGTCTGAGCAGGTATAATTGTACAGCAGGGAAAATGAAATTTTAACATTTAAGACAGTATTCCTTTAGAGACAGGTTCCGTTTTCATGGATTATTATGCCCGGAATTTAGCCACTGTCCCGCTCTTTTTCGTCTCCTTTTCCTACTTTTTGTGACACTCGAATTGACAACTCTAAATGTCACATAGTTTGGCTTCATCTCACTGTATTCATGCTGGTGAAATTTGTCTACATACCTTCCAAAAGTTTTTCGATCAATTCTATGTTCTTTTACCACCGTATGTGTAATTAACTGATCATTATCTTCTTTATCCCTTTGAGTGGCAAAGCACTTTCAGTACTAAAATGTTGAAATAAATAACTGGCACCGCAATTTACGAAGACATTTATTTGGAAATAAGAAAAAGGGTATATTTCACATACATATTAAATGGAAAAAATTTTAGCAAATTTCTGGTGTCAATGTGGTATTTGGGAATTAAAATTAAGTGGTTTCAGAAGCATGCCGCTGCCCCTAAAAATGTCAAGACTGTTGCTGTCATATTTTCTAGTCTTTTACACTGTTTCTATTTACCTTATTTAGTAATATTTAAATGGGAAAAGTTCCTATCAACTTTCCCATCTATATCTCATTAAATTTTTTCTTGCAGTAGATACTGTAGCGATTTTTCACAGCTCTCTTTAATCTAAACATTTTCTTTTCCATCACCCTAGTTTATCGTGGCTTTGCAGAATAAATTTTTATATATTTTTTATATATAACCATTAATCTTTCATTATGCATAGTGTATAATAAAAAAGATTTCATCTGGTCAACCCTCCCTCACATTGACTGTGTCAAGCCTCCCCACATAGCCTTTTTCTAAAGAATAGCACATTGTTATGTTAAGCCTAAGTTACTGTACAATCTTTATGCCGGGAATGAAAGCTCGATATTTCTGCATTACTTAAAACCTACTTACTTAAATTTCTATGATATATTTTATCTGAAAAAAGCTTACAAAATATTTCTAAAAAACACAACTTTTAGGTTAAAAACCCTCACAAGTGATTTTGTCCACACCTATTTTGATTATCTGTATGAAAAAAAGACTGTTGTTTGAGCATTGCAGTGGCTTTTGTTGACACCTAATGATAAAACTCTGAAGTTCTTTTAAATATGAAAACTGATGGGTGGGTCAAGCCTCTCGTATAGTCAACCGTCCCTAGTCTCCCCTACCTCCAATGATTTAACTATAATAATTTGTTCGAGAGTGGTGTTCGATGTATTTTAAGAATATCTTGTGACAATTAAATGCTTCCATGACATATATTTAAATAGAAGTATGGAACTAACAATCGCCTTATTTTTTGCATATCGGAGAAACATATACTGTTTTATTCATTGCCTTGTTCAGCCACTACACGACTGCAAGCATATTAATTATGCTTCGAATAGACGACTGCAATCCATCATTCATTCTATGCACGGATGGATCGGTACGATTCTATCAATTTACGTAATATCACCGATCTGGGTATCGGCTCCTTCTCACGATGCTTCATTTTACTACATATTGCAATATCGCCTCCTCTACATTCATCGATGTTTATCGAATTTAAGTTATATGAATATCCAGTAGCGCCTTCTAATGACGAGATTTCGATTTATTTTTTGGTGTCATAGAAAATCTCGTACCACGCTGAATATTTATCTGCAAATCGCATGTCTCCCCGACACATAGATCATTTTTTTCATCGCGATTTACTTTAGTACCGAACTTTTGAAAAACCGTTGTATATAAATGTATATTTATTTGATTTGGATTATATGGATTTTGTGGATTTTAATGTAAATATAAAATTTATGTTAGGGATATAATTGCAGGCGCTTTACCATGCTTGTATTAATGGATTACTTTTCGTTCATACTGGGTCCGGGTTTAAGTATTTCGGATTCAGGTCGGGTTTAGAGTTGACGAAATGTTCTTCTTTCATTCTGCTCGGATCTCGGTATGACATAAAATATAATTTTAAAATTCGTGTAGGTCATAACTCAAGCAGGCGGAGGCAACTGATCCTAATATATGTTTAATTTCTGAAAAGAATCTAAAATTTTTATAGCAAAAAAACAGCAATTTGCGCACAAATTATAAATAGGTTACGCAGGTTTATGGCTACATTTAACAAAATTCTTCGTAAAGAAATCATTCTTTTAAAATTCCAACATTTCTGTATTAAATTCATTTTTTTATAAATAGGAAATAAGGAATTTTGTCTTTTAAAATAAAGATAAATGTAAGAATTTAGCAATGCTTAAAGATAAAATATTTCATTCGGAGCTGATTCGAAATATTATGTCGTCATGAAAACGATTCCGTTCACGATGAGTTCGGAAACAGGGAAAGCAAATCTCTTAAATACAAAAGAAAATCATTACACAGGGAGTTCGAAAATTCTTTCCCTTACGAAATTTATTCATGTCGGCTATATAAGTAGCCACGTGAAACTGGTGCCAAAATGTTGGAGAACTAACCAAGATTTTTTTTTTTTTTTTTAGGTCAATGTAATGTAACGGTAATGTGCCAGTGTAGGTGTCCAGGGAAACGGAAATGTTCACAAATTAGTAAAAGGAATCAGTGTCGCTTGAATCAAGCTGTTTTGCCTAAAGGCGCCACACATTGGTATGACTTACTTTCGAAATGTTGCAATACATTGAGGATGATGAAGGATATCGCACTTTAATATCACTATGATGTTACTTTTCAGACTTTGTTTTTGTTAATATATAGACAGAAATTGCTTATCGGCTAGATGCGCTAGGGGCTGCAAAGGACACTCACACAGAGACTTAATTATGTCTGTTTCCTATTGCCCATTAAACTTGGTTCGTTTACGAACATTTTTGCACAAGTTTTACATGTCGCTTATATCTAGCCGTTATGAATAAATTTTCAATAAGAGAAAGACTTTTCGGACACGGTGTATAACGAATATAAATGTGTTCTAACAGTTACTTGTTGTGATTGTCGCATAAAATAACGAATAAACTGGGCTACATTTGCGTCGTTGACTGGACAAATTTAGGTGTTATATTTTATTTTAATTGAACAGAAAAGGTAATCTGAACAAAATCTAATATACACACAAAAAAAAAAAAACTAAACTCTAAAGTTACTAAAAGTTTTCTAGGAAACTAGGATTCCTAGAAATTTTTATGTAACGGCAACAACAAAAATTCCAGTAACAGCATCTGTTACAGGAATTTTTGTTGTTGCCGTTACATAAAAAGTTCTAGGGATCCCAGTTTCCTAAAAAAACTTTAGTAACTTTACAGATTTTTTGTTTTACAGTATAGGACTCGAGGACCTGGTTGTTAGAGCTTTTAATATTTAGCACCTAAACAATATTTTTTTCCGAACTACATTTTAATTTATTGTGCTATAAATGAAAATAAAAATGAAAAATTAATAGAAAAACACGAGTTCTGATATTGTATATGAAGGAAAGTTTAAAAATCTAGATATTTCAGAGGATAAGAAAGTCGGTTTTTTAACGATTCAACGATTATTTTCAAAATAATTATAAAAATGCTTAATGCAACTTTAAATTTTATGGTTAAAGAAATTTCTGCATTAAAATATAAAATAAATTGAATTACGTCTTTCTGTACATTGAGTGGTTTGTGATATTATCGGGAATTTTCCGATGTTGAAAATAGTTTTACATTATTTAACTCATTTTATAGCAACCTTTATTCTTAAAATATATTTTGCAGAAATTTATTATTTGTAGCATTTTGTTTTTGGTTCATTGATTCTTATAAATTTTGATTTTATTAAAAGCGGTCTAGCCACTCGAGAAATGAAATTGATTAATAAAACCTGAACGTTGAATAAAAGTTGAATATTCTGTTGGAATATTCGAAATAGTAAAAATACGAACTTAGCAATTTTGTTTTCTAAAAGCGTACTGAAGATGCAGTACATAAATTGCGTAAGTGTACACAAAAGTATAAGATCCACATTTTTGAAAAAAAAAAAAAATCAAAGGAATGATCTGAAAATAGTACTTTCAAAATAGTGTTACAGTCTTTACAAAACACGGCGAAATGAGTCCCTTTTTAAGATAAATGCAATATATTGAAATAGTGATAGATTAAAGTATGTCGAGGCAGCATTGCTAAGCGTTGGAGTAATATCTCGTTTTAGACAGATTTCCATCTTAGCAGGTATATTAGTATGACACTCCTTTAGGAAAGATGATAGGGTTTTTTCCCGTGTGACGCAGGATTGAGTTTTAGATAGATTCTGTTTTTACGTGATTTACTTTATACAAATGTATAATAACAAAATATATAAACTCATAAAACGCGAATGATTTTGCATCAGTGAACTTGCACGACATGTGTATTTGGTCATGCCTAAGAGACACTGTAAAACATTTTGAGCAAACTTTGCACTTATTTTCGACTGCTTTTTATAGAACACGGTTACATAAGTGTAACGTAACTCTATTCTGATCATAATATGGTCAGATACGCTTTACACTGTAAAAAAAAATCTGTGAAGTTACTAAAGTTTTTCTAGGAAACTTGGATTCCTAGAACTTTTCATGTAACGGCAACAACAAAATTTCATGTAACAGACACACTTTTGCGCCGAAAATCAAAAAATCTGTAAGGTTACTAAGAATTTTTTTGGAAACTGGGATTCCGAGAACTTTTCATGTAACTGCAGCCAGGGTTACAAATAAAAGTTTAGTAAGATTACTGAAATTTTAGCAGATTCATTTGTAAAGTTACAGATTTTTGTAGCTTTACAAAAACTAGTTTTGTAGATCTGCAGCTTTTTTCGTACAGTTACAGGTGAAAGTTTAGTAAGCATGTAACTTTACATCTGTAGAACTACAGATTTTTTTTTACAGTGTATAATATTGCCAACTAAGTTTTATTTTTAAAAAAATATCCCTATTTTTTTATTTGCTTCTGCTGTAAGAGTTGATCCTATAAAAATCTTGACAATATAAAAGTTGTAGATAATATTAAGAAAATTCATAGTAGATTTAAGAGGATTTGATATCTTGTGAATTGACGAATTTTTTTCTTCTTCACCCCCCCCCCCCCCCTACACACACACATATATATATATATATATATATATTGTGTAGTAAGGGTTGGGCCTATAAAAAACCTGGCAGTATGGAAGTTGTAGATAATATTAAGAAGCCTCATAATAAATTTAAGTGGGTATGATACCTTGAGAATTGACAAAGTTATAAATATTTCTCTTCCTAAAGCTTTATTTTTTGCCGCCTTTTGAGCCGATTTTTAATTTCTCTAACATCTGTCATACATAAATTTTTGGTCTTTTTCCGAGAATTAATAATTACTTTAAACTTATTAAATATGGATTATAATTAATAAGTTATGTTTTTTATAGGTTTTCATAACCCTCCCATTTCCACCCCCTTCGATTCCACCCCCACGATTCTGCTCGTTAACGAACTTGACCGACATTTTCTGCCCCTTGATTTTATGTATCAGTTCGAAAGAGATTTGTGCAGAATTCTGGAAGTTATCGTTTCCATATAAAAGTGATATATGTAATTAACATTATTGCTCAATTGGCAGTCATTGACAATTTATCCCAAAGATCTTCGTTTTGACTCCGGGCCTGTGCACCTTTTAACTAAATTGGGAAATGACAAATCCTATGATTATTTGTAGTCATTTTAGACCACGACTAATGGAAAGATATGTTCCTTTTTGGAAAATAGATTTAAGTTTTTTTTTTAGATGTTTCTACTTAAAATTATGGGAAAAAATCAAATACGGTGTGGTAAAAATAAAATAAAAGTATTGTCTCAATTACGTGGAATGACTGTAACTGTTTTTTTTTTCAATTTTTCACGCATAATATTCAACCATGTCGTATTTTAAATTGTGATATGTTAAAATAAAATAAGTTACCTATAAGCATTTATAAATTTGAGTGACTATATGAATACCGCGTTTTAAAAGTGTCAAATAACCATTTATTACTTATTTTTAGCAAAATATTGTTTTATCAACTGCTTAAAAACACCTGGAATAATTCTGACGCTCAAAAGAGGTACGACTCCAAACCGCTTAAACCCAGATTAAAGGATAGTTGACAACATTCTTGTCGTTTTCCACTCAAACAATCCCAATCGCGCCCGTCGGCCTAATCGTTCGGAGTTTTCGTGGTTTTCTTCGAACCTTGGTTCTCCAAGCGTTAATACGGGTTAGGTTCCCTTAGAAAGACCTCCACGGAAGGCACTCCCCCCTTAGGGCCTATATCCCACGTGCAGATAATTGGCCGACATAAATACAACCAACCAACCAACATCCACTCAAACAAACTTTGAACAAGTAAAAATGTAAAAAAAAAACCTGCCCCTTCTACGTGTTTGTTTATGAAGTTACTTTATTAATTAAAAGTTTGGTTTTTATTTGACTTTAAAAGGAAATATTGTCAGCCATACCAGCGAAATTGCTTTAGTACATCTCATTTACAAAAGTACACAATCCCTAAATATTTAACGAAATGCTAGAAATTTAAATGTATTAATAATAAACTGAAAATATTTTTTCATTGACCATAAGGTTATTCGATTTTCAAAAAACTATAATTTTCGAATGAATAGCCAGAATGTTCACTGATTTTTAGAAACGGTTATTTACATTGGATTAAATTAAAAAAAATAATTAATTTACCTAGAAAAGTGCAGGAATAAACCTTGGGGACGGTAAGACTACCAATAAAGCCACGATGATTGAAATTGATATTTAAATGCTAATTTAAATTCTGCAGTAAATTTCCTGTCAAAGAATTTCAGGCATTCTTTCTCTAGCATACTTCTGCATGAGAAAAAAGTTGAAAAAAATTCTGTGGCTGCGTCTGAAGGTATATTTGTATAAGTTTAGCAAGAGGAATGGTAAGGAATCTAAAACCCAGGGACAGAGTTCAAAAAATAATATCAACCGTAAAAATGTGTGCAAGTTAATTTTTTGCTACATATTTATATAAAACAACTGTCCCAGATTCGGAAAAAAAAGACATTGAATTACTTTTATTGAGACAATTTTATGCAGACAGCTCCAAACTTAAAAATCAGCATCAGGGACGCGGGGCGGTATAGGAGTTTTCCTGGTATCTGGGCCCCCAACTTCCTTCGAAATTTATTTATCTCATATTCATCTTATACCAATATTTCAGGCATTATTATCGTCGTAGCCATTAGGGTATAGACATATTTTCTTATCTGTTATTACATTAATATAAAAAAAATCATGACATTTTTTTTTTCATTTAAAAATTCTTTATCTTGTTTCTATACATATTAAAATCAATTTCATAAAATACATTTTCATCACTTTTTCATAAAAAAAACTTTAAGACATACTAAGACTTTGAAAAATCGTTTATAATAAAAGTTTCAACAACCATTGTTTAAAATTGTAAACAACCATTGTTTAAAATATTCGTTTCAATTTATACAGTCTTACTTAGCATTAACATAAACTGCATTAAAAAAAAAGTTACATCAATGCAGCAAATTGGGCAGATTTTTTAAAATTTTTAATAGCAAATTTCAATTTTAAGACTTTCCGATATCAATATTTAAAGGAAAATGCATATGAAACATTTTACGTTAATTTATTATGGTACAAGGCCTTTATATCTACTCATATTTAAAAGAATATATTTATATGTTTTGATACAAATAAACAACAAAAATACCACATATGTTTCTTGAAAACTTGTTATTTTTTTTGTTTGAAGTATATTGTCATATTTTATGTCTATGATTCATTGATGTAGAAACAGGATTTTAATCACAATTGAAATTAATCAATATGTGTAAGATATCTACTACTTCAATGACTTTGATAAATATTACAACCAGTCAGCACTTCACCGCTGCTGTTATACTTATAAATGTCATTTCAAGCGTAAATTACGCTTCCGTTTATACCTTACCAACTGTCATCTGACAGCCAAATCTATTCCAACAGAATACCCACGAATTTGTATGAGTCATCTTAACAAGATACTGAACATTTTATTAAAGTGGATCATATAGAAAATGGGGTTCTACTTCAAAATAATTTATCATTTTTGAATAACAGTACAAATGGAATATTTAAACAAATCAAAGTAAAGAAATTAGTAATTAAGAAAAGAAAAATAAATATTAAAATCTATTATTGAAAAAAATGCGTCATTTTTATTTACTGTCTAGACAGTTTAACCAGAGAAAAAAAAATCAAGTTATTATACAATTTAAACATATCTTTTAAAGCTGATGATACATTTTGTCGTTATTTGTACCTTTAAAAATAATATTAGAAAGAAAAAAGTTGTACGTGAAATTGAAAGTAGTGATAAAAGTCTTCATAAAATAAAGCAGTGTCAGAATATTATAAAGTTATATGTACTACATTAATAGTGTTTTGTCTATTGTTCTATTCGCTAGAAATAACTTAAGCATGTGTAATATAAGAGCACGTTTAATTTTTTACGCATCAAAATATTAATGACTGGAATTATTAATAAGAATTGGGATACCGTGGATTATATATTTTAGAAACTGTGCACTGATTATTAATGATCTGAATAAATCGATATACAATCTTTTTTTTTTTTTTTATAACATTTTCATATTAAACTGTTACTTTTTGCATTTAAAACGCTCATTGCACATTTACCGGCAGAAAATATGTGAATTCTGGATAAAGCTCTACGGAATTCTTGATTAAATGAAAATTTGTAAGCTAAATTATTGTATTTAGTCAGGTATATTTTAACATTGTATTATTAAAATAATATAAAATTCGGTTATTTGTAAGGCAGATTTTTTTTTCCTCACTGGCATCTTTGTTTTAAAAAATTATATCTGTATTATTATAATTAAATCGCAATACAATATATATAGCGTTCACTTTTTAAAATCTTCTCCTTATCTAATGGAAGTTATTGACAATTAAATTTGACGAACATTACTATTCAAAAACATTTCTGCTCCAAAATAAATCCCTCGTCATAATACAATCATAATACTTTTTTCTTCACATTATTCTATTCCAAAACTTATTATAAAGTCATAATACACAGCAACTATATCTAAAATTCTTTGAAAAATAATTACAAAAATACTTTCAAATAAAAAGCAAAATTTATTTGCAACAGAATTTCGTATGCTCGGTGTATCTAATTTAGTAATATTAAACCATAAAATAAATGTTTAACACATTGTTGTTAATATATAAACCTTTTGTACATATAGCCCACTGGTTAGGGTGTTAAATTCGGAATTAATTAGGGAAAAGCTGGAAATTGTTTTAATCCCTTCTGTTTAGATCTAGAATGAATATGCTGTGTTTTCCCCCTCGTACTAGGTGAGCGTTAGGAAATATGTATAGAATTATAGTAAAAAAACACGTTTATTTGCATACCATAACAATATCCCAAAACAGATAAACTCTGTCAAAAACATTGTCAACACAAATGTTGTAGAGCTTAAAATTCTAAGTAAAATGAGTACCTACACTCAATACTTATGTTGAATATTAAAGTCACAATTCTACTTCAAAGTTTTAGAACCATCATCAGGGGGATGACCTCAGAATTAATTAGGAGAAAACTGGAAATTATTTTAATTTTTTCAGTTTAGGTCTAAAATGAACGTACTATGTTTTCTTCCTCGTACTTGAGTGAATGTTAGAAAATATGTACATATTTATTATCGAAAAACACGTTTTCTTTAGTTTCCTTAACAATATCTCAAAACGGCTAACTCTATAAAAAAAACATTGTCAATACAAATGTTGTAGAGCTTAAAATTCTGAATAAAATGAGTACCATCATTAATATTTTTGTTCAACATTAAGGTTGCAATTCTATTTCAAATTTTTTCAAATCAAGAGCTTGAAGCCAGGAGAGACCACGTTAACTTAACAATATCTCAAATTGCAGCCTTAATATTGAACAAAAATATTAAGTGTAGGTACTCATTTTACTCACAATTTTAGGCTCTATAACTTTTGTACTAACAATGTTTTTGATAGGGTTAGCAATTTTGAGATATTGTTAAGTTAACTTGGTCTCTCCTGGCTTCAAGCTCTTGATTTGAAAATTTTTGAAATAGAATTGCGACCTTAATGTTGAACAAAAATATTAATGATGGTACTCATTTTATTCAGAAAACTTTAAGCTCTACAACATTTGTATTGACAATATTTTTTATAGAGTTAGCTGTTTTGAGATATTGTTAAAGAAACTATAAAAACGTGTTTTTCGAAAATAAATATGTACATATTTTCTAACATTCACCCAAGTACGAGGAAGAAAACATAGTACGTTCATTTTAGACCTAAACTGAAGGGATTAAAACAATTTCCAGTTTTCTCCTATTTAATTCTGAGGTCATCTCCCTGATGATGGGTCTAAAACTTTGAAGTAGAATTGTGACCTTAATATTCAACATAAGTATTGAGTGTAGGTACTCATTTTACTTAGAATTTTGAGCTCTACAACATTTGTGCAGACAATGGTTTTGACAGAGTTAGCTGCTTTGAGAT
Organism: Maratus speciosus; assembly: GCA_963932465.1. Taxonomy (NCBI): domain Eukaryota; kingdom Metazoa; phylum Arthropoda; class Arachnida; order Araneae; family Salticidae; genus Maratus; species Maratus speciosus. The sequence goes on along the minus strand of OZ010788.1, from coordinate 292,329,450 downwards.
ATTGTTATGGTATGCAAAAAAAACCTGTTTCTTGACTATAATTCTATACATATTTCCTAACGCTCACCTAGTACGAAGGGGAAAACATAGCATATTCATTCTACACCTAAACAGAAGGGATTAAAACAATTTCCAGACCACTGGGCACAATTTTCTACCACTGGGCTAATAACAATTTAACTTATTTCATATTTTATTTTTATATTTGTACAATTTTATCGCGAAATATAAATGTTATATGACTGATTTACTACAAAAATGCATGTTGAAAACGTTCCCTGTAAGCTGAGCTCTTTCCTTACTAATCATACAATTCTGAGAAAAGCTGCGTATTATGTCCATATAAGTAGGGTAAAAGACTATTGTAAGCTAATGAGGATGATTATAACAAACATTTTTGTATAGTCTTTATAATTCAAACAAACAAACCAAAAAAATTACGATTAAACGTCCGTAACACTCTTTGTTGTGAAATATAAAAAATCGTAGTGAGATTAATAATCAATAATAGAATAACTTTAATGAATTATATAAAAATTAATAACAAAAGTGCATGATCCAAAGTAACAAGTAACCATGCTTTCGTCAGGTAACAATATAACATGAGAAAGAATGTTTGAACAACATGTATCTATACGAGGGTGAATCAATAAGTTTTTGCCTTAACATAGGAATAATCGAGTGAAATTTATGAAATTGCTACATAGAATTAGTCATTTTCTATGTAGTCACCGTGCACAGCAACACATTTCTGCAAACGGTATTTCAAAGAGAGGGTAGATGATGTATTCTAGGAGGCGCGATAGCGGACCCAAAGCGGAGTATTTTTCTAGCTTTTGCCGACCCACACATGTAACATATATTTGGAAAGGCCTGTGATCACTTATTCACGTTATGAACCCCCTAGCAACCCCCCCCCCCTCGAAGGGCATGGACAATGGCCGCAAAATTCAGAAAAGTGCCCCCCGAAGGGCAAGTTTGGGGGTAGGGGCTCGGGAGGTGCATAGCATGAATAAGTTGTCACAGGCCTTTCCAAAAATATGTCACATTTGGGGGGTCGGTAAAAGTTAGAAAAAATACCCCCCTTTGGGTCTACTATTGCTTCTCCTGAAATACATCCTCTCATTCTCTTTGAAATACCGGTTGTACAAGTGTGTTATTGTGCACAATGACTATATAGAAAAAGACTCATAAAATGTTTCAATTTCATACATTTCACTCATTTATTTCTATGTGAGGGCAAAACTTTATTGATACACCCTCGTACCATGATACTGATCCTTTTTTAGGTGCGTTCGTAATTATATAAATACGTAGCACCTATAGTCGTCGTTCAGTCCGTCCGTCCGTCTGTCCGCATGTAACAGAGCAAAAACTACCCAACCGAACGGTCTGAAATTTCAAATATATGATTGTTGCAAAATTTTGTCGAGCCATTTCAAATTTTATGAAAATCGGATGTATAGTTTAATTACAGGGACAGTCAAAAGTTTTTCTTTACATTACGGCCAATGGGAAAAATTATTGCAAGTGCATTTTAATGATATTAGAGCCTTCCGAATGATCTGAAATTTTAAAGATATAACTGTTGCAAAATTTTGTCGAGCCATTTCAAATTTTAGGAAAATCGGATGTATAGTTTAATTACAGGGACAGTCAATAGTTTTTCTTTACATTACGGCCAATGGGAAAAATTATTGCAAGTGCATTTTAATGATATTACAGCCTTCCGAATGATCTGAAATTTTAAAGATATAACTGTTGCAAAATTTTGTCGAGCCATTTCAAATTTTAGGAAAATCGGATGCATAGTTTAATTACAGGGACAGTCAAAAGTTTTTCTTTACATTACGGCCAATGGGAAAAATTATTGCAAGTGCATTTTAATGATATTACAGCCTTCCGAATGGTCTGAAATTTTAAAGATATAATTATTGCAAAGTTTTGTTGAGCTATTTCAAATTTTAGGAAAATCGGATGTATAGTTTAATTACAGGGACAGTCGAAAGTGTTCCGTTACATTACGGGGAATGGGAAAAATTATTGCAAGTGAATTTTAATGATATTACAGCCTTCCGAATGGTCTGAAATTTTAAAGATATAATTGTTGCAAAGTTTTGTTGAGCTATTTCAAATTTTAGGAAAATCGGATGTATAGTTTAATTACAGGGACAGTCAAAAGTGTTCCGTTACATTACGGGGAATGGGAAAAAATTATTGGAAGTGCATTTTAATGATGTATCAGACTATGCGCTTTATGAAGTGCAAAAAAGTATACATTCAGTACAATATGGGGTGCAAAAAATAATTATAAAACCAGTTATAGTACGAACGCACCTCATTTGCCACGTTTGCCGAGCAATTTCCAACTTGTTTTTTTTTTTTGTCAGTATGTTATGTAACATTCATAAAAAAAGTCAAAATTATCAAACGAATGTCGCTATTTTAACGTGGCACGCGTGATAATTTTTAAACATTTACAACATGTAACGAAAACTTGATTTCTTCATTTAGTTTCGGAGTGATTTTTAAACGATTTACATTTTACAAATACAAAGCGACTGTTTTTTTTCTGGACGAAACGCAAATCTATGTGACAAGGAGCCATAGAGATGGCTTTTTACCGAAGATAAGGGATTAAAAGTATTAGTTAAAATATTTTGTTGAATGATGCTGTGACAGTTATGTAAACTTAAGCTTCAGTTTTGCAGGGTCATGATAGTGCCCAGCGAATAAGACCCTGATTTCCAAATTAAATATCTCAAAAACAAAGATCAATAGAATTATTCGGTAAACGGTTTGTTTATTAGCTAAGCTGTAAAAATGTTATACAGAAGTTTCAAAATTTACTTGCAGAAAAGCGTTAACGTATGGCGCTGTTATCCCAATGCCTATAAATTGTGCTTTGAAGCCCAGAGCACTAGCGTCTGTTTCCTAGATGGTTCCTTATGGCAGGGCGAATAGTGTGAAGTCCGCTTCTTAGTTGGGTTGATGTGCAGAAGAGGAGCCATGTTCAACAAAGTTGAGATTTGTTTAAAATTTTGTTATAAGCTATTTTGATCTGGATACCAGTATCTCTGTGGTGTGTCTTTTCTCTCCTAATTGGTAGATCGTAAAATCGAATACAAGCAGAGGAGGATTTGAAAAAATGGTAAATCTTTAATTTTTAATATATATTTAAATTGTGAAAAAAAGTTTGAATACAAAAAATTAAAGTTTCTACTTTTAAAATTTAATTAAGCTAAAAGAAACCCCTTTTATGAAATAACTGAGCACTTATAATAATGGTTCATAAATATTTTTTTTTTAATTGTAGAAAATAGTTTGAATGAAAAATTACAAAGTTTGCGTTTTCAAAAACTTAATTAAGTTAAAAAAATTTAATTTTAAAAACTCATTTTTTTTTTTTATCATTGAGCAGAGAAGTATGGTGCAGCTTCTAGCAATATGATCCAAAGTTTTGGAAAGGAGTGCAGCCTCCAAAATACTTTTGCTTCGACGTTGATAATATGACTTATCACTAATTACTTTTAAAAATGAAATAATTTAATGCATAATTTCTATCCCTAAAACTTTGTTTACAAAGAAAAAAAATATATGTGTTGTGCTAAAACCAAAATATTATGCCGTGATTTAAAATGAAATAATGAAATGATAAATGAAAAGGGAAAAAAATACTTTTTTTATTTATAATAATTCAGGTATAAAGAATAATACCAAAATATTATGCCGTGATTTAAAAATATAAAAAATAAATAAAAAGTACAAATTTATTTTTCTAAATATATGCATTTTGATTTAAATAATTATATGACATTCAAAATTTAATTTAATAAAATATTTTAATAAATTCTTATATAATGATTTCTAAACATTTTATTGAAAATTCTATTAATTGAAATTCTCTAAAATTAAAGCTGGTTCTGTAATTTTGCGACCAGATGTCTCCACTTCTATCAGCCTAACGAAAGAGTAGACTTTCCCAATTTTCGTTGTTCCGTAGGGAACTATCTAGGAAGGGGACGCTAGTGGTCTGGACTTCAAAGCACACTTTATAGGCATTGCGATTACAGCGCCATCTGTTAAAGGTTTTTGCAACTAAATTTTATAACATATTTACAGTAATATATATAGTAAAATATTTATATATATATAGTATATATAGTATATAATATATATATATATATATAGTATATAATATATATATATATATATATATATATATATATATATATATAGTATATATAGTATATAATATATATATATATATATAGTATAATATTTTTACAGCTTAGCTAATAAATAAACCGGTTACCGCATAATTCTATTGATCTTTGTTTTTGAGATATTTAATTTTGAATTCAGGTTCTTATTCGCTGGACATCCTGTATTTGACATATATACTTCACAGTGTTACGGAATGAAAAGATTTAAAACTCGCATTTTGATTATAGAGTTTGTATGTAACTGCGGGTTTTGATACTGGTGCTCAAAACAAAATCTAAGTTTATGCATCTTCACTGGTATGGAGAATATATTACCTTTGTTTTAGCAGACTCGCTTATGGTTCAGATAGCTCAGTAGACATGATATTATTTAGAAATGTTATTAATAATTTTTATTGGAGTAATTCTGTCCATCTACACAGAACCTTAAGACTATTTTGTATCTTTTCCGTTATAAAAAAGCTTTAAATTTAATACTACTATGTTTGCGGAACTTATAAAAAATCATTTACAGAAAATAATCGTATAAATTACAATTTCTCTTACAGTATTTTCTGATAAAAACTTATATTTGAGAAAAATTTTCTACATAGATTGTAGCATTAGATTAGCGATAACTGTAATTGCTACAGAAGTTTAGTTGAGAAAATTGATGTTTTCCATTTCGAAACCCACTTAGTGAAAACACTTCGAAAAGAGATGTTAATCTTATTAATCTCTTTGGAAAACTGTATTAAGGCAGAAAGAAAAAAGTAGACATTTGAAATTTAATTATGGTAAAAGCTATAAGCAATAAAATCGGAAATTTAGAAAAGGGTACACATAAAACACAACTCAGCTTTAAAAGTAGAATTTGTAAACGGAAGGATTCCAACTTTCGCTACATTATTTCAGCATGGAGTATTGTTTAAATTATTTAAATTAAGTATTAAACGCATACATTTTTTTTTCTAATTTATCTTTATTTAAGGGTTCTGTTAGATAGATTCATTATGTCTATAAATGTATCACATGTTACTTGAAGCTAAAAATATGAAGAATATAGTTTTATTTTTATGTCAGCGTATGCATATCAATTTTTATTTCATCTCCCAGATCTTTAAGAATTAATAGAAATTATAATAAAACTATCTTACAAAAGTATTGGAATATATCTGAACAATCAATGAAAAGAAAATAATTGATAGCGTGTTTCAGGCAAATTTCCCTTCAATACACGCTTTCATTAAAGCATAAAATATTCATTCAATAAACAAAACTATTTCAAAGGAATCGTCAAACATCTTCAATCACTTTTGCAAAAATCAAATGTAGTGATTAATTTCCGCATGAAATGCCTACCCGATAATGATTTTCCATTCAATGCGTTTTCTTCCAGATAATAAAACAGGTACTTTTTGATAAGTTTGATGCACTGAAGATCTAGAGTCTCCATGGAGTTCTAAGACAAATACTGCAACCATTAATTAAGATTGCAATGCATCAAGGGTAAAGGTAGCCCCACCCACTCATAAGAGCGATCTACTGAAGGCAGATATCGATTCTATCGACACACAATCAAGCTGTTTACAGCAGTCTTTGGTTTCCCACAGATTTCTCGGCACGAAAAGTCGCTTCCGTAGGTTCATATAATTACTACCATGACTCTTCGCTTGACAAGTTGATCCAAAATGTAGTTAAAACAGCCCATGTTAACGGAGAAGGTGTAGAGCATTAAACTTGTGCTGCCACTGACATATCGAATTGATTTCTCATAGGATTTTTCATCGATTTAAGGATGACACGCAACGGGCTTAATTGAAAAGTACATTTCAAAATCAGAAAATCGAATTATTACGATGAAAATTGGGGTTTCCAGAGGAAAATAATTTCCAGCTGTATTAAATATGTTATTCCTTTACTTAAAGTTACGCAATTCAAAATACTTTATTAATTTCACGGATGAAATATGATATAAGGTTTAAATTTAGAATGAGAAATGTTGAAATAATGAACTGTTATAAGTAATTACATTGTTTTGTGATTTCTTCATCTATTTACTATAGTAGATTAAAAAAGCAACATAACAGCTTAAGTTACGTAAAATATTTATGATAAGTATTTTAAGGCCATTAGTGATAAATATTTTTAGTCCATTCTGCGAATTTTACAAAAGACTTAATAGAAAAATGTCAAATTCAAATAACATTTCTTTTTAAATTACGCTGCCAGTGTGCCAAAAAATGAATTCATATTAATTGTTATTTGCCATATCTTTCACGGTCATCTCTTAAATGCTGAGGTCGAAATTGTCGCAGAGATACTATGAACGTTCTCTGAGACCACTTGATTAAAGTATAAATAAAAGGCTTACGGTTTCTGTATTAAATTTTATGTACGAGACTATTATAATTAAAATTCATCTATTAAGATGCCTCTAGCCATAGTAATATTTATTTAAACGAATTACATTTCACTAGTAATTATAGTTAAACTGAAAATTGCAAGTTAACTTTGAAAAGTGAAAAAAGCATCACTCTGTGAGACAAATAACAAGAGCTAAGTGTTAAATAAACATAGATATATTTATTGGCTGTTATCTGTAATCGTTGTGTTTAAATCATAGTAACAATTCTTACCGCTTTATACACATTTTTGAGATTTTCAAATAATAACCATTATTTCAGGACCGCATGCAAGTTCCCAAGTTATCAAAGAAAAGTTTCTAAAAGAAAGTAATGCTGACAAATAGCATTAGAATCTCAAATTTCACAAATATGGACTGTCAACGTTTTCCCCTCTTACTCTTCATGTGTAGCATGAACATAAACATATAAATATTTTTTTACATTAAGTGTAAGTATTTGTTACATTTAGTGGAATATATACAGTATTTCGATAGTTATTTCGATGTCAACGTCCACATTTCAATTATTATTTCAACTCTCAGATTTTTCACAATTAATGTGAATTATTTAAAAAAAAAAAAACTGTTTTACAAATGCATTAGTGTACAGCTGAAAAATTAATGAGATGCAAAATATTGATTGCATGTTTCAGATAACTTTTCTTTTAATATATGCTTTAACTATCACTCATACAATATTGAAAACTCTTTCAAACGAATTGTCAAATATTATGCCTGTCCGAAACACCAGCTGCCTGTTTTTAACAGGAAATATGCCCCTTGGTCCAAGGAGATATATAAATATAAAAGTATGGAAAAATGCATCACAAATTTTCCTAAAAAATGAAATTAATGCGTATTTAAAATTAACTCCTTTTTATATTGTCTCAAATGAGTAAAACATGTAAACTCAATACAGCCAATTTGTTGGACATTCTCCCATATATTTCGTAGAGCACTTTGTACGTGTAGTTCATACTTTTACTTGAAAGCTAATGAAGTTGACATATAAAATGTAAACTAAACAATAATGCTAATTTAATCCAGTAATTCCACAAATACAAAGTAACTAATTTTTTTGACAGTACATCATACTAATTCAACAATTTTCTCTGCCAATAAAACTGCAACCTAATAAATTAGAATAAACAAAGGAAAGTTTTTGTTCTATACTAGAACAAATATGTAATTCGAAACATACATTCGATACAGCTTAATAAACATGCTGATTTTTAAATTAAAATATGCTTTTTCATGAAAATAAATATAAAGAAAACACTTGAAAAATAATGTTGAGAAAAATATATCAATTAACGAAATGCGTAGTAACTTTCCAGAATGAATGTTACATGTATTTTTCTTTAAGATATTAGATGTTCAGATAATGTGTTAACAATGTAATAACAATGTTCAGAGAACATTGTTATTTTCTCTGAAGTAATTAAGAATACTTTTAGATCAATACTTTTATTAAATTATCTGAAATCAAGTTCTCTTTATACATGTAATGTTAATTTTAATGAAAAAATGGAAAAGATGACGAGTGGAAAAATGTAAACTAAAAGATAACATGAAATAAAGCCAGCGATACGCAAAAACACACATTTTGTATGTGCTCTTTATTACACTATTTCATCATCATTCCATGTCAATAAAATTGCAACCAACAATATACAGCAAACCGTGAAATGAAAAATTTCCACTTTAAACTTGAGCCAACATACACGTCAAAATATGTATTCTCTGCTATTTTATTTACAAATATTGATTTTGAAAAAGGAATATGCCTCTTAATCTAAATAGGGATATAGAGCGAAATAACACGAAATGTAACGTTCGATAAAACTTATCGAGAAACGAACAGTGCGGCAATTTTCTCAGAAAGAAGAACAAATGCGACTTTCAATTATTTCATTTTCTCTGAATCAGATTTAATGTAAACCAAATGTGATCAATGTTTATATCAATGCTTTTTCTAAAACACCTGATATGAATTTCTCTAAATCTTAAGTTTTATTTAGTGGCAAAATGGAGAGAATGAGTGTGGAAAAAATGTAAACTAAAAGAAACACTAAATATACTACGTCATATGCAAAAACTCACGTTTTGTATACACAATTCACCACACTATTTCATAATTATTCTACGTCAACAAAACTGCAAACAAGCAATATACAACAAACCGTGAAATGAAAACTTTCCATGTTAAACTTGAACCAACACGTCAAAATATTTCTTATCTACGTTTTTGTTTACAAATATTGATTTTGAAGATGAAATATTCTTCTTAATCTTAATATGGATATAGAGAGAAATAACACGAAATATAACTTTGGAGAAAACTTATTGAAAAACGAATAGTGTAATGATTTTATGAGAAAGAGGAACAAATGCGGTTTTCAAATAAATAAGCAATAATTAAGTGAAGCAGATTTACAGTAAAAAAGATATGACCAAATGTTAGAGAAATATATTTGCCAAATAATTTGAAATGACTTTCTTTATATGTTAAGTTACTTTTACTAGAAAACTGGAGAAGATGAATTGGGGAAATGTAAACTAAAAGATAACACTAAATACATTAAGTTATACGCAAAAACTCAAATTTTGCATACACAATTCATCACACTATTTCAGTAACATTTTACGTCAATGAAACTGAAAGCAAACAATATACAGAAAAAACCATGAAATGAAAAATTTTCATATTAAACTTGAAACGACATTCACATCAAAATATCTCTTCTCTACGTTTTCGTTTACACATATTAACTTTCAAGATGAAATACGCCTCTTAATCTGAATATGGATACAGTGCGAAATAACACGAAATATAACGTTCGACAAAACTTATCTAAAAACGAATAGTGCGGTGATTTTCTCAGAAAGGGGGAACAAATGCTGCTTTCAATTAATTAATTTTCTCTGAAGCACGTTTAATGTAAACCAAATATGACCAAATTTTAGACCAATGCGTTTGTCAAATGATCTGTAATTGAGTTTCCGATATGTTAAATTACTTTTATTAGAAAGCTGGAGAGGATGAGTGTTGACAAATGTAATCTAACAGATAAAATTAAATAAACCCGGTGATATGCCAAAACTCGCATTCTGTGTACGCACTTCATCACAATATTTCATTAACATTTTATGTCAATAAAACTGAAGCCAAACAATATACAGCAAACTGTGAAATGAAAAATTTCCATGTTATACTCAAACCAACTTACATGTCAAAATATTTCTTCTCTGAGTTTTCGTTTACACATATTGATTTTCAAAGTGGAATACGCCTCTTAAACTAAATATGGATATCTAGGGAAATATAACGTTTGAGAAAACTTAATGAAAAACGAATAGTGTGGTGGTTTTCTCTGAAAGAAGAACAAATGCCACTTTCAATTAATTAATTTTCTCTGAAGTAGGTTTAAAGTAAACCAAAAAGGACAAAATTTTAGACCAATGAGTTTGCTAAATCATCTGAAATCATTTTGTCGATATGTTACGTTTACTAGAAAACTGGAGATGATGAGTGTTAAAAAAAGTGTAAACTAAAAGATGACACTAAATAAACGAAATCAGGCGCAAAAACACACATTTTGCATACACAATTCATCACACTATTTAATCATCATTCCATGTCAATAAAACTGCAACCAAATACTGCAGCAAAACGCGAAATGAAAATTTCCATGTTAAGCACAAACCCAACATATACGTCAAAATATTTTTCTCTACGTTTTCGTTTACGCATATTGATTTTCAAGATGAAATACGCCTCTTAATCTAAATATGGATATAGAGCAAAATAACACGAAACATAACGTTCGAGAAAACTTATCGAAAAACGAATACTGCGGTGATTTTCTCAGAAAGAAGACAAATGGCTCTTTTAATTATTTTTTTTTCTGTAGCAGGTTTAATTTAAACAAAATATGTCCAATTTTTAGACCAATGCGTTTGCTAAAACATTTGAAATGAATTTATTTATATAGTAAGTTATTTATACCAGAAAAATGGAGAGGGTGAGTGTGGAAAAATGTAAACTAAAAGATAACAATAAATATACTGCGTCATACGCAAACACTGACATTTTGTATACACAATACATCACACTATTTCATAATCATTCTATGTCAATAAATCAGCAACCAAACAATATACAGCAAACCGTGAAATGAAAAATTTCCATGTTAAACTCAAACCAACAAACACGTCAAAATATTTCTTCTCTACATTTTCGTTTACACATATTGATTTTCAAGATGGAATACGCCTTTTAATCTAAATATGGATATAGAGCGAAATAAAACGAAATATAACGTTCGAGAAAATTTATTGAAAAACGAATGCTGTGGTGATTTTCTCACAAAGAAGAACAATGCCGCTTTCAATTAATTAATTTTTATTTTGCCGCTAGTAAGTAAAAATCGTTAGAAAAGGAAATTTCTAGAACTAATTTCTCTTTTATCTTACGGATTGCGGTGAACGGTCTGTTGCTTCACCCTTTTGTCGTAAATATTCTTTTGTCTCATTATAGAAATAATCGTGCTGTTATCTGAAGTATTCTAGATTTAAAGCTTCATTATTGTCTCAGTGTAAAAGGATTCCAATTACATTACATGAAATCTTAAACAAAATAAAAGGAAACCGAAAATCTCATTTCGGAATTGTACTGCAAAATTTAAATTTTGTAAATGGTTTATAAATGTAAGGAAACGTTGAATTTAATATTTGTGAGAAACAATTGCAAAATGTTTTCAGCGGTAATGTAATATACTCAATTATAAAAAAAAAAATCAGGTTATATGCCCGACAATATGAGTTACAAAGAATATATTAATGTTCTCAAAAAGCGAGGTAGCTAACGATTTTAATGAAGAAATTGTATCTGATAAAGTGTATACTGTAACGTTATAGTATAGTTGTATCATAAACTAACTCACAGTTTCACTGTTGTCTAATTTCTTTAAAATCGTAGAAATATGTTAGATTCCTTTCTCTTCAAAATATAATAATTAGGCATTATCATTTATTCATACTGTATTCAAGAAATCATGCACATATTAAATTCTGCGATACACATACACATAGAATATAAACTTACCCGTAATAGGAGCTGACGGGTATGTTTCATGAAACAGACTGAATACACCAGATTAACCATTGCAAACACGTCATTAATACAAAAAACGACTATCCTGTTTCTCACTTTGGCATAAAGTTTGTCTTTAGCAATAAGCATTATTTCAAAAATGCTTCCGCACATTATAAAATGGACTTATTTAAAAGGTTTTAAAAAACGATTAAACACTTACCGTGCGTCTCAAAAGTATATGGACAGGCGATTTTTTTAAATATCAGTTTTAAAAATGCAGCAATAATCACGAAAAATACATTGAGTATGTGAAATTATAACACAAGTTTGTTACGAAAAAGGAATGCAGTACAAGTTTTACTGAATTTTTGTAAAAACATCTAAATCGAAATTAGTTGTCCCAAAAATATATACACTTTTCGAGTATTTTTCACTTAAATTTAAGTTTTCGATCTATCCCTTTGAATCATCTTGAAAATCCTATTCGGCATGCTTCGAACTAGTGTTTGAGGAACGTGGGACCGCAAAGAGAACCAACTCTGCTCTACTTGTTGCTTTAATTCTTGAATAGTCTAAAATACACAAACCATGGGCCTCTCATGCAAGTACTCCCCAAAGATTTTCAATTGGATTCACGCTGTTTTTGAGTAGGAGATGTGAATCGATGCATTCTTTTGTTGGAATTTCTAGTTTTCCCTTTCTAAGATATTCCTAATTAAATATAGGTTGCTTTTGAGGACATTTTGAGAATCCTCTGTGTACCTTCGACAATTAATAAAAGCAATGTTCATTGTTCTGTTGAAGCAGAATGCGCATCACATCATGATAAAACCCCCTTCTTGTTGTCGATTAATGAACTCGCGAGTTTCTCGTCGTAGACTATACCAATAGTATATCCAGCAATCAGGACCACCCAAATTGAATTTTGTTTCGTCACAGAAGAAAACATTTAACTATTCATACGTCCAATTTATGTGTTTTTTAGCACAAACAACTCATGCTTTTCTAAGGTGCAATTTGAGCGTAGGTTTCCGACGCATTCTGCAATATTTACAAAAACGTCCTTGGCAGTATGCAATGGTGATCATTAGATCTCGATGTAGAAAACCCTAAAACCCTAGGAATTCCAAGAAAAAAGGTCTTTTGGTTTGAAACGGCTCGAAATCTCTCTATCTTGTAGCTGGGATTGTTTTCTTGGTAGATTGGAATGCTTTTTTGCAATCGTATTTTCACCTTTCGATAAAACTTCAGAAATTACAGATCTTCTACACTTCATCTGTTAATCAATATCGGAAACTTGAGCCTTTAAAAGCAAAATTTTGGGTTTATCAAGCACAGAGAATTGTACATTGCGAGACATTTTTCAAATATTAGAGAATTGAAGAACGAGCAGGGATTATATACTTCAAAGTAGTTACTTTATATTTACAGAACACAAAATATGCAAATTGTTTTGATATGGCGGTAACAATAGCGATTGCTTTCATTGTCCATATATTTTTGAATTTTATTTTTTTACAGACAACCTGTGGAATAAGTCTAATATTTATCTATTGTAATAAACTTATAGTGGGATTCCATATGCTAATTATTTTTCATTCGTGAATATTGTTTCATTTTTTGAACTGTTATTTCAAAGTATCTTCTGTCCGTATACTTTTGAGATGCATTGTATTTTTAAAATTTCAGTTTGGTAGCTGTAGATGAACTTTCCTTAGATGGCAAATAATTTCTGAAATTTTGAAGCATGTTGACAAATGAATCTGTAATGTATATGAATCTTTAAGAAATGTACACTTAAAAGAAGCGCGAATTATCACCAGATAAAAGATATAAAATGAAATAAAATGAATGTTTATGAATGACTCATGTTCGTATTCTAGAATATTAAGTATCTCTGAAAGCAAATGTTGCTTTCAAAGAAGAAAAAAACATAATTGTACTGATATGTGCACTACATTTCATGAGCAATGTCGTATTATATAAATACCGTGCTTGTTATACAGTGAGTTACGCAAGCAGTCTTTTTCCATATTCAGATTATTTAATCAGAATTTAGTTAAAATAATTTTATCATGAAAATTCGTTTAACAGTAAAAATGATCATATATATTCGATTAATAAGAATATGATTTTAAAACTTTCTTAAAATTTTATATTATTTAAATATGCAATTTTTAAGCTCAAATTTTGTTCAAGTAAAGCTTGAACGCCGACAGTCAATCTAAAACATCTTATGTTTCTAACAAGTCTGAAGTTTTAACTTCTGTTTAAAATTTCATTGGAAAAAGAAATATTTTAAGAAAATTCGTAACTTTTTCTCATTATTTAAAAATTAATTTAAATTTAGAAAACTGTTCTTTTAAATATCCCGAAGCTTTCTTTTAAACTGTAGCGTACTGATAAATCATCGTATAACAAGATATCCTTATCTTTCTTAATGAGTTGGTCTTCCAGTATTTTGTGAAGTTTTCTTTAAAGATAACATGATATCGATTTGAGACTTTCTAAAAGTCTTTATTGAAAACAGATCCCCATGGGCAGTAGTTAATAGCATGTCAGTGAAATTTTAATTCTTTAGTAGCCATATGATAAAATGCACATTTTGTTTTTATTTTGGCATATAGAATATATTTTAAAACTTTAGCGTTCTTAACAGTCATATCAAATTGTTATTTTCAACTGATCAGAATTTAAGGTAATATCCCATAATCCACCATAAGCAAGAGGTCTAACTGGGGTATAAATGCAAAATGTTTCAACAGACCCCGACTGTTAAACGAAAGTAAACATTGATGTTTAAGCTTAAGAATAAAAATCCTGGTATTGACAACTGAAACAACGACAAACATTTCTAAGAAAGACATAAAAAGTAGTTTTTACAAAATAATGTCTTAGAGTCATTGCAAATCATGTTCAATGTTTCTTATAAAAGACGAATGCACATTTAACACCGAAATCAAAGTTTTGCTCAATAAAGTTGTCTTAATCTCTTTTAATAAGATGAAGCAAATGTACAAAAAAAAAAAAAAAAAAAAAAAAAAAAAAAACATCAACATGTGTATGCATTTGAAACAAATGTAATATGGCGTTAATTAAGAGATATGCGAGCAGATACATATAGTACTAATCTGTTGTCAAATCTCAAATATTAACATTTTTATTAACTATATTGCGGCTTATTTTTCGATACTGAAACTCATCAAAGTTTATATAGAATTTTATTAGCCTTTTATTTTATTACAATAACGAATAAAAAGTTACGAACTCCACGCATCCAAAAATGAGTAAATGTGCAGGCATCCCCCGACTTACGTATTAGGCCACTTACGTAAATTCACAGTTACGTAACAAATCTCGAAAACATATACATTTGTGAACATATTAGCGTGTTTTATACACTGAAAAAAATGAAGTATTCAAAAATGAGTAAATCGATGTACTCATATCGAATTGAGTATGTTTGGATCAAAGATGAACATATTGTTTCTCAATTTTGAAACATCGCATGTTATTAAACCAAAACAAAACGATAATTTTGTACCCTGTAATGGTTTATTTCATTTCTGGTGGCGTAAAAGATGTTCATGATGATTCAAATGTTAAATTATGTACAGTATTTTAAAATAATTTGAAAGTGCTCCCAAATAAAACTCTTGTTATAAAAATATTCGATTTGGGTATCTTGCTAATAATTTTGCTATTTTTCTTAATAAATAATCAATTAAACTTTTCTTGTTAATAATTTAGAAGAGGAAAATAAATGTTAGTACATTTTTACTTTAATTTGTAGGTTCAGGGGGGCAGTACATACTGATTCATATTTGAACACAACCATGGGATCAAAAATCAGTACACGAGTTTCTGAATTTTGAGTACATTTTGATTGGAGCTATTTTGTGTATGTCACGTATTTAAAATTTAGTACTTTTTACTCAATTTTGAGTACCCATTTTTTTTCAGTGTACGCCGTTATATACTATTGATATTCATTTTATAAATAAAATATATAGATATAAACCAAAACCGTAATATAGTTTATACATTAGATAGAATTATATTTTTATTGGTATGTATACAGTCAAGTATATAACAAAACAACTTAATCTTTATTGTTAGGTAGTTATTCATAGTAGTCATCGAATTCATAATAAACAGTTTGTGCTTTTCAAGGGATATTTTATTTTGTGAGATCTATTAATTTGTGTTGTCATCCGAAATTCATGGAGAATAGGCTAAATTAGTCCTCTTTAATAATCTCTTATTTTATAATCGTTTGATGTAGATTCAAAATTGTTATAAATCAATTCATCAATGTTTGATTTATAAACCCCGTATTCCACAAAATATTTCAAAAATGTTCTTAAAGTTTGTTTTTATATTTTTTCATACTTTTATAGTTTATATACGAATAAATACTGTCGCATGAAGCTTTATTTATAAAATAATAAGGTGCAAATAATATATATATTTATAGGCTTAATACCAACAAATTTGGATGAAATAACGCATCTTCACTGTGAATTAACCTAAAAGCTCCTCTAATGATCTGTGGGTTATTTGTAGTTTCTTATTTTACATACTGGTTTCCTATGTTAATATCTTGTTCATCTTTAGAATTTTACCATTTGTTCATATATTTGTGATTTCATCTTTATTACATATGTATAATAAAGTATAATATACATATAATAAAGTATAATATATATATATATATTATAAATATATATATATATATAAATATATATAAATATATATATATATATTATAAAATAGCTTTGTTATGTTGTGTTTTTGAAAGTTTAAATCTATTGTTATACTTTTGGAGTATGTGGGTTGGCCATATCTTGCGAAACCCGTGAGGATCCAATTTCTGTTTTTGATACCTGCTTTTTTCACTCCTCCCACTTTCTGAAGAGCAGGGAGTGGTTTGTTTGTTGTTTTTTCGTTATAAATTTTCATGGATTTTATTGTTGTTTTGCACCCTCTTTTCATAATTTCATAATCATTCACTTTTATTAGAGCTATATATATATATACATATATATATAATATTGTAGTTTCTTACAAAATGTTACCTAAGCAAATTATAAATTCGACTTACGTAAAATCCAAGTTACGTAAAACTTTACGGAACGCATTACTTGCGTAAATCGGGGGATGATGGTATTCAACCTACCAACATTGTGTTACCATGCTAATAACATCTACACGTTTATCATTGAGCGACTATTAATCATATACACCAAACGGTTGAGATGTTCATGTAAATATTCAAAATATTGTAAGGAAACTGCAACTTCATTCCAGTTTGTGATTTAGATCATTTTAACTTTATAAGATTTTTGTATGTTACTTTTTCCCTCCTTTAGACGAACATGTTTTTGGTGATTTAGTGTCCATGTTTTTGAGATTTACTAATTTTGATTCATTTTTAAAGATTTTAACACATTTTAATATAATTTACATTATATTTTAGTGCGGTTCGTATTTGAATATGACTCAAAAATTTACCGATGCGAGATGTAAGTTTCAAATTCAGTGTAGAAATGTCCAAACCAGGATTTGAACCACGAACATTTTCGTGCAAGCTGCCAATGCTCTGCGAATGTAGCTATCCTGGAAAAATCTCGCACATCTTTCTCACACAGAGATCCTTGTTGATTATGAGATCTCCTTTGATATATGCATCGGAACAACAGAATAAATCGCTCGTAATGGAATTCCAAGAAACTTTGAATGCGTAGTTGGAATGAATAATAGGTTCAGCTGGAAAATTACAACTCATATGATTTATTTTCTAGTTAGAATAATTGTGTTAAAATTAATATATATGATTTTAAGATGCTTTACCTACATTTTGTTTTGGATTCCTGATTTAACTTTTGTCCAAATAGCTCACCATGATTTCAGAATGCAAAATTTCTCTTTAATTTTGTCCATATGTTATGTAATTGAGGTAAAAGCACTAATAAAAATATTTCTGTTGTATACAAAATGATAAATATATTTCTAGTAAAAACATTCTATTATATAAACTTTATATTATTTTCTCGAATAGAACTTTTCTATTAAAAGTTCAATAAAGAAATCATATTATAAAGCAATTACTTCAAGTTTTATGTAATTCACTTCAAACGTCACTTCAACTGTTTTGGATTCCTGATTTAACTTTTGTCCAAATAGCTCACCATGATCTCAGAATGCAAAATTTCTCTTTAATTTTTTCCATATGTTATATAATTGAGTTAAAAGCACTAATAAAAATATTTCTGTTGTATACAAAATGATAAATATATTTCTAGTAAAAACATTCTATTATATAAACTTTATATTATTTTCTATAATAGAACATGTCTATTAAAAGTTCAATAAAGAAATCATATTATAAAGCAATTACTTCAAGTTTTATGTAATTCACTTATAACATATTGATCTAATATTATGGAAAATACTTTATTAACATAAAAATTTTGTTTTAGGATTCTTATTCAACTTTTGAACTGAAGAAAAATATCAGATGGATTTTTCCGGTACAACAACAATTTCCATGTATCGATTTCTTCGGAGAAAACTGTTTCACAATGTAGATAGAAGTATAGATTAAAGGGAGTAAAGTATTTGACCTTCAAGTATAACATTCCAATAAACAAATACTGTGGTGAATTTCCAGTGAAAAGAATAATTGAATCAGTGTTTTTACATATTAATTAAACTTCCACTTTGTTGTGACTAAATATCTTTAGAAAATTGTTTTCTCCAATGAAAAATGTATAAGAAAGTTTTAGCATTTCCAGTGTGTTACATAATTCAGTTATAAGCACTGATAAAAACACGTCTGTTATACACAAAACATAAATATATTTCTAGTAAAAACATTTTATTATATTCATTTTATATTACTTTCTCTAACCAATTTTTTTCTATAAACTTCAATAAAGAAATAGTATTATAAAGCAACAACTTCAAATTTTACGTAATTCCCTTCAAACATATTGATGTCAAATCATGGAAACGACTTTATTAACATAAAATTTCTATTTTAGGATTCTAATTCTACTTTTCAACTGACGAGAGGTATGAGATGGATTTTTCCAGCACAACAACAATTTCCATGTATCGATTCTTTCTGCGAAAACAGTTTCGCAATGTAAATAGAAGTATAGATTTAAGGAATAAGTATATGACCTTCAAGAATAACGCTCCAATAAACAAATACTGTGGTGAATTTCCAGTGAAAGGAATCAATGAATCACTGTTTCCAAATAATAATTAACCTTTTACATTATAGTGAGTAAATATATTTAGAAAATTGTTTTTTGCCAATGAAAAATGTATAAGAAAGTTTTAGAGCTTTCCAATGTGTTACATGATTCAGTTATAAGCACTAATAAAAATATGTCTATTATATACAAAATATAAATATATTTATACTAAAATTATTTTATTATATGAATTTTATATTAGTTTCTCTAACCAAACATTTCCTATAAAACTTAATAAAGAAATAGTATTATAAAGCAACAACTTCAAATTTCACGTAATTCCCTTCAAACATATTGATGTAATATCATGGAAATGACTTTATTAACATAAAAATTCTATTTTAGGATTCTCATTCTACTTTTCAACTGACGAGAGATATGAAATGAATTTTTCCAGTACAACAACAATTTCCATGTATCGATTTCTTCAGCGAAAACAGTTTCACAATGTAAATAGAAGTATAGATTTAAGGGAGTAAAATATATGACCTTCAAGAATAACGCTCCAATAAACAAATACTGTGGCGAATTTCCAGTGAAAGGAATCAATGAATCAGTGTTTCTAAATATTAATTAACCCATTACTTTATTGAGAGTAAATATCTTTAGAAAATTGTTTTCGCCAATGAAAAATGTATAAGAAAGTTTTAGAGCTTTGCAATGTGTTACATAATTCAGTTATAAGCACTAATAAAAATAGGCCTCTTATATACAAAATATAAATATATTTCTATTAAAATCATTTTATTATATGAATTTTATATTACTTTCTCTAGCAAAACTTTTCCTATAAAACTTCAATAAAGAAATAGTATCATAAAGCAACAACTTCAAATTTCACGTAATTCCCTTCAAACATATTGATGTAATATCATGGAAATGACTTTATTAACATAAAAATTCTATTTTAGGATTCTCATTCTACTTTTCAACTGACGAGAGATATGAAATGGATTTCTCCAGCACAACAACAATTTCCATGTATCGATTTCTTCAGCGAAAACAGTTTCACAATGTAAATAGAAGTATAGATTTAAGGGAGTAAAATATATGACCTTCAAGAATAACGCTCCAATAAACAAATACTGTGGCGAATTCCCAGTGAAAAGAAGCAACGAATCAGTGTTTCCAAATAATAATTAACCTTTTACATTATAGTGAGTAAATATCTTTAGAAAATTGTTTTCGCCAATTAAAAATATATGAGAAAGTTTTGTGGAGTTTTCCAGTCTGCTTCTAAAAATATCCAATTAAAAACTTTTTTTTTAACTTAATAAAAATTAAACCAAAATATAATATGTATTTCAAAGACAAAAATGCAAATTTAATTTAATTTATTATTTTTTCAACCTAAAAAAAATCTTGTGAAATTTTATTATAAAAACATGCATATAGAAAAATATAGATGTAGTAAAATGCACACATTATAATGCACATACAAATTCTGTATCCACATAGATTTTATTTATAAATGTGCCATTGACATCTGTATAGTTATTTTGTACTACTACTTTTAACTCTTACATAACATTCCTTTCTAGTAAAAGGAATTATTTATGTACATATTATATTTTGTTAATAATGGCATATTTAATGTAGAGTGTGATCATAATTAAACTTGTACATGGTAATCCCTGAAAGATGAAAATAATTGGGATCCCCCCCCCCCCCCTCCAATACTAAAAATGTAGTTATTGTATTTTATTTTCATTAAAAATGAAAATGTGTGTGTAGGGAAAGAGACTCCAACTTTAATTGCTCGTATTAACAATAATACATTTTCCTAATAATAATTTTTAAACTATAGAGCAAAGTGTCCATATTTCGTCTCCTCTCCTAATTTAGTCCCCCGTAACTTCTCCGCTTCTGCGACAGTGACGTCATTTATGATACAAGGCACAAGGGATGGAAGGTAAAAGGGGCCAGAATTGAAAGTTTTGTTCGCCAAGACGCATACATAAATTAAAGATGGTGAATTTCCTATTTTTAGAAGACCTGAGTTCTTATTACGTCGTTTGTAGAACGCCATTTACTGTACTGTAAGTATTTATTTTTTATTCATTGCAACTATTTTATGTTGGTAAGATGCTCACAGTAGCATAACGTGAGTATTAGAATGCTCAGTTCATCTTACGGGAACTGAAGCTCCGTCATATTGGGAAGCAGAGTATTCCCAATTTCGTCACCCTTGCAATTCTTATTTTCTTCCCGGGGACGAAATTAGGAATGCTTTTTCATAACAATTTTTTCCTTCCTGTTTGGATGGCTAATGTTTCGTTATGTTATTCTTCCACTGATAATTAGTACATTTCTTTGTGCCTTACTTTACTGTAAATTAAATTACTCATTTAGAAATAAATTTTGATTTAGTTATAAGTTAAGCCTCGCATATTGGATGTTTTAGGGGGACGAAATTGGGACCATTTTTTTTTCTTTTGCATTGTTTAGATACTTTTGAAAAAACAGTTTTTCGCATTGTTAAAAATTTTTTGTACTATATTTGCCTATGTTTCTATTTGCGTAAGTAGTTAGTCTATCTAAAATCCAAATTTGGTAGATTTTCATTGAAAATTACAACTTCCAAGGGCCTAAAAGTGCATGGGGGACGATAACAGGGCACCTTACTATATTACCTTCAATGTACCGTTCCCCAATTTCTGCAAAGAGGTTAAACATAATATCGTACTCTTTTTCACCTGAATATTTGTGAATATATCTTTGAATCTCTTTTTTCCTTTTCAATAAATTTCCGATGGTTTCATGACAAAACATGTTTTTAAAATAGATTCATATTAAAAAATCACATAAATTGAATGCTTGGAAAATATACTTTAAAGTAGAAAATACTGTCTCAAATTGTAGGTGAACTTTATCCGCCGTAGCCCGTTATATGCCTGAATATTTAACAGTTTTGTTTTCTATAATAACAAAGAACATCCCGTTCCTAAATTTTCTAAGATTTTGGTTAAGTCCCTTTTCTAAAGATTTAAATATGAAGCTTTTAATATTATTATCTTGAATTTCAGATTTTTGTAATTAAATATTCTTAGTTGATTTCATGTATTATGAATTAGATTTTTCTTATAGTTAAATTAAAAGACAATGCACTGATTTCTACTATAGTAATTAATAGCGAACATCTTAAACAGGATAAATGTACATAGACACATTTTTCGATCTCTTAGATTAACATAAAGAAATATTATAAAAGAATATATTGTTTCAACAAAAGGAATTACATATGATATTTGTTTGCGAGAATAGAATGATCCAGACCCCAAAATTAACAATTATTTTTTCAATATCTACAATATATACACTATATGTCATATTATGCCATTTTCATTCATCATCATTTGCCGGTTAACTTCTTATTCGATCAGCGATAATTTTAAACTACGTGACATCTATTGTTTTAAATTTATGCAAATGATGAAAAAAGAAAACGATTAGGAGCAAAAAATTATTAGGTGATAAAGTTAATACAAATTCTAAAAGCAACTTCTTTTTAGCATTAGTATCTTTTATTATGAAATTAATTCGCGATAACTAAATATTATTTTAGAAAAAATTGATGATATTTTATACGCACAAATATTAGATCTTATTGAGTGTCATGCAAGAAAATTACCCAGCGGTATCTGATTAACTAAGCTTATATACCAATACTAATATTCTTCAACTTTAACATTTTAGATGGGAGAAAAACTTTATAAAATAGACACTCTCTAATGGCTAAATTCAATCATTAGGTAGCTATCCTGAAGTCGCCGAGATTAAGAAATATGTATATTTACATTTTGATGGAGCATAGTACAATCCCTCCTTTTTTTTTTTTTTTTTTTTTTTTTTTTGTGGTTGGTTATTACAAGTCAAATTAACAATAATTAAATATGAAATTTTACTTAATAAATAATATCAACTAGGGATCACTTTGAATAGAGATAAATTCTTTTAAATATATTTCCTGCTACAAAGTATATTTAACCGACTCGAAAAAAAATTGAAGGTTGCCTGATAAATATTTAATTATTATTATAAATTAGCTAATAAACTATGATAAATATTTCATTTGTTTTTCTCTGATATAACACGAGCTTAGATCTATTTAAAGAAAATCAAAAAAAATATTTTTTCATAAAAAATTTAAACTAAAAAAATTAAAACTACCAGTAATCGTAAGTCATTAAATCAATAAATACTCAAAAATAAAACTACAGACGAGATAAACAAATAAAAAAATTCGAACAAATGAAAAGTCTCAAAATGACGCCTTTCTTCGTTGCAAGATAGATAAAAAAACAAATTAGTGCAACTAACGGAGTTTCAAAAAATAAATTAACAAATTAAACAGGAAATGGAAGTTTCTTTGTAAAAAAAAAAAAAATCGAAATGTATTATATCCATAAACCAAATATTTAACATTCCGAAAAACTAAATTATTTCTAAACATAAAAATACGAATCATTTAGCAATTCGTTTTCGGAAATCGATGAACTTTTTAGAAATATTAATCTCAAAATATTCATGTTTTTAAAAGAAATATCTGCGATATTTACTAACGTTTGAAAACATTTTTATACGTTCTAAGTATTACAAGCTTATTTAAATTAACGACAAAAGCAAAATTTATCATTTTCAGAAGATAAAATGTTTTATTTTACTTTGAAATAATAAAATGGATTTTTTATCGTTTTATTGAAAAATATTCCTTTTGATGTGTACGGCAGAAAAATTTTAATGTATTGAACAGTAAACCGATATGCCCATAAAAGAAGAATATTAATTTCACTTGCACGAAGCTTTCGAAAAACTTTATTTTCTAAATATTTTAGATTAAAAGGTTTTTGTTTTTGAATAAAGAACCACATTTAAAAATGAAACAAAATATAAAATTGAATAATTTTCTTTAACATATTTGAGAAAAAAATTGTGTCCAGTCTTATATGAAAGGAATTTTCACTTACATTTGCTTGCGCATGTAAAACACATTTGCATAATTTGATTAATATATGATTGATCTGTTATGTTCTAAATAAAGCATGTTAAATAGTAACGTTGAACTTGCGTAAAAAAGCACCGTCGTTTCTCAAATGCATAGAAATCAAATGCATATAAAACATACCTTTCAACAAGTAATTGTTAAACAAAATATGAAACCAATTTCATATTGTTCCTCGCTTTATTGCAATGATATATATATAAATACATATCGATGCAAATGCATCTGGACTATATTTGGCTGGTTTTAGTGAGGGTGGTTTGTCCCACTAATATCATGGACGTGTTTGAGGAAAAGTGGTTTGGCTTAACAGTATAAATGGCGTATTTTACTGAGAGTTGTTTGTCCCGACAATATATATTAATGGCAACACTTTATTGTAATCTGCGTTCAATATTAGTGTCATCATTGCCAATATCTCTCATGCTGAGGAGCAATATACAATCAGGTATGTACCTGTAAAAGAAGCTACTCACAAAATGAATATAAAAAAAGCGCTGTGTAGCTTGATTATATTAATCCTTTATCTACAGATGGTACTTATAAGTACCATTAAAATAACTTGTAATAAAATTCATTTAATACATAGATTAGTTGTAATACAGTTCAGAATAAGTTACAGATACATTACTTTATCTTGTTAAAAAAGCATTGTTGGTTACACAAACAAAAATATTTTTAAAAGCTCGATTTCTTTTGCCTTTGCATCTTTTCAGTTTTTTTGGCATTGTCGTGGGGGGGGGGGGGATTTTTCAGTTCGGAAGTATTTCTATGTAAGAGAGAAATATAATCTAGAATGTAAAAACTGTTCGTAAAAACAAAGTGTCAAACTACCAGAAAATTTCCGAAAAAATAAAACTCAGTTTTCTTGTATAATTCAATTATCATATCTCGGTAACTGATTGTCTGCCTCTTCATATAAATATAGCTAAAATAAGTGATGAAGAGAAATAGAGTATTTACACAGAATTAATCTTTCATTTTTTACGAACGCAAGAGTAAATCTTATTAGAGACAGTCTGTACTTTAGAAACAGCATTTTATTTCATACGAATACTTTAAAAAAGAATTTATCTGAGATTTTTAACAGTTATTTATAAAAATATGTTTAATATACATCTTCTCAATTTAGAAAACGAACTAATCCATTTGTAAATATAAGTACAGAGGACACCAGCTATACTAAATCTGAAGTGTCCTCGAGAATTCGTTGCTATGCACGAACTTCGTAATAACCGGTGTCATTAAACCATGTTGCGATTTGAAGGGGATTTTGTTCTATTTACCGATACAACGATAATATCGGCTCGTATTATCCAGGACCTGCTTTATATTTAATATATTCTTTAAAAAAATGATAGATAGAGTTATTTCGGAAGAGTTTTCGCAATATGATAGGAGAGATGTATCTTCCGAAAGAGTATTTAACGAAGAAAAACATAATAAAGTACTAAATGACGATAGATACATATACGTTTAAAATATATCTACTCAATTTAGAAAACGAACTGATCCATTTGTAAATATTAGTACAGAGGACACCACCTATACCAAATCTGAAGTATCCTTGAGAATTCATTGTTATGCACGAACTTCGTAATAACCAGTGTCATTAAACCATGTTGCCATTTGAAGGGATTTTGTTCTATTTATCCGATACAACGATGTTATCGGCTCGTATTATCCAGGACCTGCTTTATGTTTAAAATATTCTTTAAAAATGATAGATAGAGTTCTTTTGGAAGAGTTTTAGAAATATGAAATAAGAGATGTATCTTCCGAAAGAGTATTTAACGAAGAAAAACATAATAAAGTACTAAGTGACGGTAGATACATATATGTTTAAAATATGTCTACTCAATTTAGAAAACGAATTGATCCATTTGTAAATATTAGTGCAGAGGACACCACCTATACAAAATCTGAAGTGTCCTTGAGAATTCTTTGTTATGCACGAACTTCGTAATAACCAGTGTCATTAAACCATGTTGCGATTTGAAGGGGATTTTGTTCTATTTATCCGATACAACGATGCTATCGGCTCGTATTATCCAGGACCTGCTTTATGTTTAAAATATTCTTTAAAAATGATAGATAGATTTCTTTTGGAAGAGTTTTAGAAATATTAAATACGAGATGTATCTTCCGAAAGAGTATTTATCGAAGAGAAACTTAATAAAGTACTAAATGACGATAGATACATGTATGTGTAAATTTAGTCTGAGCACACACAGCTTTAACTTTTGCTAATTTCCTGAAAGCAAATTTCCTTTACAGTATAATATAAAAATAATAAATTTATAAATATCATCCCATTTATTATGACTAAATTGTTAACGGTTTATTAAAGGAAAAAATTCCGTATGTGGAAAGCTTAAAAATATGTTTAAAGAAAATAATCCAATTTACACATCAAATTACATTTTTCAATGAAAATTTTCAAAACACCATAAATATGTAAATAAACATAATTATTATCCTTTGCCTTTAACATTTCACAAAGACATATCATTTCATGTTCAACGGACAATTAATTTTGCGAATATTAATTATTCAATTATGTAGAAAGTACACGAATGCAGGATGTAAACGTACAGAATCCATTTTACATTACAAATGTTTAAAATAATTGATTTAGTTTGTATTAAATGAAAAGATACCATTGGCAGAAATTAATTGAGCAGTGACATTTTGTAGATTGTTGAATTATTTTGAACCATTATTGAATAAATTATTACATGCAGTATGTTTGTGGATTAAATTTTGACTGAATAAAAGAAAAATAATAATGATACAGTTTGACATCTAACGAAAGTCATAAAAAACTTGCGAATTAAATATGCTGTTTTAAATATATTCTAAAATCGGAATACTTTTAAACAAACTGATTGTTAAAAACGAACAAATCACCAAAGAATGCTCTTCACGGTTTTAAAGTTAAATGCGGCATTTGTTACTCATTTGCATTGATTTTTAAACCGGCTAAGTGATTCATCAAAAATAGTAACAAGTTTATTGAAATATTGGATTAGTGGTTCCACATGGTTTGTTGAGATATCGTTAATGTAGAGCATGCGTTACATTATGTAACCTTCCTGAGTATTTTCGACATCTTCTAAAGCAAATAAAGACTTTATAATGAAAATGAAAGTTTTGATACGATGTATTTCTCATGAAAGCTACGTAAATTTTCAACACGATTCTGATGAAGATGACGTAGATCCTGATCAGGTTCTGTCCATGAGATGTAAGTAAATAATACAGTTGCATTCAAGATTCTTCCGTGGAATCAGTGACGATTACTGAGATAAATATCATTAGTAATCAATTTCTTAGAAGTAGAAATATATGTATCTGAAATCAATAAAAGACGAATATTACAGTTCTTCAGCGCTATTCCATTGTTATTGTTAAATTTATAATATTGATACATCAAAGTCAATATTATATTAACACTACAAACAGAATTGATATTTTATAGAAAATTTTATCTCAAAGTGTTCGGACATTAATTTACATTTGCAGTATATATCCAGGTTTTTAGTAATTATACTTTATTCATTACAAATTTACTTTTACTTGTAACAACATTAAATTATTTTACAAATATTATCTATTTAAATTATTATCTAATGACATGGTTAGCATTCTGCAAAACGTAAAGTGTATTTTAAAGCAATACTGTCTATTTGCTTTGTATGTCAAATGAAACCAATGCTTTGAAAAAAAAGAAGAAAACTTGCTCGATTTTTTAAGTTTAATCTTTTAGTGTATTACAGTCACTTCGCGCATTGTAAATTTAGTTATTTTTTTATTTATAAGAAAACTAGGCTGTAATTGTAAATATATCTATACTTGTACAGAATTATAATGATAATACGTTTCGGTTAAAAAAATTAAACTTTTGCAAATTACACCCAAAAGTGTATAAAATATTTAAACGCTTAAATTTGCTTCTTTATACCTATTTATGAGTTTTGTTTAAAGAATAAACGTGTTTTATAATCCTTTGTAGTTTTACAGCATTACTCCAAAAATGCGTTTATTTTATAACTAGCCCTGCTCCCATTCAAATAAAGAATTAAAATAATATTGATTAATACTCAGTATCAAATATTAATAAACATAATTTTAATTTAAAATTACATTGTTCCAATACCTTGGGGTACAATCTCTTATGCAGAACTAATTTTATAACTTTAATGTGTTCAAAATATGATTGATAATGCTATTTTAGCGATATCTTAAATCCACAATAAACATTTTCGAGAAACTTTATTTTTAGGTTTCATGAATTGAACATAATAATAATATTATTAATAATAATGATAATAATAATAATAATATTAATAATAATGATGATAATAATGGTAATAATATTAATAATAATAATGGTAATAATAATAATATTAATAATAATAATGATAATAATAATAATAATTTGAGTAACAAAACTGTAAACAAATCATTAATATAATAACATCTTTTTGTTTTAGAAAATTTGAAAAACAGCAGAACAGAAAGTGAAAGTTCATTTAACATTACAATGCAGTACATATTCTAAATATATATTAAAAAATATTTCTCTGCACATTTCTCTAACTATATTTGTTAGACAAAAACCTATAATTACTGTGACATTAAGCAAGTTGCAACTCTTCAACATATCAGTTTTAAGAAAAACATAATGTGCTAATTATCTCACTATAAACTTAATACTTTTTAATATGAACAGTTTGGAAGTACAGCTTTGTTTCCTTATAAATTAAAAAATAAATAAATTCACAATACGTCAAGTGGCTATATCACGCAAAAAGATTACACTTAAAAAATACAACAATGTTTTTCTTTCCGTTAGCAAATCAGTGCTTTTGTTTGATATGCGAGCTTTAATTCGGTAAAGAGCAGGGGGAAGAAGACAGACTTCCGACGAATCCTTGTAAATGTTAATTCTCACACTGCGAAATACTGTTAATCACTTTGTTAAACATGCTTTTGACAAGGTGGAGAGTTGTTAAAGACATATGCTTTGTTTCAGATAACAAGTAATTAAAGAAATATGCAGATTTTCAAATTTGTGGCTAGATAACGGGAGTAACTAACCTTTGTAAATGTAAATTATCGAAAAGCATCATTAGTAAATATATTAACAAAACACTATCTGCATTGTTATTGAACATGTGTGGAGTAAATGGAAAAGTCGTTATTTACATAAATAGTTTCGTTCAGATAGCATTTTTTTTTAAACATAGCACTTTTAATGCGTAAATATTAATCTTAATATCTTTTTGTTTTAGAAAATTTGAAAAACAGCAGAACAGAAAGTGAAAGTTCATTGAACATTACAATGCAGTACATATTCTAAATATATATTAAAAAATATTTCTCTGCACCTTTCTCCAACTATATTTGTTAGACAAAAACCTATAATTACTGTGACATTAAGCAAGTTGCAACTCATCAACATATCAGTTTTAAGAAAAACATAATGTACTAATTACCTCACTATAAACTTAATACTTTTTAATATGAACAGTTTGGAAGTACAGCCTTGTTTTCTTATAAATTAAAATATAAGAAACTGTAAACTAGACTGTAAAATTTACGTCATGCCATGTTTTTTAGCTTTTGATAATTGATTCTTATGTGTTTCGTAGCACTGAATCCGAAAACGATCTTCATTTTATACCAAGGTGTTTTTTTACGAATCGTAAATTTCAAAGTTCAAAAGTTAAAAGTTAAAAGTAAGCCCCTTTACCCCCCTCACCCCTCATAGAAGCACTGAGATGTTTAACTGAAATAATCCCCAGTATATAATGGAAAAATTGAATGAATTATTGAATTAAAAAACACAACCATCGCCTGCTTAAGCTATCTATTAATAATGGTGCAAGATCAGCAAGGTGCTTACACTTCTTTTAAATTTCAAAGAGTACTGTACCGCTATATTAGATAAGAAAATATATATGCAACATTAAAATACCAGAATTTATATGTCATCACCTCATTTAATACTACAATTTTAAAGTTTTAACATATTAAATAAAGCGAAAAAATCTAAAAGAAAGGACCAGGGTCCATAAGCCGCGTTTTCGACCCATGAAATATGACTAAAATTCGATTATGTTATGCTGAGTTAATTATTTCACTTTTTAATATTAGAATGTATTGTACGATTTTAACAATAGTTTTTGTGTTTTGTTCGGATTTATATGACTTGCACAAGCTCAAAGTTCGTATAATTCGTAGTTTTGATGAAAAATACGCAATTTCTGCTATTTATCACCATCAATTTACTCTCTATTTTTAATATTTTATTATGAGATTAGCATTGCAACACGTTTATTTTAATATATTAGGTTGTATCGAAAGTTTTCCGCCAAATCACCATTACATAATAGTAATTATACTATATATATAATTAACTGTAATTTTATATATAACTACCATTCCGCCAAACCTTCACATTGCCATATGATACAACACTAGTACCTAAAGCTGTACACTTTATTCGGTGACATCCTGTAGCTGAATTTTTACAACAGAACTGGATGTAAATGATGGTTCTAATCTGGTAGCGTAATAGTTCCATTTCAGATACCTTGTACTTGATGATAATGATATTTTTTTTAGAAATTTCACAACACAGTGCTATAAAGCAAGTCTCTTTCTTTATAATGCTATAACTCGTTTGACAAAATGTGAGTAAACACGTCAACGCGAACTGTTTCCACAGATCGTATTATCTGTGGCGGGAAACTTTCGTTACAACATGATATTTTGTATATTTTGATGTGTTTTATAATATATGTCTATAAGAAAGTGTTGCTCGATACGCTCATATAAATAACTGATGTAAAAATAGCAGAAATTGCGTATTTTTCATCAAAACTACGAATTATACGAACTTTGAGCTTGTGCAAGTCATATAAATCTGAACAAAATACAAAAACTATTGTTAAAATCGTACAATATATACGTTCTAATATTAAAAAGGGAAACAATTAAGTCAATATAACATAATCGAATTTTATTCTATTGCATGGGCCAAAACACAACTAATGGACTGTAGGTTATGAATCCTTTCTGAGAATATTGTTCGCATAGAGGCATAATTGTAAACATACCAACATGGGAGTTGCTACTAAATATATGTATAGTAAAAACAAAAATCGTTCTTTTTATGGAATACTCCCATTTGCATAGCAGTTTTGTTCAAGTTGCTCCTCCTGCATCTTTTGGGAAAAAAAAAAATGTATGTCTAATAACGATAGTTAAAAAATAAATAATTGACACTATTAGATCAGGTTTTTATTTTATTACGTTAACGTACATTAAAATATGTCGCTTATTATTATATTCTAAGTAATATGTTTTTTATGTGAACTAACTAAAGGGTTATCTCGTACTTAATATGTTTTCTGAAAAAAAAAAAAAACTCAAACTGGATTAAGTTAAAATATTTTTTAAATGTTTAAAGATATATCTGAATGAAGTCCTGCAGAAAGGATTTTAGCGAAAACTGTGAAAAAGAATTGAACCTCGATTTATTAAACGCTTTTATTAAAAAAAAGGGCAGGAAATTTCACAGACACTTAAATGATTTATCTATAATTAAACTGGCAAAATCATAGAAATTACATTGTACATATGTTTTCAAAATTAAATATCATTATAAGATTACAATGGAATTTTTTTTTTCGAATCTATATGACCAGTATTACGTAGTGCTATTTAGTATTGTGTTTTTCATGTTTTTGATTTACACAGTAAAATAAAAAAATAGATTAGGTGGTAAATTGCGTGATATATGCTATGAAAATATACAAAAAGTCTTTTTATACTAAAAATAAGTCATTTGTTTGGAAGAAAAATTATTTATGAAGCCAAGAGGTAGCTTTGAATGCTCAGGAAATTCGTATTGCACCTTTTAAATGTTTTATGAATATATTTTAGTTTTTATTTTGCCCCCACCAAAGAAAGGCAATCAAAATGATACATTTTAGCATGTTTATAAAAATATATATATGTAATCTAATTGAAAAATCTTATGAAAAATAAAGTATCTCGTAAAAAGTTTTATATGCGTACAAGGAATATCCTCCGTATAGTGCTATTCTTTTATTTTCTCTTTTATATTTAAAAATTTCTCTACCATTTTAACTATGTATTTATATGAATTGTCGTAAATGCAGTATTTATAATTGTAAAAAAATATACATAAGCTATTTTAAAAATACTTAAAAGTTATAGTTTAAGTAAACTATAACAAATTTGTAGTTTGAAAATGCTTAATTAAATTATTTTTAGCGAAATTTTATTTGATGTCACCTAAATGTGTATATTTTTGGACAATAATTAAGAAAA
This sequence comes from Maratus speciosus, assembly GCA_963932465.1. Lineage (NCBI taxonomy): Eukaryota > Metazoa > Arthropoda > Arachnida > Araneae > Salticidae > Maratus > Maratus speciosus. Next base: position 292,297,106 of record OZ010788.1, on the reverse strand, counting down.
AATAAAAATATTAGATCAAAGCTTTGAAAGCTTTGCGGGATATCGTATATATCTTATTAAATATATTTGTTCCCCAAAAATACAAAAGTAAATAAATAAAACATTCATATTATTTAATTAATCTTTAGCCCAAATTAGGGAAAAAATTATACACACTAAGTACGCAAGTTCCTGTCAAAAAGGATTCCCATTCAACCAAATGCGCTACATAAAGTATGTTTTTGAGCGAACTTCAAGATTTTTCCTCTTTTCTGTGATTAAACTCCCTTACTTATAATATTTTTTACATGTGTTTTTTTTTTTTCTGTTAATAGGTGTTTTATGATATTAATAATAATTATTTAATTAATATATGTATAACAATATTTTTTACAAACGCAGTAGAAAGTAACAGACATTTTGAAATTTTACCTGTGTAATGTACTGTTGTACAGAGCATACTAATAATAATAAAAATAATAATAATACTGAAACATTATATATATAATTTTTATATGTATAATTTTTTTAATCAAAAAAATTATTTCTTATTTTAAACGATGTACATAGGATTCTAAAAATCCAATATAAAGTGTAAAATAATAAATAATACAACAAAGAATAATAAATTTAACGAGATATTTTCTTTAATATTTAAATAAAATTATCCTTAATATGTAAATATAAATTGCATACAACTAAATGGTGATTTTCATAATAATTTCAAAAACTTTAAAGACATACTTTCATATTTTTTCTTGTTTTGTATTTTTTTTTTTTAATTTTAAATCACTTCTAAATCTCAAATTCAGAAAATATATGCAATTTGTTTATAGATTTGGATACATTTTATATGAATATACATTTATATATTTCTATACGTTTATAAATATTTTCTACTTGAATTATAAAAAAGAAGATATATTTTTCTTTTTAGCGAAAACTTCATAATTCTATCTTATTATGAATAATTATTTCTTATTATATTAATAAATTTTCATAATTCTGTCTTATACACATAGAAACTCTTTGTTTAAGTACTTAATTAAAATATCTATACATGTATGAATTAACATTGTATTTTATATAAAAAAAAATATTATTGTTTCACCGTATCCCTTTTATTTGAAGGAATGCATGCGATAGGAAATGCATAAAGCAAGATTACAAGTAAAAAAAAAAAAAAAACTTATTTAACTGAATGAAAATAGAATAAAGGAACACATAGAATGTGAAATATTAGAACTGTTTTCCGAACAACCTCTAAATGTTCTCTTGAAACTTTCTCCGTAAAATATCTGACAGTTAAGAGTCACATAATAAATTTATGTTATATTCGTATTTGAAGTTTCGAAATACCCTAAATATAATTCATAAAATTTGGGCATTTATAATAAATTCGTTGGTACTCGGACTATTTACAAGGAGGCATATACAATATTCCGAAAGTATAGAAAATACGAGACAATGACATTTAAAATAATATTTTGGCAGATGTACATAGTTATACACATATGTTATTCATAGAGAAAACTTTCTCCGCAAAATATTTGGCAGTAAAAAGTTATCACATACTACATTTATATTATATTTGTATTTGAAGTTTCGAAATACTCTAAAAGTAATTCACAAAAGTTCGGCATTTACAATAAATTTGTTCGTACTCAAAATATTTACAAGACACATGTAAAATTCCGAAAATATAGAAAATAACAGACAATGACATTTAAAATAATTTTTTAGCAGATGTATATATTTATACGCATATGTTACTTATAAAGTTATTAAGAAATATTTTCTTAAATATTATATGATACAAATACAATTCCATTAACTTTTGTCTCCTATAATGATTGAAAATTATCCAAACAAATTACTTATAGTTTTATTTTATTTAAAAAAAAATAATATTATTTGAAGTTTTAAAATACTTATCAGAACGGAAATATTTAAAATTCACATATGCACTCCTTAATAAATAAACAAAATAAAAAATTCTTTTGTCGGAAAACACGTATTAATATAGTTTGTAATTATTTCGTAAAATTAAAAATATAAAAAATATTTTAATAATTTTTGTTAATTGATTTCAAATAAATATTTTAAATATGATGTATTTTTGTATGACATTTTAAACTCTTATAAAGTTATTTTCTAACAGTATCTGCATAAGTTTTAACAATATAAGATTTTCATTAAAAAACAAGCAAAGTTTATTCACGACAAAATTACATCGTTCAAAATCAGTTTTGTAAAACTTTTTCTATAAAATTTACTACTACCGTATGGAGAAACGTAATATATGAGAGAGAAATGTAAAAATATCTCCAATTATACATTCAATGCTTCCATTTTCTTCCTTCTAGAATTTTAAAACATATAAACTTAAATTCACTTTTTGAAGAAACATATAAAACTTCCTTTACAGACGTCCCGAATTAAGGCAATTGCACTGCTTGGAAAGATGTTTAGAATTCTGCAGTCAAAGAAGACTTAATTCCAAAGACATTTTAGCATGTATATCAAAAAAATATAATATGGTTACATTTCAAGAAAAAATAGGGCAAATATATATATATATATACGTATTTATACAAAAAAAAAATATCCACGCCGTTTCATATATAAAATTTTTCTAAAAATATTTAATAACTTTTGCTTTAAAATGTTATGTGCATTTTGTTTTACAATTTTAATAACATTTTTCGTATACATTTATTTATTTTTTTTAATAATTTTTTTTATAGATAAAATAGTACTTATATATAACAAGACAAAACAGTAATTTCTTACCTGAAAGTCAAAACGGTGAGTGGTCTATATGATTTGTGGCTTGCCGGGTCAGCCATAGGCTTGCCCCAGAAATCGTTCTTTAGTAGATCCCACACCGGATTCGAACCGATCACATCCGGATTCCCTGTGACTGCTACCAAGTCATCATGCACGAAATCCCCGCTTAGAGAGTTCAGGTAACAACCGGATGAGAAGACAATCAGCAGAAGCACGACCGAAGTCCAGTCCGGCAATTTGTCCGGCTGTCCGGACCCACACCTGCAAGAGATGATCATATCGCGTGTGTTGTTGGTCAGAAGTCACCGACCGAGTGACTGGGATCGCGGGAAGTCTGAGGAGTAGTGTCTGCCGATCGATCAGCATTCGAAAGGGCGACTGATCATTGGGTGGGGAACTGCGCTTGCTCGAGTCTGCCCGCACACCTTGAGACTGCGGGGGTAGATGCATGCCGGACGACCCGGATAAGGTAAGGCAAAAGATTGTCCCTGTTCCGGACGGGTGTTATTGACAGACACGTGAGAGGTTGAGAGGCACTATTTACTCTCTGAACTGAGATTAAACGGATAACCACAAAATAAATTTTCTGGATGAATTTCAGTGAAATTGTATAACCAAAGATGAAAAATGCATATTAAAAATAAATATTGATAAAAGAAAAGCGTGGAACTACGCATAAGTACAAAATAAATAATAAGAGAAGAAGCAAAAGATAATCATCAGCTCTGTTTCATCATTTATTTCATTAATGATGTTTTATATTCATTTCCAAAATTATATTCCTCTATTATTCGTAATCTGAAGTGCAGATTTACAAGGATTTTTATAAGAATATATAACTAGGAATTTACCAAGACATGTTATAATCAGTTAAAATATTTATTTTTGGTATACTTGTGAGTTGTGAAGAAGTAATATATAATCATCAGTTCGGTTGATGACTTGTTCAATTACTATTTTTTTATAATTGATAATTATATGCTTTTCCAAAAATATTAAGTACAAATTTACAACATATGTATCATTATACAAATATATATATAAAAGAAATTAGCAAATATAGTTTATCCCCAAGTAAAATGTCAATTTTAAGATAGATTGTGTTTAAGGTACTCTCCTAATCAGATCTCTTTGTCATATACAAGGCTTTAAAGTTTATGGAGTTCAAAGTATAGTTTGTAACGAACTGCAATACAACAAGAACCGTTATATAATAAACATGCGTTCCTTAATATCATTGAACATAACTTATAATGCTAGAAATTTAAAAATATATATTAAATGTCGTAAAATGAAAACAAACTAATTCCTAGCACCTTAATGGATTTAGAACGTCTGCCAGTTTTTAAGCTGGTTATGTGAAATCCTTTTTTATTTTAATATTAGCGTTATTACATAATTTAATGCCAACATTTAATTTTGATTTATATGTTGTACATATTATATATAATAAATTTATTCAACCCTTCAACGGGCAATTTTTTCTATTTTTATGAAAACAATTATTTGAAATCTATATATCTGTCTGTAATAATGGGAAAAATAGTAAAAAAAATTAATTTCAAATATTCAACTAAAATTTTATATTTTATGGTGTGGGCCATATGTACACAGCTGGGGTTTTAAAATATTTTATTGCTATATTTTGGATCTAAATGAGCTTAAAATAATTAATTTTATCTTCTTAACACTCTGCAATTCTTTTATATTAATGTTTTTAAGTATTCAATAAAAATAATGAAAGTGAATCCTACCCTAATAACTTGATCGAAATTTTTTTTTTTGTTTCCAAAAAACAAATTCTAATTTTTTGTTAAATGAAGCCATCTGACATGGACAAAATAAGTGTTATCCCATCCGTTTGAGTGTTCTTGATCAGGGACAGAGATCATATTGCCCAAATTCACGACACATAATGAGAATTCTGCAGTTTTTAGGTATGTGCCAGATATGGCACGGTGTGCAGTAAAGGGTTAACAAGATTATTCTGTCTAAGAGTGAAACTGCAAAAGTGTAGAGCTCTATATAAGGAAAAAATGTTTTCTGCAACAAAATTTCATTTGTCTACCTAAAAGCAATTACGTAAAAGTGAATTATTTTCGAATATTTCGAAAACATATATTGAAATATTTAAATTATTATTTCGAATTTCAAATGAATTTGTGTTTGTTTGATTTTTGTAAATGAAAATCATTTTTCTGAACTTTAGTAAATATGTAAAAGTGAACTTAAAAAATGATTCTTTTTCAAATATTTTTTTTTAATGCTAATTGTTTAAATTCTGCTTAATTGCTCAGCTAGTCTCTTAAAAACTTCTACTTGAGAGAACAAACTCACTAATAATGAATAAAAAAATATTAAATATTTTTATTCGGTATTGGTACGAAGTATTTTAAGCTGAAGAGTAATTATCTGGCGTATACATTTAAATAAATTTATTATCAATCACAACGAAAAAATATTCTTTGTTACTTGGAAAAAATGTCTTCTGAATATGCATTATTTTTCTATAATGTTTTAAAATTACTCATTTTGTACTAATGAATTTCGTTTATACTTTGCTTTTCTACTGTAGAAGATATTATAGATAATTTACTTTATATTTCTTAAAGCAAAAGTTAATATTTTACTTTCGACATTTCTAAAATTTAGGTGATTTAGTTCTAGGATGCAGAAAATGTAATTTATTAATTATGAAGGCGTTTTACAGATTTAAAAATGTATAGGATAATAATTTTTTTTCTAAATTGAATGTAAAATATAAATAATTTAAATTCCCGAACATTACTAACACATTATGATGCATGAAAAGGTTATTGAAAAATTTCATCCATGTCTATGTCATATATGTGAATTCCAACAGTCTCCACTTTTTTCTGGATTTTAATTTTTTATAATGTAATTAATTTGGATTAATATGTATCGAAAATTAAGTAATCTGTATTTGAATTCTGTAAATAGTAGCATTTTTTTTTTTTTTAATAGAACCTATTACTTTCTGGATTTTTCCCCTATTTTCAGAAGACAGTTTTCGCACATTTTCAAATTAAGTTATTATTTAATAAATTAAAACATTTAAAGGAGTTATTACGAAATAATTAATAAGGTGAAAACATTTCATATATTGTACGCCATAATCTGTAAAAGAGAGTTACAGATAAATAAATGTTCTGACTTAGTTTAGACGTTTCAATGAAAAATTGTGAGAAATTTGCATAGAAATACATTATAAAATTGAAATTAAAATATTTAGAGAAAGTAAAATAATAATTAACAATAAAAGGTACCTTTAGATAAAGAATGTACTAATTTTCTTAGTGGTAATGATCCTCACTCATTATAAATAATTATTATTATAAAATAAAAATCATATATGTTACTTTTCTTCTTCTGTTTAAAACTAAAATCTTTCCCCAGTCTCTATATTTCTGTTTAAATCAGCATGTGGATTTCGTTAAATGTAAAACAATATAAAAGATAAATAACTGAAATGTTGAAATATACTAAAAATCTGTCATGTAACCAATCTTTTGTCTTTTGAAAACCTGAAGTAACCTACCTCTTTTATTCTTTTTTTCTGAAAAAACAAACAAAAGAAACTGTTCTTTAGTTTTAAAATATTGAATACTTTTAAAAGTTCCCAATTCATCATTTATTTAAATGATCATAATATTGATGTTTTTTCTAAGTATTTTTATTCTGATATAATATTTTTTTTAATGACGGATATTAAACACCTGCGTTTTATTTTATTTTTAAGCATGTCAGTTTTTGTGCAATGTTTTTCAGCGTATACAAGCAGCAATCAATATTTTATTTTTTAACGCACTAGAATGATACCTTCAAAGAAAATTATGCTATTGAATGCGAGTTTATTTTTTTTCCAAGTATGAAAGTGATGCTTCTGTAGCGTTTCTTTTATGAAGTCTTTATGACAGAATGGCGTAATTAAAAAATCAAGTGTTTTTGAAGCACAAATATCCAGGCAAAAAAAAAAAATAATAAAAAGTTATTGTTCTAAATAATAAATCGAAAGACGTTATTTGACTTATTCAAACATTTTTTTAGCATGTTATTGATGTATAGCATTTATTATATTAATTACACTTTTTAAACACACGTATTTTAAAACCAGTTGATTATATATAATCAAATCAAAGATTTCAACAGATAAAGTCTTGATACAGAGTGTTTCAAAATTATATGTCAAAATCTAAAGGCAGATAGAGGGGAACTAGGTAAGCAGATTTATTATAGGAATGTGGGTGCGAAAATGCAGCGTTTATGTAGTAGAGGGTGCTGTTGAGTTCGGTTGATAAAAACACTTCGCTGGCTTGAATCGTCCTTCTCCTCAGCAATTTCGAGCAACATGCGTCGTTACACCAATGTGGAGCTTGCCGACAAGCAATTCATGTATAGGCATGCATACGGAAATAGAACGGTTGATAAAGAATGTAGATATAATGATTCCCGGCTAGTAATATGCCAGATCGCCGGACATTTCAGCGTTTTCATCAGATGCTGTGCACGCATGGGTCGTTTTATGCTTTGAGGCGTAATACGGGCACTGGAAAATATAGCAGTCCTGCAGAGGAAGAAATAGCATTATACACAGTAGGGGATAACCCTTCGACAAGCCCGAGACCTGTTTGACGTGCGTTGGGTAGGAGCCATTTACTTCACTGAAAAAAAAAAAAAAAAAAAAAAAATCTGTAGTTCTACAGATCTAAAGTTACATGCTTACTAAACTTTCATCTGTAACTGTACAAAAAAAGATGCAAATCTACAAAACTAGTTTTTGTAAAGCTACAGAAATCTGTAACTTTACAAATGAATCTGCTAAAATTACAGTAATCTTACTAAAATTTTATCTGTATAACTCTGGTTGCAGTTACATGAAAAGTTCTAGGCATCCCAGTTTCCTAAAAAAATTCTTAGTAACCTAACAGATTGTTTTGCTTTTTGGCGCAAAAGTATGCCTGACATGAATTTTTGTTGTTGTCGTTACTTAAAAAGTTGTAGGAATCCCAGTTTCCTAGAAAAACTGTAGTAACTTTACAGATTTTTTTTTTACAGTGTTGCACATCATCATACATAAAATGCATGTCAACAATCTCCGCATTGGTGTAACGATACATGTTGCTCAAAATCGGTGCCGAGAATGACGATTGTAGTCAGCAAAGTGCTTTCATCGGCCAATCTCAAAAGCGACCTCTACTTCCTCAACGCTGCATTTTCGCACTCACATTCCTATATGAAATCGGCTTATTTAGATCCCCTCTACCTGCCTTTACATTTCTGACACATAATTTTGAAGCACCCTGTAATAACAAATGAGAACAATTTCCAAATTTTAATATTTTAAATAGATGAACAAAACACGGAACGCCATTCAGATTGAGTTAAGCAAGTGTTGTGTCAAAGAACCACTTATTAATCTTTATACTATAAAAACTGCAAAATATTTTCAGCCTATAGTAGAAAAATTTACGAAAATTTGATGCAACGATTTCGTACCCAGAATATTTGTTTTATTTGCAATGTATTTTGAAAATATGTCAAGAAAAACCAATCAGAAATCCCGGACAATTTCCCGAGAAAAAAAATTGCATTAAAAATCACTCTTTGCAGCACATAAAATTCTCACAAGAAACATATTAATTTTCAATTGGTTCTTGTCTTGAAGATATAGGAAAATGAAGAAAAGGATCAAAGAATTGTGGGTAACTACGATCACATATAGATTTGCTGTAAACTTTTCTGAAATTTTTTCAAAGTCTATATTGCAGATAAAAAAAAAATAATCAGATACATTATTTCTGTTGTCAACCTCAATTTTGGATTGTGTTTACGAAATGCAGTGTCAAAGATGTCTTTATACTATAAAAATTGGGAAATATTTTTAGTCTATAGTAGAAAAACTTACGAAAATTTAATGCAACGATTCTGGACCACAATATTGGTTTTCTTTGCAATATAGTTAGAAAATATTTCGATAAAAAAAACAGTCAGAAATCCCGTACAAGTTTCCAAGAAAAAAAAATTCCGTTAAAAATCATTCTTTGCTGCACACAAAATTGAAGAGCTGAGTGGAAGAACATGTTATGCTACAATTTCTTAAAAATGATTTTATCTTTTGGACGAAGGTATTATCAGGTATTCTCTCACATGGTAAAGCTAAAATACCAAAGTTCTATTTACATTTGAAGATTTAAGACATTATTCATTAGTATTTAATATTTTACTATTTAATAATCCAAATAATATTAATATTTTTTAATATTTAATAATTAAATATGAGTTTGATACAGTTTAGTACCACACCTGTTAATATTTTAAACACATGGTATCAAACAGAAAATAAATCATTAAAATTGACAACAAAAACTTTCACATCAAATTTCTTCAAATGTAATTTTTGTTACTTAACATGCTCTTCAATTCTTGCAAAAAACATATTGATTTACAATTTGTTTTTCTTTTCACGATATAGGAAAATGAATGAAAAAATCCAAGAATTGTAGGTAACTACGATCACATAAAAACATTCTGTAAACGTTTCTGATTTTATTTTACAGACTAGTTCATAGATAATAAAAAAATAATCATATACGTATATTATTTATGTTGTCAACATCCGTTTTTCTCAACTAACATGTAACGTGAAACGATAAATGAGGTATTACTAGATAAGATTTTTCCTCACCACATCTGACATGGCATACTGAATTTAACTAATATGTAACTAATACTAATATATAATGTATAACTAATATGTAACGTTGATGTAAGTAGTTATACAACAACGAATGCGGTGCATCAGTTGGAATAATTTTTGTCCATATTGCATACAGAATTTTTGTTAAAATACTTCATATGTTTGAAATTTGTATTAACTTGGAAATTGGTAATATACTTGAAATCCTAAGGTGATAATGGGGGGAGGGCTATTGGGGTCGTGTTAGATATTGAAGTGTGGCGGGACAGCTGTGTGAAGATTCTTCGCAGCGGTCCACTGGTTCTATTTTATTCCTTAAACAATTTAAAACATAACTAAATTAAACTTCATATATGGATGGAAATTGACTAAGATTTTATTCCATGCAATCACAAACTAGCTTTTATCATTTAATCATCAGTAAATGAGTTTGAGAAATTTTTATATCACTTAACAAGAACAAAAAATCATGCATCGATCTAATTTTCAACGCAAACAATATGTCATTAAAATTTTTCATTTGTTTCATACAATGAAATAACCTATCTGGATTGGCATTTTAAAAAAGACATAACTGAATAAAAATCAGTTTTCAAGAATTGCTGTTCAAATAGTGTATGCGAAATATTTTCTATTGTCCTGCACATGATCTATACAATTTATACATATATTGGAAAAAAATCTGCCACTGGCATCTAGAAAATAAATTGTGGCTCTAGATTAAATATTTCCATGTCTTCCTTATAAACTTTAGTTCCCTTTGCGAGAGAGTTATAGTTATCCCTATTAAAATTAAAGGACGTCTTCCAATATTACCGTGGTCAAACTTTTTTAAAAATCTCTGCAAATAACTACGAACACAAGAAATCAATTTTCGTAACTGTAATTCTAATTTATGAATTAATTCTAGAAATCAAGTGATAATTTCTCGAAATTCAAACGATTGATAACATAACATATCGTTTCATCACCTAGAAAAGAATAGACAAGAAATTCTGGATCATTTTGTCTATTCAGTTTATTTGATTACCTTATTCGCATAACTCGAGAATTTATATTCTAGATTGGGGATTTAGAAAATGACTACCTATCCGTTCTTAGATGAAGGCGATATATATTTCTTTCAGTGTAGTAGTTAATACATGAAAAATAAGGTAAATTTAAAATTGCAAACCACAGCTAAAAACCCACCTTCAGCAATTATTGATCATTGTCAGTTCTTTAACCGAATTCTTTTTCTCATATCTTTAAATGAATGAATGCTGCGTACTTCATAATTTATAGAAAGCCCATTATGCAGGGTTGGAATGCACATGAGAGATTTTTTTAAGGGGTCTCAGGGCTTAAAAGCTTTCAGAAAATCGATTTTTTTAAGTATCTATTTTTATTATTCAATTAATTCTGAACACGGTGGAAAAAACCGGATAAAATATTTGCATGCAACTTTAAGTCGCGTTTTCTCAAAACTTGTTTTTTGACAACTATCCGTACGATAAAAAAAAAAAAAACTATTTGACAGAATGGCTCAATTGTTTTTGCATGCATGTAACATCATTATCTATAGAATGAATTAATATATTTTTTGATAATTTAATATTTTAATATTTTGAGTATTTTTAATGAGAAAAAAATTGTATTTTTTAGGATTTTTAAAATTTTTAAATTTGACAGTTTTTTTATAAGGTTCCATTTGAGTGATAGTTATATCTTTAATTCACTCTATAGAATAAAGTTTCCTGATCGTTTTAAAGCAAAAATTAGGTTCTTATGTCAATTAAACGTTAAGTTATCTTACGGATGGTGATATGACACCAAAATTGTTTTTTGAAAATTGTGTTTTATAAATTTTGCTATATATTTTTTTTTGTTGTTGTTGCATTGAAGTATTTAATTTTATAATTTTCTAAGACTACAGACACACCTTAAAAATATCAGAAAGTTTAAATTAGTTACATTGAATACTTCTGTTTTAATATGGGCTCGAAGCGAGAGCTCTGTTTACATGTTTTTCGTATCGATCAAGCCCTGAGCCCCCTTAAATGAATGGATAGGGGAATTAGGGGAGGTTTGATACATAGGGAGGGTTCATACTTTGACAATATTTCTCAACAAATGGCATTAGCAGTCATTGTAGCAGATGTAAAGGCTTCTTTTATTAGCAGAGGACATCATTAGCTGGACTTAGCAGTGAAGAACTGACAACTTTTTTTTTTTTTTAATTTTGAAGATTTTTTGAATGTCAACATAAATTATTTTAAATACTGATTTCCTTTAATAACTCTTATTACAGTGAAGATAATATCTTGTAATTATTTTTTATTTGTAAAGCGCATTGTTAGGGTGAGTTTTACTAGAAAGCAGATTGGCATTTTGCAACTGCATTTATACAAAGTGATTAAAAATCCAATAAGGCATGATAGTGAGAAATGATACATTAGTGCTGAGGAGAAATGATACACTTGTATATTTGAAATTTAATATTTTTTGTTTTAACTTTTAAACTAATATAGGACTATAATATTCATTATTGTTTTACAGCAAGAACTACTGAAATTGGTAAAGAAGAACAAAGAGACTATTCATAGATATTATGTATGTTACATAGAAAAGCAGTGCGATAATAGATGGTTAGTTTGCTTTGCTCGTCATGTAGAATGGAAAAAGTTTAAATGGCCTGAAAGGGAAAATGTTTCTATAATTGACGAAGGACAAATTGAAAAACATTAAAACTACCCGATTTTACTTATCAAAATGATAGAGTTATTAGTTTTTCTTTAACTATTTCAGGGATGGCGGTATGTTTATGAAACCACTTAATTTTAATTCCCAAACGCCCCATTAGCACCAGCATTTTTGTAAAATATTTTTCATTTAATATGAAAGTGAAATACATCTATTTTCTTATTTCTAATTAAATTTGTTGGTAAATTCATTTATTCAACACTTTAGCACTGAAAATGCTTTGCCCCTGAAAGGGTTAAAGGGATCTTAAATGTGCTAAATTTATGTTAAATTGTTTGCAAATCAGCAATGTTCACTTCATTTTTCCTTGCAGCTAGATCTCTAGGGTTTTTTTTTCATTATTTATTTTCTAAAATGTGTGTTAATAGAATTGTTTAAATAATAGCAATAGTTTAAATATTTTTGTAAAAAAACATTTCTGAAACAAAACTATGTCAATGCCATTTCGTTTTAAATTTTACTTAAATATTTCAAGATTTATCAAAAAAAAAAAAAAAAATGTATGACTCATGAATTGAATTGTCTGCATTTTATTTTCAATTTACATAACAATGTATCAAACCTCCCTTGCTAGTGTACCAGTAATGGGGAGTTTCATACAGTAGTAACCATTCAAAATAATTGGGATATATTTTTTTAATGACTATTTGTTAAATTCACAGTATTTTTAATAAATGAGTAAAAGGTCACTTTGTAAGAAAACACGAAAAATTTGTTTAAAAATAGCTTTCTAAGGGTTCTAAAAAATTTGTAAAAAAAAAGTGTATCATAGCTCCCTTACCTCCCCTACTACGTTCTCTATAAAATATAGAAATCACATTATGCAGGGATGAATTGCACATGCGAGATTCTTTTAAATTTCGTTATGTTTGAAGTACCTCAGAGTAAATATAATGCACCTTCAACGATTTTTACCCACAGATAATAATGTATTAGAATTATTTTGTGTGCCCATGTAAGTGAACTATAATTTATGCGTACTATATATTTCTGCGGAAGTATGTTTCGGTCCACGTCAATGATAGATATGCATCTCACTATGTTTGAAATATCGTAACTTCAAATGTACCTCAAATGATTTTACCTAATAGAACATAGTGTAATGCAAATTTCTGTGTGGCAAACAACCTAAGCATGTTACACACTTCATTTTTCGATATGGAACATTCATTAGTTAATTTCAGAAAAATATAAAAATTATACAGCAATTTGAGTACATTTAAGGGGACAGTGGAGCTGTATTTGAAATCAACCCAAAATTTGAAAATTATTTTTGTGCATATTATTATGCTTCAGTTTGTTCTGAAACATTTACGAGAAACCACATGCAGATGTGATTATTTTTCGCAAAGTTATAAACGTTTGAATTTTGTTCGCAAACTATTTATCGACACTTTAATATACTTTAAATCTGTTTTTCTCAAATCTGATTTTTCAGATTTTTTAGATTTTTGAAATGCATTAAAAAATTCGACTTTATTAAGATAATTAAATGTGATTTTTAACTTAATAAAAGGCAAAATTTGACGAAAATCAATATCGAATTCAGAAAAAAAAAATCTCTAAAAAATTTAACTATTCAACGGATTAAAAAATCGATGCACAGATTTTTTAGTAATGGAGTTTTAAGCGATTAAAATGCAAAATCGAGGAAATATCTCAAAAAGTATGATGCAGGGAGGATTTTAAAAATTCTTTTAAAAATTAATTTAAAAAAAAATCTTGAAATTATAATAAGATTGGATTTTAACGTGTTCTATATACTTATGATTAAAAGTATATTTCCACAAAAATGCATATCTCTCTGCTGAAAATTGAAAAAAAAAAATTAACGTCCACCCTTCCCTTACGACAGTTAGAGCACAGATAGGCAGACAAACCAAATTTGTTAACACTTTTCAACTATGTTGGGAAGTATTAAAAATAAACGGTTTCTTTTTCAACGAAGCATTTTTAATACAATGACATTTACTAGAGACTTTTGAGATAATTTTTGGATAATTGGAATTTTGGAAAGTATTTAAAATGAAAGCCTGGATAAAATTGAATGCTTTATGTTCACGAAAATCCTAAAATAGTATAATTATTTCAAACCCATTAAAAACATAATAAAATTGGTTTTTTTATTATTGAGCATTATTGTCCAGGCAATAGGGAATTTTATCTAGCAAAATTAATGGTAGTTCTGGAAATCGGCTTACTTTATGTTTTTTGGGTCTCTGAATCCGAATTTGTAACTTCCCACCAAAATTTCCCCAGGCACCCCCCCCCCCAAATTTTGGTAAAAAGCCCCTCAAAAAAGGTTTTTATTAAAAAAATATTTTTTTTATTATTGTTTTAAGGGAAAGGTATCTAGAAATTCAGAAAGTAGACAAAATTTGCAACAAATTAGATATATGACATTCTGACTAAGGATGGAGGGGAAGGGGGATATGCCTCGGAACATGCGCGCAGTGCTGCGTTGACTAAGTTGCGCAATTCCATTTAACCACTCACACGTTTACATTCGCCCTCCCATCTCCCCTCCGGATTTTCCTTATAAGGTTTACTTTAAGTTTTTTGGGTCGCTGAATCCGAATTTTTAACTTGCTCCCAAAATCCCCACCCCCCTCAAAATAGCTGTTATTAACTTAAATTTCTTATTTTTTTAGGGGAAAAGCATTATAAATTTCAGAAACTAGACAAAATTTGCAACAAATAGGATATATGAAATTATGACGTAGGATGACAGGGGAGAGAGGGGGCTGCCTCGGAACATTCCCCGCACGCTTTTCTAAAGAAACCAAATTTTTTCAAAAAATCAATTTTTGGTGTTGTTTCCGAGTGAAATTTTGTTGGGAAGTTACAAATTCGGTTTCAGCGACCCAAAAAACATAAAGTGAGATGAAATCCAGAATTAGTATTAATTTTTCCATGTAAAATCCCCTATTGCCTGGACTTCATAACTTAGTGCACGTAGCGCCGCATTGCATGTTCAGAGGCAGCCCTCCCCCTCCCCGTTCATCCTACGTCAGAATGTCATATGTCCTATTTGTTGCAAATTTTGTCTAGTTTCTGAATTTCGTAATGCTTTCCCCTAAAACAATAAGAAATTTAAGTTAAAAACAACTATTTAGGGGGGGGGGGGTCTCGGCTGAAAAATTTTGAGGGGAAGTTAAAAATTCGCATTCAGCGACCCCAAAAACTTAAAAGTAAACCTTATACAGAAATTTCAGAGGGGAGATGGGAGGGCGAATGTAAACGTGTGAGTGGTTTAGTGGAATTGCGCAACTTAGTTCGCGCAGCACCGAGTGCATGTTCCGAGGCAGATCCCCCCTTCCCCTTCATCCTTAGTCATAATGTCATATATCTAATTTGTTGCAAATTTTGTCTACTTTCTGAATTTCTAGATACTTTTCCCCTAAAGCAATAAAAATATTGGTTTTTTAGATAAAAACTTTTTTTTGGGGGGGGGGGGCATTTTACTAAAATTTGGGGGGGGGGGGGGGGGGTTGCCGGGGGAAATTTTGGTGGGAAGTTAAAAATTCGGATTCAGTGACCCAAAAAACATATAGTAAGCCTTTTTCCAGATCTACCATGAATTTTACTAGGTGGAGCCCCTATACGGTCTCTATTGCCTGGACTTTTAAGAGCAAAAACCTGCGTTATCTATAAGTACGATTATACTTTCAGAGGATCAATAACTACTTCACGCTGTACAATCTTTCATTGAAAAAACGTAGGGGAGGTGGGGGATGAATGGGACATTTTCACAAAAATATTTTTTTATATTTTTTTTATTTAAGTTACTATCAATATTATAAATCACATTTCATACATTAGGTATTTCCCAACATATATGAACAATATTTATTCTAGATTATGATTTATTCATAAAAATATTATGAAATAAAAAAAAAAAAACGCTCCTCCCTGTCCCAATCATCCCCACAGCAGGGATGAATGGGACACTAATAGGGATGGATGGGACACAAAGATTTTCCTTCCTGTATTCAATTTTACCAAATTAAAATTTATAATTATAACCTTATATGAAAATTATATTTGTAATATATGATTTTACAGCACGAATCGATGTGCTTTTTTTTCAATAACTTCTTTTAGTGGAGTTTTAACTTTTAATGGGGACTTCGGCTATCAACCTGTTCTTTTTTCCCACTTATGAGGCATTTTAGATTTGAAATGAAAGTGCAAAATGTCTTTTAAATATAGCATAGCTAATAATTTTCAATCATAACTTATTAATTAATATTAATTAAATGTATCGTAGAAACATGCAGAACGGAAATTATTGTGTCGATCGGAAAGTCATGTCGTGTTGGGAAAATCAATTCGTACCGGAAAACTCTGCACGATAATTATTAGACATTAGATATCGGAATCAATGTCTAATAATTAAATGATTGAATTTTCCGGTACGAATTGATTTTCCCAACACGACCCGACTTTCTGATTGACCCAATATTTTAGGGGTGGGGATTTATTTGTGCAGCATTTCAAAATTCAATATAATTTCCCACATTTGATCAATAAACATATACTATTTTTATCAATTTTATCTATTTTTATTAAGTTTTAGTACCAATTTTTTGATAATCCATTAATAATTATTACAATACAATAAGTAACACTCAGAAATTTTAAACAATAACAACTCATATAATACTATTTAATACTATTAATTGACGTAAATTATTGATTTATCATCCTATATAATACTATTTAATTAATAAATAAAATTTTCAACATCTCTAGGGAGGAGTGAGAATGTCCCATTCATCCCCATTTGAAATGTCCCAATCATCCCCATGATGCATAATATCCCTTCTCAGCCATTTTACCTCAAAAATTATTTTGTCATAATGGTTACTATTCAGTCATTTTAATTATTGATATTGAACCTTAAAATAAATAACTACAACATAGCTTAATTTTTTATATTGTATACGATATTTCACATCTTCAAATGTAAATAAAACTTACTTTTAAGCAGAGATTTCAGAAAATGCAACTTTGAAGGAAAATGAAAACAGCAATGTGGCCCTATATGTGGCAATTTAAAATAAATGTTTATTGCCTGAAATTATGAGAATGTCCCATTCATCCCTTGTCCCATACATCCCCTAGCTCCCCATATGCTAATGAGAGTATTTTTTAAAAATACCATTCACATAAAGTCATTTAAGCATTTCATACAAACATTTTATATAAGCAACTTTGTTTAACAAAATTGATAACATTATCTTGAATTTTCCAAATGCTCACAAGCATTCATACTCATTAAAATTCTTCTCAAACATGAATGCTATGTTGCATGTAGAAAGAAAAATATACTACGGAATGTTAATAATTTAATTTAACAAAACAAAGACTATATCACTAGGATATATCTTTTAATCTTTCTTTTCGTTCATTTTAGTAGAAAATGTATATATTCGCTTTTAGAATTACATATTTGCTTTTAGAAATAAATATTATAAATACATCATAATTAACTACAAATATTAAAACCAATGTAGAAATTAATATAAAATATTCAAACATACAATCATTGATATGAGGGCACTCAAATTTAAATATGAAAAATATTCTCTTCTCTTTACACAAACATTAATAGAGTTTATTAAAATATTATATTAATCGGATATTAAATAAATAAAAAAATGATTTTTTTAATTACACATTTCAAAGGGTATACATAGTATTTAAACTATTTATTTAAACAAAATGAATTAACGCCTTTATTATTTCGCATACAAGTACATATACTAAACGTACTTATATTTATGCAAATAAATGTAACTTATAACATATATTTATTATGGAAATTTTCCTTTGCATCGAAACACATTTGTCTGTGTTATTATTATTTTACTTTCCCTTCAGATTGATAATCTGGATACTTTAGGATGTGGATATATGTGTTTAACGTAAAATAGCGGTTATACAATTCGTAATTCAGAAATTTTTATTTCAATTACTAGGGGGCTCTGCCCCCTACGAGCTACGCTCGCCAACCCCCGTTCAGAGTCACCAAAATCCAAAAAGCACGCTAATTTGATCGGCTTAAAAATATTGAATTAAAATTAAAAATAAATAAATAAATAAAAAACCAGTAGTGATCTCTCTGTAAACGGGTTTCCATTCGTTTTTCTTGGATTGGGGATTTTTAAGACCATATCTGCTGCTGTTAAAAGATACAATGGCTGTTTTCGTATTTAATTAAAAAAAATAGTTAAACATTCGAAAATAAGCTAATATAAAATGAATTAAGTAAACAGTGTCATTGTCTCCGGGTATTTTTTAACAGCGCTATAAGATAGTTCTTTTAAATAATTCATTTTAAATGTATCATTTTAAATCTGACGTAATTTACACCAAAGTTTTATTTCTCTTATTAATATTCACGTGAAAATACTTTTGTTGTTAGAAGGAAATATTATTTGCGCTGTCTTCGAATTCACGATAATAGTTGAAAATATTATCTCAAAATATCAAGTAAATGTCTCGCGCAGATATATTTTTTAATTTAAATTGTTTTGCTATATTTTTTGTCCATTTTAAATATGACGTAATTTCCTCCATTTGCAGGTTTTAACGCATAGTATTGATTTTTTTATTTTAACATTTTATTTCTCTTTTAAAATTCCAGTGTAAATATGGTTCTTATGACGCAATTTTCCTTCTTTTAACATGTAATCATTTTATTCTAATTAAAAAAAAAAAAATCTGTTTACAATAGTCCCGTGTAAATAAATTTTTAATTTGAAGTAAAATTTATTGTTTGAGCTGTTTATACAGTTGGCAACAGTTTAAATTAATAACATTTTTTAAATTTGTAAAAAATATCTCTCGATATACTGAAAATTTGAATTTAAAATAGAAATAAAACCTCAAAAAATAGTCAAATAAAAAAAAAATAAATGCAATCCGCACACCGGGAACTTATAACCTATAAAATGATCTAAAAATGATTAAATTCTCATGTATAGTTTTTTCTCCAATAAAACTTTTTTAATGGAACGATTTTGCCCAACTTTAGCATTAAATATCTCTGAAAGTAATTCTTCGATTTGAAAACTGTCTGCATCAGCGTGTTTATCAAATATCTTTATAATACCACCGATTTCCAGATTTTTGTATACGACAGTTTTTTTAATATTAACGAAGAAGGGCCATGCTCAAGGCATACTTAGATACTACTACAGACAGACTGATTTGCGTTTAATGTATGAAGTCGCTCGCCAGAGGACTCTGATACCCTGCCCAAAATTGAAATTTGACTCTGACCGTAACTGAAACAACCTGGGAAGGGTAGATATGTAAACAAACACCAAAATTACGTCATGTCGCCATGGTTACGTTTACAATTCTGCTGACATTCCAATCAAGCTTAGAAATGACAGCTAATTCGAATACAGCTGTTAAGGGTTATTATAAACTGTCCATATCAATGTAAATGTAAAGTTCTATTTATTTAAGTGACTAATATAATGTGTTTCTCTTTAAAACTGTTAAACCAACACACATAAAAATATATAAATAAAAAAACACATGCTTAGTCTAAAACATCAATATCACAAATTTATTTGGTACCACTTAGTTATCCCGTCGACCAATTTCGCCAGATTATATAAATCGCTAAAACACTCGCCAAATTATACAAATTGACATAATTTTTATTTTAAATAACGAAAGAACAAATAAATTAGTATAACATTAATAAATATACAAATAAAACGTCGAAATAAAAATCACTTGATGACATAAACATGTGTAACTTGCTTACAGTCAAGTGAATGTGACATTTACGATCAAGCATTATTGGCATTTAATCTTATAGTTTGGCGATAGATTTTTGGTCGACGGGACAACTAAGTACCATTTATTTACTTATAGCAGCCTTCGCCCGCTTCGCTGGTCTGTTTTTCTAAACAAACCATGAATCAAACGAAATATATCTGTGAATTTGATCATTCGTTTGAAATCAATATGGACGTCATTATACTATTGTATTTTCCATTGAGACAGACAAAATTTGAGCTGCTAAGGACCAACTTCTTTAGTTGATCCTTTACTGTAGGATTTGGTAAAGTACGATGGAACAATATGTAATATACTTATACCCTTCCTCTGAAAATTTATCAATGCAACTAAACAATGCAATGAAACTATAAAAAAGGCTAATCTTTCATAATTGGGCTCACCTCATTCTAGAGCTTTCATTCAAAATTCTATAATTAAGCAACCTAGAACAATATGTGTTTTATACTAAAATATTCCCTGAAACATTAACTAACTGAGCCAGTTCCACCAAAATCCACTTAGCAGAATCTTTTAAACTGGCAAATGTACCAAAACGTTCCCTAAAAATTATCTAATTAACAGTTTGTCTTATCTGAATCCACCCAGCAGAATCTTTAAAAAAGCCAATCTTTCATAATCGTGTTCTTCTGATTTTGAATTTTCCCCCATAATTATTTAACTAAGCAACGTAGAACGATATGATGTATTATTTTTTTTTCTGAAAAATTATCTAACAATGTAAGTCCCATCAAAAATCTATTCAGCAGAACTCAGGTTGTAAGCTGCCCAAACGAAATTTCTCTTTGCATTTCATACATATTATAGATAGTTAAATTTAAATATATCTTCCATAATCGCGTTAACCAGATTATAGAACTCTCAGAGATGTAGGGGTAGGCCTACTTTATATACCCACTGGATTTTTTAAGAAATCCTGCACACCTTTATAGAATATATATTCTCTAGTATATACACATTGCATATAGCGTATATCCTCTTATAGTAATTTACTACACCACAGAGAACTTTCCGGCATAGCATCAAAATCCATTTAATAGAAATCTTTTATAATCGGGTTCACCTAATTTTAAAAGTCCCGTACTTATCACTAATTCAAAGTAGAACTATTTTTTTACATTAAAACACTTCTAAAACAAATTACCTAACTAACAGTGTACGTTCTACAAAATTATGTTCCGTAGAACGTGAGTTATAGTCAATCAGAATGAAATAAAAATTTCCGTTTTGTAAATATAATAGATGATGATGAGTAAAATTGTAAGTATTGGTATTTGCGATTTATAAAATGCTATTGACAAGATTTACGCACGGCTAATATAAAAGTATCCATTTTTAGGTAGATTTCGTAAGAAATACTACCTATTACAGTCGTTACCATGGTGCGACTTTTGAAAAATTCCTTCATAACTTTTCATTATAGGACCCCAGGAACCCAAAATCACCCCCACCTAAAAAGTTTATATATATATATATATATATATATATATATATATATATATATATATATATATATATGTATGTATGTATGTATGTATGTATGTACAAAATTTTGTCCGCACGATAAAAGTCGCAATTATGCACGAATCATCTTCCAACTCGCCAACAACTTTGAGATGGCTAATATCTCGGCGGGGATTGAAAATGGGCGAAATCGGCCCAAAAGGGTGGAAATGGGGAGGGTTCAAATTTTTGAATACTGTCTTAACATGATTCTGATAAAACCAGCTCTTACACAACAATGGCAGGAAAAAAATAAAAGTTTTTCGTTATAGCAGTTGCCAACAATTAAAAAAAAACAAATAATAAAATTCTCACCACAACAATTACTTTTCTTTTGCAAAATTTTCACGTGTAAAATTAAATAGTATGACAAATTGAAAACAAATTGAATATTACGTCATAAGTTTCCTAGAGCAAGATTTCAGCATGAAAACTCAAAATAAATAGTTTGACGAATTAAAAAAATATGTATATTGCGTCATATTGGAAATATAATGGACCTCAGCAGGTGAATATGTAACGCCATGTAAGTTTGAAGAAAAGTATTAAAACATGATAAAAACCCGACTATGGAATTATTAACATATTTTAAAACTTTAAGGTTCTCTGAATTTTTTGTAGCCATTTTTTAAACCTATTCCATATATATATGTGTGTGTGTATTCGTGTATATTACAATTTTCACAAAAACTTTAGCTCCCTACAGCTCGCTCTTTGTGAAGAAACTGGGTTTTATCTCTAATCTTGATTTAAGTTTTGTTGGAGAATTTAGTACTTAACATCGAAATCTACCTCCGCCTGTAGGACCGAGCCGGCAGGGATTTTTTTTCTTTTTACCCATAAGAGAAAATGACAAATTGCAAAATATTTTTCTATTTAAACCTTTGAATATGAACACTTTTTTAAACAGTACAAACATTGCTTTCATACTTAAATTAAATATTTCCGTTTTATAATATTTATTTCTTATTAAACCCTTTTTCTTTGTATTTTAAATAAAATCAGTAACTGTTTTGGTATTTTTCCGTTATACCAACACCGTTGTCGCCAAGCTTAACGCAAAATGAAATGAAACATTTGAAAAAAAAATTAATTTTGTTGATACAAATATGAGCATTTAAAATATATAACATTTGAAAATTACAGACTTTCAGCAACAATTTTTTTAAATCAATACAAATCAAATCTTAAAATAAAAGGAAAAATAAATATTTTACAATAAAATAATAAAAAAAGTCAATTTAATCTGCAGGTCTCGAACTGTAATGTCTTTCAGGTTATCATTGTAGCGTGGAGTACGTAATAAGCATATCTGCCATTGCAGTAAACATTTAATTTTTTGAATGAAGACGTTCAACGTTTTTTAACAAAACATTTTTATAGGTATAATTCCT
Organism: Maratus speciosus; assembly: GCA_963932465.1. Classification (NCBI taxonomy): domain Eukaryota; kingdom Metazoa; phylum Arthropoda; class Arachnida; order Araneae; family Salticidae; genus Maratus; species Maratus speciosus. The sequence continues at coordinate 292,274,156 of OZ010788.1, read as the reverse complement.
AAGTTCTGAAATAATTTTATTACACCTTCCTCGTCACCAAGTAACTGCCATATCGTAAAATCCATGTCAGTGTCAGTAATAAATGTAAGTTATAATTTAAAAATAAATATTTTCTATTCAAAAAATAACAAATTAAAAAGTTTTACGAGATCAGGATGGAATAATACTCATAAAAAATATTCACGCTATAAATAGCAAATGTTAATGTTTGGCACGGTTTGCAATAAAAATCGTTTGCATGCTAAGTGTAGAAATAAATGGCGCGATACCATACATTTTGGCATAGTGTTGATAGAACGAAAAAGTATTACAGTTTTTTTACTATTATTATTTAATTTTAGTTTTTGAGGCGTTTATAATTTTTTTTTTCCTAACTGTCATAGTTGTTTTAAAAATGTAAGCAAAAGAATTTATTAAAAAATTATTCAATTTGAATTTCTTCCCTTGTTATAGTAACAGAATGAAAAGAATGAGTTTTTAGAAATTATCACTTGAAAATTTGAGGTTTTGGCGCCAAAGATAGCGCCAAATTAGAAAAATATGAAATATCTCATGAACTATTAGACTTAAAATAATTTGGTTAGTACCATTCGATTCAGCATACTAAAATACACTAAAATATATTACCAGTTGAAAAATAACTATAAAATCAGATTTTTAAGGAATTTATTAAAACTTCGTTCTATTTTTTACCGCCCCCCCCCCCTTAGGGGTGGAATTTTAGAAAATCCTTTCTTAGCGGCACTCAATGTCATAAGAAGTATTTTTACCCCGAATTTCAAGATTTTAGATTCAGTAGTTTGGGCTGCGCGTTGACTAATACAAAATCCAGACTTTCTTTTATATATATAGATTTTCACTGCTGAAACAATAAAACTGATAGAAATTTTTTTTAATATATTAAAATACTCATAAAATTCCTTGTAATAATTAATAAATGTAATTTATTAAGTAACAAATACCCTTACATGATTTAATCAAAATTGCTTGGATAACATAGAATATTGCAACGATATTTAACTCCGTAATCACCATTTCTTTCTCTGATTAAAAATAAGAATATTTAATGTTTAAGGAAGATCGGCTTTTTTTTTTCTTCTTCTTCTTGGTTCGGGCGATATTAAAAACAAATATTTTACCTGTAACAGTAAATTAATCAAAAATAGCTGCTTCAAGTCAGTTATGAGAATTGTAGTTTGATAAAAATCAAATTTTAATTTTAAAACGTGTATATGAAACCAAGCTATTTTTATATAAATACGGGACATTCAAAAAAGAATAACAGAACCGGTATTTTTCATGAATGAACCAAACGATCAAGGTAAACAATAAATAATTTAGCTAATCTTAAAAGTATGTGTAACACTAAAATGCTACAATTTGTGTAAAATAGCCTTTTAAATCGAAGGAAATTGAAGAATATAAATATTTAATTTATTACATGAAAATACGATCAATGATTCTGAAACCTCGACGATGAGAAACAAGCTTCTATCTGGGCAGGGTATAAATGTAAACAAAGAGCACGTTGTGAAGTTTTGGTTCAGGGTTTGAAGTTGGATCCGACTTCACTTTTTCGGCGAAATGCGCGGGCCGTTATATATCATACTAGGCTATGGCCATGCTTAAGCCAAGACTCCCTTATCATAAAACAGACTTGACAATCCGGAGAAAGTCTATGGGTAAAAATGTCCCCGATAATTACCAACTTATTAGCTGACTTTTTCCCGTAAGTTACGCCACCTGGTGTATACTCATGGTAATACTCCATAAACAAATGCATAGTAAAAAATTGAAAATGTTGTGTTATTGGCAAAATTGTATAAAATATTTTTCGAATTCCAGTAAAATAAAGGCGTAAAAAAAATATTTCGCAAAATTATGTTCTGGCTTTAAAAAATGAAACATATCAAAAATGAAGATTTAAATATAAGATTTATTGATATTTTTTCAGGGTACTTGTTAGTTATCCCGTCGACCAATTTCGCCAAATTATATAAATCGCCAAACTACTCGCCAAGTTCAACAAATTGACACAATTTTTTATTTTAAATAACGAAAAAACAAATAAATTAGTATAACATTAATAAAAATACAAATAAAACTTCGAAATATTGGTTTTATTGGCCATTGTTGGCATTTAATCTTAAAATTAATTAATTTATGGCAAACCATTATTGGCATTTAATCTTGCAATTTGGCGACAGTAATTTGGTCGACGGGATAACTAACAAGTACCATTTTCAGTATATAGGACTTTGCGGGTTATTTTGTTTTTAATCTTGACACAATTTGGGCTTCGGAAAGAGCGATTTGTTGCCGATTGATATAAACAGTTATGAAAACAAAACTTATGAACTGTCAGCTTGTTTTATAAGAATTTACGGCACAGATGTCATATACAAGGGGTATATGATATACAAAGGGGTAATATTGGCGCGATTTTTTTCCGACGCCAATTTTGCGAAAACCTCGTTACCATATCATCTATATCCGGATAACCATATCAAGCAAAATAGCGACATTTTGGTGCCAGTTAAGTATCCGGTGCGTATATGACATTTACGCCAGAAAAAATCGCGCCAATATGACATCTGTGCCGAATTTACATGTATAAATTTAGTTTCTAGATATTATTATTGTTTTTTATATACGATTTGTTTATATTTGTATATAAAATAGATAAATGCCTTTTTTATATAAAATAAATTGTACAAATATTGGAAAATATTGCTTCTTTGTGTGAAACAGTGAATATGCTTCCAGAAATTACGTTGCCAAATTTTCTTCTCTCGCCAAGGCCCCTATACTTGAAAAATACCGATTTATTATTATATAATCTAGTATTAGCTAATGTTCTGTAATCTGTTCCACAGTCAAAGTTGACTGCAAAAACGCGATGCTGGAATAATGTGGCATCAAGTATACGGTTTAAAAATAAAATTAATTTTGCGCCAAACTACACTTACGCCAATTGGCTCTAGGTCTGATTAAGGAAGAATACTCAAATTAAGATTTACAAACACCAAAATCGTAGCATGACAAGAATACGGTATTTGCGGAAAGTTGAGGGACATGTACAAATTTAAGTGATTATTAAACTTTATTTTTCCAATTTTTTAAGTGTTTATGACTTCAGTCTGTTTTTTTGTGTATCTATGCGTGTTTTAACTTTCCTAAAATACTTTGATACATTTTAGTAAAACTTACATAACATATGTGAGTTAAAACAAGGAAATTAATTACGCACCAAACTATGCCCGCCAAGATATGCCAATTGGCTGTGGAGCCAATTATGAAACTTTCCATAGATTAATACATACAAACTTTATATGAAAAAACAGTGAAGCTTTCATCTAAAGTATGTTAAACTGAAATGATCCCCCATACCTTCAAAAATAAAACAAATGATAGGCCAATAAATAAATAAATGAGACTGTGCATTGAAACTAATTGAAGGAGCGATGTTAAATTAATACTGTAAGGTGAAATTAATTGTGAAAAGAAAAGAAATAGCAGAAATAAAATAAATCACATATTTTAAAATATAAGAGAAAATGAAATATTTTACATTTTCTGGATCTAGATGCTATCCATTTATTTCAATAACTAATATCACTGAGAAATTCATGGTAAAATAATTTTCTTTCCTGATTATTATTATTATTATTATCATCATTTATTTACATAACGGAATACAGCAGTAAACATTTTTTGTTTAACTGTAAAATAAGTTCATTTTTTAAGTAAAATATCAAGAACATATGAAAATTTTAAGATTAACAACTATCATTTGCAAACTACAAAGCACATCGTAAAGAAAATGGTAAAAGACAAATGGAAAACAAATTAAAAAATATTTCTGTTTCTCACGTTAGATGGCGCTAGTCACGGGAAACCATGTGGTTTCTAACCACGTGTACAGCGGACAAAGGAAACTTAGCGATTGCGAGGCCTGTTATTTCGATAAGGAGGCCTTGGCTTAAGCATTTAAACTCGATGAGTTCTACCCGGAATATCTACTCAGATTTTCATTTATCCATTTCCAAATCAAAACTTTTTTTTATATATAGAAGGATTCCGTTCTCGTGTGAGGTTTTATGAATGTTTTTAAAAAATATGTCAGTAATGTAAAATATGCTGATAATTTTTAGTCTAATTTTTATGTGTAAAAGCATGAAATTCGAAAGCATAATAACTTGGAAGCATAATGATTCGGAAACGAAATATATGTGCGATTTTTTCGATAGAATCGATTTTTCGATGACTGTATTACATCTTGAGATAGTATGAATTGTTATCATGTGAGGATCGTTCACAAGCTATTGAGTCTCGAAAATCGGAAAAAAAACATCAGATTTAACAAAATTTTCTTATATTATGTTTCTATGGCAAAAATTAAAACGCTGTTCGATGTTTTATTTTTTATATAATAGCACTTGCTAAATTCATGCATTTAAGTTTCAAAATGATTTCGTAACAATTTTGGATTTGGGAGCAGGTTTTTGGATGAACATTATAATAAATCTGCTACAAAGCTTTGTCGCAGTTATCACGTAATTAAATAATGTATTGTGAAAAGTGGGAACAATTTTGAACATTTAAACCTTCTCAAAATGATTTTAGTCAGAGTAATAGATTGCTGAATTTTAAAGTGAAGTTATATTTGCATTTAACTATGTGTCTCTCTTTGGTAATATGCACCAAATTAAGAAGGAAAGAAAAGTAATTAGGTATAAACAAAAATACAGTAGTACCTATGAAAAGTAGAGTTGTCTTTAATGGAATTAAACTCTTTGTGCGGTCCAAAGTAATACTAAATACTGCTAAATTAGAATTTTTTTTTGAACAAAACTGTTTTCTAATTATAAGCGATTGCCTGTTTTTAGGTTTTACAGTATTATGACAAACCATCTCTTCACTCTGCAGGTGTTTTATATAATGGTTATAGACTAAGATAAATTGCCCTATTTTCGTCCCTCCTGTAATTTTTAGGCCCGAAACGTTGTAAATTTCAGTGAAAACCTACCAAATTTGGATGTTACATAGGCTAAATACCCACGCACATGGAAACATAGGCAAATATCGTAAAAAAAACAATTTAATAATGCGAAAAATTGTTTTTTCAAAAGTATCTATATATGGCAAAAGGTAAAAAAAAATGGTACCAATTTCGTCGTCCTCAAAAAATCCAATACGCCGAGGCTTAAATTATAATTAAACGAAAATTTATTTCTAAGTGAGTAAGTAATTTAATTTACATTAAATTAAGGCGTAAAGAAATGTACTAACCATCAGTGGAAGAATAACATAACGAAACATAAGCCATACAAACATGAGTGAAAAATTGAAAAAGCATCATTGAAACCAATCATCAATCATTCATCATTGAAATTATCAATTGAAACAATGAAAAAGAATTCCTAATTTCGTCCCCGGGACGAAAAAAAGAACTGCAAGGGGACCGAAAGTGGGACCATACGGACCAAAATGGCAGAGCTTCAGTTTCGCTAAGATGAACTGAGCTTCCTAAAACTCACTGTATGCTACTGTTATCATCTTACCTACGTAAGATACATGCAATGAATAAGAAATAAATACTTACAGTACAATAAATAACGTTCTACAAACGACGTAATAAGAACTCACGTGTTCTAAAAATAGGAAATCCGTCGTCTTTAACGTATGTATGTGTCTTGGCGAACAAAACTTTCAGTATTGACCCCTTTTACCTTCCGTTCCCAGTGTCTTGCTTGATAAGTGTCGACATTTTCGCAGAATAGAAGAAGTAAATGTGGACGAAATTAGGAAAGGGGATGAAATTAGGGTACTTTACCATGTATATTATCACATGTACTTTGACACTTAAAAGTTCTTATTCCTATCAGCCATGAGCTTTACAGCCATGAGCTTTTACAGTCACCCTGTAAGTGTTTTATATAATGGTTAAATATTGTGCAGGGTGGCGATAAAACACTTTGCCAGTTTTAATGATATATTATAACAGTATTAATGCGTGGCAATGTTTCCAGATATAAACATCCGCCTTGCATACAACATTTCAAATGAAAATCAAATTTCAAATTAGTTGCTTAAAAGTCGTAAAGGCCAACATTTTACATTTTCTACATTTTCTACAACGCGGGATAACCCACCATTGGCATAGGCTTCCAGATCCCGCGTTGCAAGTTTATTCAAAAAAAAAAAAAAAAAAAAAAAATTACAATATTTAACAATAGTTTTAACAATAAGAAATAAAGGTAATAGTACAAATAATAATAATAGTAATTATAAATATAATAATAAAAGTAATAATAGAACAGATGAGCTGAGCGCTTTACAGACGAAAATGTGTATTATTTTCAACACGAATATGATTGATTAATTACAAATAGCAGCAGATGAATAAGATGTTCTTAAGCTCTACATATTCTCAGGTGCATTAGTTTAATAGTTATTATCATGAGTTCAAGTGTTTTGTTGTGAGATAACTTTAAGGTTATGGATAACCTGGGTGTATGGCTGTTCTATGTACAAGAGTTTTCTAAATTTTATATTCTCGATTTAGTTAGGCACTGTTTGGCCTGAAGTTCATGTTTCTGTTCATTAGTGCTAATCTTGTTCATCTATTGGCATTTGTGGGTTTTGAAAAATTTGTTGATTGTTTTCTAGTAACCGCACACAATCTATTATTTTAGTATATAGCATTGGTGTTTTCAGCACAAATTTGAACCAATGGTGGTGTTCTATTGTGGCTGATTTACGGATATGGAGGGTTGATGTTAATGGACAGCTGAGCACATAGTGAAGAGAGTTACCAATTTCACCACAGGTACACAGTGGCGACGGAGCTTTATTTATTTTGAATAGGTAGGACGGGAAGGGTCCATGATTAGTTGAGAAGATATACAGGTTTCTATGTACTAACATGAAGTCTGTTGATACTTTTGGACATAATTTGTAAGTAAATCTGCCAGTGGTACCATAATCCCACTGTTGCTGCCATTTGTCTATGGCTTCTTTTTTCAATTTCTTTTTAAGGTGTGAAGCTGGGTATGGATGAAATATTTCTCGTACTTTAATATTTGTTATTGCATCTTTGGCTAGTTGATCTGCATGTTCATTTCCTTTAACACCTGTGTGTCCCCGAACCCATTGAAATTTAATTGATTTAGATGTTTTCTGTAAGGCTATTATAATTTTTGATGTGATAAAATCTGTACTAAAAACGTTCTCCAATAATGCAAGACTTGACTGGTTATCTGTGTAAATGACGAAGTTCCCGTCCCCTGAGGAGTCTGCCCATAATATTGCATCTAATATGGCGAGTTGTTCAGCTTGAAAGATTGAATTTGATATTTGTAACTTTATTTGATGAGTATGGATGCATTTCCCTTCTTTATAAACACAGAAAGCATACGCTGTGCCAGCATCTGATTTTGAGCCGTCAGTGTATATATTTATTGTTGAAGTGGATGGAACTCCTTCTTGTAGTAAAAGATAATCTTGATGTGGGGAAGGTATGGATGAGGATATTTTCGGTTGATAGAAGACTGGAAAGTTGTCCTCTATTGGAATCCCCAGACGTAGGACCTGTCCCGAAATTGCTAATGTATTTAATTGGATCGCCAATGGTTGAATGCCGCACAATACATTCAAAGCTGCCGTTGATGATTTTCTATAAGCTCTCGACAGAAGCAAAAGGCATTGTGTCTGAATTGCCGATAGTAGCCTGTAGCCATGTGAGACTGGTAGGTGTGGAAACCAACATGAAGCGGCATAGGATATTTTTTTTTCTAATATTTGTAAGTACCAGATTTTTAAAATTTGCTTCGAAAGGCCTCCATATGCAGCGGCGAATTTTAGAAGATTTTGTGATATTTGATTAATTTCTATACGTTTTTTATTCAGGTGCGGAAGAAAAGACAGTGTTTTATCCAATGTTAAGCCCAAGTAGTCTATTGTATTTTCAGATTTAAGGGAGTGCCCATCCAATTTATATATTGGTCCTCTCTTCAGGAAACGTGGTCTTCGAAGATTTAACACTACACATTTGTCATATGAGAACTTCATATCCGTTTGTTTCGCCCAATCACTTATTATTTGTAGTACCTCTCTTCCCATCTGCTCCAACTGTCTTCTTGTTTGGCCAAAAATAATTAGAAGAAGATCATCGGCATATGCTATTATCTTAAAGCCATGTTTCTTTAATATTCTCAGTAATTTATTCAGGAATATTCTCCAAAAAAAAGGTCCAAAACAGGACCCCTGTGGGCAACCTCTTCTAAACCAGTGGATCTTTTTTGACAGCCAATTCGGCATTGCTCCTCTTGTTGAAAGAAATGATGCTGCTATGTTTATTAATGCTTGTTTTAGTTTTAGGAATTTTAATTCTTCTAAGGTCTCTGGCCAGGGTAGCCGGTCAAATGCATTCTTGAAATCTAGGGATATTAGGGAAATATAATTATTTTTCTCTTTGAGCATATTTATAAATGAGAAAAGTTCGGCTATCGCTGACTCCGTCGAACGACCTTCTTGGAAGCCATGTTGTGATTTTTGTAGTTCTTTTTGGCTGCATAAGTTAAAGTTTATCCTTTTTAATAATAGTTTTTCATATATTTTACCGAAGATTGGCAGTAAGGAGATTGGCCGATACGAAGATGCGATGTTTGGTTTTTTAGAGGGCTTTATGAAATAAACCAATTCTCCAATCTTCCATGTTTTGGGGAAGTAATTTAAATATAGCAGAACATTGTACATTTCTAGTAAGAGAAACTTATGATGCTTGAATAATTGTCGTACTATGTTATGATCAATTTCATCGGGCCCCGGGGCTTTGTTCCTGTTGAATGAGTAGATGACATTTTTAAGTTCTTTTAAAGTAAAATTTTCAATTGCCTCTGCCTTCTGCTGGTTAAATATTGAGTCCGCTGGCATTTCTGATTGGCCAAATATTTCTGTGGTTAGAGTTTCGTAGAATCCTTCTGCTGTTTCCGTTTCTTCCTCTTGTTCTTCTAATGAATACAGTTCTCGATTATGATAATTTTTAAAAGCTACTTTTTTTATTTTTCCATAAGGGTTTTTGGATTGTGTACAAAATCTTGTCCATGCCTGTTTTTTCGCGTTCAAAATTGCTTTTTTATACATGGCTCTTTGTGATTTAAATTTAATTATATCTTGTACTGTAGCCGTCGGGAGCTTTGTTTTTCTTCTTAGTGCCCTAACTAAATTACGTTTTGTGCGTAGCTCATCGTTCCACCATGTTATCTTCGGTTGGTGAGTGCTTTTTCTTTTCTTGAGTGTCTGATCACATGTTCTTTTAAGTAGTTGGTAAAATTCTTCATATTTTTCTTCAAATTCCTCAGTGGTTTTTATATTTTTGAAGTTGAAATTTTGCTGGTTTAATTCTTTTTTAATTTTATCGTTGAATTTTTTAAATGATGTTTGTTTTGTTCGATATCTTCTGTTTGGTAACTGCGGGATTTCAATATTAAAGCTTGATGTGATCAGTCTATGATCTCCAAAGTCCATATCTGGGTGTACCATCCAGTTGTCCAGTAAAGGGAACAGTGACATTGATGATAGTGTAACATCGGGCCAGCCTTTTCTTAAAGTTGTATTGTCCTTTTTATTAATTAATTCATACGTTGGTAAACTATGGGGATCGTTTAGTAACAAGAGTCTTTTCGTTGCCATATGCGATATTAATTTTTGCCCTTTGTCATCATCTTTTTTGTAACCCCACAAGGCACTGTGTGCGTTTAGGTCTCCAGCCAATAAGAATAAACTGCTGGAGCCTTTTACTTCTAGCCAATCATTAAGATCATTTTGTAAATCTGTTGACGGGGGTGAATATTGTGATCCTATTGTTAATAAATTATTTATTAATTGAATGTTGATGAAGACTGAATGGTTGTTTTTCTTAATTTGAATATGGCTAATTGAAGGGTTTAGTATTATAATGCAGCAATTTTTTGCTACTGAGAAGTAATACGGTGTTGAAAGTGGTAGTCCTAAAGGGCGATTATCTGAGATATAGTAGTCTTGGAGGCAGGATATATCTATTTTTTCCTTTATTGCATGACGTATGTAATCTGCTGTCGCCGTTTTGCTGTTTTGCAGATTAATCTGGGCTATTGTTAAAGTATTTATGGAAATTGGCTGTTTGGTGTTATTGTTGATATTTGATGATGATGCTGAAGAAGAGGGTTTGGAGATATCGGAAATGTTCTCTATGTTGAATATTGCGCCTGTGAAAGGTTTAGACGTTGGTTTCTATTATAATAAAGGTTTTGAAAAACTTGACATTGGCTCGACGACGCACTATGCCTGTATTCAAAGCGGTTACCAAAATTGTCCACTGAGTTGAAACAATTTACGCACTGGTGCTGTTCTGGGGTACGCTTTTTAGGACAGTTATCTGATTTGTGGTTATGCATGCAATATTCGCATGTCTGTTTTCTTCGACATCTTTCTATTGGGTGTCCGAAGAGCTGGCAGTTACTACATCTTATGAGTGGAGTGTAGTGTGATATTCTACAAGATGCTAAGCCGATAAAGATTCTACCTTGTGTTAGTAACTGAAATGCTTCTCGTTCTTCTAGTTCTATCATTAATTGATAGAATTTGTTTTTTGGTCGTGAAATTACCTTTTGAGTATTATCTTTTATGTCGTGGTTTAATTCCGATTTCAGTATATCTTGTATTTCTTCATGTTGTACATATTGTGGAATACCAAGTATGATTATCTTTTTCCTTTTTTCCCCTAAGAATTTCATTTCTAATAAGCTCTGTAATTTTTCGTTTTTCTGCAAGATATTTAGTGTGTCATCTACCTCTTTTGATGTTGTTGCTTTTATTATAAAGGAGTTTTTATCTCTTGAGATTGTACAGGAGAGCTTTGGTAGTTTTGCTTCTCCTTTTAGTTCTCTATCCACAATCCCCCTTAATATGCTCATTGACATTTTTGTTTCTTTCATCCTCGTTAATAATATTGCCGATTTAGACATTTGTGGCATTTTCCTTGAAATTTGTTGATGGGCTTGATTATGTTGGGGAATTGATTTTTGTGCTATTTTTGAGTAGGAGGTTGAGTTGGCAGCGTCAGCATCATCCTGGGAGATTATTGATGGTGTTTGTTGATTTGAGATTTCATCACTTTTCTGATTTCCTATCAACGTTAATATCTGTTGGATTTTTAATTCCTGCTGTTGAAAGTTCGTTTGTATTTCATGCTTTAGTTCTTCCTCTCTCGCCAGGGAGTGGAGAGTCGTTTCTATATATACTTGCTGCTGTTTAATTTGGTTTTCTTTTTCTTCTATTTTCTCTGTTTGCATTTCTAACGTATACAAGAGCTTTTTTATTTCATCTTGTATAAATTTAATGTTTGATTTTTCCATGGTTATATTCTTTTCTTGCAGTATTGTTTCTACGGTTTCCAATATTCCAAAGTTTTCTTCTATTCTGGATTTAATATAGTTTTGTGCTTTTTCTTTTAGCATTTGCACTTCCTGGTCCTTCATTCTTATGGTATCTTGATTTTCTGTTATTTGCTGATGGAGCTCTCCTTTTAATTTGTTTATTTTTTCTTCCATTTCTCCTTTCAAGGTTTCACTATATTCCCTCAAGTGATTTACTTCTTTTTCTTTCTCCATTATTAAATGTTGTAGTTTAAGTGTCAAATTTTTCTCCTTTTCTAGGGCTTCATTTGCTTCGAATATTTCATTTTCTAAATTTGTTTTTACTTTTTCATACTTAATGTTGTTTTCTTTTAACTCTTGGAGGATGTTTTCTCGATATTTTGCTGCCTCTATCTCGCACTTTCCATCATGTTTTCGTAGTAATCTGTCCATCATTTCTATCTTCTCCTCAATGCTCATGATTTTTTGCATTGCTGTGTCAAAATTTTGTAATTTGTTGCTTTGTATAGGTGTAGGCGGTTTTCTCGATTTCCTTTTAATGACTGACTGTGAAGGTGTTTTTATACTTTTTGTTAGATCCTCCACTGAGGAGGAGGGGTAAGATCTTGATAATCTTCCTTTGCGATTTCTGAGGCGTTTTGGGGTCAGTGATTGAATATTAGACATATTTAATTCATTTTCATTTTCTGAGGACATACTCATTTTTACTGTATTAGCTCAAGCTGAGTACAGAAATAGTGGCCCCAGATACTTTTTCTCAGCGTTTGTGCCTATACTTCTTTCCTTCGAAATGATTATTTAAATAACAATTGTTTACTAGCTTTTAGAAATTTGGAGTTAATGCTATCTAATAGTAGATACCAGGCATTGCTAGAGCACATTCCGGTCTAGTTGAAAGAAAGGAAAGATAGTAAAGGGAATAGCTAAAACCAGTGAACTAGAACATCGAAATGACTAAGAAAAAAGATGATTGCCGAAACTGAACTAATAAACTTTTGAGAGGGAGAAAAAAAATAAAGTTATTGATATTACTTAGAGTGGATGGATATTATGGAAGATAAAGGAGTGAGACTTATTTTAATGTGGAGAGTGAGTACAGAAGTTTGGAATACATAATAAGTTACGGGGGGATACACTTAAAGTTAAAGGGGCAGGATATACTGTGGGCTTGGCCTCCCGAGCTTGGAAGCACTGTTAATGCTTTAATAATATGTACACTTAAATGTGTACACTCAAAGAAATTTACATAATTTTTACAATAATATTTACAAAAAACCATATGGTGAATAGATCAAATCAATTGCAACTATGCTTTCATGTGAAATGTTATTATAACACTTTGACTGACATTAGTCTTTAAACAATCACTGTAGTAAGTTAATGACATTGGGTGGACCTGGTGAGTGGGTTTCTGAGCCAGTGAGAAGAATTTTGAAGGTAGTAATAGCCTATATAAAGAAGTAATAATCTAATCTAAAGCTATAATAGATACGGGAAATTATAGTAAAATTAGGACTCACCACTGAAGTCTGTGTTCCATGCTGCGCTTGAGTAAGCTGTAATCCCCATTGGGGCAGTAAGAAAGTATAAAAATGGGAAATTTAAGGCTTATGGCGCCCTCTATTGTCACTAAAATGAAGTTAGCTTAGCAATGACTCAAGAAACGGGAAGCTTAGTCCTAGTCCTATCCTGCCAGGTAATGTAAGTGAAGGGGGAACAAGAGAGTCGAAAATTAAGCAGAAAGTGCCCTCTATTGGCATAAAAGTGAGGTAATCATAGAATAGAATGCGGATACGAGAAGCTTAGACCAAGACCTTTCCGTCAAGGTACTACAAGTGCCAATTTGGATAACAATTAAAGAAGTAGCCCCCTTCCCCCCTATTTCCCCCCTGCTAAGCTAGAGTAAGACTAGAAACGCCAATCGAGCGGTGTGCTCAAATAGTCCGAATAGGGAAGATGAGCCTCTAATCACAATAAATGGGGTGAAAAAACAATAAAAAAATAAAAAAATAAATAATAAGGAATAAGTCTAAAAAAACGGAAGCTGCGCTAATACCTGCGGGCCTTCAAAGGGGAAGGGAATTAAGAGTGGGAAGGCAAAACAAGGGATCCTAGAAGGCTAATAAATGAAGAAAAAAAAAACTATTAATCCCTGCACGTGTGGTGGAAGAGTAATAAGGGGAGAAATGAAGGCTTATGGCGCACCCTATCGGCGCAAAAATGAGTTAAACTTAAAAAAGTTAACTGTTACGAGAAGCTTAGACCAAGACCTTTCCAACAAGGTATTACAAGTGCCTATAAAAATAAATTTAAAGAAAATGCCCCCTCCCCCCCAACTCCGCCCCCCCGGACATAGCTAGAGAAAAACAATGAATGTCAATCGATGCGGCGTGCCCGAAATAGTCCGAATAGGGAAGACGAGCCTCTAAACACAATATTTAAGGGTGAAAAAACAATTTTAAAATTTTAATGAAAAAGCAAAATAAATGTGAATTAATTGCACTGGCCCGCAATTCATCAGAGGGTACCCCTAACGGCACAAAAGTAAATTAAACTTAAAATTGATAACTGTTACGAGAAGCTTAGACCAAGATCTTTCCAACAAGTTATTACAAGTGCCTAAAAAATAAAATAAAATAAAATAAAATAAAGAATACCCCCCCCTCCCCCCTCCGACAAAGATAGAGAAAAACAATGTATGCCATTCGACGCGGCGTGCCCAAATTAGTCCGAATAGGGAAGACGAGCCTCTAAAGTCATTATTTAAGGGTAAAAAAAACAATCTTAAAAATTTAATGATAAACCACAATAATTAATAAATAAATGACGTGATGCTCTGAAACCCGCAGACCTTCAAAGGGCTAAGAATCTAAGGGTGGGAAGGTATTTAGATTGAGACTCCGTAAATACAGACTATAAATGCTCAGTTTTACTGTAAAACTGTCTTAATAAGTGGTAACCGCCACTATGAATTATTTTTTTTTTTTTTTTTTTTTAAATACTTTAATGTGACACTTGGTATTCGTGAATATACTCTTATTCTTTAAAATAATTAAGTTGCGTATGCTCCACTCCATCGAATAAAACTCCTTTCAGATATGGGATATAAATCTAGGTATTTGCATCAATCAATCAATCAATCTTGAGATTTCAGAAAATATAAAAGTTTAAGAGCTAATTAAAAATACTTCTAGTCAATTTAAAAATACGAGGATGGAGGCGGAGCAAAAAATAGAGCCTTATCTTACCGAAGAACCACTACACTAAACGATAACTCAATTTTAAGTATTTTATTTGATTTTTTGAAAAAAGGTCACTCCTAATGTTAACCTATGAGGAAATCAAAATGTTGAGATAGCAAAACGACACAATTTCAAAGAATTTTTAAAAATAATAAAAGTTAACTTAGAATAACGTAAGTGACGGCGGAGCAAACTAGAAGGTCTAGAGTTATCAGAGATGGCATTTGTTAGACAAAAAAAGTTAATCTTGATAACTTTTAAGCTATTATAAAAAGGTAAACAAACGGCCGTTTCCCATGTATTTGCATAGGAAACGCCAACGTGACAGGTGTCAAAACAGCATTTTTTGAAAAATTTATTTAAAATACTTAGGGTGCTCAAAACTATACAAAAGTGGTCACGGAAGAAAGAATACATTTCAAAGTTTAGTGCCGTGGCATTTGTTTGTCAAATATATTTAGATATGACAACTTTACAGACTTAGCAAAAGAGGTGACGCCACCATGGGAAAAAAAAAATTGCCAAAGTAGAAAAGTGATGCTTAATCAAATGCTCATACAAAATTTAATACTGCAGATAACTTGATGAAATAAGTACTAAATGAAAGACAAAGCTCTAATGAACACAAATCATGCAACAAAAAATAGTTAACAATACGTTATATATACACAATAAGTACATGAAAAAGTGGCTTTTTGAAAATGGCGCTATTTTGCACTACAACTGCAAAAATTCAAAAATTTGTATCTGGGTTAATAACAGTCGTAGAGACATGTATAATAGCTTAAAATGCTCGTAATTAAGTATAGAACAATAATAAAACAACATAAAAATATTAACACAAGTGTATGTAGTACTAAAAGCTCGAGAAGTCAGAAAAGCGAAAATCGCTGGGGCGAGATTAACAGAAACTTTAAAAAACCATATCTTTTGAATAAATTCATGAAAATAAGCCCACAATATATCAAAAATTTCATTTTATGAAGAGGAAGAGAATGAGACCGGAATCAGGCTTCTAGCTTACCTGGTTACGGAGTTTTAGCCGCCAAACATAGGAGCTACGAAAGGTGCTGCAACAAGGTTGGTGTCCTACTATTTCTTACTGTAAAGGCCAACATGGTGAAAAAGATTCCGACTCGAACCCGGACCAACAGTATAGCGCACTGACACTGTTTAGTCTGTAGAATATCAGAATACTGATGGCCCATATACTGATGAAAAATTCATAAGCTAAATTTAATATATATAAATTTTTCTGATATTGCTAATAATATTCTAACCATTTACAATTACGTATTTAATATATATATATTAAATAATATAAGCCACGCAACCTGTCTTAGAGGTCTGCACGGGCCCGGGATTGGCCCGAGGCCCGTACCAGGCCCGGCCCGCGGGCCGGGCCGGCAAAAAAATTAATCGGGCCTATTGGCCCGATATAAGAATTTAAGCGAAGCAGATAAAATACGAGCCATTTTCAATTAATATGATTTTCTCGAGAAGTATAAATGTGCGTCACGAGCCGATGCGAGTTTAACAACATCATCACAGAAATGTAACATGTCCATGGTAGAGATCGACATCGTACAGTTACAAGATGTCTGATTCCGAGTTTAATTTTTTTTCAGAAGACTCGTGCCGGGACGGAACTGGTCTTAATCGATCTCAGGATGTGTAGAACAGTCATTGTGTTTTGTAGTATTAATTGTCTGAGCGAAGCGAAGGCTAATACTCAGCGAAATATTACTGTCCGGACACTTTACTACTACGATGGATATTAACGCCATGTCCTACTAAAAAAAAAGCCTAATAAAAACCTTTCGTCAAGCATAACTCAAAAAATATTTGTCGGATTTCGTTTCTGATTGCACCAGAAGGTACCTATGAGGGTCGCCTACTGAATGCACCTACTATGAAAAATAAGTTCCAAACCGTTTAAAAATTATGTAGAAAAAACTCTTAAAAAAGCACAATTTATCTGCATACGTCACAGAAATTTGGTCTGCGTCACTTTCACCGGTTGATGTTTTCGTAGCAACTGGTTTGAACACATGAAGCAAATAAAAAAAAAAATACGCACGCAGTAATATTGAATAGATCAGTTTCAACCACGTGATCACAAACCTTGCAACAACCCGTGGCAACCAGTTTTGGTGGGCAAACAAATAATAATACAGTATTCCGTACCACGTTGACCGTTTTTAGCCTGTTGTATAAAATCTGTCATGTTGTATGACATACAATTGTGGATGATTAAAACAAAAGACATGAGTGTTTATTGATCCGGGAGGTTATCTTTCTCTGGATGTCTATCTGTCTATCATACAGCATGCAATTTTCTTGTAAAGGATGATATTATTATGCAGTAAAACCTCCATAACGGACACACCCGATTAGTGGACACCTCTATTTAGCGGGCATTTTTTCGATTACCAACCCTTAAATAACTGTACATTTTTTACTCTCAGTAGCGGACACCTCCAAATAGAGGACAAAATCTGCCCTTCCGAGGTGTTCGCTATTCAGAAGTTTTACTGGTAAAACCTCCATAGCGGACACACCCGATTAGCGGATACCTCTATTTAGCGGACATTTTTACGATTACCAACTCTTAAATAACTGTACATGTTTGACTCTCAGTAGCGGTCACCTCTAAATAGAGGACAAATTCTGCATTCTCGAGGTGCCCGCTATTCAGAGGTTTTACTGTATATAATATTGATAATTATTTTACAGGGCTGCACAAAAGAATAAGAATATATGAAACGAATATAAACTAAATTCGGGATTGGTAGATCGCTGATGGTAATGTAATTTTAGGATGTTGTTACAGTCATCCGCAGCATGTTTTTAGAGTTTCGTTCATCTGACGAAACCCTACCTGTCTCGCTCCTTTGTCTGTCTGTTTGTCCGTCTGTCACAGAGCCCGTTTTCAGAAACTATATATGTCGGAGACTTGAAAATTTGCATACTTATAGCTGAACACCACACATCAAACGGCAAATAATAAAATTTTGAAAAAGTCTAATATTTAACCCTCTGGGCTCTAACTTGTGTATTTTAAGCAATTTTTCTAACTCAGCCCCTAATTTAATTAAGTTGGAGACATGAAATTTTGCATACTTATAGCTGAACATCTCACATCAAACGAAAAATAATAAAATTTTGAAAAAGGCTTAATATTTAACCCTTTGGGGTCTAACTTGTGTATTTAAAGCAATTTTTCTAACTCAGCCCCTAATTAAGTTGGAGACATGAAATTTTGCATACTTATAGCTGAACATCTCACATCAAACGACAAATAATAAAATTTTGAAAAAGGCTTAATATTTAACCCTTTGGGGTCTAACTTCTGTATTTTAAGCAATTTTTCTAACTCAGCCCCTAATTAAGTTGGAGACATGACATTTTGCATACTTATAGCTGAACACCTCACATCAAGCGACAAATAATAAAATTTTGAAAATGTCTATTATTTAACCCTCTGGGCTCTAACTTGTGTATTTTAAGCAATTTTTCTAACTCAGCCCCTAATTAAGTTGGAGACATGACATTTTGCATACTTATAGCTGAACACCTCATATCAAACAGCAAATAATAAAATTTTGAAAAAGTCTAATATTTAACCCTCTGGGCTCTAACTTGTTTATTTAAAGCAATTTTTCCAACTCAGCCCCTAATTATGTTGGAAACATAAAAATTTGCATACTTATAGCTGAACACCTCACATCAAACGACAAATAATAAAATTTTGAAAAAATCTAATATTTAACCTCTAATATTTTGTCTCGCGCAATTTTTAAATTTAAAATGTTTTGCAATACTATTTTTTGTTCATTTTGCATAATAAGTGTAATGTGACGTAATTTATTCCATTTCAGATTTCTAACGAATGTTAATGAATTTATTTTACAATATCCTTTCCCTTTTAAAATTCACATGTAAATATAATTTTTATGGCGTAATTTCCAATAAGTGCTTGCTTTTTATACCTAATTATTTAATTCTAATTTGAAGGTTTTTTTCTGTTTATAATAGTAACGTAAAAATAATTTTTTTATTTGAAGCAAACATTATTGTTTGCGCTGTTTATACAGTTGGCAACAGTTTAAATTAATACCATTTTCTAAAATATTTAAAAAATATCTGTCAAAATGCTGAATATTTGAATTTAAAATAGAAATAAAACCTCAAAAAATTAGTCAAATTTAAAAAAGAAACATAGTCTTCACACCGGGAACTTCAAACGTATAAAATGATCTAAAAATGATTAAATTCCCATGTATAGCTTTTGCTCTTATAATTTTTTTTTAATTGAACGATTTTGTTCAACTTTAGCATTAAATATCTCTTAAAATAATTCTTCGATTTGAAAACTGTATGCATTAGTGTGTTGATCAAACATGTCGCTATAATACCACCGATTTTCATATATTTGTATGCAATAGTTTTCTTAATATTAACGAAGACAGACCTCGGGTCACAAAAAATTCAAAACCGGCGGCGGCGGCGGTGAGAGAGTTAGTTACTTTTTTTAGAATAGAGAAATATATAAAAATGAAAACTTGTCTATCTGTCTGTTTGTAATTCTATAAAAAATCCACAATTTGGAAGCCAAAATTGTGAAGAGATACGTACATGTGTATTAAAACATGGCCGAGACAACTAAAGTAATCCGGAATCGAAATAACTTATAGTTAATTTTTAATTAATAAAAAACCACCAATTTAACAGCAATTTCTTATCAAATTTAAACATTTTTCGTTATAGCAGTTGCCAACAATTAAAAAACACAATAAAATTATTACTACAACAATTAATTTTCTACTGCAAGATTTCCATGTGAAAAATGAAAATGAAATAAATAGTTTGCCGAATTAAAAAAAAAGGTGAATATTACGTCATAACGTTTCTATTGCAGGATATTCACGTGAAATATGAAAATGAAATAAATAGTTTGACGAATTTAAATGAAAGTGAATATAACTTCATAACTTTTTTATTTCAAGGTTTCCACGTGAAAGAGGAAAATATTACGTCATATTGGAAATATAAAGGGCATGGTGGATATAGTATAACGTCATATGAGTGTGAAAAATGTATTGAAGCATGATAAAAACCCGATTAGGGAAATATTGGCGTATTTTAACATTATTGCTCCAATTATAAATTGAAATAAGTTCATTTATAGCTGTATTCTTTTGCGTCTGTTATATACATTTATACATTTTTATACAGCGTTTTTATATGATTCATTCATACAACATTTCGACTGCTTTTTTTAATGCTTGTTTTGTGTTGTATGTTAAATTTTGAAATTGATTTTTCAGAACAAACATCCTTCAAATTCTGGGCAACGCCGGTACTTTAGTTTGTAACAGATAAATGGCTTTTGTATCTGTACATCTAATGCTAATATTATAAAGCGTTATAATATTATAAAGTATATAATATTATTAATGCTTGTACGTTTGTGAGGTATTATCTCTGAAACTACATAGCCAATTTAAAAAAATGTTGGTGGCCATCTCTGCTCCGAAAAAAAGACTATTTTATGTCAGTGCAAGAACCTACATCGCTGCAGGAGCAAAAAAGTTCTAAAATTGTGATTTCTGCGATATTGATTGGGTTAGAAACTTTAAATTTGGTGCAGTAGTTACTTTTAAGATGTAAATACTCGTAATGAACGCTTTCTAAAAGGTTCAACTTGACGGATAAACGTAAAAATTTCTAGAAAGGTTCTAAACTATGATTTATATGGAATACTGAAATTTTTGGGATACTGTTGGGGTTAGAAACTAGAACTTTGGCATGGTAGTAATTAATAAGATGTAAATGCTCGTTGTAGAACGAATTCTAAAAAATAGAAAGACTAAACAAAGCGGAAAAAGATCTAAAGATGATCTAAGTAACGAAGAACATGGAACTGTTAGGAATATAAACATGAAAATAGACATGGCTGTATTTATCATGACGTAAATTCTCGCAATAGAACAATTTCTAAAAATGTCGCTATATAAAACAGTGCAGAAACAAAAAACTTTCAAAAATTTTCTATTTCTCTGTTACTGCTGAGCCCAAAATCTTTGAATTTTGCTTCGGGTTAGTTTTAAAATATACAATTGTCTCTATGAATGGTTTCTAAAAAATTTTAAAATTTAAAAAGATGAAATTAACGGAAAGCGATCTCAATTACCATTAATTTGGAATTATTAGGTACAGCAACTTTAAATAGTTCATAATGCTGCATTTCCTCTGCAAAACATGCGATTTAAATGCAACAAAACTGATAGATACCCACCTAGCATTAAATAAATTGTGTAAATACTGAATAAAGACCTGTATGAAAGAGTGAGTAGGTTGCCTGAAAGTACTTGTTAAAGTGTTCCTTCTCTAGGCTTTTCTCTCTCTCGCCAAGGCCACTAACAGAGGGAAGTGCTGTTTTAAATGTGATATGAATTTTTTATCCGATTCATTTTTCTAGACATTTTATCATAAGGTCATATTCTCAATTATCATTAGTAGATTTTTTATATATTAACTTATTCTGGTGAAATTTTGTAATCGGGTTGATATTGCCGTATGTTAGCTTGCATGATTTGCTGAATAAATATGTATGGATTTGTAAATTACTTCAAATGACACTTTGACAGCTAAAAAGTTATGCAGACGATATATTCAGATCTTGTGTCATACTTTATGTTGTAATCATTGCCGATTTCTTTTATTTAATACATGCTAAATACAGCTCAACTTGTGCAGAATATGTTTGAAAACAAAACAATACAGCGTATGTAGTGGTCAGCATACACTCATCATTTAAATCCGATCGAGCATATCTAAAACACACTCTAACGAAGCATTGCATGCCACTTTTGATGTATTCGGTACTTTGATACTATATTAGATTTTGAGAAGAGAATTCCTTAAATGTTATCGGCAACCTCATTGCATCCGTGGAAAACAGATATTGTACAATATTAACTATTCCGGGGGAGCACACACCATATAAAGTATAGTCCATTCTTTTTGAATATCATATATTTGTCATTTAAAGTTACTCAAATTGGTGCGGAGCGTCTGATTATGCTCTTGACATCATTTTATACAGTTAAAATTCCGATATAAGTAAATTAGTGTTTCATTTTCTATTGTACTTTTAATATATTGCGTACTTTCAATTTTATATCCATGCATGGCTGTCTTGAATGGTTTGATTTCCCATTTTTTTAAACAGTGTATACGAATTTATATATAAGATTTTGTAATTCTACAATTCGTTTATTTTCATCATTTCAATTTTTCGCAGTATATGGACAATTAATGATAACATCTCATTTCCTTTGCTTCCACATGTTATTATTAAATATATGCTCTCAGTAATGTCGCTCAGACTAATCCCTCTGAGGGAAGTCCTAGTAGTGATAATGAACTTCTCTTAACAGTATCTTTGAAAAAAAAAAACCTTAAGGTGGTTCTCATATTCACTGCTCAACAATGCGAAGATTTCAGACACATTTTCTGAAAAATTTTTTAACTATAAAGGCATAAAATTGACAGGCCTGCCTATTGAAGGCATTTGGAAACGAATAGCTTTTTCCATATTTGATAAATTACTTACAGGGATAACAGAGATTACTGTCACGTGACTGTACGTTTTTCCCCTTTCCTGAGCAATCGCTTCCGGAAATTCAATTCAAAACGCTAACTTTGACAGTATTTTCAGAAAGATATATTGCTTTTATCTATGAAAAAAACGACATTTACATAGCTTCTGAATAAGAATACCTGCCAATCTTACGCGTTTCCGAAAAGAAAAGAATTCATAAATGTGTCGAAATGTAGCTCCTTTGGATTTGAGAAAAGCCTTAAAAATGAGAGAATTATTTTCACAAATCTACTTTTTATTATACAGCTTCAAAAATTATCACGTTTTTAATCCTTTATTCTGAACTACATTAATCTTTTAATGAATCCTTATTTCCATTTTGAAATGTCTGTAGACACGATGACTAAAACACTGTAAGTAATTGTTAATGTTTACTATTGTGTGCTCTCTGTTTTGCGAACATCATAGTAATGTAAAATATACTGTAAAATGTCACCATAAATATGTATGTAGTATTTATTAAAAGAATCTTAATTGTATGTTGAGAAAAAACGGATTTTATTTTTTTATTTATTTATTTTTTTTTTGTAGGAATTGTGTTGGGCCGGGCCTGGCCTGTTTTCAGTGATTTTTGTACGGGCCGGGCCGGGCCGAGAACTGTAAAAATTCAAACGGGCCGGGCCGAGAACTGTAAAAATTCAAACGGGCCGGGCCGGGCCCGGGCCTGGAAATTCCGGCCCGTGCAGACCTCTAACTTTCTCCATGTTTAGTTAATTAGTTATTTGTCTTGTTTCTTACTTTCTTTTGTTGTTTGGTTGATTTTGTTGAAGTTTAAGTTGGTTATGTTGTGTTTCTTAGAGATAGTTCATTTTATTAAAATATAGTTTTTTGTATGGTTCAGATAATATTGTATTTCAGTTAAAGTTTACAGTTTGTGGTAATGTTTGACTAGTATGAAACAATGTTTTTTATACAACGGAGAATTATTTAAAGGATCCCGAACAGCCATATTTTGAAAGATTTTTTTTTTTTTTTTTTATGTCAACGTCGTAATGTAGCATAATGTAATTTTAAGATAATGTATTTAAAAAATGCCTGTATTTATAGGAGAGTTGGTATTGCATTTTTAATATTTATTTTTTGTCAACCGATGAATATGCAGTTTCGTTAGTTTCAAAAGTAAAAAAATATATATATTCAAATCTCGTCGTATGTAACGGGCAAAAACTATTTTAATATCAACGGTTTCTGTGGCATTTCACAACAGTTGTTATTCTGTTTAGGAGCAATATATGATTAGGTAGGATGCCGTGTATATTGCATTCCCTATGAAACTAAATAAAATTTTTGAAATACTCATTTCAACAATGGCTGATCCATTGAAAAGGCAATCTCACTTTTTTGCAAAATATTAAAGTTCATAAGCTAAATTTATTATATATATATATATATATATATATTGTGATTCTGCTAATAATATTTTAACCTTTTACAATTACGTATTTAAAGAAGAAAGAGTATATCGAAATCAAAAATCACATTGTCCAAACCCATTAATAGAAATTAATACGTATGCTTATAATGGAGATAAATGATCATAAAAAGAGTTTTGATCCCGCTTTTTCGGTTCTGGGAATTGAATTTAAATGCCATATATATCAATTTTGGAGTACAATTTTGATGGTTCTTTGGCAGCAGTTTAGGAAAAGTTTTACGAACATTTGACGAACAATTGATAATGGGTTTTTCTGTCATTCTTTATCCATTATTTCTTATATGCATTTTGTCTGACTATATGGAAGTTTTAAATTTCTTTAAAGGGGAAAACTTGCATTAAGTTTAATATTTTATTTCTCTTCATTTTTCTTTTTAACTCTGAATTCGAAAACGCTGAAGTATCGAAATTCTTTTTATACTGTTTTAAGAGGTCACGAGCGGAGATGTAGAAGAAAGTATTAAAATATTTTGAATATATTGGATATTTTTTTTTTGATAAAAGAAAAATTTAATATATTCCACTCAATCTTTCTGAGCTCCTTTCTTAAAACATCCCATTTTTATAAATCGATGATAATATATCTTGCGTAATAGATTTAATTTTTCGTATACCTTTTTTCACTGAACTCTGTACATTTAACAAAATATTCAATCAATTATTTAAGAATGAACTAAAATTAACCTGTGAATAATATTTAACCAATATCCAACGAAAGAAGTTATACAATTCGTTTTTATGTTTTATCTTCGGTATGTTCAAACGTAACTTTTGAATGATTGCTTCAATTTTGCTAATACTTTTTTATCGGAAAGGACTTATTTTTGGTGATGATCCTGTTATATATTTCATCGGAAAATAAAAACACTATATTTGTCTGTTTTCTGTTTTGTTGTATCCTTTTTTTTTAATTCTAAGCTGTACCTTTAACAAAAATGCATCAATTGCTGTGGAATTTTAATATGATGTACAAATTTTTAGTTCAACATTTTGTTTTCACAGTTGCATCTTGTATGCGTTTTTACATCGACATATAAAATATTTTATTCCATTATTGTCTTTGTGCATCAAAAAGAGTGATATTGTCAACATTGGGACTTCAAATGAACAGGAATATTAAAAGAGAATAATCACATAACACTGTATTGTGCTAAACACTCTCACTGAAACACATAGATTGGTGTTAAGGTAAAAAACAATCTCTTACAGTCAGCTTTTCTTTTTGCATAAAAAGACAGGCATTTTAGAAAAAAAAAAAGTTTCAATTCATTTTTTTAATACACTATTAATAGATCGGACTTTTATCTCTTATGAAGTCGCAAAAATAGGTTAATCTGTAAAATGCATGCCTAAACACGTTTCCTAAATTGAAGCATTTTGATTAAAAATTAAAATAAAGAAATATTAATGTTGCTGTTTTAAAATAGTATAGATTTCCAAGGAGATATCAACAAATAATTTTTTCTGAAACTATGTATAATGCGCATTTTGTTCTTATTTTGAACTTCGATTTTTAATTGAATAAGAGACAGAATGAAAAAATTACGTAATTATGAACATTATTCTGAAATCGTAATATAAACGTAACCTAACTTAAATAATACAGTGTAACTCTGAAATTTTAGAAATTGTTATTCTGAAGGTAAGTGCATTATGACGCCTGTTGGAAACTTATAGGTGTAAAACGTAACAGTGTAGGTGCCCCGTTTAATACAAAATATATTATATATTACTATAAGTTACTATTAAATTAAAAATATCCTTCAAATTTCAACATAAATAGATTTCTAGTAGCTTTAAATATCCTAATAAAAAATTACAACATATTCTGGTAAGTCAGTAGCTTATGAATTTTTCTAAAACAACTATCTATAATGAAGTTTGTTTTGCATTTATTAAAAATGAATTTAATATTAAGAGTTCCAAATTTTATGCCTGTATTACTATTTAAATCAATGACTTGCCTTTGAAACCCGAAGGTAAAACTTAACAAATAATTCTTCTAAGAAGTAGAAGATTTCAATGACTGTTACACTTTAAATAAGTATGCATACACCCCTTAAGATTTTTTAACATAAACTCAAGAGAAAACAGAAATCCCAATCGAATAGCAATTTATTTTGTGGAAATTTATCAATTAGGATATATATTCAGAGTTGCTCATGATTTCGAAAACCTTCTTTATCTTTTAGAAACTCCGGTAAAAAATATACTATCAAGATTGAAAGAAATATTCATGGAAAAAAAATTATTTTGCTGCTACGTATTATCTAAAACATATCTGAGTAATTTTTATAATGTATTAAACGGTTTTCTTAACGCGGAATATGCGTTTTTTTTTATGCAATCGATTAATAAATAAAAATTTCCATGTTCAAAAACATGTTTTGCAAACAAAGATGATAAAATAATAGCAGTAACGTTACCATTAAATTAATATATATATTTTTTTACTCTTGCATTCATAGTAGCTGTAATGTTTAATTCAGATTTAGTAGTATCCTAAATCAAATCGATACCGAGGTTTCTAAAAATCAAAAACGCTTTTTGGAGACGTGGGTATCTCGGAAAAATTTAATTTATATTTTCTTTTGTTCTTTTATTATCTTTTCGTAGATTCATAAAGAATTGTCCTTTTTACAGTCTATAAAGTGTTCTCTTATTTTTCGATATCTTCGATCGATTAGGTCATTCAATATCATAAAATACATCTGAATTGTTAGTTTTGTGTTTCATGGTGCAAATACAGGAGTGAAAAAGGAATAAAAATTGATTTACATGAATGAACAAGCAGGCTTGAATTAACTATACATTCGAAGATACAAATGTATCGCATACAGCAAGTAACGTCAATATTTTAGCTCACGTGTCTGCCCAGAATGTTAAATATGAGCTTGTCAATATAGGCAGCAGTGTTGTCAGATTAGGGACTTTTTTAATTCAGATTATTTGACTGTCACCACTTTTTTAAAAATAATATAATTCGCCTTATTTTTTCACAATTTTTAATCTATTTTTAAATAGGCCGAATATTTCTATTTCAAAAAAGCGGTGACAATCAACAATCTGGGGACAAAAAAGCCCCTAATCTAGTAACTCTTCTATATCTGATTTGGAAATTAATTATTAGTACTATTTCTTTTGATATTTAGATGTTAAAAACTAATCTCAAATGGTTGGTTTAAGACAGTATTGAATTCAGGAGAGGGCCAGCTCGGATTTTAGATTTTAATGAACAATTTTTTTTCTCCGTTTTTTAAAGACAAACCGATTTTTTTTTCGAGTAAGTTAGAATATTTAAATTCTAAGAAACAGAAGAAAAACAATTCCGTTATGGGCATCAGGGGGGGGGGGGGAAGGGCTCCCCTAGAAGACTCTCATAGAAGTTAAATCCCTCACAGAATTTAACACCCCCCCCCCATAGAAGTTAATTAAAAAAATATAAGTTATATTTTACATCTTGCAAAATTGCAGTGTACAGTGAAACCTCCGTAACGCAAACTCCTGAATATTCCGTTAAGGGAAGAGGGCTTAGGTGATACATTAAGCCTCCCTTGAGCTGTAAATTTAACAAATTTTTTTCTCCGATTTTGAAAAACAAATTGAGACTTATGTAGCAAATTAGCATATGTTACTGACACATAGTACGTCATGCTGTTTTATATCAAAGCTGGTTGCATAGCATATTATACTGGCAAGCATAAAAAAGCATATAATAGCATGTAAAAGTACCTACCTCTTCATGCTGTGACAGAAGATTAAACAGCAAATAAGCACATAAAATGTTTGTACATAGCTTGTCATGCTATTTCTGACTGAGCTGGCGGCATAGCATATTATGCGGGTAAGCATAAAAAAGCATATAATAGCACGTTAAGGTACCTACCTCTCCATGCTTTGAAAGAAGCTTAAACAGATATAAGCATAACATGCTTGTACATAGCTTGTCATGCTATTTCTCAATAAGCTGGCTGCATAGCATAATATACTGTCAAGCATAAGAAAGCATATAATAGCACATTAAGGTACCTACCTCTCCATGCTTTGGAAGAAGCCTAAACAGCAAATAAGCATAACATGCTTGTACATAGCTTGTCATGCTATTTCTTCCTAAGCTGGCTGCATAGTATATTATGCTGGCAAGCATAAAAAAGTATATAATAGCACGTTAAGGTACCTACCTCTCTATGCTTTGGAAGAAGCTTAAACATCAAACAAGCATAAAATGCTTGTACATAGATTGCTATGCTATTTCTCCCTAAGCTGACTGCATAGCATATTATGCTGGCAAGCATAAAAAAGCATATAATAGCACGTTAAGGTACCTACCTCTCCATGCTTTGGAAGAAGCTTAAACAGCAAACAAGCATAAAATGCTTGTAGATCGCTTGTCATGCTATTGCTGTGTAAGCTAGCTATATAGCATGTGATGCTGGCTAGCATTGTAAAGCGTATACTAGCATGAAAATCTAGCAGACAAAGCAATACATAGCAATAACTAGCATAATTTTTATGCTGGTACTAGCAAGAATTTTGACCTGGGTGTTTTCACACTTATGGCCCCTTGAGGAAAGATATTCGTGGACGTCGGTCTCATTCGGATGATAAAGTGCAAGAGTGGTAAAGGTTGTGGATCCGTCACCATCCTAACTCTTTCTATAAGACTGGAATTGATCATCTTGTCTCACAGTGGGATAAATGTCCTAACCGTTCTGGAAACAACTTTAGAATAAATTTTTTCATACTCTCTTTTTAAAGTGTTTTCGATTTTTATTTGACTGCTCCTTATAGACGGAAGAAATTAAAAGCAATTGTATGCTTAATCAAAAAACAAGGAGACAAAAATATAGCTGAAGCATGAAGAAAATATAAGTAGATTTTGGGTCTAAACATTTTGAAACAAATTATTACGGATAGTATGTTTGAATTCATATCAATATGTTGTTTGACTTAGAAATGTTCTACATTTCACATCATTTCAAACGTAAATATAAATCATTGACATTAGATTGAAAGGAAATACTTATATTCGATGAATATTACATATTTTGAAGTAGCAGTATGACCTGATAGTTTACTGACAGAAACATCAAGATGTTGAATCTTAAATGCTGAGAATAATAGTTTTATTTACGTATACCTTCGCGCGTTCTAAAACTTTCTAAAAGACAAGACTATTGAAGTTTCGAAATGAAATATTCACAATTTGTTTATAAAATATTTACGATAGTTGTCATTTATTTCAGGAGGTGTTACCTTTGATAAACATGTTTTGTGTAAATAATTTTCTTTTCGCCTTTAAATCAAGAGTTGATCCGACTCTTATCTTACATAGAATATTTTTTATTTTACATAAGAATTAATGTTAGTAAAAATATAAAGCAATTTATAGAGCACTTTTAGTATAAAGTACTTTATAAAATTTATATTTCATTGGCAGATGCAAGAAATAATGTTTAAGACTTTTCGATGCATATTATATTGCACATAATACTAAAGACTTTTTCGGAAAGGAATTATATTATTTTTTTATTTCTTTTTTGAAACATTATATGAAAAATCGATCAGTGGATCAATATAAATTCAATTTATTTCCATACTTGTATTCATATTCCTAGTCTTTTCTTCTTCCTACAAAAGAACATATTTCACACAAAGGTTTTAAACGATTTGTAGTAAATGTATTGCCAAAATAAATATATTGCGTGAAAGAGAAAAAAGAAACATGCACGCAGTAATGTGCAAAATATAGTTACATTTAAATTAAAAATATGCACATGCAAAGTTAGGTATATTTGAAACAATGTAAATTATAAAAATTATCTAAATGTAAAATGTAGAAAAATGTAAGAATCTTATACTTGATTTTGAAACAAAGAAACTTGCATAAATAAACACTTTTCAGAAAGGCAGTTAATAAAAATTTAAATATTGGAAGGAAAATAATTTTTGTTAGAAAAATATTTATTCTACGTTAAGGAATAATAAAGGGAAAAGTATTTAAATAAAAGTGTATGAAGACACTTTTATTTTATTTTACTTTTTAATTATATTATTCCTTTATTATTGTACATCCTTTATTACTTTATTATTACTTTATATTATTTATTTATTTTATTACTTTTTATTTATGCATATTAGCTAAAAGAAGCATCAGATTGAAAATGAGCAATCCTTATCTAAACGATTCCAAATAAATTATTACAAATTATATATGTGAATTTTTTTCAACGTTATGTTTAAGAGAAATATTTTATACATTTCATATCATTTAAATATAGAGTCAGAATGTTTTACCTTTTAAATGAAACATAAATAACAAATATAGATGAAAAGAAAATTCTTATATCTTCGAAGAATGATGCTTGTTTTAAAATAGTCATTGTCTTCGAACTTAATTAACTAAAACATCAGGAATATTCGTAGATTAAAACTTAAATACTGTCATTGATATTCTGATTTATGTATACTTTCACGTCTTTTGAAGTTTATCAAAAGTTAAGACTATTCATATTAAAGTTTCGGAGTGAAATATTTACAAAGCGTTCATGAAACATTTTCAATAGTTGTCAATTATTCAGTAACTTTTATCGATGATAAACATGTTTTATATAAGTAATTTAATTCTCATATTTAAATCAAGAAATGATCAGTCGTTTATCTTATTGACAGATTCTTCAGTCTAAATCAGGCTTGTCAGCTTGGCCTTTTTTTATTCAGAAATTTTAAATTTATAACTGATAATCTAAATAACATTTTTTAAATTTAGACAGACAATTCCTACAGAGTAAAAATTCTTATCTTGAAATTTTCAATATAAATTCGTAATTTATGAATGGTAAAGGGTACTAAATTGGGAATTCTTGTCAAATAACATTCAATATCAATAAACAAAAACTAATAGACAATGAAAATAAACAATATATTCACAAAAAGGTTTTAAAGGATTTTCTGCAAATATTTAGCCAGGCTAAATTTATTCCAAAAAAATACACAAGAATGCATACAGTAATAAACAAAAAATAGATTATTTAAAAATATTTAAAAATATAGAATTAAAATATAGATTAAAATTTATTAAAAAATATAAATTAGTCTAAATATCTAGTGTAAAAATAAGTTGAATTTGTGATAGAGAAATGTTCATTCATATATTTAATAACCTACATAGAATGGCAATTTAAATAATATCGCATTATATCTTATGTATATTGGACGTTTATATCGTATGGTCTATTATTTATATTAATATATAAATTTTCTTTAAAGCAATTTTTTTTTTTTTGGAATAAAAATACTTGGAAACTTTCTGTTAAATAAAATAGTGTGGTGACTAGAATTCTTAAATGAAGAATCAGAATATGCAAATTTCTTGTGTTAAAGTTTTGTATTATATGTGTTTGAAGAATGTATGTTTGAATTTTTATATTAACATTTCTATAATAAAAGACATTTCACTGTTATACACAGTATAAATTAATCTTTCGAGATTTCTTATATAAATTTGAAAGTTTTGATTGTTAACGGAGGCCAAAGGGGAATCCTGATCTGAATAAGATTTAATATCTGTAAAGAAAAACTAATAAACAACGCAAATAAAAAATGTATTCACGAAATATTTTAAAGGATTTGCACAAATTAATACATCCAGTACTATACAAAAAATAAGAGTGTTTAAAATATTTATAAATATCAAAGTTTAACATGTATATACAGTAGAACCTCTTTTATCCGAAACTCTTTCACCCGAAAATCTCGGTTAACCGAAATCCATTTTTAAAGATTATTTTTTACTATCACATTCCTTGTGTGCAAAATCCATTTTGATTTTTTTTAAACTATCATATTTCTTGTGTGCAAGATCACCTTTCTTATGCTGGTATTCATCATCTACCTCAACCTAGAAAACGTCGGTCGAACGTTCAAATGAAATTCGCGATAACATTTGATTGGGCCTTATCAAAGAGACCTCCAATCAGGACTAAATGTGAATACCGTTTGGGTGTTCGACCGAGGTTTTCGTTATAACCCAGGGTCGAAGTTATTGGTGAATACGAGCGTTAGAGTTCCTTTGAATTTAACTTGAGTTCCTGTAATATGCGGAGTGAAAGGAAGAAAAAGTACAAATTAGCAATTCTGTAACTTTTGAATGTTTTGCAAAAGTTTTGGCATGGCTGGAGCAGCAGAAAGACTGTGATACTGGTGAACTAAAAATATTCAAAAAGTCCGTGATAGAGCTTCAAAGCAAAAGCAATTGAAACTGCGGCAAACAAAACCTTTTTTCAAGCCCTTGTGAGATATGTAAAGGGTACTTTATTTCAAAATTAAAATTTAGTTAATTTATTCTTGTTTCTATTTTGTTATTGCTTTATTTTTATTAAGCACTTGTTACTGTAATAAGAAATATTGCATATATTTCTCCAATCTGAAAATTGAACCATTCTCGATTTTACGAAAATTTTTATTTTCAGAAAGATGGTCGGTCCCATTTACTTCGGATAATCGAGGTTCTACTGTATGCTTGAAAAAATGTAAATTAATCTAAATATTTAGCGAAAAAAAAGGTTAGAATTTTATAATGCATTTGAGACAGAGAAATGTTCATGGATATATTTAATACCCTATATAGAATGGCTGTTTAAAATAGATCATAATATATCTTACATATAATGCATCGTAAAATATATCGTACGGTCGATTATTTATATTAATTCTAGAAACTTTGCTACCAAAGAAAATCTTTTCTGGGGGAATTAAAATACTTGGAAACTTACTGTTGTATGAGACAGCGTAGTGACTAGAATTCTTAAATGAAGCATCAAATAGAATATGCAGATTTATTGTCTAAAATTTTTGAAATAAACTTTAGTATTATTTGCCCTTGAAAGTTGTATGTTTGAATTTTTACATTCTTATATTTATAATAAATGAAGGTATTGTAATCGAAATATTTTTCGACTTTCGGTTTTCAGCGAAATGACACGCTTTAGGGATCAGGTATCACAAAACACTTTTTAATTAAATAAATTCCAGTCTCTCCGTGATCCTGCGTTATGTATAGAATTGCACCAAATTTTATATAATATATCTTTGGCTATTGCCATTATGTCCCAGTAAAATTCGGGAATATTCCGCCGGAAGGGGGCACTGTGACAGTGATTTTTGAGCCATTTTTATTACTGTGTCACCGAAAAGTGTTTAAAGTTATGCTTAAAATGAATCCAAATTTCATATACTGTATGGCCGCTTAAGTGCGTTGTCACAAGAATAATTTTTCAATGTCAAGAGTCTTAAAAGTCATAAAAGTGGGGTGTAGGTATATTAAAGTAGTCATGCGCTGCTGAATGAAAACACCTACGGCGACACCTGGTGGAAAACTGTGGGGTTAGACTTTCTATCTCGAAAACGGAAAGAGATAAGGGAAAAAGTGATTTACAAAGTTGTAGAGCATCATCGATTTAGATCGAAAAGATACCTTATGGACATTAATGCGATCAATAAAACGATTAAAACGCAATTTATTTTTTCGTGATTTCCTACACTGTGACGTGACAGAACGATATTAGAAGAAAAAAACTAGTTATAACAATATACCCTTATATGAAATGTTCAAACTTCTCACCATTAACTGCAATGCACATTTGGATGCATATTTATCCGAATGATAACCATTCCTCATTCCATTCAATTTTCGTGACGTCACAGAGTAGGAAATCACGAAAAAACAAATGCGCGTTTTAATCGTCCTATTCTTTGCATTAATGTCCATAATGTATCTTTTCGTACTAAATCGATGATGCTCTACAACTTTGTAAACACCTTTTTTCCCTAACTCTTTCCGTTTTCAAGATAGGAATCCTAACTCAGAAGTTTTCCACCAGGTGGCGCCGTAGGCGGTTTCATTCAGTAGTGCATGGTTAATTTTACTCTACCTAGACCGCACTATTATGGCTATATCTCATGCTGTTCAGAAGTTATTGGGGTGACAACGGAGTTTATCGGGCACACTATATGTTTTATGCTGTTCTCAGCAGTCCGAGTTGCTATTGGTGATTTTCCGCCTGAAGAGGTGCTGTGAAATTGATTTTTGACGATTTTCCATATTATATCATCGGAAAGTGTACCAAGTTATGCATAGAAATAAACCAAACTTCATTTATATGTATTTGTCTATGGCTGCCACTTTCCATTTGAGAATGGCTATATTCTCGCAGATGTGGTCGCTGTGATAGTAATTTTTGTGCAATTCTCTCAGTTTTTCAGTTTAATTGAAAAATTTGTGACTATCTTTCGAAGAAAATTTATATTTTGATTTAATGCAATAAGTGAAAGTTTGTATAAAATTTTAGAAAAAATTGGTCTCAAGATATAGAATTGATACAGTATGATACAGAATATTTTGATACAGAATTTTGTTCCATTTTCAAAACGGGCGGAAAAAATATGATCGGGCACTATTAAAAAAATCATACTGAAGCACCCTATTTTCTAATCTAGGTTTATTTTGTATTTTTGTAACAAGCAAATTGTTTCACGTTGGTTTGATATATTACGTGTTGATTAGACATAATTACTTTTTACTTCCTTCTATTTTCAATAGAAGAAAGTATTGTAAATTAAAAAAAAAAAAAAATAGGCTTACAGTTTTTGACGAATTTACACTTTTAGGGGTCAGAGAGTTCAAAAAATGTGTTTATACAAAATATTTGTATGCGAGTGTGTCCGTCTATCCGTCTGTCTTGTGTCATCACTGTACCATCAAAAAGTGTATGAAGTTATGAGAAGAGCTGAAACAAATTTTTTGAGCTTGTTTTTATCTGTAGAAAGCAAGTCCTCTATCAATGTATGAAATATTCTACTGAAAGGGGGCACTATAATAGAGATTTTTGTGGTATTTTTATTATTTTACCATCAAAAAATGTATGAAGTTATGCATAGAATTGAACCAAATTTTTAGTGTATCTTTTTGGCTATGGTAAGCAGGTCCTCCCTGAAGTTGAAAAAAATATATGCTAGAAGGGATGCTCTAATAGCAATATTTGTGCCATTTTTATTATTGTGCCATCAAAAAATGTATAAATTTATGCATTGAATTGAATCAAAATTGTTGTGTATGTTTTTGGCAATAGCCAGGAGGTCCTCATACAATTTTGAAAAAATTCGCCGGAAGGGGGCGCTGTAATAGCCTTGTCTGTTACACTTCCATTATAATACCATCGACAAGTGTATGAATTTATGCACATCTCCTTGACTATTCTCAATAGGTAAAAAAAAATCTACCGAATGGGGGCTCTGTAATAGCGATTTTGGTGCCATTTTCACTATTGTACCAACAAAAAGTGCATAAAGTTATCCATAGAATTGAACCAAAATTTCTGTGAAAGATTTTTGGCTGTAGCAAAGAAGTCCTCCGTGAATTTGAAAAATCTATGCGCAAATAGAGCGCTGTAATATCAATTTCTATGCCATTTTCATTATTGTACCATCAAAAAGTGTATAAAGTTATTCATAGAATAGAATGAAATTTTTTCTGTATGTTTTTGGCTATGGCCAGCAGGTCCTCCTAAAATTTGAAACATTTTCATCTGAATGGGCGCTGTAATAGTGTCTGTGTAGCTGTGTAGCTGTGTAGCTGTAATAGCTGTCTGTGCCATTTTCATTATTGTACCATCGAAAAGTGTATAAAGTTATCCATAGAATTGAACCAAATTTTTTGTGTGTGTTTTGGGATATGACTAGCAGTTTCTCATTGAATTTCAAACGATTCAGCGGAATGGATCGCTGTAGTATTGATTTTTGTGCCCTTTTTTTTACTGAATAAAATTGTATAAAGTTATGCATAGAAATGAACGTAATTTTGTGTATGTAAGACATCCTTGCATTTGATATTCCGCCGGAAAGGAGCACTGCAATAGCGATTTTTGAATAACTTTCTCTATATTTCGTAGTTCTATTATCCATCGGTGACTCATCCAGAGACGGGAACTCGCGTCCTGCTAAGCGGCTAATCGCAAGCAGCCCATGTACAGCAGAATAAAGAAAAACTCTTGATTTTAATAAATATCATAATCGACATTTACTCGTTTTTATTCCAAATAATTGATTGAATCAGAAATTTAAGATAAAAATCAGAGTTGGTGTAGTATTAAAGTACACATCTCTAACTACATTTTGAAATATTAAGATGTATGGGATAGAAGAAAGTTTTGGAAATTACACATCCAAATAGTTCTTTTTTTTTTTTTTGCTATCCTCCACCCATAACGTTTTTGAAACATTCTTTGATAAAAAACTTGACGTGTATTTGATTGTATTTGATAAATAAATAACAAATGTGTCAACTGTTCAGTTTTTGTTTCTTAAATACACAAGTAAAAAAATTACGCTTTTTCATTTATTAACATGGATGAGATAGAAGGAAGTTTTGGGATTGGCACATCTACTAGTTCCAACATACAGATTGACTGAGAGATTTTCTACATTTCTTATCTTTTTAGTACATTGTTATTAAAATGAAAGAGAAGTCATAAATATGGATTTAAGGAAAATACATGTATATACGATGTATATTGCATATTTTGAAATAGCCGTTATTTTGATAGTTTATTGGCGAAAACAACAGGAATATGCACAGATTGAAACTAAAATACTCACATTGACATATTGATTTATCTATACGTTCACATTTTCATCAAATTCTGAACAGATAAGACTATACGTACTGAAATTTTGAAATGAAATATTTGAATACTTTATAAAATATTTTCAGTAGTTGTCAGTTATTCTAGCAGCTTTCGTCTGTGATAAAGATATTTAGAATAAGTAATTTTCTGTTTATCTTCAAATTGAGAATTTCATAAACTCTTATCTTGAAAACACATTCTCCGTTCAAAGTAACAATTAATACCAACAAAAGAATATATTTTAAAATAATTTATATATTTTACTTTTCATGGATATAATCTATTAATAAACCAAAATATATATATATTTGATTCATATTATATTGTGTTTAGTGCTGAATGTTTTCAGAAGTTTTTATATTTCAACAGCTTTTAAGAAATCTTTTGTAGAATAAAATATATATCAAAAATCAATTAGAAGATAATGAAAATTCAATTCATTTTTTGTGCTTCTTTTCTTTCTATACTTCCTTTTATGTTGACACGCGTTTATCCCTGTAACGCAAAAATGTGTTTTAAGTAAAATTATTAAAGGATTTACTGTAAATACATCCCCAGGCAATTTTTATCATATAAAAAGAGAAACAAATGATACAGCACTATAAATAAAATAGTTATATTTAAAATACATATAAATATAAGTGACTGAAACTCTTTTTTATTCGAAATAAGGAAAATTAGTAAAAATAAATAATGTGTAAAAAATTTAAAAATCTTATCCGTTTAAAACAAAGAAGTTTTCTTGTATACATTCAGGAGTCATAAACAGAATGTTAGTTAAAAAAAAAAAGCATATCGTAAAAAGGTTTTTTTAATATAAAAAAAATAATTATTATTTTTTTAAATAAAAATAGTTCTAAACTATTTAAATAGACTAAAAGATTAAATAAAATGGAATTGAGATTAGAAAAGTTAAATGAAACACCAGAGAGAATAAGCAGATTTTTTATCTCCACATTTTGAAAAATATATATTAGAGATGACTGCATGTTTGAAATCTTTTCAATATGCATTTTCATAGAGAAGTATACTACATTTCATATAATTTCAAGCCATCGATAATAAACGAAAAATAAATACACTGTTATTTTGAACTTATTTCGATTCCAACATTTTGATTAATATTACTTAAGTAACAGAGGAGAGTATTTTACTGAATATATAAACAGTGATTATAAATATTTTCATCTTCATTTTGAAGTTTCACACTTAGAAACACTATTTATATTATATTAACAACATAAATGCATTAAGGTATGGACGGGACAAAACTCATTGCTGAATAATTCAGAAACTAGAACGAGTCACGTACAGGCCAAAAACACTCTTATTATGCTAGTAAGACCAAAATAGCATTCTTTATGGCCCGTGCTGACATAATAAATAAAATAAATAATTATTTTTGAAATCGGTAAATGTATGATAAGCATGAAGAAATAAAATAAAAATTTCGAACACATTCGGTAGATATCACGTTAGTGTATCCATATCTAACATATACATGGATCAATAGGAATAGATATAAATAGATAGATATAGTAAATTTAAATAAATAAAATGATTATATGGAACTATGTATAAAAAAAGAATGGTAAATATCGATGAACTGAAAGGAATTTTTTAAACACATTTTATTAAATACAATAAAGAAGATTATTCGGTATATACTTTGTAAATTTCTTATATTCGAAACAGCGTGTTTTTTAATTTATAGCAAAGTGCTGTTATCTAACATAAGTTGATAAATATAATTAAATAACAATTCATTTCAAAGCTGAAAACGATTTATTTAAAATAAAACTAAAAGCATATTGCTTCATTAAGGATGTGATTTATACAGTCATACAAAAATTTAACCCGTTCTGAGGATTGTCGAAATTTTGGTACAGTTGCAGTTACATGTTCGTGCGGGTTTTACTTTTGAACAGTAATTTTCTTAAGGATAATCTTCGACTTGCGTAATAGTAGAATTTTTATAAAATAAGGTGAAGGTTACAAGCCCCAATTGCTAGTACTAAAAACTAAAATGTTGTTTTAAGACGCTGGTCTTGAAGCGTTCATTAATGACTATATTTTATAAATATTTTAAAGTATATTTATTAACCATAAATTTAAAGGATATACGTTTACATATGTTTGCAGCAATGTAAATAAATAAAAATATTTAATGTAAAAAATGACAAAATGTGATATTTGTGTTTTAGTCAAATCCATTTATATGTACTGAAAAGCAAATCTTTATATATATACTTTTTGTAAAAATAAACCATTTAAACAGATGAAATTGACCAAATTTTTTCAAGTCACATTATAAACAAAAAAAAAATACTATTTAAATAATGGAGTACTATGAAATCAATTAGGAAAAATCACGTAAATGGATACAAAAGGAAGCTTATATTATAGAACACTTCGTCATTCGTTCAAGTTTTACAATTATAAGCAAATTGTGACGTTTGCGCACGCCCTCTATCCTCTAGAAGCGCCCTCTTTTGTAGAAAAAGGAAAAACAGAGCAGAACCTGGAATGGATTCGCCCAAGAAGGTGTCCATAAATACTGAGAACGGCTTTGGCTACTGCCAGTCGTAAAGAATCAAAATGAAATTATAAGATTGATTGATATGATTTAGTGTTATGTGTAAATTTGTTTGTGATAGTTTGTGTTTACAGTGTCGTTCTATGTGTCAAATAAATATACGTGATGTTTCAATAATTGGCCAATTATTTGAGAGAAAAATCCACATGCGACCATTCGGTCGTTCTTACATTGGTCCAGAAAAAACGTGGGATTTGGCCAATAATTGAAATTAACGTGCATTGTGGATACATTATCGGATTATCTTTTTACGGAGGTAAGACTGTTTATTAGATCATTTTAAATACAGCAGATAAGTTGTCAAAATTAAAAAAAGCTCGAGGTGTAACGAAAAGCTCGATAACATCAATAATTAAAAAAATTGAAAATAATTACATGTCCGAGACGCCAAACTTAGGCGATCTTGAAGAAAACTTAGCGATGTTAGAACAAAAAGCCAGTGATTTAAAACAAGAGGACAGCGAAATTTTACCCTTAATCGATGATTTTTTCAGAAGTGGAAAAGGATGCGAAGGCATCATCGGATTATCAGGGAAAAATAACATTCTAGAAGTTCAGAGTGAATAAGAAACTAAAACAGAAAGATAAAAAAGAACCCCCCCCCCTTTTTTTGTCCCAGAAATAATAAGTGCGTAGAATTTCCGAACACGGTAAAACTACCGATACTTAAAATTGAGAAATATTATGGAGATATTAAGCTTTTCCAGAATTTCTGGAACTCGTTTAAAACAGCGGTACATGACAATGAACACCTGTCAAATATTGAGAAAATGAATTATTTATTCAGTTATTTAGGTGGGAGTGCGTATAATTCTATATCGGGTTTTGTGTTATCTGATAAAAAATTACATAGAGGCTGTGGAGATACATAAATAACAGGTCGGTAGAAAAGATTTAATTATTACCAGTCATATTAATATATTGTTAACTTTAAGACCGGTAGAAAAATCGCATGACGTCACGTCATTACCTAAGACAGGGTCCCATCTCTCGGTCCCAGGAACTTTCAGGCCCATTTGTCAATGCTCAGAACGACTCGGAACCAAACCCCGTGACGCGTCCTGAAGGTCGCCGCCAGGGATGGCCCCTCAGGGTCACTCCTCACATAAACTCCGGTCAAACAGGTGCACTGATCAGCACACGTCACTCCGGTTATTCCCAAAAGAGAATAAATGGTCGCATGCGACAGGTCCTGCCATTCAGCTAAAGGAGCCAAATGGTTGCTTCCCTTGGTTCCTGACCCCGTTCGCCCCAACAGCCCGCAGGAACCGAACACCTATAAAGTAGTCGAGCCAACAAACCTACACGAAGTTTGCCGAGCTAGAGTTACTGTACGGAGGTCTCCCAAGATCAGATACCAGTATCCGGCAGAGACATTTATGAGAGACAACCGATTAAAGGGGAAGGTGCCGCTCGCGAGCCCGGGGGATTCGCGGAAAGTATCTCCCTGAGCGCATAGACATGTCCTCGCTAGGGGTGGGCTGCGGGGTCGGACGTCCCCGGCCCCCAGTCCACAAGCACCTTACCTACATAATTATTTGCACTACACATATTATAAACTAATACATACATACACTACTACATAAATACACTACGGCATATTATTCACTACAAAATGCAGGTTCATGAGACAATGTCTCGAACCTGAGAACTTCATGCACCACCACCTCGAGTGCGCAAGTGTGCGACGTACTGGTTGATTTGCGTTCAACTACGGTGTTTGGCCGCGAAGGACTCTGGTGCAGCGACCATACGTTTGGCGACCAAGATCTCGATTTAAAGTCCGTAAGAGGAGATCATTTACTATGGCCTTCACTCCCTTCCGACAGTAGCCATCTAGACAGAGATCGAGAAGCGTTCGAGTATGGAAGTTCCAGGGGAAAAACCTTTCCCTGATGGACCGCCATAGGGGACAAGAGTAGAGACAGTGTCTCCTATCACTTATCCCTGTCCCACAGAAACATGTGGATTCCTTCTGAAAGAAGCGAGCCTGGTAGTCACCAAAGGGGCCGTGTCCCGAAATAACTTGGTTGAGGTAGAAATCTCCGTGCAGACGCATGAGGCGCGGAAAAAGCTCGTATGCCACTTCGCCTTTGCCCGTGGAGACCCATCTAACCTGCCAATTCGAGGTGGCTCGGGCCACCGATCCCACTGCTCTTTACCAAGTCCCTTATCTCAGAAACACATCTGTGCCTTGGCACGAGACTATTTACGGCTTGAAACACCGACCTCGAATCTGAGTAGATATCGCGTTCACTGAGATCCTTGTGATGGGCATCTGTTATCACCTTCTTGATCGCTTGGACCTCGACTGCGAAGACTTCTGCGCAATCGGAGAGGCGGAACTGGCCTTCAATGACCATCTGACCGTCAATCACATCAGTGAACGCGCAACCAACGGTGCGGTTCTGCTGCCTCGACCAGTCCGTGTAGTATGAACACGTCGTCCGGGGACTGAGGTCCCTGGTCCATGGATTCCGACCGAGGTCTTCTCGCCGGTAGGATGGTCGCCAGAGATCGACTGACTCACGGTCGAGCCCTCTACCGTTAATGCCCCTGCCCCGCCTGACAAGGGCCGTGAAGTCTCTGTCCATTTCTGCACGCAAGTCCAGGGGCAGAACCCCCGACAAGACGTGCAGCGCATCGTTCGAAACCGTGCTATAACACTTGGTCACGCATAGGAGGTGACCTAGCTGTGCGCTGAGAAACCTGTTAGCTTCTGCTACCCTGCCCATGTACCAAACAGAAGCCGCATACAAGATAATTGGCTCCGCGACTAATCTATAGAGCATCTTGCGTAGAGGCGGCTTGATCCCCCAGTTTGCTCCGGTGAGACGGTCCATTTTGTGCAGCAGCTTGAACGCTCTTTCTTGAACTATGTTCCGGTGGGGCATTAGATGCATGTCGTCGGGGCATGTCGGTGGGGCATTAGATGCATGAACTTAGATGCATGTCGATGGTCATTCCCAGATAAGTCAGGCGACGCTCGAACTTTATCCTGTGACCGTTCTTAACAATCGGCCTGGACGGAGCGTAGTTGAGCCTTCCTCTTGGTGGAACCACCGTGTAGTTGCACTTGGCATAGCTGAATTTCAGGCTAAACTCCGAAGCCCACTGATG
Source organism: Maratus speciosus (assembly GCA_963932465.1). Classification (NCBI taxonomy): domain Eukaryota; kingdom Metazoa; phylum Arthropoda; class Arachnida; order Araneae; family Salticidae; genus Maratus; species Maratus speciosus. The sequence continues at coordinate 292,231,991 of OZ010788.1, read as the reverse complement.
AATCTCAGTCAAGACCGGATTCAGGATTTCGGCAAACCTGAAGAATGCCCTACTTCGTGCCGCTACAAAGACGTCATCGGCGAAGGCGTGAATTAGTCATACCTCGCCAATATGTGACCGCCCCAGCAAGATGTTTATCACAACCAGCCAGAGCATCGGACCGAGACACGATCCCTGTGGAACACCGACATTGAAATAGTGTTCCCGGACGCAGATAATGATCGACCTATACCATAGGTAATCGTCAATCAACCCCAACAGATAGGGTTCGATGCCGAGATCCGCCAGACACCTGAGGATGTCTGTTCGTTGAACGCTGTTAAAGGCGCTCTTGATGTCAAAAGTGAGCAGACACGTGAAATCCCCTCGGGTCTTTGATTCGGCTATGTAGTACAGCACCCTGCACAACGCGTCCACCGTACTGATGTTCTTACGAAATTCGTACTGTCTGGAGTCGAGCAGCCCATTGGTCTCAATGTGGAGAGCCAATCTCGTTGTCCAGTACCTTCCCTAGGGTCGGCAGTAGACAGATCGGGCGGTAGGATGCGGGGTCACTGCGGGAATTTCCCGGTTTGGGAAAGTACACCGCAACAGCCCTTTTCCAGGTCCGCGGGAAACAAGATAATCTCAAGCACTGGTTATAGCAGTGGTTATATCAAGCAGTGGCCAGTAACCATTGAGGATGGAACTGGAGGACCTTTCGGATGATCTCGAGACTGATCCCATCGTGTCAGGGTGCCTTATTAGGCGGCATCGTATCTGCTGAAAGCTCCAGCTCTTCGATAATAAACCAGTCTGGTTCGCTGGTTCTGTTGTGCGCGACTTGCGAAGCTTCATCGGCTTGCAGGAATTTGTTTGTTACTATGACAATTTTAGGGCCCCCCCCGGGCCTCTAGCTCCCCCCCCCCATTAAGATCTAGAGTTAAACTGATTGCATAAAAAGAAGGACGGGGAAATTTCTGCATATAATGAACATTTCCTAAGCGGCACTTCTGTTTTGTAGGGTCAAAAATAACCGAGTTATAGTGCTTTTATGGAAAAATTTGGCTAAAAATTGTCTAAAACCGTAATAACTTTCTGGGGAGACCTCGTAATCCTTAGTTAACATAATTCCTGTAAATAACTTTTCAAAACATATCTACTACACACAACAAAACAATTTTCTGACGTCGGCCCATAAAGGGTTAACTTTTTCAACTTTTCTTGTTTCTTACATAATACAGTCAAGTTGCATATTAAACTGTAGGATATCGCGAGCCAAGTTTGTCCCTTATACTTTCATGCTCCCCCTCCCCTCAGGCCTCTTAAAAACACATTTGGATACGTTTTTTATACGGATTTCGCCCTATATTCTTTATTATTAAACCTAACTAACATATCTCCAACATACCATAAATTTTTCGTCCCACGGGCACTGCTATCATATCTCTTGAATACTTTTTAGCTCAAGTGCAGCAACGGAGCTCTCAAATTATTAAATATCTTGGAAAGTTTGTTTTGTAAATGCCACAGTCTGTCTCCCCCATCATGAAAATTTTTGTTTGCCTCCCATCACATGTCTCCTGTTGTATTTGAAGTTGAGAGCATATCCGTAAATATATTTTACCTAACAATTACTCTGCACTTATCTCAAATATACTATTTTAATAACATTAACTTTTTCCTCGAGAGCAACATATCTGGATATGAGCTAGCTTCAGTGTTTGTTCAGATTATTATATCTTCCAAAATTATTCCCCATTTTCTACTTTTCAAAATTTTACTATTTATTTATTTATTTTTTCGCAATCATTAAAATGACCCACTATACAATTAATATTAAATTTTTGTCTTAGTCATTTCCAGTGGTTTCGGCCACTGATTTTTGCTGTTTTCTATACTATTAACTTTTTCCTTCTAATCCCATGTGCGGGTAGCGGCTTCACCTGGTAAGACATTGCTAACATTATCTCTTACATTTTTACAAATACTACTGAAAATGACAATTCACCTTAGCAATAATTATCAATAATTGAACATTGAGACTCATATAATAGAGAGCATAACTAAGAACAATTAAGCACTTCAAATAGTCAAAGAAGTTGTATTTTACAGCATCCGCGGTCACTTAACTGCAACAAAAATCTAATAATAACTAAATACAAACACAGCTCTCTTATAAAAAACCATCCTTTTCAAAGTATCGATATGTCCAAAGATAATCAGTCTGAGAAATCCTCAAAACAGATCACTCAATATGGACTTAAGTCAAAAGAAAAAATAACTAAAATGGACACTGCTAAGAAGAAAAAGACAACAAAAAATACACTAACTGAAAGCTCATCAACAGATGTTGGCCCGGCATCATACATGGCGTACATTACAAGTCAGGAAGTTGAGCAGGTGATGGAGGATGTCAGGGTGGCTAATCCACAAAGATATAAAGAATCCAAGGAGCAACTAATAAGACAACTTGACCACATAGGAGCTATTAAGAATGGAGAATACGACAAGAGCCCATATTACAACATTAAATCAAAGAATTTACCCAACATAATAGAAGAGATGTTAAACACAACTAACTTTCAACTAACACAGCCTACTCCTCGAACACAGGAAAAATTAAGAAGAATGAAACAATTTCTGGAATACCAGCTTCAGCATGGAAAAGCACTCTCTACAAATAATCCTGAAAACATCCCATTTTATCAGGCAAATAACATAGAACTGGTAAATCTGCTTGAAATAATGACAAGGGATGAGCTAATTAATATAGAAGCAAGAATGAAGTCACTGTATCAAATAGTTAAAGAAGATGAGATAATGCCTGCTATATTAGACCATATGCAACTACTGATTTTCCTAGAGGACGCAGAAGAAACGAAACAAAAAAGAGAGAACATGTATTTACATAATACGGGAAAACAGGACAACAAAAATAAACAACATTTAGAAAATCATTCCTTACTACAACTTGTCCAAGAATATGAAAATAAAATAAAGACTCAATTCGAAGGCAGAACAGAAGAAGCTAAAAACTATCTGGACATAATATTCTCTAAAGCTATAAGAGACGAAAAACTATTAATACAATACAATGAAAAATCTAATTCAGACGTATCAATTAGAGAAGAATTACTACAACAGGAACTAGAGAAACTAAAGAGACAGAATGCTGGGCTGACAACAAAGGTGAAAAATAATTCAAATGCAGAAATTTTGCTGGAGGGACAGTTGGAGAAGTTACGCAGAGACAACAGAAACTAAAAGACTCTCTGGCAAGGGGAATATCACAAAACAAAGATCAATTAATTGAAAATCTTAAAGATTAAATCAAAAACCTAAACAGACAACTGAGAATAACTAGACAACATACAAAAGAAAAAACAACACAGACAGAAGACAAAGATTTGGAAATAAAAACAAAAGACTTTGAAGAAACAAAAATAGTTAATTTTACCAATAGCCTGAAGAACATTGAAAACATACTAACACAAAATCTGGAAACATTAAGCAGGGGATGCCCTATGGCTTGAGACGTCAATATGGATAAGTCTGGTAACTTTCCACAGGAACTGTCAAACTCAGCGATACTAATTAAACTAATATCGAAACAAGATACTATACGCAAACTTAGGGCAACACTGAATGACATACTTATAAAGGAGGAGGATATCCCTCCTATTTCTTGCAGAAGAGCCAAACAAATTAATACACTAATACTTCAATCAGATACGGACAGCAATACAGAGCAATTATTAAAAATCATAGAAAAATTCCCAGTTATAACAGATAAAACAGAAATTACATTTAAGTTAACCAATCAAAAAAGGCTAATCATCACAGGGATACCATCCTTAACTTTCTCGGAGAGTATAGTTTCATATCTTACAGAAAAGACAACAGATAAAAATATATCAATAGAGAAGTTAAAGAAAAAATAGAACTCAAACAACTATCATATAATATTAAACTTAGAAGTAACAGCGGCACAAAACCTCCTTGCTCAAAAGACCATTCTTGTAGGCCTAAACAAGTGCAGCATTTGACCCTATCGCCCTATAATTAGGTGTTCTAACTGCCAATTATATGGGCATACCAATTATATGGGCACAACTGTAAAAGAGAGCCCATCTGCGCCAAGTTCTCAAGGGGCCACCAAACAACAGCCTGCCCCTTTGCTAAAGTCCCGTCTCAGCACCGGTGCACGAACTGTTATAACTCAAATAATTATGTTAGACACACTGCGGACTCCAACAAGTGCCCTTTCTATCAGTCTCAACTGGCCGATAGAAGAAATATTATTCGGACTGATACATGGACATCTTCATACTTTAGCTCACAGAACTAAAACAGCAGCGGGTTTCCCAGAAGCCTCACCGTATGTAAATATCTTTACAAATTAACTTTTAAAACTTTTAATATGAACCGTGAGTAATAAGACCCTAATTAACTGGAAAAAGACATTCCTTAAAAATATCTCATACTTCTTGCAGGAGTTGAGGATAATCTGAAAACCCCCTTACATCTGTTAATCTAAACAACTATCACTCATAATTATCTCCAAATATCGCTAAACTCAACATCTTAAATTTACTTACAGTTGAGTACAAATAGTTTGTCCTGGATTTTCTCTCAAAAGTGATGGTTTACCATCCATCAGGACACTGCCTCTTTTGTAAATATTATCTCTACTATCCCCAAAATTACTTAAAAAAATAACTTTTACAATTTTATAAGTCGCTTTACTATAATTAACTAATTTATTAATAACTTTTTCATTTTTAGGGGATTTTTCTCACTTATTTAACCAAGATTTACTTAACTTTACTTAATTTGCCTACAAGTTTTGCTAAAAAAAAAAGAAAAAAAGAAAAAAAACTTTTATCTATATGTTGTGGGCTACCAATAAACCCTCGCTAAATGTTATATTAATTACAAATTACTTTATCGTACTTATTTTTTAAATAACTTATCATTAACTTTAAATCTAATTACCAAATAGCTTAAAGTATCCTTCTGAGTTTAGTCTGACTAAATTAAGTGTTTTGGTGTGGTTGTTGTCTTTGTAAATAACAATCCTAAAAGTATAATTCATTCTTACTTGTGCTGTGTTGTTAAATATGTAAATACTTAAATATTTATCTCTACAAAATGACCATTAGAAATATTTAGAAGTTTCGCTCCCTCATTAAATGTTGCCTCTTATCCCAAAACACATTTTAAGTGTATAACTCTACTTAAGTATTATCTCAAAAACTGGAAATGTTTTTTCTAGTTCTCCGTGGGGGAGCAATTTAGCTGAGGTACAGTGCAACTTTTCAATTACTTTCAAGCATTGAAAAATTTGAGGAATATATCTTGAAGAGTTTGAGGATATTAACTAGAAGAGTGTTTATCTTTGCAAAATTATTTAAAATTCTTCTTCTTTAGCTCCTTTTTTGTATTGCTCTAAGTACCTTGAAATATCATTATTTATTTTGTTACACAGTCCTTCCATGGTCATTTATTTATTACTTACTCATTAATTTAGCATATTTAATCACATTTAATCCAATACATAAACTTAAACTTAGAGGTAATTACTTAAACTTGCAAAAATTGTTCTAAATTATAATATCTTGTAAATATTGCTGAACCTGTACATAAAGTTCAATTGAAATAAATTTTCGGCATCGGAAAGCGGGACGGTTCGCTTCTGGTGTCTTCCCCCTGGGACTGCACTAAAACTCTAAAGCTTTTGCTGAGTTTCCCTGGGTGGCCATCCTCGGGTTGCAGGAAATGGTATCTTCCAAGTTTGTCCTGGGATTCCTGGGTTCGTCCAGGTGGAAACGTCCTCCCCGGAGGAAAGAATCAGAGAGAAAGGTGCCTCCTGCCTTCACTTGCCTCGTACCACCTCGGCTGTGCAACCTATCTTGTCCGTGACCAGTCTCTCCGAAATGAATTGGCGGAATGATGCACGTTACGCAAGATCGCCTTTTTATATTCTGCTCGCTTACGCTTGTAGAGAGCATCAAGACTCTCCCTCTGTAACGGCTCCAGCGTTCGCTGGTAGAGTCGCCTCAGCGCACGCAATCGAGATCTTTGGCTGGACAGTTCACCTGTCCACCAACACGCTCCCTTGCGTTCTGCAGGTTTGCGCTTTTTGTGCTTTTGACATAGCTCCACCAGGATCGACATCAGGTGTTCAACACCTTGTCTTTCAACAGTCTGTTATGCGTGATACACAGTACCGGGCCAACAAGATGTCGACCCAGCCTTCGCACTGAGGGCCATTGAAGGACGAGATGCTATCCGGATCGTTCACGATTTCAAGATTATCGTTCGAGGCGAAGGTGATCAAGGATCTACCTCTAGGGTCTGTGGGTCGTTGCCCCCAAATCGTGGACTTAACGTTAAATCTCCAACCAAGATGACATTGTCATTCGGGTAGGTACTCAGCAGCTGCTCCAACGATTCGAGTACGATATGGATATCCTCCGAGGGTGCGCAATAACAAGTTATTATCAACACTTTCTCTTTGGACAGATCGCAACGGATGGCTACCACATCGGAGTGCCTTCTGGACGCACATAATGAGACAGGGCGGCTGACCCAGGGTTCTGCACGAAATCGGCTGCCCTCCGAGCTGACCTGCTCGTATCCCGGCGGAGTTCCGAGAATCTTACCCTCGCTCACGTATTGTTCGTTCAGAGATATGATGCCATAGCGGGCGCACGAAACGTCCAGTGAAAGTTGGTTCGCCATAGCCATGGCGTGGTGACAATTAAGATGAGCGAATTTCGGTGGTTTACTCCCGTTATTGCTCCTTCTCAATCGTTTAACCTCCAACTTGAGGATATGACACTCTTTCGAGCCTGCGGTATGGTTGGTAGGTAATTTCTTACTTCCCGGTTTCCGACGGTTTTTCAAACTGCAATTCGGGAAACACGCGTCGGCGGTGCACGGAATTACGTGGTCACTGGAGCCGCAGTGCCCACATATTTCTAGGCCGCGGCACACTGATTGTGTGTGGCCGTAAATCCAACACTTATAACAAACCAATGGTCGTGTATTAGGACAGAAATCCACTTGGCGCCAACCCACATTTAGTCGACGAGTCCCTGCGAGCCGATCGAATGTGCTCTCATCCACCGCCAACACCACGTTGCGCCCTCTCTCACCCACGAACGATGTTCTGAGCTCGAGGGAGGCCTTACTCATGACCTCATTTTGTTCACGGAGCGCTGTGATAATGTCTGCGTCTGGCAGATTTGAGTCGACTCCGAAGAGAACGATCTTTGGAGTTCGGCGTCGTGGTCTCATGACTAGGAGGTCTTTCTCCGTCGACTCCGTCAGCTCCGTCGACTCCAAGGCGGCCTCAAGTCTTCCAAGATCCGAGAAAATATTCGCCAGAAAGTGCACGCTCCCTCCGGAGATGGTTCGCGTCCCTCGGATCGCTATTTTGGCCTGTATGGGATCGACTTTACTGATTAGTTGTTTGGCATGTTTCATCGGAGGATCGGCATGTGCGTCCTGTTCCTTGGGTCGCACGATGAGGGCTATTTCCTCTTTCGCGTGTGGTCTAGTCGTAGACTTGACGTTGCTACCCCGATCGGCCTGGGCATTGTCTTTCCCAGGCCCGTGCCGAGCGGAATCATGCGGCATGTGCGTCCTGTTCCTTGGGTCGCACGATGAGGGCTATTTCCTCTTTCGAGGGTGGTCTAGTCGTAGACTTGACGTTGCAACCTCGATGGGCCTGAGCATTGTCTTTCCCAGGCCCGTGCCGAGCGGAATCATGCGGAGATTTCTTTTCAGCCGCGTGGCCGTCTTTCGGGATACCCTTAAGTTTCTCCTTCTTCCGCAGCCTCTTCCTCATACTTTTGGTGACCACCTTCGACCAGGACTGAGTCTCCACGTTGTCAGCCGCTTGTGGCTGGGTTTCGGGTTTACCTTCTGTAGGTGTCTTTTCCGGTTTCACTAGCCGGGATTCTTCCTTTTTCGGGTTTCCTCTACTTCCCTGCTGGGAGCCATCTTTGGTAGGCTTCGTACCCGCTTTCACTGGCCGGTACTGTTCTTTCCTCTGACTGCCCCCAGTCTTCTTGGCTAGTGCGTTGGTCTGCTTGGTACCCTGAGAGCCTGCCCTGCTCCTTTGGCTTTGACTGTCCTCCCGGGGAGTCCGTCGCGAGTGCTTCACGTCATTACGTAAGTTATATGACACTATTCAAACGCAAATTCGCAGTCTCAAGTCATTAGAAATGGAGTCAAACACTTTTGACGCACTTTTAACTCACATAATTCTTAAAGCATTACCCTACCAATTAGCTTTGGAGTATAACAAAGTAAGTGTCAAAAATTCCGAGGAATCCAATTACAGTGCTGATAAATTATTATCATTCATCCGAAATGAGTAAGAAGGAAGAGAAAAACGAATCAAATAATTAATGTCTTTTCTGATTTTTCAAGGCCAAAACAATCAGATTTATTTCCCGAATTTAGACAGAAGATTAACAAAAAATCTGGCGTTAACATATCTCAAGTGTCTGCCAGTGAAAGTATTTGTTTATTCTGTAATGCAAATAATGAGCATTTAACATAAAATTGTGACAGATATTCAATTGAGGAAAGAATTAATAAATTTAAAGCTGGGGGCAGATTTTTCGCTTGCTTGAAGCTAAAACACCTAATTAAAGATTGTACCGCAAAAAGTAAATGTAGGCTGTGTTGCAAATTACACCATGTGTCAATTTGTAATTATTTAGTTGGGAAGGGTAATAAATCAGAAAAAGATAAACATGAAAACGCTCTATCAGCCAGAGTAATGTCGCGAAATGTATTTGATTTAGGACAGTTGCGGGGAAAATGAAAATTAATTGAACCACTTCAATTTATAGAACTAGAATTTGAAAATAGAATTGTGCAAGGTGTGATTGATAGTGGTACTCAGATTTCAATTATCAAGAGTGATTGTGTACCAGAGCATTTTAGGGTACCATGCGGATCAATTATACTTAAATCAGCTTTTGGACACCAGTTAAGAGCACCATTAATAAACATTCCACTAAGCATAGCGTCTGATAAATTGCATTGCAGGGTGTTCCCCAAAATTGTAATAACATGCGCGATGGTTGATAATTTAATCAATGATCTACTGTTATCTTTAAATGCTCATAGGGATTTAAGCGCGATAAGCGAATATAATGAACCCGACACCACAATAAATGACTGTAGTACTATAAATTTGCCCCGTACGAGAGAAAACAACGCGTTAGTTCTAGATTTAGCTTGTGCAGATACGGAAGCCGGGCAGATTAAAACAGGAAATGCAGACAAGAATATTGATAACGATTGTAGTAAAAATACCGGCAATTTCACGAACGACTCGGAAATTTTCAAATGGGAACAGAAGAGCGATGCGTCACTAAATCAATGTTGGACGGATGCTAAAAATGAGTATAATAGTTATTCTGTTCAGGACAATTGGTTATATCATCACGATCAGAATGTACACCTAGGCCATTTAACAGATAATGAGAGGGAAAAACTAATTAATGTTGTGGGCATACAGGGACGTACCAAATGCTACAACGGACGTTAGTCCATTACATATGTTATATGGTACGTGTCCAACTGGTCCTCTTTCCATATTAAAGTCATCACGTACTAACGAAATACCTTTACCATTTAATCAGTTACCAATTACTTAAATGACTTGAAAATACAGTTTTGCCATTTCTGCAAAGAACATATGCACGATAATGAAATCCTAGAGTATAAAGCTCAGACAACACCAGCGTGATATATACTGAAAATAATGATTTTTGTGAAATTGAAAATGTCCCTAAGTTAATTAAAGATGATCCGAACAAACTCAAACATGCTCCTGATCCAGAGAAAGTAGCAGCGATACAAAATTTAGAAGTTCCGAAATGCCAAGAACGTTATGCCACCATCGAGAAGGAAGCATACGGAGTAAATTTCGCTCTAAAGAAATTCAAACATTATATATATGGCTCCCAAGTGACTGTTGTGAGTGACCGCAACCATTTGAAATTCTTAACTGACTGTGCATCCCAAAGTGCGCGCCTTCAAAGGTGGGCTCTGGCATTGCAGCGATTTCAAGCCGACATATTCTATCGACGTGAAAAACTCCACACTAACGCAGACTCTTTGAGTAGGCTATATGCCTCACACTGGACTTAAACGAAAGAAGCTTTGGCTTTTAAAAAACTCACCATAAAATTTTTATTTATTTTGTTTGTGATTATATGTTACCAGAAGACTTTTCTGAATCTGATTTTATTGGACATTAGTTGGTTGAACATTATTATTTGAACTCTAAAATATTTATTCTAGAATTTTAACAATTAATATTAGTAATATAATCTCATATTGCATAGTATCTTAGTTATCCTTTCTAGTTATCTTTATGTTAAGTAAGTATTGTAATTTTCATTTTTATTAATAATGTGTTTTACTAAGATGTTTATAGATGTCCACTATATTTTGATTAGTCTGAAAGACTAAATATAAACTTTGAATGGGGAGGCGTGTCGTTCGCGCACGCCCTCTATCCTCTAGAAGCGCCCTCTTTTGTAGAAAGAGGCAAAACAGAGCAGAACCTGGAATGGCTTCGCTTAAGGTGATCCATAAATACCCAGAACGGCTTTGGCTACTGCGACTGCCAGTCCTAAAGAATCAAAAGGAAACTATAAGATTGATTGATATGATTTAGTGTTATGTGTCAATTTGTTTGTTCTAGTTTGTGTTTAGAGTGTCGTCCTATGTGTCAAATAAATATACGTGATGTTTCAATAATTGGCCAATCGTTTGAGAGAAGACACACACGCGACCCTCCGGTCGTATTCCAATTGTATCCTATCAAATGTCAAACCAGAGAATATAAAGAACATCGTAAAATAAGATTTTCCCAGATTGGAAGACCTCAGAATTTTTATTTGATAAAAATCGCTAAATTAAACTTACCTAAAAGAAAACTATTGAAGGAGCCCTAATAATTTTACACGTTGACAGATATTATAGTATACTAATAAGGTTACTAAATCCGTTAGAAAATTTTACACGTGAGCTTATATAATAGTTAACGGTTCAAAGTTAATAGATAAAAAACATATTTTTAAATTTAAACAGAAAAAATAAAAATTATAAAATTATAAATGTAAGTATTATAAAACATTTATCTATGAATATATATTAATAATTTGATAAACTAATATTCAAAATAATTTATATAATAATATTAGAACTAAATTAACATCTATATTTGTAGGTGTCTGTAATAATTTTTTAGTGGTGACATCTAGTGAGAGATTTTTAAAGCTGAGTTATTTATAATCATTTTAGAGCTGTCATCTGTTGTTAGCGATTTAAATATAATATAGCAGAATAAATACTAGTCTTATAAAGTATTTTTAATATCAAACCTCATTTAAAATAATTATGTAGAATAAAATTATGTATATGAAAAATGCATGATATATATAAACTACATATTAAAGATATGAATACAAATGAATTTATATAAAAAAGCAAAATAACTCTAGTAATAAATAGTATTAAAAAATAAAAACAGGAATATAAAAAGGAACAAATTACCTTATTTTTGCATCATCGCGCACAAAAAAACTACACATTTGTTACTCATATACTAATATTTTATATATGAATCCAGTGTATCACACCAATAGTATAAGCAGAAAAAAAGGCACAAATCATTTAGTGTTTCAAGCAACGCACACAAGATTCAATGCATCTTTAACCTACTTGCAGAACTATAAAATACCTTGTATCCATATTCAATATTTAATTATGTGTGTAAAATATATCCTTCTATATATAAAAAAAAGTTTTGATTTGGAAATGGACCAATGAACATCTGCGTAGATATTCCGGGTAGATCACATCCAATTTGAATGCTTAAGCATGGCCTTTCATCGTTAATATTAAAAAAACTGTTGCATACAAAAATATGAAAATCGGTGGTATTATAGAGAAATGTTTGATAAATACGCTGATGCAGACAGTTTTCAAATCGAAGAATTATTTTAAGAGATATTTAATGCTAAAGTTGGACAAAATCCTTCCATTAAAAAAGTTTTATTGGAGCAAAAACTATACATGAGAATTGAATCATTTTTAGATCATTTTATACGTTATAAGTTCCCGATGTGCAGATTGCATTTAGTTTTCTTATTTAACTCATTTTTTGATGTTTTATTTCAATTTTAAATTCAAATTTTCAGCATTTCGAGAGATATTTTTTACAAATTTTAGAAAATGTTATTAATTTAAACTGTTGCCAGTTGCATAAACAGCGCAAATAATAATGTTTACTTCAAATTAAAAATTTATTTACACGTGACTATTACAAACAGAAAAAAAACTTTAAAATTAGAGTTAAATGATTACATGTTAAAAGCAGGAAAATTACGTCATAAGAACCATAGGCACAGATGTCATATACGCGCATTTTGGCGCAATTTTTTCCGCGCCAAAGTGTTATTTTGCTTGATGCTTGATGTAGTAACCCGGATTATGTTGTTCATGCTGTTGATGTTTTCGCCAAATTGGGGCGAATATGACATCTGTACCCATCCGGGTTACCATATCAAGCAAAATAACAACACTTTAGCACCAGTTAAGTACCCGTTGCGTATATGAAATTGGTGTCAGAAAAAATTTGCGCCAATATGGGGGGGGGGTATATGACATCTGCGACGAACCATATTTGCACTTGAATTTTAAAAGAGAAACAAAATCTTAAAATAAAAAAAAAATCATTATTATGCGTTAAAACTTGTAATTTGAGGAAATTACGTCATATTTAAATTGGCAAAAAATATAGCAAAACAATTTAAATTGAAAAATATATTTGTGCGAGATATTTTGAGATAATCTTTTCAACTATTATCGTGAATTCGAAGACAGCGCAAATAATATTTCCTTCTAACAACAAAAGTATTTTCACGAGAATATTAATAAGAGAAATAAAACTTTGGTGTAAATTACGTCAGATTTAAAACGATACATTTAAAATGAATTATTTAAAAGAACTATCTTATAGCGCTCTTAAAAAATACCGGGAGACAATGACGCTGTTTACTTAATTCATTTTACATTAGCTTATTTTCAAATGTTTAACTAATTTTTTTAATTAAATACGAAAACCGCCATTGTATCTCTTAACAGCAGCAGATTTGGTCTTAAAAATCCCCAATCCAAGGAAAACGAATGGAAACCCGTTTACAGAGAGATCGCTACTGTTTTTAGGGTTTCGTTCATCTGACGAAACCCTATTCGTCTCGCTCCTCTGTCTGTCTGTCTGTCTGTCTGTCCGTCACAGAGCCCGTTCTCAGAAACTATACATGTTAGAGACTTGAAATTTTGGGTACTTATAGCTGAACACCTCACATCAAACAACGAATCATAAAATTTTGAAAAAGTTGGTAATTAACCTAATTACGGGCTAATTAAATTCTAAAATTAACCAATCAACCTTTTGAATGCAGGTGAAAATGCACGTTATCGAAATCCTCCCCAGTTTCTCCTAATGGTTGCCAGTAAACTCAGCGGATGCTCCGTCAAATCAGCCGGTGCAGGGTTACCACGGAGTACTTTAAGCAATAAATGAAGTGGACCTTCAAAAAGCAAAATTTGATCTGCCGAAATAGCGGTCGTACAAATTCGTAACAGGTGTAGAAATAGGCGGAAAAAATTCTACTTTATTTTGGTATAAATTTCAAATTTCTGCGTAGGATAGAACGCAAAAAATCCACTAAAAATCGATCGATAAAAATTTAATTTCTGTGTTTTTAAAAACAATGAAAACAGATTTCCATTCACCGGAAGGCAGCTGTCATCATTTCTGGACATATCGGCGCGGTAGAAATTTAAGGGGAGGAAAGTCTAATACGAAATTTAAACTTTTTAAATTTTAAATTTTTCGATTAAATTTTTTGACATCCGGGCTGGAAATTTCTCGCAGATTCCATACATACCCGGTTCAAAGAGATTGCTTCATTACGAGCTGAGATATTAATTATTATTTTATTAATTCCTTTTATTTCCATCAAATGTCAGATTAAGATGGAGGCACGTGCTTTTTTAACGGAGATTTCATTTAAATTAGGAAATTAACAATTTGCGTGGGGTGTTTCGACGGCGCGCTATGAGATAAGTATTAATTATTCAACATGAAAAAGTTTATAGGTTTATAAGTGTTCATCCCACTATTTCCGAATAGCAATTTCAGGAAATATCTTAAATTATTGTTTAAGACCGCCACTCGATGTCTTCGAAACTTTAAGATACTTTATAACACATAAGAAAAAGTGTAAAAAAGAAAAGAGTGTGATATTTCGAGGGGTGGAGGGGGGGGGACTAGATTTATTTATTAAATCATAGCGTTTGTTATCGCGGAAAATGTTTTAAATTGTTGGTTAAGACTGCACCGCTACCCTCCCGACCATGTATCTACGGAGAGATTGCGCAAAGGAGTTTCGTTCAGATATGCTTTTGTTAAGAATAGAGTGCGCTCCCTGGTGGTGGAATGCGGAACTAACGTAACGCGATTTTGTTAAAATTAGGAAATATAACAAGGCGATCCGTTTGCAACTTTAAGATACTTAATGACACATAATAAAAAGCTTATAAAATAATGGTGCATGCAATTTCCTGTGAAGGGAGGGCGGGGAGGGGCGCTGGATTTCTTTTTTAAAAAATAGCGTTTACGACCTTTTTAGGTGTCGTTTTTTGAGCACTATGATATACTCAGACACGTGCTGCTTATGAAATATAAAAATGTCAAAATTTTTGTTACCACTATTTCCGAATAGTACAAAAGCAAATTTCTTAATTTCTCGCTTAAGGCCGCCACCAACTCCAGTAACACATCCACTGATAGGTTGTTTAACAGAGTTTCGATCTGATACACTTTTGTTATGAATAGTGTGCGCTCCCTGGTGGTGGAATTTGCAACTAACATAACGCAATTTTGTTAAAATTATGAAATCTAACAAGTCGATCTGCTGGAAACTTTGACATAGTTCATAGCACATAATAAAAAGCTTATAAAAGAATGTTCCGTGCAATTTCCTGGGGCGCCTACCTATCTCGGGTGCTATAGACCCGATCCCCTCGACTAATATACCTGCGGATAGGTTGTAAATCGGAGTTTCCTTTGGATAGAGGTTTGTGTAGAATAGAGTGTGCCACTGGTTGCGAAATGTGGAACTAACAGATTTCACAAAAGGATAAAGTGTTTTAAAGGAATATTAAACGAAACCCTCTGTGCGATCTGTGATCACACTTACCCACTTGTTTAAATTTTAGTTCAATATTTTTAAAGCCGATCAAATTAGCGTGCTATTTGGATTTTGGTGTGCTTGAACGGGGGTTGGCGAGCGTAGCTCGTAGGGGGCAGAGCCCCCTAGTTTAACAAGAAAAGATGAATAACCATTTTTATTGCTTGTTTATCAACATATTTTAAATTCCGAGATTTAAAGTTAATTGAACAGAGATTATTGATTCTGTCAGCAAAGGTTTGTAAAATTTTGACATAAACTGATTTTTGAAGACATGAGTTATAAGGAGTATATAAATTAATATTAAATGTGAAATATTTTCGTTTGTCATAAATGTCAAAGTGTATATTATTATTATTATCACAAAGAATTAATTTAAGATCTATGAAATTAATTTCATTATTTAGCGTATCATTGTTACTATGTTTTAAATTTTATGGTATTTTATTGGTAATATATAATTGGATGGACTGCTAAAATAGAAAAAAAAGAACAATAATTTAATCAATAGAACAGTAAATTTTACAATTAAAGAAAGACGATTTGCGTTCATAATAATATAGATATAATTCTTCAAAAAGAGATGATATAATCCCGTCCTGCGCTAAAACCAATCTCTGTTGATATATAGTGTTAATAAGAGGACGGTGGACGGTAATTTTTTTTTTTATCATAGAAATATAAAATTTTGTACATATATACATTTCATTATGAGTATGTAAAACATCTTAAAAGAAACTTCAAATATTTTTATAATTTTAAGATTTAAAAAAAAAAATAAAATTTTAAAATGCTTCGGGTGTCATAATTTTTGAGATGTGTCCTTGCTTTTGCATTTTAATCACTTAAAACTGTATCAACAAAAAATCTAAGCATCGATTTTTTAAATGATTATGCAGTTAATTTTTTAGATTTTTTTTCGAAATTTCATATCGATTTTCATCAAAATTTTGACTTTTAATACGTTAAAATCAAATTTAATTACCTTAATGAAGTTGAATTTGAAAATGCATGCTTAGTCTCTTTCTAAGCAATATCAGGATTCTTCCTTATCAATTTCATTATTCTTCATAAAATATTAAGACGCATGGATCCTTTTAAAAATCTAAAAACGTAGAAAAATCAGTTTTGAGAAAAACAGATTTGCCTTTTAAAAATCTAAAAACGTTGAAAAACCAGTTTTGAGAAAAACAGATTTAAAGTATGTTAAAGGGCCGAGAAATTGTTTGAAAACAAAATTCAAGCGCTTATAACTTTCTGAAAAATAATCGCATCTGCATGCGGTTTTTCGCAAATGGCTCAGAACAATCTGGAAAATAATAATATGCACAAAAATAATTTTCGATTTTTGGGTCCAATTCTGCTCAAATAAAGGTCCTTAAAAATAATATAATTATGATGAAAAAAAAATCTAGCTAATGTCTTATAGTAAGATAAATAAATATTAGTCATTACATTTAATGAATTCCTAAATGCTTTGAATTGCAAATTGATAATTCTAAACATATCTGAGATATCAATGTTATTAAATAAATCATTAAAATCAACGGATTTTATGTATTTTATATTATTTATTTTACATTATTTACAAGTTGAAAACTATTTTTTATGCTATATAAATTATCTTGTTTTATAGTATCAAATAGTTTAGTGAGAATTGTTAAACGAAAGTTACCAATTTTGTTGTTATATGTATTACAACCAATAGTTATTGCGCGAAATTATAATGTATTTTTATGGAATTTAGGTATAACCGCTATATATGTCTAAATAAATTTTTATTTTGTTTATTTTTAGGAAGTTATACTGCATGCGGTTTTCCGCAAATGGCTCAGACCTGTCTGGAGAATAATAATATGCACTAAAATAATTTTCTATTTTTGGGTCCAATTCTTCTCAAATAAATGTCCTTAAAAATAATATAATTATAATGAAAAAAAATATAACTAATGTCTTGTAGTAAGATAAAGAAATATTAGTCATTACATTTAATGAATTCCTAAATGCTTTGAATTGCAAACTGATAACTCAAAACATATCTGAGATATCAATGTTATTAAATAAATCACTAAAGTCAACGGAATTTATGTATTTTATGTTATTTATTTTACATTATTTACAAGTTGAAACTATTTTTTATGCTATATAAATTATCTTGTTTTGTAGTATCAAATAGTTTAGTGAGAATTGTTAAAAGAAAGTTACCAATTTTGTTGTTATATGTATTACAACCAATAGTTATTGCGCGAAATTATATGTGAAATATATGTGTAAATAAATTTTTATTTTGTTTATTTTTAGGAAGTTATAATGTTGAATTATATGTCGATTATTAATGATTATATCAAGATTCGTTTCTTAAAAACTGAACTGGTACTTATGGCACTAAAAATTAACTGTGAGTAATAATACTTGCAAATGAAAGCATAGTTGTTTGGTGATTTATTAGGATAGGTTATAATAAATATGTTTTGTATTTTTTTTATTTCACTGTTTAACTGTTTAATATTAAAATTATAATTATTTTTCATGTTTTGGTAATGTTCAAAATTTAATTTATTTAAAACATTTAATTTCCATTTATTTAAAAATACAAGAGTTTTATATTATAATCAATCGAAATTTTATGTATAAAAGGGTTAAGATCTAAATTAATTTTTTTAATTTAATTAAGTGTAAAATCAGATGGTATACGAACTTTCGTCACTTTTGGAGTAAAAATGCGTACATAAACATTATCTACAATATTAATATCCCCTGTAATAATGTGACCATGAAATGTGTTTACGTATTTACTATAGCTAGAACTAGAATCATTACATAAGCATTGAGGGTTATCCTTTGATGCAAAACATTTAGCAAATTTATTGTAATTGAAAATCCTTCGTCCTAATGTAACATTGTATCAGTATGTTTTATTTATTGTAAAATGTTTTAATGGAAAATTTTTACTTTCATTGTAAATTAAATTGTGATATTTATTTTATTGAGGGCACTATCAGAGAATGAAATTTTTAGTTGAGTATTGTTGACTTTTTATAAGTCTTATTTGAAATTTTAACATTAAGATGATTAATTCTAAAATATAAAAAAATCAAAATAAACATTACTAAAATGTGAAGAAAAAATTAATGCTAAAAAACTGTATGCTAAATATCAAGATTTTTACTTTTGATTGAAAAAATATGTTTTCTAATTACAATCTAATTGAATGTATTATTGAATTCCTTTTCCAGATTAGTTAAAGTCTGTTTAATATAATTTCTAGAAATATATTGCGCATCAGAACTTTTTTTTTTTGCGAAGTTGTGTAGTTTTATTGTGAGCTGTATGATTTAAATTTTAATTCGTCTACAGTAATGTTCAAGCTTTTTAGTATTAGTATAAAGAAGGTTTGTAC
Organism: Maratus speciosus; assembly: GCA_963932465.1. Lineage (NCBI taxonomy): Eukaryota > Metazoa > Arthropoda > Arachnida > Araneae > Salticidae > Maratus > Maratus speciosus. The sequence continues at coordinate 292,213,310 of OZ010788.1, read as the reverse complement.
CATAGACCACACGTATATATAGAGTTACGTGATTTGATATGTATCCATCGTGATTTGCAAGGTTTTGGGTACATTGGCACCGAATAAATAATCCGCTATCGGGATATTGTCATCTGTAGAACATAACACATCCGAAGATTAGTTACAGTCGGATACCAGACCAGCAAAGATCACTAAAGATAAGTTATGCAGTCGCAGTGAGTATTTCTCCAAAAGTATACGGAGTCATCATCAAAAGTGAACAATAGACCATCTCACAATTCGAATGCATTATAGTCGGCAGAAACGCCTTACAGAGCGCGATACAGCATGTTGAATTCAAAAGATGTTGGTTACGCAAATCCTAATATTCTACGAAGTCAGAAAACACGGTTATTATATCATTTTAAGACAGGCGAAATTCTACGTAAATATCAAAAATCTGCTTTTCGAAGGCGTGCAGCTCGATTTTGTTAAGTCGGCGAAAAGATACATTGACTACGTATAACTTGAAACAAACGAATGAAAAAGGTGGCCTTTCTCAGACGATTGTCTAGAACCAATCGGGAGAGAGGGCGAGGCTAAAAAAAAAATCCAGTTTCAACCCTTTCAGTGGTGCCGTTTGCTGTCTGCAAACGGTTAATTTTAATGCTCAAACTACCAAATGCCACTAGTAAATTTTTAGTACAATTTCGATCTCATAATATACGTGATAAAGTGTTTTTGATTGTTTTTAAATAAATTTGTCCGTAAATTGCTGTGTGGATTAATTACTGGAACATTTTTGAAGCAGAAATCCCTTGCACCTATGATGGGGTTAAGATTGGAATCTTTTTAGAGTGAAAATTCAAGAACGGGAAAGATGTTTCGTAGAATGAAAATTAGGAAAGAAAAGAAAATGGATTTTGAAAACATTCGAACATAAAAATTAACTTTTCTCAGAATATGATAGACAGGTTAGCTTATAAAATTTATGAGTGAATCTAAAGCTTTAAATTAAGATTTTGGAATAAGATATTATTTGTACACGAGTTTTACATTAAGGGGAATTTAAATAGGAATAAATGATAGATATTATTAAAGTAGGGAAACATTGACTATACAAAAAAAAAATAGAATTTCTAAAATTTATATATATATATATATATAAGTCGTTTTGCTATTATTGAATTATTAATTTAATTTTTGAAAATTAAAATAGATAGAAGCAATTAAAATAAACCATATGCTCAATAAAAGAAAATGGAGACAAGAATATATTACTGGAGCATCAAAGAGAATAAGTAAATTTTTCCTCTAAACGTTTCGAAATAAATCTTAACCGATTGTATGTATGATTGTATGTTTCATTATGTTGTTTGATCGAGAATGTTTCTACATTTCATATCAGTTCAATCCATAGATATTCAAACGTAAACATAAATTCCGACTCTATATTAAAAGGAAATTCTTATATTCGATGAATGTTGCATATTTTGAAATAGCAGTATGACATGATAGTTTATTGACAGAAACATCAAGAGCTTGAAAGTTAAATATTGACATTGATATTTTCAGTTATGTATACCTTCACGCGTTCTAAAACTTTCTAAAAGGTAAGGCTATTGATATTGAAGTTTAAAAATGAAATATTCGTATTATGTTTATAAAAAATTTTCAATAGTTGTCAATTATTTTAGGAGCTTTTACCTGTGATATATATTCTGTGTAAAAAAATTTATTTTCGTCTTTAAATCAAGAATTGATCCATGTCTTATCTTACAAAAAACAGTCATCGTTTTAAATAAGAATTTATGTCAGTAAAAATATAAAGTAATTTATGGAGTACTTTATGTATAAATTAATTTATAATATTTATATTTCATTGGCAGATTTAAGAAATAAAGTTTAAGATTTATATTAAGCATAGTACTAAATACTTTTCTAGAAAGAAATTATATTATTTTCTTATATCTTTTTTAAACATTATATGAAAAATCGATTAGCGGATCAATGGAAATTCAATTTATTTTCATACTTATATTCATATTCCAAGTCTTTTCTTCTTCCTACAAAAGAATGTGTTTCACGCAAAGCTTTTAAATGATTTGTAGTAAATGTATTGCCAGGATAAAATATTGCGTGAAATAAGAGTAAAATGCATACAGTAGTTTACAAAATGTAGTTACATTTCAAAAAATATATATATACAGATGCAAAGTTATGTATATTTGAAACAATGTGATTTATTGAAATTATCTAAATGTAAAATGTACAAAAATGTATGGATCTTATGCTTCATTTTAAAACAAAGAAACTTTCATAAATATATATGTTTTAAACGTTTTAACAAAGATATTCAAAAAACACTTAAATATAGGAACAGGAAGACTTTTTGTTAGAAAAACATTTATTTTATGTTTAGCAATAAGAAATAGGAAACTATCTAAATAATAAAAGTATGAAAACTAGGTTAGTTAAATGAAACTTTTGAGGGAAAAGGGGTAATATTTTCAAATAAATTATTATATAAATACAGAATTTTGGAAAGGTGAAGGAGTCGAAATTGGGAATTCTGGTCTGAATAAGATTTAATATTAGCAAACAAAAAATAATAAACATTACAAATAAACAACGTATTTCCCGCAAAGTTTTTATATGATTTTCTGCAGATACAGGGCCAGAAAATACTAATTAATGCATCCAATAATATACAAAAAATGAAAATGTTTAAAATATTTATAAATATCAACGATTACAATTTATATATGTTTGAAAAAAATGTGAATTAGCCTAAATATCTAGAGTAGAACAAAGTTAGAACCTTATAGTGCATTTGAGATAGAGATTTGCGGATATTTTAACACCATATAGAGAATGGCTGTTTATAATATATCGTATTGTATCTTATATACATATTACACCATAAAATATACCGAGTGATCGATTATTCATATTATTATATAAAATATGATTGAAAAAATTCTTTTTTTAGGAATAAAAATACTTGGCAATTTTCTGTTAAAGGAAACGGTGAGCTGACTATAATTATTAAATGAAGAATCAGGTAGAATATACAGATTTCTTATCTAAAAATTTTGAAATAATATTTTGTATTATTTGTGTTTGAAGATTGTATGTTTGAATTTTTACATTCTTATATCTATTCTATAATAAAAGAAAGTATTGTAATCGAATTATTTTTAGTTCTAGTTTTTGGCATATTTACACGTTTTAGGGGTCACAGATCACAAAGAAAACGCTTTTATTAAATGTCTCTCTGTCCGTGAGTCTCTGTTATTCATAGAAATGAACTAAATTTCATGCATATAACTTTGGCTGCTGCCTGCAGGTGCCAATTGGATTTAAGTATATTCCGCCGGAAGCGGACACTGTGATATTGATTTTTGTGCCATTTTCATTATTGTATCACCAAAAAGTTCTTAAAGTTATGCTTACTAAATTTCATACATATATTTTACGCTATGGCCAGCAGTCCCAGATAAAATTTGGGATATTTAGCCGGAAGGGGTGTTATAATAGCCATTTTCATTATTGTATCATTGGAAAGTGTACGAAGTTATGCATAGAATTCCTCCAACCTTCATATATATATTTTTTTACCACGACTGTCATGTTAGAATTTAAAACGGTGATATTCCCCTAGAAGTGCTCACTGTCAGAGCAATTTTTGTGCGAATTTCTCAGGTTTTTTTTTTGTCAGTTTAATTGAAGAATTCATGAATATTTTTCGGCGAAATTTTATATTTTATGTAATGTAATAAGACGAAGTTTGCATAAAATTTTGGAAAACATCTGTCACAAGGCGGCGCTTTTATACGAAATTTAGTTCGATTTTCGGGACGGGTGCGGTACCGTTAAAAAAATCATACCGAATCACCCAATTGACCAATCTTGGTTTAATTTTCATTTTTGTATTAAGTAAAAATTTTCACTTTGATTTGATATATTATGTGTTGATTAGACTTCATTATTTTTTTCTACCTCCCTCCTCCCTTCCAACGGTTTTGAAACAATTATTGACAAAATACTGGAAGTTAAATAAAAAGATAAATAACAGATCTGTTTCCTCATTTTTTGTTTTTGAAATTTATCAGTTTGACTGAGAGATATTATACACATCTTTTTAGTAAATTGTTATTAAAATGAAACATAAAACCATAAATATAGACTTGAAGAAAATATTTATAGATTCGATGAATATTGCACATTTTGAAATATCCGTTATCTTAATAGTTTATTGGTGGTAGCAACAAGAATATTCTTAAAAATAGCAAATAACAGCTGTTTAGTATCAGCATAGCTGTTTTTTTAATCAATGCTCCATACATTTTCTTCCAAACGTTGCGAAACCAATCTTTTATCATTTTTTCATCCATTCAATTTATGCGAAGAAAATATTTTGATGATTTTTTCTGCTTCAAATCGGGAGTGCGACTATTACGCGAGGGCGACTATTGCACAAGTAAACACGGTATGTTCCTGAGGTTTATTTCTGTAACTTAACAATGTGTTCTACATAGAAATTTTAAAGGATTTGCTGGAGGTACATTGCCAGCCAAAATCCATTACACAAAATGAGAAAAAGATGCATCCAGTAATATACAAAAAACAGTTATACTTAAAATAAATCTAAAGTTAAATGATTGAAAATCTTTTATACTAAGAACAACGTAAATGAGTTAAAATAATTAATGTGAAGAAAGTATAAGAATCTTATACTTAAAAACAGAAACAAAGAAAATTCTATGTATACATTTTTCCTATATAGAATCCTGCATAGAATGATGGTTAAATATAAAAATATTTAAAAAAATAATTTTTCTTACTGAAGTATTAATTCAATTTTTAAGAATAAAAATTGATGCAAGCAATTAAAATAAACTATAACCGCAATAAAAGAATTTGGAGACAAGAATATATTACTGAAGCATAATAGAGTATAAGTAGATTTTTCATCTAAACAATTTGAAATGAATTATTAAGGACTGTATGTTTGAATTCGTGTTATATGTTGTTTGACTGAGTAATTTTCTACATTTCATATCACTTCAATGCATAGATATTCAAACGGAACGGAAATCTTAAATTTAGATTAAAAGGAAATACTTATATAAATATTGAATATTTTGAAATAGCAGTATGACATGATAATTTATTGACAGAAACATCAAGAAGTTAAATCTTAAATACTCATTTTGTCGCTTCCATTTATAGGAAGATTATTTATTATTCCATATTCACGCATCATAAGACTCCCTGAAAGATAAGACTATTCATATTGAAGCTTTGAAATGAAACATTCACACTGTGTTTATCAAACATTTTCAAAAATTTGAAAATTATTCAAGTAAATATTATTTTTGATAATCGTGCTTTGCACAAATAACTGTTAGTCTTTAAATAAAGAATTATTTACAAAAATTTTTGTTATACTAAATAGTAATTAATGTCAGCAAAAATAAAAAATAAAATAATTTACACAGTATTTTATTTCTGTTTCAATGTAATTTATAGTCAGCTACATTCTCAGATTGAAGAAATAAACTGTGTGATGTATACCATATTATCTATGCCACTATTTTTTTTTAGACGTAAATTATATTATTTTTATGTTTTCTTTTTTGAAACAATATATTAAAAATCGATCTTTGGATCAATAGAAATTCAATTTATTTTCATACTGATATTCATATTCTAAGTCCTTTATTTTTCCGACAAAAGGTGTTTCACTCGAAGGTTTTAAACGATTGGCACAAGTATTGCCAGGAAAAATATATTACATGAAATAAGAGAAAATGCATGCAGTAACAAAAAAAAATTATATATAATTGTATTTATAGTAAAAATATACTAATGCACTATGTGTGTTTCAAACAATGTAAATTATAGAAATGTCTAAATTCAAGACAATAAAAAAAGATCTTATAATAAATATATATTTGAGACGATTAAAAATTATTGTAAGATTAATTGCAAATAGTTGTTTAATAATCCGTTCAGTTTAATCTAAATATTAATAAAAATTATATAATTGTACATGTGAAATAATCATGAGTGAGGCATAATTTTTCAATTACTTGGCTGTTTGTGTTTTAAAGGTTATATTTAAAACTTTCATACTAAAACATATTTTTTAGAATACTAAAAATTGTATTAATCGAAAAGTGTAATTGCAAATAGTTTTTATATAAATAATCCGTTAATGTTACTCTAAATAATAATAATAATTATATAATTGTATCTTAAAACTTCGCAAATTATTTATAACTTACCACCCCATTAAAACTTTATATGCTGTTTATAGTGAAATTCTATTATTCCCTTTTATCAATCTAACAATGATGCCATTTAATGGTATGTTTTTAAAGGGATCGTAAACACGTGTTCAAATCCCAGGTAAACAAACCACGTGTGTCTTGGAAGGGATTAGTCGAAACTCGTTAACCTTGAAAGGGAGACGTCGACCGTTTCTCGCGAATTCCGTTCATAGGGCAGAATGGGAAACTGTTGAATGTCGGTATGAATTACGTGAACGGTAGGTTCCGACTCGGTTTATTCCGTTAAGGGCTATATATATATATATATATATATATATATATACAGGGTGGTCTTAATAAAAATTGCCAATTGGCACTCTAGCGGCCTGTCCATTTAACCGATCAAGATGATATTTCAGATATAGTTACTCAGACGTATGAACTCGAAATTCTGTGAACAGCATCAAATTGGCGCTCACGGTTACGGTTATAGCTACAGAAACTCGAAATTTTCGAATGGCAACGCCATTTTTTTTTCGTCGCTAAATGCTCAGCGCATGCGAAAATCCTAAATAGCGCTGGAATGGTACGTAATAAACGGACGCGTTATGCACGCACAAAAAACATCTCTGCGAAGGGCCAAAAAAAATACACGATCGGGGCGCACGGAGGAAATTTGCATATGACAGACGCAAGACACCAATCACATAACGCTGTTCGCAAGATAGTCAGCGTAGGAAACGGATTCTTGCCTCTGTCATGTGAAAATTTCCTCCGTGTGACTCGATCGTGTTTTTTTTTTTTTTTTTTTTTTTTTCCGTTTGCAGAGCTGTTTTTTGTGCATGCATAATGCGTCTGTTTATTGCGATATACGTACCGTTCCAGCGTTATTTACAATTTTTGCATGCGCTGAGCATTTTGCGACGAAAAAAAATGGTCGTTGCCTTTCGAGAATTTCGAGTTTATGTACCTATAACCGTTACCGTGAGCGTCAATTTGTTGTCGTTCACAGAATCCCGATCTCATACCTGTGAATAACTATATCTGAAATCTCATTTCGATCGGTTAAACGGACATGCCGCTAGTGTTCCATAATTCGGCAAAGTTTTTTCATGATCCCCTTGTATATATATATATATGTATAGCGGGACAGAGGGGTGACTGTTTTATATTATAAGAGAGGTTTTTCAAATCTTCCGTAAACTAAAACAATATCTGAAAACTCAATCAATTGATGAATTATTTTATTTTTATTCTTCTCTTTCATGTTTCCATTCTCTTATTTGTAAAACTGAACAATGTATTTCAGGTACAGTTTTTAAAGAATTTGCTGCGCTTGTATTACCATTCTAAATCTATTGCATAAAAAGAAAGACATAAACAGATATAAACAGATATAAACAGATATTTAAAATAATTATAAGTATCATCGATTAAATTTAATATTTTACTATATAAATATCTAAAGTACAATATATGTAAGAATCAGATACATGTATGTAAGACAGATGAATATTTATGCACAGATTTAACCATTTTTATAGAGTAGCAATTTAAAAAATATCGTATTATACCGTATATGTGCAGGGTGGTTATAATTAAATTTCCCCTATAAACAGAATCCTACAGCGCAAACGGGTGAACAGAATGCAGTGAAATTTGGTATATAGACTACACATGAGATGTGCTAACGGAATTTTGAAAAAAAAAATAATTTCGAAAATATATACCAAAGGGCGCCTTTTCCGGAAAAAAATTAAATTTAACAAAATAAACAACCAAAACGGAATGCAGAAATAGCATTAAATATCCAGATCAAGAATTTTGAGTAATAAAATGTAAAACCGGGAAAAACTGTCAGTTCTATGAAAAAATGTCGAGATTCGCATGCTTGCGAAGAAGAGAAAGCTTTATGCAAAACAGGTTAGAGTATAAAACGTTTGCAGAGGTTGTCATGTTGTATGTTGATGTTTCAGGCTGTAATAATGACTGTATCTTTAGTTGAATGTGCGTTACTGATGAATTTGTTTTACGAAAACAAGTGGAATTCTTCAGTTGCAGCTCTTAAATTTCGTCCTATAAAGAAACTACGGCGTGGACCAATGTCTACTAAATCTATCCAGGCCATGATTAAGAGATTTTAAGAGACGCGTAAATTAGGAGTTCAATCTGGAATAGGCCGTTAATCTGTAACACAGGTACTTGTTGATGCCGTCAAGACAGCTGTTGCCACACAGCACTGATATCAGAGTTTGGGGGGTAGTAGTGCACGTGCAGTTTCTCGAAAGACTGGCTATTCTTACAGGAACGTCTGAAAAGTGCTCAGAAACATAATGCACTACTTCAGATACAAGATACACCATACCCAAGAGCTTTTGGATAGGGACAAGCCACAACAGTTTTCTCAACAGAATGATTGTTGATCTGTCATATCCTTTGAATATTCTGTGGTGCGACGAGGATCATTTCTACCTCACTGGTACAATCAACACTCACAATTGCCGCATTTCGGCTACGAAAATTCCGAGGATGCACACTGAAATTCCCCTATATTCTCCAAAGGTTACTGTCTGGTGTGGATTCACAGCGTCATTCATTCTTGGGCCATTTTTCTTTGAGGAAATAACTACACGTGGTCCTGTCACATGTTCCGTTAAGGGTCGTCGGTACCGTGACATGTTGAAGACGTTTATTGTGCCGCAACTACAGCAAAGGCGGTTCCTTACAGCGCCCATTTTCATGCAGGTTGGTGCGCCCCCACATATCCATGAGTCGGTGAAGGCGCTTATGACGTAGTTCAGTGTTCGTGTTCAGCTAAATGTAAAAAAACTCCAACCAAGCAATACAGGAACTAATGAAAATTTATTAACATTTTTAACACAATAATAAAAGGTAATTTACTTCTAAATATTAAACGGGAGAGAGAGGAAATCCATAAGTAAGGGGTACGCCTGAGCGTACCCTGAGACACCAAGGTCTTTTTACGTGCTTACATGATGAGAGCAGAAGTTCGAAGAGAGTTATTTCATAAGAAACATATAAGACTTGGCGCTACAACATAGCCAAAATTTTAGCATTAGAATTAGTGTACGGAAAGCAGACAAAGAGCCATATTTACACACCAAAATGATTAGCCCAGAATCTATCATCCCGACACAAACAACGAAAATCGCGTGGTGCAGAAAGGTTGACAGAAAAACGGTTCTACATATGTATATATTACAGACGCCACTAAGCCGGACATAAACTATCAAAACAAATGATTATGTTCGATGATTGCTACTTAAAATTGCGAAATACTGAGAAAGATATGTTTTAACACAACTGACAAATAAATTAACGTACATGAAAAGTGATTTAAAAGACAGCCTCAATAAACTTTCATTTTACATTTTAGATATATTATTTCAACGGTCACTTACTTAAGTAAAGAATGAGACATAATTATATCTATCGCTGGCGACGCAAAAGAAAAAAAAACAAAATAACATGTCTTGAAATCAAAAGCATGTGGTTTTAACTCTTCTGTTTTTTTTATTTTATTTGATCTTAACGGCGGCAAATATTATTGAGAAACCATAATAAATTCTGAAGTGAAAATTACTGCATTACCTTCGAGATAAATGAAAGAAAGAAAAAAAAAGGAACAGATAAGATTAGAAATGGATTTTAAGCGTCGAGTTAAATAATTTTAACATAACGAAGGGAAAAAAACGACATACTTCAAAAGCCAAAATAAATGAATTAAATTAATTTTGAAGAAATAAGGATATGTGATAGAAGTCTGTCACAGCGCTATTGCTCCAATATTTCACAGACGAACGTGTTATTAATGCGTCTTTCGTAATCCATGGGCACTACGTTCGCCGTATCTAAATCCGTGCGATTTCTGGTTATCGCGCCACATAATAAGTCTGATATATAAAGGAGGTGTCGCAAAGTTGAGTGACTTATGAACTCCACAACACTTCATGTGTGAAGCATCAGAACTGATCAGTTACAATCTGCTGTTGAGCACACTGTCCATCGACTTGAAATTTTGCCGGTGAATGAGATTGGTCACATGGAGCATCTTTCCCTACATCGTCCTGGACACGATTAACAACTGCTCCTCTTGTGCAATTTCCTTCTAAACTGTCCTTTAACTGAACTTTTCCCCCCCAAACAGCGAATTGTTATTTTTTTCCTTACTTTTATTTAATGTGATGTGTATTTAATGTCAGAAAATACTCAATAAATATTAATATTATTTCCTGATTCTGCTTTAGCCGTTAATTGTGTAAAATTTAATATTTTTTCCGGAAAAGGCGATCTCTGGTGGATATTTTGGAACTATTTTTTTTTTAATTCCGTGAGCGCATTTCGTTTATATTCTATACATCAAATTTCGTTGCATCCCGTTCACCCGTTTCCGCTGTAGGATGCTGTTTAAAGGGGAAGTTTAAATTTATCACCTTGTATATTACATCTCCAAATATATCGTACGGTCCATACTTTATATTGATATATATAGTAAAGAAATGAAATTAGTTCAAAAATATTTTTTTACGAACAAAAGTGCTACTTGTTAAAATAACTAACACTATAAAAACTAAATTTTAAAATAAATTACTACGGAGATTACAATTCTTAAACGAAACATCAGATGAGATAAGCAGATTCCTTGTCTAAAAATTTTGAAAAAAATTTTTGTATCATTTGTGCTAGAAGATTGTATGTTTTAATTTGACTTAGAAATTTTATGCATTTTTTATTATTTCAATAAATTATTTCAAAACAAAACAGAAATAATAAATTTAGATTAGAAGAAAATAATGTTATATTTAATGAGGATTGCATATTCTTGAAACAGACGTTCTCTTGATAGTTTATTGGTGAAAACATTCGAATGAATTTGCATAGAATTGAAACTTAAATTCTCACATTGATAGAATAGGAAACTTGCATTAAGAATAGGGAACTTGCATTATAGAATTAAAGTTGGTTCCAATATTTGGAAAATGCAGTTTGATCCAATAACTTATGTAGGTTCAGCGATTTCTTTAGTTAATGAACCAAATTCGAAAGAAACTGATACAGTAAATTTGAAAAGTGTAATTGGAATGGTGAACCAAAATTATTCTTATCCAATACAGCCTAGTATGACAGATCTGCAACCAGTTAACTCTCATGATCCAAAATCTACAGGCCCTACACCAATTTACTTTCATGATCCTAATTCTTCCAGTCCTAAATATTGCTCTCTGATTCAATACTTCCAAAACATTCTCTTCCCACTGGTGCCATTGTTGATGCTGTAGAATGTTTATGAACTAATACTTCTTTTTCTCCACTGGTACATAGAAGATAGAATAAGTACAGAAGAGCTCTTGAACGACCGCATTATTGAGCGAGGGAGAAATATGGTGTTTCAAGTTTAAATTTAAATTGTATAGATGGCAGCACCAAACAATTTTTCCCAAATTCATGAAAGTTACTTTATAAAAAGTAAATAGAATATTCTGTTCTGCTCTATGATGTCGTGTGTACTGAGACTTCTTTTTGTTTTGTTAAGTGTTAATTAAATGTTTACTATGAATTTGTGCTACTTCTTGATTTATATTTGTGATAACTAATAATGAATTAGTCATAATTTTTTTTGGTTTCCATGTTTTTATCTCTGCAACTATACAAAATGTTTCTGTAAAATTATTAAAGGATTTGCAGCAGATGCATCGACAGGCAAAGTCTATTACATAAAAAGAGAAGAAATGCCTCCAGTATTATAAAAAAATAGTTATACTTAAAATAAATATAAAAGTAAATGATTGAAAATGTTTTATATTCGAAACAATGTAAATTAGTTAAAATAATTAATGTGAAAATAACGTAAGAATCTTATACTTGCGCTAAAAAATGAAAATGAAAACTCCATGCACCGATTTAGTAATCCTAAATAGTGTGTTAGTTAAAAAAAATAATACATATCGTTAAAAAATGTTTTTTATTAGATATATATCTATTTTATATTTAGGAATAAATCTAGTGTGAAATTATTTAAACAGCTGGCTGTGGAAATAAGAGTATTAGGACTAGAAAATTTAAACGAAGATCAGACAGAGTAAGCAGATTTTTCATCTAAACATTTTGAAATAAATTAATAGAGATTGTATGTTTGAATTCTTTTCACTATGCTGTTTGACTGAAAAGTTTCCTAAAATTTGTATCATTTCAATATGTCGATAATCAAACGAAAGGAAAATCATAACTATAGATTTAAAGGAAGTACTTATATTCGATGAATATTGCATATCTTGAAATTGTTATATATCCTGATAGTTTACTGACAGATACATCAAGAATATGCGTAAATTGAAGATTAAATGCTCACAATGATATTTTCATTTATTTATACCTTCACGTGTTTAAAGCTTTCTGAAAGATAAGACTATTCATATTGAAGTTTCAAAATGAAATATTCACAATTTGTTTATAAAACAGTTTCAATATTTGACAGTTATTCTAATAGTAGCTTTTACCTTTGATAACATATTTTGTATACAACGTTTTCTATTCATCTTCAAATCAAGTATTGATCCACCTCTTATCTTACTAAAACATTCTTCATTCTTCATTCTTCATTCTGAAAGAGAATTAATATTGGTAAAAAAACAAAAATAAAATAAAGAATTTTATAGAATTTGCATTTCATTTGCAGTTTCTAGAAATAAGTATTAGATGATTTTTGTAATAGCGCAAAATATATTTATAGAAATTTTTTATGTTACAATAGATTTTTAAGAAATCTTTTATGAACCAAATAACATTTGAAATACCAAACAGTACATCAAAAAAATTAATAAATTTCATAATTCCTTCAATAATCGTAGTTTTTTTCTGCGTCTAAATCTTGTGTTTCACTTAAATTTTTTTAGTGGATTTGTAGATGCGTTGCCAGGTATAATATTCATATTATAAAACAAAAATAAGACCGTGTATAAAGCTGACGTTATATTGCATTTGGCAACATCTGAAGAATAAATTTGTCTTTTACTGCATTTTAGGTATACTTCACAAGAAATATATCCATTGCACTCTTTACCATGACTCGACTTTTGAAAAATTGGTATGGCTAATATGAAATCGAGCGTTGCAAATGTGCAAAATCGGCCCAAGAGGGTAAAAATAGGGAAGGATTTTGTGAAAACCGGCAAGACCCCCATAACTTCCATTATCGAGCCTCATTGCTAATTGGTATATTTTAGTGAGATTGGTTTGGCAATAAACTATTTTATTGTTGTAACATTTTATATCTACCTATCTATATAAATATATATTTAATCTTAAATGTGGGTACAGTTACAAAAAATGTAATCTAATTAGTGATAAAGAGCGGAAAGATATATCGCATTAACATGATTTTTATAAAACCAGCTCTTAAGGAAAAATGAAATTAAAAGCTCGTCAAAAGCGGCCAGATAAAATAGCTAAACTGAGTTAATCTAATCTTTATTTTGTTTTTATTTGTGAAATTAGTACTTGACGGTGAAATGTACCTGCGCCTGTAAGCCGAGGTGGCAGGTATATTTTACTAAATAAGCACAATTCTAATTTTCACACCGTGGAATATGAAAAAGTATATTCTATGAGACAGGTTTTATAAACTGTATCGCAGTCTATAATAGTGTGTCGATTTATACTACCGATAAACTGTACTCATAAACTAATAAAATTTACTCATTTTTTATGGTTTTAAAATAATTTTTAACTATTTTTTTTCTAAATAAATCTGCATAGTGCGCGGCTCAATTATAAAAACGTTTATTTTTGGCTAGTATTCCATAAATAATCTGAAACTCCCTTAACAAATACTTAAAATAGTAAAATATAATAAATAAGGCAAATCCCTTAATATTATTTAAAAAAAGAAGTAATAAGCATCTAGTAATTTATCATGGAATGAAATTAATCATTTTCATAATCGTACTTCATGCATTTTTGCTTTGTTTAAGTATTCATTTTAATAAAGATAAATTTGTTTACAAATATATTTCCTTAAAACTGCGACTTAATCGAGAGATAATAAGTTAATCAATCGAATAACAAGGAATTATAAATTAACACGCAGTTTTTTCAATGTATCGAAGAATTTCAATGAGAAAAATAATATAAAAAACGAATCAGATAAATAAAAATGCATTCCATTACATGAAAAGTAAAGAAAGGGATCATTGACAGTTCTTTAAAAGTAACTACAATTAAAAACATTTATTTTATAAACTTGTATTTTGTTTTGTATTTCTATTTGTCTTTTATATTCTGTATGACTAGCATATCAAATTCACAATTCTGTGGAATAGCACACAACTAAGGAGTTAATCCATGGATTGTCAGGAAGCAAAAAGTTCATCTGTGATTTTTATAACTTAATAATATATATACAGGGTAGTCATAAAAAATCTTCCCCGATATATGAAGCTTATACAGCCTAACCACTCTACCAATTGAAAAGAAATTTTTGATATACTTATTTGGAGGTATGTGCTCAAAATCGTGATGATTTAAAACAATAGAGCTCTGAAAGTTGTGGTTACAGTCAGTTTTATGGCATCTTTCAATTCTGACAAACTTCTTGGTTTTGATGTGGTACACCTTTGATTTCAGATTATCGAAGAACCAGAAATCCATTGGGGTGAGTTCGGGGGATCTAGGTGGCCACGAAAGTGCAAAGTTACGAGAGATGATTCTATCATCAAAGTGCACTTGCAGCACTTGTCGAACAGATGTGACAACGTGTGAGGAGCATCATCTTGTATCCATACAATATCATTAACGAGATGTAGCTGCTGCTATAACGATTATCTCGTTATATATGTTTGCGTTCGATACCCCCCCCCCCCCCCCCAGTTTCATTTAAAATTCTGTTTAATACTTTATTTATTTTAGTGCACTATAGTCAAACAGTGCAGCCCCTAAATTAAAGTTATCATTTAAAAACTAAATCGATTGTATTAACAGCCCTTCACATTTAAATTAAATTATTCTAGTTACTCATCTCTTTGATAAAATAAAATCAGTGATTCCGTCATCAATTCTACTTTGTGAGTTTCTCACACATACGATTTAACCTTGTAGAAAAACGTTACTGCTGGCTGTTTGTAACAAAAGCATTTTAACTTCGGTCACTTCCTTATTTGGGCATGAATATAACTCATCATTTAAAATCACTTAACATGCAATCTATTCATTAGAATTATTTTCGCACTACACTTTAACATTCACACCCTTTTGTTCATATGTATGGCAATTCTGCATTTTTGTGGCAATGCACGTTGTTAATCTTTGACCTAACATCTATTCTAGAAAAATACATTCTCATGCCTTTTTTCGCCTAACGAATTCGGTCAGTTTTCACCATATGTCTTTATCCAGAAACATTTTTATTTTTACACTTAACCGCAGCTGTATCAAAATACAGATTAGATTGCGCCTCTCATGATTCAGGAATTTTAGCAACCCACAATCTGGCAACCCTACACATTTCATATATGGTAGAAACCTACCGTATGTATTTGACGAATCCATACCATCCAATGTGTTTCCGTGTCTCTTGTGCATGGCGCAAAATACTTGTAGATTGGCGATATTGTAGTCCGCCAAGCAAGAAAGTTGTAACTGTATATTCATCTCACTTTTCGCCCTGACGCTGTCTGTGAAAGAGTCACTAAGAAGTGTCTTGTTATGCCTCCACCCTTGTACCTGTCCCTGCTGCTTTTCATGATGGAATAAAAAACGATTTTGTATATCAGATTGGAGTTTTTTTGAACCAATGGGTATTGCTTCTGACGTCCACGTTCAATCACGGCTACAAGTTGAAAATCTCTCACAGAAATTGGTCACCCTGACCAGTTTTTTCTCCAATTAAAAAAAAAATGTAAGGGAGAGATACGCGTATTCTGTCTCCATCTGCATATTTCCTTATGCGGTGGATGCCTGCCGTCACCTACGTGTCTCCTTTGGTTGATGTCCGAAAAAACTGCCGCATGACTCTGAAATTCTCCGTCGAACTGTGAAATTCCCGCTCCGTAAGAAAGTACAACCGGTCGGCCAACCCCGCTGAGCAAAGAAACTTCATCCTCATCGAGTCTTCATCCCACTGTTTTCCAGCCCCCCCCCCCCACACACACACACACCGAAGGAGGATTTTATCCTGGAGTGAACTTCACGTCCCGGACGACTGCTCTTCGCCGATGAAATATCATTGCCTGCCTGCTATCCTGGTTCCCCCTCTTGTTTGAAGCGGATCATCGCCTCGGCCCTTCTGTTTGCTGTCCCGCCTGAAAGTGCATCATTACGCTGATACCTCGACAACTTAATTCTATGATATCTTCGAATATAAACTTCTGTGTGTCTTTCACCGAACCGTTGCGACTCCCTGTTTGTGAAATTATGAAAAGTATAAGGGCGTTATCGTGTGCTCAAGAACGTAAAAAAATGGCCTTTTCGTTTAATAAAATAAA
The DNA here is from genome assembly GCA_963932465.1 of Maratus speciosus. NCBI lineage: Eukaryota > Metazoa > Arthropoda > Arachnida > Araneae > Salticidae > Maratus > Maratus speciosus. The sequence continues at coordinate 292,196,572 of OZ010788.1, read as the reverse complement.
AAGAAGAAATGTCGCGCGATGAAAAAGAAGCCTGTGTTTTTTTTTGCCTAAAAGTCATCCCCAGTGCTTACAAAAGTCCGTGAAAAGTGCCAAAATTCGAGGGAGACTTACTGTTTGTGAAAGAAATGCCTCGGCGTGTATTTCTGTGATTACTGAAATGATTCAAAATCCACCTCAATTGCTACTACGTCGTGTTATCTGCTCAAAAGTGTGCTATGTGTTGTGATTATAGTTCCCTGGTTCTCCATTCAGTGAAATATGCAAAATAACAAAAAAATTTTTGCGGTGTCCCAGGTGATACATATAACGATTATCTCGTTTTATATGTTTGCGTTCGATAACCCTCCCCCCCCCCCCAGTTTCATTCAAAATTCTGTTTAATACTTTATTTATTTTAGTGCACTATAGTCAAACAGTGCAGCCCCTAAATTAAAGTTATCATTTAAAAACTAAATCGATTGTATTAATAGCCCTTCACATTTAAATTAAATTATTCTAGTTACTCATCTCTTTGATAAAATAAAATCAATGATTCAGTCGTCAATTCTACTTTGTGAGTTTCTCACACATACGATTTAACCTTGTAGAAAAACGTTACTGCTGACTGTTTGTAACAAAAGCATTTTAACTTCGGTCACTTCCTTATTTGGGCGTGAATATAACTCATCATTTAAAATCACTTAACATGCAATCTATTCATTATAATTATTTTCGCACTACGCTTTAACATTCACAACCTTTTGTTCATATGTATGTCAATTCTGCATTTTTGTGGCAATGCCCATTGTTAATCTTTGACCTAACATCTATTCTAGAAAAATACATTCTCATGTGCGAAAAAACATTAAAATATATATAGGCAAAAAAAAACACAGGCTTCTTTTTCATCGCGCGACATTTCTTCTTTTTATTTTATTAAACGAAAAGGCCATTTTTTTTACGTTCTTGAGCACACGATAACGCCCTTATACTTTTCATAATTTCACAAACAGGGAGTCGCAACGGTTCGGTGAAAGACACACAGAAGTTTATATGTGTGTTAGAAGAAGAAGAAAGAAAGAAAATTTTTATTGTTGTGAAGAAGGTTTAAACTGATATTCAGGATTATTGTCTATAACGTATATTGATTTACCATAGATTTGTAACCTCATTTATAAAGGACTTTCAATGAAAAGCAACTAAGTGTCCGCCTGCTCGAGAAAGTCTTCGAATATTTTGTAATACATTTAATGAATCACTTATTAAATAAAAACCTGCTTAAAATGGTTATACGACATTGTTGTAATTTTAAAATTAAAACATTGACTGAAAAGTCAAAGAGCCTGAAGGCAGTTTGAACTCAGGGAAGTTCTTTTTTTTTGTAAAATTCGTTGTGTTTTTTGGAGAGTATTTTTTCAACAAATTGCCATAATTGCCAGTCGATGTGATGTCACTCTCACATTGCGAATGTCATGTGTCACGATTCCAAAGATTGTCAAAATATGTATTTAGGAGCGACTTCTCTAATTGTCCAAGTATGGCAATAAAAATATGCCAATCGTGATAGTAAAATAAACGAGAGCGACGTTTTAGTCAATTGCAAATGGAAACCAGATAGAAATTGCTTGTCAAACGGGGTAAATGAGGTGCGTTCGTATTATAATTAGTTTTATAATTTTTTTTTGCATCCCATGTTGTACTGAATGCATATTTTAGTGAACTTCAAATGTGCATATCTATTTCATTCTGTTCGAAAGGCTGTAACATCATTAAAATGCACTTGGAAAAAAAATTTCCCCTAGGCCGCAGTGTAACGGAAAACTTTTGACTGTGTCTGTAATTAAGCTATACCTCCTATTTTCATAGAATTCGAAATGACTCGAGAAAATTTTGCAACAATATATATTTAAAATTTCAGAACATTCGGTTCGGTAGTTTTTGGACGTTATATGCGGGCGGAAAGACTGACAGACGGACGAACCGAGCGACGACAATAGGTGCTACGTATTTATATAATTACGAATGCAGCTAAAAAGGGGTCGTAGCAGCATTACAATTAGTTGCGTACAGACAATTTCTCATACAATATTAGGCGATCACAGAGACGGCTTTAAAACTGGAATTTAAACAGTGCATTTACACACTGCATTTATACTTAAATCCTACAGTTCACATTCAAAATATTAGAATAATTAAGAAAAAGTAATAAGAGAAAAAATTTTAATTTATTTATTTTTGATACTAAGTAAATGCAATTAAATTTCTGATAAATTAAATCTGGAATGCTTAGATAAGATTTTAACATTTACAAAATATAAAATACAGTACAATAATTTAGGTATACAGCGTTCTGAAATACATAAAAATATTAGAATAAAATTTAATTTGGATCAAAATATGAGAATATTTTATTTTACGCAGAAATTTTATATTATGAATATGAGTAAATGGTAATTAATATTTTGTAGCATACCGTTTAGCTTTCATAACAGCGTACAATCGATCTTGCATAATATATACAAGGTGTTTACAAACATTTCTATCAATATCAGCCCAAATAGACTTTACACGGGCCACAACTCAGTTTTACTTGAAGGGGGATTTTCTTGGAGATTTTTCTTCATTATACACCATAAGTTTTCGATGGGATTAAGGTCTGGTGAGTTTGGTGGCCAAGGAAGTACCTTAATGTTGCGTTGGTGGAACCAATTCTTAGTTGACACCGAGCTATGCGGTGACGCTAAATCTTGTTTAATTATGAAATCATCTTCAAACAAATCTCCTGATGATGCAATCATGCAATATTCCAAAATTTCTTGATATATCTGAGAGTTAACCTTTTCGTAGACGATGCATAACTTTCCAGGTCCTTCTGCACTCATGCACTCATTCAACCACAAAGCACGACACTAGCAGAAAATTTTACGGAACGTTTAAGGCATACTTTATCAAATGCTTCTTGCTTCATTCTCCAAACTGGAATACCTTGATTACCATAGGAAACACAAAACAGATTTTCATCACTAAATAATATATATTTTAATCTTTCTCGCTCCATAAACGTCTTGATTTACACCAATTCAATCTTATACACTTTTGTTTGGTAGTCATGAGAGGTTTCGATTTCGGTACACGAGATTCAAACTTAAATTTATGGAAACGTCTTAATGCTGTCGATGTAGAAACTTCAATTCCTTCTTCTTCCCATTTTCGGTGCAAGAATCGCACACTTTTAAAACGGTCTTTCTTAACTATTCGCTTCAATTTCCTGCTATCTCTAACAGACGTTTCTGGTTTTCGGCCGCAATGTCGGCGATTAATTTGAAATTTTCCATTTTTTAACAACTTTCCAACAAAGTTGAGAAGTGTTTATGACTTCGGTTTGTCTGTCCGTTTGTCCATGCTCTAACTCTCGTAAATATTCTCGGATCGTTCTGAAATTTTTGGATGTTAGTGACCTCTACCATAGCACATTCCTTATTTCAAATGAAGTTTGTAGCAGGTTTATTTCATTTACAGGGACAGTCAAAATTTTTCCGTTACATTACGGCCGATGGGAAAAAATCGTTTGAAATGATTTTTAATGGTGTTACACTCTTTCAAGCATAGTAAAATTGATATTCATTTATGAAGTTTGCTAAAATATGCATTTTGTTGAATATGTGGTGCAAACAATAGTTATTGTTCATTTACAGGGCCACACAAAAGAATTCCGATCATAATGGTATAAGGAAAATTGCTTGCGGTGTATTTGAAACGATTTCAGATACTATATTGTATCCGAATTATTGTATATTAGTAATTATTGCTGGAAATACATTTGTAATTACCATATGCGCTTTTTTAGGGTTTCGCTCATCTGACGAAACCCTATTCGTCTCGCTCCTCTGTCTGTCTGTCTGCCCGTCTGTCACAGAGCCTGTTCTCAGAAACTATACATGTTGGAGACTTGAAATTTTGCATATTTATAGCTGAAAACCACACATCATACGACAAATCATAAAATTTTGAGAAAGTCGTGCATTTTACCCTTTGGGCTAACACATATGTATTTTAAACAATTCTTTCTAAGTGAGGCGCTATTTAGGTTGGAGACGTGAAATTTTGCATACATATAGCTGAATACCTTGCATCAAATGAAATTTTGAAAAAGCCGTACATTTAACCCTTTGGGTTCTCACATGTGTATTTTAAACAATTCTTTCTAAGGGAGTCCCTAATTAGGTTGGAGGCGTGAAATTTTGCATACTTATAGCTGAATACCTCGCATCAATTGAGAAACCATGAAATTTTCAAAAAGCCTTACATTTAACCCTTTGAGCTACCACATGTGTATTTTACACAATTCTTTCCAAGTGAGGCGCTATTTAGGTTGGAGGCGTGAAATTTTGCATACTTATAGCTGAGCACCACATATCATACGACAAATCATAAAATTTTGAAAAAATCGTACATTTAACCCGTTGGGCTCCCACATGCGTATTTTAAGCAATTCTTTCTAACTGAGCCCCTTATTAAATTGGAGATTTAAAATTGTGCATACTTATAGCAGAACACCTGAGGCCAGGCGACAAATCATAAAATCTCGAAAAAGTCTTACGTTTAACCCTTTGAGCTACCACATATGTATTTTAAGTCTTTCAAAGAGAGCCCCTAATGAAGTTGGAGACATGAATTTTTGCTTACGTATAGCTGAATACCTCAGACCACACGGCAAATCATAAAATTTTCAAAAAGTCTTATATTATTCACTCCTCCGGGCTCTAACTTGTGTATTTTAAGCAATTTTTCTAACCTCCGCCATTTTCACCTGGGGAGCACTTTTCCAACTTTTGCCGACACCCATTTGACCATTCTTTCATATCATGCACCATAGCCTTACATATTTTAGTTTCACTTTTTCCCGCCAGTTGCGCCTACTCATCATGGGTGCTATCGGTCCAATACCCTCGACTAATATATCTACGGATAGTCTATAAAACGGAGTTTCGTTCGGATAGAGGTTTGTTTAGAATAGAGTGCATCCCTTGTTGCGAAATGTGGAATTAACAGATTTTTCAAAAGGATAAAGTGTTTTGAAAGGAAAATTAAACGAAACCTTCAGTGCGATATGTGGCCACACTTACCAACTCGTTCACTATATTTATGAATACTATAAAGTGCGTATAACTGTTATAGTTCATATACAGATCTACAGAAATGATTTCGTAAAGGTTACTGAGTATGGGCATAAATTGCTTTAAGGTGCGTTTTAAAGGAGTTATGCATTTTTACGCTGAACTGAATTTAGTGTACTAAGAAATATTTGTAGAATATAGATAAAATGATATACAAGGCCACGCAAAGAGTTGGATACATGGCCGCCTGTGGGGGATAATTTCTGAAAATGTAATTTCTCTATTTTTAAGAGTGTTTCAGTTTGAATTAAATTTTAGCTAAATAGCCGAATGTAATAAATGTACTAGGTAAACTACAGGGCTCTACAAAAGTATTCAAGTATGTTTCCATCTATTAGTATAAATTGCTGAAGGATGAATTTCAACCTGTTATGCATCATCTTGCTAAACTAAATTTTCCCATTATATAGTATATATATATCAACATACAGATCGAATACAGGGCAGTTCAAAAGAATTGGAATACATATTTGGCTATGGGCGGTAACTACTGTAATCAGATTTTTAAATGTTTACTTAGTTATCTTATTTACCTTATTTCCCTAAGTAACGAAGTTTCGTTAAAGCTTTCAGGGAGTATTGGAAAGCGTTTCATAATCCATGCTGTACGCATGATTTTTCTTACTTTTTTAATATTGTGTTAGTATTTTACTAACACGTGATTGCGAACACTGTAAATAATTCACTATATAACATTCATTTTTACTGTGCCGATACAAATCAACTGTACGAAGTTTGATTCAGGAATATCACCCACACGACCCATTTTATGACGAAAAAGCAAACAAACTGCAAAAAGAATACTGATTTTAAATAAAATCGTCTGAATTTAATCAATGATGCCACCAGTTATGAATTGGTGATAATTAAATGAGAATTAATGTGAAATATTCTAATATTTTGAATCACTTGAATAAGTATTCTAGTATTTTGACTTTTCAAAATATATTGTTTGGATTTAATCTTTTCAAAAATGATATAAATTTTAAGATAATAAATAATTTAAACAACAATAAGTTCTTAATAAAAGTATCGACTGCATATTTGCATTAAAAAACATTAAATTACCAAACGATATTTTCAATTTGCAAAAAAAAAAAAGTAATTATTTTAATATTTTGAATATGAGCTATACTTTTCTTGTGTTACTGTTGGTCTTCAACTTAAAAAAAATCGCATTTATAATTTTGTCATAAAAAACAGCAAAACAAGATATCGAACAATAGCTTACATTAATTTTTAGGGAATAAGATTTTCGGCATTAAAAATGAAAAGAAAAGTATGAAACTGAGTGAATCATTTGTATGATTTTGCAGATGTAGTTGAGCAGTTTATAAAAACATGATTTTGAGAAAAAAGACACGAAGACACATTTCGTCCGTTATATTTAATTTTGTAAGTTCTTAAATAGCTTATCAAAAAATGGTTTCAAGCAATATTTTAATCATCACAAATATTTAAAAAATTAAACATTAAGAATAAAATTAAAATCAATCTTTTTATTACGCTAAGACTTAATTTAATTGTTCATACAACTTGCTTAACCACTTAACTGTTCAGGCAAGAAAAGTTAGCTTGCTTCGTTACTAAAAGCTTTTCGATACCACTAATTTTTACCTGAAATCTTCGGTTCATTAAATGTCAGACATTTCTCGATAATTTAAGACAAATAATTTTGTACTTAAAAAGTGGTGTTGGCTCCCTGTTTTTAGTTCAATGTGTCAAAAAAAAAAAAAATGTGACAGTCAAGTGGTTAATTAGATGCGAGTCCAATGTGATTAAGAAGCATTTTATATTAACTATTAGTACATACTGTGTAAATTATTTTCACTCTAAACATGATATAAAAATATACTTCCAAATGAAATGAATACACAGAACTACGGCGATTTAATAAATGAAATAATTATCAAGTATATCATCTGAATGGCATCAGGCAAAGTAAACCGAAATAAACATTCAAAATTTTTATGTATTTATAGTTCTATATAAAAACGCTTCAAGATTCTTTTACATGTGAAATAAACTATAATCTTTCATGTTTTGGATTGATTTTATTATTATTATTATTAATCTAGCTATGAACACTTAATTAAAAAAAATAAACTTTATCACATGTAGCAGAAACATTTACGATAATTTAATTTTCTTAACGCAAAACTTTAGAATTACCAAGATTATGGAAAAATATATTTCTTTAGAAAACATATGAAAAGAACCAGATTGAAATATCTGAATTCAATAAATTTCAAATATTAGCCAATAAAGGAAATTGCTAACTCTTTGCCCGTAAGTTCTAGAAATTTATTTGTGAAATTTTTGAAAAAGATAAGTTAATGTTTCATAATTTAACCGGTTGAAATTATTGTAATTGGGACTTATCACAATCTTGATCATTCTATAACATCCCCATCTAAAAAATGATAATTTAGAGTGCTTCCCTTTTCATCCCCTACCTTCCCCCTACGAACTAAACTCAGGGTATATGAAAAAAGACAAAATAATTTCACCTAAAATTCACAAATCTCTACAGTGCAAAATTTATACAATTACATTTATAAAATGAATTTCAAACTGAAATAGGAGATGGTAGATTTTATAGATAAGTGAATTGATTTCCAATTCGAATAATCCCTTACATTTCATTCGTTACTTAATCCTATAACCTTCCTTTTTATTTGAGAATTTTAAATCAACATAAGATGTGCACAAAAGAATCAGCCTTTTACATACCTTTTTAAATTGTTGATTTCCTAGCAAAGAAATCAAAAGTTACAAATAAAAATTTCAATCTATTCGGCATAAATCAGCATTTTTATCTTCATATTTCTCATCATATTTTATCTTTATATTTTCTTCCCGCGGAAGGAGAATGGAAAATTTAAAGATAAATTTCTTTTGACGTGTGGTAGAAATTTTTCATTTTGCTCTTTGTAATTCATTTTCAGATCTACAAAAGAGATAAAAGAATATGCATAAAAGGAATCAATTTGTAAGGAAAATGTTGTTTTACTGTTCATTTTATGGTGGAAACAAAACGTAGACATAAATGTGTGCATCTCTATGCACATTTTCAAATTTTTCTAACGCTTCAAGGCTATGTTTGCGAAATTGTCTGTGAATTGGGATTTCAAATATTTTTGTCTCTTTTTAAAATAATAAATGAAATATTTTATTTTTTCATTAGAAAAATTATAAAATTTTTAGAACAGTAGTACATTACAATAATGCCATATACATTATTTTGATGGCTGAATAAATACTACTAATAATAAAAATGCATTTGATACACATTATTGGGACTGTAATTTTATACATAACTAGCTAAAATGCCCGACGTTTCCCGGAATTTTAAGAGTGTTTGTTTCGAAAAACCGATTTCAAAATACAACATAAAAAACAGTCGAAGACCAGTCGTGCAGATGAATCAAATGAAAATCCAATTTAAAATGTATAAATTTCTATACCAGACGCAAAATAATACAGCTATAAATGAATTTATTTCTGTTCCTCATTAGAGCAATAGCATTAAAATACGTCAATATTTTTATAATCCAGTTTTCATCATGCTTCAATACATTTTTTATCCCTTATATGACGTTATATATTCACCACGTACTTTATATTTCCAATATGACGTAATATTCTATTTCTTTAATTCGTGAAATTAATTAAATAATTGTAATTTTTAACATGGAAATGAAAATAGAAAAATTATGAATTAACATTCACTTTTGTTTTTAATTCGTCTAACTATTTGTTTATTTTCATTGTTCACGTAGAAATCTTCCAGTAGAAAAGTTATGATGTAATATTCTTTTTTTGTAAATTCGTCAAACCATTTATTTCATTTTTTTCACGTGGAAATCTCGCAATAGAAATGTAATGGTTGTAGTAAGGATTTTATTTTTCATTTTAATTGTTAGCAACTGCTATAACGAAAAATGTTTAAATTTGATAAGTAAATGCTGTTAAATGGGTGGTTTTTTATTAATTAAAAATTAACTATCAATTATTTCGATTCCGGATTTCTTTAGTTGCTTCAGCCGTGTTTGAATACACATGTACGTAACATTTCACAATTCTGGCTTATAAAATGTGGATAGTATATATTTACAGACAGACAGGCAGGCAAATTTTCATTTTTATATATTAGATAAAGATCTACTAGTTGATACGTTGTGCAATTATTGGACTGTGCATTGGATTATGGACTGTGATAACTCATTGAGATATAATCAAATACAACCATTTTTGTAACTTGTGGAGGAGCAAAAATTGGTGATCCTACCTAGTGCAGGATCCCTACTGTCAAATTGAATCTAGACTGAATCTGAAAATGCATATGGCATTTTTAGGAGCAATCTAAAGGTTTATTCAGAAGGTCATAATAATTTAAAATATTATTTTTTTTTTTTTAAATTCTAAAATAGAGGTCTGAGAATCCATTCAACATTATACAATACCGGATCCCAGATTTTGATTTTTATGTAGATAAGGGGTGTGTTTAAACTTTTGAAACTAAATTCCATCAAAAAATAGGGTTTGAAAGTTATATCGCAACTTCAAAACTCCAAAATGTTACCTGAGTGCTTAAAGCCTGAGTCTAATCTCTCAGATATCTTCATCTTTTACCAAAGTTATATTTGACAAAAATATAATTAAATTACATTTGAATAATTTGATTTTTCTTGCCAAACTCTGTGGATATCACATAATTTTAAATCGATTTGTGGCACTCATATTCTATCTAAAGGCTAATTTCCACCTGTAATTTTTTTTTTAATAAACATACATTTTTACTAATTTTAATTGCTAAAAGGAGTAAATTAAAATTTTAAAAACAGTAAAAATAGGTTTATTCTACTGTTTACATGTTTTGACTCTACCCGAATCATTTTTCAAAACAAATAGGGGAGACTAGGGACCAGGGAGTGTTGACACCCCAATTTTTACAAAATGATTTTTTTATTTTTTAAATATTGGACGTAAAATAAAATTTTATATATAATTTTATTCCTTATACAATCAGTTATCAAAATCAAATTGCTACATAAGTGTAATATATAAGAAATTTGAAAAATGATTGATTTTAATCACGAAAAAATAATGGGTCAAATCTCCCCACATACGGGAAGCTTGACCCACTAGAAGGGAGGCTTAACTCACTTTGTTTTACATTGAAATATTTGTGAAGGGAAATAAAATCAAATTAAAAAAAAGGGTAAAATAACTTTATGCTACATGATTTAATTATTATAAAATATATATATTTGAAAATATGAAGCTTCGATAAACCTGTTTAGGTGCAATCGCATGTCAGAGGGGGGAAATTTTGTTTTATGCAGGATTTTGTATGAGCAGGTATAATTGTGCAACAGGGAAAATGAAATTTTAATATTTAAGACATTATTCCGTTAGAGACAGGTTCCGTTTTCATAGAGTTTCATATATTATTATGTCCGGTAGAAACAAGTGTCGCCCTTTTTATTTGTCTCCTTGCCCTACTTTCTGTGACATGCGATCTGACAACTCTAGTTGTTACATAGTTTGACCTCATCTCACTTTTTGTCTACATACTATCTTTGTCACACTCTTTGTCACTCTTTGTTACACTCTTTGTCAAATTTATCTACATACTTTCCAATAGTTTTTCGATTCTTGCTTTGTTTTTTTGAAGACGCACGAGTACTTAACTTATCATTAATATATTTTAACACTAGAACCGACGGAAATTTTACTGAAGTCTTTTAAAAATATTTCACACCAGAAATTTTAATTGAAACTACTTAACTTTAGTTAACTTATTTCTCCAAGGTACAGTCGTGGAAAAAAAAGTAAACACCCCCTACTAACTCCTCAACAAATTATCGTAGAAGAACGTTACTGGTACCGAACGATTGGAAATAAAGTCTACTTTTAAATTATGTATATAAAATTTGCTTAGGGGGCCATCTACACATTAAAACGAATCCAAACTTCATTTTTTTCAATGACAATACCCAAATTTAACAAGATATTTCAAATCTCTAGTTCAAATTATGCCTAGGTACCGAATTTCAAGTCATTTGAACGATAAGTTTTTGAATTATAAACATTCAAAATTTAGTGCTTCTAATGTTAAATTACATTTTTCTATTTTTATTTATATCTCCAGAAATTATGCTCCTAATGTGTTAATTTTTTTTGTAGCAATAATACTAATATACCCAAACATAAATACACTGAATTTGCAATTTTTATAATTTTATGATATGATTTATGAATTATGAAATTAATATTCGAAAAAATTATGAATTACAACCTACAATTTTTTTGATGGATTTAGATTTATTAAGTCCTGCTTTATGTAAATCCCAAATTTCACATTTTTCTTCCAAGTAGTTTTCAAATTATGTTTAAAAAACGGCAAAATGATGGTTTAAGGGGCCGTCTATAATAGAAGCGACTAGATATTTTGAAATTTCTTCTGCTGTCCCGTAATCTAGCAGGCTTCATTGACTTCTTAAGGTGCCTTGATCAAGATGGGGGCTCTCACGGTCAAGAATCGATTTCCGAACTTCAATTTGCATACAGCCCTTAAAATACGCTCGTTTTAAAATAATTAATTTCTCAGAAACTTATGGTACGAATTGCATAAAAATTCGTTTTTAGACTAATTGGAGGGTGTAGAGTTCATTTATGCTGTCAGAATTGTGTACTGCTATTGAAAAAAACAAAGTTCTGGTTCGTTTTAATATGTAGATGGCCCCCTAAGCAAATTTTATATACATCATTTAAAAGTAGACTTTATTTCCAATCGTTCGGTACCAGTAACTTTCTTCTACGATAATTTGTTGAGGAGTTAGTAGGGGGTGTTTACTTTTTTTTTCCCACGACTGTACATTTTAAACTTATTTTAGAAAGAAATTTCTGATGATAATCAAAATATTTTTATTTGGTAACGGTCAAAATGACCGCTACGGCGGTTCTAGTGCTAACCCTTTCAGAGGCAAAGTAGTTTCAGTACTAAAATGCTGAAGTAAATGACTGGCACCGGAATATTCGAACAAGTTTATTTGGAAACATGAAACAGGCTATATTTCACATACCTATTAAATTGAAAAGATTTTGGCAAAATTCTGATGCCATTGTAGAAATTTGGAATTAAAATATAGTGGTTTCATAAACATACCATTGCCCCTGAAACGGTTAAGTCTGCTGCTTTCGTACTTTCTAGTATTTTCCAATGTTTCTATTTACCTATTATAAATAATACTTACATGGAAAAAAAAGTTCCTATCAACTTTCCCGTTTATATTTCATTAATTTTTTTCGTGCAGTACAAATAGCATTTTTTTTACATCTTTCTTTAATCAGTTTTAAACGTTTTCTTTTCCATCACCCCATTTTACTGTACCTTTGCTGAATAAATTTAAATTCATTTTCATATATAACCATAATTCTTTCATTATGCACAGAATATAATAAAAAGATTTCCAAACCCCTTTAATTAACGCATAGCCGACAGGCAATTTTTATCAAATTTGAATTTTAAAGCAGTAGGAGCTCCTCCATTTTCTGAAAGTCTTTCGTAAATTGGTGTTCTAGATAAGTTTCCCCTGTTTATGCATCGGTAAATATCTTTCAATGAACGATATTAATAAAAAATATATTACAATCTAAAAAAATACAGACAACATTCTATAAATTCATTATCTGTGAGATAGAAAGCCACGCCCTTAGTCAATGATATTTTTTGAATGAAAATGAGAATTCTCGTTCCCCGCCGTGCATATATTAAAGAAGCCTTGAACATGTGGTCAACCCTCCCTCACATTGATTAGGTCAAGTCTCCCCAAACAGCCTTTTTCTAAAGAATAGCACATTGTTATGTTAAGCCTAACTTACTGTATAATCTTTATGCCTGGAAAGAAAGCTCTATACTTCTGCATTACTTAAAACCTACTTACTTAAATTCCTGGGATATATTTTATTTGAAAAAAGCTTACAAAATATTTCTAAAAATCACAACTTTTAGGTTGAAAACTCATCACAATTTATTTTTTCCACACCTATCTCGATTGTCTGTATGAAACAGAGACTGTTGTTTGGGCATTCTGGTAGCTCTGGTTGACACCTATTGATAAAACTCTGAAATTCTTTTAAATATGAAAACTGATGGGTGAGTCAAGCCTCTCGAATGGTCAACCCTCCTTAGTCTCCCCTAAATAAAATTAATTTTTAAGAATAGGAGTATATGAAATACCATTTATTAGAGCAGACGGACCAATAAATTACTATATTGGTATGGCTAGAAGGAAAAGGAAATTTAAGTATAGAAAAAAGGGCATGTAACTGATATTAAACGTAATAAAAAAACCGCAGCCTTAGCAAGATTATATAAAGAAGAAACCATCCAAATAAATTTCAATGAAAGTAAGGTAATTTTCCCATCCAGTCTATATTATCCATCCATTATATTAGAAAACATACAGATTGCAAAAACGTAAAAATTTAATTTAGGGAAGATGTTTGTCTTTTGAGTATATCCATCCATATAAAGGGAAAACTTTTTTAGAATATGATGACGTCTAGACATAGATGGATTTAATTTATATTTGTTAAGCAACATTTAATATTGAATATAATTAGCCTTCTTCACTGGAATTCTTGAAGACTTAAACCTGATGCATGTAAACAAGGGTTTTTTCTTTAAAACCTTAATAAATAAAATGAATATTTTATGTAATATTGGATTTCTTTAAAGTATTCAGAATGGAAACTGATTCAAGAAAATCATTGTCCTATTCCAATATGGTGCTTTCATCTACGCCGCAATAGCTTTAAACTCCGCTTTATTCTGCAACAAAATTTACAACAGAATTATTCAGTACTTAATAAACAAATAAAATTATTTCTAAATTTAAAACTTTAATTATGTTTTCAGGTAACAGAATATATTTTTTCCCTTTTTTTTTAACGGAAATATCTACCAATAAGTTACATGATATAACTTCAAATACAAATACAAATACAAGGTGACAGAAATAAATGCCCCAGTTTGAAAATAAAATAAATTATTAACTATAGTAAATATGAATATGAAATTAGTGACATTTACTTCTGGTAGGTATTAAATTCCATGTACCGTAAATATAAAAATAGTTAACATTTCTGTCAATAGATGTTGATGTACCGGCTCAAAATACAATAATGCTAAAATAAATTTAAATAATTTAATTGTATTTTCCTGTTTCAATCGCTAAATAGAATAAATAATACAACTTGAGATTTTTTTATGCAGATTTACATAGTAGTTTCATCATTATTGTAGTTTGACACTGTGCAGCGCCATCTATTGACGGAAATTTTAACTATTTACACATTTACAATAAACATGAAATTTAAGATCCACCCGATATAAATGTCACTCATTTCATATTCATATTTATTATAGTTAATGAACTATTGAATATTCAAATTGGGTTGTTTATTTCTGGTCACACTGTATATGGTACAGAAGATTAGGTTTAGCAGCAACCTTTTTTTGTAAAAAAAATGTATAATCTAATTTACATGTCTAACAAATTAAATGCATAATTTGTACTCTATATTAATACTTGCTGTACTTCAGATCTCTTAATAACCTTTGCGCTAAATATGAAATGTGTTAATGTATGAAAAATATAGTGAAATACTTATTTTAATTTCAAAAGCAAAGAACACAAACGTTATTTTAGCGACACAAATTGAGTAAGATAATAAAATTCAGAAAAAAAACCAAAACATTCTTATACAAATTAATTTAACATCCCTATCGGAATTCTATCGTTTGCTCAGCTTATGATGAACTTATCGTGTATGTCTTCTGAAACCAAGACAAATACTTAAAAAAAAAACTAGAAAACTTCAGCGTTACACTGAATTTTCATAAACGTTTCACTTGAAATAGGAAATGCTTATGAAAATTTTAATTTTAATATATATATATTTTTTTTACTTTATTGTAGGAGGTAAAGATCTCAGGAAACAAAAAACAAGGTTTGAATATGCAACAGGACAATAAAATCCAGACAAAAATATGAAATAAAATGTACGGCTGTATGTCAAACATACCAAAATACTTATATCAATGAAAAATACAAAATAGTTTTATTTTCATTGAAATATAAGTTAGAAAGGTAAATGCACCTATAATATGTGACGTACTAGTAGTTGCCCACTTATTTTGAAAGTTAAAAAGAAAAAGCCCAAAATATATTTCTTTAAACCGACTGAAAAAAAAATCTTATTGACAAACTTCATTATATTAACTTTCCATAAACCGTTTGGAATATCTGTTTTTTTTTTTTTTTTTTGTGATGAATTTGTTTATTTTCTAGCGTGTCTTCAAAAACACATTTTTCGGCAAACTCTTAGAGATTTCATTAAGAGATAAGTTTTCATTTAGCACATTGTTTCTTTAATGTTACGTTTTATTTTAAATTAACCTACTGTTTATATACTCTATTACATTATAAACAATTTGTTAGATAAGGCGAAAACTTAAAGGCTCATTAATCAGAAATTTATTACTCCCACTACTGGAGCGTAAGAGGAAGGTAATATTTTTTTTCTCCTTTTTGCCGAAGAATGTATTTTGAAACTTTGAATATTTATTCTGATACATGAAGGTTAACCCTTAAATGCCGGGTGTTGCTTTTTGGCAACATACCCAATTTAGGCTCTAAAATACTATTAGAATAATATTGAAGCTACAATACCTAATGTTGCCAATAAAATAGGCTCTAAAATACTATTAGAATAATATTGAAGCTACAATACCTAATGTTGCCAATAAAATAGGCTCTAAAATACTATTAGAATAATATTGAAGCTACAATACCTAATGTTGCCAATAAAATACATTCTGAAAATATTATTAAATCGATTTTCAACATGTAGATTAGGGTGGAGCGAAAAAAATTATTTTTTAAAAATCAAAAACGGGTAGGTGCCAAAAATTGCCTTTATACTAGTACATCAACTGCGTGAAATTTTACTGCTGAAAAAAAATGGCTTGAGTCTGCGATTTTGGTCCAAAAGTCGAAATTTTGGGTAAAATTTGACATTTTTTCAAAAAAATAAAAAAAATTCCTATAGAAAAGGTTATTATTTAAATGTGTTTTTTAAAGCTTTATTATTAATGACTTAACATATTTAAATGATAAAACGGTATCTTTATTCTGTATAACTGGAGCAAAACTGACAACTTTTGGTAAAAAAAGGCATTGCCACTCTGTTGTGCCATACAACTAATTATTCTTTAGAATACAGCTATTACCTAGTTACTTTCAAAACTACCCATTAGCTATCACGTGGAGGTGGCAGCATTTCATGTCACAGCAGTTCATAACTCGATCACCCTACCATCTGAGCACAATGTTTTATTTATACATTGAATTGTGGTTTTTTATCAAAGACTGGCGTACGTTTTCTAATTATTAACCTAGTACATCTATCTTTGTATCCACAGAACGTTGGATGCTGCTGCTGTAACACTCCTTCATGTATATTTATACTGCTTGTATATGTTAAGGCAAGCAGAGTAATGCAGTGGAATTAATGAAATCTATTCAGTCCTCTATTATCTTCACCAAAATTGCATCCAGTTAATGTATAGTGACTGGGAGTTCTGTTACTACAATATTCTACAATATTTAGATATTTCATTTTTGGGTATGCCATCATTTACTCCATTTACTGCTCTATCATTTACTGCATTTTTTATATGCTGAGAAGCTTGCTGTTTAATGTGATGGCGATCATCAGAGAGCATTGCAATAACAATTTGCTCTCGATGGGCAAAGCAACCATTGTTCTAAATAATTATTTTTCGCAGTTGTTTTATGCCGTTTTCAGTGATGTTTAGTAGCCGAGTAATTTCCCATAAGTTTTTAGATCCATTTTTTAGATGTGGATTACATTTGGTGTAAACCATCCTGCAGCATAAACTTGGATTACATACTTTGTGAATGAACCTAGAGACTCTGATGGTCAAACAGTGCTTATATAAAGGCGAACAATTTTATTTGCCTATGTGAGCCATCTTGCGTAGGACATGTTTCTTGGGTTGCTATTTGCTAGATCTTCTGAGCAATATATTGAATGAAATAACTTTGCAAATGTCTAGCAGGTATTTCTGGTCTGTGCTGAGTACCCTTTTCTCGATTTCAGGAAATAATGTTTCAAAAGTTCTCTCTATGGCTTCAAAAATTGAAATAAGAAGGGAATGGCAGGTGGACAAAGATTTTCCTATTGGTCCGGCGAATCCCTGTGGATTAGAATCTAATTTTTGCCAATGATCTTGTCTAATAAATGATGCAAAGGATATTCACTGGACTCTGAGGTGGCATGTGATCCATTGTAATGATTCATTCTAAACATGTCCCACGCAGAATGGATGGCAACGATGCACAATCATACACCAACCATCAAATCAAATCATCGATACACCAGCAAATGATCTGCTTAAAAAATTATTGCAATTTAAGCAGTATTAAAGAAAAAGAATGCATTTGTGAAGCGAAAAATAAATTATGGAATACTTTTATTTCTTCATTTAGGGAATAAAAATAGCTGGGAACGGAATTACGTTGTGAAATACAATTTAAAAAGTTTAGTTTCTAAATAATTAATGGTATACACTGTTTATTATATTATTATTATAATGTTTATTATTTTAATTAGTTTTATTCAACGGAGAAGATAATTATTTATGCATCTTTAGTTTATATATATATATATATATATATATATATAGTCATATAAGTTTACATTTATACCGATTATTATTAGCCATTACTTGCACCAAAAAATAGGATATCACGCATGTCTGTGCTGTTCTTGTTAAACAGTCCCAATATAGTTACTTAGAAATTCTTTAATTCAATATTTAAAAATAAATTTAAAAAAATTAATTATTTCTGTACTGAAGATGTCCCGGTGAAGAGGTAAAAACGTTTTTTCAAAAACGACGAGCAGAATGCTGTCTGATGTATTAACTAACGACCAAGTAAATATGATTTTTTATGAATTTTTAATGGTTTTGAAAAACACACATAATTTTTTTAATGAAGTTTGAAGATATTCTATAAAATAATCATAAGAATTTTTTAGCAAAGATGCATATATGAGAATTGTGTTTTAGAAATATATTGGATTTTTATTAACAAGCACAAAAGTACAGTTTTTACAAATGAAATGAGAAATATCATGTTTTTCTATAAAACAATAATGAATATTTTGGTACAAGTAACTCTTAATAAAAAATTAAACGTTTAATGTAATGAATCAGGAACTAACCAACATTTGTTTATTATCTATTTGTATCTTGATTATTTTTTTCGTGTGATGGCAAAGTCTTTAGGAAGTATGATTAGCAATAAACAATTGATATTAGTATAAATATTTTTAAAATAAAATAATCTAACATTTATTAATAAAAAAAAAATATGTAAATGTTATTTATCATGGTATATAGATTTTTCCGGCTCGTTTGGGGACGAAAAAAATGAAATAAGATGAAACACCTATTGCGATGCATTGGAAAGAAATAATTGGATTGTTGTTTCTTAATATTAATAGTTGTATTTTTATTCGTTCTGTTCCCTTTTGCAACGCAAATGCTTTGTAAAAGCAAATGATTGTAAATTTAAAAAATATAACTATCGCAAATCGTGCTTTTGTTTCTTCACATACTATTTAACATATACGGAAAGAAATTGCATTATTGACGAATTACTTAATATATGTATATATATATATAACTCAAAACTAAAAATAGTGAAAGTCCAAATCAATTAATGTTGTACAAATTTTTAGTTACTTTCAGTCAGTTAAGAAGATAATTACTTACATATTCCTATAACTATCAGTGGGTAGGCTATAGACTTTTATGAAGAATAGTAAGGAATTGGACACTGTTATATATATATATATATATATATATATATATATATATATATATATATATATATATATATATATATATATATTAAAATGATCCAGCTATTAAAAAACAGCTATTAAAAAAATCGCAAATGCAACAGTTGTATTTTTAATAAATTTATCCTTTTTGTTAAGCATATTGTCTTCTGACCATATATATATATATATATATAATATGTAATATACATATTTTTAATTCATCAATTATGTTAACATAATACAATTACTGGTTTAAAGCTCAATTCATTATTATTTATTATTATGTATTTATTATTATTTATTTATTAGTTTTTATCCCCACCCATGTTTTTTCCTAAAAATAAATACTATGGTAGTCATATTTAAATGTGTTATTTAACTATAGAAGGCAGCACTATTTCTGATCTATTAGAAAAATTCTGTATTTTTATTATTTCGACCTTTTTACAGTCTCCATTTTCGTTCATTTGTTATACTCATAGATTTTACTTAACTATTTTGGAAACATATACAAATAATTTCTAATGCCATGGTTGGTTCTTCAATTGGTAATATGCTTCTTCTTTTAGTCCCTTTTAATGCATACTATTTCTTATCTAATGTTATTTCTGGATTCTTTTTCTGGATGTATTTTGTGCAGTAGGCCTTAATTTCCGATTTTTAGTTTGCTATGGATAATGCAAAGATGAAAACGTACATTTTATTTGTGGAACTATAGGTAATTTGGGCCTTATGCTTCTGCTTTAGTTCCACAAATATTTTCATATTTTCAATGTTTACTGTATTTTCTGTTTTTTGTCTCACTTGTTATAAGGATATGTTTAAAAGAATTTTATAACAGTTTATACATAATTTTTAATTTAAATAAAAATTCATTTATAATTTATATATTCACATTTGTTTATGATAATTTGTATTTCGTTATAATGATTATATATATATATATATATATATACACTGTACGGCCATTAAAGACCGGACATTTTCAATTGTAGGCATTTCGCCGAATATTTAGATATATACTTGTCAGATTCTTCAGATTAAAAAGAACAGATATGACCTAATATTTATCAACGTAGGGGGGGAAGCTAGGGGGCCAACAAAAAATCAAATGAAAAACATAATACTTGGGATCATCATGTATAATAAAATGCACTAAATGATCTATCGCTGCAGAATATAAATAAACAGACATTGAACAATATGTATATTCATTTGTGTTAGGAAATCACGTGTA
This sequence comes from Maratus speciosus, assembly GCA_963932465.1. Lineage (NCBI taxonomy): Eukaryota > Metazoa > Arthropoda > Arachnida > Araneae > Salticidae > Maratus > Maratus speciosus. The sequence continues at coordinate 292,176,229 of OZ010788.1, read as the reverse complement.
TTAATAGAGATTTTTTTTATTAAAAAAATTCTTGCATGTTTTTTCCTTATAACATGTAGGGTTTTCAACCAAATTTAGAAAAAAATGACAAAATGTAGTAGTAATGTACGTGCTATTCTTATACAAATGAATACCGATATCGTACATTGTCTGCCTATTTATATTCTGTAGCTATAGATCATTTCGTGCATTTTATTTTACAGGGTGACCCCAAGAATTATTTTTTTCTGTGATTTTTTGTTGGACCCCTAATTTACCTCCTTATCAAATCGATGTTGATGAATATTAGGTCATACCTTTTCGTTTTAATACTGAAATCCCAGAAGAATCTGACAAGTATATTTCTAAATATTCGAAAAAATGTCTAAAAGTGAAAGTGTCTGGTCATTAATGGCTATATAGTGTATATAATTATTTGTTGGTTTGAGAAAAAAAAAATATAGAACAAGAAAGTTGTGTTACGATAAAATATTTTAAGAAACAAGCATATAAATCTTAAAGCTAAATTTAAGTATTTAACTTTATTACGTATTAATTAATATAAATTTAAGTACTTAATGTTAAAGTAATTAACATTATATACACTTTAGATAGTTTGAATACGGTAACAAAATAATGTTTTACACATGGATTGGCTAAAGCCTTCTAATTTTAATTTTTAGGTAGATTTTGTACGAAATACTACCTATTGCAGTCGTTACCATGGTGCGACTTTAAAAAAATTCCTTCATAACTTTTCATTATATGACACCAGGAATTCATAACCATCCCCACCTAAAAGGTTTATATATATATATATGTATACAAATCTATATATATAAAATAAAGTCCGGGTTTTGCATTAATCAACGCGCAGCCCAAACTACTGAACATAAAATCTTGAAAATTGGTGTAAAAATAATTTTTATTACATAGAGTGCCGCTAAGAAAGGATTTTCTAAAATTCCACCCCTAAGGGTGGTAAAAAAACAGAGCTAATTTTTAAAAAAATCCTTAAAAATCTGATTTTATAGTTATTTTTTAGCTGATAACATATTTTAGTGTATTTTTGTATGCCGAATCGAATGGTACTAACTAAATTCTTTTAAGTCCAACAGTTCGAGAGATATTTTATATTTTTCTAATTTTGCGGTGACTAATTTGGCGCAAAATTTTCAAAATATCTAACATTACAAGTGATAATTCATCCACATCCATTTATATAGTACATATATGTTTTTGTTAATTCTGTTGGTTAAAAAATAAAATGACAATATGAGTTTGAAAAAAAAATAAATACAAACGTCTTTAAAAAAACAGAAGAAAAATGCTACTGATTTTATTTAAATCATAAGAAAAAGATTCACTGAAGAATTAAAATTATCAAACGAAAATATTTAAATATGAACTAATGTTTGTTCGACTTAAAAAAATTTCAAAGGAAGAAATTGGAATTGAAGTAATACTTGGCTTTTTACCCTGGATAAGAATAAACAAGTTGGAAATTGCTCGTCAAACGTTTCAAATGAGGTGCGTTCGTACTATAACTAGTTTTAAAAATAGTTTTTGCACCCCATATTGTACTGAATGTATATTTCTTTTCACTTCATAAGTGCATAGTCTTTAACATCATTAAAACGCACTTGCAGTAATTTTTTCCTATTGGCCGTAATGCAACGGAAAATTTTGACTTTGGCCGTAATGCAACGGAAAACTTTTGACTGTCCCTGTAAATAAACTATGCATCCGATTTTCATAAAATTTGAAATGACTCGACAATTTTTTTCAGAAATTATATATTTAAGTTTTCAGACCATTCGGAAGGCTGTAACATCATTAAAATGCACTTACAATATTTTTTTTCCCATTGGCCGTAATGTAACGGCAAACTTTCGACTGTCACCGTAAATAAACTATACATCCGATTTCCATAAAATTTGAAATGACTCGCCAAAATTTGCAATAATTATATATTTAAAATGTCAGACCATTCGGAAGACTGTTAACATCATTAAAATGCACTTAAAATATTTTTTTTTCCATTGGCCGTAATGTGAGGGAAAATTTTGACTGTCCCTGTAATTAAACTCTGCATCCGATTTTCATAAAATTTGAAATGGTACGAGAAAATTTTACAACAATTATATATTTAAAATTTCAGATCATTGGTTGGGTAGTTTTTGTTCTGTTATATGCGAACGGACGGATAGACAGACAGACGGAGAGAAAGACAGACAGACAGACGGACTGAACGACGAATATAGGTGCTTCGTATTTATATAATTACGAACGCACCTAACAATGGGTGCTTTTTTGCCAACTGTGCACAAATCTCGTGAATAGCATTTTTTAAATTGCCAATATAGCAGTAGTTACATTTCGCGTATGTAAATTAAAACGGTACTACTTGATTAATCCGCCAACCAATTTTGCCAAATTATACAACTTTACATAATTTATATTTTAAATAACGAAAGAACAAATAAATTAGTATAACATTAATGAAAATACAAATAAAACGTCGAAATAAAAATCACTTGATGACGCAACAAACACGTGTAACGTCTTGAATGCGAAGTTAATGTGATATTTCTGATCAGGCGTTATTAGAATTTATTCTTATAGTTTGGCGATAGTTTTTTGGTCGACGCCGACGGGTTGGCGAAGTTTTTTGGTCGATAATCAAGTAGTACCATTAAAACAATTCTTTGTTTTGAGTTATGGTATTATTTCCTCTTATTGTTTATCTTTTCAGGTTTTTTAAATAAAATTAGTCCGAGCTATGTATTTTAAATGAGTGGTAGGGTTATATTTTAAATGAAATAATAAAATTAGAATATGGTGTGGGAACAACCTTTGTTTAATTATTACCTGCATCCGGCTAGTATAAAAATATCAGAAAAGCCACATAATCACATTTTGGGGGTAATTGTTCATGGGATTTCGGGTTAATCTTCCATAATCGGACACCTCGCCCACCGGTGTATTACCTATGATGTTGAAAGTATCGTGTACGTTTGAAGCGAAAACTTCACGATGAATTTTGTTACAGAAAATTGTATCATCATTATATACTATACATTTAAAAGTGAAATTTACATTTCATTCCGATTGTTAACAATATTTCGATAGGATATAGCACTATTAGTTAGATAATGTTTTTGAAAAGTTTTTAGCGTACACACATTGTTCTACGTTGGTTAGTTATAGAGCGACAGGAAAATATATAAAAAAAATGTAATTTAATAGATTACGACGACCATTTGGAATTTTTTTACGTGGCCTCGAAAAAGCCATGGCTAGTGGATTGGAGGCCCTCGAGACATGGTCTTTTACTATCAATCGATTAAACATTAGATTGTTTCCTTTTTCGCGTTCGTCTTTTATTCTGTAATCGATTTTAATGGGCTACATAATCAGTTGAAGACCTCGATTTTCATGGCCTACATAATCAGTTGAAGACATCGATTTTTGCTTTGCAAGACGATTTTCATTTCGGCGTCGCTCTTTGGCTTTGGATTTTTCCATATCTGATAATTTGCGCCTACCCATTTTGTAACTTTTTCAATTTTTAACTATTTTATGCATTTCGATTACCTATTCAAAAATTTTTAACGATTTTATGCCTTTCCATTGCCTATTCAAATAAAAATTCTTCTAAAAGTAAAGAACATCGTTGAATTTCGCTAAAAAAAATAAAATGCGAGCATCATTTAGCCCATCCTCGACCGAAAACAACAACCATTTCCAAATGGTTAAAAATAAGCAAACCTCATTGTTAGCTTTAAAAAAAATTCTACTGAACAGATATTGAGGCGTGTCACTGTTACATAACGTTTTAGGAATGGTTTAAGTATGCTGCTTAGTTATAGAGCTATTGAAAAACTGATAGAGAAGTATGAACGCAATTATGAAAGATACATCTACTATAATTATGTAAAATGTACATTTGTATTTCCTTTCGGCCGTTTATAATTTGAGGCCTGCTGGATGTATTTTGATGGGACTTACGTTGTTAGTTAGATAAATATTTGTTTGATGGTTGGTACTTCTTACATGTTTAGTATTTCTTTGTAGCGAAGCTTCTTTTGGGTTGTTTTTTCTGAAGCAAAATCTTGACAATAAATCGGTTTGCAGAAAATCACATAACTATCTGCTATAAACATAAAACGTAAATTCGCCTTTCATTCCGTTTGATTATAACTCAGATTCTTTTAACATACTTTTGTAGAACTTACTGTGTTGTGTTAGTTAGTAATTTGTTTTAGAAATGTTTCAATGTAGATAGAACACATGCTTTTACGTTGCGTACTTATAGAATGTTCCAAAATAGGTGAACCCGATTATGACAGATTAACTTTTAATTGAAGTTATATGCTAAACGTATTTTTATTGGATTTGCACAGTTAGATACTATTTCAGGGATTGTTTCAATATTTAACATATCATTCTACATTTTTAGTTATGAAGCTATTTGGAAAGTTCTTAGTGGTGTATTTGTAAAAAAACTGGAGTCTAAACGCTATAGGCAGAGGATAAATCTAGAGAGTATATATGTTACAGCTATGGAGGGTATGCAAAGTTTCTGAAAAAAAATCCAGGAACTATAAGGCGTATAGCCTACACTATCTCCCCGAAAGTTCTATAATCACGTTGACGCGATTATGAAAAATATACTTAATTATCTACTACATATATCAAATATAGAGAGGTATTTCAGTCCGACCACTTATAACTTCAGTTCTTTTGAATGGATTTTGAGAAAACTTGCAAAGTTATTTAGATAAATTTTCAAAAAAGGTTTTAGTATATAACACATATCATTATACGTTGCTCAGTTATAGAAATATGTGCGAAAGCTCTTTAATCAATGAACCCTATTATGAAAGATTACCTTTTTTACAAGTTTTACTGGATTGATTTCGTCTGATGCGATTTGCATTTTTATATTTTCAGATACGATTGTAGTATATTACGTATTGTTCTACAGTTTTTTTCCATATCCTATTGTAAATGATCAAATAAAGGATTTGCTCCTTAACATTCCAAATTTTGTCTGACACATTAAATTGTAATGGCATTTATATTGTTTTCAGCAATGCGGAAGAACATTGGAGGTAAATGTATATATTGCTATAAAACACAAGATCAAATACACGGATATATACCGTTTGGTTAAAAGTTCATTTGGAGAAACCGCCCAGCGTAGCGGGCGAAGGCTGCTAGTATATATATATATGTACAAAATTTTGTCTGCACAATAAAAGTCGCAATTATACACGGATAGTCGTCAAACTTGCCAAGTATATTGAGATGTCTAACATCTCGGCGGAGATTGCAAAGGGGCAAAAACTGCGCAAGGCGGTGGAAATGGGAAGGATTAAAATTTTTGAATATCGCCTTAACATCATTCTGATAAAACCAGCTCTTACAGAAAAATGTCAGGAAAAAATAAAGATTTTTCGTTATAGAAGCTGCATACAATAAAAAAAAACAATAAAATTCTCACCACAACAATTACTTTTCTATAGCAATATTTCCACGTGAAAAATGAAAATGAATTAAATAGTTTGACGAATTGAAAAAAAAAATGAATAATACGTCATAAACTTTCTGGAGCAAGATTTCCACGTGAAAACTAAAAATGTAGTAAATAGTTTGACAATAATAAAAAAATAAATAAATAAATAAATAAATACGTTATATTGGACGTCAGCAGGTGAATATGTAACGCCATGTGAGTTTGAAAAAACGTATTAAAACATTATACAAAATCGACTATGGAAATATTAACAAAGTTTAACATTTTGAGATTCTTTGAATTTGTTCTTGCCATTTTTAAACCTATTCCATATATCGCCGGTACCATGTCAAATTATCCAAAGTGAAAACAGTGAGCTACTTTCGTAAAATTCAGATTTCTTGATTGGCACCACTTTTCTGAAATGGTAAAATTCCCCTTGTTTTTACCTTAATTAATATGTTATTAAATAAGATTAAATTAGGCGAACCTTACTATTTCAAAAAAGTGGTGCCAATCAAGAAATCTGAATTAGTGAAAAAGTAGCCCACTGTTTTCACATTGGATAGTTTGACATGGTACCCACGATATATGCGTGTGTGTATTCGTGTAATTTAGAATTATTACAAATAGTTTAGGTCCCTGGAGCTCTTTCTTAGTGAAGAAATTGGGTTTATCTCTAATCTTGATTTAGCTCCGCCTGTAAGCCGAGCCGCAGGGATTGTTTTTTATATTCGTTGTCTGAAGTCTATAAATAATAATAATTTATAAGAAGCTGATAGAAAATATAATTTTAAAAAGAAAATAAGTTAACTATTATTAATTAAAAGTAAACTTGTAAATGTGTCAGTTGTAGTTGTATTCGGTTTGTTTCTTTTGTAAAACACAAATAATTTAAAAAGCACATATATTATTTGTGCATTTTAAACGTTGGTTTTTCTGCTTTTTAATATTGTTGCACAAAGGCTTTATTTGCTATTTTTACAAATAATTTGTTTAACAAATAATTGCAAGATAATCACTATTAGAAAATTTAGACATTTGTAAAAAAAGGTACAAAATGTGAAATAACATTTTTTTTTTCATTAAAAAAGTATAAAGTGGAAAAAAATTTACGATGGAAAAAATATTTTTTAAGAGGAAGAAACAAAGCTAAAGGCAAAAACTTCTACGGTTTCATTTGTTTATGTTACATACACTATAGTTATCTATAACAAATTAAGAAAATAATTACTAATACTTCATTTTTTTATGTTTTGGTGAAATCATTTATGAAGGATAATAATCTATAAGAAAGTAATATAAAAAAGTGACTTTTATGAAGAAAGTGGGTAAATAAACATTATATAAAATTAACATTATATAGTAAAATCTTTTAAAAATCTTTTAAATATTACGTTTGAATTTTTATTCCATCTTCTTCTCTTTGCCAAGAAAATGCTAAATACCCGCAACATAAACAGTTAAAAAAAAAACGCATTTGTAAATTGCAAATCAGATATTTTAATTTCGTGCATTATGATTCTATATTTAGGTAAGTAATGAAAATATGAGAATAAATGACGTTATTGGAAAAATATTAGGTGATAGAAACGACTTAAAACTAAAAATTTAACTTGCTTAGTTTTATAGCTAATTGGTTACACGTTAGTTAGTTTTAATATGCTAAGGAGATAATTATATATATATGTCTTTATCAATTCTTTCATGTTTTCGAAAAAATGTTTATGAATGAAAATGACAATAAAAAGCTAGTATTACATATTTTATTTTACATGTTTTATTAATTAAAAGTATACTGGTAAATGTATCTTTTTTATTTTAGTTTGTTTCGTTCATTTTGCTAAGCTAATGATCTGCTTAACAAATAATTGCGAGATAAGCAATATTAGAAAAGAAACTTACATACAAAGAAAAAAATATCGAAAATTATCCTTCTTATATTCACTTAGCAGTTAAATAAATTTTGGAAATATATTACATTCGTATTTCATTTTCATTTATGTATAAATGATATATGCAAACATAACGCTAATTGCACAATGGTTTCTAATTAATTTATATTAATACATCTTATGAAGTTTCATAAGGTTTAAAAGGTAAATATTTAAAATTATTTGAAAGTTTTAAATGTTTTGTTTAAAGTTTTTATGAAGGATAGTAAGCAAAATATAAAATAATATCAATAAATTTTAATGAAGGTAACATTTAATAGTTAAATGAAAACATGCTATATGTAATTTCTCTATTATTACGCATTCTGCTTACCTTTGCAAAAAAAAAAAAAAAAAAAAAAAAAAAAAGAAAAAAAAAAAAAAAGATTTGCTTAACATGTATGAGCTGTATTAATAATGTACACATCTGTAAAGTTAAAATAAATATATACATGAAATTTTATACTATTATTTCTTGATTTCGAAAGAAAAAATAATGCAGAAAAAAATTATGTTACAGGTAAAATATTTTATGAAACAAACTTATAATTAACTAAAGATACTGGAGTTTCTAATTCATTAATTTTATGCACACGTTATTTACTTTTATTAAGTTAAGAAGATAATAATTTACACATAATTTTTTATACATGTTGACTAAACTCTTCAAGAGGAATTATAAGTAATAAGAAACTGATATATGCAGAAATAATTAATAAAAAATTATATCATTTATTTATTAAAAGTAAACTTGCAAATGCAAAAGTTGCCATTTTATTTGTTTCATTACCGCTACTTACCTAATGATCGCAGTAACAAATAATGGAAAAATAAGGTACCTTACAAATTAGCTGAATTTATGAATTGGTAAATCACAAATAATATATTGATTATCGTGCTTTTATTTCTTAAATTATGGGATAAATTTCTTTTGAAAGAGACATAGAAAGAGGCTAATTGTTCCAATTAATATTTATTGCATACACCTTACCTAATTTTATTAAGTTAAATAGATAATTACTTATAAAAACCTTTATAAATGATGGCGATCAATAAGGCAACTTTTTGACCGAAATATACTGTAAAAAATATGGACTATTGATTTAAGAAATGCATTGTTTCTGAATTTAATACTATTAAAATACAAAATTAAGCAAAATTTTGAACTACTTAGCACTATTTCTATATCCTTAAAACCCGCAAAGTTAAACCTGTTTGTAATTGTATCAAAAATGCTTTCTTTTATGTACTCGTGAACATTTTTTAATAAGCGTAATAACTCAATTATTTTTAATTTTAATGTATATTTAATGACATCCCGAACTATAATATACAAAATAATTGGAAATGTTTCAAATATGCGCTGCTATGGCAAACACAATGTGAACACGTTGTTCCTTGTTCACTAGAAAAGCCAATCTGTTCCTTTCTGTTTGTGCTGTCAGATTTAAAGAAGAGCTAAAATACGTTTGATTTTTTTACTGTAGAAAGTACATACTTAAAGGTTACTTGTGTAATATTTATATTACCGATCTTCGAAATGGATACAAAAAGAGAACGACTGAGAAAATAAACTAGTCGTTGGGGGCCACCGAAATACTTACCCATCATGGATATACATAATATAAAATCTGAAAATAAAACATGTGATACATGCTAAGCATTGTATCATGTTACTTTTATTCATAATTTAATTTACTTGGACTCCCTTAAATATAATTAATAGAATCCCTTAAGCTAATATTACTTTTTGTTGCACTAAAATATCTCAATTTTTTTTTCTATAAGCAAGTAAACACTATTGGTTTACAATGGAAGTCTATGGGAATTCGGCGAAATATTAGAGGTACCGCCAATTTCGCGTCACTTTTGGCGACTAATTTTGGTCGCCAAATTTAGCGACATACCACCAAGTTGGCGACAAACTTGGCGGCATTTGGCAACAGAACAGTGTTCCCCCCCTCTGGTAACCCCTCTTATAGGTATGAAGATGCATTAAATGCTTGACATTTACGATAAGCCATTATTGGCATTTAATCTTATAGTTTGGCGATAGTTTTTTGGTCGGCGGGGTAATCGTGTAGTACCGAAATTCTTAAAAGGAACATCCTTATAACTCGAAAAATTATAATCATATTAACTAACAGTTTACTACGTCTGATTAAACGTCTCATTTCCAATTAAAATATTATATCTTTGAATTGAAATTTGAATGAAATACAGGGTCATGAAAAATCGAAGAGCGCGAAAAATAGGATTACAAATATATCGGCAACTAATTATCCGATCGAGCTCATTCAAGATTCAAAATTTATGTTTTTTTATTGTTTTTTATATTCACTCCTTCAAATAAACGATTTCGAAAATTTTTGTACATCTTTTATTAAAACGAATATTTCGAGAGTCCGAAATTTATTTTCCGGATAATAGAGATTACTGATATTCAATAGGCTTCTTCCCATTATTACTCCTTAAGTATACATCGAATTTCAAGTGACTATCTCAATTTGTTCGGGAGATAGAGCGATTACAGACACGCACACCGACATACATACAGGCGGACACCATTTTTTTTCTTCTAAAACTATATTTTTCGGAATCTGCAGTGTCTGAAACGTGTAAATCCTTCAAAAAATTTTTTTTAGATTTTTAAAACGATTACTAGACTCACCCTATACTACGTATGATGGAAAAGTAATAATATGCTTTTTGTAGCTGTTGTTCGAAGCAAGTCAAATGAGTAAATGTCAAGCGTGTGATAAATCATTGCGTTGTTATATATAATAATAAAAGATAAACAGATATAAAGTTTCAACAAAGTCTTCTAACATTTGTTTTAAATCCGACCAATTTTACCTCCCAGCTGTTCTGCATCTGCACTCCTGGGACTCGCCCATTGTCTCGTTAGCGCCTTTGTTGAGCCCTGGCAGTCCTAGCGTCCTTTATCGCGAAGGAGCAGGCCTCCGGCGCATATACCATCGTGGCGTTGTGGTCCTGAATCATGATCCTTAAGTTTTTTTTTCTTTCTTTCTTTTATCAATGAACTTCTCCAACATCAACTCACTGCTGTCTGTCGCGAAGGAGTTTTGGGGTCTAGCGGCTTAATTATTATGTGCTAATATAATTTTTTTCATGTGTCTTTTTTGTCTGAGAACTGGACGTTTTTGTAATGAATCATCGAATTCCGGGGACCTTACCGGGTGGAGCAAATAGGGTCTACACCGGATACTAGCGATCTGGCGATCTTGCTCCACATAAGCATAAAAAATAAATTAAAATCTCAACAAAAGCTTCAGAAATATTTAATGCTTTCATAAAATGCAATAATTGTTTATCCCCACTGATTTCTTCTTGGTATTAACTATGAAAGATAGAAACACATGAAGTAAAGTGTTCTTCACATTTCTTCAGTTTTATGATAGTGTGACCTCACAATACTGATTACGATGATTTTATAATAGGTGGTACGACTTCAAACTGATCCGAAAATGATAAAAATTAACAAAGATAAATATAGTATATATATATATATATATATATTTTTTTTTTTACTTTTCTTTCTGAAAATATCGATAAAATTAAATGAATGTGCATAAAAGGCACATTGTTACCTGAATAAGTCTCGCTTTATAACTATGATTTGAACAAATTTAATTATTTCCTTATCTCTTTTGAAAAAGCGTCACACAAATGCAAGTTAAGGACATTAAATTCATTTTGCAAAAAACGTCTGTATGGATCATCAACTTTTCTGCACAGTGTGTTTATAATTAAAGTTACCCTGTTTGAATTTATGTAGAGTCCATTCTGGTTGACAGATATCGATGAAACTTTGAAAATACGTTATATTTACCATGTGGAAAACAAATCTGCATAAAAAATAGTAGTTCAAATTTCGGCCACCTTGTGAGAAGGGGGTGAATGAAAAAAAAATTAAAAATGGAAACACAAAACTTTATTTTATCACACCATTAGTTTATTGTGTATTCCATTTGCGTCAAGGACATATTCAAAGCGTGTTATATCGTGTTCACCAGCAGACCAAACGGTTTCTCGAACAATTGCAGCAACATGACGAGTTATGCTTGCTTTCAAATCAGGCAGAACCCTTATGTTTTCTCTATAGACACGATCTTTCAGGAATCTCCACAACCGAAAGTCACAGGGATTCAAGTCAGGAGAACGAGGAAGTCAGGTTGTCGGACAACTTTTCGAAGTTACCCGACCATCTCCAAAGTGGGCACGAAGCAGTGCCGTCATTGCACGGTCTATAAGAGGTGATGCACCTACTCGCATAACAAATTACTGTCTTTCTGATAAAACTTCTTTACCAGTAACGCTCATTCTTTCTTCTCTAACGGCGTGGTGCAGACTACCTTTAAAATAACGACTACTGGCTTTTTAAACCGGTATAACTTTGCATAACGTCCTTTCTCGTAGATGAAAACCGCCATCTATTGATCCAAATTTTAACAACTATTTTCTATTGCAGATATTTTTCTTTCATGGTCCATATAACGGTTTTCCTATGTTTCATCGATATCTGTCTAACAGAATGGACTGTACATATTATAAAACTTTCGCCGATAATTCTGTAAGTAAGCAACATAGAAACGTATATTATATACTAAAACCTTCCTTGAAAAATTATATAACTAACAGTGCATGTGTCATCGAAATCCGATAAGTAGAACTCAACGTGCAATCGGCCGAAACGAAATTTGCAGCGCATTTTATACATATAATAGATGACATGGTGATTGAAGAAAAGAACTCAGCTGCTTAAAAAAAACATAATATTAATCTGGTTATTTGATAAATTAATGTATTTTTTAAAATTTATATAATAGCTTCACTAAAAGAAATAAAATTCAACTAAACTTTTTAAATTAGAGCAGCGCCGAAATGCTTCTTTTACAAAAGTGTTTCATTTAAATAATCATTTCTTCAAATAGCACTTTCATTAAGAAATCTTTGAGAGATGGAATTTTACCAAGTTCTTTCAAAAGAAATGAATAGCTATTTTACGAAATTTAGCTTAAAAATAATTTTAATTACTTATCTTTTGAAAAGAGCGGAATTATCTTGCTCGTATAAAAGACCGGAAACTTGCTGAACATATAAAATTTCGAAAGGAGAAAGAAATAATAAAATGATAGCGGACAAAAGAATAGTAATAGAAGTTAAGGAAATAAAATATTCATTTTTTTATTAAAAAGATGATCTGTAAAAGTACCCTTATATTAATTTGTTAATGCTTGTTTACTCTTCATAAAAGCTCAAAACAAGACATGAAAAATTTTAACAAATGTATAAATAATTAATTTCTTAATAGTTTTATGTTAACTAAAAATTATATATTAATAACTTATGAACTTCAGGAAGTTTAATGTTTTGTTACATGATGTATTGCATCCTTATAATAATTTGTTTTAACATATTTTAATGCATCCTTATAATAATTTGTTTTAACATATTTTAATGCATCCTTATAATAATTTGTTTTAGCATGATTTATCTTTTCTAAATGAAGAAGCATAGTATTCAATGGTATATTCTTCACTTTACAACTGCATTCTATTTTAACCCTTTGCGGCCGTATATTTACTCTCAGCCACCAAAGCTGTTTCACCCTTCCAATCGTACGTCTGCTCTCTGTCACTGAAGCTTTTTTACCGTTCCAGACGTATGTCTACTCTCAGCCACCAAAACTTTTTCACCGTTCCAGCTATATGACTGCAGCTTTTTTTTACCGTTCCAGACGTATATCTGCTCTCATCCACCAAACTTTTTCATCGTACCAGTCGTTTATCTGCTCTCTGCCACTGCAGCTTTATTACCGTTCCAGACTTATGTGTACTCCCAGCTACCAAAGCTTTTTCACCTTTCCAGTCGTATGTCTTCTCTATGCCATTGCAGCTTTTTTACCGTTCCAGACGTATGTCTTCTCTATGCCATTGCAGCTTTTTTACCGTTCCAGACGTATGTCTACTCTCAGCCAACAAAGCTTTTTCACCGTTCCAGTCGTATGTCTGCTCTCAGCCAACACAGCAAAGATCAATACTGATCTTATATTATATTAAAGGGACAGTGGGCCCTCAAAAACTCGAAATTCGACTAAAAGGTCATTTCTTTTAATTTGAAGAATTATGACAATAGATTTTCAAATTTATATGATGAAAAAAGATTTTTTCAAATTCCACGCATCTTCAGAGAAATAACAGCTTTTATATTTGTAAAAACTGTATATATGTATGCAGTTTTTTTATTTAGATTGCTGATTCCTCATGAAAATTTTGCACATTTCTAACTTTTGAAACGTTCTATGCGCATTCCTAACAATCAGATTCTTTTGAAATTTTTACTGTATATTCTCTATACCATATTAAATAAATTTTATCCTAAAAAGTTACATTTCAGGGGTATTTTAGTATTGAAATTTATATGCATATGAAAATATACAGCTACTTTTTTAGAAAAAAAAACAAAGAATATTTATAATAATATATTTATTCTGCGTTCTGCTGTATATTTATTCAACGAACATTTACAATTCATGCCAACTTCTATTGTAATACTAATCATATGTATCTCATAATAAATATTGTTGTATTTTATGCAAATGAAATGCTCGTGGGACATTTTAACAATGACAACTACGAGTATTTAAAAAATTTAAATAATGAATAATTACAAAACGTCTTATAATTTTAACACCAAATTTTTAATGTAACTATTTGAGCATGCTATTAACAAGTCTTTCAATTTTCAAATGAGTCCATTGAAAAATTAAGTGTTTGATTTTTAGTGTCCGCTGTCCCATTAACTCGAGAAGATTCTGTAGTATATAGAATTCGAAATAATATATTACAAATCGGGATTTAGTGTTATTTGGCATTTTTACTTCTTGAAATATTTTTTAAATAATACTATAAAAAAGCAATAAGAATTTATTGACTTTTCATTAATATTACCTATTGAAATGTACCATGAAATTGAAAGTAGTTAAAAGACATAAGATATAAAATGTATAGAGTAAAGGTTCTTCAGTATATTGAAACAGAAAAATGAAGGTCTAGATATTCGAGACATCTTTGAAAGATACCACATGATGAAGAAGTATAAAATTTAATTTTTACATAAAATTAAAACATGTTGTTGCGTTACTTATATCCGTTTAAAATGAGCTAATTAATTTTGTTTTCCCTTCATAATTTTACATATTATGTATTACTGTTCGTTCAACGAAAATTAATTCCGACCACTATGACACGTATAAACTTAATACGAGCGAAAAGGATTAATATTCCTTATTTGTCAATTATTCGTTTATCATCGCACAACCATTTTTAACGAAAGCCATTCACTTAGCAAAAGGAACAAAACGATTACAAATTCATCCGTAATGTTTACATGCTTACTTTTAATAATTAAAATGTAAATATTTTTACTTTACTCTTATACTTATTTTAGTCTTTCAAAACTTATTATTCGTCATAAAAGCTTTAACCAAAACACGAAACAATCATAATTTTTTTTTAATAATTATCTTCTTAGCTGACTAAAACTAAATAACACGCAAATAACATCTATTAGTTTGATTATTAAGTAAGTTTTGCAATTACTTTTAGATGTTTCTTTCGTAAAATATTTCATCACTAATTTCTTTCCGTATTGCTTTTCTTCATCCATTGAAAAAATGTAATGTTTGTTATTGAGTAATTTATTTTCTCTTTACAAATGTGTTTTATAACCCTGCTGATATTGCAATCTTTTGTCAGACAGCATTTGTACAACAGCCAGATTTAACAAAATTTTTCTTTTGTCGCTTAAAGTTTTTTTTTTTTTTATTAACTGTAAAATGTTAACTAATTTCACCAACAAAAAAAATACATTTAAAATACTTACATATTACCTATGATAATGTTAGTAAATGGTTTAATCAAAGTACAAGGTGGTTAAAATTAATGTTACCCTGTTTAGACCTGTCAGGTGAACACAATGATGGAAGATAAGTCTTTTTAACCCTTAACAGGTACGGTGAAAGTTTGGTACACTACAAGTGCGGCACGATCTCCCAGACCGCGCTTTACTTTTTTTTTCATGTTATAATTGAAATATCTGCAATAAAATACGATTTATATATTTTTGAGAATGTGTATTTTCAATAAAAGTTAAATTTATAACGTTTATAAAAATATAAATGCAGTATAGTGGAATTTAAATCGATATTACAAATTTATAAAAAATATCATGACTTACTTTATTTTATATTTTATCCTACTACACAAATGTATGATGAATGAATTAATAGCAAATCATTAAAGGTTGGGCGATTGATATAAAAAATGACACAACTGCAAGTCAGTGTAATAAGACAGATCACTCATATGTAACTCAATAGGACAGATTTTGATGAAACTTACATTATACTTCCTTACTATAATATTTCACAGATGGTTTTACTATCGTAATTCCACAGAAAAGTATCATTTTTGGGAAAAAACAAAATTAATAATACATTTAATTTAAGGGTATGATTAGAAAGCTTGAAACTAATATTTTTACATTCCATAAAAAATTCCTGATAATACCCAAAGTGCTGCCTTCTACATACCGCGTAGATTACAACAAGTTGTCTATCGATACGAGCACAAAAAGTGTACATGTTTGCAGGTGCGAGCAGCAACTCCAAGACAACAATTCTCTTTTGCAAGAAAATAAATAGGTAAGAGATTATTTTAAATATTTAGTGTAACTTTATAAAATTATTTCTTGGAATAAATTGTCTTTTAAAAGTGAATTTTAATTGTTACGTCAGTTACAAATATTAGAGAAAAGTTCTCTGAATATTTTATTTGAAGAAAATTTTTAATCCATAAACATTCTGAAGCATTCAAAATTCTTTCAAATAATATGTAAATTCTTTATTTCACTTAAAAAAAAGACTGTCCAAAATGTGTAACTGAGGTAACCATAAAAATGTAACTGACGTAACCATAAAAATGTAACTGACATAACAAAGCATTGGTTACGTCAGGTACACATTTTCTTTTTTGTTTATACATATGAATATTCAGGTGAAAATAAATGTATATCTGTGGTGACTCGTTGAAAAAGGCGCTCTGGTTGTAGCTCTATGGACAAAGCTGGAGAATGGACTAAATAAGGCTACTCTCAAAAATAAGTGCACTTTATCACGCGTTCGACACCTCCTTCGATATCGTGAGCATCTGTGCGAACTTTCAATGATTTTGTTTTCTGTATACGGAGACATTCCAAGAAGCAAGATCTTGACATGACAATACAGTTTTTATTTCGCCGGTAAATGGTAACGGTTATAAGCATTGTATTTAAGCTCTGTTGTTTGAGAATGAAGACAGAGCGACAGCGAATGTGTGTTCATAGTAACTTTACTAACTGTTTAATTTACAGATTCTAAGCAACTGTTTTCTTAGTTTAATAAAAGTTTTTTGTTTCACATTTACGGAGTTTTAATCTTAACAACAAATGTTTAGTTTACCACCAAGCACAAGTTAGATATTAAATTGCACAGGAAATATTTTTTAAGAGATAACGTTCTTCACATCACACGCTCCTTTGACCCCTCCTGCAAATCTATGATGTATGTATTTATTTTTAATTTATAGTATATTTATATAAAAAATACCATTAAGCATTTAATATAACTCATCACATTATTGTTTATATATATTTATAATTGTTTTTCTTTTTAGAAATTAGATAATGGCTTCAAGCATGTTTTAGCATTTGTAAGAAAAAAGCTGATTCTATAGACTCCAAGATAAGAATGAAGAAAATGAGGGAAAAAAGAAAAGCACAAACTGAACACTCTCAAGGTACACATACTGAGGCTTTTTCCAGTGTGCAGTCATTTGGCTGAGCAATATCAAGAACAAATAAAATACTTCCTCTTAGTCCTAGAAAAAACGATCTGTAGTTGTAAAACCTGCTGAAAAGTTTTGCATTACCCTTTCAATCTCATCAAAACCCAATAAGGAAGAATATGGTGCTTTATCAAAAGACACTATTGAAGCAATAACATCCTACTATAATAGTGACTTAATATCAAGACAATTACCTAGGAAAATATATTTCAAAAAAGTAAAAAATGAGAATGGAATTGAACGAAAGCAAAAGAGAGTATTAATGATTATAGTTATTGCGATTCGACCACTATCAGTAACACCTAGTTCTGAGAAAGATCAATCCGTATGTTGTTGCCGTTATCACGAGAATGGAGATCTATTAATAACTGGTATTAGTAAAGTCCTGTAGAACCTGCCAGTTGACACTAATGCGTGAGTTGTCAAATCAGTATGTAAATGGAAAAAAAATTGCTTACTTGGGGTGTGTGAAGCGTGCGGTGATATCAGTAATTTTCTTGATGATCTAATTCCAACATCAGACGAAGAAATTTCAGTAACCTTTTACCAATGGAGTACTGATAATAAAAAGGTTTTAACTGCAAGCACACTTTCAAATGCAAAACAAGAAGTTTTAAATCAGCTTCCAATGCTAAGGAGACTGTTTTGTTGAAAAAAAACTCAACTTCAAGAAATCAAGTTTTTGAAAGAGAATGTTTCAGAAGATGAAGCTATTCTCTATGAAGATTTTTCTGAAAATTTTAATGTTCCGCAGCAAAATGAAATCATGTCAGCTCATTGGATTTCAGAAGGTGTTACCCTTTTCACAGCAATAATCTACCGCAAACATCTTAATGTTTCTTATGTAGTGTCAGTGACGAGTTGTCACATTACAAATTTACAGTTCTCTGGTTTAACTCAGCTATCTTAAATCATAATATGAGTACAGATGGACCTTTTGAAAGCATACAGTTTTTTTTCTGATGGAGCTGGTAGTCAGTTTAAGAATAGATATATTCTTTCTTCAATTTTGAAAGCCCATGAGATCCACCCATCCCTTAAATTTGCTGATTGGAGTTTCTTTGGTACAGCCCATGAGAAAGGTGCTATTGGCGGTATCGGAGACACAGTTAAGAGAGCAGTTTGGAGACGAACATTTCGGAATCGTGTCGTTATAAACACTGCTCATGAATTCTTTGAAGTAGCCAAAAAAAAATATCATAAGATAAATTTTATTTACGTTTCAAAAGAGAAAGTTAAAAAAAAAAAAAAAGAAATATTCGAAAAAGAATTTAGTTTATATCCTCCTAAAAAAATCCTCATACTCATAGAATTCATTATGTGAGACCAGTCAGTTATCATGAAGTCGAAACTTCTATTGTTAGTCCCTTTTCAAAGAGTTTTGATTTTGATTTTAAGAAAGTAGAAATCTATCCAAAGGAATATAATAAAGAACATAATTCCCAGAATAAAAATGTTAATCAATTCAAAATTGGAAATTATCCGCTTGTAAATTATGATACTAAACAATTCCCATGTATTATAGAAGAAATTCAAATGTGTGAACTTAAAATAAATGTGATGAATCCTTGCCGCCGTGGTTGGCATTGGCCATCCTGTCCAGACTGTAGAAGTAGATGGTGATTTCCATTGGTAATTCGAGATGATAATTTCATTACATTGATGGCATTGAGAAAAAACTTCCAGTGCCACAACCAATTAATTCCAGGGTTACATTTATGTTTTCAGAAGGCGTTAAATTACTGTTAAGAAACTAAATTAAGTGCGTAGTATTGTCTTTGCAAAACGATAGTGTTACGTCAGTTACATATTGAAGTTACGCCAGTTACATGTGTAAATGCCATTTTTTCTTTTTTTTTTATTGTTCAAAAATTAATTTAAAAAGTTATAATTCTAATTTGTCATTTCTTAGTGATGTTAAGGACATAAAATAAATTTTTAATTTTTTAATTGGATAGTTTTGATAATTTTTACACTTCAATAAAGGCAGAAAATACGCTTTTCTGTTTTATGTTTCATCAGTTAAAAAATTTTGAAATGTAATTTGAAGGACCTAAATAAAGATTGAAAAAATTTTCAAGTTCTTGTGTATTGAGACCTTAATAAGAAATATTTTAAATTATAAAAATTTGTTCTAGCCTTATTAGTAAATTTTCTACACATTTTTGAAAACAATAATTGATCATCAAATGTTACGTCACACATTTGACCCGAAATCCCGGTCAAAAATATTATTCGATGTAAATATAGTCCGATTGGCTTGAAATTCTTAGATGTTATTGGGTATCACTATGGCATGTTTCGTATTGTAAATGAAGTCCATAGCCTTTACGGTTCATTTACAGAGACACCCAAAAGAAATTCCTTACATTATAGTCTATGGGGAAAAATCGTTTGCCCTGTACTTTAATGATATCACACTTTTAAACGTGCTGAAATTTATATACATCACTAAGGTGTACTAAGGCGCTTATTGTAGAATATGGTGTGCATAGAATATATCATCCATTTACAGGGACACACAAAAGAATATGGCTGAAGAATAAATTTAACTATTGAAGTCCAATAATTGCTGGAAGTGCGTTTGTAGTTGTGATAGGCGTTTTAAAATAGAACTATTTTTTTTAAATATTACTTGGTGTGGATACATTCTATAGATCATGTACAGGGCTGCACAAAAGTTCTCAAGTACATTTCCATTTATTCACGGAAATGCCTGAATGGATATTTTTAACTGTGCTATGCGTTTCACTGAAATAACTTTTACCATACTATGAAGTATACATACAAATCCATAGCTTAGTTTAATATTTTACATCTTAAAAGCTGACGAATTGTAAATAAGATTTTAACACTTTACATAATAATAAATATACATTTTATAAATATTTTGACAATTAAGAAAAAAAAGAGTCATCATTTAAGAAGAGCACAAAGAAAAAAGAAGTTAAAATATTAATTTACTAAGTAGATATTTTAAAAGTACGAATAAATCACATGTCCATTGACGTAACGTTACCGAAGGGAGTTTGGACGTTGAGCGACTTCTAACCTTAACTATTTACTGTTTTTAAGAGGAAAGTAATTGTTGATAGTTTTGTCTTATTCACTATGAATGTTTAATTAAATGTATTTAATTTTACTATATATAAAAACTTATTATTTACATTTAATATTGCTTATTACATTTAAATTACGTTTAATAATAATTATTGCATTTAATTTATGTTTAATAGTGTTATATTTAATAGTAGGTTCAGTAAAGTGGAGTCTATATAGTATAGATTGCTAGATTTTTAATGTATTTAATATATTACCAGTTTCAAAATGATTCTTTAGAACTCTTCTTCATCTTCTTCATCGGGACTACCATCAGACCTTGCTGGAAGAAGAAGTTGTAGGGTCTCGCTACTGCATGGCTTGCTCTTTTTAGTTGATAAATGGAGTTATTAGAAAATATGAAGTTGCTTATTTTCACGTACATTATAAAAGAAAAATTTTAATTAAATTTTCTTGGTGCCGTTTGTCAGTTTTGGAATTAAAATTAGGTGTCCCTTTTAAAGGGCACCGCCCTCGAAAGGGTTAATTCCCTCCTCTCTCTCTTTATGTTATACACATGAGCCCCAAGAACTAATTAGGGAACCCTTTTTCAATAAATAAGTATATACAATTTGAAGGCGATCGGATATTTCTATCAAAAGATATCGAGTTGCGTGCATATGTACGTACCTACATACGTACATACATACATACAGAATACGTAGATGCAAAAGCTCTCCGGTAATATCCTGTGAGCTAAAAACCTGCAATACGCAGTAAATATATAGTTCTTATCTCTTAAATTCGGTGGCCGCAAAACAGAGCATTGAAATAGTCATCCCGAAAAAAAAAATTATAAAAAAATGGCAACAATATGCGGAAGATTTTTTTTTGCAGAAATTGACACACAAGACTGTAACTAATACGATTATAATTCAAACATGTGCGGGCAAAGCGCGGCACATATTTAAAAAGCTTTCGATATGTATAAATTAGAGCCAAAAACGCTTTAAAAATAACCATTTTACACATTTAATGTTTATTTATTACATTAAAAACGAAACTATTTAAATTAACACACTGTTTATCACTAAGCACTGATTTTTGTTAAACACGTAGCCTGTTTAGTTTAAATTCAAGAAGTCACTGAGCCACAAAAAAAATGTTATTTAAACATAACAACAATGCCAAAAAACAACAAAAACCACGTCTTCTCAGAGAGAAACTTCCTCTTCAGCTGAGGTCAGGAGCCACCGGATATAACTCAGGTTCTTAAAAAAAACATAGATCGATGCACCAATTAGTTAGCTATTAAAAAATATGATTTTTACAATTGTTGACGAAATTTTTATTTTTGCATTTTTGGCCAGGTTTTTGGGTCAAATACTCCCCTGTGCGTCAGTTAGGATGGAATTGACCTATAGCATATTGTTGTATTATTCTATCGTTCTTTAACAAATTTTACATGTTAAAAATTTGCAGCAACAAATAAATAAAAATAAATAAAAATTGTTATAAATTGTAATAAAATATTGTTAAAAATTATTATAAGTTATTGTTAATTTTTTTTACAAATGTAACAATTGTTCTAAATTCTAAACGAAATGTTGAAAATTAGCAGCAGCAAATTTTAAACACGATATTACTATAAGTGATTAATTAAAAGTTAGACCTTAATAGGAAAATTTTGCCTACCACATTAGAAAATATAATAGTGCGATGCCTTTCGTATAGTTTTTGGCAATGCGGAAGGATACCCTATGTTTACATTGCTTTATAACACGAGACTAAATCGCCGATTGTTTCAAATGATTCAAAGTTCATTTGGGGAAAAGGACCAAGGCCAATTTCACTGGTCCACATCTCTTTAACAATTGTGTCAAAATGTGATTCTAATATGGATTGCAATAACTTCTCATCGGATAAACTTTCGGCTGTAAAACTTTAAACACACATTCAAAGTTAGAAATACTAAGAGTTACTGTTCTAAAAAAAGAGTCTAGATGCATATAAAGGTTTTTAATTCAGTTTGAATCTATAATGTTTCTACCTTCAGTGAAAATGTCATGAAATCCTATCCTACCAAATCTTGGAAATCATGTGGGCAGTGAACAAAATCACCATTTTGAGAAAATGAACTTTAAAATTAAATTATTTCTTGATAATATAAAAATAGCTCAAATTTCCACATCAAAAAAAAAGTGTTTTGTAAATAATACGCAGATTTTTATTTAAATAGGTTGTTTTATCAAAAATCACAGTTATTGAAAAACTAATGAAAAACATATAATCTCAAATATCTATGCGAAGGTCTCGCACAGACCTACTAATGATTTAATACTAATCATAAAGGAAATGATGAATAGTAATTATTTTCAAAATTTCTGTAATATTATTATTTAACCTTTATTAAATTGAAACAGTGGTTACAATGATCTATTCTAAGTATTTAAAACACTCCTGAATGCGAATGCAATTGTTTTTAAATCTTTTTCCCCGCTTTCCCAGAAAACATACTGTGCAGAAAACGTTTTTAAAGTGTATTTAGAGTCTTTAATATGAACTCAGAAAATTAGTAATTTCATCAGATACTATGAAAACTGTTAATATGCTTCCTGCAAAAAGTAATGATAATAATAATAATAATAATAATAAATAAAAGAAGATCTAAGTAAATATTTTTTTATAAACATCCCTTAATAAAAGATGAACCAGGAACGTCGAGAAAGAACTGGAAGATAGGAAAATGAGGAATTATGTAATGTGAAGGACAACAAAAGGGAATCCCTTACAACTGGAAGAGGTTTGTTATGAAGAAAGGACCATTTAAAAAAATCGCAATTAAGAAAAATTTGCATACCTCTGTATGAATTTGTCATGAATTAATTTAATAACTTTTCACTGTTTTCGGACTTTATATACATTTTTTATAAAAATGAAAAACTTATCATTTGCAATTTGCCAGTTCTGTAAATGTACATTTTTTTAAGCTTTAGAAAATTTCTAAATATTCGTAATACATATTTCTTTGTTTAAAATTTTTAAGGTGAAATTTTGTTCGTTGGTTCGTTTATTATTTATTTTTGTCAGTCCTTTCTAACACTTTTGGTTTAAAAAATTTATTTGGTACCAACTATAATACTTAAAATAATAAATGATATTATCAGTCTCATCTATAAATACAATTCAGTTTTTAACATTGTCTACACATAGTGAACATGTGCACAACCTGTCAAACATTTATATTCAATTTCCGTATATTAAATGGAAGCTTAAGAACTTTACTACCATTACTGACTTTTGTGTTTGAAATGTGTCATCTCAGTAACAAATTTATATTCCTAATTATTTTTATAGAGCGTCATAGCTTCGTTTGTTTATTACGTTTATTAACATTAACATTAGGTATCATATTAAATATAAATGTTTTTCTCTATATATTCATTAAAATGTTCTTATATCTATTTAATGCTTTTATTATCCTATACCAGAGACGGCGACCCAATGGAACATGTGCCTCTTTCGGCAGTAGCAAGTATAATTTTGTCTCTGCGTTGATTGAAATTGTACATCAAGATACATTGCGAATGTACAAAATTAGATTGGATGATCTTGTCTAAATTTGATGGATTAGAAACTAAAGAGTTATAATTGTCTTTTATTAAATTTTAGTCGAGTTCAGTATGCGGTCAGATATTTATTAAACAAAGACAATGTTAGGAAACTATTAAAAAGGAAACATTATTTGACGTTATAAATAAAAATGCCAATGATAAAATTATGCCCACTTTCAATTTAATTTCAAAGATATTTAAAGATACTGGCGCTTGTAATTTTAAGAATCCTTTCATCTATCTTTGCTTGCAAGGTGCTATTTAATAAAATGAGCAGCATAAAAAACTAAAATAGAATGCAGTTTCCAGATAACTCTAACTCAATTTACACTGTTTTAAAATTAACTAAGTATGGACCTGATATTAATTTTTATCCAACATCCATCAACACAAATCACATTTGAATTCATTATAATTTTATTTTTTCTCAAATATTTTTGATTCTGTAATTATTTCAGTGCAATACGATGTTGAATATATGTTACCTACATAAAACAAAATCAGGTAATTTTGATTTATTGTTTTTTTATTCAATTAATTTGTTGTTTCAGTCATGTAATTATTTTTCAAAACAAATTGGCACGCAGACATAAAAAGGTTTGCCATCCGAGCTCTATAACAATAACTTCTTTCATATATATACTTTATACAAAAGTACGCATTCTGTCAAAAGATAGATTATACACAATCGTCTTATTGTATTTATAGAAGAGGTGAGTAATGATAAATGTTAAAACTTTGAGTTTAGTTGCGTTATAACAAAATTTGGGAAACTCTAATCTGTCTAATCAAATGGAGTTTTATATCAGAGACATTCAAATTTGAACTTACAGAATTGTACAGAAAATTTCTTTAATGGAGAAACAAGACAGAAAAATAGAAATATTAATATTTTCATTTTCGGTATGTTTAGCATAAATTTTATATTAGAAGTTTTAGAAAATATTTTTCTAAAAATGAAGAATGAAATCTATGAAGTAACGTGTCTCAGATTTTTCCAAATATATCAAGTTCTCAAATCAATATTCCAGATTCTCATCCAACTGACATGAAGAAAAAAATCTTGGTTTGTTGAAAATTTTAATACTTTTGATGTTCGAATGACTCATCAAAAGGATGTTTAATTAAACACCACTTTATTCAATTCGTAAGTAAAAATACTGTAATTGGTCTGCATTGCCTCTTTGCTCCCCATTTTGTTTTAATGTTTAGTGTAGCATATTAGTAATATTTCTTGTGTGCCAAAAATAATCGTAGAACTATTGAGCTGGCTAAAGTTTCTGTTGTTTCAAAGATATTCAGATTTTCATCAAGTATATTCGAATAATAAAAATCCATTTAAGTGAAATACCTTTCTATAATATATTAGTGATATATATATATATATATATCTTTTATTCTAATGAGAAATATTGACGTAATCCCAAAAAATAAAACAAAACATTTCCTTTTAAACAAAATAATCTATTTTTGTGAGCTAAGTAATGCAGTTTGAGTCTAACTCCTCGCTTTTGTCCAAACATTAAAAAAGCTTAGGAGATTCAAAAAAAGCTAGCGGTGAAGTGTTTATCAGTTATGCCTAAAAAAGGACCACCAAGCTGTCTGTTATTTAGGCGATTTTAACAATCGAAGAAAAGAAACACGTACGTCCGAAGAATAATAAAAAAAAAGACTTCAATAGAATATTATTATGTTTTATGGGAACGATATATATTGCTGAATATTTATATATTTTTATATTATTGAAAAGTACACTTCTAATATGCTAGCTTTATCAGTTTTTACAAAAACGTTTACTTAATGAAGAAGAAACAGAAAAAATCAGTATTAAATTGCTCACCTTGAGTATTTTTTTAAAGACTTAAAGCTAAAAAATTAAAATTAAAGAAATAGTATATCTTAGATTTTTCTAAATATTTCGAATTCTCAAATCAATATTTAAGAGTTTCATCTAAGAGATGTTGAAGAACAGGGGTAACTCTTTCGAGACTAATAAAGAAACATTAATATTCAGATGACTCATAGGTAGGGAGTTTAATTAAACTATTCACAAGCCTCTGTTTGGTGGCAAATGTTATTACAAATAAATAAAGAACCATGCTATTGCTAGCAGAAGTCATGTTTTTCCCTGTAAAGCAAAAGAAATGGATTTCATATTTTTCCGGTGCACACGTGAAGCTTAATCCCAAGACGTAAAACAATGCAACAGTTCATTTTAAACAAGATAGTCTATTTTTGTAACAGTTTGAGCCTAACCTTTTGTTTTTGTCTAGAAAATTGTAGATGTTGGCAGTTTCAACTGAAGTTAGTGGTGAACGTTTTTTACATTATGTACAAAAACAATAATAGTAATACCAAACTGTCTGTTCCTTCTCTGATTTTCAAATTTGAAGAAAATAAACACATATATTGAATAACAAAAAATAGATTTGAATGAAATGTTTTTGTATTTTTATGTGAGTGATATAAATTTCTAAAAATTTTTTTTATATTTTTTCTAAGTACTATAGCTAATCTTTCAATTTCTACAAAAATGTTCCTTTTATGATGAAGCACAAGAAAAGAAATTCATGAACTTTTCTTCCATTATTTACAAAAACAATAACAGTATTATCAAACTGTCTGTTCCCTCTGAGATTTTCAGCTTTGAAGAAAATATGTACAAATATTGAATCAGAAAAAATAGATTTCAATAAAATGTCTTTATGTTTTCACGTGAGCGATGTACATTTCTAAACATTTTTTATAGGTACGGTTGCTAATCTTTAAATTTCTACAAAAACTTTTCTTTTATGAAGAAGCCAAAGGAAACAAAATCAACATTAAATACTTCATCTGGAGTATTTTTAAAGACTTTAAAAGTAAAAAACAATAATCATATAAGTAGGTCTCAGATTGGCCGAAATATTTGAAATTCTCAAATCAATCTTTAAGAATGTCATCCAACTGATGTAGAAGAACAAAGTTCTTACGCAATCGAGATTGATAAAGCTAATTTAATATTCGAATGACTGATGAGAAGGAAGTTTAATTAAATTATTTAATAGCATCTCTTTCATAGTAAATATTATTTCAACTAAACATAGAAACATGCTATTGATAACAGAAGTCCTGTTTTTTCACTGTAATGCAAAATATATGATTTTTATGTTTTTCCAGAGTATACTTGAAACATAACCCTAAAAACCAAAACAAAATAAAAAACAGTTATTTTTAAACAAGGTGGTTTTTTTTTGTCACCCAAATCAGCCAAATTGACCTAAAAAGTGTTCTTTTGTCTTGAATATTTTAGTTGTTGGCAGTTTCAACTGAAGCTAGTGGTAGAAAAAAATCCCCTTATATACAAAAACAATAAACAATAATGGTGTCATGAAACTGTCTGTTTCGTCAGAGATTTTCAGGTTTGAAGAAAATAAACATATATACTTGAATAAAAAGAAATTCATTTTAGTGAAATACTTTTATGTTTTCACATGAACAATGTACATTTCTGAAAGTTATTTTAAATTTTTATACTAATGAAGAGAATTCTTCTAATACGGTATATACTTTATTATTTTTTTTTCGACAAAAACGTTTCTTTTATAAAGAAGCAAAAAGAAAAAAATAATCAGTATTAAATTCCTCATTTGTAGGGTTTTTTTTAAATAATTTAAAACTAAAGAATGGAAATCAATGAAGTAGAAGGTCCCAGATTTCTTGAAAGATTACAAGTTCTCAAATCAATCTTTAAGAGTTTTATCCAGCTGATGGGGTAGAACAAAGCTTTTACATTATCGAGATTAATACAACCACATTAATATTGAAATGACTGATGAGAAGGGGTTTTAATTAAACTATTCATAAACCTCGCCACTGTTTAATAGTAAATGTTATTAAAAATAAATAAAAATACATGCTATTGCTAACAGAAGTCATGTTTTTACACTGTAAATAAAAAAGAAATGGCTTTCATGTTTTTCCAGTGCAGGCTTGAAACTTAATCCCAAAAAGGAAAGCAAAAATAGTTCTTTTTAAACAAGATGGTCTATTTTTGTCACATAATTCAGCCAGTTTCAGCGTTACTTTTTGCTTTTTTCTAGAATATTATATTTGTTGGCCGTTTCAACAGAAGCTAGAGGAAACATTTTTTTCCCTTATGTACAAAAACAATAATATTATCACCAAACTCCTCAAACTGTCGGTAATGTCAGAGATTTTCAGAATTAAAGAAAATAAATACATACAGTTGAGTAAGAAAAATGGATTTTAATAAAACATTTTTATGTGAAAGTTGTACATTTCTAAATTTTTTTTAATTCTTACACTATTGAAAAGTATGCTTCTGATAATATAGATACTCTTCCAATTTCTACAAAAACGTTTCTTTAACACGTTCACGTCGGCGCGGTGGGTCATACTCGACAGTCTCAGTGTTGTCAAATCTCCGTCTTTTTGCACACCACTATTATTTTAGAGAAAATGTTGTTCCTTTAAATCTCGCAATTGTTCTAATTAAATAAAACAACATTTTCTGTATTAAAATACTGGTATCCAAACAGTCTGAGACTTGTCAGCTCTGAGACAGTTGAGTGTGACCCACCGCGCCGGCGTGAATGTGTTAACGAAGAAACAAGCAAAAAAAAAAAAAAAAAATCCGTATTATATTCCTGATCTTGATTTTTTTTTTCACTCTTAAAACTGAAGAATAAAAATCAATGATGTAGAATATCTCAGACAAAGCTCTTATGCAATCGAGATTAATAAGGGCACATTGATATTCGAATGACTGGTAGAAAGGGAGTTTAATTAAACTATTCATAAGCCTCCGTTTGATAGTAAAATATTATTACAAATAAATAAAGAAACAATCTACTGCTAACAGAAGGGTTTTTTTCATTATAATGCAATAGAAATGGATTTCATGTTTTTACAGTGCAGACTTGTAACCTAATCCCAGAAAGTAAAACAAAGCAACAGTTGTTTTTAGACAAGATGGACTTTTTTGTAACAGTTTGAGCCTTACTTTTTACTTTTGTCTAAAACATTGTAAATGCTGGCAGTTTCAACTGACACTAGTGGTGACAATTTTTCCCTTATGTACAAAAACAATAATAGTATCATCAAACTGTCAGTTCTTTTAGAGATTTTCAGATTTGAAGAAAATAAATACATATATTTGAAAATGGAAAAATGAATTTTAATAAAATATTTTTACGTTATTACGTGGACGATGCGAATTTTCTAAACGTACTAAACATCTTTTAATTTATTCCTATATTAATGCAATGTATGGTTCTAATGCAATATCTACTCTTTCCATTTCTACAAAAAAAAGTTTCTTTAATGAAGAAGCAAAGCGAAAAAAAACAGTATTAAGTTCCTCATCTTAAGCATTTTTGAAAAAAACTTTTAAAACTGAAGAATTAAAATCAATGAAGTAGAATGTCTCAGATTTCTCGAAATATTTCAAATTCTCAAATCAATCTTCCAGAGTGTCATCCCACTGATGATGAAGGACAAAGCTCTTATCCAGTCGAGATTAATAAGGCCACATTAATATTCGAATGACTGATGAGAAGGGAGTTTAATTAAACTATTCAATCGCCACTCAACGACGCGATACAAAAGGGCTATTGTTGGGGTCGTATTACTTTTCTACTGACTCTTCCCTAAAGGGAAATGATTAGATTAAGATGCGAGGAGGAGAGGAGAAATAATTAATCCTTTCCTTAATTGGATTACGGGCCAAATTTCCTGAAGTTTTGTACTGAAGGAGATACAATTTGGAGTTCCTTCAAGAACGATTGTTGAAAGATCATTATTTCTAGGCATTTCTTTTAATGATCTATTCAGAAATTTGAGAAGTTTGTAATTAATTTTTCTGTCCAATATTATCGCTGTCCTTAAAGTTATTTAAATTAGTTTTTTATGTGTTTCTTAGAATGCACTGATAAGTTAGAAAAAGCATGGATTTTGTTTAATCGATTATTATTTTATAGATGCAAGTGATTAATACAAGAAAATTGTTTTTATTCTTGTTGTAGTTATTAGCGCATTATATAAGTATTTTAATTAAAAATCTACGAATGTTGAAACATTTTTATTTCTAGATATTTATTTTAAAAATGAAGTATTCAGAAATGTCGGATGGTAGTAATTAGTTGTTCTCCCAAATATTGTCTTTGTGCTTACATTTATTAAAATGAGTTTTTTAGAATTTTCTAAAGATGAACTAATAAATAGATAATTAAAATATAATTTCTTGTAATCAACGTTTTATGTGGAGATATAAGTCATTACTAGAGGTATACTTTTTGTTATAATTATCAGAAGTAATATATTTTATTTTCGTTTAGAAAAGCATGTTTATTTTAATTACTATAAACGAGTGTAATGCGTCATTCTGAAGTAGTTCTTGTGTGCGACTTCGTCAATGTCTATGTTGTTTTTATATATATTATCTATTTATCAGTTTTTTAGTTACTAGTTACACGTAGAGCTGCAAAGACTGAAGAAAAAGTGGCTTTAAACGGCTGTGAATAAATTAGTCTTCTTAAGAATAAATTATGTTTTATGGAATCTTTAGTTCTATACTCTCATTTAATTTCATATGCATGCACTTTTATGTTTAGCAATTATTTAACTGATTGCGTGTATGTGATGTTTTATATTGATAGAGATAAAATTTGATATCCCTTTCCAACAAGAAACACTCTTAAGTGACCATTATTTCTAGATGTATATTTTAATGGTAAGCAGGGTGGTCATAAATTAAATTGAGGCGTTTAGGCCACAGTTATAAAGAATGGTCTGGGGAAAGCGCAACAACATTTTGTATTCAAACTAGTTATAACATGGAAAATCAATTTATACATAATGAAATAAATTACATTTTCGGCACTAGAGGCAAAAGTGGAATTTCCAAGGAGCCTGACATTACTCTTTCAGGTAAGAAAGTTAATATTTAAACATAGTGTTCGTAATCATCTTACGCGATTGTAATAGTTGTAGAAAACTTCTGACATTAAATAAGGTGAAATAATCTATTAAAAATATATGGTAATTTGATACACGTGATGTTTTTATGTATCAAAACTTGTACACGCATTTGCATTTTATATGTCTGTACAACGTTGTGCTAATCTTCCTCTATTCATTTTAATAGCTATTTACTATTAAAAAAATTTAAACGTTGTGATTTAATTCAACATTTCGCCATACTAAATGGGTAAATTGTACCTATTCTTTGAATGCAGCAGTCATAAATATGTAAAAATTGTTTTTATTTCAAGCTACGTTTCTCCACTTTGCTATAGAAAACAATTTTTATCGTAAAAAATGAATTTATGCTATCCGTGTTAAGCCTCTGAAATGAAATTTCATCATCTACACAAATGGTGCAAAAGAAACTAAAAGAAAAAAACAATGTATATTTCATCACAAAAGAACGATGATAACTTAATCCATTTCAATCATTAGCATCTGTCTATTCGGAAGATTCTTTTTTATTTAAAAATTCTGAAATTATATAAAAATTCTGAATAGTAATTTTTGCTTTACTTAATGAGGGACATTTTTCGATTCCGTAAAGTAAAAATCCTTACGGTATGGATTTGGAATTTTAAGGGGGGGAGGGGGGGAATGCGGAAAGACACACAAATGATGCAAATATGTTAACAAATAAAAAGAAAGAACCGGTCAAGTGCGAGCATTACTCGCGCAATGAGGGTTCCGTACAATAAATATATTAATATATTAATTAGTTACTGAAATATTACAAAAAAAATACCCTTCTTAACAGAATAATAAGACTTTGTAAAACACTATACAACGTAAAGTTGGGTATAGCTGCATATACTAGAAAAGTATAAATCTCTGAACCATGAAGGTTCAGAGAGATATGATGCCTAAATAGTATCAATGCAAAAACCCTTAACTGGTTAAAAGTTTGTGACGCAGCACTTTATCTTTAGCTCTAAGAATTTTAAATTTGGAATTTAAAAATAATGATATAAAATTTTGAGTGACGCTATGCTATTAATTTATCTATCTATCTATCTATCTATCTATCTATCTATCTATATATATATATATATATATATATATATATATCAAAATTTGTTCACTGATGCTTTATCATTTACATCTCATAAATTCGAAATATGAATTTTAAAAGATATGGTATGAAAATTAAAGTGACGCCTTGATGTTGCTTAAAACGAGTAGTTTTAAAATTCAATTTAAATTTTGTTTTGGCTAAATACATTTACACATCTAAACAACACTTTTCATTTTCCAATGCACTGTTGAATATATCACTTTCACTGAATCTATATAATGCACTGAAATGTATTCATTTGAATAAATTGATTTATCTTTTGTCGCACGCTATCCAAAAATCAAAAGTAAAATTTATGTAAATAGTTTCTTTTCGTCATATTATCCATTTGCATACATTTAACTTAGTTTGGATACAATGACGCAAAAAAACTATTTACATAAATTTTGCTTTGCAAATCTATACTAATGCAAACCCATGCTTTGCTCAATCTCCGATGAAACTTTAACTATAACTGATTATATCTCAACAAATTTCTAGTTTCTTTTAAAATACACATGAATATTTCCTTTAGTAAAATTTCTGCTAATTAACTTATGCTTATACGTACTTTTGAATGCCATATGTGTGATTATTATAAGGCATTACATCTGGAATAACAAGAATCACGATTCATGTAGTGTTTTACATTGTTCAAAAGGTACAAATGGTGAAAAAATTGGTTGCCAGATCATCAGTGAATTTTCTTGTAAAATAATTTACCATAAGACTGAGAAGTGTGTTTATGACATCAAAATAAAATAACAATATCATGCTCAAGGGTAGAAAAATGCATCATTTTACTAGCCACTGGCGAGTGAATTTTCTGACAGTATGAGTGAATTTTTAGGTAGTTTTTGAAAACTGCAAACTATAGAGGTATGCCGAAAATATTTTTTTAATAAGTAGTTAGCTATATTTTTCAACTTTCCTAATTACTGCGATGTAAACATGGTATAAAGTTCTATTGTATATTAAACTTTCATCTCTTTCATCATCAATATATTTCTTAATTTTATAGGAAAAAAATATATGAAAATGCATTATAGTAATAGTAACCAACTATTTTTGAGTTGCGTAATTTTTTCATAAATATTTTTAATTATACGTTGCATTTTACTGGCTGTTGAAATAAATCCTTGGCTGGTGAGATTTTCTTGAAATTCCCCATGCCTGCTCATAAACATAATAGAAATAACTTATCTAACAAACACTTTTTTTATCCAACATTTCAATCATTTAAGGCGTCTGACTACATACAGAGCAATTTAGCTGTTTAATTATTTTTTAAACGTATTTTTATTTAGATTATGACTAGAAAATGTGAAAAAAAGCAAAAAATATTTCCTTCATTGATAAAAGTTTGGTTAATGGAGGAATTTATAGTAAAATTTAGTGAAATTTGGCCCAAAATGCTCTAAAGAAAATTCTATTGTATTTTAGTTCCCTTTGTACACTTCATATTTATGAAATTAGTGGAGGCAATGAACTAAAATATAAGAAATGATTTAAATGTTTCAAAACTTATAGCATATCGCACTTGTTTACATGTTAATTTTCATAAAATTCATCATTGTCATTCCACAAAAACATCCATAAAACAAAAAATATTTATTTTAAATTTAAACTTTTAGTTCATTGCTTTCACAATAGTGCAAAAAATATAATAGTTTAAATTTCATAGTGTTCCAATAATTTTCTGAGAAATAATGTTTTGCGTATGGATTTTTCACCGAAAATTACATTATCCAAAAAATGCAATTACATTTTAGATTTTTGTTTTACTACAAGAATTTCAGTAATTATACATCCTAACTTCACTGTTTCTATAAGTCACTCATTTTTTTAAAGTACTGACACTTTTTTAATCTCTAGAAGGCCGTATTTTGCAATTCCCCCCCCCCCCCCAGTTTTTAAACAAAGCAAAACATTTCGCATCGAAGATGCGACCGTTATCATAAACACCATATTCTTCAGTTTTAAGTGACTTCGATTGTTTGTGGTTTATTCAATACCTTCTAATTTCATGCATAATTCAATATTATACAATTTTACAGGTAAATAATAAAAAAAAACCAGAGCTCGTCTTCGATATCTAGGCCAGTCAGCGATGATTTGGTACACGATCACTTTCTACGTCATGTCATTCATATCATTCCACAAAAAATCATAAGACAAAAAATTCTTCTAAATTTAAACCTTTAGTTCATTGCCTTCACAATAGTGTAAACAACATATATTTTAAATTTCATAATGATATTCCAGTAACTTTTTGAGAAATCATGTTTTGCATATGGGAATTTCACCGGAAATTACTTTTTCAAAAAATGCATTTAAAGTTTACATTTATGTTTTACTACAAGAATTTACAGTACTGTACATCTAAACTTCACTGTTTCTTCAATACTATTTTTTTTAGTACTGACTCTTTCTTTATCTCTAGAAGGTCATATCCCCCCCCCCCCATATCAGCCGGTTCTTCAACAAAGCAAAAAATGACGTTTCGCATCGATGTAACCATTACCGAAAACACAATGCTCTTCAGTTTTAAGTGACTTGGAATGTTTGTGGTTTATTCAATACTTTTTAATTTCATGTATAATCCAATATTATGTAATTTTACAGGTAAATAATGAAAAAAAAAATAGAGCTCGTCTTCTGTATCTAGGCCAGTCGGGGCCGATTTGGCACACGATCACTTTCTATGCCATGTTTTCACAATAGTGTGAACAGCAATTTCATAGTGATATTCCAATAACGTTTTCGGAAATCAGGTTTTGCGTATGGAATTTTCACTCATTAGTTTAGTTTTTACCGAAAATTACATTTTCCAAAAAATGCATTGAAGTTTATATTTATGCTTTACTACAAGAATTTACAGTAATATACATCTTAACTTCATTGTTTTTATAAGTCAGACTCATGTTTTTAAAGTATTTACCCTTTCTTTACCTCTAGAATAGGGGTGCACAACCTTTTAAGAAGTAGGGCCACTTACAAAAATGTCTGAGTTGTTGAAAGCCACATCAGTAACATGGTGAAAATTCTATTTCCGAGAGTTAATCTGTAGCCTATAATCAGATAAATAATATGGTTTCAGAGGTGGTGGTGGGGAGTTTTACCCCTCTAGGTTCCCCTACCATCTCAACATATCCAATTCAGTTTGCAAGAATAAATTAATAGTTCAGGTTTATATATATATAACAGATATAAAGAAAGGGTGATTTTGAGGAGTGATGAGTAAATTTAGTTTTATTAAAAGTGCTAAAAAGAAAGTGGCTAGTGCCGAAAAAAAATGTGAACTTTGTGAACGTAAGGAAGAGGAGCCGATCAACGAAATTTGAGAATTTTCCATGCCTCATCAACGAAATTCGCAATTTTTCCGAAACTGAACAGTAAAATTTGCGATTGTTTTGCACCTGATCGACAAAATTTTAAATTTTTCCAAAGCGGTCAACAATATTCACTATTTTTCTGCACTGGATTGAAGAAATTCGCTATTTTCCCACACCCATATAACAGAATTTCCGATTTTTAAATGACACGCCCGCGGTAAATTGACAAAATTCATGATTATTTTTTCACAATAAACTCATGAAACTCGGGATTTTTCCACAACTGATCAATGAAATTTTCAATTTTTCCATGCCTGATCGACTGCGCTGTTTTTGAGCTCAACCAACGAAATTAGTGATATTTCAGAGCCTGATTATTCGCACTATTATTCAGTGCCTGATCGTCCAAATTAGGGATTTTTCAGCGCCCGATCAACGAAATTCGTGATTCAAAACTGACTCTGACGAAAATTGTAATTTTTTCCGAGGTAAATTGGCGAAATTCACGACAAACAGACAAAACACGGGATTTGTCCACTCCTAATCGACAAAATTTGTGATTTTTGCACACCCGATCGATGGAATTCGCAATTATTTCCCAGTTGCAAAGGGACGAAATTGGCGACTTTTCTTGCAACTCACGAAACTCACGATTTTTCTGCAGCAGATCAACAAAACTTGCAATCCACACCCAGAATTGACGAAATTAAATATTTTCTCCTGCGACCTACGGACAAAAATCTCAATTTTTTTTCAGTTATACATTGACAAAATTCTTGGACCACACGGTAATCCATCGTGGGCCACAGGTTGTGAATCCCTACTCTAGAAGAACATATTCCGCTCCTCCACCCCCAATTTTTGAACAAAGAAAAAGATCATGTTTCGCGTCGAAGCCGCATCATAAAACCATTATTGAAAAAAGCCATATTCTTCAGTTTTAAGTGACTTGTATTGTTTCTGGTTTTTTCAACATCTTTTAATTTAATGTTTGTTCATTATACAATTTTAGGGGTAAATAATGACAAAAAATAGAGTTTGTCTTCTGTATAATGGCCAGTTGGTGCCGTTTTGGCATGCAATCACTTTCTACGCCAAGGCTGTCAATCCAAAATTATGTGTGTTTGCCAAATTGCTTATACATTTGTAGACAAGCTTGACAGACCGGCCCAGAAGTAGAATTATACCCAAAAATAGAATGTTCATGAAATTTTAAGCAAAATTTATATTATTATGTAAAAGTGAATAAAACATGCCCTTTACTCAAAACAATATTACCCAGCACATACTTCAATGTGCCCCAGGTGCCAGAACGAAAGGCAAAGGTGTGAGGGAGGTGCCAAATGAAGATTTTGTTTATAGTTTCATACAAAAATGTATGTTTATATGAAATAACAAGATACTCGCAAGCTCATGTTAAACTTATGGTAGCGTTTTTTTTTTAATTGAAAGTAATTTTAAAAAATCTTCAACCAAAATCGGAAACGTAAACTCTAACCCGGTTAGAATTCAATCCCAGCTATTCTAAGCTTGCAAAAATAATCATTTAAAACTATTAATATGCAAGGCAGAAATTTTTAAAAGTACGCTCCCACAGGTTTAACATTAGCAATTCCAGTTTCTTCTCATGACTAGTGCAGATTCCTAACCATCAATTTTATGTTAATCCTATGGAAACGTTGTTTACATATTTCTTGCTAGCATTTTGATTACTATTAAAATGATTTTTATCTTTTAAACATTTTTTTTCCTTTTGCATAGCGTACCTGCGGTTGAAAACTTTAACTGCGTACAAGGAAGGTGGGGATGCTAAAATCCATGTTCATCCCGGATGCAAAAAAATCTAGTTTTGACCTTGATACACAATGTCTGGCTATTTAAAAGTCAGCAAGTAACATAAACATCCATTACAAAGTAGGAAGATAATCTGTGGCCTATAATCTCCTAAAACCAAGTAACTAATTTTGAAGGGAAAGGCGGTTTAGCTCTTAGATCGCCCCCCCCCCCCACGCCCTTCACAATCAAATCATCATACTCAATTAGGTTCGCAAAACAATATCAACAGTTTACTTTTTATATAAAACTAACATATCAAGCTCTTTTTTTTTTCCTGAGTAAAAATACATTTTGACAACATGATTGAAAAAAAGAACTTTGCAGCAGGGTATGAAAAAAAAATCAAAAGAAAATTATTTAAAGCTTTCTTTTAAGAATATTAACTTTAGAATTAAATAAAAACAAGTATTTTACCTTTGCAAAAAAATCTGATATATCTTATTTACTTATAACTTTTAATTACTAAATAAACAAAAATAACATTAAGAAAATTTTTACTTTTAGAATCTCAAAACAATCAGTTGAGGCACTATGATTCATTTTGAGCTAATCGTGTGTTCTAAAAGCCATAAATAATTAATCTAATTCTGTAGTTAATCAGCCTTAAAGAAATGCATTAAAAATTATAAATAACATATTAGGTGTCCACTGTATCCCGCTACTTAAAATTTTACACATAACCATATTTCATATAGAAAAGGGTTATGATGATGAAGAAGTATTATTGCAAATATATATATATATATATATATATATATATATATATATATATATATATATATATATATATATAATGATAAGATCCATTTAGCGCAATTATATCCGCTGCTGCATTATTTATAATGCCAAGGTAATTAGAAATTATGCGCGCAGCTAGTAAATGGCATTTACTTTCAATCAAAGTTTTCGTTTTCACAAAGATAGAGTATGGCGTACGGTTACATGTAGGTTGGTTGGGTTGTTTTTTTAGCGCTGCTGTAAAATATTTTGTAAAACATTAAAACATCCCACAGCACTTCGCTCTCATTGGTCAGATGGATGGCAACTCCTCCCACTCTACGATGTGACGTCAAACCTACGAAAAGTACCAGAGAGATTAATTGTTGAGTGGTTTCGTTTTACGCATTAACGGGAAACGAAAATGTCAAATAATAAAACGAGTTTTCCTAGAAAAAAGGAAACTATTATTCAGTTCATCTTAATCAGATTCATATTATATAT
The DNA here is from genome assembly GCA_963932465.1 of Maratus speciosus. Classification (NCBI taxonomy): domain Eukaryota; kingdom Metazoa; phylum Arthropoda; class Arachnida; order Araneae; family Salticidae; genus Maratus; species Maratus speciosus. Next base: position 292,137,762 of record OZ010788.1, on the reverse strand, counting down.
CAATTTAAAGAAAATCGCCCGAGCCGTTTTCTCGAAATTGACATTAGGAATTTGTTTCATCGCTTTTGCTTTAAAAATGGGTATTTAGATCTCAAAATATACTGCACGTAGAAATGTAAAAATTTCAAAATAGTATTAGACTGCAGATATAAGACTGTTCTAAAGAAATCTGAATAATAGGACCTGTATCTGCAGAGTTAATAAATGGCGGCTTTTTGCGTTTTCTTTGATGTCGAGTTAGCCGCATATATGAGTTCCGCCATCTACGAATTTTACGATACGATTTTAGGCTTAAGGTTGCGTCACTCGGAATACTATCGTTTTCCATGATCAAATATTGCTGTTCTGTATAACTTCTTTTTTTTAAAATCTTACCCTAATTTGTTTGTGATGAACTTAATTTGCTGCTGCGAATAAAGGTAGTGCATGTTTAAACTTCAGTTGTCATTTCATAAAATCAAATTCAATGTAGTAATAATATTTTTTTAACAGTGTACCTAAAGCAAAACTTTAGTTCAAAGCTGACACTTGACATTGTGGTAAGCGCGCTTCGAAATTAGGTAGCGAAGTTACAACGCCGCGCCGGGTTCCTTGCCGCGTTTCCCCAGATAGGTTTTATTTCACCTTTAAATACACTGGTGGAGTATTGAGAGAGTCTCTCAATTCAAACTAGTTGCGAATCCCATAGTAATTATGTGATTAATTCTAATTAAATTAGAGAGTTTTTAACAGTTTGACGTTTATTTCTTTCATACTACTACTGGAAATTGTATTACACAAATATATCATTGAAAGTTGCTATATAGTCATCAGTTTTAAAATCCGATGGCGCATAGAATACGTCGCCCAAGTCTTTATGTATGTCCAAACAATCCGACTGTTTAAGGGTTCCAATATCATTACTGACACTTTTTTTGAAAACCCTTTTCAACAATTCTTTTATACTTCTGCGACAATATATACCGCCAGGACTCCTATGCTCCTTCGCTGAAGGCCCGTAAATTGTAATTTGCGTTTAATGGAAAAATGCGATTTTCTTAAAAACTATCTGACCTAGGATAATCTGTATAGTTTTCCTGCAAGGTTTAAATTAACTTCTACTTCCCCTAATTTTTTCATAACTTTAGTTTCAGTAGATTCGAAAATAGAGTGGTAGGGGTCATATTTTTGCATTACATTTTCGACGATACATCTGAAAATATAATAGCTAAAATTAAAAAAAGTGTATTTTTAAATTCGGCATTACGAACGCTTTCCCGTGATACCCCACACGATTTACAAAGAAAATATTTTTTTATTCAAGTAAATTAATTAGCTCCACTACGTTTTTCCTAAGTATATTTATAAATGAGGAACAATCTATAAATAACTGTGTTAATAATCTTTATTACTTCAACCAATTTGAACATTCCACGTTCCATAGTTTACGTGTAAAATCGCTGTGACAGACAGTCAAACACAGGAGAGATCTTATAACTGCTCAGTTTTTACATTTTAAATACGGAATCCTAAAAATGGACAAGCTTAGTGGAATATAGAACTAAATGCAAATAATTACATATTTTTTTTTGCTGAAAGTGAAAAACTTTTACTTGCAATGAACATATACAATACACATGTGAATGGCGTCTGTTAATGGTAAAATACATTTTATTTCTTTTCTAAGCTGTGTTGTTTTCTCCTCCAAAATTATCTCTGCAGTAAAAATTAAATTTACTTTAAGTTTATACTTTTGATTCAAAGGTATGTATATTATGTCATATATCTTCAACATTTTTACATATACGATATGATTATTTCACATTCTAAACAGCATATTCCTCTAAAATTAACTCCGCGAGACGTCACATGCTAGAGGAAAATGTGGCGGCCGCAGGTTTAAATGCTGGAGTGTCAAGTTACATTAAGGTGAATGGTTCTCATAAGTTGAATGATAATAGCAATATATTATGTTTCTAAACAAAAAGTTCACACATTTCTTAAGCAAAAAAATAAATACATCAGACACGATCTTCAAACTCATAACTTTGTTATCTGATACATGAATATTTTTCAGTTTTTTGATAAAGTCAATACACTTTTACCTTATATAACCTCCATTACATTTAAAGCATCTAGCCGATATACTGCTATTTTTGGTCTTTAAGTTCAATCAATTTTAACCTTCGATGATTAAACTTTGCTAAATCGAAAAAAATGGAAGAGGTAAATTATTTGGCTTTATAGGAGAAACACTTTAGAATGCAAAATTTAATACGTAGGTAGCATGAAACTGATGTGATCCTGGTACAATGTTGAGTGAACAATTCTAATGCGCATATTGACTTTATAAAAAATAAATCTTCAAGGCCATATGCATTGCTGTAAATCTGGAATTTTCAGTTTCATTCCTGAAGGCTTTAGAAACGACTTAAATTTAGAAATTAATTTATAAACTATGATATTTGAAAAATCCCATTTACCTCTTCTTTCTGAGTGCTTTAAACTTTCTAACTTTCGAAATACTGTTTACAAATGTATTTAATAATTTAATGTTACGGCTTATTTTCTTTAACAGATGTTTTTTGCTATATTTTCCAGTCGCACAATTGCTTTTCTATGTTTTCTTTTTATGAAAAGTAGAGATTTTGCCGTTAAAGCCGTACCACTTAACACAGTAATTTATTGGCAAGCAAATTAATTTGTTTTATCTTCCTCGAATCTGAAGAATGATATGTGATACATCCGAACCGATTCGGATATTTAAACAAAATTTGATTTTTTTTAAATATTTTACTTTTTTTCTATATAACTGAATATTTTGGGCTTTATATCAAAACCAATAAACGACAGCACTGATATTTAGTTCTTCATAAAATTCGTATTATTTTCAACTGAGTTAGCAAAATGCATATCAGACAGTGTGTCCCACAAAGTAAGAATTTTTCATAATTAAATAACTTAACCGGTTTATAATAATTTATTTTTTGAAATTTTTAGAGCATTCAATTCGGTAAAGACCTTCAACTTCTTACTTCTTGAATTTAGGTTATTGATAATGGATGTGCTCACAACCATAGTAGACAAAGTTTATTTTGAAATTAAAAATAAAATAGTTCATTTTGAAAGTGCATAGAATATGTTTCATCCATTCCTATAGTGAACGCAGTCTGTTTACACGAACTGTCTCATATATATCATCTGTTTACAGACTTGGTTTACTGTGGTAGTGAATAAAACAGATTTTATGTACCTTCTAAATAGACTATCTCATTTTTTTTTTTTCAAAATGGACTTGGTCTATTACGGTTCTGATTACCCCAATTAATTTGATATTTTAAGGGGCTTGTAATTTTAGATTCGCATTTGTGAACCTAAATTACAGCCCACTAAATCATCAGTTTCAGAAAAAGGACTCCTTGTGTTATCTATGGGTCTATTGTTTTGCTGAAAATCAGTGAATGGGGTATTCGCAGTGTTATTTTACCTTCAGGTCTGAAGAGGGTAACTCTATTGCTTTAACAACAATTTTTTTCGTGATTGTTACCATTTTTAAAGTACATTAACTGTACAGTTTGCGATTTGCAACATATATGTATAAAGGGCTATCGTTTTTCTTTCTCTTTTTTTTACCGAAGAGGCATTCTTCACAAAAAAAGATTTAAGTTTTTAAATCATAAACTACCTGATGAAAACGAAATATGACTCTAAACTGAACTGCTTGTTTATTCAATTTTCGTTCCTTCGGGGAATACTATTGACAAGCACATACGTCGTTTCAGGATCACACACTGAAAAAAATTCTGCCACTGGAATGTAGAAAATAAATTGTGACTGTAGAAAAAATAGTTGCATGTCTTTCTTATAAATTCTAGTTCCCTTTGCTAGAAAGTTCTAGTTATGCCTATTAAAACTCAAGATCGTTTTTCTATAATATCCTGATCAAACATTTAAAAATCTCTGGAAATAAATGCAAACACAAGAAGTGCGATCTATAAATTCCTTTTTATGAATTAATTCTAGAAATCAAGTGATAATTTTTCTTCATTCAAATGATTTGAAATATAATGCAACGTTTCATCACCTAGAAAACTATAGACTAGAAATTCTCGATTATTTCGTCTATTCAGTTCATTTGTTTACCTTATTCGCATAACTCGGAAATCGATATTTCTAGTTTAGGAATTTATAAAATGGTTATCTATTCGTTCTAGATGAAGGCGGTATATTTTTTCTTTCAATGCATATTCCACTTGTCAATACCGTGGACAATTTACCGTGGACAATCGGTCTAAAAATTCCAGGACTGTTGCGTTTTTTTTTTTTTTTTTTTTTTTTTTTAATAGCTTAAAATATTTCACAACACAGCTGTTGACTGGTTTTATTACATGCGAAAGACGTGGAATAAGACCTTGTTTTTTTCGGTCGTGAGGTGCAGTAAAAAGAAGGAATTAATTACAAACAGGCACTGATTAAATTAACTCAAGTTCATTAAAAGCTAAATTAATATGCATGCATTCCAAAGCAGAAAGATTATTTACTGTGGCAAACCGTTTTTTAAAACGGCTATTTATTGTTATATAAATCCAGTTTTTAAGCACAAAGTTTACTACGTACTATTATTTGTTATTTGAATTGTGCATTTTAATGACACGGAATTATATATATAATAGCGCTAAGTGTATAACAGTTCCGGAGTAAACTCATCCGGACCCTGATAATCGCACTCATTCTCGGAAAAAAATATCGCGGCCATATCAGGCTTAAGCATTCCAATCCCGTGAATAAGGCAGTTTTTCGACTTATAATAATTCGCGTTGTGTAACATCTATTATTCTTCATTTTCTCTAAAAGCTTCAAAAACTATTCAATTATAAGGATTTAAGTTCTAATTTAAAAGTACCCAGCTACCATCAACAGATTATCGATATAAACAAACGAATACCGTTCCATTCATAAGCTCAAATTTCAAGTCTTGAAACAAATGAACGACTATTTGATTGTTTCATCAAAAACAAATAGCGTTTAACATCCGAATTAGCTGTTAAAATATTTGCAAAAGCATATTAAAGCCTTTAAATATTTTGAAATGCGTTTTCCACTTTTACATATCTACTTATGTTTTGTGAAAAAAACGGAGCTGATTATTAAACAAGGCATTTATAAAACAAGACAGCTGTTCCATGTGTGAACTATGCTTTATTTCAACGCAGTTTTAGCGTCATCTCTCGGCAAAAAAATATAAATGATGGGACTTTTGACTGAAGTTATAGTTTTTTGTTAAAAAAATTAAAATACAGGACGTTACGATGTAATTCGAGATCATTTTTTAAATGTTTTCATTATGTAATTTTAAAATTTTGTTCTATATAAATAAAGTGAAATTTTCTTTTGTTATGATACATTTGATGGAATTTTAATTTAGTTTTATTAATTTTTAAGAGGTTAACATTTATGAGCTTTTTTAAGAATTTTGTTTGCATTATATATAAAATGATTTTTTCCCCCCAGGTGTTAATAATATAAAGGTGAAATATAAGATGTTATCATCATTGCATTAGTATGAGAAAAATTTTGCACATTCTCTTATTAAATTACATTTTTTTTTTTCACTCGAAGGTTATGGTTAAATTTTACAATGTTAAAAATCAAAATTTTATCTGCAATGATGTAATTAATATATGTAGTAAATGGCATTGTATATTCCTTACATATTAATTACATTTGATAATAAATATAAATTTTATTTTCAATGCAAATTCCAAATGGATATAAGATAAGCTCTTACACATTGATAAAATTAAATAAAAATTTTATGAAAGAAATATTCATAATAATAATTTTTATTTTGTCATTTTTTACTATACAAACCCCTTAATAATAAAACCTTCATTTTATTTGTTTATATGAAATCTTATAAAAATGAAACGCAGATCAACATTCCGTCATTTTGGACGGGCTCTGTCTGTCTGTCCGTATGTCTGTCACAGAGCCCGTTCTCAGGAACTATATATGTTGGACACTTCAAATTTTGAATACTTATAGCTGAACGCCTCACATTAAACGACAAATTATAAAAATTTTGAAAAACTCTTATATTAACCCTTCTGGGCTCTGACTTGCATATTTTAAGCTTTTTTTTTTTCTAACTGGGCCCATAATTAAGTTGCAGACTTGAAATTTTGCATACTTATAGCTGAAACTTGCGATCATAAGGCAAATCATACAAATTTCAAAAAAGTTTTATATTTACCCCTCTGGTCTCTAACTTGTCTATTTTAAAAAATTTTAAAAACTCAACCCCTAAATAAGTTGTAGACATTAAGTTTTTCATACCTATAGCAAGACACTTGTAAACACACGAAAAATCACAAACTTTTCAAAAAATCTTATGTTATTTACCCCTCTAGGCTCTATCTTGTGTATTTTATGCAATTTTTCTAACCTCCTCCCTTTTCACCCGGGTGGCGGTACTTTTCTAACATTTGCCGACACCCCTTTGACCGCCCTTTCATAGTATGCACCACATCCTTAATTATTTTAGTTCCCTTTTTCACCGCCAGGGTGCGCCTACCTATCTACGGTGCTTTCGCTAATATATCGTCTAATATAGCTACGGATAGGTTGTAAAACGGAGTATTGTCCGATAGAGGTTTATTTAGAATAGAGTGCGCTCCCTGGTTGCGAATTGTGGAAATAACAGATTTTTCAAAAGTGTTTTGAAAATAATATTAAACGAAACCCTCTGTACGATCTGTGATCACACTTACCCACTTGTTAATAGGGTGAAGTGAAAAAAACCGAAAATCGAAAAGCAAAATGTAATACCATCCAAAAGTTTTGTATGGTCCTGAGTAATAAAACTGCGCGTGTTTTTCGAAAACAAATTTTTTCTTCGCCCCCCCCCCCCCCCGCATTTTTGCGAATTTCGTCAAAAATGCCTTGTACAAGTTATAAGTCTAAATAAAACTAAATTTGGAAAATAAAAATGTCACACCGCAGAAAAATTGTGAATGGTACGTAGTAAAATGCCTGCACATTTTTTTTTTTCGAAATCAAATTGCATCTTCTAGTTCCCGGGGTCCCCCAGACTCCATTAGGACTAACAATGAACACCGAGTTGACACATTTCGAATATTTAAATTTTTGTTTTGAAGAACGCGAACTGATCCAATTGAACTTAATATTTTTTTAAACACTTTTGACAGATTTTAAATGTTTGTTCTTCATCTTGAACTTTTCACAGATAAAATGTTTGTATTGCATTCTTGATTCTTGTGTGATCCACTCTATTATACATGTACAAGAGATAAAATGAATTTACGGCAATTTTTTCAAATTTCGAATGACCGGGCCCTAGAAGATATTATGTGATTTCGAAAAAACTGTGGTGGCATATATTATTACGTACCATACGCAACTTTTCCGCAGTATGACATTTTTACTTTCTAACTTTATGTTTATTTTGGTTGATAAGTTGCACAAGGTATTTTCGACGAATTTCGCCAAAAATAGGAGGCTTGAGGGCACCGGATGATAATACTTGATTTCGAAATATGTTTTAATTGCTTAGTTGTGCAAATACCCGACAGAGGCGCTTCTAGTATAAAGACATAATATGTGCAACATTTTATGAATGTTCAAATTTTACCATGCCAGAAACGTATTCAGAAGATCAGAAGGGACTTCGTTCATTGAAAGTGAGTTAAAATCGTTAAGTTATCGATAGTCCATCAAGAGAGCTACTAGCATATAACCAATCATCACGTGAAAAAATTTATCAAAACATAATTTCATCATGGCAGAAGTATATTCCGAAAATCTCAGCGAAACTCGTTTGTGGGAAATGAGTTTCGTTTGAGTAATTATGGAATTACACATCGGGGGAATAAAAAGACAGTCCTGACTAAAAGCTATATAAAAAATCATAAATAAAAATATTTTTCAAAATTCTCAATTATTGCTATAAGTGATAAACATAATTTTTAAAAAATGCAAAATACCTTTCTTTATTTACATTTCGATATGTTTCATTGCATGAGATGGCCACTTTCTCAAGAAAATAAAATGATAAAAATATTTTCGCAAAAATTCAAATCGAAAAACTAGTAAACAAAAACAAAAACAAGAATCACGCGAACACAATGACAATGAAATTAACTGCAATATTTAAAAAAATCTCCATTTAATTTTTTTTTTTTTTTTTTTATCCATCAAGATCTTATTCGCCATCTATCATCAGAGAATCAATAGAGATCTTCTTACGGAATGATAATATTTGCAATGATTCAGTGTCCATGGAGCTAGAGAGGAAAATTTGGAAAGAAATGCTACACAGAATAATGAAAAAATAATGTAAAATAATTCACGTTTCCATTTTTAATATTGCAGTTAATTTCATTTTCCTTGTGTCCGCGTGGTTTATGTTTTTGTTTTTGTTTACTAGTTTTTCGATTTGAATTTTTGCAAAAATATTTTTATCATTTTCTTGAGAATGTTACCGTCTGATGCAATGAAAGATGTCGAAATATAGATACATAAAGGTATTTCGCAATTTTTTAAATTTATGTTTATCACTTGTAGCAATAATTGAGTATTTCATATTTATATAAAAAACTTCTTGATAAAGAAATTTACGTTTCAAATTTTTATTAAAACGTGCATGTGACCATATTTTGTTAATTGTAGTTTTAACTGTAACATTTTAGAAGTTACTAGTTACGCTAAAACAATCTTTAATTAGCAAAGTTTTGGTTGATTTCGAATTTTGACGATAACAAATATACTAGTGAATAATTATATAATAATTCAATTACATATTACTTTGTTCTGTTAACAAAATGTCATAATTAAGCAATTATGTTAGACATATATCCATATAGCGAAGGTAAACAAGTTCTGCAGAAAAATATAACGAATAATAATTATCGGTATTATTAATTCTTTTAGATATCTGATGAAAACACGCTGTGGAATTAAGGTCTGTCCTTATCTAATTTTGCCTTTAATTTCATTTTTTGTTTGCAGATAATAATTGAATCATTTTCCCATGCAAAGTACACTTATTACTAAGTTATTAGATCTCTCAATACGAAAACAAATATTTCAAGCACTTGCTTTCTGTTTTGGATTATGTGATTACATAAAACACAAAATTTTAATAGAATATGCAACGAATTCCTTATTTATGTTTATCTTATGAATTATTAAATGTGGATAGCTAACAATGCGATTTTATTTAATCAAAGTAACAGAATTTTCAATTAGAAGATGGTATTCATATTTTATATTGAAATTTTTAATTAGTACTGATATATATATATATATATACCGGGTGTCCCAAAAAGGACTGACTGATTTTAAAATTCAATAACTTGCAAACGGTGACAGATATTTAAAAAATTTTTGCAGGAGGGTTATGCATAAGGTCAAAAGTTTTTTTACAGTGATTTTCAATTTTAGTTCGAATTGCAAACAATAGATGGCGGTGCGATCAATAGACGCTGAATTCAGGCTCGATTTTTGGTACTTCGTGGCCCGGATAATACATTTCCATCTCCTTTTTCAGCATGGAACAAGAGAAAGGATCAGAAATCGAGCCTGTATTTAGCGACTATTGCTTACAGCGCCATCTATTGTATGTAATTCGAACTAAAATCGAAAATCACTGTCATAAAACTTTTGACCTTATGCATAACCCTCCTGCAAGAATTTTTTAAATATCTGTCACCGTTTGCAAGTTATTGAATTTTAAAATCAGTCAGTCCTTTTTGGGACACCCGGTATATATATAATTGTTTACCTTGAATTATTTGAACAATAAAAAACTACAAGGAATGAAGTTTTATGCAGATAAAAATACAGTGGAATAAAACACATGTTCTTTTACATTGTTAAAAATTCTACATTTTTTTTCTTATAATAAGAAATGATTAAATTTATTTCAGTATAGTTATAAAATGTATATTATTATTATAATAAATAATAATAAAATATATTTTTAGGTTCAGAAAATACATCCATTGTTTCAACAAATTTTATATTCTGTTTTTCCAAGTTTATATTTAAAATATTTGTTTATTTGTTTGAGTTTATAAATAACTTAAATATATATACTTTATTTAATTATACATACAAAGATGTTGGTTTTTTTAAACTAATAACTTGCACAACTGGTTCGTTCACATAAACACGCCAAAGCAGACTGTAAACGCGATTTTATTTTAGCACTAAATATATGCGAGCCAACAGATGGCTTACTACATTCTATCATTCTTCACATACCACAACAACAAGAAGTAAAACAGAACAAACACAGGGTGTTGCCACACACGGAAAGAAAGAACAAGAATCATACATGGATTCGGAGCACACGGAACCAAGGAATATGCAGCAGACGATACTTACATAAACATTCTGGCCCCCATTGATATCCACTGGGATTTCAACAAGTGGTTAGCCGATTACAATTTATCACTGTAATGAAAGAACAATTAATAACACAAACAAATTAATACTAAAAATAGAAAAATATTATATAGTTCTGAGTTCACAGTTTTTAGTTTATATAGGAAGAGAACACAGTTTTACTATTGGACGATCGATGACACAAGTACTAGTCTTGATCGTAACAACTCGGACCTTATTGTCTGAACCTGAATGAACAGATATTATTCTCCCTAATTTCCATTTAAGTGGTGGAAATTTGTCATCTTTGATGAGGTTTACGTCATTGACTTCTAAATCCCGTTGACTTTTTTGCCATAAAGGTCTTTGCTGGATTTGAGATAGGTATTCCCGACTCCATCTTTTCCAAAATTGCTGAAGGATGAATTGTCTCACATGCCATATATCAAGATGATGCAAAGGACTGTGACTAGACCTTGTTCAGGTATGGCAATTAGAGAAGTTCCAAGTAGTGACCTGTCGTTAGAGCAGCCAAGTCTGTTGTGTCAGATAATAAGGGACACAGTGGCGTAGAATTGAGACAAGCTTCAACTTGTGTAATCAAGGTTTGGAACTCAGGATTGGTTAACACAGCTTCACCAACAGTTTTCTTCAGATGCGATTTCATTGATTTTACTGCAGATTCCCAATGTCTACCAAAGTGTGGAGCTGAAGGTGGATTAAAAGTCCAGTGTATTTCCTCTGACGACAAAAATTTGTTTATTTCTTCATTCTGCTTGCACTGTAAAAAAATGATTGATTTCTTTTTCTGCACCTTTGAAGTTGTTTCCACAATCACTAAAAATCTCAAAAAGTTTCCCTCTTCTTGCAATAAATCGTTTTAATACACTTAAGACTGCCTTTATTGAAAGATCTCCTACAACTTCAAGATGGACCGCTTTTATGACGAAGCAGACAAATACACACACATACGATTTAAATGATTTTAGTCCGCGACATTCACGATATTTAATAATGAATGGTCCTGAAAAATCTGTTCCAACTCGATGAAATGTTCGTGATTGCGTTACTCTGGATGCTGGAAGATTAGCCCTTATTTGTTTTGCAGTTTGAGCTCTATATCTGCAATAGGTAACACAAGTTCTTACTATTTTCCGAATAACAGACCTAGCGGTAATGATCTAAAATTGCTGTCTAATTAAAGAAAGAAGAAGCTCTGGAGCTGCATGGAAATATTTTTGATGAAAATGTGTAATTATGAACTTACTCACATGGTGATTTGATGGTAATAAAATTGAGTGCTTTTCATTCTCTGACAGCTGTGCGTTTTTCCATCTTCCCCCTACCCTTAATATTTTGTCATCATCTAAAATTGGACACAAACAAATCAGACTGCTATTTTTAGGTGGCTCTTTTCCAGCTTCTAAACACTGAATTTTTATATTGAAGCTCACTAGTTGAACTATTCAAATAATGCAGCGTGCTGCGGCTTGAATTTTATTGCTTGATAAAAAGGATGTATTTCTTTCTACACGTGTTACCTTTGCATTGGAGATGAATCTCAATAGCCAAGCAAATATGCGTTGCAACTTGGAAAACGAAGATATTTTTGATATAATATCAAGTTCTTTTACAATTTCAGAAGCTACAATTGATAATGTTTTACGTGCTTCTGGTAAATCTTCTTCTTCTGTGGAAATAGCTTCATGCACGGGAACCTCATTGCTTCTTAACAAAAGTGGGCCGTTCAACCACAAGTAATGGGGCAGTAGGTCTGCAGGAAGTAACCCACGTGATGCACAATTAGCAGGATTTTCTTTTCTGTTCACATGGTTCCAATTCTCAGCTCGTGCAATCGATTGGATTTCAGATACTCTGTTGGCTACAAAGACTTACCATCTTTCAGTATTTAATTTTAGCGATAGACAATAATATTTTTGAATCGCTTCATGCGTGCACAGAATCAGGTTTTATATTTAATGGATCTTTAACCGCCTGTATTAAGTGCGCCAGCAATACTGCAGCACATAATTCCAGTCTTGGAATCGTGACAGGTTTTAGTAGTGCTACGCGACTTTTAGCTGTTAAAAGTTTCACATCAATGCTAGAGTTATCACAAGTTTTAACGTAAATAATTGCTGAATAACCCTTTTCTGAAGCATCACAAAATCAGTGATGTTCACATCGAGAATAATTGGGCAAGATGACTTTTCTAGGTATATATGATAAATGCACCAGTAGTCGGCCACTTTGAGATAAGATACATTATGAATAGCTTATTTTTGGTTTCAATTGAAATATTTTAACCCCCTATATGATGCTATCCTTTATACGTCATAAGCCATCAGCAAAGAATTGTGGGTATTTTTATTGACTTAGTAATCAGCCATTTTTTATTTGGTTTCGGTCAAATAACCTTTTTTTCTAATTTTTTGGTAATCGATGTCAAAATTTTTAAAAGACTAGAATTAATTTATTTTTTATTATTTTCTAAAATTATAAGACTATACTATTAAAAAGTTTAATAAACTAATGTTTTTCAGTATCAAAATTAAATAAGTGTGTTTGTATTAATTAATTTTAATGTGGCCGATTATTGGGTATTATATGTACTTACATGTTCAGTAATCGGCCACCACGGTTGACTACTGGCTAAAAGACCATTTCACTTTTTTGAGTCTATTTTTAACAATTTGATTATTTTCTTAATTTGATTTTCGCAGTTTGAGATTTATATAACCTTTTACTTGCATTTTATTTTATGCACACAAAATATAAGGTGTCCTGGGGTAATAACGCCACGTTAAGGTTCTACCAATTTTTACGGCTTAGTTTTAGGTTTTTTTCCCCAAACAAATATGGGATTTGATATAGCAACTTATTGATTATGTGTACAACAAAGACGATTTTAGCAGATATCTATTCATAAAATGTAGTGGCGTGATTTCTCGATCAATGTTATTAGGCATTATTAAACGCCTGGTGGGTAATAACACCATGCAAACAGAACTATAAAATAAGATGGAATAATGGCATGTAAATTGTCCACTTCTAAAGACACAAACTTTACATGTTTAGAAATTAACAAATTGCTTTTACTTACCATAAATTGCGATATCAGGATGCAGTAATAATCATATGATCTGGGAGCACGGCAGTGCGTCCGCCAAGTTCGCACAAGCCGTAAGCTACCTTTTCCTGAACCATTTTGGCATGCTTTTCACCCTTTCATAACGTCGTTTTAGAGAGAGATATAGAATTTTTTCTTTTATACACATGTTCGTGTGATCAAACTGAACTAAGGTTCCACGATTTCATGTTTCTGTATTTAGTAGTTTTCGAAATATTAAATTCCGAAAAAGCGCTTTTTTGTCACTGACTCACTTCGCATCATCAAATAACTAAGGTACTTCTAAAAGTCGTAGAATCATGAAATTTCACAAGTAAGTCGGGTTTGTAGCACAATTAACCAGAAAAATCTAAAAACATAGCATTTCCGCCTCTAAACCCTTAAAACAGGGGGTGTTGATTTGGCCGTAAACAGTTCCTTCACATTCAATTGCGCCAATGTTGGTCGCCAATACTCGATTACAGAGTTTTGAAATTGATGGTATTTATCAGAAATCTTTTACTTATAATGTCTTTATGTGAATTTGCCTCTTTGCATACTAATATTAATTTTAATATTTAAATAATTCATAAATGCGAAATTTCCAATCATTAATTTTGAAATGCTGTAGAAGGCATTAACGGCCAAGTCGCAGGAAGCCATTTTCAATGAAAGATTTGGGATGTTTGGCTTTTAACTTGTGCCCTTGTGCGAACTTCAGATATCACTACTTTTTCTGGCCGAAACATTAAGGAGAACTTGGCGCTTTTTTTTTTTTTTTTACCGAAAACTTTTTGTTGGGATATTTTATTTTTCTCACACGAAAAAATTAGAAGCATTTAGGACGTACAAATTTCTCTTTATCTTTTTTAGTTTTCAGTAATGACAATAATGACCTCTCGTGTATAAAATCAAACAAATAAAATAAAAAATTATTTCTGCCACTGAAAAAAATCAACCCGGGTAATAACACTAGTGAATGGCATTATTATGCCGGTATGCATTTTGCGCAGTATATTTTAAACTGCAAGCTACCTCGCGAATACATCCAAAATCTCCCACAACATTTTGAAAGTACATGAAATACGCTACACATTTATGTAATAAACAAATTTATTTCCTAACGAATATATCGCTCACCCCCAAGAAAAGTGACACATCTCGACAAAAGTAAATTTCACAGGTGAGGCAAAAGAAATAGATAAAAGATTTGCATAATTTTACTGTAACATGAAATTATAGCACTATCTCTGCATGCAGGAATAAAAAAGTGCATAAATGCATAAAACCCTTAAGAATGAAGACGTAGGATAAGGTTTGGAGGGTTGCGTAATTTTACCTCTCCGCACAATCCACCCCTCTTCTATGGTCACAAATGAACATATTGTGTAATAGTGTGATTTTTCGTATAACTGCACTTACGAAATTTTTAATGTAGCTAGACGCACCTACGATGGACATATTAGTGGAATAAAACGCAACATGAATTTTTCCGAGATGTGTCACTTTTATTACGGGTGACACTGGTTTCTTACGGGATAGTCTTCACATGACAGAACTTACCTAGCAAATGTTGGCTCTTAGGAGCTTATTCCAGCGATAAGGTTTATAAATGTAACAAATTAACTTTTATCTGTTGTTTGTAATTCAGATGACTCGGAGCCTTTGAGCGCAGAAGCTGAAGTTCCATTTTCACGGATTTCTTCATAACTATGCCTAATACACTGCTCAAAACAATTAAAGGATATTGCAGTTTTAGGTGGATTTTGTATCCGGTAAACTGTTTAGCTGATTGATAGATGGTCGACAGACATAGTAGGTTATATGAGAATAAATTACACATGTTTGGCAGAAAAAATGCATTTTATTGCGCATTTGTGTACTAAAGGAAAAAAACACAATTTGTGCATATGAGAAAAAAAGAATAAGAAAAGGTGTTTTCTGCAAAGAAAATCATTTTCAGTAGGGGGTATGGTTTCCACGTGCGGCCAGCAACGTTGAACACCTTTGAGGCATGGACTCAATGAGGCTATTAATGACGAGTTGGGGTATTCTGCCCCACTCTTCCAGAAGAGCTCTTTCCAGTTCTTGGAGAGTTTGTAAGGGTTGTTGGCGGCCAGAAACTCGTATTCCTAGAGCTTCCCAAACGTGCTCGATTGGATTCATGTCTGGAGAACACGCTGGCCATTCCATTCGAACGATTCCTTCCTCGAAAAGGAAATCCTGCACCAAGTTTGCACGATGTGGCCTGCAGTTATCGTCTATTAAAATGAAGTTATCTCCGATTGCTGCAGCGTAAGGGACTACAATAGGTCTGAGGATCTCATCCCTATATCGGCGACCAGTCAGAGCTCCATCTCGAATGATGTAGAGGTCATTGCGCCCGTCAATGGAGATGCCACCATACACCAACACTCCTCCACCGCCAAATCTGACACTTTCGTGCACCAACGCAGGATTATTCCTACTGCCACGGTCCCTCCAGATGAAAATATGCCTATTATCCGGATGCACAGAAAAACGGGACCCGTCAGAAAACAGAATATTGCTCCATTCATTTCTCCTCCAGTTGACATGCTCGGTTGCCCACTCCCTGCGGTCGCGACGATGCCTTGATGTTAATCTAACACATACCATCGGTCGGCGAGCATACAGACCTACAGCATGGAGACGGTTTCGGACAGTCTGAGTTGAAATCGTGGTGCCTGTAGCCGAGCGAAGGTGTTGTTGGAGAAGAGTAGCGTTCATGGTTCGGTGTCTCCGAGCTGTTAACGCTAAATACCGATCTTCATTGGGCGTTGTTGCCCGTCTAAGACCTTGCCTGGTCTTCGGCCTGCACACCCACTCTCCAAAAAACGGTTCCAGATCCTGGAAATGACACTTTGTGACACTCCAATGGCTTGCGCTACTTCGGCTTGATTTTGGCCCCCTTCTAACCTACCAACAATTCTCAAAGCTTCTGAATCTGTCAAATGACTTCGCTGAGACATCGTACTCATCGAAACAAAGCAATCACTGAATGCCGATCATCCTTGTCTTCATTCTCTTTTATTCAGTTGAAAGTCAAGTTTCATTCGCTGCCGCTGAAGCGACGTTTTTGACGTCGAACTCAAAATTTGCCTACTCCACAGTTTGAAAACCAGAAAAATTTGCATTTGTGATTCTCTTCTTCTATTTTCGGCAAAAAAAATTTCGTTTATATCTTTATTTTATATAAAACTTCAAATATCCTTGAATTGTTTTGAGCAGTGTATTAGCACTTGGCGTTATTACTCACCCTGGCGTTTATACCCCAGGTCACCTGATATAAAATGCAAATGGGAATATTTTTCTGACCGCTTTAGTTTTGCTGAATATATTTAGATGGAACTCGCATCGTTAGTTAGATATTTTTCAGGAAATGTTTTAGTTTATTGTATATCATTCTAATTTGCTTAGTTATATCATTGCGGGGGAAAGTTCTATAATCAGGTGAACTCGATTATGAAGGATTATCATTTAAAAAGAAACACTAGACGATTTTGATGAGATATTTATGTTTTAAAAATGTTTTAGTATATTGCATTATATCGTTCTACCGTTATTTACTAAAACATGTAAACTGTGACTATAACTTTGTATTTTCAAGGTTAAATTCACCGATGTATTTCGTTTGGACAAATCGACCAGCGTGAAGCCTTCTAATATACTAATGTTATAAAGAAGAAACGTTTGTTTGTTTTTTTTTGTAGAAGGGTCAATCCATTTCAAGTGGTCCAGCACTGGTTGCTCGACCATTTTTAAAAAATCTGAAATTTTTTGTACAACGACCATAACATGATGGAAGTTCAAAATGACTATTATTTTAATTTTATTAATTTTCGTTTGTGCATGGCAGCCATCTTTGTTTCGTCGTCTGCAGCAATTTTCTCACAAGAAGGGTTTACGGAATTGTAAATAATTCATCGTTTATTTATCCAATTCAACTGCGGATCAAAACAATTTGTACAGAATACATTGGGCTAAAAATCTGGTAATGGATTAGTTTCCGAAAACTAACTGCTTATTGGTAAAATTTAAGCACAAAGATTCCATTTTTTAACAAAATTTGTCCGTTTACAAGAGGAAATTTTTCTAGCAAGGAAAACTGTCAACATGACATAATTTTTTTTACAAATAGGCTGAAAGTACTTGTACTCACACGCCGAGTTCCAGATCTGGGACTTACTTTCTCTTCGCTAAAAAAAATCCCAAATTTTTCAAAAATGACAAAAATCCCACTTTTCAGGCTTTGAAATCTCTGGTGGGGCACGAGATAAAAATCTGAATTTTTTTTTATAAGAGTATTGTATGGTAGTGTTATGCACAAGAAATTTCAAGATGGAGATTTGACTACAAGCTGAGATATGGCAAGGGCAACATGTCAAAACAATACTGCCAAACTATTGTTTTGTTGTAGTCACAGCTAAGTATTTATCTCAGAATGTCATTTAAATTTATGTTTTTGATTATCTTTAAATAATAGTAACAGAAAATAAAGCCCTTTTACAAGCTTAGCAATTAATAAAAAAATTATTATGCCTAAAGCCATACATTTTGTATGGTTTCAGTACTTTTGTTGTAAGTAATTTTAGAAACTAAAAGAAACCTTAGCACATTTACATAAAGAAAAAAAATATTTTTATACAAGACCTGAGACAAAAGCAACATAGGGGGAAAAAAGCTGTTAATGTTGTCATACTTGTTGAGACATGATCAAACGTGTCAAAACACATTCTTGCTTGTTGGTTCAAAAACCACAATTTTGATCTTTCTCAAATTTTTATTTGTAGGAACCACGTCTTGTCATCTCTTGATTAATGATTTTGGCCCTGCTGGCTCTTAGAAATATACTTTAAAATCACTGTCTAAATTCATTAATAATTCCTAGCTTACTTATGAAAAAATGTGATTTTTCTGCAGTATAAATTTTGAAAAGGCTTTGGGTATCTTTACTTTCTGAAAATTACTTGAGGCTGATGCATGGTAACATCACATAATGTTTCATTTCCAGGAACATACTTATGGTAGGAACAAGTTTCAGGGAGTGGCAAGCAGCATTAAAATTGTGGTTTTTAAACCAACAAGCAGGAATGTGTTTTGACACGTTTCATCATGTCTCAACAAGTATGCCAACATTAACAGCTTTTCTCTTTCCCTATTCTGTTTTTGTCTTAGGTCTTGTATATATATGTAAAAGGGCCGAGGTTTCTTTTAGTTACTAAAATTACAAAAAAAAAAAAAATTACTGATACCATACAAAATGTAAGCCTCAGACATAATTATTTTTTAAATTAATTGCAAAAGATTTATTTTCTGTTACTATTATTTAAAGATAATCTAAAAAATAAATTTAAATGATACTCTGAGATAAATACTTAGCTGTGACTACAACAAAACAATAGTTTGGCAGTACTGTTTTGACATGTTGCCCTTGCCATATCTCAGCTTGTAGTCAAATCTCCATCTTGAAATTTCTTGTGCATAACACTACCATATAATACTCTTATAAAAAAAAATTCAAATTTTTATCTCGTGCCCCACCAGAGATATCAAAGCCTGAAAAGTGCGATTTTTGCCATTTTTGAAAAATTTGGGATTTTTTTTAGCGAAGAGAAAGCAAGTCCCAGATCTGGAACTCGGCGTGTGAGTACAAGTACTTTCGGCCTATTTGTAAAAAATATTATGTCATGTTGACAGTTTTCCTTGCTAGAAAAATTTCCTCTTGTAAATGGACAAATTTTGGAAAAAAACTGAAACTTTGTGCTTAAATTTTACCAATAAACAGTTAGTTTACCAAATTTTTAGCCCAATGTATTCTGTACAAATTTCTTTAATCCGCACTTGAATTGGATAAATAAACGATGAATTATTTACAATTCCGTAAACCCTTCTTATGAGAAAATTGCTGCAGGTGATGAAACAATGATGGCCGCCATGCACAAACAAAAATTAATAAAATTAAAATAATAGTCATTTTGAACTTCCATAATGTTACGGTTGTTGTACAAAAAAATTTCAGATTTTTTAAAAATGGTCGAGCAACGAATATGACATTTTCTGGACCACTTGAAATGGATTGACCCAGAAGGAAATCTTTGGAACTTCCGAGTCACTTTTAAAAGTAAAAGTTAAAAAATGATGGTGGCAGTCTCTGTAGAAGCAAAACACGTTCTAAAATATATATTTTCTGTAATACTGAGGTTGTTACATATGTAAAACTTGGCATGGTGTTTTTCAAAGAGATAATTTTTAATGCTGACTGAAAATGGTTTCTAAAAAAAGCGAAACATAAAAGGCTGAAATAAGTAGAAAAGATTCTAAAAACGTTGAAAATTATGATTAATATCAAAATGTTAAGGATAAAGGCTTGAAATATTAAGTGACAGTTATTTATAAAATGTAAATGTTTGCGCATAATAATTATGATAAATTTGAAATTTAAAAAGATAAATTAATCAAAAAACGGTATACTTGTTAAGGATAGAAGTAAAAGCAAGTAATTTAAATATTGGAGTGAACCTCGATATAGCTGTTACTTACTCGCACAGAAGAGGTTAATTCAATATGGAAATTTTAAAGTGTGAAATGTACGGAAAGCATACTTAAAACGGTGATTTATTTGGGAATTGTGAGGGCTATTCTTAGAAACTTGAAAATCTACTTTTCTTACTTTTAAGACATAAATGCTCTCACAAATTAGGTTATAAGATATTCGAAATTTAAAGGGGAGAAATGTTTCTCATAATCATCTAACGGGTTATTAGGATGAAATTTCAACAAATTTCGTTTTAATTAATAATATTTAAATTTTTGGCGGAAATATAACTTCTTCCTAATTTTAATAGGCACACAAATATAATTTCTACCTAATGTTAATAAGCACACAGATATCATTTGCAGTATTTCAGTTACCACAAAGCTACGGATTGTGACAACTTTTCAATAATATAAAATAAAGCTTATTATATGGTTGATTAACTCAATAGTCAGCAATAATATTAATTAGAGGCTAACTATTGGATTTTTAAATCCAGTCTTCTGCTTCTATAAAACTTAAATTTAAAAAAATGAAGTTAACATTGTTCATTTTCAACGGAACTGGCACTTTAAAATACACATTACAATTACACAGAATATCAATAATCTATGTCTATGGCATGTTAAAATTTCACATCGAAAGTCGATCTATTAGTACCGCCAAAATGACGAACTGATGCTCTATTCGGATCGGATCATTTCAAGCTATCAAGGAGCAGATAGTAATATTTTTACTATACTAATCTAAATATGCAACAAATTAAAATTTCATTCCGAAATCCGATGATGCGATAGTACAACTAAAAGGAAGAATTGGCGCCCCATTTTTCTCATATCTTATCAAGATATCACGAAATCGACTGAAGCATTTGTATTATAATAACTTGTAGCTTTAATCGTTAACATTTATTCTCAAAATTGTAAACGAAATAGTACTGCCAAAATAATAAGTTGGCGACCCGTTATGCTTGTATAGTGCTCAGATACCACGAACAGACTGAAATACTTAAATGGTATAAATCGAAAAAGATATATTAGAATTTCATTCCGAAATTCGATGACCAGATAGTACCGCCAAAGTAAGAATTAGCGCCTCATTCTGCTTATATCTTTCAAAGATATTACGAGGCAGACTGTAATATTTGTAATGTACTGTCCGAGATATGCAACTTATTAAAATTACATTTCAAAACTCGATGACGAGATTGTACCGAGAAAATGAAGAATTGGCACAGCGTTCTGCTCATATCTTACCACGAAATCCCAAGACAAACAGAAATATTTGCAATGTACTAGACGAGATATGCAATATATTAAAATTTCATCTCGAAACCGATGAGATGGTAGTAATGCTAAAATGACGATTTGGCGCTTCCTGCTGCTAATATCATACCAAGATATGCATCGACATATCAGTCATTTATGTTCAGTTAACAATCTTGTTCTACATCATAATTTCATTATGCAAGAAGATGACGTAATATTTTTTTCTCTGCCCGCCGCCGAGTCTACGATGGCTAAACACAAAATTTGAAAGGCTGACAGCTATAAAATATATAGACTATATATAGATAATTTCGTACTTTTAACTTTACTTTCCATAAGAAACAAGAATGAAAATCATGCATCAAGAATAGATTACAAAAGCACTTCCCATAACTTGTAAAATTCTTTAATGAAATTCAGCTGCTCAATACTGTAAAAAAGTAAACATTTTAGAAAAGGCATAATACTTTTGAAAACCAGATTATGATTCCTAACCGGAATAGTAGTTATATTCTTTTGTGCAGTCCTGTGTTTTATCTAAAGAGTTGTATATTATTCTATACATAGTATGATAAAACTTAGTATAGTAAGAAAATGCATAATAGATTTAAAATTCACCTTCAGCAATTTCTATCATTATATGGAAACATACTTGAATTATTTTGTACAGCCCTGTATATTACCAACAGATTTTTATATGCCACATATATTAAGCTAAAATTTAATTCACGTTAAAACGCGTTTAAAACTACTGAAATCATACTTCCAGACATTGTTATCCCTGTACGGTCATGTATTCAGTTCTTTACGTGGCCCTGTATATCATTTTATATATATTATGCAAACACCTCTTAGTATTCTAAATATAGTTCAGCTTGAAAGAGCACAACTAAATTAAAAACCTCTTTTAAGCCATTCACGCTGATACTCCGCGAAGATTACAAACTCTTTTCTGTGACCTTGTATATGATCTATCTCAGTTATATACACCGCATACTGAGAAAAGATATAATTAAACTTAAAAACGCATGTCATAAACGAAATCACACTTCCAGCAATTATTGCTAATATAAAGATAAGTACTATATCCGAATTTTATGTGTGTCCCTGTAAAAATCGATAAATGCTATGCATATCATGTTATACAACAAGTATTTTGTAGTAAGCCTCAGTAATGTTGTATATCAATTTCATTATATTTGATATAGTATAACAGAACTAAAATACGCTGCAAAATGTTTATCCCCTGACAGTATTATATAAAGGAATTCTTTTGCGGGGCTCTATAAATGAAGAATAAGTTCTTTGGACCCCATATTGTCCAGAATGCATAGTTCAATGTATTTAATAAATGCATATCAATGTCATCATGTTTGAAATGACTGTTGTATTTTCTGACTCAAATTCTAAACTCTTTGGTGCAAGTAAAAAAGACAAGCTGTGTGAACAAAAGTGACCCATTTTTTGTTTACGATTTAATTTTTATGTCATTTGTTGTTCCATGAATTTACTGCAGACGAGATGTACGAATTTAAAAATTGAAGATGTGTAAAGATAGTATATGTACCGTTTTTAGCTCACAGGCTATCAAAGCCTGAGAGCTAATGTGCCCGCCCGTTCTGTATGTATGTATGTATGTATGTATGTATGTACGTACGTACGTAAGTACGTAACGCGATAACTCTTGATAGAAACATCCGATTTGCTTCAAAATTTTTTCCTAAGTTCACTGTGATAAGGCGCTTCCCTGATTAGTTTTGGGAGTTCATTGATTAAGGATAAAGAGGGAAAAACGGGGTTAGTCCACCCCCCCCCCCTTAATTCAGATAAATGGGTTTTTCATGCAGAATGATTCGATTTGCCCCGAATTTCGTATACCGGTTTATTATGTTAAGGAACTTCCCTGATTAGTTTTGGGAGTTCATTGGTTAAGGATAAAGGGGGAAAAACGGGGTTAGTCCACCCCCCTTAATTCAGATAAATGTGTTTTTCCTGCAGAATGATTCGATTTGCTCCGAATTTGGTATAGCGGTTTATTATGTTAAGGAACTTCCCTGATTAGTTTTGGGGGTTCATTGGTTAAGGGTAAAGGGGGAAAAACGGGGTTAGTCCACCCCCCTTAATTCAGATAAATGGGTTTTTAATGCAGAATTATTCAATTTGCTCCGAATTTGGTATACCGGTTTATTATGTTAAGCAACTTCCCTGATTAGTTTTGGGGGTTCATTGGTTAAGGATAAAGGGGAAAAGGGGGTGTTAGTCCACCCCTTAATTCAGATAAATGGGTTTTTCATGCAGAATCATTCGATTTGCTCCGAATTTGGTATACCAGTTTATTATGTTAAGGAACTTCCCTGATTAGTTTTGGGAGTTCATTTGTTAAGGATAAAGGGGGAAAAACGGGGTTAGTCCACCCCCCCTTAATTCAGATAAATGGGTTTTTCATGCAGAATGATTCGATTTGCTCCGAATTTGGTATACCGGTTTATTATGTTAAGGAACCTCCCTGATTAGTTTTGGGGGTTCATTGGTTAAGGATAAAGGGGGAAAAACGGGGTTAGTCCACCCCCCTTAATTCAGATAAATGGGTTTTTCATGCAGTATCATTCGATTTGCTCCGTATTTGGTATACCGGTATATTATGTTAAGGAACTTCCCTGATTAGTTTTGGGGGTTCATTGGTTAAGGATAAAGGGGGAAAAACGGGGTTAGTCCACCCCCCTTAATTCAGATAAATGTGTTTTTCATGCAGAATCATTGGTTAAGGATAAAGGGGGGAAAATGGGGTTAGTCCACCCCCCTTAATTCAGATAAATGTGTTTTTCATGCAGAATGATTCGATTTGCTCCGAATTTGGTATAGCGGTTTATTATGTTAAGGAACTTCCCTGATTAGTTTTGGGGGTTCATTGGTTAAGGATAAAGGGGGAAAAGAGGGGTTAGTCCACCCCCTTAATTCAGATAAATGGGTTTTTCATACAGAATCATTCGATTTGCACCGAATTTGGTATACCAGTTTATTATGTTAAGGAACTTCCCTGATTAGTTTTGGGAGTTCATTTGTTAAGGATAAAGGGGGGGAAACGGGGTTAGTCCACCCCCCCCCCTTAATTCAGATAAATGGGTTTTTCATGCAGTATCATTCGATTTGCGCCGTATTTGGTATACCGGTATATCATGTTAAGGAACTTCCCTGATTAGTTTTGGGGGTTCATTGGTTAAGGATAAAGGGGGAAAAACGGGGTTAGTCCACTCCCCTTAATTCAGATAAATCTGTTTTTCATGCAGAATGATTCGATTTGCCCCGAATTTGGTATACCGGTTTATTATGTTAAGGAACTTTCCTGATTAGTTTTGGGGTTCATTGGTTAAGGTTAAAGGGGGAAAAACGGGGTTAGTCCACCTCCCTTAATTCAGATAAATGTGTTTTTTATGCAGAATTATTCAATTTGCTCCGAATTTGGTATACCGGTTTATTATGTTAAGGAACTTCCCTGATTAGTTTTGGGGGTTCATTGGTTAAGGGTAAAGGGGGAAAAACGGGGTTAGTCCACCCCCTTAATTCAGATAAATGGGTTTTTCATGCAGAATCATTCGATTTGCTCCGAATTTGGTATACCGTTTTATTATGTTAAGGAACTTCCTGATTAGTTTTGGGAGTTCATTGGTTAAGGATAAAGGGGGGAAAACGGGGTTAGTCCACCCCCCCCCTTAATTCAGATAAATGGGTTTTTCATGCAGAATGATTCGATTTGCTCCGAATTATGTATACCGGTTTATTATGTTAAGGAACTTCCCTGATTAGTTTTGGGAGTTCATTGGTTAAGGATAAAGGGGGAAAAACGGGGTTAGTCCACCCCCATTAATTCAGAGAAATGGGTTTTTCATGCAGAATCATTCGATTTGTTCCGAAGTTGGTATACCGGTTTATTATGTTAAGGAGCTTCCCTGATTCGTTTTGGCGATTCATTGGTTAAGGATAAAGGGGGGTTAGTCCACCCCCTTAATTTAGATAAATGTTTTTTTTTGCAAGATTATTCAATTTGCTCCAAATTTGGTATACCGGTTTATTATGATAAGGAGCTTCCCTGATTAGATTTGGAGGTTCACTGGTTAAGTATAAAGGGGGAAACGGGGGCTAATTCCCCTTCACTAATTTTTTTGAGCGGCATTATTCTTTAAAGTAAGAGTATAATATACAATTAGTGTGAATAGTCTGTGAGCTCAATGCCATCAGTTTAGCTGGGCACTTTTCTTTTTTATTAGTGTTAGTTTTTGTCTATTAAATGTTTTGTTTCGTACAGCAGTGTTTATATTCTTCGAAGTAAATACCTTAACGAGATCAGCCACAATAAAGGCGTAGAATTCACGACTCAGGTGAGAAAGTTTTAGATTTATAAGATACTTTTATATTTTTTAATTAATATTTTGGCGCCCATACGTCGCGCTTTTATTTGGTTGAAATATTATTTGATAAGTATTTATTTCCTTTGAGAATATTAAAATGGAAAATTTAGATGCATTGAAGTCGAAACGTAAAGTTATTAAATCTAGCGCAACGAAGCTCATGAATAATATCAATGATATGTTTAAAAATTCCGATAGTACAATTGATATGTTTTGGTTAGAAGAATCGTTTGCACAAATTAATGATAAAGAAAATCAATTTCTTGAATTCTGTAAGAATATTGAGGGAGAAATAAAAGATTTAAAAAGCTTAGAGTCGAATTTTGAATCCAACCAAGAATATAGGGAAAAGTTTATTTCCGTTAAAACTAAATTAAATCGTAAATTGAAGGATTTGCAGAAAGAAGAAAGTAATGTCGCTTCAAATTCGGCGGTTGCCCCTAGTGATATGAACGCCTATTTGCCTTTTATGGCCAAACATGGGATTCGCGTTAAACTGCATAAGTTGAATATTGAGAAATTTGATGGTAATTTAGAGAACTGGCAAGAATTTTACAGTCAGTTTAAATCAGCTATTCATGACAATGATGAAATAAGCAAAATAGATAAATTTACATATTTGAAAAGTCTCCTAAAATCAGAGGCGCAAACTGCCATTCAAGGATTATTAGTTTCCGAAGAAAATTATGATATGGCTCTGAATATTTTAGAGAGTGGTTACGGGAAAAAAGAAATGTTGATCAGGTCACATATTAATAAGTTATTAAATTTGCCACCTGTCCGTAATTCTTCTAATTTGAATGAATTGCGCAATTTGTACGATACTTGCGAAATACATATACGCAGTTTGAAATCATTAGGAATCGAGTTAGAAAGTTATGGAAGTTTATTATTTCCTATAATAACAAAGTTAATACCGAATAGTTTAATGTTGAATTATAACAGAGAAAATAAAGATGAAGCAGAATCGTGGAATGTTTCGAAGCTATTAGATTATTTGAGAGGGGAAATCGAAACAAGAGATCGCACATTCTCGTTTGGTAAGAAAGAATCAGATGACGACACGAGATTTGGGAACAAGGTAGTTGTAAAAAAAGAATTTTCAGATAGGGATTTTGTTAATAGTAAATCATTTAAGCACAAAATGCCTACGGCAGCTACTTTGAATACGAATATTGAAAATAAATGCGTATTCTGTTCAGAAAGCCATGATATAGAAACTTGTTTTAAAACAATAGAAGAGAAGAAAAATGCTATAAAGAGTCAAGCAAGATGTTTTTTATGTTTGAAGCGATTTCACCTAGTTAAAAATTGTAAGTCTAAAAATAGATGTAAATTTTGTTTTCGGAGGCATAATTCAGTGATTTGTGAAGAAAGCGAGAATAAAGGGGAAATAACAGATACATTAGTTTCATCAATTCAAAATGGAAACGTAACACGAGATATTTATTTACAAAACGCTACTGCATTAGCTATCGGAAAAGAACATAAATCGAAATTACGTCTATTATATGACTTAGGGTCGCAGAGATCATTTATATTGAGTAACGTTGCAGAAAAATTAGGTTTACAAGTAGTGGGAGAAGAAGATGTTACAATTCACGCTTTTGGCTCTAAAGCCGCGATAAATCAGAAACGTAAGCGATACAGAATTCTTTTGAAAAATCCCGAAATGCTGAATAAAAGTATTACGATTGAAGTGTTAGAGACACCTGAAATTAGTGAAGCTTTACTTGCCGTACCCGAGAAGAGAATACGAGATTTTGTATATAGAAATTAATTGCAATTAGCTGATAGAACCTATGGAGATTCAAAATATTTTCGATTATCTATTTTGATAGGAAGTGATTATTATTGGAAAATGGTTACAGGGAAGCTTCGTAGACTTTCAGATGATCTCGTACTTTCTGAAACAATTTTAGGATGGACTGTTAATGGTTCTACTGCGTCTAAAGATGCTAATATTTTACAAACTTCAATCAGTGTTATGAAAACTGTTTCGGAGCATGTTGAGTTGGATAGGAATACCGATGTAAATAATACTTTAAAGGCTTTCTGGGAGTTAGAAACTATGGGAATAAAACCAGAAAAGGAACAATCTGATACAGAGAATACAGTTTTGGAAAATTATAATAAAACTGTTGAATTTAAGAATAATAAGTATCAAGTGCAGTTGCCCTGGAATGAAAGAGTTGTTGAATTAACGGATAATTATGAGTTAGCGAGAAAAAGACTATATAGTTTAAATAAGAAATTTGAGAAATGGCCAGAATTTTATGAAAAATATGCCAATGTTATAGATAATTATTTAGAGAAAGGAATGGCAGAAGTTGTTAATTCGGAGCCAAACTCAGTATCTTACTATATGCATCACCAAGCAGTTATACGTGAAGACAAAGCAACTACCAAACTTAGAGTCGTTTTCGATGCGTCCTCTCATTCTTCCGAATCTATTTCGTTGAATCACTGTTTACATGCGGGTCCAAATTTAAATCCAGATATACTCGATGTTTTACTTCGATTTCGATTACATAAAATTGCAATCACTGGGGATATTGAACAGGCATATTTGCAAATTAGTTTAGATCCTGCAGATAGAGATGCTGTTAGATTTTTATGGATTGAAAATTCTCCTAATCCAGGGTCAAATTTGAAGTTGAAAACATTACGAATGACCAGAGTTTTATTCGGAGCGAAGCTTAGTTCATTTCTGTTATCTGCAACTATAAAACATCATATCAAGAAATACAAATCCACATTTCCAGATACGTTTGATCTGCTTAATGATTGTCTGTACGTTGATGATTTACTCGCTGGTGTAAATGAAGAATCACAAGGTTTGAAGGTATATGCTGAGGTTAAGACCATTTTGAAAGAGGCTAATTTCAATATGCGTAAGTGGACTACAAATTCCGAAAGTCTTCAATCGCAATTTGACTTAAAAGAAGAAACTGTCCATAAAAATTCTGGTTATACAAAGGTTCTAGGTTATAAATGGAATACCCAAGAAGATTATTTGAAAGTCGAATTACAGAATCTTTTGAAATTTGACGATAAGAATAACGGTGTAACCAAATGAGAAGTTTTAAAGATGATAGGAAGAATATATGATCCCATAGGAATTTTGAACCCTTTTACGGTGACTGCAAGAATTCTTATGTAAGAAATTTCGAAAGAAGGTCTGAATTGGGAAGATAAATTGAATGAAGATATGCACAATAAATGGATTAAGTGGTGCAAGCAACTAAGTTCTGTTGAAGCTGCAAAGATTGCAAGATATTATTTTGGTGACTATTCAAAAGATGCGATTCAAGATCTACAATTGCACTGTTTTAACGATGCAAGTTCCAAAGCTTATGGATCAGTTGTTTATCTAAGATATCGTGTTAACGAACAAATATTTACTAGTTTTGTCATTTCCAAAGTCAGTGTTGCTCCTGTCAAGAAATTATCTCTGCCAAGATTGGAACTAATGAGCGCACTAGTAGGGACTAGACTAACAGCCTATGTTAATCAACGTCTTTTCAAAGAAATAAAAATCAGTCTACATTTCTGGACAGATTCAATGATTGTTCTGCATTGGATCAGAGGCAATGTTGAAGAATGGAAGCCATTTGTTCAGAATTGGATTCGAGAAATACAGCAAAAAACAAATCCAAACTTGTGGTCGCATTGCCCTGGCTCAGAAAATCCAGCCGACCTGTTAACCAGAGGTAAAAAAGCAGAATCATTTTTGAAAAATGAAGCATGGTTTAACGGTCCCATGTGGCTGAAAGAAAATGAAACATTTTGGCCCCAAGAAACGAAAGAAATTGATATTAAAGGTGTCGAAGTAGAGAAAAGATCATCAATGAAAACAAAAATTCTCCAAGCTAGCTGTGTGACTCAAGAAGAAAATACAATTTTTAAAATTGAAAATTACAGTACATTGACTAGAGTATTTCGCATCACCTGTTGGATATTCAGATTTGCGAACAATATAAAGATACGTGTAAGTAAACTTTCAGGACCTTTGAGTGCTGAAGAAATGTTGAAAGCCGAGAAATATTGGATAAAACAGACGCAAGAGAAATGCTTTCCAGAAGAAAGAGAAGCATTGTTTAAGAAGAAATTAATCCCAAGAAAATCAAAAATTCTAAATTTAAATCCGTTCTTAGATGAAGATGGAATCATGCGATTAAAAGGAAGACTCCAGAATTCAAATTTAAGTTATTCAGAAGCACATCCAATTATCCTTCCTAGCAAAAGTCATTTTACAGATCCTCAAATCAGAAGAGCTCAGGAAGAAATAGCTCATGCTGGAGTTGCCGAAACACTCGCCCAATTAAGAGAAAGTTTATGGATTATAAAGGGTAGGCAACAAGTAAAACGTATACTAAAGCGATGTATCATCTGTAAAAAATTCATCACTAAACCTTATTGCCAAGACATTGCACCCCTTCCTCCAGATAGAATTTAAGAAGCATCACCGTTCGAAGTGACAGGAGCAGATTTCCTAGGTCCTTTATACCTCAAAAATAGTACCAAGATTTACGTTGTTTTATTTACATGCGCAGTAGTAAGAGCAGTGCATCTAGAAATTGTTATGAATTTAACAACGACCGAATTTTTAATGGCCTTTCGAAGATTCATCTCACGTCGTGGTATTTGCAAGATTATTTACACCGATAATGCTAAAACCTTCAAGAAAGCGGACAGGGATTTACAGCAGATATGGAATTTGATAAAGAATCCTGGGGTACAAAATTATTTTAGTGAAAAAAGAATTGAATGGAAATTCATCGTAGAGAGAGCAGCGTGGTGGGGAGGATTCTACGAAAGATTGGTACGTTCAACCAAGATATGCCTTAAGAAAATCCTTGGAAGATCTTCATTAGACTACAAAGAATTTGAAACCACTTTAGAGGAAGTGGAAGCTGTTTTGAATTCCCGCCCATTAACCTTTGTATCGAGTGATGTATATGAGCCAACCCCCTTGTGTCCAGCACATTTCCTGGTAGGGAAAAGACTGGCAGCTTTGCCACCGGAAAAGATAAGGATCATTCCTTCTACCAAACGTGAAGTAACTCGCAGATATAGATACAGATTAAACTTAGTAGAAAAATTTTGGTTGAAGTGGAACCAATTTTACCCAATGGATTTAAAATCTGCCCATTATACAGATCACTCCAAAGGCATACAAGTAAAAAAAGGAGCCGTTGTTAAAATTAAAGAAGACAATCAGCCAAGGCTTTTGTGGAAATTGGGCATTATTACAGATATTCATCCTGGTAGAGACGGAAAGGCTCGTGCATGCACTTTAAGACTGGCAACAGGCAATTTCATTCGGCGAGCAGTCCAACACCTATATCCATTGGAACTTGACTATGATAAAGAATAACTTATCATTCTGGGTCGGAGGATGTTGTATTTTCTGACTCAAATTCCAAACTCTTTGGTGCGAAGTAAAAAAGACAAGCTGTGTGAACTAAAGTGACCCATTTTTTGTTTACGATTTAATTTTTATGTCATTTGTTGTTCCATGAATTTACTGCAGACGAGAGGTACGAATTTAAAAATTGAAGATGTGTAAAGATAGTATATGTACCGTTTTTAGTGTTAGTTTTGTCTATTAAATGTTTTGTTTCGTACAGCAGTGTTTATATTCTTCGAAGTAAATACCTTATCGAGATCAGCCACTATAAAGGCGTAGAATTCACGACTCAGGTGAGAAAGTTTTAGATTTATAAGATAGTTTTATATTTTTTAATAACAATGGCCAACATCATTAAAATAATCTTGAAGCAATTTGTTTCGCATTGAGCGTAATGCATTGGAACTCTTTTGACTGTCCCTGTAGATGAACTATAAATTTTGCACACTTTATTTTCAATAGCGATCATGCTGTTGTTAACATCAATAATATACAAAAAATTCAGGGAGATTCGAGTATATTTACGAGTGTTAGAACTCAGACAAACTGGGAGACAATCCAAATTCACAAATCACTTTTAAACTATGTTGATGGAAAGTGTTAAAAACTATTATAATATTTTAAATTATTACTGCAACATTATAAGAAAGGAATAAATTAACACAATTTATGATTAAAATGTTGTTGTGTTTATAAAAATTATACTTTAAGTTATTTACAATAACAAAGCATTTAAGTTGCCGACAACTGGCCCAGTGATCGCCGACCACTAGAATTGAGTAGCCGACTACTAGACCTTTGCTACTTTTAAGTTTAACTTTTTATAAATAAAAACTATAATCAGTTTTTTTAAAACAATTGCTGAAACAGTAAAAGAAAAGTATACATTAACATGTGTCACTGTTAAAAATGCTGTATTGCTTTTTAAAATTCCGCTTTGAGCTATATACTAAAAAAAAAAACGCTCAAGTGGCCGACTATTGGTGCTTTTACCCTATATGAAATTTAAGAGTTTGACTTTTTGGCACAAGCTTTTCCATTTTTAATCAATATGTACTGGGTCATCCCATGATAATTTTAATTTCCACAGTTCTTGAATGATCATTTTATTTAGAATTACAAAAGGTGCAATCCATTTTAATGGATCAAAATGCGTTGAAACAAATGACAGAATAATTCTTTTAGTAGGGACATTTTGAAAATCTATATCACTGAAATTATATTTGAACATATCATTATCAGGATGCCGTTCCACTCCTAGAACTTTTATGGCTTTATTGCCCACTACACTATGTATATTACCATTAATTGTGTTTGCTAACCCAGCATTTTTCAATAGTGATGGTTCATTTGTGAACCATTTATGTAAACCAAACCTACCTTTTTTTTTGCATTTTCTGCAATTCATATATCAATTTAGTACCTTCCTGACTGTTCTCAATACCAGTTAAAACATCATCAACATAAAAATCCCTTAAAACTGTAGTCTTTGCTTTTGGAAAATTAAGATATTCATCAACTGGTAACTGACTCAAAGCTTTAGTTGCAAGGTATGGAGCAGCAGCAGTTCCATACGTGACAGCGTTTAAGCGAAAAACTTGTATTTTTTTTTATTTTGACTATATCTCCATAATATTCTCTGAAAATCCCTATCTTTGTCATGAATTTTTACATGCCTATACATCATTCTTATATCAGCTGTTATTGCAATATTATGAAATCTTAACCTCAATAGAATACAAATTAAATCATCTTGTGTTTTGGGACCTACCATTAGAGTGTCGTTTAAAGATACACCTGTTGTTGTTTTAGAACTCGCATCAAAAACTACTCTTAATTTGGTGTGATGTGGGATGTAATAATGTTTATTCTCTAATTCACGATCTGTATTTGAAACAAAGTCCATGTGGCCAAGAGATAAATATTCTTTCAAAATTGAACATATTGGTTGTGAATTTCTGCCATGGATATTAATCTTTTCTACAGATAAAGAAATCTTCTTTGTGGCATTTGCCAACAATCACCTAAATTATCTCGATCCTGTTTGAACAGTAATGCGATTGAGTAGCGGCCTGTTTTTTCTCTGAAATGAGAACTCTCATAATGCTTTTTACAAAGCTTTTCTTCAACTGTTAAAGGTTGCACATTTGGAATTTTTTCTAATTCCCAAAATGAATTTACTAACTGGTCAGTTTTTGTAATTAAATGATTTGCACGTACTGGATCAGTTGCCAGTGTTTCAAAATTTGTAGTACCCTAAATTATCCATCCAAGTCTCGAATTTAACGCAAATAGAAGGTTAGGTTCACGTTTGACAATATCTCTAGTCATTAAATGCATAAATACATTTATAACAAATATAATGTCAATTTTTTGTGATTTGAAAAATAATGGATCAGCTAACATTAAATCATTGAAATTATTGCAAATGGTTGAAGGCAAAGATACATAGGGAATATTATCTGTCACTTTATCCATCACGAATGTGATGTTGATACTCAAAGATCAATTTTGAAGTGAGAAGTAAATAATAAATCAACTCCCCCATTACTCATAGTATTAAATGTTCCCAAACATGACACAGATATAGAACTATCTTTCACCTTTAATCCTAATCTCTTTACAAATTTTTGTGAAACAAATGAGCTCTGACAGCGAGTATTACATAAACATCTGTATTTTACAAACTTTTGTTTCGAATTTTCAACTTTTACTAATGCGGTACACAACAAAATGTGACTCCTTTGACTACTATTTACGATTGGCTCATAATGAGAGGCACAGATAGTAGATGGAACTTTTTCACTCGCTGATTCAGCTTTTTTAGGGATAAATTCTTGTACGTGTGGAGACGTACTATTTGACTGATTCTTATTCCTTGAATAATTTACAATGTACAAAATACTATGATGTTTCTTAAAACAAAGATGGCACATATTTAGACTCTTACATTTATTGAGGAAATGCATATTAGATAAGTAATTGAAACAATAATGATTACGTTTTAAGAAATCTATTCGTTGTAGAACAGGTAAATTAAGAAACTTCGAGCACTTAGCTAAACTATGGTCTTCCTTACAATAACGACAACCTAACGTAGCTGCAAAAGCATTACTCTTATTTGGAACTACAGATTTAGGTACCTTATTTACCACTAGTTTGCTATATTGAAGAGTTCTTGCGTAATTCTTAAGAAATTCGATTAAATTTTTAAGTTTCGGAATTTCCCTGCTTTTAAGCTGACGTTCCCACCACAATTTTGTAGAAGGATCCAATTTTTGCAAAATTAAATAAGTCATTAATGTTTCACCAAATTTATCAATGGTTTGGTTCAATACTTCTAATGAGCAAATGACTTCATTAATGTTGTCAACTGGATTTAAAATAGCAATAGCTGATTCTGTTTGAATAGTTTGTCAACTTAAAAATCGTTAAATACATGCAAATATTTGTTCTCGTTTATTTGAATATCTTTCGTCTAATAGTTTCCACGCAATCTCAAAATTAGGATTCGAAATTTTAATAGACTGAATGATGCGACATGCTTCACCTTTCAACGAAGCCTTCAAGTACTGTAATATTTTAGCATTAGCTATACTTGTATTGCTGTTTACGCATGCTTTAAAAAGATCCTTAAACGCTATCGATTCTGTTATATTATCTGCAAAAGTAGGTAATGATAACCTAAATAATTTAATATTCTTTAAAACGCTTTCTACAGATACTACGTTTCCTGCAGATTACACTAACAGATATAATTTCACTCTTATTTAACTCAACATTTTGTTTTTTCAATATTTTTTCACCCTTAAATTTCCACAAATTAATTTTATCTGAGATTCCCTGTGCGCTATCTATCTCACTTTCTAATTGTTTAGGATCTCTAATTAAAACATCAATTTCCCTTTCAAGTTTTTTTAGATCCTCTTCTGTATGTTTTAACAATTCAATATTTTCTTCTAATTATGTTACATTAATCTCATCACCTGCAATTATACTTTCGATTTTTTAAATGTAATTTGTAACACTTCTCCGTAGAGCAGTTCTTTTTGTTTGATAAGTTAGCAGTTCACACATGTTTACTTAAATCAAGCACAAAACTAGTTCTAAAATACGTCATATGAAATTTAGTTTAAATCTAAACTATGTGCTTTCAGAATAATTCTGCACCTTTAAACACAAATTCTTTTTAGACACGAAATAGAATGTCTAAAGTTAACTTACCTGACAACCTGAGATAATTTTATATCACTGACGATATCACGCGGCAGTTCAAAATGTTCGATTGTAATCCTTCATTTTTCAATAGCGCTCCGGCTAGACGTGTACCAACAAATGGTTTTGCGTTTTTAATTAATAACTTACACAATTGGTTCGTTCACATAAACTCGCCAAAGCAGACTGTAAACATGATTTTATTTTAACACTAAATATACGCGAGCCAACAGACGGCTTATTACATTCTATTATTTTCCACATTCCACAGCAACAAGAAGTAAAACAGAATAAACACAAAGTGTTGCCACACACGGAAAGAAAGAACAAGAAACTTACATGGATTCGGAGCACACGGAACCAAGGAATATGCTGCAGACGATACTTACATAAACAGATGTATAAAAAAAGTTTACAATAGCAGCATTTAAAAAGTAATTATTTTGGAGTGAGTATTTTTTTCCAGAGTGGAGACAGATTGTGCTAGTTATTTTTCAGCGGCCGTAAGGATAATTAATTACGTTCATTGCCGCGTCAGGTCGATTGAAATGGCAAAACGTTTAGAATAGTGGTTTCACTTGTGCCACTTTGACTTGGTTATGCGAAGCTATCCGCACAAACGCCCTGGCATGTTAAGTAATGGTGTCATCCTCCTTCATAACATTACCAGGGCAATTCTTCTCATTTCACCAAACGTAAAAATTGCTGCAAAAGTACAAGTTGGGAGTCTGGAGCCATTCCTCCCACCATACAAAAAAGTCCTTCCGGGCATTGCCGGTAGGAAGAGGTAGCTTTCATATTCCTTATTTTTAAAAAAGCCAACTTATATTATTCAAACACACGAAGCTCAATTTAGTGGAAACCGAATATAGGAGATTCAATACTAATTTTTATCAATACTAAATCATTATGAATGAGAATTTCGCGAAATTAGTCAGCTTTATTCAAGCTGCTTTTATTTAAGGTAACTTATATTTGGCTGCCAAATTCGGCGATTTCTTAAAATGCCTGCCATTTTAAGACAACATGGTGGATGAGGCTAACCAGTGAACTTGGTCGAGACCTTACTATTTGCTGTGCACATGCTCACTCACATCTGAATCGGTTGATATATAAGAGTGCTGTCGCAGGCAAAAAATCAGATTTTTCAAAATGTCACCGCATTAGAAATTGAAACTGCTATATCTGAGCCATTTTTTAAGATAAAGACAAACAAAAAATGCCCCTGAATCCTTATATCAAGGTCAAATACTTAAGAAAGAAACCTTTTTCAATTTCTAATTTTTTTGCACCTCACTTTAAATATATATTTTTTTAATTTGATGGCCGCCATTTTGAAACAAGATGGCTGATGAAGCTAGCCAGCGAACTTGGTCGATATATTGATGTATACTACCCACATGCCTTCTTACATCGAAATAGGCGAATACGTGTGTTATCGCGTGAAAAATACAAGATCGTTTCAAAGTGTTAGTCATGCTAGAAATTCAAAGTGCTATAATTCAACTATTTTTTAAGATATAAACAAAAGAACAAATTTTCAAAAACAAAAACTGCTCCAGAATCTTTGTATCAAGGCCAAACACATAAAAAAAAATCTTTTTCTTTTTCCAATTTTTTAATACCTTAAATTAAATTTTTTTAATGGCAACCCTTTTGAAACAAGATGGCTAATGAAGCTGGCCAACGAACTCGGTCGAGACATTGGTATGTACTATGTACAGAGACAGACCAAGTTACATCCAAATCGGTTCATAGATACACCTGTTATCGCGTGACAAAAATCAAGTCGTTTCAAAATATCAGCCACAATAGAAATTCAAAATGCTATAACTCAACCATTTTTTTAGATATAGACGAAACAAAACCTGTTCCGGAATCTTTGTATTAAGGTAGAACACATACAAAAAATATTTTTCATTTTCTAATTTTTTGTTATCTTATTTTAAATTTAAAATTTTTAAATTTTTTTTAAATGGCCCCCATTTTGAAACTAGATGGCGGATGAAGCTGGCCAACGAACTCGGTCGAAATATTTGTATTTACTATGTACTCGTCAAGATACATCCAAATCGGTTCATAAATACGCCTGTTATCACGTGACAAAAATCAGGACGTTTCAAAATGTCAGCCACGCTAGAAATTCAAAATGCTATAACTTAGCCATTTTTTAAGATATAGACGAAACAAAAACTGCTCCCGAATCTTTTTATCAAGGTCAAACACATAAAAAAAAATATTTTTTCAATTTTCAGTTTTTTGGTACCACATTTCAAATTTAAATTTTTCTTAAAAATTTAAATGGTCGCCATTTTTAAACAAGATGGCGGATGAAGCTGGTCAGCGAACTTGGTCGAGACATTGGTATGTACTATGTACACACCGAATTAAATCTAAATCGGTTCATAAATACGAGAGTTACAGTATGATAAATGTCAGATATATATATATATATATATAAATTTTGAACGGAGGGTGGTTTCGGGGTCTGGAGGTCATGACCGAACGGCTGCAATAGGTACCTTTTTGTAATGAAAGCTACCTAAACCAGTTATATGTATTGGCACGTAGTGACTATTTCCTGTTTCCAAAATTGAAGGAAACATTCATCTCAAACAGGGTTTTATTCAAATAGTGATATAAAAACATCTGTTGAGAACAGGCTGAATGGGCAGGGACAGGATTTTTACCAAGCTGGATTAAGCAAGTGGTCCTGCGTTCATATAAATGCCTAAATAAATTTGGTGATTAATAGGAATATTGATCGGCAAGAACGCATATTAATTACATTTTATATTTTCTGCCCATTGTTAATAAATAATTCTTTATTCCGTCTGTAACATTGGTTATCTATTCATCCTCGTATATATATATATATATATATATATATATATATATATTACGAAATAATTTAATGTGTTAAGTCGAACAATCACGTCTTGCTTTTTATTACATATTACTGGATTCGTACCACATTTTAATCAGCCGTTGGTGATGTTGTATAGTAATCCTACGACTTAGCACAAGCATTGCTCGTGGAGGTGTCAACTCTGTGAAAATTTAGCAGCTGTAGAGCGATGTTAATATTTGTAGAGTCCAATCAAACACTTATTTATTCATGATGAAGACAAGGCAGGTTAGGCCGCGTGAGTGATGAAAAAAGGCGTGTGATGAAATCGGGGTTTTCCCAATTAAAACATGGAAACGTAGTCATAGGAAAACTATTTATTCCACCAGAACATACCAACACTAAACAATTCCCACAGGATGAGAAATCAGGGCATTCCACTCGAGCATAAACTAGTTACTCATGCGAAATAGATGTTAATTCACGAAATGATTATTCTACATGGCTTAGGACACCGGGTAACAGGTTATGTAAACAAGCAAACAGCACAAAAATCTAGTTCTGAGCTCATGTTCGAACTATTTATTAGAATTCGCGGAGGAATTCCGATTGAAATGGAAACTTCAGGCTAACCCAAACAAAATCACGAACGAGCTTCGAAGTGAAACTGCGATCCGACACTCAGCCAATGGAGAGCGATCAAGAAACGTCACAGGAAAGAATCCCGACGCCGGCCGCTAATGGAAGAATTTCGATGTGAGAAAGTTGTCGCCTAGAGGGCGGGAAAATCATATGAAATAGAATAAAAATGTAAAAATGGCTTTGATAAACATTCGAAAAATAAGTAACTGCGTTCAGAACTTTACAGTTTGGTAGACGATAAAATTTAATGAAGGGATTAAAAGTTTAGTTTACGTTTTGGAATAAATCTATTATTAAGATACGCGTTTTAAAATTATAGGAATTTAATTAGAAATAAATAATAGAGCGTATTAAAAAAAAGGAAATAATGAATAGGCCGGCAATTTAGAATAATTTAAATGAATAGTAAAAGTAAAAATTTTTATATAGCACATATATATATATATATATATATATCATATATACGTGGTAAGGCCACATTCCTTTCCACTAGGTCATGTACTGTTTCTGTTACGATAGGTGAATACCCTCTCAAATAAAGACTCCCTACGGACCTGAATACCAGGAGGCGTGAATAACGAGGAAGAGACCGAACTGAAGTGATGCGAGAGAAGATGAGATGTATCATGATCTTGGAGGTAGAAGTGATGGAATGATGTTGGAGTAACGACGTTTTATGTAACGTTCCAGAATAACTGGTTAAAATGGTGAAACAGTTGTGATAATTTGGAACTGTTGAGATGACACTCTTTCTGATGCAAATAACACCATAATCTGTAAATAGTTGTAAAAAAAAAATCCTCAACTCATATAATATTCATTTGAGGTCTATGTGTTAATTTTAATGAGTGTCAGTATTCTCCCTCTATAAGTGTTGTCTAGAACTGTGATTAGTATTCTACGCCCAGATAGATCAAATATTTTAAGTGTGTAAAAAGTTATAAATAATATGTTATTAATTAAAAAAGGATCCTGGCTGGTGACAATACAGTGAGTATTCTAAAGCTGGATACCTATTCTAAAAAGTTAGTTTATTTTTTTCTTATTGAGTCAAATGTGGTTGATTTTAAGGAATTAGTAATTTAATTGAAAGCGGAAAAGTCGTGGAAGATTAAGACATTACCTTAGTTTATTTTTTGAGATGTCGGTGATAGAAATAATTCGCAGAATTCGGAATTTTATGGGATTTGATTTTGAAGTTCATGTTGTTGAATATGAAATAAAATTACAACAATTTAATGATAATTTTTCAGTAAATTATTTGATAACGATTTGTAATGTTTTGTATATAAATAATTCGAGAACATTCGGTGAAATTGTGCCAGAGTAATTTCTTGTTTTTGTGATTTTGATGTATTAAAATGTAACATAATTCCTGTCGAAGGCGCCCTTAGTGATGATGAGAACGAAAATTATTCTAATAACACTGCTTATAAAATTATTGACATTTCAAGTGCTTCTAAAAATAATTTGAGAAATGATTCTGGTAGTTGTGAAAATAATGAAATTCAGAAAATTTTAATTTCTGATTATGTTCTTAAACCTACCAATTCTATTAATGATATTGCGAATATGCTTAGGGAATTTGATGGTTGCCAATTCCAAAATGTTAAAAAATAGCTTGAAGATTTTGAAGATATTGTTCCTTTGTTTAACGTTAGTTATTTGCGCGAATTGATTTTGGCTAAATGCCTTATGATAGATAGAGCTAAATTGATTATTCAATGTGAGACAAAAATCAATTCGTCCTCTAAGATGAAAGCACTACTTATTTCTGAATTTGGGCAAACGTGCAATTCCTCCGAATTATATGAATTGTTAGCTAAAAGGAAAATGAAACAAATTGAAAAGACGAATATTTTTTTAAATATGAAACAATTGTGTTCTAAATGCAACATAGAAGATTCCGCTCTTATTCAGTAAGTGATTAATGAAGTAAATGATCCTGTTTTTAAAAAACTTTTTTTCTGTGGTTGCTCAAATATTCTTGAAATTAAACAAAAACATAAGATTTATCATACATTGCGAGTTGATTATGTTAATATAAAAGCTGATGTTGTTGTTAGGCCTACGATAAAATCTGAAGTTGAATTTAATAACAAATCTAGATCCATTAAAACTGATATCCGTTGCTATAATTATAGAGATAGTAACCACAAAAGTAATCAGCGTAGAAATAAAGATATGTGTCCTCTCTTTTTTTTGTGCATCTAGTATGGACACAAATCATTCGAATGTGATAAAACGAAAGATGTAAAATTTACTAATGATTCTCAGTGGTCTAACCTGTTCTCAGAATTTGATTTTTAAAGAGGTAAAGTTGCATTTATTAAATTAAATTTCATTAATTGAAACAGGAAGTTAAAGAACTATTTAAAAAAATAATTTTGATAAAATTAAAGATTATGTCAAATTAGAACCAACTGATATGCTTTTAAATGCATTAGGTAAAAAAAAAAAAATCATTCAGACCAATTGGTTGCTTTGTGTCTGAAATAAAAATTGATGATTCCAAATTCCAAACATCTATTTTTGTTATTGATGACAAATCTACCGAATTTGATTTAATTATAAGTACTGATATAATACAAACAAGTTCGTTAATTGTTTTGGCAATGATTTACGATAAATAAGTGCCAGAATAATTCTTTAGTTAATGTTATAAATCCAAGTGAATTAACTGTAAATTCTAAATTTAACCCTTATTCTTCCACCTTGTACAATAATAAAATTGTACAATTCTAAAGGAAAACAAATAATTATCTATTCATCAGTTTCACTATTCTAGCTCAGAAATTTAAGAATTACGTCTAAAAAATGAAAATATAATCTCACAAGTTAAGGAAGGTGAAAGAAGATGTAAATTGTTACAATTAGATGTAATAGAATTAAAAGAAGCACTTTTGTCAGAAAAAACGAAGTCGAAAATCGCAATATTATCTGTAGAAGCTAAATTAGGAAAAATCGTAGTAGAAAAACCGACATTTATAAATTATATAGAAAATTAGTGAGATGTTTTCTTCATGATATAAAAATCCAATTAGATGAAGAGTGTAAGCATTCAGAGTAATACCGATTACACTTAATAAATCAAATAACTATTCGAAACATCTAGAAAAACAGAAGATTCTGAAGACGAGTGTTCAAAAATGAAGCTGTCGAAAATAATTCAGATAAAATTGAATAATCCCCAGGAAGATTTCAAAAATTTACGACAAGAATTGACTAAACTTAAAAAGCAAATTAAATTGAAGAAAAGTGCTGAAAACCTTAAGAATGATTCAGATTCCTCAAATTTAAAAGATAAACAAAAAATGATGTATTATTCCAGAAATGAAAATAACAACCAGAAATTTTATTAAATAAATGAAGCAAGTTCTAGAAAAAAAAAATCTTAAGAAAATATCTAACAAGAAGTTGAGAAGTAATCTTTCTCAGAACATTAAGTATATCCCTAGTCGTCAGATGAATTTGAAGATATTGAATCTGAAATAAATAATTATGAAATTAAGAAATCGAAGCAGAAGTTTACTAAAAAGAAGTCTGATTATACAAGATCCTTTTTAGAAGACAATAGAAGCTTTGACATAAATTCCGAAGATAACAATTTGATCGATGTTTACAAATATGATATAACTCCTGACAAGTCCTTTGATTCCAATGATGATGTTGAATTCCTAAGAAGCAGGAAATCCCTGCATGATAGTGACTGTGAAATGTGATAAAAGAAGAGAAAAAAAAAGAAGACGAAAAGACGTGGGAAAAAAGGATGTAAGAAAACAGATGAAGAAGAATAAAGAATTTTTATGATGCTTTATGAAGTGAGAAGCCCTTATGACTAATATACTTCTTCAAGAAAAACTGTAAAGATTTAATCCTTGACTGTCCAAATAACTTTATTCAGCCAAATTTTGCTTTTTAGAAGCTGGACTGCTGTACTTTATTAAAGCTTCACAATTAATTGATGCTGTTTGTTTTAAGAACTTTGGGTGCTGCTCTTTTTTTGTCTTATCAGGTGCTCCAGTTGCTTCTTCCGGTGGGCCAATATGTCATCGGTGGGCGAATGACTCGTCAGCGTGGTGAAATGTGGGAAGGCCTCATTCCTTTCCACTAGGCTATGCGCAGTTTGTTTTACGATAGGCGAATATCCTTCTCACACTAAGACCTCTCTACGGACCGTCTGAATGCCAGGAAGCGTAAATAACGAGGAAAATACCGAATTGAAATGATACGGGAACAGAAGAGATGTGTCATGATTTTGGTGAAAGAAATGGTGGAATGATGTTGGAGTAACGACGTTTTATGTAATGGTCCAGAATAACTGGTTAAAATGGTGAAACACTTGTGATAAATTGGAACTATTAAGATGACGTTCTTTCTAATGTAAATAACACCATAATATGTAAGTAGTTGTAAAAAAAATCCGTAATACATATAATATTCATTTTAGTTCTATGTGTTGGTTTTAATGAGTGTCAGTATATTTGTTTATATAGTCTTTAAGTTGTAAGTTAATTTGCTTATATATTTGTGATTTCATCTTTATTATATATACATGTA
This sequence comes from Maratus speciosus, assembly GCA_963932465.1. NCBI lineage: Eukaryota > Metazoa > Arthropoda > Arachnida > Araneae > Salticidae > Maratus > Maratus speciosus. Next base: position 292,094,359 of record OZ010788.1, on the reverse strand, counting down.
TGTATTTATGTATGTTTCTATGAGGACGTGATTTTCATAGCTTGCCTTATCCAAATAATAAACTTTTGGGAAATCGCCAAAAACCTCTAACCGAGTCCAATTATTTTCATTGTAAACCAAGATTTTACAATACCAGATGTACAGGTACAAACTAGTTTTATGCAGGTTGTAGTATTTTTTCGGTGCAGGTTTAAAACTATAATATATTGATATAGAAAACACGATTTTTAAAAATTTTGTTAAGGTGAGTTTTGAAACTCAAGTCCTCATATATACTAATGTGTAATATATTTTTATTTCAATATTTTGCTTTTTGAATTTACTTTTTTGCACCTTAAAATACTTTTTCTACTACTTCCTATTTCAAAGCGATATCATTTTAAGCCACCCATATTAAAATCCTTTTATGTTGAATATTATTCTTCTTTTCATTGGCCTTTTCTTTACCTTTTCCGCGTGCGTTCTATGATGTTTTTTCGGCTTTTTCGTTTTCACTTAATTTTTTTTTTCATGCGCAGCTACTTGCAAGGAAGTTCTCCATACAGCACACATTCAGAACAATTTGAAAAAAAAAATGGTAATGAAACTATGTATGTAATAAAGGATCAGCCAAATTTAGCGGCGGATTTCCAGTAGAAAGTCTGTAAGAAAATTAAATACTAACGAATATTTAGAGCAAAAAGACGAACGCGATAAGCGATTTAAAGAGCAACTTTTTTATTTGCCAAATACAAGCGATTTTAATGCATTTTGAAATTGATTGTTAAATGAATTTTTAAATGCGCAGTACTTGATGAATTTACACTTAAACAAGTGGGTAAGTGTGATCACAGATCGCACAAAGGGTTTCGTTTAATATTCATTTCAAAACACTTTATCCTTTTGAAAAATCTGTTAGTTCCACATTTCGCTACCAGGGGCGCACTCTATTCTAAACAAATCTCTATCTGAACGAAACTCCGTTTTACATACTATCCGTATATATATTAGTCGAAGGGATTGGACCCATAGCACCCGAGATAAGTAGGCGCCTCTGGCGGTAAAAAGTGGAACTCAAATATGTAAAGCTATGGAGCATAATATGAAAGAATGGTCAAAGGGGTGTCGGCAAAAGTTGGAAAAGTGCTCCCCGGGTGAAAAGGGCGGAGGTTAGAAAAATTGCTTAAAATATACGTTAGAGCACGGAGGAGTAAATAATATAAGACTTTTTGAAAATTTTATGATTTGTCGTGTGGTCTGAGGAATTCAGTTATACGTATCCAAAAATTCATGTCTCCAACTTAATTAGGGGCTCTCTTAGAAAGAATTGCTTAAAATATATATGTGATAGCTCAAAGGGTTAAACGTAGGACTTTTTCAAGATTTTATAATTTGTCGCCTGGCCTCAGGTGTTCTGCTATAATAAGCATGCAAAATTTCAAATCTCCAATTTAATAAGGGGCTCAGTTAGGAAGAATTGCTTAAAACACGCATGTGGGAGCCCAAAGGGTTAAATGTACGACTTTTTCAAATTTTTAAGATTTGTCGCATGATGGCGTTCAGCTAGTATGCAAAATTTCACGCCTCCAAACTAAATAGAGTGTCACTTAGAAAGAATTGTTTAAAATACACATGTAGGAACCCAAAAGCTTAAATGTACGACTTTTTCAAAATTTTATGATTTGCCGTTTGATGTGTGATGCTCAGCTATAAGTATGCAGGATTTCACGCCTCCAACCTAATTAGGGGCTCACTTAGAAAGAATTGTTTAAAATACACATGTTGGAGATCAAAGGGTTAAATGTACGACTTTTTGAAAATTTTATGATTTGTTGTTTGATGCGAGGTACTCAGATATAAGTATACAAAATTTCACGCCTCCAACCTAATTAAGAGCTCACTTAGAAAGAATTGTTTAAAATACACATGTGGGAGCCCATGGGGTTAAATGTACGACTTTTCAAAATTTTATGGTTTGTCATTTGATGTGAGGTGTTCAGCTATAAGAATGCCAAATTTCACGCCTCCAACCTAATTAAGAGCTCACTTAGAAAGAATTGTTTAAAGTACACATGTGGGAGCCCAAAAGGTTAAATGTACGACTTTTTCAAAATTTTATGGTTTGTCATTTGATGTGAGGTGTTCAGCTACAATTATGCAAAATTTCACACCTCCAACCTAAATAGGGGCTCACTTAAAAAGAATTGTTTAAAGTACACTTGTGGGAGCCCAAAGGGTTAAATGTACGACTTTTTGAAAATTTATGATTTGTCGTTTGATGTGAGGTGTTCAGCTACAATTATGCAAAATTTCACACCTCCAACCTAAATAGGGGCTCACTTAAAAAGAATTCTTTAAAGTACACATGTGGGAGCCCAAAGGGTTAAATGTACGACTTTTTCAAAATTTTATGATTTGCCGTTTGATGTGGGGTATTCAGCTATAATTATGCAAAATTTCACACCTCCAACCTAAATAGGGGCTCACTTAAAAAGAATTTTTTAGAATACACATGTGTGATCCCAAAGGGTTAAATATACAACTTTTTGAAAATTTTATGATTTGTCGTTTGATGTGAGGTATTCAGCTATAAGTATACAAATTTTCACGCCTTCAATGTAATTAGAGGTTCACCTAGAAAGAATTGTTTAAAATACACATGTGGGAGCCCAAATGGTTAAATGTATGACTTTTTCAAAATTTTATGATTTGTCGTTTGATCTGAAGTGTCCATCTATAAGTACGCAAAATTCCATGCATGCAACCTAATTAGGGGCTCACTTAATAAGAATTGTTTAGAATACACATGTGGGAGCCCAAAGGGTTAAATAAACAACTTTTTGAAAATTTTATGATTTGTTGTTTGATGTGAGGTATTCAGCTATAAGTATGCAATATTTCACTCCTCCAACCTAATTAGGGTTCACATAGAAAGAATTGTTTAAAATACACATGTGGGAGCCCAAAGGGTTAAATGTACGACTTTTTCAAAAATTTATAGTTTGTCGTTTGATGTGAGGTGTTCAGCTATAAGTTTGTAAAATTTCAAGCCTCCAACCTAATTAGAGGCTCACATAGAAAGAATTGTTTGAAATACACATGGAGGAGCCCAAAGGGTTAAATGTACGACTTTTTCAAAATTTTATGATTTGTCCTTTGATGCGAGGTATTCAGCTATAAGTATGCAAAATTTCCCACCTCAAATCTAATTAGAGGTTCACATAGAAAGAATTGTTTAAAATACCCATGTGGGAGCCCAAAGGGTTAAATGTATGACTTTTTCAAAATTTTATGGTTTGTTGTTTGATCTCAGGTGTCTATCTATAAGTACGTAAAATTTCACGCCTGCAACCTAATTAGGGACGCACTTAGAAAGAATTGTTTAAAATACACATGTGGGAGCCCAAAGGGTTAAATGTATGACTTTTTCAAAATTTTATGATTTGTTGTTTGATCTCAGGTGTCCATCTATAAGTACGCAAAATTTCACGCCTGCAACCTAATTAGGGACTCACTTAGAAAGAATTGTTTAAAATACACATGTGGGATCCCAAAGGGTTAAATGTACGACTTTTTCAAAATTTTATGATTTGTCGTATGATGTGTGGTGGTCATCTATAAGTATGCAACATTTCAAATCTCCAACATCTGTAGTTTCTGAGAACAGGCTGTGTGACGGACAGACAGACGGACAGACAGACAGACAGAGGAGCGAGACGAATAGGGTTTCGTCAGATGAACGAAACCCTAAAAATGAAACAGTTTATTAATTTTCCTATAAGCTTATATAACACACTGCTCAAAGAAATTAGGGGAGTAAACAAAACAGTGAAGAAAGTAGTGCGAGACAGCTATTCATGTGTTTGAAATTGAGAATAACATATTTATTAATGCGCAATTCAGAAATAATAAAGACACAAAAAAAAAAAAAAATTGCAAGAGAGCCTTAATTTTTTTAAAACGATGGATAGAACGTGAAAAGAAGGTTTAGGGCAACTATTTGGTGGCATGTTAATGACAAAAAAAAAAAGTACAGTTTAGGAATGGTGCAAGGTATTTAATATTTCGTTTGGTCCCTTCGAATAGATAAAAGTGTTGCACACCTATTTTCCATGGATTCGATGACATTATCGATAAGTTTTCAGGCAGTACTCTTCCACTGCTCATGAATTGCAATATTCAAGTCCCGGATAATAAAAGGAGGCATCAGTCTCGCTGCTATGCGTCGTACGAGTGTGTTCCAAACATGCCCGATCGGATTCAGCTCAGGAGAGCATGTTCGATATTCCAACGCTGTATTGTTTCAACTTTAAGGATGTTCTCCACAAAACGAGTTGTACGCGGTGAGGTATTATCATGCATGAAAAAAAAAAAAAAAGGGAATCTCCAATTGCTGCAACGTAAAAGACGACATGAGGTGTCGCTATCTCGTCTCTATAACTTCGGGCCGTCGAAGTGGCCATTCTGAATGATATCCAGGCCCATACTTCCACCTATGCATATTCTAGCCACTAGCATCATCCCACCTCGTCTGTAATGTGATCTTTCACGAAAGAGTATAGGATTATTTTGAAAGTCCTTTTCTCTCCATATCAAAACACATCGGATGTCACATCTAGACTGAATCGGGATTCGCTTGTAGACAGAATTTGACTCCAATAACATTGCCTCGAAACTCGATGTTCAGTTGCCCACGTTCGTTGGGCTACACAGTTGCTTGAGGTCAACGGAATACAGACCATCGGCTTACGTGTATAGAGCCCACCCTAATGAAGCCTATTTAGGGCCGATTGGCTGGACACTCTTCGTCCACAGGTAAGAACAACTGTGTTTGCAGCTGAGTAGCATAGAGCCCGTACCGTCACGACGAGCTGTTAACAGGATATATCGGTCATAATTTTCTCTGGTAACACACGCCTGACCTTCCCCTTGTGGATGTCTACCATTCCACGTGTCTTGGAATCGATTCCATAGCCTTGCATTGACATTTCTTGCGACTCCAATAGCGTCCGCTACACTTCGTTGTGTTTCCCCAGATTCGACTGTCCCTATAATACGCCAAGACATGGATTCCGGTAAATCACATTGTTGTGAGATTTTCAAGACATTTTTTCTCAAAATACAAGGAGAGCAATTGAATTTTATAACTGAGACAGTGAAACAGACGTTTCTGTAAAATACTGATTTCTGCACTTACCTTCTTTTTATAATTTTTGACGTCATAAACTTTGATTTGCATGTGAAGTTTTCTTCATCTGCTTTCTACTACGGTTTAAATTTTGGATAGTTTATTTTACGTTACTTATCGGTGTAAATATGTGCTTAATTTTGTTAAAACCATGAGCTCCCCTAATTGTTTTGAGCATTGTATATACTTGTTACGCGTTGCTGAAGTTATTTAATTTTATACGGTTTCTCTGACTGGATAGATTTTAAGTGTATTTTAAAAGTAACTGTCTGCTTAAGAAAGCTAGCCTTATATAACACAATATTGAATAAATCGTTGTTTTCATGGCAACAATTTTATTCTCTTGCCTTCTCAAATAGCAACTTCTCAGAATCAGACATTAATTTTGGGATTTCAAATAATTTTAATCCTTTTAAATTTTGTCCTAAACCGGATATGTGATCGTTAAATTTAATTAAACATACCTATAAATATATATGGTTTATTTAAGTTAAACTTACTTAATCAAGTTCAGCATGAAGACGTTTTTCCTTAAAGAATATTTGACAGAAAGTTTTATCTTATATTTATTCCATACCCTAAATCGCCAAATAAACGAAATTGTTATTTTTTTACGCACGAGGCTCCGTTGCAATATCGTTTTTTAATAAACATATATACCCACATGATAAGAACATTCTGTAATTTTTTTCAGATATTTCAGGGTATGCAAATATGAAGATCTTCCTTCATTCCGCCTTTTGGTTAGCCTACAGCTTGGGAATTCGGTCAATTCTGGTTTCTGTTTTTGCCGTGTATATAAATCCAAACGCATAATACATACCGCACTCTCCCAGAGATTACATGTTTGGATAGTTTTGTTAAATAAAAAAAAGGTGCGGCTGTTTATTATCTTATATTAGAATCACAAACTTTTGCTCTACATTCCAATAAATTAGGCAGGTTAAATTATCATCAATTATTATGAAATCTGTCGGGAAATGAAAAAAAAAAATTAGCTTGCCATGAAAGAAATTAGAGCCTATCAGTTTTTGTTATTATGATGTCAATAAGTTTAATAAAGTTGTTCTATTTATATCACCGGATTATTTTTTGAAAGGAACTCTTGAAAAAAATCTTTCTCCACCTGTCTTGTTTTAACCACCAACTGACTGCTTTTAGTGATCACTTGTTTTCTTTTCGTAAATGAAATTTACGACAGGAACAATGCAATACTATAATTTATTTGGCTAACAACTTCTGATGAGATTTCTATAGACATACTTCACACACGCACACACACACATATATATACGCAGAGAGAAAGAGAGAGATAGTTAGGAAGATAGATATGCGATAAATGTCAACTTTACTTCTAAGGAGATTGTGTTTATGCTTACTCAAGTGCTAGTAAGCAATCAGCAAATGCATACTACAACATTTTGAATGGAAAATACAATAATTAAGTTATTATACCATAAACATTCTTAAATAGGATAGATAAATTCTCTTTGACAGAAAGTATAATAGAAGATCTTAATAATTCCTTTTAAGTATGAAATGAAAGCTGCCTGCCTACATAAGTGCTGTTTCGAATTTAGTTATACGTTTAAATTTGATTTCTGTTTCTATTCATAGTTGAATAATTGTTCCGTGCGAAATACACTTATTACAACTATATTAATGGCCAAAATATAACAAAAAATATTTTACGTACTTAAGTTTCTAGCTTTGGATAATATGATCGCATAAGATCCGAAATTAGAATTGCAGATGATATAAATTTTTTATCTCCCTTTATCTGATAATTATTGTATGAAAATATCTAAAAATACAAATTGCATTTAGTAAAATTAAAAAAAAAATTAAATGTGAAAACTTATTAAATTCTAAAATCCAAATTTTTATTAGTATATAATATATATTACATCTGAAGAATTTTGAACCATACGAACTATATTTAAGAAAAATTTTGGCCAAAGAAAACAGTGTAAATAAATGGCATTCGAAGTCATTGGCAGCTGATATATATATATATATATATTAACAAAAGATACGTCTAATTGATCATAATTAATAGTAAATTTTTATTTCATAATAATACATATGAAGCTTGAATTTGAAAACATTGCATTAAATATTCCGAATCGGTAAAAGTACATAATTTTCATTACATAAAGAAAATTTTGGTTTTTTGTGCATTTTTTAACAATTTGGAAAAATGGTTATGTCAGGGTAGGAAATCAAAAACATATCTGAGGCGTTTTATTGGTTGAATCCGCATTTTATTCGTTTTCTCATTGGTCTATACAGTAATCTCTATTACCCTTTACTTTCAATAGAGATGGATACTTCTGTTGCCACTATGACAAAAAAGTAATAAAAACTAAAAAAAAAAAATAATAACTCAGAAACAAATTGAGATACGGCTTTCAAACAAATTGCATTTAAAAGTACATTTTTTTCTCTCTATACAACGGTGTAAAAAGTAATATTGTGGGATGTTTAGAAGTTTAAGAATGAAATTTCTTTTAAAATTGGTCGTCAGATTTCTACGATGGAAAAACCTTTTCCCGAACAGCCAATGAAATGCTTGGATAATACGTAAGTTTCAGGTGGATAATACGTAAGTTTCAGGAAATCTGACGAGTCGCAGGCGATTTTTGTTGCTTGCAATTTTTACGTGTAATAACACTATTAATGTTTAATTCATGGCGTACGTAATGTATGATCAACTCCGTGCGATTTTTTAGCCCCATCAGTGGTCTAGAGGGCCTGCTCTCGAAGCTGGTAGACAAGAGGTGCTGGGTTCGATCCCAATCGCGCCCGTCGGCCTAATCGTTGGGAGTTTTCGTGGTTTTTTTCGGACCTTTGTTTTCCAAGCGTAAATACTAGTTAGGTTCCCTTAGAAAGACACCCACGGAGGGCACTCTCCCCCTTAGGGCCTATTTCCCTCATTGGCCGACATAAAACACAACCAACCGTGCGATTTTTTATGTCTTAAATTTTAGTCTTTGAAAAAATCATTTTCCAAATGGTCGTTGTAATTTGTTAAATTGCTTTTATTAATTAATTAATTAATTTATTTATTTATTTTACTGATCTTAGTTTCAAGTCAGTATAAAGATATTGTTTCGATTTTGATTGTATGAACCTTTTCGCAAAAACTCCAGCAAATAATATAATTTCTTTTCTTTTATTTTATTTTGATATTTCCCTTTCACATGAAATTAAAAAAAAAAATCCAATTAGTTTGTAGCCAGATGAAAATCGTCTGCCTAAATAAGCCGTTATTCTCATTTCATTATTACTTTCATTTACAAGGAGAGGGCCAACCTTGTTAATCACAGATCTTGATAATTTTAATATATGTTGTAGGGTAGAAACCCCTTAGTGTCAATTTCAACGGATTTTATTCAAAGCTTCTTAGTTCTTGAGAAACCGGGGGTGTCTAATATTAGTACACGGCTTAAATACTTACTTAGGTTAGTCGTGGCTCAGTTTGTATGGCGTTTGCCGGCTGATCTACGGGCCCGGGTTCTATACCTGAATGCGCTACATTTGTTTTTCTAATTTTTCGTTTTATAAATATACTTGTAAATATAATTTAATAATTTGAATTAAAAATTTTAATATCATACATTAATTAGAATATTAACAAATTTAAATTTATCATTTCTTATTTGTAAACTATTATTTCTTATCCTTTAAAGAGGTTTAAAAAGAAATTGTATCTATTATTGAATGATAAAAATTCCAAAATCATGACAAAATCTGTTGTATCGCCATCTAGTTTTGATAAAATAAAAGAATATTCAAATAAAATAAAAATACAAGCAGAAATAAGAAATAATTGAAAGCGCAAGCATACATATTACAAATTTAAAAATCTTTAATATGCAAAAAATCGGTTGTAATTTTATTCTGATGCTAATTTTCAATATAATTATTCTTGTTACTTTAAAAACAGAATAATAGTATTATCGCATTGACTTCCTTTGTTAAAGCAATGCGTAAATGATGTTTCTTTAAAATCACGAATTAACACAATTGCTCAGTATCATTGCATCGATAAAGAATATATGAAATACATTTTAAAAGTGATTTTTAAAGAAATTAACAGTTTTATGATGTTTTATTACAACTATTTAGTTAAAAGTAAAAAATTAAATAGATTAAAATTATAATTGATATACAATATTAAAAATATTAATTGACAATGAGATTATTAAGTTATACTTACAAATATATTTATAAAACAAAAAATTAGAAAAACAAATGTAGCGCATTCAGGTATTGAACTCGGCTCCGCGGATCTGCCGGCAAACGTCATGCCAACTGAGCTGCGACTAACCAAGCACTTTGGTTGAAAAGTAAGTATTTAATTTGTGTACTATTATTAGACCCCCGGTTTCTCAAGAACTAAAGATCTTTGGATAAAATCCGTTGAACCTGACACTAAGGGGTCTCTTCCCTACAACATATATTAAAATAATCAAATTCTGTGATTAACAAGGTTGGTCCTCTCCTTGTTAGATGATGAATGAATCTTTCATGCAAAATACACTTGATTCGATGATATTACTTATCAGAAAAAACTTTTTGGACCTACTGGAACATTTTGTTCATTTATTTTACTGATTTTAGATTCAGGTCAATATCAAGATATTTTTTTTTTATTTGATCGTATGAATCTTTTCGCGAAAACTCTTAGAAAGAGTACAGTCAATCAGGGTAACTTTGAACCACGGGGTGTAACTTTGCACCACCTCCTATTTTTCAATATTTTTGACTCTAAAAGACTAAATAAACTCCAGAACTGTGCTCTGTTGGCAAGGTTCTAAACGGGGATTTCTACTCTTTATTTTAGAAAATAAATCAGCAACATTATACACAATTAAATGCATCATCTAACTATTTTTGTGAAGTACTGTTTTCAAGGTAATTTTGAATGCTGTTTTGAAGTTATTGTAATCCAATTAAATTTTCATAGTAAGTAACAATATACTCATTTATCAGACATATTATTATCTAAATGTTGTAAATGTGTTAAAATTTTGTGATTATTTATTTATTAATAGTTAATAAAATGTAAAATAAGAAGGCACTAGCATTTTACCGCATTTTCAGGGTAACTCTGAGCCAGCTCAAAGTTACACTGATGCTTATAATTTACTAATTATAGGTACTTCTATCGAAAATTTCCCATATTTGCACGTATATTTGATATAAATGCCGAAAGTGTGCATTAGATATAACATGTAAATATTTTCACAAATATGTGTAAAATACATAAAATTCATTTAGAGGCGTAATTAGGGGCGGAACTAGTCGAATTTGACATTTCATACGTTCGACGTTTTTATTCTTGCTTGAATAATACTAGTACTTGTATGTATTACTGTAACTATGGATATTTTATTGAGTTAAAACATTGAAAATTGTTTTTCACTGCATTTTTATGTTTTATATGAACAATGAACAGGTTTTTTTTTTATTTCTAAATGTTCATGGTTCTCTTCTTCCACTTTTCTTATGCCTGATATTTGTTGCAATATCATAAATTATACAAATCTTGTGATGTTGGGAAATGTAAATTCGGAGTCTTTATATATCTGAAAACATTTTTTGGGGTTTAAAGTTGTCCTGACTACAATACTTTTTTTTATAATGGATTATTTTATATAAAAATTTATCATATGGTGCAAAGTTACCCTAAATGGCTGAGTAACTTTGAACCAGGCTAAAAATCCGTTTTTTATTGCTTTTATCCTTATTATTCCTTAATTTTTGATAGTCAAACAATAATTTAGGATCATTTCTTCTCTTTTATGCCCCTAGTTGCGACAATATTCTCCAAATAAGAGTGTGGCATATGAAAATAGAGAAAATGCGGATCAAAGTTACCCTGATTGACTGTATCACTTCGTTTTTTTCAATTTTATTTTGGTATTTTCCTCTTACATAAAATACAAAAAAAAAATTAACAAATTACAACGACCATTTGGAAAATGATTTTTTCGAAGACTAAAATTTAAGACATAAAAAATCGCACGGATTTGATCACACATTACGTACGCCATGGATTAAACATTAATAGTGTTATTACACGTAAAAATTGCAAGAGGCAAAAATCACCTGCGACCTGTCAGATTTCTTAAAACTTACGTATTATCCTCCTGAAACTTACGTATTATCCAAGCATTTCATTGGCTGTTCGGGAAAAGGCTTTTCCATCGTCCAAGATATCTGACGACCTATTTTAAAAGAAATTACATTCTTAAACTTCTAAACATCCCACAATATTACTTTTTACACCATCAGATAGAGAAAAAAATGTACTTTTAAATGCAATTTGTTTAAAAGCTGTATCTCAATTTGTTTCAGAATTTGTTTTTTTTTGTAGTTTTTATTACTTTTTTGTCATAGTGGCAACAGAAGTAACCATCTGTGTTAAAAGTAAAGGTTAATGTATAGACCAATCAGAAAACGAATAAAATGCGGATTAAACCAATAAAAAGCTTCAGATATGCTTTTGATTTCCTACCCTGACGAGGACAATAACCATTTTTCCAAAAAAAAAAAAAAAAAATAGAATTTCTGTTTGCTTCTTCAAATACGGGACGAAAATGGTCTTCCTAAATAAGCTGTGATTCTCATTTAATTATCATTTTCATTTGATTTTTCGTCTGCAGATGATAATTGAATTTTCCATGCAAAATAAACTAGTTTCAATGATATTAATTATCAGAATCTGGCAACAACTTTTACACGCATTTAAGTTTTGAGCTTCCGATAACGCAATTGCATACAATGAGATATTAGAATAGAATATGTATAAAAGAATTTCTTTGTATTTCACTTATGAATTATTTCCCGAAAATAGTTGAAAATACAAAATATTATTTTTATCAAAGTGATACTTTTTAATCAGTAGTAAAAAGTAAGTATTCAATTTTCACATTTATTTTTTAATTAGAAATGATACTAGTTAACTTCAATATTTTGATTTTAAAAACTATAATTAAGAGGTGTTTTATGGACAGAAATACAGCGAATTGCTAATGTTAATTGCATTTTTTAAGACAAATTTTGTACAAATGTTGCTTTGCATAGCTAATACGTTTCTGTTTTCTAATAAGAAATATGTCTACGGTAAATTTTTTTAGAAAGTTTTTTTTTTTTAATGGCTGTTGACATAATACACTGGCATTCAGTGAAAACACCTTGTTTTATTAAAAATGCTTATAAATCAATTTTTAATGTGGGAAATTAGATGCATTCAATTGGTGAAGGCAGCATCTATTTTCTTAAGTGGTATCATAGATTCCGTGATGAATCATCCTCAAAATAGCTAAATTATTTACTTTAAAACATTCTATATAAGTTGATTACGACAGCAACAACAACAAAAAAAGTTATAGGTAGCAATATATCTCCAGCGCCATCGCTAAGATTTTTTATTGGTGTTGACAGAACCTTAAATTGCAAGTCAAATTTCAGTATTTGCCAACACCTTTTATAATTTTGCCAAATTACCACAGTTAGAAAATGTAATATAGTTCTTATTTGTTAACAGTTTAATAATATTCCCAATTAGTTTTGTAATTTTTGCCAAGTCTATCAGAAATAGAAAATATATTACAGTTCTTATTAAACTTTTAAACAAATTTTCCAACTAAGTTTGCAAATTTGCCAAGTGTAATAACATTCGTGAATGTTTGGGGGAGGCTCCCCCCAGTAACCCCCCCCCCATTAGCGAGGCCCTTATATATCCCAGTTAACCCTAGATCTACCGGGAATTTTATTCAAGTTTTAATAAAACGTTCTACACCAGAATTTTTATTTAAAACTATTTAACTTATTTATTTACCTTATTTTTGTCTGGTTTATACACTTAGTTTATTTTAAAGAAATTTCTGGTTTGAATGAATATTTTGTATGTACCTGTCGGGTCCAATGGACCCGTCTGGTAGACGGAGGGTTAAGCATTAAACACAATTTGTAATACATTTAAAATTTCAGTATTTAGTTGCGGAATAAATAATATATTTGAAATGTTTAAATGTTTTTTTTTTCATACAGTTACCACATTTTAGAAAGAAAGCTAGGAAGACAAAAAAAAAAAAAAAAATAGATTTTGAGTTATTGATATCAATACCCGAGCATTCCCAGCTACGAACCATATGTGAAGATGGGGATAGTGGTGAAAAAAATTGAAATTTCATGAATTAGATACATATTTATTACTATGATAATATCGGTGTTTAGGTGCGTTGTCTTTAAACGCAAATGTGACGTATTATTTTTGTACCTTGGAAAAAAAAGGGCCAATGTCCATTTTACTCAAATGTCAGGAAACCGAATTTAAGTTTGACACATTACATTAACAGTAAGTAACATTAGCCTCGACAAGATATTTTGTTTTCAATGATCTAATATTGGGAGGCCTTTTTAACAATTTATATTTTTTAACAAAATTTAAATTTAACAAAATCTGGCCCTTTTAACAATTACTTTATATCGCATCCTGAATTCATTCGTGCATTTAACGCAAATTTCTCAATTTTGGACATTGGCCCTTTTTGTTCCAAGGTACAGATTTAATTTTAAAAAGAGCCTCGTTTTTTCGAACATTAAAGCCGCAGATTACCTCCAAGATATTGACTTCTAATATACTTTAATGGCAATTTTTTGTTTGAGAAACCACATAGACACTAGCATGAAAATTGAATTGATCAAGATAGCTCAGCTGAATAAGTGTTTTTAAATCAAAAAGTATTCACAGAATTATAAATATTTTTGCAGGATTATTATTTGACTGGATTATTGATTTTATTATTGATTCTGATTATTGATTTTAATTTGTATAATTTTTAAAGTATTTTTTGTACTTGTCAGTTATCCTGTCGACCAATTTCGCCAAATTATATAAATCGCCAAACCACCCGCCAAATTATACAAATTGACATAATTTTTATTTTAAATAACGAAAGAAGAAATAAATTAGTATAACATTAATAAAAATACAAAGAAAACGTCGAAATAAGAATCACTTGATGCGTAAACACGTGTTGTCAAGTGAATGTGACATTTAAGATCTACCATTATTGGTATTTAATCTTACAAAATTTGGTCGACGGGATAACTAACAAGTACCGTATTTTTTAAAGCTTTACTCAAAAATTTAGTGATTTATAGATTTAATTCATGGATTGAATTCCGTTTTTTATCTATTGTCGCCTGATTTACAAAATCGTCAAAGTAATATTTACCAATATTGCATTTTGAATATATATCGAAATTTAAATATATATTTCCATGTAAACATTAAAACAAAAGAAAACCCAAAAAATGATAAAATTATTACATGCGAAAAGCTTTTCAGGGTAAAAATTACGACATATTTATAACTATATTATAGTTTCTAAAATCGAACTATGTAAATATATGTTATAACGGGAGCTGCATTTTCATGCTTTTTCATGCTTTGCAGTATTTTTAAATGACACTTGGAGCATGGATAACCGTAAATAGAAGATGTTTTAAGCGATGGTTAACAAGGTTCGTAATACTTTTATATAATTTTAAATGATTAGTCAAAACATTTATTTATCATTTTTTAATATAATTAATCAATATTTTTCACGTTGGGATATTTTAAAAGATATTGTGAAAAAGTAAATGTACTTTGATTTCAATATGTTATTTTTGAACATTATTATATGATTTTAATATATGAAAGTATTCAGCAGACTACGTGCATTTGAATTTATAAATCAGCAGTTTTTAAGCTTTTGTTGGTGAAATGTTATCATATTTATAATGAAACATTAGGAAAACTTAAATATTTTCTGAAAGTTAAAAAATTTTTAATGATTACAAAAAATACCGTTATTTCCACAATTTTACGCTTTCTTAGATGCTTCTTCTGTTATCGAGTTTCTGCATTTGAAGACTTGTTTTTAAAGAGAATTTAAATCAGACTGTTTAGAAAGCGCAGCATGAGAACGGGGTAACATGCCTCGTAAGCGGCAGAGCAGTCTAGCGTGAAAAATAATATTTTTTACCTATTATGCCATGTTTAAATGCCATAAATATTTTTAATGGTATTTCTAAATAAATGAAAATTGGTGAATGGGACAAGTTAGGATTCAATACCAAATTCCCGGAGTTTCCGGAATTATTAAAATGCCAATGATTTATGCATTCATTCACAATTGAATTACTATTAAAGGTCTTAATATTTTACTCATTGTGTAACTTATATGGAAATTTTAGTAAACAAATTGCGATTTTCATGTTATATAATACTGCTTTAAACACGAAAAAAAAGAGGTGACAACCACACTATAAAAAAGTTATATCGTTAAATCACGAGTAAATGATCTCGTGCGTTATATTCTAGAAGTGTCTTATAGTCCATTTCCTCATCTTAAATAAATAAAACATTCATTGATAAATATGTTATCAAATATGTCTATTGCCTAGTATTTATCTTTAATCAAATTATTTTTATTGCATTTGTCTTAACCTTTATTACCTCCTTTTGCATTGCAATATTTTCAAAGAATTTTGAAAGACTTGTAATATGTTTACTGATAATATTACAAATTAAATTCTTAGTCATTATAAAGGGTGCCCCAAAATTGACGCCAGAAGTGATTTTTATAGAACACGGGTTTATAATAAAATTTGTACATTTTTATTGATTCATAAATTATATACTATATGGCCATTAATGAACGAAAATTTTCAATTTTAGACATTTTATCGAATATTTAGAAATATACTAGTCAGATTCTTCTGGAATTTCAAGATTATAAAGAACAGGTATGACCTCATATTTATCAAAGTCGATTTGATAAGGAGGACAATTAAGGGGCCAACAATATATATATATATATATATATATATATATTTGGGATTACACTGTAAAATAAAATGCAACAAATGATCTATCGCTACAGAATATGAGTAAACAGACATTGTGCAATATGTGCATTCGTTTGTGTAACAATAGCCCGTATATTAATACAGATATAGCGATTTTTTTTAATAAAAAAATTCTTGCATGTTTTCTCCTTACAACATGTAGGGTTTTCAACCAAATTTCACGCCAGTTTCAGAAAAATTAACAAAATGCATTAAAAACAATATAGTGTAATTGGAATATAAACATATTAAATATTTTAGGAAATATGATGTTGTATGAAATAATTTTTGTCTGCGCATGGACGAACAATAGAACAAGGATCTTTTAACATAATTTAATAGTCAACTTTATGGAGCAACTTTAAAAAAAAATGCCGTCAAATATTCTAAAAATTCAAAAAAATATTGGCGTTACAGTTAGCTGATTTTTAATGATCAGAGATTATCCACAAATTGTCAATTTTAATTTATTTTTTTTAATTTAAATTTTTTATTGATGCTTTAATTCTTCTTAGATAACCATCAAAAAGAGCCTATACCATGATAAAAAAAGCATAAAAATCGAAGCATTTTTTTTCCCAAATCTACTCGTTTATAGTCACTAAATACTAACTTTTTTCTAAAAGTCAGTCAATAAAAAATGACACTTTGTGGAAAATCCCTTATCATTCAGCTGATTTTAGAGAGCAACTAAAATTTAGCTCACTCTAATGCCCATATCTTTCTGAAATTTTACGATATTTGACTGGATATTTTAAATATGTTGCTCGTAGAGTTGACTATTAAATTATGAAAAAAGATTTTTGTTATCGTTCGCGCATGCGCAGATAAAAACTTTTTTTATACAACTGCTCATACTTCCTAAAATATTTAATATATTTATATTCCAATTGCACTATATTATTTCTACTATATTTTGTCAAATTTTCTAAAACCGGCGTTAAATTTCTTTGAAAACCCTGCATGTTATAAACAAAAAAAAATGCAAGATTTTATTTTTATTTTTTTAATCGCTATATCTCTATTAATATACGGACTATTCTTACGCAAATGAATAGACATATTGTACATTTTCTGCCGATTTATATTCTATAGCGATAGATAATTTCGTGCATTTTATTTTACAGGGTGATCCAAAGAATTGTTTTTCTTCGATATTTTGTTGGCCCCTAAATGCCCTCCTTATCAAATCGACGTTGATAAATATGAGGTCAAACCTGCTCTTTTTAATCCTAAAATTCCAGAAGAATCTGAGCAGTATATTTCTGCATATTCGACAAAATGTCTTAAATTGAAAAATGTCCTGTCATTAATGGCCATATAGAGGTTCATTATAGGATTATGTATGGAATAGCATATCGCGTAAATGGCCTCCATGTCTTTTCTAGGTGTCCCAAAATTCACGCGACATTTCAATTTTTTGCCATTTGTAACTAAATTGCAAGAAATTGATGTGGACGACATGTGGTTTCAACATTATGGTGCCACATGCCATACACACCGAGAAACAACTGAGTTATTGCATCATAAATTTCCTGGTCGTATAATTTTCCGTTATGGTGATCAGAATTGGGTGCCAAGATCATGCGATTTAACGCCGTTGGACTTTTTCTTTGTGTTTTCTTTTTCAAGTCATGCGTTTAAGCTAAGAAGCTCACAAGCACCAAACCGAGCGCGGTATCAACAAAATTAAGCCACATTTACCCAAAACGGTCATGGAAATATTCAACAAAAGTGTGAATATGTGCCAGCAAAACCGTGTATGCCATTTACGCAATATGCTATTCCGTACGTAACCCTATATTGCATATTTTATGAATCCATAAAAAATAAATTTTTAATTAAAAACATGCGTTTTCTGTCAAAAATACCTCTTGCGTGAACTTTGGGATATTCTTTATCTGCATCCAGTTCTCATATGTTTATATAATATATCGGGTTCCAATCGTTCCTTTCGATCTTTCACCTTTTACAAATTAATAAATTCTAGCAATATTTTGATGCGATTATTAACCTTTGGAACTTTGATATAATCAATTATAGATTACCTGTCAGTGCTATTTTTCATCAGGCTCATTACCATTTCTTCTTGGTTTAAATCTTCTACAGACACATTAATCATTTTCACTAACAAACGGCACCACGTAAACAGAAAATTTCAGATTCAATTGTCGAGAGCGCACCCAATTTATGTTTATTACTTTCCCAGTCAGTTTGTGAGGCTTCTATGTTCACGATTTATCCATTAACTGATTTTTAATCTTATGTGGTAATACGTCAGCTAGCAGCAGAACACACACTTGTCCCTTCTTTCTTAATTCGAAGTTTGTAGTATTTAGTGCCGTAAATGTACAGCACAACTCTACTCACTGCTTACAAATGAATTTTTCTTGGATTTTTTGCACATTGAGACAATGAACTTACTATGGTAGATAAATCCTGATATTGTTTCTCTTATTAAAAATTGTATACTTCCAATAATTTATTGACAAAGTGTTGCAACACTTTTATTTGGATTTTCATGCAAATCTAATTTATTTCCCAACACCAGGAGTTTTCATACTCTTACAACTCTGCGTGTCGTGTTTTTCCAAAACCTTCTTCGCATAGTTCATACGAGCAAAAATCCTTCCGTGACTGCTGCCATATAAAAACCATGAAATTTAATGTTTTCTTTTAGTTCTTTAACTGTTACTTCTTTCTTCAATAGTTGAATTAATGTAGTAAGTAATTCGTCGAATTCATTGATGATTATTCCATCATTGATATAAATTTCGACAATAACAAATTGTACAGCATTCTTTAGATACCGACCATATCCCAGATTTCGAAAATATGAAAGTTATCAGATCCGGTTGCAATAATATTAAAAGTAGACTTTTTCTGGAAGGTGTGTTCACTCGTAAGCAAATGTCGCCGATAAATGAATCATGTGCACTTCCTCCTGAATACTCAGCATTGTTTTGAAATTTTTATACTTTATTTAATTTTAACTGCTAGTAATTTTTAAATGTAAACATGATATAAAGTTTTCTGTCATTTGAATGTTATTTATTGCACTGATGAGGGGCTAAAATTTAGCTCGAAACGTTTGATTTTTAATTGTATTAAATGTATTTATGTAATTTTTACTTGCATGTCTGATGAATTGTAATATATTTTTTACGTTTAATAACAAATTTGTTATCCCCATTATTAACAAACGCACCAGGATCTGCTTTACAAATTTGTTAAAAATTTTATCAAATATGCTTAATAATTTTTCCCACTAGCTAGTGGCTACAAAAAGTTTGTTTTCATTCTCTTCTATGTCTCCTCGTTCTTCCTTTTCAAAAATAATATAATTTGTCTGATATTTTTCTATTAGAAAGTCATTTACATCATTTGTTCACGTAACTGTTTCTTTATTCGGATTCTAGATTTTCTTCTGAATTATTCCCAATATTAAAAATTTACTTTTTCCAATTGTGCAAAGAAATGCCCAAGGCGGGACATAGACAGGGAACTTTTCACTTACATTGTCAATGCGGTACAGATTGAGCTACCTGGGCTGACAACCGGCGCGCATATTTCGCTCAGATAACCTTATTGGCAATAACATGTGGTATGCCATGTAGACAGCTCGACAGAATAATCTGCACGTATTGGAACTCCATTTGAATGATGGGTATTAGGTACACTGTTGTTTTAAACTCAAAGTTACTGATTGGTAAAATTTTCATATGATACATGATATACGAAAACTTTAAGATATGACACATGAATCTGTCGACCTATCTACATGTCAGACCAGATGGTATTGCCAAAAAGGTTATATGAGTGAAATATGCACGCCGGTTGTCAACCTAGGTAGCTCAAATGGTACAAAATTGACAATGTAAATCAAAGGTTCTGGGTTCGATTCTCTGCTTGGGCATTTTCTCGCTCAGTTGGAAAAATTGATTTCGCCTAAATTTGCCAATCAGTACAATTGATTTTATAATAATAGAACTTCCTACTTGTTCATCTCATTTATTCTTTTTACCTGTAATGTAATTATATTAAGATTCTTCAGTAAATTCTTTCTTGTTAACTACATTTTCATATGATATTTTTGTTCTATAAATTGCACCTTCGCTTTAATGTGTTATCCTCTGCTTTTAACTATGGAATTTGTATGCCCACCTGCCTCTTGTATGTCCTATAAACACTGATGTCTTCGATTTTGCATATAATTTCTTTTTATTGATCATTACATTAGCAAGTTTTACATCCAATATTCACATGTGTTTCACTGTAGATTTAATATTTGACGATAATTCTAATAGAGTTTTAATTCTATTAGCTGTTTGAATAATGCTGTGTATATATTATTTGTTTAAACAATATACATAATATCTACATAATATATATACACAATAGTCTTTCAATGTTGATATTTTTCAATGTTAGATATTTTTTGCACCCCGCTGTTTTGCGAACTGTGAATTATCGATTTTCACTCTTTATACCCTTTCTTTTCTGAGCTGTTCATTAATAATGTACAAGCACTACCTTATCGAACCACTTTTACTGTGTTACCAGTTTCATTTTCTTTTCTCACTATTTCCTTTGTAAATATGTCTTTTATTTCGTTTGTTCTTCTTACAAAATCTATAAAATAACTTCTACAAAATTCATCTTCTACCACCAGCAAATATGTACTACCGCTCAATCAATTTTCCTTTACTGATCCGCATAGACGTACATGTAACCTTTTTACCCAACTGCCAAGAAGGGTTATGTATTTCACGCGTATCTGGGCATGTGGATTTCTTTATACCCTCGAAACATCCCAACGGCTGGATGGATTTAATGAATGGGGTCTCTATCGATTCGTTTAAGCGACCGATGATTATAGGCAGGTTTTGTTTTTATAAATTCAAAATGGCGGTAAAGACGAAAAAAATTTTTACTCACCCTATTGAGTGCATATCATTGGATAGGTCTTTCAAAGTGAAGACGATATTTCATTGACTATTTTACAGTCAGAAGCTCCGTTTAAATATTAAAAACCTAAAAGTTGTGTAGGTAGGATCTCTAGCTTTACTTTAACTCTAACTTTCATAGGCATTGATAGCCCTAATCAAAACAGTGTTTATAGATAGGAACTAATAATTAAACACAACTTAAAAGTCATCAATCAAAGTAAATAAAAAGAGTAGGTAAGTAATATAAAAAATAGTTTCACATTGATGAAAAATAATTAATTAGTTCGCTTTTTACGCAGTCGGGATTTTTGATTTTTTAAATTTAATATTTATTTAAATGCGTGTTGTTTCTTCCATGGCATGATTAAATATCATTTTTGTTAATTTTACCTGCATGGATATTTCCCATTTTGTTTCGCGAACATTCATTTTCTCTAATCCTGTTATAAGATTTAATTTCGATATCTTTTTTCAAGTATAATTAATTTATATGTCCAAGTTATCTGTGCCATAATCCTTTGTTTGATTTATTTGTCCGAGACAAGATTTCTTTCACCTTCATCTGTTTCTTTTGTAACTAATTTTATTTTAAATGTACTTCATCAAATATTTTTTTAGCAATTTATTCTCATATGTTCATTTGGTAAACGGCGGATACTTTGTTTCAAATATCTCATTTTTTTTCTTTTTTTACTAAGCTTGGAACATATATCACATTTTCTCGTAAGTTAGGCACACGAGCGATTCTCAAAAGGTGGGCACTTGACACAACTAATAACTTTAAGCCTTTCAAACACAACTTTTTACATTGAGTTTTTAATTCTATTCAGAGACAGAAAATGACATAAATTATTGTAAAAGCTTTGTATAAATATCTTTAATTTTTTTAATGCTAAAGAGGCCAATTTCGGACATTCATAACGTTAACTGCTCCAATGTACCACCAAGAAAAAGAGTTTTACCTTTTTTCCAGGTGGTTGTAATGGTAAACAACGAATGCATAAAGGAAACGGATGATTTTTTGATAATTTCGTTAAGAGATGGCTGGCTGATTTATTGCTTTTTTGAAGATAGAAGGACTTTTCTATAAAGATTTTTTCTGTATTTTGTTATGTCCGAAAGTAACGTACGTAACAAAGCATTTGATTTTATTATTATTATTACTGGATAACAAAAAGTTAATTATGCATATATATATGTATACAGACACATTTACTACATTCTTAAACTTAAGAATTTTTTAAATACTAAGAGCAACGTCCAAAATCTGTAACTTACGTGCGAAAAAATGTCCAAAATTTGTAACGTACACAACTGCTAATTAAATGCTTTAATCATTAATTTTCCAGAATAGTTGCTGTCTTTTAATGTTTGTGTATAATTTTGTAGACATACCATTAAAAATATTTTTATATTATATTTATAGACAAAATGCTATACTATTTAAAAAATTGACCTTAAATTTGAAAATTTTAAAAATTACATATAGTTAACGTTTAATGATCCCACCTTTTGAGAATCTCCCACACAGGAAATAGCTTTTAGTTTTTATTTTCGATTCATCATATTCCAGGTCATAAGCCGTATTATGAAAGTTCAAAAGATATTTCGTTTGTATTAATTATTCCATGTTTGCAGTTGCGATTTCTGCATCTTCAGGTTTCCATTTAACAACAATATTGTCTTTATACGGTGTACGTGAGGTGCAAGCTGAATCTGCCATAAAAGTTGTTTCCCTGCTACTTGAAGATTCTCCACATTCATTTCTTTTGAATTCAGTTGACTGCAATACATGTTCATCTGTAAAACATGTTTAATTTTTCGTGTTCTTGTTTGAAACACTATTATTCTTGCTCTAATTATTTTTGGTGTGAGAGAATTCCCTTACTTCCTTGAATCTTTTATATAGATTATCATAACCATTTATAAACCATTCTGTGAATATTCTGTTGCAGATCATGGCGTAATTAGTATCGACAGAAAAGTTCTTTTTTATTCATTTAAAAATTGCTTCTAAAAATTAATTAATCATTTTTTTTTCAAAAGACAGAAAAAATGAAAGAGAATGTGTGGTAATGGTAACTAAATACAAGCATGTGCCTGTGAAATACCACTTTTATTGAGAGAGGTCATGAATCTGGAACATTTAACAAAAAATTCAATGACATCATTTATACCAACTGCCCATTCCACATGTGTTGAGAATAAGGGACGTGGTTAGTTAATAATTTAGAATTCAACGCGATCTAAACAGCATAGAGGATCAATGATATTGATAAGAATATATCACTAAAGAGAGTGCTGCAAGTTTTTTTTTAAACTTTATTGTATATTATATATATTCTTTATTACTCGAACTATTCAAGAAAATCTAATTAACGCTACCGCTGTGTCACTGAATCTATTGCGACCCCTTTCCTATCTCGGATTATCCTGATACTATTTCATATAACAACAATAACGGAAAATCATGCGTCCAATATAGATTATGAAACACTTTCCAACACATTCAGAAAACCGTAACAAAACTTCACAGATCATTTAGTTGGAAGATGATATCTACATAAACAACTTGAGAGACGCATAACGCATTTGAAAATCCACTTTCTGCTATTACCATGATCAATAATGAGCTAATTTTTAACATGGCAAATCTTACAACCAAAGATTTACGAAATTTTGTTTTTATATAATCCCATTGAAAAGGATGCGATTTTTGTTTTTATTTAAATGCATTCGTTTTAAATTTATCTTACTTTAATACTTTACAACATAGTTGAAAAGTGTTTATGATTTCGGTTTGTCTTTCAGCCGTTCGTCTGCATTCTGTCTGTGCTTTAACTTGCTTAGATATACTCAGATTGACACGTAAATGATACATGTTATTGAGTTTTCCCATGGCATGTTCAGTATTGGGCACTCAATAATATTTCATTATATTTTAGTATATGGGAAAAATTATTTTCAATGTCTTTTTTATAGTGATGCACAATTTTAAACATAATGAAATTTATAGAAATAATTCGGTTGCACTAGAAAATGGTTTCTACAGAATATTATTAGTTATCTGTAGCACATACAGTACTCGTACATGGTAACTATAAGGTATTCCGATATACTATGGTATATGAAGAAAAACACGTTGGCGGCGTATTTTAATGATGTTACTAAGTTACAAACATTGTGAATATGATATGAATTTTTGAGGTTCATTAAAGCACGCTTTCTCTAGAATATAGGGTGCAAAGCATGTATCATTCATTTACAGGAGCACACAAAAGAATCGGTTATATAATAATATACGGGAAGAATTTCTTCGCAGCGTATTTTAATTGTGTTGCACTATTTCAACCGTGCTAAAACTGATACACATTACTAAGGCTCACTACAAGAGTAGAATATAATATGCATTATATTTATCGTTCATTTACAGAGAAACATAAAAGGTTTCTATATTTCTATATTTTTTATATGTGTATTTTCTGTTTCGGTAAGCGTTAGATTCAAATAACGTTTTGCAGACTACGTGGTATATATAAATTCTATAGACCATTTACAGGACTGCACAAAAGAATTCGTAAGCATTACTGATAATGAGTGTGAATTGTTTGAAGGTTCTTCTTTAATTTGAGGTATGCATTTTTAAGATCAACTACATTTAGTATACTGACATATGATTGTAGCACATAAATAAAATCATATACAAGACTATGCAAAAAACTGGATAAATGACCACCTATCATTAGTAAATCCTGGAAATGTTATTTCAGTAGTTTAAATGTGTTTTTGCTTCAATTAATTTTCAGCTTAATATGTAGCGTCTTTTGATAATATGCATGGCTGTACAAAAGTTTTCAAGTACTGTTTCGTCTATTTGTAAAAATTGACAAAAGTGAAATTTCAATTGTGTTATGTGTTTTCTAATTAAACTAAATTTTCGCATAACGTGCAGAAAATATACAAATCTATACATCATATACAAAGCTGCACAAAAGAATTGGATTATTTTTTCGGCTATGCGCAGTTTTCAAATGGGTTTTACATTTTCTAAAATGTTTTATTAGGTGTCTTCTTTAATTTATTAAACGAAAAAGTTTTGTTAAAGTATTCTGAAAGGGTAGGGAAGGGTTTCACAATTTATGCTTGATGCATGAATTTTCTTGTTTGTTTAAAAAAAAAATAATTCACGTTTTCGTTTAAATACGAAACGTTAGTCATCAATAGAAAGACGTCATTTTGTTTCGATCAAAAAAGTTTTAGATTTTACGCATTGCTTTTTTCAAACATTTTTACATTTTCTTTCAAATATCACGTGATTGTCACAGAGAAAAACTTTCGTGAATTCTGAAATTAGGGGCATGGGATATATTTTAGGTGATGTTAGCATTTATGCATCATTATTAACACTACCACTTTGATTTCATGTGACGACGAAATTTTGACGAAATTGATGTCGTCTTAAGGAAAAAGAATGTCTGAAATACCAAAAAATTTTGGTTTTTTCTCTAACATTCACACAAATTGATCAGAATTTAATGGTTAAGGAAGAAGACTTTAGTAAGAAGGGAAAATATTAGCACATTTTAGTAATAATTTAGACACGCTATCCTTTTATTTAAGAGCAAATATGTGAAAATATTCCTCAAAAATAACTGAAAAGATAATTTAAAAGTAAGTTCAAATAATAAACGCAAGTGTAATAGAATATTTTTATATTTAGCCGGTTTAGACGGAATATGTTGGGTGAATCTTGTTCTTCCAGGATACGAATAAAAACTACAAAACAATAGTCAAGTTTTCCGTCGGTTTGTATATCTTCAATAGGTTATGATTTGTCATAGTCCATAAATCACGAATTGTTGCAGGTTTATGGTTTTTGAACCACGATACTTGCGTTCTGGTTGTCAAACCGTATAAATTTAAGAATATTCCAGAATTGGTTTGCTCTCGTACTTGCACTATATAAAGGATATTAGTTTGTTCTCCACATTTTTAATGTGTGATCTTTGCTTGAATTGTTGATACTTGAAGTAATTAATATTCCTTAAAATGCGTCGAATTCCTTTGTTGTTAGCTGTGTACAAACAAGTTGTTTTTTGCTTCAGTTGTCGTTGTTATATTTTTCATAAATGTTGGTGGCTTTCTGATTTGTATATCGAAATATTATATCAGGTATTTCATCTGTAAATATTTTTCTGAATGTGTCCCGAATAAGAAAAAAAATATGAATACCGTATATAATCGCGTATAAGTCGACCCCCTAATTTTCGAATGCGAGTTCTGCAAAAAATCAAAAACCCGCGTATAAGTCGACCCCTAACTTTTTACTTCAATTTAGCACTAAATCAAAGCACAGGTTTGACTTGCTAATGCGAATAAGTAGTAAGTAATCAAAAACAATGCAGTGAAAAAATTTAATGATAAATTATTATTAGTTGTATATTCTATATAATATTTTATTATTCATACATCACACATAAAAAGCGAGAATTTTGCAGTAATCGATGATTTTTTTTTTCTTACAGTATATTTCCGTGTATAAGCCGAGAATGTTTGGAACTTTTTTTGGCGCCAAAGTGGGGGATCAGCTTATACATGAGTCTAGTAAAATTTCCAAAAGTGACATTCTGAAATAAAAGATATAACATATATATAAAACATAAAAACTTACAAATTTCTGAAAGTACTGAATTACTCCACTTTTTTACATCACAATTTTCAAGAAATTCTTTAAAATTACTTTCTTCTATTGGTACATAAGGATGAATATCGTTAGTGAATTATTATTAATCAGCCATCTTCTTCACAAGGCGATACCTTTGCGTCCACGTACAGCTTTCAGTACTTTTGGAAAAGTATGTAATTTCGTCTATTTTCTTTCTCCATTTTCGCACTGGTTTTCCATTGACTGTAAAATGACGAGCAGCCACTAAATTATTCAACTGCTCAGCAAAATTAATGTATTTTAATTTAAAACGGGCATTATAAGCCGTGCCCTTTTGTTGAGCCATCTTTCATTAAGCCAAATTAACAATTAGCAGTCACGTGAAGTAGAGAAAGGTTTTCGAATATACAAAAATAGGAAGTTTGTTTTTATGAAAGATGAAGTCATAACAAGATGAGCGGAACACAATTAAACAGATTTGGCAGCGCACCAAGAGAGAATAGGGGACATCAGTCATTTTAGAGAGCGCATTTTTTGTATTACCTATGCACAAAAAAGTGCTAAGTTTTTGCTCGGTGAATTTTTCATCACCGTTCTTTAACATCGGCTTATATACAAGTTTCCGATTTTGGAAGATTTTTCACTGAAATGTGGTATACTCGGTTTATATATGAATCCGCTTATACACGGAAATGTACGGTATTTAATTTCGGAAATGGTGGTGATTAAATTACTGAATGCTTGACAAATATGTCATTAAAAGTTTCGTTATATCTCTTAATTTTAAATTAAAGTCTTGTAAAATTTGTTACAATGTGTTTTTTTTACAAGTACTAAGTACAAGTAGACCCCCCCCCCCAAATTTGCCTGCCGAAAATTGTCAGAAATTCATCGACTTATACGCCAGTATATATGGTAACGTAAATACCTGGAGTACTGCCTTGCTGATAGTTATTTCATTGCTTTAATTGATTCATAAAACTATAAAAAAAAAACTCAATATTATAGAACATTCATGTGTATACGGGTGACAATGAAATGAAACTTTTCTTCTAAAAGATAAACATTGTTTGCATTTAAAAATACATCTGAAAATAAAATCAGCAGTGCCATAAATCACTTACTTTCCGCACTTGATCTTCTCCTAAGGCGGTGTATACATTCTATAAAATAGGGGTGTGTTATGGCGCGTGTATGTTAAAATCACAACAGGTACCCGGGTACCCTGGTCATTGGATATAAGGGCAAATTTTAGTCATTGGCATAATGGTTAAATAGGCTTTATAACTGAGAAAATATATTGGAATCATCACCTGACAAGTCTTAAGTATTTAAAAAAAATACTATTTACTCGATTAAATAAGATAAATATTGCTATTCGTAAAAGGTGGTACTTAAAATACTGAAAATGTCCTAAAATTTGTCATAATGTGTTTTTTACAAGTACTGCATAAAAATATTTTAAAATTTTGTATAAATCTAAATAAAAAGATTACAAAATTTGGTGGAGAAAAGGAAAATATATTAAACACATAATGACGTGTCCTACTAAAGCGGCTTAAGAAGTAAAACAAATGTAACTTGTTAGCAAGTAAATGCGTTGAGGTTAACTGAAGCAAATCGTGAGACTCATAATGAAAACAACTTGCAATTTGCACTGATGAAATGCTCCATTTTGTGACAGACATCCGATCTATTTTCCATGTAAGATGAGAATTTATATAAATTCGTTTACAGTTTTCATTACTTGTCATCTTTAAATTTTTATGTCCAATTTTAAAATTTCAAAAGATTTCCTATTCATTATGTTTATTAAACATATTCAGTAAATTTTGCAGCTATATTGTTTTACTATGAGAAGGAGACACAGGATGGTTAAAATTCGTGAACTGCCTTAATTGAAATCCTAAAATTCTACATTTCGTGTACATGATGAAAATTCTATTTGTATACAGTGTGCAATATTTATCTATCGCGACATTTAATTTCTCAACCGTTGGTCGTAGGCATATAATTCCAATTACAAAAAAAATTCAAAAGAGGTACCTATTTATGTTGTGATATTATTTAAAGTAAAAAATCAATTTTACAAAAAATATGAAATCTAACTTTTTATACGGTCCCCCAGTCCCTATAGTTATATTTAGTAAAAGTTTACACATGTCACAACAGATATAACACAAAACGTTTGACATCTGTACAACGAAAATTAACAGAGTTATTAAATTTTAAATTTTGAGATTTTTGTACATGATTTTGTCTTTCATTGACGGATTAGTTAAAAGATGAATTAAAGTAATTCCAGATCAAAATCAATGTGAAATGTCCTTTTTACAGCGAAACTATCTTTAGCCCGTATCTCCAAATCGGGGAATCACCAAAGAGGTTTATTTCAACTAAAAATTTGAGCAAACATTTATGGGTCGAGCAACATTCAAACGTCAAAGTAGGTAGAATCGACAACCGGAAAATAAAGCATACTCACAAAGAACTAGATAAATGGCAGCGGAATGCAAACGAGCAGCCGGGCTATAACGAGCATGAAAATTGGGATTATATAAATTACAATAATATTGCAACGCCACATGTTCAGGGTAAAACACGAGCCATTTATCAGTGGACATGTTAGTCAGCGCTGAGATTGTCATGGCAAGCTACGCATACATACAATAGGCCGAAATGATACTTATTTGTGGTGAATGCCAAAGGAATGCCAGAGATACTGCGGGTGTTTATTCAGAATATTCCCTAAGGATCTACATCCAACGCATGAACAACTGATGCATTGCACCATCTTATAGAGACCGACTCTGTTTCACCACGACCCAGAACAAGTAGACGGGCCAGATGTAATGTTCGAGTGACACCAGAGGAGGTGCTGGCATAAGACCTTTTAATTCTACAAGTGAGCTAGGCTAAAATAATTGAGGCATGTGGTCAGCATGTTTGACATTTGTGACATGCACATTATGCGCATGCATACCATCCGACACTGGTGCAAGCATTGAAGATGGGTGACCACGCATGACGATTTGATTATTGTAATTTCCTGCTCACCACCTTAGAGGAAAATCCGTCGTTCCTTTGTGACGTTCTGTGGACAGATAAGTCAATGTTTACAAGGGGTGGCATTGTGAACGTGTACAATGTGCATTACTGGTCTCTGGAAAACCTCCACATCGCCCGCACAGTACGACACGTGTGGTGCGGCATATGGGTAACCAGATTGTTGGCCCCATCTTCTACGATAGGACCTTAATCGGCGTGCCATCTGCCTGCATCTGCTACAAAACATGGTACGTGACTGGTATAAAGAGCTACCTCTTCGACATGCATGCCGAGTGTTGTTTCAAGATGATGGGGCCCTCTCTGCAGAAAATATCAATCGCCCGTGCGTATCTGGCAACCGAATTCGGTTAACAGGACTTTGGATATTGTAGTCCGGGAGAGAGGCTGCCGCGTTCGCCGGACTTGACTCCCATGGACTTCTACCTCTGCGGTTACATCAAGGCAAAAGTCTTTGTGACTGAGACCACTTCTCTGGTTTATCTTAAGTAGCGCATCATCCTTGATTTTTGCACAGTTTGCACACCTGCTATGTTCTAACGTGTCCAGGACCCACTACTGTCACGGATCCAATTGTCGGGCGTTTGATGTATTAATTTTTTTTATAGTAGATCGTTTTCTGATATTATAATAATTTGATATTCATTTTTCTGTTTAATTTCAATATTTCAATCTTCGCTTTGTATACGACCCCTAAAAGTCAGCTCAAATTTTTAGATGAAATAACCCTCTTTGGTGATATCCCGATTTGGCGATACCGGCTAAAGGTGGTTTCGCCGTAATAAAGGACATTGCACCTTGATTTTGATCTCTAATTACTTTAATTCATCTTTTAACTGATCCCTCAATAAAAGACAAAATCATGTGCAAAAATTTCAAACTTTGAAATTTAATAACTGTGTCAATTTTTGTAGTACAGATGTCAAACTTTTTGTGTTACATCTGTTATGAAATGTGTAAACTTTTACTAAATGTAACTATAGGGACTGGGGGACCGTATAAAAAATTACTTTTCGTAATTTTCATAAAATTGATTTTTTACTTTAAATAATGCCACAACATGAATATTTACCTCATTTGAAACGTTTTTGTAATTCTAACTATATGTCTACGACCAACGGTTGAGAAATTAAAGGTCGGCGATAAATAACATATTGCACTCTATATGCTCACATTATAGTTTATAATTAATCGTACTAATTGTTATCTGAACAGATAACACCTAAATGTTATATTCTTTTCAACCCTCTGCCCTGAGCTGTAATGTATATGACTCTGCAGAGAATGCTCCTTCAGATATTGATATTTTAATGTAATTTTTTTAAAGTGTGAGTGTGTAGAATACACTCATATTTTTTAAATATTGCTTCAAAATGACGGTGTTGCTAATTTGTTATTGAGCGTAAATGCATTGAACGCACTTTAACACGATACTCAGATAAATCTTTATGCGAATACAAGTGTGTCTAATTGAGTGCAACTGCCTAAAATATAATTTCGCGCTACAATTTGGAAAACATGAGAGAGATTCTAAGTTTATAACGTTATCATTTTCTTGAATCACTCTAGGAATAACGGGGTTTCACCATCGGAAAAACAAAAAAAGCCCCCCCCCCCCCCTCTGCCTCCTGTCTAATTTCGTGTAAAGCCTTGTGTTTTTAATACTTTCGCTGAAGTCTAGCTTGTAGCCGTCTGCGCAAAATAAGTTTATTTGATACTGCTGAAATGAGTAATTATAAACTAATTCTTAATAATATACTGAAATTGATAAATCTTAACTGGACTATTTTTGTACAATGTACAGTCGTGGGAAAAAAAGTAAACAACCCCTACTAACACCTCAACAAATTATCGTAGAAGAAAGTTACTGGTACCGAACGATTGGAAATAAAATCTACTTTTAAATGATGTATATAAAATTTGCTTAGAGATCTCTCTACATATTAAAAAGAATCATAACTTTGATTTCTTTATCTTATAGCAGTACACAATTTTGACAGCATAAATGAACTCTACACTTTTCAATTAGCCTAAAAACAAATTTTTATGCAATCCGTACGATAAGTTTCCGAGAAATTAATTTATTTTAAAACGAGAGTATTTTAGGGGTTGTATGCAAATTGAAGTTCGGTACTCGATTGTTGACCGAGAGGGCCTCCTTCTTCATCAAAGCACCTTAAGCGCTACTCAAGCAGTCATTGAAGACTGCTAGATTATAGGATAGCAAAAAAAAAATTCAAAATATCTAGTCACTTCTATCATATGTCGGTCCCTTAAACCATCATTTTACCATTTTTTAAACATAATTTGAAAACTACTATCTGCCCTCCGAACTTTCTCTATAAGGTTTACTTTAAGTTTTTTGGGTCGCTGAAACCGACGTTTTAACTTCCCTCCAAAATTCCCCCCCGAACGCCCTCTAAAATAGTTGTTTTAACTTAAATTTCTTATTTTTATTTAAGGGGAAAAGCATTACGAAATTCAGAAACTAGACAAAATTTGCAACAAATATTGGATATATGACATTATGACGTAGGATGAATGGGGAGGGGGAGGGCTGCCTCTGAACATGCACTGAGGCGCTACGTGCAGTAATTTATGAAGTCCAGGCAATAGGAGATTTTACCTGGAAAAATTAATACTAGCTCTGGATTTCGACTCACTTTATGTTTTTTGGGTGGCTGAATCCGAATTTGTAACTTCCCACCAAAATTTCACCCGGCAACCACCCAAAAAATTGATTTTTTGAAAAAAATTGGTTTTTGAGAAAAGCGCGCGGGGAATGTTCCGAGGCAGAACCTCTCTCCTCGTTTATCCTACATGATTTATTTTTTCATCTGAAAATATACCTGTTACATTTATTATTTGCAAAAATGCATCCGTAATGGAAAAACATGTAAAATAAATTAATGAAAATAATATATTTTAAGGTTATTCTGTAAAAAAAAAAAAATAATAATATTGTGTAAATTCATAGATCATAATTTATTTTTGTGTTTAATTTCAAGTCAAAATACTGAATAGTTTTTCTCTAAAGTGTACGACAAAATGTAATTTGAGTAGTTGTAGAGGATTCGCTTCGCTCATCGTAATTATTATTATTATTATTATTATTCGATATTCAAGTGATAGTTTAAGATAACGAAGCTTTCAGATCACGAGAACAATTGGTTAATGTTGGCGATAATACTGTTCTAGCAGCCGATAAAAAATACCTTGCCCCGGATGAGTCCATATATGGCCTACACCTATGGTTTCGGAGAGTAGCAACAGTGTATGCTAATTTAATGCTCCATGCTGATCACTTTTCATTTATTTTACTTGGTTATTTATTTTATTAATTCATTTAATTTATCAAAATTCTTTTTTTTAATTACTTTTATTCATTTTACAAGTTTAATTTATTCTTTTATTTCTGACATTTTGCCCTACTTTTTAAATGAAATTTAAATATTACGATTTGAAACAAACATTTATCTTTTAATAATTTTTATCTAAATTTAATCTGGTGTAAGCTTTCGCCTACCTCGTGTCAATTTTAGAGTTATTTTATGTGTTCTCATCTCTTTCATCATGACGGCAGTCCCATATTTTTAGGGATATAAAATTGCTTTATCATTTGGAATTATTACAGCATTTTATTTTGTTCTCCCGATAAGGTGAAGAGACAACTAAAATTCAAAGTATGAATTCATTGTACGTGCAGATAAAAATCAACTGTTTAACCTACTATACCTGAGTCCTAAAATCTTAAGAAGAGTCCTTTTATTTTATTTTATTATTTATAATTTAAAATGAGGAATATTCTATGTAGTAAAGAAAAAGGTCAATCTTATTTAATTTTTCCCTTTTAGGCGACTTTTTTCCTTGCATTGTTATTTAAATAGGTGGTGTTTAAAACTTTTTTCTTCATTCCAATGTTCCCCTACATTTGATTAATTTGAATTGTTACGTATTTTGTAATATTTATGTAATCCTCATCTAAACTTTAATTTATGCATCAGTGATAGATTCCCATTCAGTGTTTAGGTAAATTTTCAATAGCCCGTTTAGAAAATTAAAATGTAAATTATGTTCTGTTCTAAAATTTATTTAATCTTAATTTTCTCAAAATTGTTTATTATGCGGCATTATTTTTTTTTAATTTCTGAGACTTTCTTTTCTCTCTCCCTTTCTTTTTTACTTTCTTCTTATTGTAATTCGTAATGTATTGTAATATTCTAAAGTATTGTAATCGAAAATTTTTTTCGACTTCCAGTTTTCGACGGATTTACACATTTTAGGGGTCAGAGATCCCAAAAATATGTTTATAGTAAATGTTTGTCTGTGTGCCCGCGTGTCTGTGTGTCCGTATGCCACCATTGTACCATCAAAAAGTATATGAAGATATGAATAGAATTGAACCAATTTTTTTTTTTTTTTTTTTTTTTTTTTTTAGTTTTTGGTTATGACAAGCTGGTCCTTCCTTAATTTGGAAAATTCCGACGGAAGGGGAGAAGTAATGGCGATTTGTGTGCCTTTTTCATTACTGTACCATCAAAAAGTGTATGAAGTTATGCATAGAATTAAACCAAATTTTTGAGAGGTTTCTGGCTATGACAAACAGGTCCTCTTTTTATTTGGAAAAATTCCGACGAAACGGGACGCTGTAATAGTGATTTTTGTGCCATTTTAATTATTGTACCACCAAAAAGTGTATGAACTTATGCATAGAATTGAACCATTTTTATTGGAGGGGGGTGGAAGCTTTCCAATGACAAGCAGGCTCACCCTTAATTTGGAAAATGGTTGACAGAAGGGCGCACTGTAATAGCGAGTTTTGTGCCATTTTCATTATTATACTATCGAAAAGTGTATGTTTTTGGCCATGGCAAGAAGATCCTCCGTTGATTTGGAAAAATTCCGATGGAAGGGGGCGCTGAAATAGCATTCTTTTGTGTCACTTTCATTATTGTACCATAGTAAAGTGTATGACGTCATGCATAGAATTGAACCAAATTTTCTGTGCATGTTATTGGATATGCCAAACAGGTCCTCCTAGAATTTGGAAATATTCCACCAAAAGAGAGCACTGTAATTGCGATTTTCGTATAATTTTCTTGATTGCTCATAGTTTCTATTTTACACCGGTGACTCGTAAAGCGATTTTTGCGGTAAGGTTATTTTGGGTACGCAAACTAAGTGAAAAATAGAAGTCATCTTTCAAGTCGTTTCTCAGCGCACAAGTGGATGACATTTCTGCACTCATTTTGTACTAACTACACCCTTACCTTCACATTATTGTACCTTGTAGGGTTTTAAGATAATTAACATTCTCAACAAGGCTTCACCTTATCTGTTAAACAGTTTAAAAATTTTTATAATTAAGAAGTTCAATATTACCAGTTATTTTTTGCTTAACAGGTACCTTTAATATTATTATAGTGAAAGTGGCGATAGAGATAATGTTTACAAGAATGCAACCCATAGAAATCGAACGGTATAATACCTCTACACACATATCTACACAATAAGTGGATGCATTCTAACATGCCACAAAGAATTCTATACGGCATTGAGTTCATAGCAGCTGAGATACTTACCGGTGATACAAAAATTGATTTTGTTTACAAAACTATAAGTATATTAGTATAAATTGCTGCCTAATACATATTCTATGTACAATTATTGAACCTGTGTAACTAGGCGAGATTCAGATGACCTTGGCTGATATCTATATTATAAAGAACAAACATATCTGTGCGTAACGTATACGTCATTTTGCGAATGGCAACACTTTGAAATTTGAAATGAAATATTGGTTTTGCAATTTTCGCTACTGCAAATTCTTAAACTTCTAAACATCGCGCATTTTCAATTTTTACGCCTTCGTACAGGGAAAAAAATGTGCTTTTAAATGGAATTTGTTTGAAAGTTGTATTTCAATTTAATTTTGAGATATTAATTTTTTTGTAGTTTTTAATTTTGTAATTGTGCCAACTGAAGTTCTCCATTTATATTGAAAGTAAAAGGAAAATAGTCATGGTTTATTATTTTTATTGATTATATCTTTATTGATGCCATTTTCACATTACAAATAAAAGTAACTTTTTTTATAATTCTTGAACAGATAATGATGTCAGACATTAAACAAAACACGCATTCTTTTTCAAAGATCAGTTACATTTCAATATTTTTACATTACGCTGATACCGAGTTTGAGACGTTAGGCAAAATGATTCAATTAGTAAAAATGATGTCTTATTTAAAACAAAACGATAATTTTTTTTGATAAAACTATGACAACTAAAGGCATTATTTTTTTTTTCCCGGGTACTGAGATTAGAACTCAAAGTTTGTGCGAATGTTCACATGAAAAGTTGTATCGGACAAACGTGACTTTAAGTTTGGAAATACATTCATTAATAATCTATTGCGCGTTAAAATATTTCCAAATTGTGAATTTGAGCGGTGCGTATGTAAATTATGAGAATTTGAAAATAACGTAGTTTAGATTTTATGGGGTAAAATTTTTTGATGTGACAAAGCGAAATCCTTTTTACTGATTTTTCATTCCGTAAAAACAAACATAAGAGCCTCAGTCGATAAGTTCATCATAATTACTCATCTTGATTACATATTCTAATATAGTTTATTTTTTCAATAATTTCAGTAGTTGAAGTTTGTGGAAATAATATTTTGGTAATTTTAGGTTTAAAATATTATTTGTTTTAAGAGTTAGATAACCAATGTAAGATGAATTTTTTATTGTAATTGTTTTTATAGGTTTATTATAAATTCGATCTGACAGTTCCTTTCTAACATTTTAGTTCGTCGAATTTCGACGGGTTCCAACTCGTATTTTTAAATTTCGAATATACCCCTTTATAAACTTTTTAACATTCACATGCAGCGTATGATTTGGAGGTTGTATCTGTGGAATAATTCCTTCATATTTTGAAATAGAGATTGCATGCTCTGCTTAAAAATAAAATCTTCGTAAAAAAATAAAATTGTTAAGGGGGTCCTGGACACAAAAATCTTCAAATTTTGCAAAAACATTTTATTTCATAAGAAATTTCTCTGTTTTTTCCTCCTTAAAATAACATTTAAATCATGTTTATATATGAATTAGAACAAAAAATATTAATTTTTTCGTTTTGGTTTGTTTTCAAAACCTAGCTGTCATGGAAATAACTTCTTGTAAAAATGCGTTTTCCTTCATGATAGGTTTTTTCACCATTTCACATATTTAAATTCTTATAACTCGAGAACCGTTAAAGATACAGGGTTCAAACTTGGAACATAATTTTTTCATTGTTTCATTTTAATTTTGATTCAGCATATTTGAAAAAAAATATTTATTCTTGAAAATGTGATTTTTTTTTTTAATTTGCACCACTTTTTTTGAAATTTTTTCGTTAAATATTTTTCATTTTTTTACAAATTAATATTTTTAAAAATGCTGAATCAAAATTTAAACTTATATATTTCTGTTTATTTAAATGAAAAAGAAATTTAATTCTATAAATAATATTTCGAGTTATAACAATTTTAAATTACCCCACTTTTTAATAAATTTTCAATTTATTTTTTTTTAATTCTGATAAGTTTTATTATGTGATTTTGTTTACAAATGATAAGGTTAATCATCACAAAAAAATTCAGAATTTATCTCAGTAAATAAAAATTAGTTTAAAATTTGTCCCGGACCCCCTTAAGTAGAGAAATGTGATTGTTTCTTTATTTTGGTACTTATTAGCTTTTATTTAACAACGATTTTACAGTTTGAGTTTAGTTTTACCTTTACGTCCTATAATTTATTGAATACAGATATATGAGTTCTACAACTTTGAAATTTTATTATACTTGTACTACATTAATTAAATTATAGAGATTCTGAAGGTTTTGGAGGTCATGAATTCTTAATAAGATAAAGGCTGTTCTTTCATTTGATATTTTTTCTAAATTATTTTAATTGAAAGTTAATTTGAAATGCATAATATTTGTAAGAGAAAATAATCCTTCTTACCTGTATAGGCGAGAGCGCTGGTTCTTCCGACTATCACAGAAGTTGCTGTATCCACCTTACCCTTACTTCATTCAGAAATTATTATTTTATTGAAGTGTTGTGTGGTAGAATTACTTAATTGATCCAGGCTTACAACTTTAAAATGAAATTATTATGTTTAATCAAATACAATTATTAATGCACTATTCATGTTCTAGATTAATAGTAATATATATATATATACAACTTATGTTTCACTTGATTAATAATATTTTGCATATAATAATATCCGCTCTGGAGAAATAAGTGAAGATAAGTTTATTACAGGTGATTGTCCCAGTCTATTAGAGTTGTTTGATGTTTGTCCGTAAAGTGTCGCCACCTGCCGCATATTTCACAAAAAGAAAGGTCGAAATACATTTTGAACTATTTCCGACATTTCCCCTTTTCCACTGAGTCTTGTGGTGGGAGAAGTTGGAGTTGATTCCTTAGGTGTTCGAAGTGAGGTTTGGGGATTGGTTTGGTGAGGGTATTGGCGATCATTCTCTTTGAAGGACAGTGCACTAGTGTAATGACACCGTTTTCTTTCAAGTGTCTCACATTGTGGTATTTGATAGCCACATGTTTCACACTTGACTGGGGTTTTTCATTATTGCTCAGCTTTATACAGGCGGTATTGTCCTCGTAGATGGTAATCGGTAAAGTCTGGTGCAGTTCCAAATCTTTTAGCAGATTAATTATCAACTGGATTTCTTGAGTCGCGTTTGAAACGGATATATACTCTGCCTCTGCGGTGGACAAGGCCACGCAGTTTTGTTTTCGTAATGTCCAGGACAGGAGATTGTTTCCTAATTTTAATACGTTCCCGGTTGTGGACTTCCTGTCTTCTCGATCTCCTGCCCAGTCAGAGTCCCAATAGACTGTTAGTATGGGTGGCTTTTCTTTGTCTATTATCAGTCGTAAGTACTTTGTGGTTTGCAGATATCTTATTACTTTTTCCACAGCGTCCCAGTCAGCCTTTCTGGGAGTTTCGTTTTTCCTTCCCAGAATGTTAACCGTAGCAGCAATGTCTGGTCTGGTCAACGTGGCTACGTACAGGAGTGCTCCCACTGCCTGCATATACATTGTTTGTTATCATTTAGCGGTTCGCTGTGTGGGTCTGTATTGAAATAATCCGTGCTCATGGGTGTGTATGTTGGTTTAGAGTTTGACAATTTAATTTTTTTTGCTATTTCATCGATTTTATTTTCTTGGTCTAGCTCAAGGTTTCCGTTGTCTAGCCATTTAATATTTATCCCAAGTAATTGTGATACCTCCCCAAGATTCTTTATTTCGTATTCCTTAGATAACTCTGCGTGTATATTGCGTGTGTTTTCTTCGCTTGCGGCGAACTAAAATGTCGTCTACATATACGATTATATAGGAAATGTCCCCATTTTCATTCCTCTTATACAAGCACTGATCTGAATCACACTCTCTAAAATTTAAATTTCTTAACGACTTGTCGATTTTTATGTACCAAGCCCTCGCGGCTTGTTTGAGGCCATATATTGCTTTTCTTAGTTTGCATACCTTTTCTTCCTCCTCCTCTGCTATATATCCCGCGGGTTGTGTCATTAGGACTTCCTCGTCCAAATATCCGTGTAAGAAAGCTGTCTTTACATCCAGGTGAGTAACTTTTAAATTTTTATACACGGCGGCATTTAGGAAGCTTCTGATTGTGGTGTGCTCC
Source organism: Maratus speciosus (assembly GCA_963932465.1). Taxonomy (NCBI): domain Eukaryota; kingdom Metazoa; phylum Arthropoda; class Arachnida; order Araneae; family Salticidae; genus Maratus; species Maratus speciosus. The sequence continues at coordinate 292,054,876 of OZ010788.1, read as the reverse complement.
ATTTCGACTATAGTTCTATTTTTACGTTCGGCAACGCCGTTCTACTGGCTACAATATGGTACGCTTAACTGATGTTCTATGCCGTTTTCTGTCAGGTAACTTTCAAAACTATCTCCCAGATACTCCTTCGCGTTATCGGATCTGATCGCTTTTATAGTTTTTCCGAATTTGTTCTTCGTCAGGGCCACACATTCTTTATGTTTTGTTATCGCTTCTGACTTATGCGAAATCAAATATATCATTGTAAATCGGCTATAGTCGTCAGTAAAGGTTATGAAATATCTTATCCCACTGAACGTTGGCAATCGCATCGGCCCGCATAAATCTGAATGAATTAAATTTAATGTTTCCTTTGATCTGTTAGTGGCGGATTTGGGGTACGGTGCGATTGATAGTTTGCCCTCAATACATTCTTTACAAACAGTTTCATGTTTACAATTGTGTATATCTATACCCTCGGCTAGTTTATGTTTCGTGAGATATTTTATCGCTTCGAAATTTTTATGTCCTAGCCTTTTGTGCCAAATCGATATGCAATTTTTATTGTCACAAGATGTTTGTGTCTGCGCGTTATATCCGTAGTCATTTTTGGGTTCAAACTCATATAAATTATCATTTAATTTTACCGTTAAAATTGTTTGGTTATCCTTTACGAGTGAGCATTTCTGTTTTTCAAATATTACCTTAATATCATTCTCTGTGGCTCTTTTGACAGATAAAAGGTTACTTTGCAATTCGGGACAATATAATACATTTTTGAGAGTTATGGAATTTTGTGAGTCTGTATTTATATTCACGTCTCCCAGACCCTGTGAACATAGCCGCTTTCCGTTCGCTATGGTTATTTCGACAAAGTTTCCTGGCATAAAGTTTTGTATTTTGTGCTTCGTAGCTACAACGTGCCTTGAGCATCCTGAATCTATTATGTATGTATCTGCCACCGATGTTTGTACTCTATTCGCGGTCACTGGTTCGTTTTCAGGAATTTTTTCTTCTGAGGATTTATTATCAGTGGGGGGAATCAAATTTTTTCCATGATCACTATCTACAGCTTTGCTCCCAAAGCAAAAATTTGAAGATTCCTTGGGGTTATTTTAAGCATTTTTATGACTATTAGTGTTATTTCTATGGTTATTTGAAGTGTTGAACGCTTTGCTCCTGTTCTACTCATTCCTTGCGTAGTTATTTTCCTGGTTTTTATTTTTCAGATGGTAACATTCGTTTATTATGTGCCCCTGCTTTTTGCAATAACCACAGTATTTTTTAATTTTGTTTTTGTTTGTTACTTTATATGCTGTCTCACGCGCGTGACGATTTGTTCCCTGATTCTCACTCCTGTGTCTGTATTCATCGGACAATTTATTTTTTACAAACTCTAGAGTTAAATCACTTTCATTTCGGACTTCAAGACCTATAATTAAGGGGTCATAGGACTTAGGTAGACTGCACAATAAAAGTGCCACTATGTGAGTCTTGGGGATTTCTTCCCCAATGGCATATAATTTGTCCCTCAATGTTAATATATTGTTGATGTGTTTGTTCACATCGCCACCATCGCATAATTTCTGCGAGTACAATCTTCGCAATAAGTGTAATTTAGAGGATAAGGTGGACCTTTGGTGGACTTCCTTGAGAGTGTCCCAGATTGCCTTCGCTGATTTTAAATGTTTAATATGGACAATCTGAGAGTCGTCAATGAATAGGTTTATGGTGGCACGGGTTTTCGCGTCTTTTTTACGCCAAGTGTCATCTGGGTTTACTGGGGGTGTGTCGAGGACATAGCTAAATAAGTCATCTCTGGTGAGCAGCATTTCAATGTGAAAGGCCCAGAGATCATAATTGCTATCTGACAGTTTTTCTACCAGGGATATGTCTTTTGCTGTAGAAATTGTCATGGCTAAACACAGGATGCTACCCTGTATATTTTTTCAAATGTCTATATTTTTATTGCCACACTATCGTACACAATATAATATTACTGTCTATATAATGGTTCTTTATATACTTGAAATATTTCTTATTGTCAATAGATTACATTTATAATATATTCAGGTTTTTTTTTCATATATTTATTTCAATATTGTATCACTTTATATATATAATATATTGAAAAAAAAAATTCCGTATTTCTATATTTTCAATATTGATCAATACTTTTTAATTTATTATATTCAATATAATCAATATGCATTTCAATAGTGCTATATTCAACAATAACAATCAATTACTTTATAGCCTTTTTTTTCTCACATTTTCAGTGTTCATAATCTGAAGGTTTTGGGGGTCATGAATTCTTAATAAGATAAAGGCTGTTCTTTCATTTGATATTTTTCTAAATTATTTTAATTGAAAGTTAATTTGAAATGCATAATATTTGTAAGAGAAAATAATTCTTCTTACCTGTATAGGCGAGAGCGCTGGTTCTTCGGAGTATCACAGAAGTTGCTGTATCCACCTTACCCTTACTTCATTCTGAAATTATTATTTTATTGAAGTGTTGTGTGGTAGAATTACTTAATTGATCCAGGCTTACAACTTTAAAAAGAAGTTATTATGTTTAATCAAATACAATTATTAATGCACTATTTATGTTCTAGATTAATAGTAATATATATATATACAACTTATGTTTAACTTGATTAATAATATTTTGCATTCTTGAGAGCCAAAGATGTAAAACGAATGCAAAAAGGGACAGACAAAAACATATGTCATCATCACTCAAGAGATATGCCTTAGACTGTGACGAAAGGGTTTCTTTAGTAGAAGCAAGGGCTCTTGGTCGAACACTCATTTTACAAAGGAAAACTGCTGATCACAGCTGGAATGGAGTCTATTGTCTATAAGTTCAAATTAAGATGTTCAGATCTCAGAGTTTTTCACAGTTTTGGTGCTGCCCTCTCTGGAGAAATAAGTGAAGATAAGTTTATTACAGGTGATTGTCCCAGTCTATTAGAGTTGTTGATGTTTGTCCGTAAAGTTTCGCCACCTGCCGCATATTTCGCAAAACGAAAGGTCGAAATACATTTTGAACTATTTCCGACAGATTCAAACAGCAGTTATTGTGGTTAATGATTTTAAAAACCTCTTTTGTAATTATTAATCGTCTCAATAATGTATATTCTGATATACTACAAAATTATTATACCGCATTTTTTAATTTTCATAACTCATTTATTAAATATTAAACTTGGAGAATTTCAATCATTTTTAGGGCTCCGTACTTAAAAAGTAAAAACGGAACCATTATAAGATCACTCCACTGTCTGTCTGTCTGTCTGTCTGTCTGTCTTTCTCAGCCATTTTATTCTTAAACTATTGAACGTGGCAACTTCAAATTCGGGGAAATAATAAACACCATTGACCCACATATTTTCATATTAATAAACATTCATAAATACCTATATTTAGTAAAAATGTAGGAGCCTAATTATGGTACTTGAAACAAAAAAAACTCTTTTCTTCGCATATCGTGTGGGGTATCGTGTGAAAGCTTTCGTAACGCTGAACTCAAAAATACATTTTTATTTTTATTTTATTTTAGGTATTATATTTTCAAAGATATTGTTGAAAATATGCCCCCCTCCCATCTAATTCCGAATATACTGAAACTAAAATTATGAAAAAATTAATGGTAGTAGACGTTGATATAAACCTTGCCGGAAAATTATAGCGATTGCCCTAGGTCACATACTTTTTGAGAAATAAGCATTTTTCTGTTAAACACAAATTTCGATTTACGGGCATTCAGAAAAATTGTCGATCACCGCTGGATGTACCTATCATAGCAGGAGTATAAAAGCATTGTTGATAATGAATTTCGAAAAAAATCATCGGTAATTAGCCGAGATATTAACCCTTAAAAATACGGCCAGTTTGGACATACACAATGACAGGGCGGCGTACTCTATGCCTACTTAATTTTTTTTAATGATATATATGTGTAACATAATGTCCAGTAACAGTATAAAAGCAATAAATGTCAAATTGTTAAAAACATACCAATATCAGGGGTCTCAGGGCTCTAAAAATTGAAAAAAAAAGATTTTTCAACATTTAATGTCTTAAAATGTATATGATTTAAAACACAATTTTAATTGCGATTAAAGGTATAAGTATGTTCTTTAATTTCATGTATTTAAAAAATTGCAAGATGCTGAAATAGTATTTATAGGGGGCTCAAAACTGCTAGACATTTCTCGAACAGAAAATTGGGATACCAGTTTGCAGGATTACAAAATCAATATTGCAACTAGAATGAGAATTTTAGTGCTTACTTATACTTCAGATTGTAATAATTACCCTGAACTTAAATAATTTCTATTTACAGCATTTTTATATTTTTAGTGCAATGTGGTATTTAGCTAATACAAAATTTTGAAAATTTCAACAGTATAATCACCTAAAAAAATATTTTTTTGAACAATTACAAGGAAATTTTAGGTTCAGTTTATCCAGACTAACATGAAATATATGTTTTGAAAATTTCATGAAAAATTATTTAGAAGTTTTTGAGGTCTCCTGCGCGTTATTACCAAAAACGACATTTGGAGAAAAATGACTCCAAAGTTTCAGAAACGCCGCTTCAGCTATTGAGCGGGTATAATGCTAAAAGCCGCAACTTCTGTTCTAATGGGAATTTCAAGGAAACAATTATATCAAAATTTTCAGAAAAGATAGGAGTTTAACATCTAAAAAAATTAAAGTTTCTAAAATTTTGAAGCTTTAAGAGTCCTGCGACCCCTTAACCCTTTCCGGTGCGAAGTAATTTTGTTTATAAACTTATGAAATAATGACTGATCCCAGACTTTATAAACGAATTTATTAGAAAATAACGAACGTGCTTATTTTCACGTATATGATAAAAGGAAAATTTTAAATAAATATTCTTGATGCCGTTTGTCTGCTTTGGAATTAAAATTATGTGTCCTTTTTTAAGGACACCGCCATCGAAAGGTTTCATTAGAATGAATCCCATAAATACTGTGGGATTCGCGACTAGTTTGCATTGAGTGTATCTCTCAATACGCCTCAAGTGACTTTAAAAGTTAATTAAAAGCCTATCTGGAAAAACGCGGCACTGGCCATGGCGTCGTTGCAACTTTGACACCTCTTTTCGAAACGCATTTAGCACAATGCCAAATTTAAACTTTCAACAAAGGTTTTGTTTTAGCTTCACTGTAGAAATAAAGGTTATTACTAGGCTGAATTTAGTTTTATGAAATGCCAAATGAAGTTTAAATATGCACTGCTTTTATTGTCAGTACCGAATTAAGTTCATCATAAACAGATTAGGATAATATAAAAAATGAGTTATACAGAATAGCTATATTTGATATTATTTAGGTTCCATATCTCTTTGAATATTCACGATATATCCATTTACACTTTTCTAATATATACTTTTATACCCAACCCTACGGTGAAAAGTTTTTTACAAAGTCATAGTATTCTTTTAGCAACGGTATTTTTTAATAATACAATTACAACTTTATTTATTTATTCTACAGAACCCTCTGTACGCGAGTAATACTCGCACTTGACCGTTTATTACATCTTAGACCTTTGTATCCGGAACAAGTTTTTTTTTAAATTTCACATTGCTCAACATATAATATTTTACATTATAGACAAAATAAAGTTTAACATTATATTAAAACAACGTGTATTGCTATCAAATAAACAAGAGAAATCTCAGATTTAATAGAATATCAGAAACTATCTGCACTAAAGAACAACTGGAGGACATCCGTCTGCTTATCTAATTAGCGAATAGATAAATCGAATTCTCCTTCGGCCGTAGCCCTCTCTTTTCTTTACATGGAATAGTAAGAGACGCAACAATTCCTGATATGTAGAATATCATAAAAATTGGATAAATTGGTTTTATCATCATATGTCATTCAAGAATTCATTGTGATAGAGTTTATTCTACAAACTGTAACGATCATAAAATTTTCATGTCATTATTTCGTGAATCATTCGAGAAAAATCTGATAAAATGTTTTGTTATTAATGCTAAAATTTTCCTGTCAAAAATTTCTCTATGAAAATAAATCAAGATAAGTGAAAAAAAATATGCACTTATTTGTATGTAGAGGAATTTTTTAAAATGTTCAGTCAAATTTTTAAGGAACTGTAGAATCATGAATAAAAATAAACAAACTTTCATCGAATATTTTAAATTTAACCCGAAAAACACTGAAAAAATATGTTCTCGGAAACATCACGCTTGTTATGTAGATGTCTCTCACTAGTTCTTCAATAATTCAGCATTGAAGAAAATTGGTATTCTCTCATATACAGAGACTAGATATCAGAGGGAAGGAATTAATGGTTCCAAAAAATGGCCAATTAGTTCTCTGCACTTCGATACCACTACCATCGGCACATTAATGCCGCAGTTTATTTCTGCGGCCCAACTTCGTTGGAGATTATGCAGCGAGGTTTTACTCGTCGTAAGCGCTCCGTAAGCCTGGCGATGATGATTATCATTATAATCGAGTTCCACTAACTTTAGTTTCGTGGTATGAAAGAAAATAAGCTTTTTTTAAAAAAAAACCAGGAACATGAAAGCTACCTTTTCCGCCCGGTACATGCCGGAAGGACTATTTTTATGATTAACCATCACGATAACGTATATTCTGACGTGCAATAAAATACTTATACAGATATTTTTTCGTGTCTTATTTATTAAGCATTAAATTTGACAAATTTCAAGTAGTTGTAGGTGATAGATATCTTTGTATCCAGAGCAGATTTTTTAAATTTCACATTGCATAACATGTTAAAATATTTTTCATTATAGGCAAAATAAATTTTAAATCTGAAACAAAATTTTTCTTATAAAAAAGGGCTAAATCGCTATCAAATTAACAAGATACGTCCATCTGAGGTTTAACAGAATATCAGAAACTATCTGCGCAAAAGCACAAATCCAGGACATTCGTCTGCTAATCTAATTAGCGAATAGATCAATCGAACTCTCCTTGTTCCATAGCCCACTATTTCTTTACTAAGAATAGGAAGAGATGCAGCAACTTCTAATATTTAGAACAACATAGAAATGCGATAAATTGGTTTTATCATCATATGTCACTCAAGAATTCATCATGATAGAGTTGTTTCCGTTACTGTAATGGAAATAAAATGTCCATATAATTATTTCGTGGAATGTTACAGAGAAAACGAATAAAATGTTTTGATATTAATGCTAAAAATTAGTTGTAATAAAGTTCTCTATCAAGATAAAATAAGTTAAAAGAAATAAAATTTCAAACAAAAGAAAAAATTACGCACTTTCTTGTAGGGGAGAGGGTGGTTCCTTTGAACTGGGAGCACCTTTGAGCACTGTAAATATTTTCCTTTAAATAAATTATATATTTTAAATGTATATGGCAGCACAGTACTACTGCTTCAATGTAACAAGTATACAAAGCTTTACTATTTTGCATGCACACTACTGTCTAAGCAAGATATGTGTATTTTGCTTTCTTGAATCTAAACTTAACAAAAAAAGTTGTAAGCTTTTTTTGATAAGCTTGTATCCGTAAAATTATAATTTACTATTTAATACGTAAATAAAGGTGTTAGCTTTAACTTATAAGGTTTGTTTTATTCAAATTCTCAAACCTAATTGAGTAAATAGTTGTAACGCTAAACTCCATGTGATGGGGCACCATTGAACAATAAAAACTACGAAGAAAAGTGTTATAGATGTATCTAAATATTATTATTGCTGAAATTTTCTTTTAAATATGAAAATTAAGAGATTAATTAAGTGTTATTATACTTAACATGAAAGTTGTATTGATGCAGGGCTTCAACTACAGGCAAATTCAGGACACACAACTTCAATAATTCATGATTTAGCAGATTTGTCTAACAAACCCTATACTGTTTCATTTACAATGGTAAAAATTATTTCTGGATTTCATAAAACAGGGCTTTATCCATTTTCTATAACAATTTGAATGAAAATGATTTCATTTTAGTTCAATTTCATGCAAAAAGAACTCTTCATTATGTTGGTCAGAATAAATTGCTTAATGTCAGGTTTCTTCGTAAAAAGGAACATGCGATATATTTTCCAGAGGCATCAGATATCAATTTGTTGGATTTTAAGGATATTATATAAAAAAATTACAACAATTAAACATAATTGGAGGGATCCTCCGTTGTGTCTTAACAATGTGCTTTGATGGAAACAAATTTGGTTAAATAATAAAAAAAATAGTAATTTCAGTTAAATGTAATTGTGTAATTTTATTCTTATTATTTTATATGTTGGAAAGATATGCAATTTTTAATAAAAACTGTCAAAATTTTCATATTTTGTTAATCTGTTCAAAGGTGCCCCTAGCTTGTTCAAAGGTAACCCTACATGGGGCAGGTTTGAACAGAAAACCTTCAGCTTTTTAAAGTCGCACAACATATTTAATTTATCTTACAAACTCTAATTTTTTATTTCATACTATGCAGAATTACATTGTTTCTCTCAGGAAATATTTAAAATTCAATAAATATAATTCAAGTAAGAAATATGTCGATTTTTTTAAAAAAATTGTTCAAAGGTGCCCCCCCCCTCTCCCCTACTCTAAAAGTGTTTAGTCAAATTTATGAAGAACAGTAAAATTATGAATCAAATTAAACGAAATTTCAATGAATGTTTTAAAACCGAAAGGCACAGAAAGAACATGTGTTTGGAGGTATCATGTTTGTCCTGTAGATGTCTCTCACAAGATCTTTAATGAATATTATTATTGGCGTATAAATTGGCAAGTGCCACTTCAAATCATCAGATGTGTACAAAAATTAAACATTCTCAAAAAGTGCCATTAAATAATTTTCAATTAGTCCAGCTTCTAAATAATACCCCAGAGACCTGCCGGGCACATTAGGTACTGAATGTAAACTTGCGAACTAATTACTACTTTTTAAATGTATCATTATATCATCTCTATACAGAGTGTAAAAGAAGATAAATTTCAGAGGATATCCCTTTATAATTGGCATACACATGTTTTAAAACTCATAAAAGTATCCTGGGAATTAAAAAAAAAACATAAATAAAATTATTTCATTTAGATTCTTAAAAATTCTGCATAACATTTAAATGAATCTGATACATTTTCCTCTGCATTCGTAAGTTAGTTTTTCTAAATTTACGGATAAAATCCTAACACTTTTTTTATTACACTATAAAGATATATGAAACACTACCTAAATTAATAATTTATCAAGCTGATTTTATCCAAAGAACATAAATAATGCTTCAAAAGTAGGTGTTACTATTCGAAAAATGAAAATTTTTTCATTCGAAGTATTTTTCATATATAGACAGAACCCGAAGCGTAATTTATTAATGTAAATTTAATAGTAGATATTTTAAATATTATATTTTTATTATAGGAAAATTTGCAGGGATGAAAACTTTATTTTTTTTATCTTGTACGATTTTATAATTTTTTTCGTATTACCAAAAAGATCCTGACTTTTTTTTCTGCTGACAACATTGTTAAATATCTTTTGTCATATATTTATTTTTAAAATGTTATTATTCTGGTGAAATTCCTAACTTAGAATTTTACGTAGAAAAATACCATTTGAAATGGAGAATATATTTTCCCTCATCAAAGCAGTCACTTAGTACACTTGAAGGAACAAGAAAATCTTTCTTCCGTGTAGACGTTCTCATTCTAATCAGGTATATTTGGATCTATTAAGTTAATTGGCTTGTAGGGCGTTAATGTTTTTGTTCGGTTCCTGTTTGTGGATGCTTAAAGGTAATGTTTTTTGTACCTTTAGTGTTTTTGATTATGTATATATATTTACATATATATGTATTGTACGAGAGAAAATTTTGACGTTTGGATGTACAAGAATGTTGATCAAAACACCTTTTAAGATTTTTATTATATTAAAAAAAATCTTTGGTTGATAAGCACATGCTGGTATCATATTATGAGCCTCTTAGACTAATTAATGTTTTTTCAGCCATTCTGCTTGATAACTAGCAGACCCGCCCGGCTTTTCCCAGGTTCGTAAATAATAACCTTAAACAAAACTCAAGTTTGTATGATTTTATATCTTTTGATTCTTTTAAATGAACCTAATTTCGGAGCCCCGCCCCCTTGCCTTCCGCAGCGTCTAGAGTGTCCCCAACAAACTTCTTTCCAAACGAACCAGTAACCTGGGTCCTCGTTACCTAAAGCAACATGTACCGGAAGTGCCCAGCAACTGTCGGAGACAATCGAAAACCAAGTTGTGTGAGCCAAATCTCGTAGTAATCAAGCCCATAGAATCCAAAAAAAGAATGCATCAGTAATGTTAGAAAATGTTGGTAACTGAAGTCTAAGGTAAAATTTCATAACACAGAAATTAGCCGAATTTTAATCTAAGTTAAATGAACCAAATCCTGTTGAAATTGGGTCCTTAGAATCCGAGGAAATAATGTTCCCCCAAACGGTGGAATATATCGCCTGCCATTGTAAATTTCACGAATTACTTTTAACATACACACAAATATTTAATAAACGGATAAAATCCCTTTTCTAAATTTACCTTTAAAATAACGCGATTTTCAATTTACGGCTGTGGTTTATAAACGTAACCTGATGCTGAAAAAGAAGATTAATGTTCGAAAAAAGTGGTAGCTGAGGTATAAAGAAAGATCGAGCCCTACAGACCAGGTCTTACCTGGAATGTAGTTGGGTATAAGAAAATATTTTTGTAGATTTAACCCATTAATGCCCAATTCAAAATACTCGATGGATTTTGAAATTTTTGTTCATATTTGTTCATTTTGTGTGTATTAAGTACATCGCATATAAATTTTATTTTTCCCGATGTATTTTCTAAGTTTTGTTTAATGGTAGATTTTTGTACCAACCAGCGTTTGCGTAGTATGAAATCACTTTTTTATGCAAATTTTGAAATTATTGTTTGATTGGAATAATAATCTATTTATATAAAATCCAAGTCTCTGTGTGTCCCTCACTATTCCGGTAGGACCGCCTCATTGAAATGAGTAATTTTTTAAAAATATTAATGCAGGGTTATCACAGTAGCACCAAATGTTAGCCAAATTGGCGATAGCTGGCTAATTTGGCGAAATTCCCATTTAAAACCACTAATCTTTCATAATGGAGGTCACCGAAATTTAATAACTCCACTCTTTTAAGATATTTTTTCGAAATCTATGGGTGAGAATTTAAAGTACATCTTTATATCTTCCTCCCGATGCTACTAATAAAATAACCGCCAATAGACAACGGTGTACTGTGTGAGCTCCTAACTGCGCGATTTTAATGTGCTTTAGGTACTTTTCCAGTATAGGTGCCTTGGCGAAAAAGGAAATTTGGTAACATATTTTCCAGGAACCTATTCACTGTTTCATTTTATATGCACACGCATTTTTTTCGATATTTATGCGACTTATTTAACATAAAAAAGCCGTTTCTCTAACTTTATACAGAAACAGATGTAATTTGTACATAAAAACATCAATAATATACATATAAAACAAACAAAAACGCTCATCGAATTTTTTTTCATAGCTGTTTATATGATTTGACAACAAATCTCGATATTTCTCCGTTATACCGACACCATGCCAAAATGTATGCTAATGCGCCAATTATTTCAAAATGCTAAAAGATATTTGTAATTTTATGCCAGCAGTTTAATATGAGTTTTATTTTATTGCTTTATTTTATAGCAGTTATTTGTTCACTTATTTTAAGTATATATTTGTGATTTGATGAAATAGTTCGTAAAAATCTGGAATTTTCAAATGTTATATTTTTTAAATGCTCACTTTAGTATCGACAATGGGTTTTTTTTATTTTTCAAATGCTTCAATTCACGATTTTGCGCCAACTATTACGCTTGGCAACAATGGTGTCGCATAACGGAAAAGTACCCAAATCTCTTTTTCTGATGCCCAAATTACACCAAGCCTTTTTTAAAAAAATGCCAAAGCCCCTACAGTGGAAAAGTACCAAACTGTCTATTATTTTGTGCTATCCGTGTTATAGTTTGTACTATATGCAAGGGGAGTGAAGCGAAGAGTTTAAACATTAAATATTAAAGTTTCGGCACAGATGTCACGCCATATTGGAGCGATTTTTTTCTGATGCCAATGTCATATACACAACGGATACTTAACTGGCTCCAAAATGTCGTAATTTTGCTTGATATGGTAATCCGGATGTTGTTGTTTATGCTGTTGATGTTTTCGTCAAATTGGCGTCGGAAAAAAATCGCGCCAATATATGATAACGTATATGACAACTGTGCCAAAGTTTCTATAAAGCAGTATAAGACTAAAAAATTAAGAATAAAATAAATGCAAACTAAGACTAAAGAAGAAAGAAAAATCATGCGTTAGGCATAGAATATGAAACACTTTCCAACACATCCTGAATGCTTTAACAAAACTTCGTTATTTAGGGAAATAAGGAAAATAAGATAAGGTTACTTCTTAGATATCCCGTCAACCAATTTCGCCAAATTATATAAATTGCCAAATCAATAGTAAAACATTAACAAAAATACAAATAAAACATCGAATTAATGGTTTTATTGGCCATTATTGGCATTTAATCTTACAATTAATTAATTAATGGCAACCATTATTGGCAATTAATCTTACAATTTGGCGACAGTAATTTGGTCGACGGGATAACTAAGAAGTACCAAGATAACAAAGTAAACATTTTAGAAAACGCATAAAAAAATTTAAAAATTGATTTCAGCAGTTACCGTCCATAGCCAGTAGTACCATTATTACATGCCACTATTTAGCTAAAATTTAATTTAAACTACTCTTAAAACTACTGAAATCACATTTCCAGATATTATCATCCATAGACGGTTATGTATCCAATTCTTTGCGTGACCATGTATATCATTTTATCTATATTCTACAAACATTTCTTAGGAAACTAAATGCAGTTCAGCGTAAAAATCCATAACTCCTTTGAAAACCACCTTTAAGTAATTTACTCTCATACTCAGTAACCCTTACGAATTCTTTTGTGTAGCTCTGCATATGAACTGTAGCATTTATACACACAGTATAGTATGCATAAATGTAGTGAAACATAAAAGCGCATATCATAATTAAAAATGCATTTCTAGCAATCATTGCTTATGGGTACAGATGTCATATTCGCCCCATATTGGCGCGATTTTTTTCTGTCGCCAATATCATATAGGCAACGGGTACTTAACTTGCGCCAAAGGGCTTGATGTGGTAACCCGGAATATGTTATTTATGCTGTTGATGTTTTCGCCAAATTGGCAACCGAAAAAAATCGCGCCAATATGGGGCGAATATGACATCTGTTCCTGCTTATGTACAATACTTCGTAAAAAAGTTTCTTGGCAAGAAAGAAGTTTGCCAACGTATTTTCTGGCAACCTATTTACTGCTTCATACTCACAAGCAATTTTTCCCATATGTCTACAATTTGGCGCAGATGTCATATAAAGCCAGTCTTTTTTGGCGCGATTTTTTTCCGACGCCAATTTGGCGAAAACATCAACAGCATAAACAACATTCGGGTTACCATTACAAGCAAAATAACGACACTTTGGCGCCAGTTAAGTACCCGGTGCGAATATGACATCGGCGTCAAAAAAAAAAAAAAAAAAAAAAAAACGCCAATATGGGCGTATATGACATCTGTGCCGACAATTTAATATAAAAAAAGCTATTTACCCATTCTTATAAAGAAACAGAAGTAATTTTTGCACAGATGTCATATACGCATGGTTGTCGGCGTTATTTTTCTATGATGCCAATTTGGCACAAATCTTGCTTTCGAATACCAGTTACTTATATATTTTTCAATTATTTGCTATCATTTTGAAAAGGAAATAACTATAAATAAATAAAAGTTTGAATAATAACTATAGAACAAAGCAGTTTATATAATTAAAAAACAGAAAATAAAAGTAAATAAACAATTTATTAATAAATAAAAAACAATAGCCGGGTTACCATAGCAGGCAAAAAAACACCATTTTGGCGCCAGTTAGGTATCCCGGTTCATATCTGAAATCTGTGCCGTAATTTGTATATATAAAAATATATATATATATATTTAGAAACGATGTTTTTATGTATACAAGTGCATATATAAACAAAGATAAAAGTTCATTAGATTTGTTTTCATAGCTGTTTATATATTTTCGCAACATATCTCAATTTCTGATGCCCGAATCGCGCCAAGCTTTTTTAAAAAATGCGCTATAATGGAAAAGTACTTAAATAAATAATTAACAGAAATAACAAATTATACAAACTAAAACTTTTTATTTCGAGATCAGAGCATTGTTTTTAATTTCGATTAAAAATACATGTATCCTCGGATAACTTCAATTTAAATTAGGTTCACAGCTTAATATCTCATTCCATAAACCTAAACAAACACAAGTGATTCATTCATCGTGAAACGTCAAAAATATTAAATCATTGAGGTAATCATTCACAAAGTAAGTTCTTCAACAACAAATGGGAAATATTCTAATGACGTCATAGTAGGTAAAATGGTGGCGGTATCGTTTGTTTATGGTTTGTAATCACAAAGATTTAATTTTGCAATGTCTCTTAGTTACATTATTTTATTGTCATATTTATGAGCTCAGAACAAAAGCCTATTTTTTCATTATTTAGTTATTAAAGACGGAAAAAAATCATAAATGCATGATTTGAAAATTTTAAATAATTTTCTTTCTTAATACTAAAAAATAACATCGGGAAGTAACAGCGGGTTTAAGTTAAATAAGTTTAACTGTTTAATTCTGTTGTAATATTCAAAATAACTGTATTTATTAGATTTCAGTACTCAACATCAGGGCCCGATTAAACTTTGAAGTTAAAGGAATTACAATGTCATTTCAGGACCTTTCTTTTGGAGGAGCTTTTCTAAATTCCATATATACATGGAAAATCTTCAGTGTTAGAAATATTATTCCTTGGACTGACATAACACGAGAACGGCCTGCAATTTTACACAAGTTTTTAACAAACTTTATATCAGAAATTTTACTAGAAACTGGTTACTTTTTTGTTATAGCGGCCCACACTATTAGGATTATGACAAGTTGCAGGTAATTTCGCCAACGTCGTAACCAAGATCGTGAAGCACACACATATAATACCATATAATACCATTTCATGAAATCGTATACGATAATTTAATAGTTTTTAACCTTACTTCAAGTGTGTTATTTATTTTTTTTTTAAGGCTCAACCATCTAAATTGTCCAACATATGAATTAAAAAAAAATATGTAAACAAAGATTGAATAGACATGACCGCAAAAAGCCTCAAATCTGCATAACACTTGGAACCAAACTGTGCAGATTAGTGGTCTTCTGCTGTACACAGTTTTTCATAAATGTGTTTCGTTCTTAAAATGTGTTATTTTCATCTATCACTGCGGAACAAGCGAGAAAACTCATATTCTTGCACATGAGTTGTATATATCTTTATATCTAAATTTCCGTCATTTTTGACGGGCTACCTTTCTAGTAATAATAATAATAACAATAGATTCTAGATTTATATACTAGTCAAATATTACTTATACTTTTAAAATAAGAGTTTTTTTAATTAAAATTATATTTAAAAATTTAATTGCAATTCAATTTGCAAAACAAAGCTTTGGAATATATGTAATTTATAAATTCTAAAACTTAGAAAAACAAGTTGGAAATTGCTCGTCAAACGTGGCATATGAGGTGCGTTCGTATTATAACTAGTTTTATAATTATTTTTTGCACCCCATATTGTACTGAATGCATATTTTTTTGTGCTTCATAAGTGCATAGTCTGTAACATCATTAAAATGCACTTGCAATAATTTTTTTCCCATTCCCCGTAATGTAACGGAAAACTTTTGACTGTCCCTGTAATTAAACTATACATTCGATTTTCATAAAATTTGAAATGGCTCTACAAAATTTTGCAGCAATTATATATTTAAAATTTCAGACCATTCGGAAGGCTGTAAAATCATTAAAATGCATTTGCAATAATTTTTTCCCTTTGGCCGTAATATAATGGAAAATTTTTGGCTGTCCCTGTAATTAAACTATACATCCGATTTTCATAAAATTGGAAATGGCTCGACAAAATTTTGCAGCAATTATATATTAAAAATTTCAGACCATTCGGAAGTCTGTAGCATCATTAAAATTCACTTGCAATAATTTTTCCCATTGGCCGTAATGTAAAGAAAAACTTTTGACTGTCCCTGTAATTAAACTATACATCCGATTTTCATAAAATTTGAAATGACTCAACAAAATTTTGCAAAAATTGTATATTTAAAATTTCAGACCATTCGGTCGGGTAGTTTTTGCTCTGTTATATGCGGACAGACGGACAGACGGACGGACTGAACGACGACTATAGGTGCTACGTATTTATATAATTACGAACGTACCTAAAAAGATTTAAAAATCATAATTACCTTTAAAAGTATTAATATATTTTTTATTAAACTAAATATTTATGTATTAGAAACAACATGATAACTTACATGGCATTCAGGATGAAGGGGTTGATTACTCTTTTCGCACTTATAACCATTTCTTCCACCACACTTTTTACTTCAGGCATGTTTCTGCTCTGATTTGATTATCCAATGGTTTCTTTGTTCAAATCTTTGTTCATTTTTAGGCCTATGCCTTATTGTAAGAGGTTTACCAGGGCCACTGGGTACTGTAGCTTATTAATAGTTCTTGTGTGAATTGTCGGGAGAAATCAAGTAGTGAAATATCGTTGCCGATATTTCTGTACACTCGCCGTCCATTCACAACGCTTGAACTAAGTATCCATGAAAAAAGTGACCACCACCATTTTGTGATCGAATTCTGATACGGAAATTTCGCAACGGATTGTTCAAATAGATCCGCACCTACCATGTGTTTGTTATAAGTTTTCAAATTCTGTGGCATAGGAACTAATAATTTCTTTTTTTTTTTCAGAAGCACTGAATCTACTAGCTGATTCACATGTCTTTGTGTGTACTTTATTGCTCGCAACGGCTACTACTGTATTGTCGTTCCATTTCACAATATATTTATTGCAATCTTGTTCATATGTTCCTCTTGGTGTTTTTTTTCCTTATATTTTTTCGATTCAACGGATAATTCAATTCTCAATGTACCAGTTGCCGCAATACCCTTTTAGATATTTCTCTTAGTAAGGGAATATCAGAAAAAAAATTGTCCATGATGACATGAGTTCCGTCTAGTATTTTGAATTTTTCTAATATTCCAAGAGCAACATCAGCTCCTTGGCCTAAACCAATATCGGGAGGTTCTTTGAAGCACCACAATAAGGTTCTGCGTGAAGAAGTTCATCTGAGGACGGTAATACCCAAAGTTTGCAATCAAATCGAATTGGTTATCCTGTTAGGAACAGTTTAAGCCCATGGTGTCCATAATAAGGGACTGTGGGCTCATGTACACTGAGATATTCTGTTATATCTGCTCTTTTGAAGTGCTCAAAAAGCAGCGGACTTTATATAATCTACCATCGTCCATTTTCATGTTATTTGCAAAATATACTGATATCAAAATCGCATCAAAAGTGTTTCTTCTCAACGACTGTGAAATTAAATTGTTGTGCAAGTCAGTTTGAAGAGCCCAATAGAGTCTCCTGTTAGGTAATTTGTTATATCCAGACACCAATAAAATGCCAATGAACGCAAGAATATTTTCCTTTGTGAGAATTTTGTCCAAATCGACATTTATATAGCACTAAAAAATTTCATATCTCATTTCGTGACACGTATTTATTCATAGGAGACTTCCTTCATGTGTCTTTGAATTATAAAAAATAGTTATAACGAGAGATGGAAGTGGCACAAATGAAACGTTTTACGACAAAAACCAGCACAAATGAATGCCGTAATACAATTTAGATTTCGTTGATTAGGCGTCGTCCACTAAAATGGCCGCCTTGTGTTGAAAAAGTGGAAAATTCGTTATATCGAGGGAACCAGAATGGCACAAACGAAACTTTTTCTGGTACAAACCGCCATTTACATAGCACTAAAGGATTACGTATTTCATTTCGTGAGAGCATTTATTTACGATTTTCATAAGTGATTTTCTATAAGTGAACTTGAATTATAAAAATCCGTTATAATGTGTTAGAACGGAAGTGGGCACAAATTGAACTTTTTGCGGCACAAACCAGCACAAACATAGTATAAACGATTGCAGTAATAAAATTTTGATTTCGTTGATGGGGCGTGACAATCGTTTCATGGGCTCCGCCTCATTTTGTTCATCATAACGAGAGAACACAAGTGGCACAAACAAAAATTTTTGCGGCAGAAACCAGCACAAACGTATGGTGTTGATTAATTTTCAAAATGAGTATGGGGCGGGGCGAATGAAGTGGACGTCTACTTTTTAAGTAAATTTCGTATGAAATACTACCAATTGGCGTCTTTCCTATGTTGGAATTTCTGAAAACTTTTTGCAGATCTATACCGATCATGACCCCTAGAACACAAAAACCACCCTCAGTAAAAAACTTTATATATACATATATATATATATATATATATCACTTTCTTCTGGGCACGATAACTTCCACAATTCTTCACCAATCTCTTCCAAACTGATACATAAAATCAAGGGGCATAAAATCTCGGTCAAGTTCGTGAATGGTCAAAATCGGACCAAGGGGGTGGAAATAGGGAGGGGTTGTGTGAAAACCGAAAAACCCCTATAACTTCTTAAGTTTTGTACATATCGAATCAGTTTAAAGTTTTTATTACTTCTAAAAATAGGGCCAAAAATTTAAGTATCACAGATTTTTGATAAAGTTAAAAATGGGCTCAAGGGGCGCAAAAAATAGGGTTTTTGGGAGAAAAAAAATTATAACTTCATCAATTCTCAAGATATCAAATCCAATTAATTTTATTATACATTTCCTTAATATTATCTACAACTTTTATATTTACAAGTTTTTTATAGGACCAATTCGTACAGCAAAAAAAAAAAAAAAATTAAAAACGGAAACAAAAAGGGGGGGGGGGGTGAAGAAGAAAAATGTCCATCACTCCGTCAATTCACAAGATATAAAATGCCCATGAATTTATCATATATCTTCTTAATATTGTCTTTTGATAGGACCAATTATTACAGCAAAAACAAATTAAAAATACACAGTGGTTGAAGTAAAAAATCATCGTATTAAGAATGTATTCAAATCCAAACTGCTTATTTTCTGACTCATTTTTAAATTAATTTTTGCTCTCAAACGCGTCCAATTTATAGATTCTCTTCTTCAGAAACTATATAATGTACGGTAATGATCGATTTTTTGATAGAGGCAGAATATATTTCAAAAAATGATGTCAAAGTCGGCATTTTGAACAGAATTTCCCGAAGCGATTGTGTTAGAAACGCAAAATATTGCCCTACTGAGAAAATAATTGTTTATTAATCAAGTTTCATTTAATTGAAAGAAAAATAAAAACACGTGTCGCTTATAAATCTATTCAAAAATCACGTCAGCAATTTTCGTATTTTTCTATTAAAAATTAATCTGAAAATGTACCAGAAAATTTCGAGTTGTTGAGCATGGAAAAGTATTTTTTTTTTTTTTTAATACCGCCTTAACTTGATTCTGATAAAACACGCTATTATATAAAAATGAAATGAAAACTCGTCAAAAGCGGTCAGATAAAACTGTTAAAGTGGATTTACATCTATTCATGATTTAGTTGTTGTTGGTGCAATTAATATACTTAACTTCGAGTCTACCTCCGCCTGTAGGCCGGGCCGACAGGGATTTTTTTTTTTTCTCGTCGCCCTAAGTAAGATTGTGACTACATATATGCCGGTTGGTACAATTTTCTACCATTAAAAGTAAAAATGACTTTACGAAACAAAACAAAAGTAAAATTAACTTTAAATATCATAAATGTATAAAGTATACTATTACACTATTATTTTTATTTTTTGTCGTTCATGTAGTTGCTGTAGAACCTAAGAAGATATTAGCAAAAATAAGCTAGTGAATCGGGCCATTTTTAAGAGATACTAGAGGGTTCAAAAGGGCCCAACTGATAGTTGAGAGCAGGGCACTAATATGAAAACATGTTAAAATTTTTTAGTACTTAGCGTTTAAGATCTTCTTCAAGTAATCAAAATTAAAGTAATCGGAAGACGCTAGAACTATGTCAAGGAAAATTGCAAGCAATTCGGATCATTTATAAAGAAGTTGCACCAAGGGCCCCAAGAAGGTGATTAATATTCAAAATTGGTGGTAGCTGAAGTCTGAGAAATATTTTTGTCGTTCATGTAGTAGGTGGAAGGTTGGTACTTTTATGTTAGCCAGGTGCAAATCTCGCCAATAGCTTTTTTTTTTTTTTTAAACTCGCCAGTTAGCATTTTTTTTTCGAGTGGTAAATTAAAACGGTACTACTTGGTTATCCCGTCGACCAAAAATCTATCGCTAAACTATAAGATTAAATGCCGAGAATGGTTGATCGTAAATGTCACATTCACTTGACTTTAAGGAAGTTACACGTGTTTACGCCATCAAGTGATTTTCATTTCGACGTTTTATTTGTTTTTTATTAGTGTTATACTAATTTATTTGTTCTTTCGCTATTTAAAATAAATATTATGTCAATTTGTATAATATGGCGAGTGGCTTGGCGATTTTTATAATTTGGCGAAATTGGCCGACGGGATAACTAAGTAGTACCATTAAAACATTGCTTTGAAGTTTAAATTAAATGTCATGATTTTGTTGCATTATTTAATACTAGCCGCCTTTGGCTTCCAATTTGGTCTCCCTTAAATGCATGCTAAGCTTTGTATCATGTTGCTATTATTCAAATTTAATTTACTGTATTAGTCCTTTACCAAATCGGGAGATTCTGTTAGAGAAATCGAGAGAGTCTGTTAGAGAAATCGAGAATTCTGTATTTTTATGTTAGCTGGGCGCAGATGATAAATAGCCAAACAATGTTCTTGTCGCATTTTTTCGTATTTCATTAAAAATATAAATAAACCTTTCACGCACTTCATTTAAAACACTTAACTTTAATTTAAACTGAAACATTTAAAATTCATGACCTTCCATTATTTCATAAAAAATAAAAAAATAAAAAGAGAAAAATAACAGAAAAAGAAAAATAATACCATAAACCACGACATTTAATTTCAACATCAAAGCATTGTTCTAATTTACCACGTTAGAAATAAAAAAGGATAACTGGAGTCTTAAAAAATGCTATTAGAGAAATTTGCTCCCGGCTAACATAAATGTACCGAGAATTCTTTGCGATCACGGCAAATTTTATGTAGTTTTACTCGAAAAAATAATTTTGATTAAAAATAGCCACCTTGCATATGAAAGGCGAATAGGTCAGCCCGTAATTGTTTATGACAGTCACGTGACTTACACTATTATAATATAGATGAAATGATGGCGATGTGACAATATTATGCGATTTATCCCCTGCGCCCGGCTAACATTAAAGTACCAAAATGACCGATTGGCATAAAAAAAAGCGAAGTGGTCAACGCAGAACTGTTTATGACAGTCTCATTATTTGGGCTACTATTGTATTGATTTGGCACACATGTGATATACGCACCGGGTATGTACGATAATTTGGCGAAGACCTCGTTTTCGAAAACCAGTTACAAGTGTATTTTTAAATTATTTTCTATTATTTTTAAAATGAAATAACAATAAATAAAAAAACTTTAATTAATAAATATGGAACAAAACAATTTATAACTTGTTTTTAAATAAAAAGAAAATAAATGTAAATAAACATTTATTAATAAATAAGCAACAATAACCGGGTTTCAGTGCCAGGCAAAATAACGCAATTTTGGTGCCAATTAGGTACTCTGGTGCGTATATATGACATCTGTGCCTAATATTTTTCTTTTCATTTCGTTAAAAAAAAATGAAAGCCATTAATTTTAAATGTTTCAGTTTTAAATGAAAATTTTGTGTTTTAAATAAAATGATAATAATAAAAAAAAAAAAAAAAAAAAAAAAAAATCCCACGGTAGAAATGTTTGGCGATTTATTACCTAACAACATAAAAATTCCGAGTTCTTGATTTCTCTATCAGAATCTTCCGATTTAGCGAAAGATTGTTCAAGTAAATTGAATTATGAATAAAAGTAACATGAAACATTTCTTAGCATATACTTAAGGGAGGCTAAACTGGTCGCCAAATTAGCTTAAAATAATAACCTTTTCTAAAATATAACAAAAATATCTGTTATGATTAAAATATGAGTTGCCATCATTAGCGAAAAGTGTTTAAAATTAGCAAAAAATTACTATCTCGAAAACTAATTCGAATTTAAAAATTCCAATACAAGTTTTGAGATCTGAAAATTAATACGGATTTTTGGTGTTAATTTCATCGCATAATATTCCATATTTTAGGAGAAATTGCCGTGAAATATAATCAGTTGTTTATTCAGTTGTTTCATAAATTCTTTTCGTTCGGATTTTATATATATAGGGTAGAAAAAATGCTTTGCGAATCCAAACAAAGCAGGGATTTAGCTAGTTTTTAATAAAACGATATTACACATGTGTTCTTCCATGTGTCAAAAATTAATCTGTGGCATTTTTTTTTACGTTGTATATGCCTACCTATTTTACTCTGGAGGTCTCGGAGTTATTTTAACTACAAAAAATCACAAATGCAGTTGTTAACATATTCTTCTTCATACTACATGTGTGTAGTAGGAAGTAATACATCTGTGGTATTAGTCCAGGCAATAGAGACCGTATATGGGCTCTACCTAGCAAAATTCATGGTAGTTCTGAATAAAGGCCTACTATATGTTTTTTGGTTCGCTGAATCCAAATTTTTAACTTCCCACCAAAATTTCCCCCGTCAACTCCCCCAAATTTTGGTAAAATGCCCCCCAAAAAAGGTTTTTATTAAAAAAATTAATTTTTTTATTGTTTTAAAGAAAAAGTATCTAGAAATTCAGAAATTAGACAAAATTTGCAACAAATTAGATATGTGACATTATGACTTAGGATGAAGGGGAAGGGGGGATCTGCCTCTGAACATGCGCGCGGTGCTGCGTGAACTAAGTTGCGCATTTCCACTTAACCACTCACACGTTTACGTTCGCTCTCCTATATCCCCTCCTAACTTTCTCTATAAGGTTTACTTTAAGTTTTTTAGGTCGCTGAATCAGAATTTTTAACTTCCCTACAAAATTTCCCTCCCCGAACCCCCCCCCCCCTCCAAATAGTTGTTTTTAACTTAAATTTCTTATCGTTTTAGGGGAAAAGCATTACAAAATTCAAAAACTAGACAAAATTTGCAACAAATAGGATACATGACATTATGACGTAGGATAAACGGGGAGGGGGAGGGATGTCTTTGAACATGCACTGCGGCGCTACGTGCACGAAGTTATGAAGTACAGGCAATAGGGGATTTCACCTGGAAAAATTAATACTAGTTCTGGATTTCAACTCACTTTATGTTTTTTGGTGCGCTGAATCCGAATTTGTAACTTCCCACCAAAATTTCACCCGGCAACCCCCCAAAAATAGATTTTTTGAAAAAAAAATTGGTTTTTGAGAGCAGCGCGTGGAGGATGATCCGAGGCAGCCCCCTCTCTCCCCATTTATCCTACGTCATAATGTCACATATCCTATTTGTTGCAAATTTTGTCTAGTTTCTGAATTTCGTAATGCTTTTCCCCTAAAACAATAAGAGATTTAAGTTAATAGCAATTATTTTGTGGGGGTTTCGTGGGGGGGGGATTTTGGAGGTAAATTAAAAATTGGGATTCAGCGACCCAAAAAAATTAAAGTAAACCTTATAAGGAAAGTTCTTAGGGGAGATAGGAGGACGAATGTAAACGTGTAAGTGGTTAAGTGGAATTGCGCAACTTAGACCACGCAGCACCGCGCGCATGTTCTGAGATAGATACCCCCTTCCCCTTCATCCTATGTTATAATGTCATGTATCTAATTTGTTGCAAATTTTGTCTACTCTCTGAATTTCGGGATACTTTTCCCCTAAAACAATAAAAAATTGATTTTTTTAATAAAAGCCTTTTTGGAGGGGCTTTTTACCAAAATTTGGGGGGGGGGGCGGTTGCCGGGGAAAATTTTGGTGGGAAGTTACAAATTTGGATTCAGCGACCCAAAAAACATAAAGTAAGCCGATTTCCAGAACTACCATTAATTTTACTAGGTAAAATTCCCTATTGCCTGGACTACATTTCAAACATTGTATCCAGCCTTCTTTGGATTTTGAATTGGAGTAAAGCTCATTGCAAAACATTTAGGCTTCATTATCTTCTTCATCTTCTCCTCAACCTTTTTTGGTTTCATTTTCTGTTAATTCTTTTTTTTTTTTTTTTATGAATCTCCCGGTTTTGTTTTGCATACTATTTGGCATCTTTCTTCTTAATATCTGTTTCCAGCCCTAATTTATAGGGAGGAGAAGTAAAAATAATAGATTTCTGCTTCTTTTGCCAGCTTTTTTCACAATCCTAAAGTTTTCCCAAGGAGGTGGTAATAACATTTTAGACAAAATTGGAAATTAAGATTTTGTGCTACACAAGCTGAGATGTCGATGGAAAAGGCTAGATTGTGTCAACTGCTGGATATGTAATGTCATCACTTTTAAATGTTCAAGGATTTTAAATATGTTCAAGGACAATTTAGAACTCGCAATTTGGCGAGTATAATCATTCATTTACTCGCCAAATGAAACATTTGTCGTGATTTGGCGCAATGACGAGCGGCAGCGAGAACCTTGCTTATAAGACGTCTGCATATCGTTACTCCCTACCAGGGTTGCCTCCATAGCTTCCTTTTTTATTTGGAAAATCTAAATCCATACCAGAAATTGCTAATAATAATTTGCACTTTATTTCATAGGCCGAGAGGTGGCTGCACAAACCTCCACCTCATTAAGTTGAAGGCTGAAATTACAGGATTATTTAGAACTCGATTCGCATATTAAAATGTTCTGACATTTTATACCTTTGTGAAAAACACCTACAAACCTGATTTTAGTAGCTGGCAGGTAGGTTTATCATTGTTTTTTCCTGCTTCTAGCCCTCCATGATTTTATACATTTGGTTGCAGGAAAACACGATGGTGAACCTGCAGATAAACCATTAAAATCACGCCTGCAGGAGGTTTCCAACAAGATATGACTTGGCAGACTCGTTGCATTTTAATATTCTAATAGAGTTCCGTCTAATCTTGGAATTTCAGTCGAAAATTCAATGAGATGATGGTCTGTGCAACCACCTCTTTGTCTATAATGGCAAACATTTTAAAATTATTCTTAAAGTAAAAAAAAAAAAAAAATAGAATTTCTGGAATGAATTTGGAATTTCTAAGAAAAAGGAGGCCAAACTGACAACCCTGCCCTACAGTGAGGTAATATTGTTCTATATTTCCAGACATGTGAATAATGTCGTCGGTCATTGTCTGACACTATATGAGGCGCGCCCGCGATTACTGAAAGGTTGTGCAGCCCTGCTACATAGAATACATATAAATTTATAAATCAAATATAGGGCTGCACAACATAATTTAAGCACTTTTTTGGCTGTGAAAGGTAATTCCTGAACCCTATTTTTTAAATATGTTATGCGTTTTCAAAAACGATTACTTAAGTATCTTATTTTTCTTTTTGAACAACAAAGCGATATTAAAGTATTCTGGAAGTGTAAGTAACTGTTTCATAATCTATGTTTGACAAATGTTTTTTTCTTTCTTGTTTACTGTTAATCCAGTGTGCCACAGGAAAAAAAGTTAGGGGTTCAAAGACCGGTACAGATATGGATGGTTACAGTCGTTCACTTGAAAATGATGGTCCAAGCATTTTTAACTCTCTATAATGGCAAAATATTTACAAGATATTTGTCCCAACTTTCAAAATCGCCTGCTTTTAAAGAGACGTATTAGTGCCATTCTCTGAGAAATGCACATTTCCAGTGCTAAATTTTTATAACAAACTAGCGGACTTCGCCCGCTTCGCTGGTTGTTTTCTCTAAAAGTACCTTGAATCAAACTAAATATATCTAGCAAAGATGAAATGTGTTTACCTATTTTTTTAGTATGTTATCTTAATTTCACGCTTCTACCTAAAAAGGCTGCTGAGATATACAAAGTGTTCTAAAATTTACAACCCCCCCCCCCCTTTTGAAACCCCTAGGGTGGGAAATTTGTAAAATCGCTTGAACATGTTTTCAATTGTTTATAGTTGATTTATTTTCTGGAATTTCGCTTCTACCTAAAACGGTTACTGATATATGGCTAAATGTTCTAAAACTTTCAACACTCCCCTTTTAGCCCCCTTTTTGGGGGGTGGATTTCTGAAATCGCTGAAATGCGTGCTTAATTATTTTTTAGTAGACTTATATTCTGGAATTTCATGCTCCTAATTAAAAAGGCTGCTGAGATATGGCCACATGTTATAAAAATTTCAATCCCTTGTAGGGTGGAATTTCTAAAAATCCGTCCTTAGTTCACTTTTCCACCCAATTTTCAAGCTTCTAGGTTCCGTATTAATATTATAGTCTTTTATTTCATTTTATTTTACTACTAGCAAACCCCGCGGCTTTGCTCGCGTAATATTTGAAATATGCCAAGTGATATTTATATGTCTAATTTTTATTAAAAGGTACTAACTAAATCTTTATTTTATTAAAAGGTAATATTTTATTTTATTAAAAGGTACTTATTACTTTTAGGAATAATTTTAAAAAATTACTATTTAAAACACAGTTTGATTAAATATCATTGTTACGCTGAATAAGGCAGAAATGAGGCTTAAATTAATAAAGCGAAATAAAACTAAATAAATAATAATTTAGAAAATATTTTGAAACTTTTATGCTCAATTAATACGCTCATTTCAGTATTCATTTGAAGTTTCGAATTTTTTAGAAACCATCTTCTTACATTTTAAAATTAACCATCATGCCAAATTCCAAGTCCTACCACCATCTATAAACATAAAGGGCTATGTTGAAATAGGAGCTGTCACCATTAATTTGCCAACATTAATTTTGAAATTGGTTTGTTATTTCCTAATATTCCACAGAAACGTATTTTAGAAAGCTTTTAAAGGCCTTTTTTAGAGCGTTTGTTGCTCCTGTGAATCCCAGGTGGTAGAATCATCGGCATAAAATATAGCCTGTGTAGGATCAGAGACTGTTACCATTGATTCGACCCTATTACTTTTATATTTGGTTTATATTTCCTGAAATAGCGTAGAAATCGTAATTTAGGACTTTTTTAGAATGCTTTCCGCACCTCCCCTTCACTTCACCCCTTTTTAATTCGAATTTATTTTCGACAGTCCTTCGAGGGCATTCATATTTTATAAGTAACTACCATGCCATATTTAAACTTTCTAGCCTTTTCAGTATCACAGAAATCGCAATTTAGAAGGTTTTTAGCTACTGCAACCCTCTGGTGGTAGTGGCACAGACATAAAATATAGCTTATGTTTGAGCAGGTTCTATCACCAACAATTTGTTACCATTATTTTTTTAATCGATTTGGTATTTGAAAAGATTACATAAAAATTGTAATTTATAACGCTTTTCGCTCACTTCATCTTTTTAAATTTGGAATTTTCTTTCGACAGTTCATAGAAAGCAGTTACATCTTGTAAGTAAATAACATGCCATACTTCAAAGTGTTAGACACTTCAGTTATGCAAAAAACGCAAATTAGAACATGTTTTGCTTTTTTAACCCTCAGATGGTAGTGACAGCAACATAAAATATAACATATGTTATAGCAGGGACTGTCACCATTGATTTGCAACCATTATTTTGAAATAGCTTTGGAATTTCCTGAGATTTGAGTTGAAATCGCAATTTAGAACGTTTTTAGAACGCTTTTCGTGCCTTTTCACCCCTTTTTAAATTTCCAATTTTTTCGAAACTGTTCTTAAAGATCATTTATAAGTAATACATATGTACCTTGCCTAATTTTAAATTGCTAGCCCCTACCGATCACAAAAATCGAAATTTGGAACGCTTTTTTGCTCCTGCAACGTCTAGGTGATAGGGATACCGACTTAAAATAGCGTCTATGTTAGAGCAGAGGCTGTCAGCATCAATTTCTTAGCATTACTTTTAAAATCAGTTTGATTTTTCCTGAGATATTGGTGACAAATCGGCATATAGAACGTTTTTAGAACGCTATTCGCTCATTTTGCTCCTGCATCTCCTCTGGGTTAGTAGAAACATATATAAAATATAGCCTATCTTGGAGCAAGATCTGTCACCATCATTTTAACACCATTATATTTGAAATCGGTTCAGTAATTCCTGAGATTGCATAGAAATTGCAATTTAGAACGTTTTTTACAACGCTTTTTGCACATTTTGACCCCCCCCCCTTTTAAATTTCCATTTTTTTAGGAAATGTCCTTAGAGATCATTGATATCTTATAGCTAACTACCATTATAAATTTCACGATTCAAGGCCCTTCCGTCACGCAAAAACCGCAATTTAGAACGTTTTTCTCCTGCAGCCCCTTTGGGGTAGTGGCACCGACATAAAACATAGCCTATGTTGGAGCAAGGATTTTCACCGTCATTTTGACGCCATTATTTTTTAAATCGGTTTGGTATTTCCTGAGATTGTGTAGAAACTACCATTTAGAACGTTTTTTAGAACGCTTTTCGCGCATTTTCACCCCTTTTAAATTTCGAATTGTTTAAGAACTGTTCTTAGAAATCTTTTGTATCTAATAAGTAGCTGATATTTCAAATTTCATATTTCTAGGCCCATCAGTAACACATAAATCGCATTTTTAGAACGTTTTTTGTTCCTACACCCCCTTTGGGGTAGTGGCACCGACATAAAACATAGCCTATCTTGAAGCAAACGTTGTCACTATCATTTTTACACCAATATTTTTTAAATCGGTTTGGTATTTCCTGAGATTATGTAGAAACTACCATTTAGAACGTTTTTTAGAACGCTTTTTGTGCATTTTCACCCCTTTTAAATTTCGAACTATTTAAGAACTGTTCTTAAACACCATTTATATCTTATAAGTAACTAATATTCCAAATTTCATATTTCTAGGTCCTTCAGTAACGCAAAAATCGCATTTTTAGAACGTTTTTTGCTCCTGCACCCCCTTTGGGGTAGTGGCACAGACATAAAATATAGCCTATGTTCTAAGTTGGACTAACACCATCGTTTTGATACCATTACTTTTGAAATCGGTTTGGTATTTCCTGAGATTATGTAGAAACTACCATTTAGAACGTTTTTTAGAACGTTTTTTGTGCATTTTCACCCCTTTTAAATTTCGAACTGTTTAAGAACTGTTCTTAAACACCATTTATATCTTATAAGTAACTAATATTCCAAATTTCATATTTCTAGGTCCTTCAGTAACGCAAAAATCGCATTTTTAGAACGTTTTTTGCTCCTGCACCCCCTTTGGGGTAGTGGCACAGACATAAAATATAGCCTATGTTCTAAGTTGGACTAACACCATCGTTTTGATACCATTACTTTTGAAATCGGTTTGGTATTTCCTGAGATTATGTAGAAACTACCATTTAGAACGTTTTTTAGAACGCTTTTTGTGCATTTTCACCCCTTTTAAATTTCGAACTGTTTAAGAACTGTTCTTAAACACCATTTATATCTTATAAGTAACTAATATTCCAAATTTCATATTTCTAGGTCCTTCAGTAACGCAAAAATCGTCTTTTTAGAACGTTTTTTGCTCCTGCACCCCCTTTGGGGTAGTGGCACAGGCATAAAATATAGCCTATGTTCTAAGTTGGACTAACACCATCGTTTTGATACCATTACTTTTGAAATCGGTTTGGTATTTCCTGAGATTATGTAGAAACTACCATTTAGAACGTTTTTTAGAACGCTTTTTGTGCATTTTCACCCCTTTTAAATTTCGAATTGTTTAAGAACTGTTCTTAGACACCATTTATATCTTATAAGTAACTAATATTCCAAATTTCATATTTCTAGGCCCTTCAGTAACGCAAAAATCGCATTTTTAGAACGTTTTTTGCTCCTGCACCCCCTTTGGGGTACTGGCACCGACATAAGATATAGCCTATGTTCTAAGTTGGGCGAACAGCATCATTTTGATACCATTACTTTTGGAATCGGTTCGGTAGTTCCTGAGCTTATCTCCGAAAAATAAACAATTTTTTCCTCTATATAATAGGAGTATAGATTTTATGGTCATAACCTGTGTTTAGCTCACGGGCTATCAAAGCCTGAGAGTGATGTGCCGCCCGTTCTGTATGTATGTACGTATGTATGTATGTATGTATGTATGTACGTAACGCGATAACTCTTGATAGAAACATCCGATTTGCTTCAAAAAAATTTTCTAGGTTCATTGTGATAAGGCGCTTCCCTGATTAGTTTTGGGAGTTCATTGGTTAAGGATAAAGGGGGGGAAACGGAGTTAGTCCAACCCCTTAATTCAGATAAATGGGTTTTTCATGCAGAATCATTCGATTTGCTCCGAATTTGGTATACCGGTTTATTATCTTAAGGAACTTCCCTGATTAGTTTTGGGGGTTCATTGGTAAAGGATAAAGGGGGAAAAGGGGGGTTTAGTCCACCCTTTTAATTCAGATAAATGGGGTTTTCTTGCAGAATCATTCGATTTGCTCCTAATTTGGTATACCGGTTTATTATGTTAAGGAACTTCCCTGATTAGTTTTGGGGGTTCATTTATTAAGGATAAAGGGGGAAAAGGGGGGTTAGTCCACCCCCTTAATTCAGATAAATGGGTTTTTCATGCAGATTCATTCGATTTGCTCCGAATTTGGTATACGGGTTTATTATGTTAACGAATTTCCCTCATTAGTTTTGGGGGTTCATTGATTAAGGATAAAGGGGGGAAAAGGGGTGTTAGTCCACCCCTTTTAATTCAGATAAATGGGTTTTTCATGCAGAATGATTCGATTTGCTCCGAATTTGGTACCGGTATATTATGTTAAGGAACTTCCCTGATTAGTTATGGGGGTTCACTGGTTAAGGATAAAGGTGGAAGGCGGCCTAGTTCACCCCCCCCCCCCTTAATTTATATAAACGGGTTTTTCATGCAGAATTATTCGCTTTGCTCCAAATTTAGTATTCCGGTTTATTATGTTAAGAAACTTCCCTGATTGGTTTTGGGGATTCATTGGTTAAGGATAAAGGGGGGGGGGGGGGGCTAGTCCACCCCTTAATTTAGATAAATAGTTTTTTTTGCAGGATTATTGGATTTGCTCCAAATTTGGTATACTGGTTTATTATAATAAGGAGCTTCCCTGATTAGATTTGAAGGTTCACTGGTTAAGTATAAAGGGGGAAACGGGGGCTAATTCCCCTTCACTTATTTTTTTGAGGGGCATTATTCTTTAAAATAAGAGTATAATATACAATTAGTGTGAATAGCCTGTGAGCTCAATGCCATCAGTTTAGCTGAGCAATTTCGTTTTATATTATCTTTTTTTCCGAAACTCATGTTGTAATCGTTATTTTCGTGATTTTTCTCACATTTATTAGAAAAAGATATAAATAGTTTACACAAATAATTCTTACAAAACAGTTCTACGTTTGGAATGACTAACAATCTACTCTTTTGCACTATATTAAACCCTTGCCCGTGGAATATATCTGAAAAAAAAACGTGCCAAAAATGGAAAAAAAAATTCTGTGAATGGTTTGAATGAAATTTGTAAAGAAAGGCAAAATTACAAAAATCCGTGAAATGACGTGAAACTGCTGAAAGTTTCGCGGGAAAGTATCTTTAACTATTAGTAAAATGGTAAATTACATATTATGCATAGGAGGAACTGATTTCGGGCTTCACGGAATTGAAAAAAAAAAAGATTTTTCTCTTGCCCGAACTCTGGTCGGGCATTCTAAAAGTGGTGCATTTGCGTTTCCCGAATTGGCAAGGGCGTCCCAGGCAAGGGGTTAATATTTGTTGCAATCGGTTCATCTAATTAAAAAGTCCTTCCGGCCAGTGCCGAGAGGAAGAGGTAGCTTTCATATTCCTTATTTTTAAAAAGCTAGCTTATGTTATTCAAACACACGAAGCTCAATTTAGTGGAAACCGATTATAGAAGATTCAATACTAATTTTTATCAATACTAAATCATTATGAATGAGAATTTCGCGAAATTAGTCAGCTTTATCCAAGCTGCTTTTATTTAAAGTAACTTATATTTGGTTGCCAAATTCGGCGATATCTTGAAGTGTCTGCCATTTTAAGACAACATGGTGGATGAGGCTAACCAGTGAACTTGGTCGAATGCTCACTCACATTGGAATCGGTTGATATACACGAGTGCTGTCGCAGGCGAAAAATCAGATTTTTCAAAATGTCACCCACATAAAGAAATTCAAACTGTTATATCTCAGCCATTTTTTTTAAGATAAAGACAAAATAAAAAATGCTTCGGAATCCTTATATCAAGGTCAAATACTTAAGAACCTTTTAGGTAGCTTTCATTACAAAAAGCTACCTATTGCAGCCGTTCGGAGGAAAGCGATTTCAAAAAATTTTGGTATATTTTCATCGATCATGACTCCCAGACCCCGAAACCACCCTCCGTTCAAAAGTTGATATATATATATATATATATATATCCATATATATATATATATATATCTGACCTTTGTCATACTGTAACTCTCGAATTTATGAACCGATTTGGATGTAATTCGGTATGTACATAGTACATACCAATGTCTCGACCCAGTTCGTTGGCCAGCTTCATCCGCCGTTTTGTTTCAAAATGGCGGCCATTTAAAATTTTCTTAAAAATTTGAAATTTGAAATGTGGTACCAAAGAATTGAAAATGGAAAAATATATTTTTCTTATGTATTTGACCTTTATACAAAGATTCCGGAGCAGTTTTTCTTTCGTCTATATCTTAAAAAATGGCTGAGTTATAGCATTTTGAATTTCTAGCGTGTCTGACATTTTGAAACGTCCTGAAATTTGTCACGCGATAAAAGGCGTATTTATGAACCGAATTGGATGTAACTTCGTTTGTACGTAGTACATACCAATGTCTCGACCGAGTTCGTTGGCCATCTTCATCCGCCATCTTGTTTAAAAATGGCAGCTATTTAAACTTTTAAGAAAAATTTAAATTTGAAATGTGGTACCAAAAATTGAAAATTGAAAAAATATTTTTTTTATGTATTTGACCTTGATACAAAGATTCGGGAGCAGTTTTTGTTTCGTCTATATCTCAAAAAATGGCTGAGTTATAGCATTTTGAATTTCTACCGTGGCTGACATTTTGAAACGTCCTGATATTTGTCACGTGATAACAGGCGTATTTATGAACCGATTTGGATATACTTTGGTGAGTACATAGTACATACAAATATCTCGACCGAGTTCGTTGGCCAGCTTCATCCGCCATCTTGTTTCAAAATGGCGGCCATTTAAAAAAATTAAAAAAATTTAAAATTTAAAATGAGATACCAAAATATTAGAAAATGAAAAAGAATTTTTTGTATGTGTTTGACCTTCATACAAAGATCCCGGAACAGTTTTTGTTTCGTCTATATCTAAAAAAATGGCTGAGTTATAGCGTTTTGAATTTCTATTGTGGCTGACATTTTAAAACGACCTGATTTTTGTCACGCGATAACAAGCGTATTTATGAACAGATTTAGATGTTACTTGGTCTGTACATAGTACATACCAATGTCTCGACCGAGTTCGTTGGCCAGCTTTATTCGGTATCTTGTTTCAAAAGGGTTGCCATTAAAAAAAATTAAATTTAATATTTAAAATGAGGTATTAAAAAATTGGAAAATGAAAAAGATTTTTTTATGTGTTTGGCCTTGATACAAAGATTCCGGAGCAGATTTTGTTTCTGAAATTTGTTCTTTTGTTTATATCTTAAAAAATGATTGAATTATAGCACTTTGAATTTCTAGTATGGCTAACATTTTGAAACGATCTTGTATTTGTCACGCGATAACACACGTATTCGCCTATTTCCATGTGAGAAAGCATGTGGATAGTATGCATCAACATCTCAGCCAAATATAAGTTACTTTAAATAAAAGCAGCTTGGATAAAGCTGACTAATTTCGTGAAATTCTCATTCATAATGATTTAGTATTGATAAAAATTAGTATTGAATCTCCTATATTCGGTTTCCACTAAATTGAGCTTCGTGTGTTTGAATAATATAAGTTGGCTTTTTTAAAATAAGATATTTGAAAGCTACCTCTTCCTCCCGGCACTGGCCGAAAGGACTTTTTTAATTTCTAATTTCTTTGCACCTCACTTTAAATTTATTTTTTTTTAATTTAAAGGCCGCCATTTTGAAACAAGATGGCGGATGAGGCTGGCCAGCGAACTTGGTCGAGACATTGCTATATGCTATCCACATGCCTTCTTACATGCAAATCGGTTCATAAATAAGCCTGTTATCGCCTGACAAAAATCAGGTCGTTTCAAAATGTCAGCCACAATAGAAATTCAAAATGCTATAACTCAGCCATTTTCTTAGATATGGACGAAACAAAAACTGTTCCGGAATCTTTGTATTAAGGTCAAACACATAAGGAAAAAATATTTTTCATTTTCCAATTTTTTGGTACCACATTTCAAATTTTAAATTAAAAATAAAAATTTAAATGGCCGCCATTTTGAAACAAAATGGCAGATGAAGCTGGCCAACGAACTCGGTCGAGACATTGGTAGGTACTATGTACACACGAAGGTACATCCATATTGGTTCATAAATACGCCTGTTATCGCGTGACAAAAATCAGGACGTTTCAAAATGTCAGCTACGCTAGTAATTCAAAGTGCTATAACTCAGCCATTTTTTAAGATATAGACGAAACAAAAACTGCTCCGGAATCTTCGTATCAAGGTCAAACACATAAGAAAAAAATATATTTCCATTTTCAAATTTTTGGTACCACATTTCAAATTTTAATTTTTTTTTTAATTTAAATGGCCGCCATTTTAAAAGAACATGGCGGATGAAGCTGACCAACGAACTCGGTAGAGACATTGGTATGTACTATGTACACACCAAGTTTCATCCAAATCGGTTCATAAATACGAGAGTTACAGTGTGACAAAGTTCATATATATATATATATATATATATATATATATATATATATATATATATATATATATATCAACTTTTGAACGGAGGGTGGTTTCGGGGTCTGGGGGTCATGATCGACGAAAATATACCAAAATTTTTTGAAATCGCTTTCCTGCGAACGTCTGCAATAGGTAGCTTTTTGTAATGAAAGCTACCTAAAACTGTCAATTTTATTTTCATGTATACGGATTGCTCTGTTTTATGTAAAAATAATTATTTATCAAATAAAACTATTATCAAGCAAGAGTATTATTTAAAAGGGGTTAGCTTAATGAAGAAATGAATTAAAATTGAATAATGTATCATACGCGTAATTTTAAAGTAAGAAATGTCAGTTCCCACCTAATGATCTGTAATAGTTCAGTTTTTTAAAAATTGCATGATTCGTATAGCAGTTTATCATTTTTTCAACACGTGTAAAGTAAACTTGGCTAAAGCTTAAGAAAAGTAAAAGCGGTAATTTCATGTTATATCCGCACATACTAAACATAACAGTTGCTGCCTTTAGTAAAAAAAATTACGGTAGCTATGCATACAGGGTTCAGTGATATATATAAGGGATCTATATCTTGATATGTATCTTCATATCCGATAATTATTTTCAAAATATCAAAAAGCTTTATATTTTTTATATTTTCAGATATTTGATGTTTATTTTCAATATATTGTGTATGATATTTTCAGTCAATGAAGTTGTAAATGAAATTTTTTAACTGTTTTTGACTTTGTTGTTCTGTAGTTAAAGAACTTTTGATCTAGCGGTAGCTTTTTAGACCCCCCCCCCTCCCCTGCTTCCCAAAAAATTCTCCAGTTTTACATTAGAAGTTGAATTTATGAATGTGGAACTAATAATAATATGAGGCAGTATCTATTGCAAGTTAAACTATATAATTTAGATAAGTTATTTTCAGTTTCATTGAATGAACCTTTTTTGGTTTTGCTCAATATAAACTGTACAACAGGCTAAAGAATGAAAATATAGACAAGGTTACATTTATGTTCATATTTTTCAATAAAACAAATAATTTAGTAATTAAAATTTTGTTGTATAAAGCATAATTATCATAATACTTTATACTAAATCATATTGTGTGTTTTTCGTAAGCGTAAAAAGCAAATTGTGTCCGTTTTCAATTAGTTAACCTTAAATTTTGTTACTTAAGAGAAGTAATAATAATAATAATAAAGCCATTTAGAATATTGGTTTGATTAAGCTTTCATAATAAGTGCATTATGTTTTAGTTTCTAACTTATATGTCTGGAAATATTTATAACCATCAATAATTTGACTATTTTGAAGATGTTCGATATATATAAAAAATATCGGATATGTTATATATTTTCGAAAATATCATGCTATTTACGAACACTGGATGCATATGTTATGAAATATACGTTTCCGATAGATTTCTTAAAAAAATAATTCCCATTGAAATCTTTAATGAAATAAATACATATTTGAATTACTAACTAATAATTATATAAAAGCTGAAAAATACTATTTTAATATTTTTAACTTTTTTTCTTACTTATGAATATCAATGACATATATTATTGTTGTTTAATTTTGTGGATATATTTTTTAAACTTTCTATGCTATGTTTTAGTGTAATTCTTCAAATAGTTTCATATATTAGCAGCATATATTAAATCTCTGATAATTAGATGGAGATCGATAATAAACGTATGGAAATATGCATATAAGTATTGATTTTCGATATGAACTTCCAATTAATTTCATACTCGATTAAACTATAATGTACCGTATCATATTCTTTATCTTTTGTTTGTAAAAATATAGATAATAAATGGGACAAGTTGACTGGAAAAACATTTTATTTGTTTTTAAATGATAATATAATATTTTCAATTATTAAGAAGCCACAGAGGCTTTAAACTTTAAAAAAAAATCAGATTATAATAAAAAAAAATATATATTTTTAATTTCTCAACAATATGCAAAAAAAACCATTCAAAAATCTGCATTATTTTTTATGTTATATTCGTTTATAGAAAGTGAGTATAATTAAAGGTCCATAGATATATTGAAACTTTAAAACGAGTTTTCTCATACTAGTAAATTAGGAGATTGTGCGCACTATTACTCTCAAACTATGTAAGCTACAGCTTTAAAAAAATAACCAAATATGCGTTTCTTTATAGTCTACATGCTAAAAAAACAACAAAAAATATTTTGATTATTATTACTTTATTATTATTATTATTGTTTTTAACCATTTGGTAAAATTGTTATTGTCCTCGTCAGGGTAGGAAGTCAAAAGCATATCTGAAGCTTTTTATTGGTTTAATCCGCATTTTATTCGTTTTCTGATTGGTCTATACAGTAATCTGTACTTTCCCCTTACTTTCAACAGATATGGATACTTCTGTTGCCACTATGACAAAAAAGTAATAAAAACCACAAAAAAATTAATAACTCAGAAAGAAATTGAGATACAGCTTTCAAACAAATTGCATTTAAAAGTACATTTTTTTCTATACGACGGTGTAAAAAGTAATATTGTGGGATGTTTAGAAGTTTAAGAATGAAATTTCATTTAAAATTGGTCGTCAGATTTCTTGGAAATCTGACGATGGAAAAGCCTTTTCCCGAGCAGCCAATGAAATGCTTGGATAATACGTAAGTTTCAGTTGGATAATACGTGAGTTTCAGGAAATCTGACGAGTCGCAGGCGATTTTTTGTCGCTTGCAATTTTTACGTGTAATAACACTATTAATGTTTAATTCATGGCGTACGTAATGTATGAACAAATCCGTGCGATTTTTTATGTCTTAAATTTTAGTCTTTGAAAAAATCATTTTCCAAATGGTCGTTGTAATTTGTTAAATTGCTTTTTTGGTTTTTCAAATTTAAATTTATTGTTTTTTACTGACTCAATGGACAATGATACATTTGTTTGAGGACATTTTATTTAACCAGTATGCTAGATTGTGAATTATCATACCAAAACGCATTTCTTTGCCTCCATGGACTATTAATATCTCATCTTTATATCCAATCTAACGTCATACTGATCATAAAATTTTTTAAAACTACAAATTATTTCTCATTGTTTTATTTTATTTTATTTTATTTTATTTTCGCTTGGAAGCCTTGAAAAATATTTTGAAATGTCCGATTTTTTGTGTGTTAATTAAGTTTTGAACGAAATTTTTTGTGTATATTTTGGTTTAAATTAGTAATAAAGTAGGTGTGTTATGATTCTATTTTGTTCAAAAAAAATTCTATATGCATAATTTAGAGTTTATCATGCGCGCAGTAATTAATTGATTTTAATTCACGCATTAGTGAGATGACTTTTTAAATTTAAAATTTAAATATTAATTTAGTATATACTACATTTAATTTTCTAGATAACATAGTTAAGAATATATACTTTATGCTGAAAAAAAAAAAGACTTTAATTGCATATTATTTGCGTTTTGGTACTTTGAAATTGCAATGTTTTTTATCATTTCGACAAACTTAAAGGTCCTGTGTCCCCTTAAACAATGACTAGATTTTGCGAAATAGATTAGAGATTTTCTTTCTACAAAATATTTCGCCTCAACTTTAAAAAGCCGCATGAATCTCATAAAATTTGTAATTTTATTCCTCAAATTTAGAAAATAGCATGATAATCTCATTTAAAGAATTTTATCCTCCTTACAGAATTAGAAAGTTTAATTTATTTTCGAGATTCATTCCATTAGTTAATGTCTCAAAACACAGCTTTTCTCTTTATTTTCATTCTTTTTACATTTTCGGCAGTTTGTAAAATTAGCATAGAATTTCTATTATTAGAAAGCAGCTTGATTTTATAAAATGGAACAAAATATCTTATTTAAAAAATGTAGCAGCTACTTCTTGCTGAAGCGGTGAATAATTTTAAATACTTATTTTTCTCACCTCTAACATATGAATTCGTATTAGAATCTCTAGTAAAGAAAATAAGTTTTATCTAGCCAACAATTTAAATCAATTTGAATTTCTTTTGACCTTATTCCATCTTTTCAGTATTTTAGAATGCTGATTTTAACCTCTTTTCAAATGAAATTCATTTAATTTTTACCATTTAAACACAATCCATATAATTATTATAGTGTATTATATACCGGGTGTCCTAAAAAGGACTGACTGATTTTAAAATTCAATAACTTGCAAACGGTGACAGATATTTAAAAATTCTTGCAGGAGGGTTATGCATAAGGTCAAAAGTTTTTTTACAGTGATTTTAGATTTTAGTTCGAATTACAAACAATAGATGGCGCTGTAAGCAATAGTTGCTAAAAACAGGCTCCATATTTTGGCCGATCTTTTCTTCCATGCGGAAAAAGGAGATGTAAATTTATTGAGCGGGCCACGAAGTACCAAAAATCGAACCTGAATTTAACGTCTATCGATCGCAGCGCCATCTATTGTTTGAAATTCTAACTAAAATCTAAAATCACTGTAAAAAAACTTTTGAAATTTCTGAATCCGACACCGAAGAGACTGGTGATTTAAAAAATAGGTGCACTCAGTATTGCTATGGAAAAAAAACAGCATATTTATGCATTTGCTGTCGAAAAACTGTGTGCTTAGAACGCACCCGAAAATTATGTCATGAATAATGTAAGAATTTTCAAAATTAAATTCAGTATTTCATCAAACGTGAGTACTTTTTTATTGCCCCAATTTCACGCTGACTTGTAGTCGTGTCATAATTTATGTAATTCACTCAACATTTAATGTTTTGATATCAATCCATTCTTCATATATTTGTGTAACATGATAACCTATAAAAGTAAAGTAAAACGTGAATTTTTTATTCATTACGTACATAGCTCATTCTATGTGGTCTTTGATCAAAAATTTGTAATATAAATTTAAATTCCATTATAGCGCATTTATATTTTTATGAACATTTATAAATTTAACTTGTGTTGAATATACACATTCTTAAAAATATATAGATCGTATTTTATTGTAGATATTTCAAATATAACATTAAAAAAAATAAAAAGAAAAGCGCGGTCTGGGAGACATCGCATTATTAGTAGTGTACCAAAATTTCACTGTACCTGTTACGGGTTAACATCGGCTATGCATGATTACATCTTGTTAATTTCTCCAATAACACGTCGACTACTTCCCTTAACAAATACTATATCAATATATATAACTATTGCCAAACTATTCGCCAGACTGTAACACCAAACAAACAAATGGGAGAATGCTGCCATTGGAATCTAAATAAATACAAGGAATTCGTATTATTCCCATTCACTAAAGTATTAACTATCAGTAGCTGTACATAACACATTTTACAACATATTAATTAAAAATCAAAAAACAAATCTCATATATTTATTTACTTACATTATTTTTCTTAATTATTCCTCTAGTTTGGGGAACTCTTGTGACATCAGTTGAAACTGCAACATTTTTTATATGTTTTTGTCTATTTTATTATTATGCTGTCGTTGTTTAAATTATTGCTAATTTATTTAATGATACAACTAATAAACCAGCAAACCATCAAAAATAAACAATTAAATTTGAAAAATCAAATAACCCGATTGCGTAAGAAGCAAACAAATTAATTATTTCTCATCAATGTGAAACTATTTTTTATATTACTAAACTATTTTTTTCATTTACTTGTATTGATGCTTTTTAAGTTGTGTTTAATTGTTAGTTCCTATCTTTAAACACAGTTTTGATGATTTCTGTGGATGTCTATGAAGGTTAGAGTTGCATTAAAGCTAGAGATCATGCCTACATAACTTGCAGGTTGCGTAATATTTAAACGGAGATTCGAACTGCAAAATAGTCAATGAAACATCGTCTTCATTTTGAAAGACCTATCCAACGATATGTCACTCAATAGGGTGCGCAAAAATTTTTTTTTCGTCTCAACCCCAATTTTTTTTATTTTACGGCCGCGATTTTAAATTTATAAAAACAAAACTTAGCCTATAACCATCGGACGTTTAAGACGAATCGATTGAGATCTCATTCATTAAAATCCATCCAGCCGTTGGGATTTTTCGAGGGTATAAATAAGTCCACATACCCAGATACGTGTGAAGCACATAGCCCTTCTTTTCAATCGGGCAAAAATATAGTAATCGTCAAATTAAAAATCACTTGATGACATAACAAACACGTGCAATGCATCTGACTTCCTGTGAATGGGACACCACGATCATGCATTTTTGGAGTTAAACCTAATAGTTTGGCGACAATTTTTTTTTCTTTATGGAAACGGTAGACGGAATAATGCAGCTTGTAACACTTACATTTATGAAGTAAGTAGCGATAAAATACTAATCATTCTCTTAATTTTTCTCTCATATGCAACAACTGCATAAAGAAGAAAACAATAAAAGGAGATGTACTTCATAACTTTTGTGTGGCTCTGTGTATGGTCTATAGATTTATATATATTGTGCATAGCATGCTAAAATTTAGTTTATTTAGAAAACGCACAACACAATTGAAAATTCACCCTTAGCATTTCCTATCAGTAGACGGAAATGAAATTGAATTATTTTGTACAAACTCTGTTATATTATCTATAAATTTTTATATTCTCCACATATAAAGCTGATCTTTATGCTGCCAAAACACTGTTAAAACTACTAAAATCACACTTACAGGAAATATTATCCATAGGCGGCCATGTATCCAATTTTTTGCGTAGCCCTCTATATATTTTTATTTATATACTACAAACATATCTTAGTATAATAAATATAGTTGAGTCTGAAAATGTATAACTCAAATAATAATAAAAAAACCTTTCAGCAATTCATTATTATTATTAATGCTTACGGATTTTTCGTGTAGCCCTGTATATGGTACGATACGATTTTAGGCTTGAGGCTGCGTCACTCGGAATAATATCGTCTTCCATGATATAGAATTTACCGGTTGTCCCAAAAATGACTGATGGATTTTAAAATTCAATATCTTGCAAACGGTGACAGATATTAAAAAAATTCTTGCAGGAGTGTTAAGTAAGATCTCAGGAGTTTTTATGACGCGATTTTCAGTTTTAGTTACAAATAGCAGTGGTAGATGGCGCAGCAAGCAATAACAGCTAAATCCAGGCCCGATTTGTAGGCCTCTCTCTGCTTCCATGCGAAAAAAGGAAATTAAAATGTATTGAATGGATCCCAAAGTACCAAAAATCGGGTCTGGATTGAGCACCTAACGCTCTCAGCCCCATCTATTGTTTGAAATTCGAACTAATATCAACAATCACAGTAAAAAAAACGACATCATACATAACCCTCCTACAAGAATTTTTTAAATATCTGTCACTTTTTGCTAGTTATTGAATTTTAAAATCCATCATTCATTTATGGGTCACCCGGTATACACTCCACTTAGTGTGCAAAACTTCTGTTTAAATTAAAACGCATGCCATAACAGAAAACGCACTTTCAGCACTCATTCCTAATATACAATTTTTCAGATACAGTACAGCATCAGAAATCTTTTGTGTGTCACCTATAAACGAACGGTCAATGGGATACGCATCATATTACACTGCAAAAATCTTCCAGTATACCTCAGTAATGTATACAAATAAATTTCATCATGTTTGAAATAGTGCAACCTAATTTAAAAGGCTGCGAACAGTTCTTTAGTCAAATATCATTATACAGGGTGGTTCAGAACTAAATGTAAAGGCAGATAGAGTGGACCTAAAGTACCAGATTTCGTATGCGAATGTAAGTACGGAAATGCAGTGTTCAGGCAGTAGAGGGCGCTGTTGAGATAGGAGGATGGAAGGGCTCCGCGGACTTGAATAGTCATTCTCCGCTCGTATTTTGAG
Source organism: Maratus speciosus (assembly GCA_963932465.1). Taxonomy (NCBI): domain Eukaryota; kingdom Metazoa; phylum Arthropoda; class Arachnida; order Araneae; family Salticidae; genus Maratus; species Maratus speciosus. Next base: position 292,011,862 of record OZ010788.1, on the reverse strand, counting down.
CAATTTGCGTCGTTACATCAATGCGGAGCTTGACGACATGCATTTCATGTATGGGGCTGCACAAGGAAATGGAGCGGTTGCTCAAATGATGTACATGGAACGATTCCAGGATAGGAATCTGCTGCAGCTCCAAATATTTGAGCGTCTTCATCGGGAGTGTTGCGCGAGTGGATCATTTTATGCTCCGAGGCGTGATACGTGCACTGAAATATATCGCAAAATTCATGCAGTGGAAAAAGTAGTGTTACGCACAAAAGAGGATAGTCATTCGACAAGGGCGAGAGCTATTGGACGTGCGTTCAATGTAAGCCATTTCCTTGCGACCCCCCATACATGAAATGCATGTCATTAAGCTCCGCTTTGGTGTAACGATGCATGTTGCTCGAAACCTGTGCCGGAAATGACGATTCAACTCGGCGAAGCAATTTCATCCGCCTAACACAACAGCGGCCACTACTGCCTGAACGCTGCATTTCATAACCTACATTCCAATACGAAATCTGCTAGTTTAGGTTCCCTCTACATGCCTTTACATTTTGGAGATAAAATTCTGAACCTCCTTGTAAAACCGAAGAGTGTTGTGACCTTTTAAATGAAGAATAAATGCATAGAACCCCATATTCTACAGATAGCTTGTTATAGTGCACCTCAGAAATTAATATAAATTTCATTATGTTTGTAAAATATTAACACCATTAAAATACACCGTAAACGTTTTTTCTTCATAGACGGCAGAATGACAATTACTTTTAAGATCTCCTTCATGCCAACTGTAGGTGTTACACATAACATATTCCATTGAAAACACATTCTTATGTATAGATTTCTCATATAACTGGACTCAGAAATAGCAACCGAAGCCGGGATCCCTACCCACCGTCACGTGATGGTGGGTAGAGAAAACGTGCCAAACCGGTTTTCTCCTGCCAAAATCGCCTCGGAATTTCCCTCCGGGTCCCGCTGAAACTTTCTTGCGTCGGCGTTTCTCTCGCATGAATCAAATCCGACAGTTGCCAATAAGGTGATCACCGCCAAAAAAGACAACCTTTTGGCGATGGAAGCGCAAACATGTTAGCTTCAAGTTCTGACCGAAAGAACAATGGGAGTCGGCCTCTGCTTCTTATCTTTACTCGTAGTTCTTGTGCAACTCAATAACATGCATAAATTTCATTGTGGTTAAAATAGGATTAAAGTACATGATTAAAAGGCAAAGCAAATAATTTTTCTCTATTGGCCATAATATAACGGAATACTTTTGATTGACCGTGTAAATTAAGCATAAATTCTACAGACATCATTTTCAATACCAAACATGCCATGGCAAATCTCAGTAACGTAAATTAATGACATGCCAATCTGTGTATATTTACGCGAGTTAGAGCACGGGTATACAGGCGGCAGACACACAGACCGAAATCATCAACACTTTGAAACTTGAAAATATTAAAAATTCAACATTAAACATGCAATTGAAAACGTCAATACCGTAAATCAATAACATGTCAATCCTAGTATATTTACTCAAGTTCGAGCAGGGATAGACAGGCGGCAGATAGGCGACAGAGAAAGAATCAGAAGTCACAAACACTTTTCAACAACGTTGGAAAAGGTTAAAAAATTTTATCCAATCATTCCAATCACGTCCATTGGTAGTTTCCCGGAAATAATAACTGAAGCCTTTAGATTCATCAAATATTTATTAGATTATCATAAAATGCACCAACTCCACTAGATGCTACCCAAATTTGGGTTGTTGCTACTTCGTAAAATGTAAACCGCTAGATGTTAAATATTAGAACAACATGACGAAAATGCAAGACACAAAGCTCTCCAGGTGACATGGGTTTTTGAAGCAACACAATAATCGTAAAATTCTGTCTCTCCGAGCCAATGCGACAGGTTAAATACTTGCGAAAAGACACGCGTACGGATACATTATAAGTGAAGAACCAACCCCAACGAAAAATCCGGAAGGACGGGGAGGGAGACAGGCTACGATAGGATTTAGCCCCGGTGGAAGGGGGAAGCACGCGTGACGTCGATGATGAACTCTTTATTCTCGTCGTCCGTTTTATGACGTAAACATATGTCGGCTGGCTTGGTAAGGAATTATGGGATATGGAATAAATAAAACAAATGATATTAAATACATTCGAAACAAAAACAATTTAGTTTCAGAGTAAAATGAAAGAAAGTAGTTTAATAGGTTTTTAAGAGTAAGCTACGAATGGAATTAAGGTTTTTAGAATAATAAAATAATACGCATTTAAAGCATGGAAAAAAGATAAAAGATATATATTAAAGCTAATTGCATTAAAGCTAAGTAAAAAAGGTAGATATACCATCAAAAACATCTTATGTAAAAAAAAAGCCAAGTCTCCTGATTCTTTGATCGTAAAAAGTTCTGAGATCATGTGTAGAGCCAAGCTTAGCTCTCTTATTAACTCTGATATTTTAATTCACAAATTACTCCTAGTCTCTACACCTTTAGTAAATGATTATTTTGTGACTTGGCAATTACGCAGCACAGGAAAGTTATTACGTAAACACTTTACTTATGTTTTGAATTGGGATTAGATTATTTGATTAAGGCTGAATATGAATGCGAGGGATAGAAGCCTGAAGGAGGGATGCACCGATTGGGGGTATTTGTAAAAGAGGCGTCTGGCTCGTATTCACTTTACATAGGAAGAAAATCACCCAAAACTCCGGACATCAAGGTTGACCAGTAGAGAGTTTTCGCATCCGGGCTTACAATGTAATGTAACATTATTTCCACGCTACAAATACATATACGTTCAGTGCTCTTATAGAAACTATTTTATGCAAAACTTTATAAATAAACGTTAATATTAAAATGTCAACAACAGTCTTTACATTCTCATGCTGCGTCATTGCCAAGTAACAAAATAATCATTTACTAAAGGTGTAGAGACAAGGAGTAATTTGTGAATTAAAATATCAGAGTTAATAAGAGAGCTAAGCTCTACACATGATCTCAGAACTTTTTACGACCAAAGAATCAGGAGACTTGGCTTTTTTTTTACATGAGATGTTTTTGATGGGATTTCACTTCTTTTTGTAAGGAGAAAGCCAAAGAAAGCTTTTCCAGTACTGTCAATTTCAATTACACTATATTTAATTTCATAGACTTTATGGCTCCTGATTGCTTCGATGTTCCGCTTTTCCTAGAAAAGCGAATTGGCATGTGTGCTACTGTTTGAAATCCATTCATTCAATTTTTTTAGTAATTATATTAGTTTTTGTTTCAATTTATCAGTTGTTCAATCAAAGTCCTCCAAAGTTAAGTCTACTGTGCTAAGTCCATTTTATAACTTTGTCTGCTTCCAGTCTATTTCCCATTTTTTTAGTTATAGTTCTCGTAATATTTTCTAAAGTGTTTATTTTAAACTGCCGCTTACCTCTAGACCTTTTTCGTCAGTAAGCTCCAATATTACTACCAGGGTAGGCAACAGAACAGCGCTCGACTTCTTAGAGAGCTACGTCTTCCCATTTCAGGGTGTGAATCGCTGTAACGTCTTAATGTGTGTTTTTGTTTTCGAAGATGGTTTTGATGATAGAGAGCTCTAGCTTCTTGGAGCTGTTGAGAACGTGATTTCTCGGAACGATTAGGCCTTCTCCTTTTGACCTCAATATGTCTTCTAATTTTTTCTCTAGTTGATTTCTCTCTGTGATAGGTATTCATTTGGAAAAATAATAGATTATTGCTAGCTGTTAAGAAGAGGAAGTAGAACGTAAAAGTGACCTCCTAAGAAACTAATCCCAGCTAATCCCAGTGCGCAACCACATACACAACTATAGCACATCTGATATCATACGACTAGGCTATGTTACCTAGCACAGAAAAGAAAATATAGATGAAGCAGATACGAACGATCTCCAGATGTAGGAACTACTCGATGAGGACTTCCTTCGCTGTGATCAAAATATAACATTTCAGTTTTTTCCTTTCAAACTTTCTTCGATCAACAATGTCTTTCGTTGGAATATCATACAATTTCGCGTTTCCCTCCGTTACCGCGTCTTTTCAGCAATTTTGCAGATGCACACTGACATCTAGAATTCAAATTTTACACAATAAAAAACTGTGTCGCCAAAATTTGAAATTCAGTTATTCCTCTTTTCGATATGTAACACTTACAATCAAGTTATTTTTAAAAACAAGTAGGTGAAAGAATTTTACACTAAAGATTCAAACCTTCATACTTTCGAATTTAAAGTAAATCGTAATAATTTTTTTATTTAAATGATTTTAGTACACAGTAGACCGAGCATAGCTCGGTAGTTTTTTTTAAATATTTATTTTGTTTTAGTAAATGTAGAAATATGATAGATACTATCCGCAAAACATCAATAAGTTGCGGAGAATATAGCGAAATTGTCGTTAATGCATCTCTTCTTAAGACGTATCTCCGATTAATGCGGACAATTTCATTTCCCCCATCATATTTTAATTAATGTTAAAGGCATCGTTTATTGCGGATTTCGGTTACAGATAAAAAATGGCCTGCCTTGGAAGTCCACTAACGGTTGTTAACTGAATATTCATATCTACCGCTCGTAGTCTTAGCACGGTTGAAAGTGAAAAGTCAGAGAAAATGACGTCATAGTGGTGCAAAAGTGATGATGTTTAAGTTTTATATATAAAAATAATTGATTTCTTTTCAATATGTCATTTTTTCTGGGGAGAGGGGAATGTAGAATTTTGATTTTGAATTCCAAAACAATAATTTGAGTACCTAAAAAACATATTTAAAAAAATTATACATCGCAGTGGAGTTTGTATTGCCATTTAAAAAAAATAAACTTTTTTTTTTACGTACGCGATTATGTTAGTCATCCGTTAGTCATATCCTGTGTGCCACTCTCTATGTTTTATAAACATTGAATTTATTATTCTTCAACAATTGTTGTCTACGTCAACAGTTTGGCAGCAAATGTGAGCTATTTTGTAAATATGAGGTAAGTTTGACAGCAAAATTCTCTTGCTTTTAAAACTGCTGCTAATTTTGCGCCATACTCTATTGGCATTGCATCAAACTATAGCAATGTTTAAAATAATATGGTAGTTATGTTAAATATAGCAAAAGTATAAGAGCTGCTATCTATCAAGAAATGTTAGCACATTTGCAGAATGTTTATAAAATATTTAAATTCACCAAATTAACATTTGTTAAAATAAATAAATTTTATTTGGGTACTATTTGATTTCCCCGTCGATCAATTTCGCCAAACAATTCGCCAAATTATATATATTGCCGTATTTTTATTTTAAATAACGAAAAAACAAATAAATTAATAAAACCTTAATGAAACTACAAGTAAAAAGTAGAATTAAAAATCATTTGATGACGTAACAAACACGTGTAGGGTGTTTAATGTCAAGTGAATGCGACATTTACGATCATCCATTATTGGCATTTAATCTTATAGTTTGGCGATAGTTTTTCTGTCGACGGGATTATCAAGTAGAACCTTTATTTGTTCTAGTCAATTAAATCGAATTTTACTGTATTCAGGACCCAGCTATTTCGTGCTCGATTTAGTATTAGTTGACAAACCGATGGTTTAGTTGACAAACTCTGTTTTATCATGTTTATAATCAGTGAGCAACAGTATTGGCAATAATTCCGATTACGGAAAATAAAAGATTTTCGATTTTTTTTTTCGAATTTTCCAAATTTTTAAATTTTTCCTTTCTTTGTATCCCTAATACTACCTTCTTACCAAATTTCAAGTTTCTAGGGCTACAGGATGCACCTCAGATTTTTGATGATCGGTGAGTCAGTCAGTCAATGTCGAAAAAGCGAAAATTTGACTTCATATATTTTGTGAACTAGAAAAGATAGAAACGCGGAAATTTTACCATTTGCTTCCGCTTGAAGAGTACTTTTAGAAAAACAAAGTTTCAAGTTCCTGGGAAATTCCAGCGAAGGGATATAGGGCTGTCAAAGTACCCTGAGTTGCTTCCAGAAAAGGATGCTTACGGCTGTGCTTTCTTGACTTGGCAGGGGCACTTGCGTGCCCCCAGATAATAATTTGGAATACTTTAATTAAGATAAAAGGACGAAATTTTTTATTATGACATATATATATCTTGTTCAAATTTTCATTCGTTAATAAAATACTTATTATTCATCCACTCGAGTTCAAATACAGTTTTTTAAACTTGTAGTGGATGACACTTGATGTTAATACAGTTTTTTTTTTTTAATATTAATTCATTAACTAAATTTAATTAATTAGTTTTAGTTTTATATGAGAGAAAAAATGGCGGTCATTGGTTATCGAACAGAATTTAATGCAAATCCATACCTATAATGTGTGTTACCATAGAGGGGTGGACCCTGTTCTCTCGCCAAATACCGCCAAGTTTATCGCCAAGGTGGCGATATATCTCCCAAATTGGCGACCGAAAGGAGTCGACAAAAGTGACGCCAACTTGGAGATTTCTCTAACCTTTCGCCAAATTCCCATAGACTTCCATTTTAAACCAAAAAGTTTTTCTTACTTATAGAATATCAACAAATCGAGATATTTTAATGTAACAAAAACTAATATTAGCTTAATGGATTATATTAAATTTTTCTTTGATGACCTAAGTAGGAATTGACTTTAATTTTTTATAGTATTATTTGTTTATAATAATATTGCTCCATAATATCCACAGTTAAGAGTAATTTAATCATAATTTTAGAAACAAAATAGTTGCATAATAAATTGAAAACCAAATAGTATTCCTCTATTTAAAATCCGTTTACTTTAAAAACTGTAGATATCGCAAAAAAAAAAAAAATACATTTTAAAAATTACTGTTGAAAATAAATTAATCACAAAATATTCAAATTGCGCAATACATTTCACTTTAAAAGAATTTTTTTCTGGATTCATGAAATTAACAAAAAGAATGGAAATTAAGTACATTTTAGGGAAAAAAAAATTCAAAAATAAACCTTAGTGTTTTTTTTTTTTTTTTTTTTTTTTTTTTTTTTTTTTTTTTAACCTTAATTTTCCAATAAAATTTAAATGCACATAAAAAAATTTCGTAATTGATAAGATTGCGCAATGCAATTCTTTACGGATTATTTTAAATTTATTATTTAAAAACTCTCATCATTGATATATAAAAAGGGATGGAATATCTATACCAGTAAAAAAAAAAAAAAAAAAAAAAAAAAAAACCTATTAATGGAATTTGCATGTGGAATGATGAGAAAAAGATGCTTAAGGGATCTTTTCAAAATGGATTTTCTTAATGGATTTAATATGGGTAACGTCTAATATTTTATTAAATATGCATGTTTATGTTTAAAGTTAATAAATGGTTTTGTAAAAAGGGACATTTAAAATGTACTTAATCAGTAAATCTGAAGCATTTTTTCTTAAAAAAGTAAAAACGAAGAATTTTTGAAACAAATTTCTACAAGACATAATCTAAGTAAATTATTTTAAAAAAAGCTTAATTTGATGATAAAAATTGGTTCGTGGAATTGTTGATATGAAAAATGTGAAAAAAAAAAAAAAAAAACATGGAAGTTTTTTAACCTTCTTATATTTTCAAAATATTTTCTTCTATTAGAAGAAAGTATTATAATCGACGTTTTTTTTTTAGTTCCAGTTTTGGACGGATATACACGTTTAAGGGGTCAGAGATCCCCAAAAACATGTTTATACAAAATGTCTGTCTGTCTTTCCGTCCGTGTACCTCCATTGTACCATCAAAAAGTATATGAAGTAATTTATAGAATTGAACGAAATTTTTATGTGTGTTTCTTGCCATGGCAAGGCGGTCTTCCATGAATTTGGGAAAATTCCTCTTGAAGGGGCGCTGTAGTAACAATTTTTGTGCCATTTTTATTGTTGTACCATCGAAAGCGTACGATGTTATTCATAGAATCATAGAATTGAACCAAATTTTTTGTGTATGTTTTTGGCTATGGTAAGGACGTCGTCCTTGAATTCCAAAATATTCAACCTGAAGGGGATGCTGTAATAGCAATTTTTGTATAATGTACTCGATTGTTCGTATTTTATTGTACATCGGCGGAACTTGCAGCAACGGGAACTTTGCATTCTGCTAAGTCGCCTATTCGCAAACAGAATAAAAATAAAATTATGTCATGTAAAATAAATGCCATGATCATGATTAACTCGCTTTTACTCCGATTGAAGCAGAAATGGAATATAAAAATCAAAGTTGGTACAGTTTTGAAATAATAATATTCAAGCATTAGCATTTGTAATTACTTTTGGAAATATTAAGATGTATGAGATAGAAGATAGTTCTGGGATTAGCACATCGAACTAGTTTTCTAAAATAAAGTAAAATGAAAGATTTTGTGATAATATATTCCTGCAACACATAATCTTTGTAACTTAAATAAAAAATTTTCAGCTGGATATTAAGAGATAGTTAATGTTGATGATGTTATAGTAAATGGAAAGAAGGAAAAATGGGAAAATTTAACTCTTCAGTAAATAGAAATCCAAGCATTGAATTAAATAAAAAAGAAAAGTGCCCAGCTAAACTGATGGCATTGAGCTCACAGACTATTCACACTAATTGTATAATTTACTCTTATTTTAAAGAATAATGCCACTCAAAAAAAATAAGTGAAGAGGAATTAGCCGCCGTTTCCCCCTTTATACTTAACCAGTGAACCTCCAAATATAATCAGGGAAGCTCCTTATCATAATAAACCGGTATACCAAATTTGGAGCAAATCGAATAATCTTGCAAAAAAAAACATTTATCTAAATTAAGGGGGTGGACTAACACCCCTTTATCCTTAACCAATTAATCGCCAAAACGAATCAGGGAAGCTCCTTAACATAATAAACCGGTATACCAACTTCGTAGCAAATCGAATCATTCTGCATGAAAAACCCATTTATCTAAATTAAGAGGGGCGGGCTAAACTCCCTTTTCCCGCCTTACCCTTAACCAATGAACCCCAAAACTAATCAGGGAAGTTCCTTAACATAATAAACCGGTATACCAAATTCGGAGCAAATCGAATCATTCTGCATGAAAAACACATTTATCTGAATTAAGGGGGGGGGGGGTGGTGGACTAACCCTGTTTTTCCCCCCCTTTATCCTTAACCAATGAACCCACAAAATTAATCAGGGAAGTTCCTTAACATAATAAACCGGTATACCAAATTCGGAGCAAATCGAATCATTCTGCATGGAAAACACATTTATCTGAATTAAGTGGGGTGGACTAACCCCGTTTTTCCTCCTTTATCCTTAACCAATGAACCCCCAAAACTAATCAGGGAAGTTCCTTAACATAATAAACCGATATACCAAATTCGGAGCAAATCGAATGATTCTGAATGAAAAACACATTTATCTGAATTAAGGGGGGTGGGCTAACTCCGTTTTTTCCCCTTTATCCTTAACCAATGAACTCCCAAAACTAATCAGGGAAGTTCCTTAACATAATAAACCGGTATACCAAATTCGGAGCAAATCGAATCATTCTGCATGAAAAACCCATTTATCTGAATTAAGGGGAGGGGGTGTGTGGACTAACCCCGTTTTCCCCCTTTATCCTTAACCAATCAACTCCCAAAACTAATCAGCGAATTTCCTTAGCATAATAAACCGGTATACCAAATTCGGAGCAAATCGAATGATTCTGCATGAAAAACCCATTTATCTGAATTAAGGGGTAGACTAACCCCCCTTTTCCCCCTTTATCCTTAACCAATGAACCCCCAAAACTAATCAGGGAAGTTCCTTAACATAATAAACCGCTATACCAAATTCGGAGCAAATCGAATGATTCTGAATGAAAAACACATTTATCTGAATTAAGGGGGTGGACTAACTCCGTTTTTTCCCCTTTATCCTTAACCAATGAACTCCGAAAACTAATCAGGGAAGTTCCTTAACATAATAAACCGGTATACCAAATTCGGAGCAAATCGAATCATTCTGCATGAAAAACCCATTTATCTGAATTAAGGGGGGGTGGGGGGTGGACTAACCCCGTTTTTCCCCCTTTATCCTTAACCAATCAACTCCCAAAACTAATCAGCGAATTTCCTTAGCATAATAAACCGGTATACCAAATTCGGAGCAAATCGAATGATTCTGCATGAAAAACCCATTTATCTGAATTAAGGGGTGGACTAACCCCCCTTTTACCCCTTTATCCTTAACCAATGAACCCCCAAAACTAATCAGGAAAGTTCCTTAACATAATAAACCGGTATACCAAATTCGGAGCAAATTGAATGATTCTGCATGAAAAACCCATTTATCTGAATTAAGGGGGGTGGACTAACCCCGTTTTTCCCCCTTTACCCTTAACCAATGAACCCCCAAAACTAATCAGGGAAGTTCCTTAACATAATAAACCGCTATACCAAATTCGGAGCAAATCGAATCATTCTGCATGAAAAACACATTTATCTGAATTAAGGGGGGTGGACTAATCCCGTTTTCCCCCCTTTATCCTTAACCAATGAACTCCCAAAACTAATCAGGGAAGTTCCTTAACATAATAAACCGGTATATCAAATTCGGAGCAAATCGAATCATTCTGCATGAAAAATCCATTTATCTGAATTAAGGGGGGCGGGGTGGACTAACCCCGTTTCCCCCCTTTATCCTTAACCAATGAACTCCAAAAACTAATCAGGGAAGCGCCTTATCACAGTGAACCTAGGAAAAAATTTTGAAGCAAATCGGATGTTTCTATCAAGAGTTATCGCGTTACGTACATACATACATACGTACGTACATACATACATACATACATACAAACAGAATGGGCGGGCACATTAGCTCTCAGGCTTTGATAGCCTGTGAGCTAAAAAAACAGTTATGCCATGCAGATAGTTGATAGAAAAAAAAAAAATTTAAAAAACAGACTAAAAAGCGAACTAATTAATTATTTCTCATCAATGTGAAACTTTTTTTTTCAGTTCCTACTATTAGCTCACACTCTTGCTATATATAGCTTGTTCAAATTTTACATCGTTAATAAAATACTTATTATTCATCCAATCAAGTTCAAATATATTTTTTTTTATCTTGTAGTGGATGGCACTTGATGTTAATTCATTTTTTTCAAATATTAATTCATTAATTAAATTAAATTAATTAATTTTCAATAATCGAGAGAGCTCTCTTCTTGAACAAGGTATTTTAAGACCGAGAAAGCCCTCTTCTTCATCAAGGCATTTTAAGCACCACTCAAAAGGAAAGAAGAATGTGAGAAAAATAATTATCTTATTGACCTAAATAAGAATTGACTTAAAATATTTTTTTTTTATATTACTTGTTTATATTACTTACCTATTTTCTTTATTTACTTGTATTGGTGACTATTAAGTTGTGTTTAATTGTTAGTTCCTATCTATAAACACTGTTTTGATGAGGTCTATAGATGTCTATGATGGTTAGAGTTGCAGTAAAGCTAGAGGACCTACCTACACAACTTCCAGGTTGTATAATATTTTAACGGAGCTTCTGACTGTAAAATGGTCAATGAAACATCGTCTTAATTTTGAAAGACCTATCCAATGATATGCCACTTAATAGCGTGCGTATTTTTTTTTTTTTTTCGTCTCTACCGCCATTTTTCTTTAACGTCCGCCATTTTGAATTTATAAAAACAAAACCTAGCCTATTACCATCGGGCGTTAAAACAAATTGATAGAGACCTCATTCATTAAAATCCATCCAGTCGTTGGGATGTTTCGAGGGCATAAATAATTCCACATACACAGATACGCGTGAAACACATAACCCTTCTTTTCAGTCGGGTAATAAATCTCATTTTTATTCTAGATTTAGCCATTGAATAAATCGGATGTGTTCTAAAATTTGTTAGTAAAAGATCTGAATTTTCAACAATTTGTTAAACTTATATTTTCTTTCCTTAGAAATAAAAAAAATAATTAGGAACGAGACATCCAGTGTTATTCTTTCGAGTTTTAGGTAGCTTTCTTTACAAAAAAGCTACCTATTGCAGCCGTTCGGAGGAAAGCGATATCAAAAAATTTTGGTATATTTTCATCGATCATGACCCCCAGACCCCGAAACCACCCTCCGTTCAAAATTGATATATATATATATATATATATCAATATATATATATATATATATATATATATATATATATATATATCTGACCTATGTCACACTGTAACTCTCGTATTTATGAACCGATTTGGATGTAATTCGGTGTGTACATAGTACGTACCAATGTCTCGACCGAGTTCGTTGGCCAGCTTCATCCGCCATTTTGTTTCAAAATGGCGGCAATTTAAATTTTTTAAAAAATTTAAAATTTGAAATGTGGTACCAAAAAATTGAAAATGGAAAAATATTTTTTTCTTATGTATTTTACCTTTATACAAAGACTCCGTAGCAGTTTTTGTTTCGTCTATATCTTAAAAAATGGCTGAGTTATAGCATTTTGAATTTCTAGCGAAGCTGACATTTTGAAACGTCCTGAATTTTGTCACGCGATAAAAGGCGTATTTATGAACCGATTTGGATGTAACTTGGTCTGTACATAGTACATACCAATGTCTCGATAGAGTTCGTTGGCCAGCTTCATTCGCCATCTTGTTCAAATGGGTTGCCATTTTAAAAAAAAAAATGTAAATTAAAATTTAAAATGAGGTATTAAAAAATTGGAAAATGAAAAAGATTTTTTTATGTGTTTGGCCTTGATACAAAGATTCTGGAGCAGTTTTTGTTTCTGAAAATTTGTTCTTTTGTTTATATCTTAAAAAGTGGTTGAATTATAGCACTTTGAATTTCTATCATGGCTAACACTTTGAAACGATCTTGTATTTGTCACGCGATACCACACTTATTCGCCTATTTCGATGGAAGAAGGCATGTGGATAGTATACATCAATATCTCGACCAAGTTCGCTGGCCAGCTTCATCAGCCATCTTGTTTGAAAATGGCGGCCATTAAATTAAAAAAATATATATATTTAAAGTGAGGTGCAAAAAAATTAGAAATTGAAAAAGGTTTCTTTCTTAAGTATTTGACCTTGATATAAGGATTCAGAAGCATTTTTTGTTTATCTTTATCTTAGAAAATGGCTCAGATATAGCAGTTTCAATTTCTAAAGTGGGTGACATTTTGAAAAATCTGATTTTTTGCCTGCGTAGCATTCGTATATATCAACCGATTCAGATATGAGTGAGCATGTGCACAGCAATTACTAAGGTCTCGACCAAGTTCACTGGTTAGCCTCATCTACCATGTTGTCTTAAAATGGCAGGCACTTTAAGAAATCGCCGAATTTGGCAGCCAAATATAAGTGACTTTAAATAAAAGCAGCTTGGATAAAGCTGACTAATTTCGCGAAATTCTCATTCATAATGATTTAGTATTGATAAAAATTAGTATTGAATCTCCTACATTCGGTTTCCACTTAATTGAGCTTCGTGTGTTTGAATAATATAAGTTGGCTTTTTAAAAATAAGGAATATGAAAGCTACCTCTTCCTCCCGGCACTGGCCGGAAGGACTTTTTTGTTTTTGTTTTTCTCTCCTTTCCATCCTCTCTGAACATTCTTAGATAGTTGTTTTATTTGCTGTCTTAACTTATGTATCTCTGATTGAAATTGTTTTAGGGATATTAATTTGTTTTAAAAAGGCACATTAAAATACAATATTGTTAAATTAAAGAGATTTTTATGAATTCACAAGAAACTTTTAGCACAAAAAAAACTCTATTATACAGGGTGTATCTAAAGTGCTTCAATAAACTTAGGGGGATGATAGTACTCATCAAGACGAACAAAAAATGCAATGAAACATGGGGTGTCGCAAACAATTTAATGAGTCCCAAATACAAGTGTTTCACCCTAACTGAAATCGGCTTGTCGGTAATAATTTGCGAAAAATTAAAATTTAGCAATAAAAATGTAACGATAGGCGCCTTATTTTGTATGAAATGTGATAACATCACAAAAAGATCTGGAAAAACAGGGTACTCACACAATCGATGATTCGTATGAACTGATAATCACAGTCCAAAATGGGAAGCGTCCAATGCATACTGCTGGCACGTATAATGGAAACTTCTGCCACTTTTCTGTGTGATGTTATCACATTTCACACAAAATAAGGTATATATTGTTGCATTTTTATTGCAATATTTTAATTTTTCTTAAAATTATTACAGACAAGCCGACTTGAGTTAGGGTGAAACACCTTGTGTTTGTGACTCAATGAGTGGTTTGTGAACCCATGTTCCTTTGCATTTTTTGTTCGTCTTGATGAGTACTATCATCCCCCTACATTTGTTGAAGAATTTCAGATAAAGCCTGTACAATATTTTAAGAAATTTGTCGTGTCCACATACTTATTTGTTTGTATGTTATGTAATTTTGAACTGGGCAAAAATCGTCCTGACCAGGACTCGAACGAGGGATCTCTTGGCTGAAGCCACCAATGTTTTACCATCTGAGCTATCCTGGGCGAATCTGGTGGATCTAAAACGAACTTTATTGATTAAAGAATCTGGTTTGGTATCTGAATCAGCTCAACAGAATTAATCGCAGGATATGAAACTCCAGAAAACGCTGGATACGCACATCTACTCTATTTCTCTCTATTTCACTGTCTAATGAATATTAATTGCAATTGTTAAGTTTTATTTTAATCTAATGAAAACATCCATCACATACAGGATATAGTTACACATAACAAGGTGTTTCATAAATTTTTGGCAAAACTTTAAGAGGTGATAGTACACATCCAAACAAGCAACTTTCATCAAATAATGCATGGTCGGAAATAAAACGCAAAGGTGGTGGCGCATTTAGAAACTTGATCCAGTTTTCCGAGTGCAATACTTTTTTTAATTAAGATTTATTGATTGCCACCTTTGTTGTGAAATAGCGAAATTCACGTTATTTAATCACAGATTAAATAAGATGAAAAAAATGGCTAATTATCAATTTAAAAAAACTGGTGACAATCAAAAAATTTAAATAAAAAAATCGCACTCGCAACACTGACTTGGTTCATGCATACGTTAAAACTCCATTCCTATTCGGAGTTATTGGAGAAGAAGGACACTAATAGCATACAAATGTGATATGGGTGGAAGAAGAGCGTATATGCAAAATTTCACCTCGATTAATACATAAAAGCTACTGATCCGAGTGTGCAACTGTCAATCGCAGTATGAACGTAACGGAAGTTGCCCTTCATTTATACGGAAACAACTGATATGCATTTTATCTACGGAACTACAAATGGAAATGTCTCGCAGACTCAACGATTGCACGGAGGGCCACTTTGCTTTTGTCACTTATTCGTTCTTTGCTTGTTTTTGCCTCGCATAACAACATATACAGTGTTGCCAGTGAGCTACTATTTTTAAATTCAAATTTCTCGATTAGTGCCGCTTTTTTGAAATTGTAAAATTCGCCTTATTTTAGGACGTATTAATTAAGTCTGAAACAAGAGGAATATTACCGTTTCAAAAAAGTGGTGCCAATCAATAAATCTGAATTTTAAAAAAAGTACCCCACTGGTGACACTGCATATCTCCTTTGGTCTCTTGCACCTTTGCGTTTTAATTCCGACCGTACATTCTTTGACGGAAATTGTTTGTTTTGATGTACTAACACCTAACACCTTTAAAAGTTTTGCCCATCTTTTATTAAACGCCCTGTATATACTTTGTAAATTAAATGCAAAAATCTGCATAAGTTTTGAAATTTTACTTTATTGTAATAAACTATATGAAGATTAAAAGAAATTGCGTTTTGCTTTGTTTACCTTCGGTATTAGGTAGCTTTCATTACAAAAAGCTACCTATTGCAGCCTTTCGGAGAAAAGCGATTTCAAAAAATTTTGGCATATTTTCATCGATCTTCACCCCCAGATCCCGAAACCACCCTCCGTTCAAAAGTTGATATATATATATATATATATATATGATCTTTCTCACACAGTAACTCTCGTATTAATGAACCGATTTGGATGCGTAGTTAGTGCATACCCATTCCTCGACCGAGTTCGTTGGCCAGCTTCATCCGCCATCTTGTTTCAAAATGGCAGCCATTTAAATTTAAAAAAAAATTTGAAATTTGAAATGTGGTACCCAAAAATTGAAAATTGAAAAATATTTTTTTCTTATGTGTTTGACCTTGATACAAAAATTCCGGAGCATTTGTTGTTTCGTCTATATCTTAAAAAATGATTGAGTTATAGCACTTTGAATTTCTAGCTTGGCTGACATTTTGAAACAACCTGATTTTTGTCACGCGATAACAGACGTATTTATGAACCGATTTGGATGTACCTTAGTGTATGCATAATACGTATCAATGTCTCGACCGAATTCGTTCGCCAGCTTTATCCGCCATCTTGTTTCAAAATAGCGGCCATTTAAATAAAAAAAAATTGAAATGTGGTACCAAAAATTTCAAAATTGAAAAATATTTTTTGCTTATGTGTTTGACATTGACACAAAAATTCCGGAGCAGTTTTTGTTTCGTTTATATATTAAAAAATGGCTGAGTTATAGCACTTTGAATTTCAAGCGTGGCTGACATTTTGAAACGACCTGATATTTGTCACGCGATAACAGGCGTATTTATGAACCGATTTGGATGTACCTTAGTGTATGCATAATACGTACTAATGTCTCGACCGAGTTCGTTCGCCAGCTTCATCCGCCATTTTGTTTCAAAAGGGCGGCCATTTAAATTTTATTTTAATTTAAAATTTAAAATGAGTTTCCAAAAAATTGTAAAATGAAAAAGATTTTTTTTTTTTTTTTTTTTTTTTTTTTTTTTGTATGTGTTTGATCTTAATACAAATATTCCGAAACAGTTTTTGTTTCGTCTATATCTAAACAAATGGCTGAGTTATAGTATTTTGAATTTCTATTGTGGCTGACATTTTGAAACGACCTGATTTTTGTCACGCCATAACAGGCGTATTTATAAACTGATTTGGATGTAACTTTGTGTGTACATAGTACATACCAATGTGTCGACCGAGTTCGTTGGCCAGCTTCATTCGCCTTCTTGTTTCAAAAGGACTGCAATATAAAGAAAATTAAATTTTAAATTTAAAATGAGTTATCAAAAAATTGAAATATTATAAAAATATTCAAAAAATACAAAGATTCCGGAGCAGTTATTGTTTCGTATATATCTTAAAAAAGGGTTGAATTATAGCGCTTTGAATTTCTAGCATGGCTGATATTTTGAAACCATCTGATATTTGTCACGTGATAACACGCGTATTTATTAACCTACTGCAATGTAAGAAGGCATGTGGATAGTATATCGTATTGTCTCGACCAAGTTCGCTATCCAACTTCATCAGCCATCTTGTTTCAGAATGGAGGCCATTAGATTAAATAAAAAAATATATTTAAAGTGAGGTGGAAAAAAATTTGACAGTGATATAAGGATTCCGGAGCATTTTTTGTTTTGTCTTTATCTTAAAAATGGCTCAGATATAGCAGTTTCAATTTCTAATGTGGGTGACATTTTGAAAAATCTGTTTTTTTTGCCTGCGACAGCACTTGTATATATCAACCGATTCCAATGTGAGTGAGCATGTGCGCAGGAATTACTAAGGTCTCGACAAAGTTCACTCGTTAGCCTCATGCACCATGTTGTCTTAAAATGGCAGGAACTTCAAGATATCGCCGAATTTGTCAACCAAATATAAGTTACTTTAAATAAAAGCAGCTTGGATAAAGTTGACTAAATTCGGGAAATTCTCCTTCATAATGATTTAGTATTGATACAAATTGAATCTCCCATAATTGGTTTCCACTAAATTGAGCTTCGTGTGTTTTAATAATATAAGCTTGCTTTTAAAAAATAAGGAATATGAAAGCTACCTCTTCTTCCCGGCACTGGCCGGAAGGACATTTTTTTTTTACTTTTCTTTATTTTCTTTTTCTTTCTTTCTTTATTTTTTTATTATTATTATTTTTTTTTTTTTGGTTACTGTAATGAAATAAAATTTTATAAATTGTTTATTTCATTTAACAACAAAGATAAACAGAAATTCTAATAAACGAATACTAATTAACTTACATAATTAAATCCAAAATTTCAATGATTTTGAAATGTTTCCTTTCATATGTAATATCTACATTAATATTAAAAAAATGTTCCGCAATGAATATATAACAATAGACATAAATTCATGAAAATCTCTATAATCGACTTTTGTAATTTGGAATGTTATTGTACGTCTAGACATAAAATTAAGTTTTCCTATTTTGAAGATTAAATTGAACATATTGCATACACATTCCGTTCCTTTACAAATATTAGAGTCATTGCATCATATTTTCTGAAAATAAAAGTGTCGCATAAGAAATTTAATAACAGAAAATATTACATTAAACACTGTTATATACAACAACAACAACAAAAGAAAATACTTTAAAAAAAAAAAAATGCATTGAAAGGGAATTATTGTCAAAAAATTAAAAATTGTTTAATGTATTTCTCTGTATTCTAAAAAAAATAACTAACGCTCTCGCCGCCGCCGGTTTTGAATATTTTTTCACCGGAGATCTTTCATCGTTAATATTAAAAAAAAACATATTGCATGTAAAAATATGAAAATCGGTAGTTTTATAGAGAAATGTTTGATAAACATGCTGATGCAGACAGTTTTCAAATCGAAGAATTGTTTAAAGAGATATTTAATGTTAAATTTGGTCAAAATCGTTCCATTAAAAAAGTTTTATAGCAGAAAAACTATACACGGGAATATAATCATTTTTAGATCATTTTATACATTAAAAGTGCTCAGTGTGCAGACTGCATTTTTTTTACTCATTTTTTTTAGGTTTTATTTCTATTTTAAATTCAATTTTTCAGCATTTCGAGAGGCATTTTTTACAACTTTTAGAAAAGTGTATTATTTTAAATTGTTGCCAAATTAAAAAAACAGCTCAATGAATAATATTTCCTTCAAATTAAAAATTGTCTACACGTGACATTACATCATAAAAACTATATTTACAAGTGAATTTTAAAAGGGAATGAAAATTCTAAAATGATAAATCCATTAATATGCTTTAAAAGTGTACATGGAGGAAATTACGTCATATTTAAAATTCACAATTCATATTGCCAAACAGTTTAAATTTAAAAATATATTTGCGCGAGACATTTATTTGATATTTTTCAATAATATTTTTAAACTGTTGTTGAGAATTCTAAGATAGGGAAAATAATATTTCTTTCTAACAACAAAAGTATTTTAACGTGATTATTAATACGAGAAAGAAAACTTTGGTGAAAATTACGTCAGATTTAAATCTATATATTTAAAATTTCATATTTAAAAAAACTTATAAAAATACTGAGAGACAAAGACTCTGTTTACTTAATTCATTTTATAGTTATTAGCTTATTTTTACATGCTTCACTGATCTGACTTAATGAAAATTTCGTCACTATTATTTTAATTATAATTCATTCTTCCGAAAAAAAAAAAAAATTAAGCCGATCAAATTAGCGCGCTTTTAGAGTTTGCGGTGTCTGAACGGCGGTTGGCGAGCATAACTCGTAGGGGGCAGAGACCCCTAGTTACTTAAAAAAAGGTTCATTCTTTTTTCAAGCTATATTTATTAAATAGACGCAAATAATCTAAATTAAATACATCTTACGTAGTGAAAAAATCATAAAGTAAAACTAAAAAAAAATTTACCTTAACTTGCCAATAAATTTGCAAAACATTAAATAAATTGTTATAATTTGCAGCATTAACAATGTCTGTAATCTTTTATCAAATATTCTAAATTTATCATACAAGAAGGATGTTATTTACTCTCAAAATAAAAAAAGATCATAACGTGTATCATTCTCGCTTATCCTAATTATTCATTTGTGTAGGTTGAAGTAATTTAATCATAACTGTAGAAAACAAAATAGATCACAAAAATTGTAAAATAAACTAAAAATGCCTATTATATTCACAAACGTGTAACTTTTATTCTCTAAATCAGTGGTTCCCAACCTACGGGTCACGGCGGATGTTTTGGTGGTTCGCGGAACAATCGGGGTATTTCACAAAAATATATCTTTCTTTTCATCTATTTAAAAATAATACAATTACAACAGCAAATAACATTTCAAGGGGAAATCCTTAATTTCCTTTTAGATGAATATAAGAACAGAATATCCAGAAGCATCTAAATCAGCTTTGAATTCCTTGATGGGGTTCAGCACGACATACCTTTGTGAACATGCTTTATCTACCTTACTAAGTACTGCTTTAAGTACCGAAACAAACTGCGTGTAGAAATTGACTTCAGGTTAAAATTTACCAGTTTTTTTTTCCCCTGATCTAGATACCCACATAGATAAACACCATTACTAGAAATCTCACTCAATATAAAATTATGATTTGGTAATAATTAAACGCGTTTTTAATTATGTATGTAGTTCATGTATTTTATTATTATTATTATTATTATTCCATTTACACACATTGGGATTTTCAGAATCTTGTTTTTGTTGATAGTATATCCTTCGTACGAAAATTTTCCTTTTTCGTGGGACAGGATAGCCGATAGCTTATAGATGTGATACAACAATTTCCATAGTGATGTACACACTTATATTAGGTGGGTCGCAAAAATTCTTTTTATTTAAAGTTGGATCGCGTACCAGTAACATTTGCGAACCGCTGCTCTAAATTATTGATACCCCTTTTGGGGTATCAATAATTTAGAGCGCGGTTTATATGTTATTATATGTTTCTTTCATATTTTTATATGTTTCATACAATTTTTCTATTGAGAGGGAAATAGTCAAAATATTCAAATTGTTAAATCTGTTATACTTTTTTTTTATCCTAAGATGTGTTAAGTTAATTAAAAGAAATACAATTAACTATGTTTTATGAAATGAAAAAAATCACCTTGAACTATGGGAAATGTTTTTTAATGAAACATTAATTTCAAACTAAAATTTAAAGCCACATTATAAAAAGATCTCATAATTTTTATGATTATGCAATAGACGCGATCATTTATGAAACATTACAATCGACTTATTCGAAAACTGTCATCACTGATAAATAAAAGGTTTTGAAATATCTATTCTAGTTTTTAAAAAATCTTTTAATGGTATCTGCATATTCAATGATTACAAAAAGAGGCTTAAAATGTCTTTTGAAAAAGAAATTTATAATAGATTGTTATTTTGCTATTAAATCCGTATTATTACGTTTTACTTATATATATATACATTTTAATAAGCGTATAAACTATAAACTGTACTAATTCAAAAAGTTCTTGAATATATATTCTTTAATAAATCAAGCTTATTGACTAAATTACTACGAGTATAAATTCATTGCTGGTTTTTATTTGCATGTTACATAAACGAAACAAAAAATCGTTCTACAGAGTCCTAATAATTATGATACGAAATAATAATAAATCTATAGTTTTGTATACTGTACAATGTATTTCATAACAGAATTTTAGTAAAAATATTTTGTTAAATCTATTAATACAATTTGTATGAAAAATTAAACAAAATGTTGCTTACTGTTTAGTTGTATGTTGAATTTTAATTGCAGATATAGAGTTTTATGGATATGAATGGTAATAATTACTACGTGGTAGTAACTGATGAGTATAATTATGTGCAATCATAATTTTTATTTTATAATAATTTCTAAATGTTGTATCATTTTTTAAGTTCTCATTTTATTTTTATTTATAAAAATCAATACTACTTGGTTATCCCGACGTCAAATTTTGCCAAATTATACAAATCGCCAAACTAGTAGCCAAATTATACAGACTGACATAATTGCTTTTTAAATAATGAAAGAATAAATAAATTAGTAAAATATTAATAAAAAGTCGAATTAAAAATCATTTTATAACGTAGCAAACACGTGTATCATGTTTAATGTCAAGTGGATGTGACGTTTACGATCATCCATTATTGGCATTTCATCTTATAATTTGGTGATATTTTTTTTTGTCGAGGTGATAATCAAGTAGTACCTAAAAATCCATATGATGATAAGATAAATTAATCGCGATTCTTAACTCCCCCACCCCCCCAAAAACACACATACTCGCAAACACTTGTTTCCTTTTCTTTTTCTTTTAAGAGTAATTCCAACGAATTAAATATCAATACTTTTCTTTCATTTCTTCATAAAAATACAAATAAAAGTTCCTAAAGCTAATGCCTGCCCCACTAGTGGCTGACAGCTTCTGCTTTTAAAGTTGGTAGTCGGGAGGTGCGACGTTCAAATCCAAACGCGCCCGTCGGTCTAATCTTTTGGAGCTTTTAGTGGATTTCTTAGACCCTTGCATAATTACGCATTAGCTTCCCTTCCCCTTTCCCTTTCCCCTATAAGGAGAAATAGGAAAGGGATGTTCCATTTCCTCATAGGGGAAAAACATAGGAAAGGGAAAGAGAAACAGGATAAATCATTTTCTGATAGGGAAAAAGCCTGATATTGACACTGCCTTTTTGTAAGTTTTGTCATTTTGTTTTCTGAAAATAGCATGAGACCCCACTTATTTTTTGTTTCGATGTTTTTGTACATATGTTCAACAAATACCTGATATATTTTGTTTTATTCAACTGTGATGCTGTTTTGAGATAGGATTAATTCAAAAGTTGCACATTTTGAAACTTTTGAATATTTAACAGATTATATCTGCTAACAGCATCGATATCCCGGTAAAGTTCTATATTACTTAGCTTGTCCTAATAGTAAACATTCATATTCTATAAGAAAACTTTGGGGGTAATATTGCTTAACTAAGATAATAAGTGCAGAAAACGGAAAAAAATCGTCATTTTGATTACATTTTGTGGAAACATAAGAATGAAAATTAACAATGCCCCATGGAACCAAGTAAATTTTACTAAGCATGTAGTGTTATACTAACAGTTTATGACAAAAGTATTTTAGGATGTTGTTGTTTTCCAGAGATATAGCAATCCAAACATATTAGCACTTCAAGTTTCATGAAAAAAAGGATTCATAATCTTGAAATTTGACATTTTCAACAGGAAACAGGAAATTTTTTCAAGGCTTCAAAATTGAAAAATATTCATTTAATATGATCAACTTCCACATAAATTAAAATCAAGCCAATTGAAAAATACAACTATCAACATATCACTTTTTTTGTCTGAATTTCAAAATAATGTCTCTTAAGGCAATAATTTTATTTATAAGCATAAAAGGAAGTTTTTTATATATATGTAAAGGGGAATCCTTAATACATTCTCTTCCTGTTCATTTGATACCATATTTAAGAGTAATTTAATCATAACTTTATAAACAAAATAGTTGCATAATAAACTGAAATCCAAATAATAGTCTTCTACCCAAAATCCGTTTACTTTAAATACTACAGACACAGCAAAAATATTACCTTTTGGAAATTACCTTTGAAAGGAAATTAATGTCAAAAAATTCAAATTTTTTAATATATTTTACTACAAAATAAAAGTTTTTTTTTTTTTGTTTTTTTTATGTTTATCAAATTAACAAAAAGAATGGAAATTAAGCATATTTTAGAAAATAGAAAAAGAAATAAAAAATAATCCTTAGTGTTTCTTTTTGAATAATTTAATTTTAATTTACCAATAAAATTAAAATGCACATAAAAAAATCTCGCAATTGATAAGATTGTGAAACGCGAATAACTATTTATGGAATATTTAAAATTTATTAAAAAAAAAACTCTCCTCACTAATATATATAAAGAGATTGGAATATCTATCCCAGTAAAAAGAGTGTATTAATGGAATTTGCATATTGAATGATGAGAAAAAAATGCTTAAGGGATCTTCAAAATGGATTTTCTTAATGGATTTAATATGGATATCGTCTAATATTTTATTAAATATGTATGACTATGTTTTAACTTAATAAATGGTTTTGTAAAAAAGAGCATTTAAAATGTACTTATTCAACAATTCTGAAGCATTTTTTTCTTTTAAAATGTAAAAACGAAGATTTTATGAAATAGATTCCTACAATATTTAATCTTAGTACATTATAAAAAATGGTCTAACTTAATGATAAGAACTGGTTGGCGGACCTGGTGTTATAGAAAATGTAAAAAAAAAAAAAAAAAAAAAAAAAAAAAAAAAAAAAAAAAAATAAGTATTTATTGCTAAACAATTTTGAATTTTTTTTTTTTTTTTTCTAAAAGAAAGATGTTGTGAAATAGATTCCCACAAAACATAATCTTAATAAGTTATAAAAATATGTCTAATTAAATTAATAAAAATTTAAGACCAATTGCAATATTCCATGTTGATCAAATCATAAACTACATAATATGAACTTTCAAAAATTCCCCTTTTACTTAAAAAGTAACAAATAATAATAATACAAATCGTACAAGTTTAAAATACACAGTAATTGAAATTTCCTAGTACTTTCGATCTCCAATCCTATAGTCATCGTCACGGAATATTTTCATTAATTCTATTCCATTCATTCACATACGTCACATCGTTTGAAATGGGATAGTCTGTAATGAATGGAGTGGCTGTTGAATATTTTCCTCTATACAAGTTTAATCAGAGGCATTACTACTTCTACTTTCAGCTAATTTAAGAATTATAAATTTTACCATTTAGAACTAAGTGAAACATTTTAATTGATGAAATGGAAATTAATGAAAATATTCCCTGACGATGATTAAGGTATCTCAAACCGAAAGTATTCGGAAAATTGAATAAAATCTATATTTAAAACTTGTAACACATGTATTATTATTTGTCACCTTCTAAGTAAACCGTGAACTTTTTAAAGTTCAAATTATATAGTTTATATCTAATTCGATATTAAGAAATAGTTGGTGTACACTGTAAAAAAAAATCTGTAAATCTACATAACTAGTTTTTGTAAAACTACAGAAATCTGCATGTTTACTAGAATTTTATCCGTAATCGGGGAAAATATTTACCACTCGCATAGTACAAATACATGAAATATCTTAGTTTGACCTGTCAGCCAATGAGAAAGGACTTCAATGGTGACGTAATGACTATTCACGCAGCCACAGAGGTGTTCAAGGCATCCATCTTGATTATGATTTCAAATTAGTAGGTAAGTAAATATTTCTTCTTTATGAGTTAATTTTTTTTATATTTCCATTCTACTTGATTCCTAATAAGTACAAATCAACTACACAGTAAGACTGTTTGAGTTCGAATTATAATATAACATGATTTTAGCAGGTATTAATGCGTAATCTTCCTATTATTTTTTGTTAAATATTTATTATTCAGTCAAATGACTATTCTTTACACCAGTGTTTATTAGATGCTTGCAATTTCTAATGTTTTATCTTTTAAATCAAATTTTATTGCAATATGGTTAGCAGATTAAATATTTTATTTATAATTATTGATGCAATGAATAGTACTCCCCCCTTTGACTGATAATGAAGGCCAAATATTCCACTATTCTTCCACAGAATACTTAAAATGTATACCAAAATTATCTGTCTTAATATTAGTCGTGCCGAGTAATCGGTATTTATTGTACTGGATTCCAGCATCGCGTCGGGTTTACTTTACTATTTTGGTTCGGATCGGGTCGGTTTGGGTTTCTTCGAATCTTGCGTGTCGGGTTCGGGTTGACTGCTTTTTCAAAAGAATGTCCAAAATATTTTTTTCATGCTAAACATCTAGGTGTAGGGCAGATGTGCCAGTAATGGACAAACTTCTACATATTTTGTTTATAAAAAAATTAAACAATAAAAATTTTACTTTAAAAAAATTTCATAACTCCACCACCCCCCCCCTTACATGTTTTATAATCTGTATTATTGTTGATACTCTTAATCAAACCAATAAGTAGCAAAAAGTGATCCTTCGAAGTTCCACTGTTTTTCATTTATGTTGGCGAACATGCAACGGTTTAACTTAATAAATTTATATATTCTTTTACTTTCCGGCAAAATTTATTAATGACTATTAATGTTAATAATGACTATTAATGACTATTAATATTAATGACTTGTTTATGCATAGATGTAATAGTTTCCCTATTTATGGAACATTATACTGTATATTATCCATCATATAAACTAAGCCTTAAAGAATGGTTCTAAGCATGGATTAAACTAAGCATGGGACAAATTTTGAAACTTGCAATTTCTTTAATTATAAAATTGTTTCTGAAAACTATGTTTCTATATTGTTCAAGGACATTAGAAATTTTTTCATTTAGTATTCTATAAACTGAAATATTGTTTTTGTGTCAAACAAAGTTCATTTTCTTATTTTTGTAAAAGGTGCCCCATTCCTCCACACTCTCTCCTATGATTCTAACTCTGAATATTGGGCACTTCTCTATCTATACGCAAGTAGGGGAGACCGGGGGAATGCCGCCAACCCGGGTTATGCCGCCACCCCACCTAGTTTAAAAACTAAGAACAGTTTGAGATAGTGAATATGCCTGCACTATAGCGGCCAACAATATAAACAGTGCCTAAAGTGAGAGTGACTTTGCTGTACGTCGTTCGTCTGTTCTAGTGAAAAATGTAGTTTTCATCTAGTTACTTATTATTTTGGAGCTTCAAATGAGTAGAGATAAGCACCTTTTATTGTAACATTAGGTATTTAAGATAATATGACCCGTAATCTACATGTATTTGCCGACATTTTGATGCAATGTGTTGAACAAGTTCCGTTCTTCTTTCGGCTTTGCTTGGGGATTTCCGCGATATTGTCCTCTCGGGGATAATGCCGCCGCCATGCAAATCGGGTGAGAAATGGCCTCATTTTAATGTAGTGGAGCCGATTCAGCAGAGTTACTTTTGCAATCTGAAGTAAATTGTAAGCTTAACCATTATTCTGCTCAATTAAATTGCTTTCTAACTATTTTCAGTAGGTTATGTGTTTCCTAGTACATATTTGATGCATGTACTAGGTCATTAAAGAGTGGCGGCATTACCCCTGTACGGTGGCGAAATTACCCCAGTGTCCTGGGTAATCCCGCCATTGTGCAGAGGTTTAAAAAATATTTTTTTATGTATGCTTACTTTACAGTTATGATTACGGTTAAATTTATACAGATACTAAAGATCATGATTCAGCTTAAGAATTTTTACTATTAAAAAATAAACATTTTTTCGAGGTGAAAAAAATTAAATTCCCTTAAGGTGTCGCCATTCCCCGGTCTCCCCTATCATGGGTATATGTGTTAAAACTATCAGAAATATTATATATATGAATGCGTGTATATGAAAAATGAAATGTAATATTTTTACCTATTCCTAGAGAAGAATAAATGGTTCTTAACTGTGCCGTAAATAAAAAGGATTTATCACATTTCTTATATACTTTTGATTTCTTAACCTTTAATTGATGTTACCGGTCTCTCCGACCGCGGCTTTTTTTAATTTTTATAGTTTAACTTGCAATTTTCAATTTAACTACAAACACTATCGAAATTTTGTTCCGTTTGGAACTTTAGTTCTATCACCACAGACATTTGAATAGGTGAATTTTAATTATAACAGTGCTGTACAAAAAGTTTAGTACAAAAACACCATCCTATGAGTTAATCGTGCCTTTTATTCATCTTTCGATGAAACGGTCTCATAGACCACTTCACACTAGTTACGTGACAATTTCTGTGACATCAGTTAAAAGTTAAGCAGTATATTGAAATATGTATTTATTTTATCCGAAAATTGTTCTGCTCAAACTTTTTGTAAAAATCTTAACAAGACTTGGAAAAAACCTAAATATAAACATCTGCATTTTAATTTTACGTGAAGTTCTGAGCAATAAAATGCTGAGTTTTTACTTTCTCATGCAAAAAGAGATATAGGGTAGGTAGGGGTAAAGATACGAACGGGGCAAAAATACGCACCGGCTGATTTCATATGAAGCAACATTTCGGCTATCATGACCAATAGGTGGCAGTTTGGTTTCAAGTGTACTAGTCATTTATTTAAACCTTTTGATAAAAGTAGCAATTTGTGGTAAGAAAATGAGGTAAGTTTAAATTTTCGAATTTTGATATAATATTTTGTATATTTCACTTTTTTCTTTACTTGACAATACCTGGAATTTTTACAAATCCAAAAATTCAGTGGAGTTATTCTATATTAAGTTTTTTAAATATAGAACATATGTTCTACCTACCTACTTTTAAAAATCAATATTCTTGTTTCATGAATCGCTTTTGTTTTAAACCTTAATCTTTAACTCCTGTTAACGGTCTCACCGACAGCTGCAATATTCAGTTTTCACAATTTAACTTTTAATTTTCAATTTAAGTATTAATTTTTGTTTAATTTTGATTCGTTCGGTAAATTAGAAGTATAGCTGAAGACTTCTGAATGCGGGAAAGTTTACTATAATAGTCCTTTACATAAAGTTTAGCGCAGAAACCGCCTCTTATGAGTCAGTAAACCATTTTATTCAATCTACGATTAAGCGGTCTCGGAGACCGCTTACAGTATTTATGAAACAATATTTGTCACAATAGTTAGAGATTAACTGCTATTCGCGATCTTGCAGACCGCTGTTTTTTCATGGTCTAGTTTACAAATTTCAGTTTAAATACTATAAAAATTTACTAATGCTTTTACATTACTCATTCATTTTAGTGGAAATGGGGCAAAAACCGGCCGTAATGGGCAAAAATACGCACTGCGTATCTTTGCCTCATTTCTGCGTACTTTTACTCCAATCAATGGGGCAAGGAGGAGGGTGGCCACCCAGGGAAACCCAGCAAATGCTTTTGAGTTTTAGTGCAGTCCCTGGGGGAAGAAACCAATGGGGGAAAGATATTCAGAGCAAAAATTACAATTTCTTACGGAAATGTAATTTGACAGAATGTCGTATGATAGTGGAACGTGCCTAAGGTTTTAATACAACATTTTAATAAGTCGTCGCATATCAATGTTTTCGTTAAGAATCAAAATTAATGATAAGTGCGTAATTTTACCCCCCACCTACCCTATATCACTTAGGTGTGTCATGTGATTGTGAGCCATGTTGAGGACAACTTGTCACCAAGCGCCATTGAGATCAACCATGATGGCGCCTTTTAACAAGCTGTCCTCACTTCAAATACTTGTGGGCATGATACCTACATATGTTTGAATATTAAAGTATATACATTTGTCCATTTTCCTACATAAAACATAAATTGTTATTAGAGATGTAATTGTAGATTACATTTCATAATATCAATAAAACATGATTTACTTTCCTTTTATTTCGGGTTCGGGTTGAGATAAGTCTGGGTTGAGTTGCAGGTTGCCGAAAATTATTTTAGCTGATTCTGGTCAGTTTGAGGATCGAGGAAATATTTTTGGCGTGTTCGGATGGAGTTGCGGGGTG
This sequence comes from Maratus speciosus, assembly GCA_963932465.1. NCBI lineage: Eukaryota > Metazoa > Arthropoda > Arachnida > Araneae > Salticidae > Maratus > Maratus speciosus. Next base: position 291,982,481 of record OZ010788.1, on the reverse strand, counting down.
ACTTAAGTATTATATTCTGTTTTGTGTCGGATGCAACTTGACCCATGCATGACTACTCTGTAGTCGACTAATTTTCAATATATCAGGATTCGTACGGTCCTTAAAAATACTTACATGTTTCAAAAGGATTTTTTTGTGCTTGAAAGTGCTTATTTTCATACAAATTTTTTAAAAGTCCTTAAAAGTGCTTTACTATCATTCTATTTCTTAATCGGGGGTGGAACTCTTCTGCATTTCTTTTCATTTCTGATAAAAAAAAAAAAAAAAAAAAAAAACGCCATTGCTAACCTTTTTTCTGAAATTTGACCTCCCCTTTTTGCTCCCTTCTGCACAATACCAAAGTTTAAACTGTTTAAAACTTTTTTTAACCTTTAACTGATGTTACCGGTCTCTCACAGACCGGTGCTTTTTTCAATTTTCATAGTTTAACTTGCAAATTTCAGTTTATCTACAAACACTACTGAAATTTTGTTTCGTTTGAAACTTTAGTACTAACACCAGAGACTTTGAATAGGTGAATTTTAATTATAACACTCCTGTGCAAAATGTTTAGTACAAAAACATCCTATGAGTTTATCGCGGCTTTTATTCATCTTTTAGTAGGAGAGCTGTTGAACATTTTTGAGTAGGTATTTGAAGCACCCTGAAAATTTATGAAACACTTCTTTTGTAATGCCTGAATACAAACTCGAATGTCTGGCTGAAGGATCGTGGCCCAAAAACTGTGCCAGATACGTGTCAAGTGCCATTTGGCACTTGACACGTGTCTAGCACAGTTTTTGTGCCGACTAAAGTGTCTGTCATTTTCAAAATACTTTTTTCTAAGCATAAATATTATTCTGCCTCAATCTCAGCGTGCCTCAAATACCTTTTTTGGGTAGTCAAAAAATGGCACTTGACACGTGTCTGGCACAGTTTTTGGGCCACGATCCTTCAGCCAGACATTCGATTTTGTATTCAGCCATTACAAAAGAAGTGTTGCACAAATTTTCAGGGTGCCTCAAATACCTTCCCTAAAATGTTTAACAGCTCTTGGACTATTTCGATGGAGCGGTCTCGCAGACCGCTTCAGACTAGTTATGTGACAATTTCTGTGACATCAGTTAAAAGTTTAAAAAAATGGCTCTACTCTATTTGTTACTTTATAGTGAATAAACAATCAGTCCTAAGTTTCATTAACTATTCATTCCATCATATTCATTTCATTAAAATTTTAGTCTAGAATGAATGTACTAAGTTTTCTCCCTCTTACTAGGTGAGCGGTTGAAGATATGTACAGATTTATAGTCAAAAAACACATTTTTATTAATTATCATAACAATAACTAAAAAAAAACTAATTCTATCAAAAACATTGTCAATACAGATGTTCTAGAGGTTAAAATTCTGATTGAAATGTGCACTTACACTTAACATTTTTGTTGAATTTTTACAATTATAATTTAAAGTTTTGCTTAATTCGTTAAGTTCTTGAAGCCAGAACAGACGAGGTTATCAATTTACCCTGTTTATAATATATATATATATATTTAATTTATTGAGGTATTATTTGAGGATTTTGTAATTATTTTAGGCTTTATTTTGGATATTTTCAGAATTATGGCTTAACCTCTTGATTACGGATTATAGCCCAGTGGTAGGAAATTAAAAAAATGGCCGAATTCGGAATTAAATACGGGAAAGCTGGAAATTGTTTTAATCCCTTCGACATAGGCTAGAAATAAACGTACTAAGTTTCCCCGTCCTACTAGCTGCAGTTTTGCCGCTACGAACAAATAGATAACTTAAAGTGTATTATTTCATGATTTTTAGCATATTTCAAAAATGATTTGTAAATGATGGGAAATATTGTTTACGATCTCTGATATTGTATTTGAATTATGCGTCGTATTTAATTTGACATATATAGTGAATAACAGTGCGTATGCCTCACATTTAAGGAGGTCGAAACTAGTGGGGAGGAGCGAGGGAACAAATGAACCTTGTCGCTACAGGAGTTATAGGTCAACCAATAGCACGATTTTAAACTTCGATATTTTACTAAAAGAACTAAGATGGTTTTAATAAAAAATATTTTCGACTAGTATACGAGCATCTTAACACGGGAGAACTCGCTGCATGAGATTTTCTCTCACAGTCGTACTTTTTTAAGACTCGTATTTAAACCATTTTTCATTTTAATTAAAATTTCAAAATGTTATTTCAATTATTTTACCTCTTTTGTGAATAAAATTACTAAGCCAACCAAAAAAAGTTGATATTATATGAATGTAAAGTAAAAGAAAAGGAATTGGGCATTCTCACTAGCGGGTTCTCCCAGGTTAAGTTAAATTCATAGAATTTTAAAACCTTTGGAATATTGAAAAAAAGTATTATAATCTTTACGTATTTTTTTTTTTTTTAACTAAGGTTTAAGTTTGACGATATCAGTTGGGAAATGGTATGTAAAACGGCTGTCAATTATGTACCTCTTTCTCGATAACTACTAAATTATAATCCTCAAAATATACAAAATAAAGCATTAACATAATTACAGAAACATCGGGAGGTCCTCAATAACTTAAAGAAGATACATGTATGTAGTAAACGGAGGCAGGGCGGATTGATAAATCTGTCTTTCTCTTGATTAGCGATTAACCCGGGAGAACTCGCTGCATGACATTTTCTCTCACAGTCGTACTTTTTTAAGACTCTTATTTAAATCATTTTTCATTTTAATTAAAATTTCAAAATATTTTTCAATTATTTTACCTATTGTGTGAATAAAAGTATTAAGCCAACCAAAAAAAGTTGATATTATATGAATGTAAAGTAAAAGAAAAGCAATTGAGCATTCTCACTAACGAGATCTCCCGGGTCAAGACAAAATTTTGAAATAGAATTGCGACCTTAATGTTCAGCAAAAATATTAATATGGGTACTCATTTTATTCAGAATTTCAAATTCTACGACATTTTTATTGACAGTGTTTTTGAAAGAATTAATTGTTCTGAGATATTATGATAATTTAAAGGATTTTTCGACTATAAATATGTACATATTTTCTAATGTTCACCTAGTACGAGGGATAAAACTTAGTACTTGCATTTTAGTACGGAAGGGATTGAAACAATTTCCAGTTTCCCACCCACATAATTGTGAGTTACATTCGCCGATCACGGGGCTTTGAAATAGAATTGTGACAATGTTCAACAAAAATATTAAATGTAGTTCTCATTTTACTCTGAATTTTAAGCTGACGACGAGCTGAACACGAAAATTGCAAAACCTGAATTTCATTTTAGATTTCAAAGTTCTGCCATTTGCAAAATGACGTCAGCGTTACGCACAGATATGTTTGTCCTTTATAATATAGATAAATATAGATTTTATTTTCATATCAAATCTTAGTGTTTTTTTTTTCTTTTCAAAGTTTTTTCACTCTTAAATCCATTTATATCTGAAGCAAATCAATACTCGATCATTTCAAAGCTACCGTATAAAATCAAGTGTGTATTTTTAAATAATATATACGTAATGTGGGTCATACAGTAAAATGCGCAGAAAAAATGAAAAGTGACTTCGGACAATGAATTTTTTTAAAAGATTAATTTTTGTATTTTTTGTTTAATGTTTTGCAGTATTTCAAAGAGAATTGAAAGTATATGCTTTTTGGTATTGTTATTATTATTTGGTATTAATATTCTGCATAATTTGATTTTTGGAGTCTTATATGTAATTTTGAAATATGCCTGGAAAGGGATGGGGAGGACACGGTTCTTCCAGAATTTAAAATTCTAAAAAGTTTGTCGTTATCAACCAGATTCTTTGAAATTTTTAGACGTTAAAAACATAATGTTTTCGTAGCCCGAGTGAAAAAATATTAATATTTCGTGGAAAAAGGCTGGTAAGATTTTTACAACGATGTAACACTCAGGTTTTTACTAATTTTGTCGAAGTTTTTGCACATTTTATTTAGTAAAAAATATTTCTATTTGTCCGAATGTTTCGAAATTTTCGTAGGTAAATGTAAATCTGGCCTGTTGTGTAAACAGATTGTGTTAAAATACGGACGTTTAGTTAGTTTTAGGGTAGAAAAAATATAGCCTTTGTGAGGCGCGAAATGACCTATTAGTCCCGAGCCAGGTACAAATTTCGTCAGTTATTTCCTCTCGGCCGATAGTTTGTAAAATGCTTCAGAGAGTTGTATCATGAAGCTCCGTGAACGTTAGCTGCAGTTCCATGGGTGGGTTGAGCAGCGGTAGCCTCCCACGCACGTAAAAAAAAAAAAAAAAAAAAAAAGTCACTTTCTCCCGATTGAAAAATTTTCAAATTATAGATAACCTAATATACTGAAGAAAAAAAAAGTCAGCTAATTATAAAGTGGTGGTTAATACGTCAGCTGGTCACACGAACATGAAAAAAATATACAAGGTGCAAAGAAAAGTCTCTTTAACCTGAAAATACTTGCGAAAGGAGAGAGATACATCTATGTATTGAAGTAACGGTATAGTAAAGCGAATACGCCCGACCTGATGCAAACGACAGAAGCGTCCCTAGTGGCGAAATTTGTAAGTTACCTATTGAAAGCCGTAAGCGAAAAGAGATAGAGCAAAATTTCCAGTTTGAAAGATTTGGAGCATCAATTAATTAGTACGAAACGACATTTGGTTCACACGGATAAGATAAATCGTTGCCTGTATACACAAAAATGTCCGAAATCAATGAGCGACGATTCTACTTTGCATATTCACATTCTGTAAATGTAGCAGTGCAAAATTTTAGATTGTGACGTTGTACTGTGCTGTAATGGCTGTAAAAATTTAATTTCCAATGCATTTAAAATTTTAGATTAACCCTTTCAGGGGCAGAAGAATTCTGTTAGTAAACTTATGAAACAATTGACTGACACCAGAATATTCAAACGAATTTCACAAAAAATAAAAGCTCGTTAATTTTCACTTTCATTAGGAAAGCAAAATTTTGTTAAAATATTATTGCTGCCATTTGTCGATTTTGGAATTAAAATTAGGTGGCTAGACCATCTAGCCACCGCCCTTGAAAGGTTGAAATCTATGTCGTCGTATTCAAGAGTCTTGCAATAGACGTTCTATGCTGAGAAATGTGCCACGAACGCCACGAACACAATTGTGTATCGTGAGCAATGGCGAACTTTTTGAACAAACTGAATATTAACATTTTATCACTGTGAGACTGTTTGTCTTTTTTCTTTTTTTATGGGATGTTATCAAAATACATTCAGATAAGCACATATTTATACCAGAAATTGTACGTATTTCTTCATACTTCTGGCTATCCCATCCAAACGTTTACACAAAATCGAGTGCTTCAATTTTGGACCTTTTTGGTATACAGGCAAAGGTTTATCTTATTCATGTAAACCAAATGCCGTTTCATACCAATTAATTGATGCTCTCAAACATTCTGATTGGAAAATTTGCTCTATCTCTTTTCGTTTTCGATTTGCAATGGCTATATTCCAAATTTCGGTACTAGGGAGCGCTGCCGTCGCTTGCATTAAATCGGGCGTAGTCACTTTACTATGCCGTTACCTCACCGCAAGTATTTTCAGGTTAAAGGGCCTTTCCTTTGCACCCTGTATATATTTTTCATGTTCGTGTGACCAGCTGACGTATTAACCACCACTTTATAATCAGCTGAATTTTTTTCCGTTCAAGATATTTGTAGTGTAGAAATCTACACAACAAGGCTTGTTATTAATTTAACTAATTAAATAATTTTCGCACGATCCAATAACATTTAAAAATAATTGAATTCTCGGAAAATAATTCTTTAGTAATTAATTTATGCAATAAATTAAAATAACATAAAAAATACTCCAAAATTAAAGTATATTAAAATGAATAAGTATATAATGCGTAGAAAAAAATAAAAATATATATGTTGTTTGGTATTGGTATGTTTAGAAAAAAATAAGGAATATGAATTGTGAATTTATTTTGTATTAATATTGAAAATAAAACATTTCGAATTGTAAATATTTATATGTGCAAAAACAGTGTAATAAAATAAAACTCCCCAAATAAGACCAGACAGAAAATAGGAAATTATAGATAAAGAGAACATTGCTGACGCCAGACATGGACAGTAAATGTATAGCGAAAGAATAGAAAATTTACGATGTTGAAACCATAAATTTTCTATCAATTAAGATGGTTTTACAACACTCAACGTGGGTGGTGATTCCCATGAGAAACCTGGCGCAAGGGGCAAAAATTAAGTTAATGCTATCCAGTGAAAAATAAATTGGCACGCCCATAGATAGGCATGTCTAGAGTACCAATAAGGGACCTGGAGTAGCCTCCAATCAGAACGAAAGCTCTGGGTTAATTTAGCCCTCCCCCAAAAAAAATTGGATCTGGGAAGAAGGAAGGAAAAAAGAGGATTAAGTCTTGTGTCTCGTCCTCAAGAGGTTCTATAATTTTTGTTAAGATGTGACTTGATACTTCAAAATTTTACACCAAGTTCTTTCGCAGCAAATTTTAAGGAATGCTATTTTTCATAAATAAAATTTTGATTAAAATTTTGGCAAAAGCCTCATCATCGGATCGTGCTGTGAACAAAAAGGGGCAAGTATAAGATAACTTAAATTGATAAAAAAAAAAAAAATAAGTAACAAAGTATAATTTTGATGAAAGCTTTGCTGTTCTAATGAGAATGGAACTATGTTATATTCTGATAAAATAGTAGATAATTTGAAAAGGTTATTATGATATAAAAAGTCATATTTGAGTTATGAATTTTATATAAATGAAAATAAAGTTTGTTTATGTGTGCATACTTGTAAGTCTTTCCTTGAATTCTTTCCTTGTTCCCTTTTAGATAATACTCGTAATTTATGGTATCTAATATTTTGGAATTATTAGAAATGGATGTTTCTCTATGCAACCTACAAGTTCGATATCTCCATTTCAACGTTAAATAAGTCGTCCTTGAGTTATTGCCAAAATTAATTTTATTCCAAAATTTTCTTCTCTCCAAATGTATTAAATAACATTATCCCATTAGATCTTTTCACAACGCAGATCGGGATAACTGTTTCTATTGTACTAATCATTTTACTGTCGCGTGACCCTGTGTGTTATGGCGTCCAAATCGTCACAACATACTAAAATTTAATGGTGCTAATACCAGGTGTTAGTAATGGAATTTAGAACGTAAAATTAAATGGTTGCAATGATTTAACTTATAAAAAAAAAAAAAGAAAAGAAAAGAAAAATATATATATATTATTATTTTCCTCTATTTTTATTTTTCTTTTCAATTACTAACAAAATTATTTTCGTATGTTATATAAAAAATTATTTATGTGTATAACAAAAAGAAAAACTAAGGAAAAGAGTAGTTCAGTTCACAGCACATAATTTAGTATGAGCATAACGAGTGATTATTATAATTAATATCTATGCAAAGAAATATTGGAAAAATTTTCATATTGTGTTTTATTTATGTGCATGCATGCAGAATATTCAGTGATATTTCAATAGAATTTATGCAAAAATTTTATTTTACAAATTAGTATGATCTTGAAAATAGAGATAGACAATTATATTCTAAAATTGAAAAAATAATAATTTGCAGTGTAGGAAATTTCTGAGAAACTAGGATAGAAGCAAAACAAAATAGAAATTATTCTATTATATATTTGGGAATTGCAGCCGCTAGGAAAATAAGACATAAAAATAAAATCATGACAGGCGGCAGAGGGAAGAGACAAACTTCTCCTGAAAGTGAAACATTTACGATAGGAGTAGATACCTTAATAAATTCTCTCCAAAATTTTGAAGATAAACCAGACCAAGAAATTACACAATTTTTTGACGAATTTGAAGAATTAGCCGATGCGGCACAATTTCCCGATGATATCAAATTAGTACTTGCAAAATCAAAATTTAAAGGGCAAGCACGGGAAATTATGAAAAATACAACAGAACTTCATAAGGCAAACGACTACAAAACATTCAAAGAAAATTCAATAAAGCAGTTTCAAAAAGAAAAATCTTTCGCAAAAGCGCAATTATAGTTCATTAACGCGAAACAAACAGCCAATCAAACGATTGAGGAATTCACTAAAAAATTCAATATTGAGGCACAAAAATATTTAGCTTTATCGGGACACGAAAAAAAAAATGGAGCAAAAGAACTGCTTGAAACGATGAAATTAACAAAATACCTTGAGGCGTTGAGACCGGATATTTCTTTTGAATTAAAAAAAATATCCTCCAACAAAATTCGACGATGCTTTTAAACGGGCCAAGGACATCGAATTAGCAATCAACGAAAAATGCGCAGGCGAAATGAACAACTTAACAGAAACTAGTGAAAAAAAATTGTATGAGGCACTAATCAATATGTCCCAAGAGCAAAAAACTGAAATACAAGACCTAAAGAAACAGATAAATAATTTAAAGCTTGAGACACATGAAAACAAACAAAACGAAGGGGAAATTAATCACATCACCCAACAATTCTGTCACATATGCAACAAATCAAATCACCAAACACAACATTGTTTTTTTAATAAAAGAAGCGAAAATTTTGTACAACCTAGGGGAGCACAACAATACAATGTTAGGCCAAGATTTCCAAGGAACTACCATACAAATTACAATTATAAAAATTTCCAAAGAAGTCCACAAAATTATATACCGCATTTTCAAAATCCTCAAAATTTCAATCCCATAAGACCGCACTACAATCAGCTTCGACAAAATTATATGTACAATGTGATGCCCAATTGGCATAATGATTCTCAACAGCTGATAGGTCAAAATCAAATGCACCAAGGGAATTACAATTTTCAAAACACTGTCCCAATCCAAAATGCTGATTTTATACAGGGGAATAATGCACAAATTCAATATACAGGGCAACACCAAGGCGTCACAAATATACAAAACGGGCAAAACAATTTTTCTCAACCACCTAATGATAGAAATAAAGAAACGCAGCCCACTATTACCTTCCCAAGTGAAAATCAACAGAGACGGGGTAGACAAAATACCAGAGGAAAAAGAGGACACCATCATTTAAACCGATAAGGGGGCCTCAAAATTTAGCACAAGTAGAAACCCGTAGGTCCCACATATTAAAAGAAAAACAGGGTTATAACATAAAAACAAAATTTAACAAAAAATTGAAAAAAAAAGAAACATGAACATGAGAAAAAAAACGTGTTTGAGGCTGAGGAAAATCAAAATTCTAAGGTTAAAGAAAAATTGATAGCAAGTTGCAACTCAGGAAGAAACAATGAATTACCAATATGGAATTTAAAGATAAAAAGGAACTAATTATACCCAGTTTAGTAGATAGTGGAGCAAGTATTAGCCTATTGTCACCAGAAATTTTTGAAAAAATAAAACAGACAGATATAAAAATTAAATATTTAGCCAATTCAATTAAAATTACAACTTTGTCAAATAAAACGATTCCGTTCAAAAACTGCGTAAAATTTAAATTTAAAAATGAGAATAATTTCCTAAATGGGACATTTTATGTCACAAAAGAAGAATTTGACCGCGATTACAAGATTATTTTAGGATATGATTTTTTAAAAAGTAACAAAATAATCATGGACTTGGAAAACAACATTTTAAAAATTAACAATACGGTAATTAAATTAAATTCCAATGAAAATCAATTTACAGAAGCTAACAGGATTCAAAAAACACAACAAAATGACAATTTTCAAACTGTACCCAAACAAATTAATTCTAATGATCATTATAATTCTAAAAATAACATAAGAGCATTTGTAGAAAACAAAATTACTCTAAGGCCTAAAGAATCGAAATTAGTAAATTTAATTTTCGACGGAGTTTTAGAAAAAGACCAACAATTCTTTTTTCAACCCAAATACAATAATAAAAAATTAGCAATTCAGAATTCTGTTCATAAAAGTAAAGAATCCGACAATAATTCATTTCGAATTATAGTACAGAATCTCTCCAACAAATATTTAAAATTATACAAGGATCAAGAAATGGGGAAGATTACAACTGATTTTTCTATTAAAGAACAAAATGAAACAAATCCTGACAGTATTTATGAAGTTAACAAATTAAATATAACACAAATTAGAGAATTGCGAAGAAAGGAATTGTCAAGAGAGGATTTCAAAGTAGATCATTTACCACCGAAGGTGCAAAAGGAAGTTTTGGATATTGTAATGAGACATGCGACAGCATTCAGTAAATCTTATAAAACGCTAGGAGCGACGGATGTAATTAAACCTAAAATAAAATTACAGCATGATTTTCCGATCCAAACCAAACCTTTTAAATTAGCACACGATATAAAGAAGAGTGCGGAAAAAGAAATAAGAGATCTATTAGACGCGGGTATTGTCGAACCTACGAATTCCAGCTATGCATTTCCAGTAATTTTCGTAAAAAAAAATTCCACATCAAAAACTAACGACAAAAATTTAATCAAAGTAAGACTGGCTTTAGATTTTAGATCGCTTAATGATTTAGTAGAGAGCGACCCATATCCTGTGCCAAATACAAAAAAAATTTTACAAAGCATGTCAGGAAAGAAAATATACACGGTGTTAGATTTACATTCAGCGTTTTTTCAAATCAAGCTGAGGGAAGAAGACAAGCACAAATTGGCTTTCGTTACGGAAAACAATCACTTTCAAATGACTCGTTTAGCATTCGGATTAAAATTTTCGACGAATTTATTTGCTCGCTTAATGGACATAGTTCTAAGTGACTTAAAAGAAAAATACGACATTGAATATTTCATCGATGATATCCTTCTTGGAGCTCAAAATATAGAACAAATGCACGAAATACTTGAAGAAGTACTAAAAAGATTGGAAAAATTCAATTTGACTATTGAACCTACAAAACTAAAACTATATATGCCGGAAATAGAATTTTTAGGCTATAAAATTAGCGAAAAGGGATACGCACCCTCAGAAAAAAATATAAAGAAAATTACCAATTTTGCAAGACCCACATCTCAAAAACTGGTGAGAGCATTCATAGGTCTATGCACATATTTTAAATCGACCATACAAAATTATGCGGAAATTATTTCACCTCTGACAGATCTTACGAGGAGCAACCAAAAATTCAGATGGAATGAAAGAGCACAACATTCATTTGAAAAAATACAAAAAATAATAATGACGCAACCTACAATTCACCCGCCGGATTACACAAAAACTTTCTATGTAATCACAGATGGATCCAAGATCGCAACATCAGGTATATTGGCACAAAAGCAAGGTGATAAAATGATACCAATAGAATTTACAGGAAGAAAGTTAAGAGAGTCAGAAAAAAAATATCCAAGCTTGCAAATTGAGCTATTGGCGATCTACGAAACTATTACATATTTTCGGAATATATTATTAGGAAAAAAATTTATATTACTGACCGATTCAAAAGCCCTAACGTACCATTTACAGTTAGAAAAACAGCCTGAGATTGTTGCAAGATGGTTACTTAAACTCCAAGACTACGACTATGAGATATCTCACATTTCTGGAAATAACAATCCAGCAGATTTCAATACTCGTTGCTTACACAATTTAACAATTGCAGATAATCTAAATAAACACCTTTTCACGGTGAATAAAAATTTAACTGAGGATAATATAAAAAAGGAACAGATGAAAGACCCTAAACTAACAGAAATTATAGAAGCTTTAAAGCAACAAAGAAAGGTAAAAAAATACGAAAAGTATTGTTTGAATAAAGATGGAATATTAATTTTGAAAAAAGCACAAAATTCAAATAACGAGGAATTGTACATTGCACCGCAAAGCTTGAAAGATGACATCATAAAAAGCGCACATGCACCGCATTTTGCTTTTCTAAAAACTTATGGAATAATAAAAGAAAGATTTTTCTGGTATAGAATGTATCAGGAGATAAAAACATTCTGTACAAAATGTACAACGTGCAATACTTTTAAGACACATAAAACAATCAAAATACCATTGAAAACAATGGACAAAAACTATCTCCCAGGGGAGAAAATAACAACTGATATTGTGGGACCTTTGCCTGTGTCATTAAACAGGAACAAATATATCTTAACTGTAATAGATACAGCTACACGTTTTCTACAGGCATTCCCACTCAGATCGACAGACACTAAGGTCATAATTAAGGCTTTAAATCAATATTTTAGTGCCTACGGATTGGCAAAATTTCTAGCGAGTGATAATGGACCCTATTTCAGGTCAAAAGACTTCAAAGACTATATGGAAAATCTAAATATAGAGTTAATTACGTCAAGCATTTATAAACCATCCTCGCAGGGCATTCTTGAACGTACCCACAGGGACTTAAAGAGTTCCATCGCATCCATGTGTACTAAAACGTACGAATGGGACATTAGACTTCCATATTTTGTGCTTATGCACAATACAACAAAAAATCGAATAACGGATTTTACACCAAGCATGTTATTTTTTGCACGTGAAATAAAAACGCCATTCAAAAATTTCACAACACACGAAATGGACTCGTACAGCACCTATGTGCAAAATAAATTAAAACATATGTACGAAATCAGACACGAGGTCATGAAAAACCAAGAAAAATCGGATCAAGAATTAAATAAAAACACAAAATTAAAACATAAACAGCTACAAGTAGGTGATGAAGTTTATTTAAAACTTCTAATAAAACCTAAAGCGTTACACCAAAAATTTTCAGGACCATATTTTGTCGAAAGAATTTTTAGAAACGACAATTACTTAATCAAAAACAGGGACAAGCCTGAATTAAAACCCGTCACTATTCACATCTCAAAATTGTTCGCGCCTAACATCGCAAACAAAATAAATAAATAAATAACCAGGTAATTTATAAAATAATACTATATGCAAAAAAAAAAAATTTAGTGCAAACTGATTAAACAAAAACATAGCAAAAATACAAAAAAAAAATTTTTTTTTCAACGGCAACACGGAATTAATAATAATAATAATAATAAAAATATTAATAAATATACTTATATTTGCTTAAATTATATTATTTTAATAAAATAGTTAATATTGGAAAATTATTATGAATGAAGAAGCAAAATTTGAATTTTTAATAAAATTTATGGAGCCATGATGTGTATTTTATACCATGAAAATAAAATGTTATGCGGTAGAAATTTTTGGTAGAAAATGTGGTAATAATAATAATAAATAATTTTAATAAACATGTAGTAAAGCATAAATGTGTTCAAATTTCGTTTTCCCTCAATAAAATAAAATTCAACGAAATTGGACAAATACTGCCCAAGAAATTCACATGTCAGAAAAATATTTTGTGCAAAACTTCTGGAGGTATAAAGGAAGTCCTTTTGAAATATTAACCCAAAATAAATCAAAGGTAAATAGTCAAAATAAATATAATAACAATATAATATTTTGTCACAGTAATAGGAATGATTTTTGCAAACAAGTAAAACAGATAATTTTTCTTTCATACATCCCTCCACAAAAAAATATATAATATACACAAACAGAATTTATTACATTATACACAGGTAAGCATGACATAAAAAAATTACTAAAATAAAAAAAAATGTAAATATTGGTATACGGCGGCAGCATCAAACGCAAAAGAGGGGCGCTATGTACGAGCATCTCAAAAAGAGAAAAAGATGCAGGAAGATGTATATAGCTAGGAGAAAGGATGAGGCGGATCAAAACCCTTTTCCCACGAGGCAGCGGAATTAACACTACACCCACTTTTTCTCTCTTCTGGTTACCAGAGAAAATAAGCCAGGAGTAAACGCGTTCCCATAGCAACGGAAGAACATGCAGGGGAAAAGTGAAATCGAAACAAGCGCTTTACTCAAAACTTGTTTTGGGCAAGGGACGACCTTGAAACTAGCTATCTTCAGCAAGAGCTCAAAAACGGAGCGAAGGTGTTTAGGAGAATTGGAATAACACGTATCTTGCAGCTCAAAGAAGTGAGAAAATGAAACTCATTTTCTAACGAAACCCACTCACCACTTTCGGAGAACCGGTTAGGGTCAAAATGAGATATGCAATGGAGCAGATCGCTAGGGAAAAAAATAAATAAATAGATAAATAAATGTTTTCTCACCGAGCCGGTATTGAAGACGAATTGAAGACTACGACATTCGCCAGTTATAGAGGGCATACTCTAGGTTGCATAAAAAATACTGTTGTTGTGAGCTGGCTGATGGGCTTTACGTTGAGTCGAGCAGCCGTGTTGTTTCACATGAGCGTTTCTGGAGAACAGCGAATTCTTTCAGCGATGGAAAACTTTCTGGGGCGCACGATAGGAATGAAGGGGCAATTTGAGTAGCCAACACAGCTGAATAATTGAATGACAAAATTAATATTGAATTGCATATTAATTACAATGGCTAGAAAAGAAATATTTTGAGTGAGTAAAAATGAAGCGTAACATAAGGATTATCCTGGAAAATAAAAATTAGAAAAAAATATTAATAAAAAAAAATAGAAAAACAGAAAACAGGGTACATATAATTTATTTGTTTACACTTCAAAATTGTTTTGACGTATTTCAAAACATGTCGGAAAAATATTTTGATCGCTAGTGATAGACAAACCACATACTTACTTCAAAGTGGACTAAAATATATATATATATATATATATATTAAATTGACATATTAAAAAAAAAAAAAAAAAAAAATGAAAAATGAAAAATTTTGTTGTACAAAATATAAAAACGGTCACTTTGGAGATAAATAAGTAGAAATTAGCAACATTGGATGGAAAATGTATTTTCCATTAGACATATTTGAAAATATTCACAAAATGTTATGACTTTGCCACGAAAATGAAACATTATGAAACACACATGGACATAAATTATGCAAATAATTTAAAATTGTTATGTCACGGAAGCACTTTTAAATATGGCATTTATTTTGATTACCATATTTATGACACAAAAATGGATAAAATTGTATATAATTTATACAACATACCACACTCTTTGTAAAGAAAAACGATTTAAGACACCATTTATCAGAAAATAAAAATTTTCTACACATTGCTACCAATAAAAAAAAAAAAAAAAAAAAAAAAAAAAAAAAAAAACAAGTAGTAATTGGGAAAATGTAAACAAAGAGTAATTGTGTAAAATTGCTAAAAATTTAATGAAAATAAAAGATTAAACATTAAAAAATCTGAAAAATAATACATAAATAAGTAAACAAATTAATACATATATTAAAATAAACATTACAGACTCATTTAGGTAAATAAATAAAATGGATGACCACAGAAGGGTTCAAAATGAAAAGCGCACCGTTTGTAAACAACAGTATAAGGCAAAACCTACAAGTCGTATATAAAACCTTTAAAATTCACAACCACAGAGTAATTTGAATATAATAATGTTTGAAAAAACTGTGATAATCGCATGGAAATATTTAAATTTTCCATGGAAAGTGTCATTTTGATTGCGGGTCGATTGGATGACATTGCGCAAGATATTTTCATGGGAGTGTACACGGATTTTTCAGTATCGAAACAAAATATTAAAACACACATACCTAAATTAATATATTAATATAATAAATAAACCATATTATGCCTAAAATTCAAAAATTATATATGGTAGATTTGCAACACAACCTTAACGGAACGAAAAAATATATAAAAATTTATTAACTTCATTGTGCTGGAATGAAAACATATTCGGGAATAAACAAAAACAAAAATAAAACCATTATAGATGAATTATTACAACATACATTAAAAATTTCACAATTTCTAAATATAAACAAATAATAAATTAAAACGGATGCATATTAATTTGGGAACCCATTGAACAATTGAATAAGTATAAAACGGCAAAATTGAGCACGGAACGACATATTTAAACACTATATTTACCGCTAATATATGAGTGAATAGAGGGTACCATCTTTCACACATGTGTTAGAAAATCGTAGTATAAAATAAATAAATAATATAAAATTAACTCAAAAGATGTTAAGCAAAGTACCATGAGTCATATGACGCATAGTAGCGTATAATATATATATATATAGCAAAACAGTTTGTTAGGAGTTTCGGATTAAAACATTTCACAAACACAAAAAATATACAAAATAACACATTGGAAAGGATACGTTTTACGAAAAAGAAAAATTTGTTTTCATTAACATAGTTTATATAATGACGCACGAAAACCACACTGTGTGCACACGGAAGAAAGCATAATATAAATTGTGAAATAAAATCAAAATATATAAAAATACACATGTGTCAGAAGAAAATTACGAAATATTATAATATAAATACTGCGAGGAAAAATAAAAAGGATACATTTAAGACTCCTAAAAATAAAGAAACAAAAAAAAAAAACAAAAAAAAAACACATATGGACTATTAAGGCATATGAAAGTAAAATATAGTAGGTAAGGAAAATATTTTTAAAATTTAAGAACAATCACAGTATGAAAATAAATTATTGTTATGTGAGAGACAATCTGAAAACACGCTCATAATGGGGAGAAAATGGCGAGCAGTGTCCGACATGATATCTGATAGAAAAAAAAGGGAATTGTTTATAGGACATTTTTAAGAATAAAGGATGATAAACTATATAAATAATAACAGTTATTAGATAGTACTAAAATCTTCGGATTTTAAAATAAATGACACTTACCTTATGCAGTGTAGAGATTATCCAATATTATATGAACACAATACAAACAAATCGCGCACTTTTATAAAGCCATTCAGAGAAAAAAAAGTGATTACTACGTTCACAGATGTGATAACGAGCAAACCTGTTTGGCATGTTAGTACTGACCTGTACGTCTTGTTCCGAGATTATTCTCACTGTCAAGGACACATGGAGACCACTCAGGGATTTTATAAGGGATTTTCGGCACATTTTCTCCGAGGAGAAAATTTTAAGTGGATATTCCGGAGTAATGATGCGGGGATGAAAAGGCATTCTTAGATAAAAAAAGAATGTTTTCAAGCAGAGAGCGATGTACATATATATTTACGCACTTTGGTTTATAAATTTTTTTGTAAAAACATAGTTCTACGTAATATCCACACTGTAGGTATGTAGATAGCGCATATTTTTATTTTATGGCCAAAATTTTGAAGTAAACTTTATTACCTACAAGCTGCATGATTGTACATATTTTTATAGATTTCAGTATGCGTAGCATTAAAAAAATAAATAAAAAAAAATTTAGTGGACATTGTTGACTAAAATTAATATAGCATTTTTGCAGTATTTTGATATTGAAATAGCCATCTTATATTGGAATAAATATTTCTCACCTATGCAATAGAGAAAATGTATATACTATTTTATATTTTGTATTATATTATTCAAGTGTACTTACAGGGTATGATGAACAATCTGAAGAACTTACTATATATATCAGGTTTGATTGATATTTTGTAATATATATATGTATTATAAGTGTATTTTTGTGGTGTACATATTATTATTTTTTAAAAACAAGAGGGAAGAAGCAATGTAGTGTAGAAATCTACACAACAAGGCTTGTTATTAATTTAACTAATTAAATAATTTTCGCACGATCCAATAACATTTAAAAATAATTGAATTCTCGGAAAATAATTCTTTAGTAATTAATTTATACAATAAATTAAAATAACATAAAAAATACTCCAAAATTAAAGTATATTAAAATGAATAAGTATATAATACGTAGAAAAAAATAAAAATATATATGTTGTTTGGTATTGGTATGTTTAGAAAAAAATAAGGAATATGAATTGTGAATTTATTTTGTATTAATATTGAAAATAAAACATTTCGAATTGTAAATATTTATATGTGCAAAAACAGTGTAATAAAATAAAACTCCCCAAATAAGACCAGACAGAAAATAGGAAATTATAGATAAAGAGAACATTGCTGACGCCAGACATGGACAGTAAATGTATAGCGAAAGAATAGAAAATTTACGATGTTGAAACCATAAATTTTCTATCAATTAAGATGGTTTTACAACACTCAACGTGGGTGGTGATTCCCATGAGAAACCTGGCGCAAGGGGCAAAAATTAAGTTAATGCTATGCAGTGAAAAATAAATTGGCACGCCCATAGATAGGCATGTCTAGAGTACCAATAAGGGACCTGGAGTAGCCTCCAATCAGAACGAAAGCTCTGGGTTAATTTAGCCCTCCCCCCAAAAAAAATTGGATCTGGGAAGAAGGAAGGAAAAAAGAGGATTAAGTCTTGTGTCTCGTCCTCAAGAGGTTCTATAATTTTTGTTAAGATGTGACTTGATACTTCAAAATTTTACACCAAGTTCTTTCGCAGCAAATTTTAAGGACAATACAAAATTTAGCGATTGAAATGAATGCTGAAAGCAGACAAATCTTTGTCACAAAAAATGATTGATGCAGAAAAAAAGGAAATGATGATGAAAATTAATGCTGAGAGTTGACCTGTCCTTGTCATGATCTATTGACAAAGATCGCTGAGAGCAGACAAGTCTTTGTCCGGGAAATTAACTGATGCAGAATCTTACAGAAGTATTCACCTGATTTGGAGATGTACAGTGGTTAGTGATGAGATGCGAATGCAACGAAGATATGACATATCAGCAGATTTCGCCTATGAAAGTGTACATTGTGGAGATGGAGCTCTAATTTTCATGCGTCACAGAGTGCCGAAAGAAAGTGAAATTGGTTTGTGAAAGATCCCCATGAACTATATATATATATATATATAAAAGGAACTTTATGCCCCGATGAACTTACTTGTGTTTAGGATTCCATGAACTATGAGTGAACTGTATGATTTGGATGATTACAGAAAAGATCGAAGTCTGTTTGGGTGAGAAATTCCTTATATTTATTTCAATATATTCGTGGCTATTGTTTTCATGTTTTCTTATGATGTGTACATTTAATATTAAGCAACTAATTTTCTAAATTTCCGCTAAAGTACATAATCTTATGTCATTGAATATCATGATTGTTTATGATAAAGATTTTAATGATAACGGGAATGCTATTTTTCATAAATAAAATTTTGATTAAAATTTTGGCAAAAGCCTCATCATCGGATCGTGCTGTGAACAAAAAGGGGCAAGTATAAGATAACATAAATTGATAAAAAAAAAAAAAATAAGTAACAAAGTATAATTTTGATGAAAGCTTTGCTGTTCTAATGAGAATGGAACTATGTTATATTCTGATAAAATAGTAGATAATTTGAAAAGGTTATTATGATATAAAAAGTCATATTTGAGTTATGAATTTTATATAAATGAAAATAAAATTTGTTTATGTGTGCATACTTGTAAGTCTTTCCTTGAATTCTTTCCTTGTTCCCTTTTAGATAATACTCGTAATTTATGGTATCTAATATTTTGGAATTATGAGAATTGGATGTTTCTCTATGCAACCTACAAGTTCGATATCTCCATTTCAACGTTAAATAAGTCGTCCTTGAGTTATTGCCAAAATTAATTTTTTTCCAAAATTTTCTTCTCTCCGAATGTATTAAATAACATTATCCCATTAGATCTTTTCACAACGCAGATCGGGATAACTGTTTCTATTGTACTAATCATTTTACTGTCGCGTGACCCTGTGTGTTATGGCGTCCAAATCGTCACAACAATATTGGGTTAGCTATAATTTGACAAATTTTCAGTCGGGAGGAAATGACTAATTTTTTTACGCGTGTGGGAGGTTACCGCTGCTACACTCACCCACGGAACCGTAGCTGATGTTCACAGAGCTTCATAATACAACCTTTTGAAGCATTTTACAAATTATCGGCCGAGAGGAACTTGGTCATCAAAATCTGTTGCTGGCTCGCGGACTATATGTTCACCAATGTATTTGAAAGAGTTAAAATTCATGTTTTTAAAAATCAATTGCATTATCAGTTAGAAGATTTTAACTTTTAGAGCATATATATATATTATTATTATTATTAATAATATTTTTTTTTTTTTTTTTTTTTTTTTTTTTTTTTTTTTTTTTTTTTGCCGATACTTCTAAAATGTTATCCTGGAATAAATTGCTACAAGTTTTCGAAAAATCTTTTCTATTTATTTTTTTTTTCAAAAGTTTAACTGCTGGGTGGGGAAAATATAGTAAATTTAATATCGGAATATATCAACGTGTTAATATTGGTGATATATCACGATAACTACCGTAAAGTTTATGCGAATAGAAAAATTGCTTGCTTTAAAAGATAAATAGCATGTGACCTAAAATTTTAGTATAAACAGATGTAGAAAGGAGTTAATAAATGTTTCATGCTATTTTCTCCTACAGCATCCTTTAAATATATATATATATATATATATAATATAGGGAAGGTGGGGCAAAATCGGGTACCATAACAGTTTGTTAGTCTCAAATGCTGTGAAATGGGAAAACAAATTTTGAACACTGTTTTTAATGTAAAATGAATCCTTGGCTATAATAAAACATTCTTTTCAAAAAAATATATATATAATTGTTTATATAAAAAAATAGCTTTTTTCACACGTATGCAAAAATCCGGTTTTACTTCGCTGGTTGGGTTAAACCTGGTATCCATTTAAAACTATTGGAAAACTCATTTTGGTCAAAAATGTCTTTCTTTAATATAGTAAAAAATACATTTTTAATATTTTTAACAAAAAGAAATTGCACATGTGTTCGTCCATGTGTAAAAAAAATAAATCGGTGGCAAATTTTCTACGTTGTATAGGCCTGCTTACTTTACTCTGTACGTTTTAAAGTTCTTTTAGCTTCAAAAATCACAGATGAATTTGTCATCATATTTTTCTGCATTATATGTTTCGTGGGCCTATCCGTGGCATTTCAAACATTGTATTTGGATTTAGAGTTTGAGTAAAGTTTATAGCAAAACATACAGGTTTAATTATCCTCTTCTTCTGATGATGTGTTCGCAATCTTTTTTTGCTTTCTTTTTTTCTTTTTAAAGAATCTTCTTCTTTCTTCGTCTTGCAGTTTGTTTGGCTTATTTCTGCTTAATATCTGTTTCGATCTGTAATTTATAGGGTGAAGAAATCAAAAGTTTTTCCCTTTCTTTTTCTCAATTCTGAAGCCTTCCTTTGAAGGGGATAATAACATTTTAGGCAAAATTGGAAATTCAGATTGCTGGACTACATAGTCTGAAGATGTCAAATAGATAATTTTACTAATATATTCTGTAGATGTAACATTTTGAATCAGTGATGACGTCTGTGATTGTGATGTTAACTGCTGCATCTGGAAGCAGCTCGACGTGAAAGACGCTGGATAGTGTCAACTTGTTGATGTTCGGAAGGTTGAGCTCCAATATCCTGTGATGTATCAGATATTTTTATTTCTGCCGCTATGCCAACCTGTGGCTGGATAGACCTAGGTGTGTTATCATGACTTTCATGGGTTTCTCTGTCCCTTCCGAAGGAGCAAAAAGATGGTCTGAAAAAATATCATTGTTGTAGGGGAAAATCCCTGTTTTCTCGAACCTTCTGATTGCAATATTTACAATTGCTGCTCTCGAAAATGTAGCTTTAAATAATTTTCCAATTTGCTAAGTTGTTACAGATTACGCAGTGTTGGAAAATAACCACTTCCTCACCTCTTGATCTTAGTATGAGCTTAGAGGTGCATGAATGATGCATCAAGGGGCTGAAATCGATGCGTTGCGTAAAAAAAAAAAAGAAGTTTAAATAAATACATTGCTTTCTCTTACTAGATTAACTGGATTCTTTTAGTATGAGTTGAATACCTATTAAGGATTTAAAGAACAGGCTTTTCAGGACAAGGATTGGAAAAAATCTATACATTTTTTAACCAAATAAAATAAAGATCTCTTTCGTAATTCACACTGTAAAAAGAAATACTGCCAGTTTTCGGGTAGGAATCGGAAAAATAGTTGCCCTTATCGTATCGGAATAATTTCCGACCCATCTCTGAATAAAATCCGTAAAAATAAGGAAATAGTCAGTAAAAGGGTATTTTACGGATTTTATTCAGAGCTGGGTTGGAAACTATTCCGGTACGATGAGGGCAACTATTTTTCCAATTCCTACTGGAAAACTGGCATTATTATTATTTTTTTTTTACAGTGCATCCACTCCTATTATATACAGCAAAAGAGTCTGGGAAAGCATCATCCACCAAGAGAAGGTTTTTTTCCTGCCTGTTTAATATTTGAGAAAAAAATCTTGTTATATATTAGGTAGTCTAGTTATATAGGATTGAGATTTTAATGATTATTTGTCAATTTGGGCAGATTATTTTATTTAGAGAAACAAGTCACGAAATATATTTGCATTTTAAGTAGACCTATAACGCAAGTTATTACACCCCAGATTAGAAAGTTATTTATTAAAATGCAATAAGCATAATATAAAATTATGCCTTAATCAGTGTCATTATTTTGTTCAATAATAATTGCAAGTTATTTAATTTCATAAATGTAAGTTAAAAATTAGACCCACTTTTTAATATAAAACAAAATCAAAATTAAAGTTTTCATTATAACTAGAAATATTTAGAATTATAACTTAACAGCATTAAGAATACAATTTAAAGTTCCATGCTAATTTATTAACTATACTAAAAAACCATTATATGAGTGCCGGACAAAACCCCGGGTATACCCAGTTTTGACCCAATCTTAAGTACCTGGTTTTACCCCAACATGACACAGTTTAAAACATGGCGTCACTACTCTTAATCCTATAGCAAAAGATCAGTAAAAATGTTTAAATATTATCAGGAAAGGAAAGAATTAGATATGTTCAGTAATATTTAATATGCTGAAAAAAGTGGTTATACGCGTAAAATCTAGAATCAAATAAAACATTTTTTTAAGAGTAATTGAAACTAAATCGTTCACACGAACGAGAACCGCACACAGTAACGTTCCAATCGGCTATACATGCCATAATGGTTACCGACAAGTAATTTCTCGTGTTGTCTGATAGACAGAAGTACAAATGAAGGAGGGGTCTGCGCTACCCGGTTTTACTCGCCTACCCTGTTTTGTACAACTCATCCACACACACATATATATATATACATACACAAAATAAAAATATTTTTAAACAAGAAAGTAAAATAATCAAACTTCAACGATAGATTATAATTTTCCAACAGATTCAGAATTATGTAAAAAAAAAAAAAAAAAATCAACGTTTAATAAGGCTAAATATGATGGCTAAGTAAGCAAATTACAAAACACGTAACACATTTCAAAATTAAAGTTCAGCAATTATTATCAGTCATCTGAAAAATATCAGAATTCCTTTTTTGCAACGCTATATATGATCTATAGATTTGAATATATACTGAATAGTATGCTAAACATTAGTTCAGTTAAGAAACGCATTTGCACAGTTTAAAATTCCCCTTCAACATATTTCGTCAATAAACGGAAATGAATACATCTTTTTTGCAGCCCTGTTTATGATTTACAGATTTTATACATACGAAGTAACTAAATTAGTTAAATAAAAACGTACCACAACAGATAACGAACTACCAGCAATTGTTTATTTATACAGATAAGCGAATCCTTTTGTGTCCCCCCATAAATAAACGATGGATGCTATGCTCATCATGTTCTATAGTAAGCATCTTTTTGTACACCTCAGTGATGTGTATCAATTTCTATATGTTTGAAATAGTGTAATATCATTTCAATATACTACAAATGATTTTTCCCTATAGACCATTGAAATAGACCATAGAAAATTTGTGATTTTATTCAATGATTTTTTTTTTTAAATCAGTTGATTAAAATCATGATTTTAATCGTTGATAATAATTGTTAACACCCGTTTACAGTCAAATGGCAAGCATGAGTTTTTGTCAATCTCGATTGATTGATAATTTTTTTCCTTCAACCAACTGACGCTTTTTGCAATATTTTTCCACATTTGATTTAAGAATTTCACAATATTTTGATTCTACCCAACAATTGGAGAATTTTGCAGCTTTTTCTTACAAACTTCCTTGGCAGTTATCCAAAGTTTTCAGCATAATAAAATATAAAATTATAACTAAAAATTAAATAAACAGCACATAAAGAAAAACTATGAAATTATTAATTTAGATATTTTATTTCCAATATTTCGATTGACTGAGGTTTAATGCAGTTTTATTTATTTATTTTTCAAAATAAATAAAATTGTGTGATTTGTGTTTGGTTGCGGTTTTCTCTGGGACGGGAAATTTTAAGTTTACCTGTGACCCCGTGAGAGAGGGTGGAAAAGTTACTGTTCTTGCTGACCACTAAAATTTTCAAATTAGTGGTCCAAATGAATTTTTGGTGTTCTCGGACCAGCGGACCACCAATGATTTCGAACACTGGTTGATTTTTCAAATGCTGAAGATTTCCTTGTAAAAGATATTTAAATTGATATACTGTTTAATTTTTTTATTATTTTCCTTGTGTGGAATTTGATTATTGTTATGTCTGCACAAGAAACAATTTTATGTCTTAAAATATTTACTCTTCTATTTAAAACAGGTGGAGAAATTAACCTGATGCGTGGACCTATTCCATTTTACCTGACTTGAAATTCTGATTCAGAACATACTAAGCTTCAAGAATTCTTTATTTGATGACCTGAATGGTCAGAGAGGGTGCAGCACCCTCCTAAAACTGTGAGAGAAACTTTATGTAAAATGATATTATATTACAGTAAATATTAGTCTGACATACTATACATATAATTTAATGATTATATAATTTGTATTTTCAATAAATGGAGCGGCATACCGTAAACCAGCTTTAAATGTGTTGCTATTTAATTGTGTCTGTAATCATTTCTTTTTTCAGCTATTGCAAGGCTGCTGTTGGTGAATACTTTTCTTTTCTACGAGCATTGTTATAAAATAAATAAATCTTCGTCATAGATTACCATTTTGGAATACTGAAAAAATACATATATAACAATAAAAGTCGCTTGGTGGCGACACTGCTGTTATTAAATTAACCCTTCAAAGTAAGTATTTAATATACTATAGAAATACATTGTGTATTTAAAAAAAGCTTTAAAGTTTAAAGTAATACTTTTGTATTAGCTGATATTAGAGGTTAAATGGATTCTGCTACTTATAGCTGCCTTTTTGATGCTGATTATTTCATTGTTGACGCATATACTTTGATTATGTATCAGTTATGTTTGTGCTTTATTTATTCAAAAGTGTTATATTCATTATTGAATGTGAAACAGAAACAAATGCTGAATTTTTTTTGTTGTTGTTTTATATTCAAATGAATTAATTTTGCATAATTGAGCTGTGTTGCAATATAAATTTTAATTTTTTTTTTTTGTGTGTGTGTGTGTGAAAAGGTAAAAATTTGAAAACTGTACAATATAAAAATTTCAGCATCTATAGATTCACAACAATTAAAGAAAAATAAACAGATCATGGAAGTACGGTGCATAGGCACTAAGTGCATAATGGAAAAAACCTTTTCAAACTCGTGCAAAAATTAATATTGGTTGAAGATATTCATTCAGCCATTGTTTAAAATAAAATAATAATAAAAACAGGTATGTATTTAAATGTAAGAAAATTATTTTTTTTTTTAATATTTTCTTTGTGAATAAGCAAACAATGGACTAAAGTGTAACCGAGTGCGGAGAAATATTCCAAAATGTACAAGGACAGAATGGTAATATTTGTGGGGGAAAAAAAAGCAATTATTTTGTGAAATAGATCAAACTGGTTTACATTTATTTTTTAAATATATTTCAAAGACAATAGAATCAATAATTAAAACTTTAATAATTTTCAGTTTAATGAAAAAAAAAGTTTTCTACTGCAAGATAATCTCGCAAAATCTGAAATTTTGTTTTTTATTACACCATAATGATAAATCGAAAACCAAAGTGAGGGGGAGAAAAGAAAGCTACAATCCAGTGTAACCTTTCCACATAAAGATGAGAGAAAATCCTGAATCGTGGTTCAAACTTTTAGCAAAAAATTGGAATGGAGAAAACCCTGAATTTTGATTTAACCTTTCACCAGAAAATTTTATTTAAAAAAACTCTGAATCATGGTTAAACCTTTTACCAGAAAATTGGATTTAAAAATAATCCTGATTCGTGGTTCAACTTTTTCCCAGAAAATTGTATTTAAAAAAAAAATTAATTATGGTTCAAACTTACACCAGAAAATTGGATTTAAAAAAAAAAAAAAAAAAAAAACCTGATTTGTGGTTCAACTTTTCACCAGAAAATTGGATTAAAAAAAATCCTGAATCATGGTTTAATATTTCACTAATATAATGGTATTTGTGAAAGCACCAATAAACTGGTGAAACTTATCACCAATATCTTGGTTGCAGCTAAATTTCAGCGACTTTTCACCATTTTCTTGGTGAAACATCACACTTTTTTTTTTAGTGTATCGGTAATATATATTTTTTTAAATTTAGGCATACTTTATAAACTCAGTAATGATACTTTACTTTCATTATTGTTTCTATTCGCTTTTTTAATTTAACAAAAAACCGTAAGATCTGCTTCTACGTATCTGCTCATTTACTGCTGTTGTTATAATGTTCATTTAATATCGATATGATTTTGTACCTATTTGAACATATACAGTAAAGCTTCATTCAGTTTTCTAATGCCATAACATATAAATATTTCTGTCAATTGCTGTGGTATTGCTCAAAAACACGTCAGGCGATATTACTTATTTTGCATCGAAGTATTTTGATTGAGGAAAATTCCACTCTAAATATCTAAAACTGTAAAAATTCAACTCCATATTGAAAGAATACCATAACAATAACTCTAACTAATATAAGTATTAGCATACAAAAACAATTACGTAAAATATTTTCGTAATACTGCTGAAAAACCGTTAGTGATCTACTGCAAAATTTTTTTACAGTTACAAATACCTTTTGATGAGTGTAATTTTAGACAGAACAGAAAGAAATCATTAGCAACTGTACTGCAATATCTCTTGCACGGTTACAAAAATTTTTATGGCGAGAATACAAAAACTCTTTTAGATACAATACTAAAAAATCATTGGTAATTTTCCTGAAGGTACTTTAATAAAGTTACCGAAAATTTTTTGCAAAAGTATATGCAAAGTTTTGGGTGGAATACTAAAAAAATACATAGTAAATGAACTATGAAATCCTTCGCAAATTTAGAAAAAAATTCTTAGTCAATGTACTAAAAATTCCTTTGTAAGTGTACTAAAAAATCATTAGAAAATTCACAAAGTATTGTTTAGGAAACTACCTAAAAAATCGTTAGTACCTTTACTAAATATTCCTAAGTAAATTTACGAAAAATTCTTTAGTAAACTCGCTAAAAAATCGTTAGTGAGTTTACTGAACAATATTTAGTAAACTTACAAGGAATTCTTTGGAAAACTCTCTAAAAAATCCTTAGTACGTTTACTAAACTATCCTTGGAAAATTTACCACAAATTCTTTAGTAAACTCCCTAAAAAATCGCTAGTAAGTTTACTAAGAAATATTTAGTAATTCACAAAAACTAATTAGAGAAACTCCCTTGAAAAACCGTTAGTAAATTTACAGAACAATATTTAGTAAATTTTCAAAAAAGTTTTTGGAAAACTCCCTAAAAAATTGGTAGTACGTTTACAACATATTCGTTGGTAAATTTACTAAAACTTATTTAGTAAACTCCCTAAATAAGCATTAGTAAGTTCACTAAACAATATTTAGTAAATTTACAAAAGTTTTATTGGGAAACTCCCTAAAAAATCACTAGTACGTTTACTAAACAATATTTAGTAACAGTTACTGAAGAAACTTTTGTAATTTTACATGATTATCTTTTGTTGTGGTTACATAAAATGTTCTAGGAATCCCAGTTTCCAACAAAATTCTTAGTAACCTTACACTTTTTTTTTTACAGTGTAACTGCTGTTATAGGAAATTGAAAAATAAAAGACATAAAGATGGACAATTTTAAATCTTCAGTAAATAGAAATACAAGCTTTGAATTGAAATTGCAGTTAGGTCATACAGATAGAAGATAGAAAAAATAAATATAAATATCAGTTTTACTCTGCTTTGAATAAATTCAATGTTTTCTAAAATCTGTTTGCAAAAACATCTGACTTTTCACAATATGTTAGAATTATACCTTCTTCCCTCAAAAATATAAATTTAATCAGTATCAAGACATACAGTGTTATTCTTTTGAATTTTTTGCTTTAGTTTTTCACTCTTTTGGCTATTTTATGAACATGCTTAGAAAATATTTCTATCTGCAGTCTTAACTTATGTATCTCTGATTTAAATTAATTTAGGAATACTAATTTGATTAAAAAATGCATGTTAAAATACAATCTTATTATGTTATAGAGGTTTTTATGAATTCTAAAAACACTTTTAGCACAATCAACCTCTATTGTACAATATATTAAGAAATTTGTTGTGTCCAAATACTTATTTGTTTGTGTCGACAAATATGGCTATTAAATGAAAAAAGTCGCAGATGTTAGATGATACTAAATCATGCGTAAAATGATTTTATGTTTTCGTATATAAAAAATGAAATTTTTAAATAAAAATAAATTAAAATTACAATAAAGTGACTCAATAAAAAGTCTAAATCATACTTGTATAGAACATAAAATAAATTGTTTCTGTCTATTTAGTCGTCTAATAGAAGCACACCTGCACAATCTCATTTACGCATCGGAAGGTACCGAAGAAACGTTTCTCGATTTTCTTTCTTTTTTTTTATTGTTTTGTTTTAATCCAAACCCACCAAAGCGCTTTGTACAGTTAAATTAAAAGACATATTCCAAAAGACCGTACTATTTGGTCCCAAATGTCGCAACCTATTCGAAAAAATGTCGCAGTTAACCCTTTGAAGATAAAAATTTAAAAAGTGTTGTTTTTCCGAAAAACTTTTTCATCCTTATTGCAACGCCTCTCAAGGTCGCAATTTTAGAGGTTCCGACAAAACATAAAAATATTTTTTTAAAGCTGAAACCTTCTTCTATTCGATGCTGTAATCGGCTTTAAAAAAGACGAATTTTGACCGTTTTCAAATACATCGGCAAACGCAGGTCACTTCGCGCCTCACGGAGACGATACTTTTACGATGACACAACTTCGTCCTAAGATGCGGAACTAAGCGTCCGTATTTTAATATAGTCTTTTCAGAGCATCTAAATTGAACAGATTTACATCACCTACGAAAATTTTGGTAAGTTCGGACGGGTACAAATAGTTTTTACAAAATAAAATGTGTAAAAATTTCGATGATATCAGTAAAAACCGGAGTGTTCTCTCACTTTCGGTACTCATAGACTCCAAAAATCTAATTACGCAGAAAATAAAATACAGCATAGTATATACTTGTAATTCAATATTTTTTAGCGAATTTTTAATTTAAAAACATAAATTCAGACAAAATGGAGTTAAAGATATAAAAGCATACAAAGGGTCTAGCCGGATAAGCATATGGAAATGACTCCCCACTGCCGATATTTTAAATAACATGTGGTAATAGGACTCCATATGAGAATTCAGTATAGAGTGTTTTAGCCTCTGATCTTGAACTATCCTTGAGATAATCAGGGAAGTACGCGCCGGCGCTATTATTTTTCAAATACGTTTTTCTCAAAATGTACAACAGTTAAAAAAATGAAACCAACGCCAATTATTGAAGAATATATTAGTTCACATTATATATATATATATATTCTCATTTTTACACAAATTTGAACATAGAAAAATAAACAAAAATGATTTTTTAATTATTAATGTAGACATTTTATATTTACACGACCAATAAATTACAGAATAAAGCTCAAAGCATATATTATTAGGAAAAAAAATCGTTAAAATCGAAGATGCGCTTTTTGAGTTTAAAAAAAAAAAGTAATTCTACCAATTTGCTAAAATATTCGTAACTTTCCCCGTTTGCGTTTGCAGAAATACGTTCTAAAAACGTATTTCTGCATTCTCGTATTTAAAAAAAACACGAAATAATAGTATACACGAAAAACACGAAATAATAGTATGTATGGAAACATTCTGTTATTCTGCGCACTGCGTATCCTGTCCGAGTGGAAGTGACACAGATCGACCAATGGCTTGATAGTAGCGTTTTTCTGCAAATGCCAACAGGGAAAGTTACAAATATGTTAGCAAGTTGCTAGCATTATTTTTTTTATATAATAAAAAAAAAAAAAAAAACGCATCTTCAATTTTAGCGATATTTTTCTTAACAGTACATACTTTCAGCATTATTCTGTAATTTTTTGGTTAGTGTAAACATTAAATTACTACATTAATAATTTTTTTTTATAGTTTGTTTATTTTTCTATGCTCAAATTTGTGTAAAAATGTGAAAAAAAAATTAACTAGTATATTCTTTAATAATTGGCATTTGTTTCATTTTTTTTAAAACTTTCGTACTTTTTGAGAAAACGTATTTGAAAAATAGTAGCTCCGGTGCATACTTCATCGCTTTTCTCAAGGGACAGTTCAAGGTCAGAGGCTAAAAACACTCTATATTGTATTCTCATGGTGAGCCTTATTACCAAACATGTTATTTCAAACATCGGCCGAGAGAGCCATTTCGCTATGCTCATCCGTCTAGGTCCTAGTAGGAGAGCTGTTGAACATTTTTGAGCAGGTATTTGAGGCACCCTGAAAATTTGTGCAGCACTTCTTTTGTAATGCCTGAATACAAAATCGAATGTCTGGCTGAAGGATCGTGGCCCAAAACCTGTGCCAGACACGTGTCAAGTGCCATTTTTTGACACTACCCAAAAAAAGTATTTGAGGCACGCTCATTTTGAACCAGAATAATATTTATACTTAGAAAAAAATATTTTGAAAATGACAGACACTTTAGTCGGCCCAAACACTGTGCCAGACACGTGTCAAGTGCCATTTTTTGACTACTAAAAAAGGTATTTGAGGCACGCTGAGATTGAGGTACAATAATATTTATGCTTAGAAAAAATATTTTGAAAATGACAGACACTTTAGTCAGCACAAAAACTGTGCCAGACACGTGTCAAGTGCCATTTTTTGTCTCGCACAAGTTTTGGGCCACGATCCTTCAGCCAGACATTCGATTTTGTATTCAGGCATTACAAAAGAAGTGTTGCACAAATTTTCAGGGTGCCTCAAATACCTTCCCTAAAATGTTTAACAATTCTTGGACTATCCTTTGAGTTTCATTTAAGGGTCATTCATCAAGGGCCCTGTCAAGGCCGGATGGGTCAGTTAGTTATAAAATAAACTAAAAAAGCCTATTCTCTTCACAAACATGTAACTTTCATTATATAAACTATTGATACCCCCCCAAAATATGTTTCTTTCAATTTTTCTGCTGAAAGGAAATTAATGTCAAAATATTCGAATTGTTCGATCTATTACACATTTTTCTTTGTTTGTTTCCTAAGGTGTGTTAAATTAATAAAAATAAATCAAATTAAGTATGTTTTACGAAATGAATAAAAAATCTTGAATTAAGGAAAATGTTTTTTAATGAAACATCAATTTAAAAATAAAATTTAAACCTTGTTATAAAAATATATCATGATTTAAATGATTATGCATTAGGCGTTATCTTTTATGGAACATTTCAATTTTATTATTCGAAAATTGTCATCATTGATAAATAAAAGTTTTTGAAATATTTATTTCACTTTGAAAAAATCTATTAATGGAATTTGTATATTCAATGATGAGAAAAGGATGCTTAAAGTGTCTTTTGAAAACAGATTTTATAACAGTTTGCTATTTTGTTTTTAAATCTGTAACCATTACTTTTTACTTATATATATACATTTTTAATAGACATACTCGTATAAAATGAATTAATTTAAAAAAGGTGTAGAATATATTTTTTACTAAACGAAGTTTATTAGGTAGTATTAATTTAGTGTTGTTTTTCATTTGCATATTATATAAAAGAAAAAAAAAAGTTTTCATTATGACGAGTCGTAAAAATTATAATACAGTAATCCCTTAATATATGCGAGGGTTAGGTTCTCGGAAACCTCCGCAAAAGTCAAAATCATGAATGCTAAGACTATCTTCCAGTGTATAAAAGAGGGTTAGGTTTTCTGATTTTTTTAAGTAGAAAAAGCAATTGCAACTTAAAAATATATTTATTAAGCATTAAAAAGTAGATGCTGTAAATAAATCTGAATAATTATAAACACGTTGCACAAAGTTTGGTTGCTAGTTGATGAAAAAAAAATATTGCTATGCGATTGTTTGGAACAATAGATCTTTTGTTTAGGAACTTCCGTACAAGGAAAAGTTGCGGTCTCGATTTTCTTTTAAAATTTAAGACTCCCCACCAGTTAAGGTTCGCTTTTTATTGCTTTCTCAACATGTTGTTGTTGAATCTTTAAAATTTTCCATATAATTTTTGCAGAAAAATCGTTGCTTGCAATAAAAATTTTGAATTTTAGAAAAGTAAGGATTTTCTTTTTAATCATCAAGTCATGATTCTGGATACTCGGAATTGTGGATCTGTATTTTGCCTCGAAACAAGGGTTGATATTCTGGGAACTTGGGCTATACAGTATGATGAAAAACGTCTCGGCACGTTAGTGTTTTATGCCAAACATCCCCGCGCGTGTAACACGACAATTTACCTGTGGCATTATGCAACATAACTATCTGTTTGTGACACTCTATTTGTTTGTGAGATATGCTAAAACATGTCACCACTTCCTGAGCAACATTTCGTAAGATTACGAAGCACTGGACATTTAAATACCGTTTTGTAAATGCTGCGTGAGATGGCAGTACTAAAGACATTTAAAGGAATCTTGACTTTTAATCTGACTCAACTGTGTTCGTGAAAGAATATAAAGAGACTTGATGATTAAGCAATTTTACCTTTGTTCTGGACTATTGACTCTGCTGTAACTTTCAAGGGCCCCAGTTTTTTGTTCACTTGAAGGGCTCACTGTGGTCAAGCCAGGGCGCACAAATTTTGTGTGCGCAATCTATTGTTTAAACGGAATGTTACGTCTCCTACGTGGATTTCATACCCTACATTATTCTTTTTTTAATAATTTAATCTTATTTCTTTTGTAGTGTAACCACATTGTAATCAAGACATTATCTTCAATTAAAGTTGATTTTCTCTACATATCGACTCTTCGCTGAAGATACATCCCTCATGTTACATCACAAATAAAGTTAAATAAATTTTTAGGTGAATCACGTACGAAGAAAAGAATTCTACGTGGGTATAATATAATAACCATATTATAACTGTTAATATAATAACCAGAAAGGTAAGAAAACTCATTTTATATTCGATTATTATTATTTAACAGTTTAATACGTTAACTTAAAATTTCAACTGGGTTAGCTATCTCGAACTCACCCCTTCCAATGTATTTTATAAGATTATGAGACTGAGGCAAGCTACACAGCATAAGTGCCACTATGTGTGAATCACTTATGAGCTCTCCGATAGCAGCAAGTCTGTCGCGGATAGTCAATATATGTTTGATATGTAAATTTAAGTCACCCTCCTCATTTAACCTTTGGGAGTAAAGTTTCCTCAAGAGGAATAATTTTGACGATAAATTCGCCCTTTGGTGAACATT
The DNA here is from genome assembly GCA_963932465.1 of Maratus speciosus. NCBI lineage: Eukaryota > Metazoa > Arthropoda > Arachnida > Araneae > Salticidae > Maratus > Maratus speciosus. The sequence continues at coordinate 291,948,910 of OZ010788.1, read as the reverse complement.
TTTCAGTTTCTCCCATATTTGTTTAGGGCATGTAAGGTTTCGAATGTGTACAATTTGTGTGTCGTCAATGCACAAACAAATGATGGCTTTCGCCTTAGCAGCATTTTTTGTGTAACTATCATCGGGTGTGCTAGGTGGAGATTCTTTTACGTACTGAAATAAATCGTCTTTATTTAATAAATTTTCTAACTTAAAACACCAATTATTATAATTACTATCGTTTACTTTTTCAACTGCAGTAATTTCTTTTGAAGCAGCCATTGCGTGTTATTCAAGTATTATATATTCTTTGATAATATATATTTCATATAAAATAGTTCAGTGTTTTATATAAGAAGTTTTATAACTTTCTTAATTTCTTAGTATATGCATATAAGTGTAATCAATCATATATTCATATAACACTTTTTATGATATTATATGTATCGGTTTTATCATATAACACTTTTTTGTGATATTATATATATCATATATATCAGTTATAATATTTATAAACAGTATCGATTTTCATTTATGCACATTTATTTTCATATATATATTTCAATAATCATCATTTCATATCTCGTATGTTATATGCGCATCTTTTTCCATTTTATCACAATATCACAATCAAATAAATAAATTTTATTACTGTTTTTTTTAATTTATTTATTTTCCCCTTCTTATCAGAACTCATAATCTGATAAAATACGTTGGAAGGGGTGGGTTCGAGTTAGCTAACCCAGTTTAAATTTTAAGTTATCGTATTAAACTGTTAAATAACAATAATGGAATATAAAATGAGTTTTCTTACCGTTCTGGTAAGAAAAATCAAAACAACAATGAACAAACTCCCGCAGATAACATCGAAATTGATCTGGAAAAACATGATGATGATCAGATTAACACCCCAACCGACAAATCCCCTGAACCTAGAAGATCGCAAAGAAAAAATCGAGGTGTATCACCTAACCGTTTTGTTATAAGCGCAAATCTGTGCCAGATTCAGGAGCCAAAGTCATGGACAGACTTACAAAACATCAATGACGCGGAAATTGAAAATAAATGGCTAAGGGCTACTAGTGAGGAAATAGAATCTCTAAAGCAAAATAACACTTCTAGACTAATAAAACCTATCCCGGGAAAGCGCGTCATAGGTCGTAGGTGGACGTTCAAGGCAAAAAGGGGAGCCAGCGGGTCAATAGAGTGATATAAAGCTAGATTGGTTGCTAAGGGATATGCTCAAAAGTATGGAAGCAATTTTGATGAGACCTACGCACCGTTGATGCTCATACCACCCTGCGAGCGTTCTTAAGCGCAGCGGTGTACAAAGACCTTAAAATAACACACCTAGATGTCAAAACTGCTTTCTTACATGGCGACTTGGAAGAGGAAGTTTATATTCAGCAGCCAGAGGGATACATAACAAAAGGGGAAAAAGAAAAAGTGTGTAGTTTAAACAAAGCAATTTACGGCCTTAAGCAGGCAGCTGGGGTGTGGAACCAAAAAATCAGTAAGTCACTAAGAGAACTAAATTTCGTAGAATGCGCATCAGACAAATGTCTGTACAAAAGGGTCCAAAATGAAAAAATCGCATACATAATCGTGTATGTTGATGACATCTTAGTCGCGGGAGATAAATTAAACACACACGAAATATACACTGAATTGCCAAAGAAATGTGAAATTAAAAATTTAGGTCAAGTTACACAATATCTAGGAATAAACATAAAGGAAACAGAAAACGGTAATCTAGAATTAGACCAGGAACACAAAATAATACAGTTCGCAGAAAAATTCAATTTGTTAAAGGGTAAGCTTACATATGCACCCATGAATACTAACTACTTTAATCTGGATCCAAACGGGAAACTAATGGGAAACAATGTAAAATTTAGACAGGCTATAGGAGAGCTTCCATACATTGCAACTTTAACTAGACCCGACATAGCATCAGTCGTTAATATCCTGGGTAGGAGGAATGAATCCCCAAGGGAAGTCGATTGGCAAGCCATTGAGAAATTAATTAGATTAATTAAGTTTATAATTAATTATAGAAATTTTAGCTTTGTAATTTTATGTATTTATGAAATAAAAATGTTTTACCTTCAAAAAAAAAAAAAGGTGCATAAATTAAAGTTGATAAACGATTACACCGATAAAACGAATCATCTATGTATTAAATTGAACACCAAACAGTAATTATTATCAATACACAAATATTTTTTTTTTACTATTTTAAATATATTTTTCTTTTACTATTGAGTGGGGGGGGGGGGATATAACAAACTCAATTTATTGAATATGATATTCCTTACTCAAAATTCCCCTTTTTAACTAGAACTATTAAAATAAAGGTAAAAATGAAAATTACGGATATTGCACAAAATGAAACATTATCATAAACAAATGCTTTTTTTTTCAATTTTCCCTTAATTTTCCAATAAAATTTAATGCAGGCTCAAAAAACTCTCATTTACAAGATTTTTTAAGGGTAATATCGTTTTCTAAAATATACAAAATCTACCATTGAAAGATTTCCAACATTGATATATAAAAAAAATAAAATAACTACTCCGGCAGAAGAAAAAGAAAAAAAATTCTATTAGTGGATTTCATATTCATTTATGAGAAAAATACATTTAAAGTGTTTTTCCAAAATGGTTTTTTTTAATGGATCTAATAAGTATATTGAATATTTTTTTTTTATTAAATATGAATCAAAATTTTTATCTTAAGAAATAGATTTTTAAAAAGAGCATGTGGAACTTTTTATTTAATAATTCTTACTAAAATAAATCATTATTATTATCATCCTTAGGCATCTTCACTAAGTAGTTTTTTTTTCCCTTCGACCATTTAAATACTGTCGAGGATTCTTGTCCAATCCTTTCTGTCCCACATTGTACAATAAATCAAGATCATTTAAATATTATAAATCGAAGGTCTGTTTTTATTTGTATTTTATATAAATTGGGGGAAATACTAACAAATTTTATAATATGGAATTCTAGGTATTATAATATTAGGAGATACTTTTTCTTAATGTATGCTTAAAATATAATGACTTAAAACGAAACTTATATTTAATGTTTTAAAATTTATTGCAATATCACATTTTTATATGCGTGATATAAGAACATGTGTGAGTTGAATTACTGTTTTGAATATACTAAATGATTTTAAGTTATGAATAAAATGAATTCAAAATTTTAGAGTAAATAAAGTAGACTCTTTGAAATATGCAGCTCAAATATACACAATCAATAGAAAGGCGCTGTGATAGAAATGGCTGCTCTTCTTGTGTTTTTTAAATATACGTAATTGCTTTATCCATATGATAGAATGTTAAAAATTAACACAAAAAATTGTTTTTAAATATTCCTTGAAAATAGAACTTGAATTGGCTGAAGAAGGGGGGGGGGGGATTGAATGAATAGGAAAGGTTTACTGAAAATTTTCATTTCGATGTTTAATATATAACATGTTGAATTGGTTGAAATATTCCTCTTTACCTGTAAAATATAAGTAGTTTTCTAAATATTAAATAAAATATATTTTTTATGGTTTAAAATTATTTTTTAAAGGTTAATCTAAAAATCCACATTTTTAAAAACCTTTTAAACCTATTAACAGACACTATATTGTTTTTGGAAAGTATATCGAATATATAAAATAAACACACACACACACACAAAAAAAAAAAAAAAAAAAAATCCGTGATTCATTCTCAAAAGAAAGTTTGTTAAAAAGAAAGTTTTTTTTTTGTTGTGATAGTGGACAATTTCAAATATATTAAATGTAACGTATCCAATACAATTTAAAACAAAATGATCTGCCTTATGTTCAGTACATCGTGCAATATGTTTTGTGCAGAATACATATATGAAATAATTTGTATAATAAAATTTGTATGATATAATTAATTATATAATTTGTGATATAATTTGTATATGCGATATAATTTATGATACAATTTGTATTAATGACATAATTTGCCTGTATCAAACTATAGCTTTGAATAATTTTGAAAACTTTACATGAATATATAATTGATGTTTTTCATTTTAAAAAACTTTTTTGTTTTGGCAGTGCACAGTTTCAAATACAGTAAATGTAAAGTATTCATTACAATTAAAAACAAAATGGTTTTCCCCTGTGTTCAGCACTTCGGACAATATATTTTACGACCAGAGAGTCCCGCGCTGGATTCTCTACTGTTTTTAAAAGTAAATTTCATTTTGCAATTTTCAAGAATAAAGTTGGATTTTTTAAATGTATGCCTGTTAGTATACAGTAAAATATTGAAGAAATATTTTCGGAAACAGTGTAAACGTGTCAATAAAATTATTTCGGAAATCTTTCAAATATCTTCAGAAACCATTTGGAAGAGAACAAACAGAAAACTGCGTTTAATTTTTAACTGTATTAATATATAATCGAAAAAAATAATGGAAAGTGATTAATTTATAATTAATATCACGAGAAATCAGTTCAATTAACTTCATTTTTACGTGTATAACTGTTTAGCCTTAACTTTCAGAAATACAACACGGACTTTGTTTACATTTATACGAATTTATGCAGTGTAATCTTAAGAAAAAAAAATCTTGTGTCATTATTTAATTAAACGCTGTTCATTATACATACATACATACCAAAAAAAAGATTTATTTGCCAAAAAATGAAACAAATCTTTTAATTACATGATTGTTTTCCAAAATGTTGCTCATTTTTTTAGAAAGCAATACAGCAACAAAAATATTTAAAAAAATAAGTAATAAATAGATTTTAAACAGCAAAAATAGAAACGGGTGAAAATCACAGTCTTCTAACTTCCTACAATAGCGTTACAACAAACGCCTGAAAGCCTGAAATGTGAAACTTCCGCTGAATTTTTCTCTAGTTCCTAAAATACGAAATGAAATAAATTAAACGTAGAAAAATGTATTTTAAATATTTTAAATATATACATTTGGACTAGAAGCATATATTAAAACTATTAAAACAACAGATAGTTCATTTTATCAAACAATAGGAATGTGCATTATTAATTGTACATAATTTGGTATTGATTATTTAAAACTTAGAAAGTAAAAGAAAAAAAAAAGAATAGATATTTGGATGTATGTAAAAATTCGATTTATAACAGCGATAATAGAAGCGAAATTTTTTTTAGTCTATTCTATTAATTTCTTAGAAATGCGTTTCAACGAAAATCTTTAAAATTAAAAGTGTTCCGTTGAAATTTTTAATACTTGCTGAATAATAATTCAATTTAATTATTCTTGAAAAAATGTATTTACGTCTAAACATCATTTTTTTCTTATTTCATCTTTATATGAAAAATAGTGAAACTCAGATTAATTAAGAACGAAGTAAAAAACTGTGAGAAACGAAAAGTATAATTGTAATAGATAATCGATATTTATGATAAATATATAAAAAGGACCATTTCTTATGTAATATTAAAAATTATGAAAAAATATATATAATGACTAAATATTGTTAAAATTTTTATTACAAAATTATCTAAAAAATGTTACTGAATTTCGCCCATTCGATTCATCAGACATATTAAAAAAAAACACACACAAAAGATATTTTAAAAGGAACTTTTTAGATAATAAACCTTTGATTAAATTTTAATCCTCTGCCAGTTTTCTTTTCCCTTCTCTTGTAAGTATTAAGTTTAATTTAATTGTAAATTTAATATGACCCGAAATGATATAAAATATTTTTTATTTTCTGGACTTTAAATTTAGTTTTAAAAGTGTATGCTCAATTTACTTTTTATTTGAAATTTGAATACTTGTTTTTCTTGAATGGTAATCCTCGCTTTATTTAAACACTAATTTTTTTTGATTAAATAAGGTAAGTATTACTATTGCAAAAAAACTCGATTCCAGGTTTTGAAGATGTTGCAACTACAACGTAATAAAAAAAAAATGTTTCTTGTTCTAGGGAAACAATATGTATCCACAAATGAAAATACATTATAACCCCTTTCCGAGTTACCATTTATTCCGAAAAACATTTGTTTTCTTTTGAAAGCTTGAAAACTACTATATTTCCGATATTTAAAAAATAATTAAAAGAAAGTAAGTTTCTTTTACTGCTACTAATTTCTAACTAAAGAAAAAAAAAAAAAAAAAAAAAAAAAAAACGCTTTTTTGAATCGCGAAAAAACTGCAGAAGTTAATGTGTGTTTTTGTTCACGGTAGATTTTGTAGATTACGAAACCTTTATCTTTTTCTAAAAATGTTTCATGATTTTAATTATGTTTACAAAAGAAGAAAATCAATTTGACGTAACAATAAAGACGAAAATTTCAAAAAATTATAAATTTGTAAATAATTTCTTTTCAACATATTAGAATATTTATTACAATTACAAACCTATGTTCAAACTGAGTTAATGAGTACAAATTTCATACTAATTAAAACGTGTGAAATTCATTTATTCATTTGCTTTTATCTCTGGAGTTTGTATTTAATTAGAAAATTCCAAGAAGAAACTATAGATAATTAGAAATTGAATATTTTGTTTTTCAGATCTTCATGTGTGGCAACGAAAGCCGTTGATTATTATTATCTTTTATACAATCAAATAGAAACACATTGAAAAATTTTGGTAAATCTGTCTGCATTCCTCAGGGTAAAAACCATTTATTAGCAATATTTATTTCTAAACTAAAGTCAAACTCAATATTTGCTGTGGAATATGTTATGTAATGGAACCAGTAGATTCAAACCGTGTTAGAGATTGCACAACATACTGTCTGGTGAGCAGAAAATATACAAAAATCGTTATTACAAGGTATAGAAGATTTTTTTTTTTTTAATATTTAAAAATACTTCTAGAATACACATCAGACAAAAATTTTAAGGATTTATTGATAACAGATTATTTAATAATTTGTATATATTTTTCAAAGACTTGAAATGTAATACAGCATTTTTTTTCCTGCATTTTTCTTTAATCGAATCGACATATTGCACAAATTGCTTTCATAATACTTAATTTTTCAGAATTAGTTTTTAGTTGAAATATTTAATTTTTTTATACCTTTATGTAGCTAATATAATCTTCATTTTTACTTTTTCGCATTATTCACTTTTATCCTCATATTTCTTATATATTCTCTTTTGATCCACATATGCTCGAACTGATCAATACTTTCATAACAGCACTATATTCTTATAGTAATTTTATACCAAATATATATGTTATTCTGCATCATATACATATGCATGCCTGACAACAGTTACAAATTCTGAAAAATCACCATTTATATTGTGAACTAGCTACAAAATCTACAAACATGTTTTCAAATTATTGAAACTGGCAATTTACAATTTATACTTACACAAAGATGCAACAAAACAGTGAATTCCTGAGTTTCTAAGCAGGAAAAGTACCGTTTGGCCCATATCCACACGGAAAGAAAGTAAGCTAGCGCCATCTATCATTATTTCATTGAATTTCTCGAAATTTCAAAGATTTTAAAATAGTAATTTCATTTTATCTTAAAAACATTTTTTTTTCAATTTTTGTAAATTGTATTCAGTTTTATGTAAATAAATGAAGAATTTCATTAAACACATATATTGCGTAAATGAAACCGTGCGTAGTATTTTTCAATTACTTGAATATACACATCTCATTTTCAATAAATTTTAGTGTCTGAAATTATAGTCAGAATTTTCATTTGTAATAAATAGTGTCAAAACAAGCATTTCACAATTCAAAAATTAGGTTTTCTCATTATAACAAAAACCTGAAATTTCTTTAAAAAAAATAATAAAGATATTACAGCCACTTTTTATGGGATTAACGTTTTAACTGTTTGGCTTTTGATGGCATCTTGGTAAGAGCTGGGAACACACTTACTTTTAGTCTTTTTTATTGCGCGTACTGTCCGTTATATTCCGAAATAAGGCTAATTGTTGTCTGTATCTAGCTGTGGCAAATTATTACTTCGTAGAGTCATAATATTTCACAGAAAACCAAATAAACCAGTTAAAAATAAAGTAACAATATCTTCCTTATCATAAACATCATTGATGAAAACCTGATATCGGTTTGGAATAAGATATCGTGTATTGGTAGTTTTATGTAAATGATATAAAATATCTCTTAGAAAATTAAAGTGTTTATGAAAACACATTATAATTAAAATTATTTAAAATTATAATATTTTTAGCGGTGGAAACTCATATATCTCATTTTGCGTTAACTTTAAATTTTTTTCAATTTATCTATGACACAATTAAGAATTTTAATTAGAAAAAAATATACAACCGGGAAATGTAAAATATTTTTTCTATGACCTCAATAGAAATCTTTATCGTATGAAAGTAAATAGTCTCGAGTTGAAAAATATATAGGAATAGATTTCTTTTTCTCCAGCCTGTAAGTTAGAAAAACAATTCAAAGAACATTTATCTAGAAACGTTCTTCATGAGATGATTACACAAAAAAATATTTATTAATCTTGTATAATATAATATAACCACAAACAAAAATATACAATAGCCTCTTACGTATTACCAGCAATTCATGAACGCGTCTTTACACATTAGAAATCACAGAACAATTTTTTTTTAGATATTAAAAGACGCATTTATAAAAGCGGAGTTTCTTTTGCTGCCAACGATTTTCGAAAATCTTCCAGAATATTTTTCTAGTGCATCAATAAATTACCTTTAACTGCACTAGAGGTTTGTTAAGATCTTATCAATTCTCAATTAAAAATTTTCTTATGTTTTATTCAGTTTATGGCTGCAAGAGTAACTAATATGATATTCAGTTTACTGTTAATGTTGATGGCATTAATTTATCATGATTATCTTTAAAGGGGTAGGATACACTTAAACCTACAAAATTTTCGATTTTTTAATACATATTTTGATTTCGTAATCATTCTGAAGAATATGCAAAAAACCTCATTAAAATATTACCATTAGTTTACTAATTAACGGCAGTTTTATTAAGACTATATATTAAGACGACATAGGACAATTAAACTTTGCATTTCGTTTATTCAAAATGATGAATTTTAATACTGCGCGCCGTGTTACTAAAAAACTATGCATGGCAATCAAAAGTAATTTTCAAAACATATTCATTTCTGTATTATCTACAACTTAAAACCAGAAAAAGGTAATATTTTATTATTTTCTGATTTTTTACTTTGAATTTTTTTTTAAGTGAAAATTTTTAATTTTTGTTAATTTTTTAATTTAGTCAATATATTTTTTAAATATTCTGGTTTTAGTATAAAAGTAACACTATTATGAATTAATTTTCACCAAAATTTCCTCTTTATATGCATATTTTTAGATTTTATCATGCGGGCAAGATTTTATTCTGTTATTATCATATACTTTTAAACTTATCATTTCAATATTTATTTATGAATTTACATATATATATATAATATATATATATATATATATATATAATATGTATATATATAAATATATATATATATATATATATATATATATATATATATATATATAATATAAATATATATATATATATATATATATATATATATATATATATATATATATATATATATATATATATATATATATATATATATATATAATATAATATAAATATATATATATAAATATATATGAAAAATATATAGGAAAAGATCTCTTTTTCTGCAACCTGTAATTTGGAAAAACAACTAAAAGAGCATTTAATTACACACTTGCTTCGCGAGTGATTGCACTAAAGAAATCTTATATTATTTATATTTCTTAATCTCTAATTTAATAATTTCTTTATTTTTTTAGAAATATAATCTATAATCCTACAACCAACGAAAATATACACTAGCCTAATATGTATTACCAGCAATTCCGAAAAGTGTTCTTAACCATTTTGAGACGGCATCCCTTACACAAATTTTATTCAGTTAGGATCGTTTATTTATTTATTTATTTATTTATTTATTTTTTAACAGATCGCTTTACGGTTCCAAAAACAACATTTATGGTTCCAAAAACAAATTCCGCATGCACCTTTTGACGATGTACATGTGCATAATTAGTCCCGAAAGCATTAAACTTCAGAAGCCACAGAACAAACAAATATTTTTAGAAACTGAAAGAAGCATTTAACAAAAACCGCAGTTTCTTTTGTTGCCAAAAATCTTCCCGATTGTTTTTCTAGTGCATGAATAAGCTTTCTCAAAATTCAAGATTGGTTATTAAGATCTATTAATTTTCAATTAAATATTTTATTCAGCTAATTTCAATTTATTGCTGCAAGAGTAACAAAACGATATACAGTTTATTGTTAATGTTAATGCTATTCATTTAACATGATTAATACATTTAACATGGCTTTTTTGTCATATTTTTTTTTTTTTAAATCTTGAAAATTGTTCACGTGTTTCTAAAGATAAATAAGTTCTTTTCAGAACCTTGGGTAGCTCAAGAAAGACTATTGTATATTTTTATTTGTGATCGTATAATATTTTCATAGTATAAGAAACATTCGTCTTAAAACAATGTAGTAGTAGAAATTTGTTACCTAGACAAAGGTAAACCATGTTATTAAAAATCCTATGAATACTCAATAAAATATTTTCTTCTGCTTAATTCAATTTATGACTGCAAGAGTAACAAAATGATATACAGTATATTGTTAATGTTGATGCAATTAATTTATCATGTTTATCTGTAAAGCATAGATGTTGAACATGAAAATGTTTGCATAAGAATTGGTAGCTCTCTAAAAACCGATATTCTGGTTTCAGAAAACTACTCAGAAATATTTCCAAAAATCAGTCGCTGCAAAAGAAACTGTTTTCTTTTGTTTTATAAATCCTTTTTAAATCTCGAAAATGTGTTCCGGTATTTCTAAAGATAATGATGCTTTTTAGAATTTTGGGCAACTCAGAAGAGATTATTTTACAATTTCGTTCCTGGTCATACAATATTTTCTTAGAGTAAGAAACAATTTTCTTTTTACAATGCAGTAGTAGAAATTAGTTACCCAGACAAAGGTAAACCATGTTATTAAAAATCCTATGAATTTTCAATTAAATATTTTCTTCTGCTTAATTGAATTTATGACTGCAAGAGTAACAAAATGATATATAGTTTATTGATAATGTTCATGCAATTAATTTATCATATCTATCTGTAAAGCACAATTGTAGGAACATGAAAATTTTTGCTTGAGAATTAATAGCTTTCTTTAAAAAACCGATATTCCCATTCCAGAAAACTACTAGGAAAGGTTTTTGAAAATCAGTGGCTCTAAAAGAAACTGTTTTTTTAAATAATTTTTTTTTTAATCTGGAAAATATATTCTGGTGTTTCTGAAGCTAAATAATGCTTTTCAGAATCTTGGGTAAATCAGAAGAGATTAATTACTAATTTTCGTTCGAGGTCAAATTATGTTTTTCTAGATTCAGATTTTTTTTTTTTTTTTTTTTTTTTTTTTTTTTTTTTTTTTTTACCATGAAATAGTATAAATTATACCCATATAAAAGAAAAACATGCTTGTGTAACTGCTTCAATTTAAGGGATCTCAGGACTTTTAAATTTTCAAAATTTTAATCTTTCATTTGTTGAAGTCCTATCTTTTCTGAACAATTTGGGTTAATAATTTCCTCGAAATTCCCATTAGAATAGAAGTTTTGGATTTTAGAGAAATTTTTTCTTAGAAACGTTAAAATGGCGTTTCCGAAACTTTGAAATCATTTTCTCTCAAAATAACATTTTTGGGCATAACGCGCAAGATATATCAAAAACTACTTAATATATATATATATTTTTTTAATGAAATTTCCAAACTTTATGCTTCATGTTAGTCTGCATAAACCAAACATAATTTTTTTTTTTGTTCCAAAAAATTATTTTTTATGTGGTTATAGTATTGAAATATTGAAAATTTTGTATTAGCTACATACAAAATTACGTAAAAAAAATAAAAATTCCTTAAATACGAATTTATTTAGGTTCAGGGCAATTATTACAATTTGAAGTATAATTAGGATAAAAAATTTTAATTCTAGATTCAAAATGTATTTTTTAATCCTGCGCGTAAGCTGCCATGCCAATTTTCTACTCGATAAATGTCTGACAGTTTGAAATCCCATATGAATATAAATTCTGTGTCGAGTTATTTTTTAAATATATATTAAATGAAAAATCGTACTTATATCTTTCATCCCTAGAAAAACTGTGTTTTAAAATCATATATATTTTCTTATATTAGATGTTTCAAATGGTCGTTTTTTTTCTTCCAATTTTAAGAGCTGTGGGAATCCTTAAATTGAGCTGAATCTAACTGTTAATAACCAATAAAGTGAATTGAACTACTCATTCCAAATATTTTCTTCACATAGAATGTTCCTAATTATTGTCCTCGTGTAAGATTTAGAATATGCATTTAATTTTAATTAAATCCTTTGTTTTCCTAAAATGAGAACTCAGTTTATTTAGTTTCAAGCTTTTCGGTTAACTAATTACGGAATTGACGTGAGACTTTCATAACATTTTAAAATTTTAGATCATAAATGACATAAAACATAATCCTTCATTGTTCAAAAACAATATATGTCAATGCCACATTTTAAACTTATTTCAGATCTCTGTCTCTAACTTTCCCTCGGCGATGATAATAGGTCGCTGCCTTCATTTTTCAAAAGCGTTTGTTATGATAATTCATCATAAGAAGAAATTCATATATATATTACCCCTGTGTGAATGGTTAAATATATTCTAATGTTATGCGTTAAATACTTCTAACCATAATTATTTAAAATAATGAATGCTGGAAGTATGTGGGTTCAATGCAATGATAATTCAAGCAATGATATATGAAGTAGCTGAATAATATTTTCTTTACTGCTATAATATTGGGTTATCTGGAAAGTTCTGTGGTTTTTTCACGATAGATTTTTTAAAAAAATGAGTAAAAAAACTTCAGGCAATTTTATTGAATCATATAAGGGTCATTTTGTTCTAGGACTTTTTGCCATCGTTCTGGCGGCTGGAAAATTCCCTTTTAAAAAAAGTTATTATCCGTAAAGACATGATCAAAGTGCTGTTTCCCAGGCTCCAAAGAAACGAACTCCTGGTAGTTCAAAGAATTTTGAAGTTATCTAAAAATGTAAAAATCTGAGGGTGCCAGGTCTGGTGAATAAGGTGGGTGACACAAAACATCTCAGCCGTACTCAATAAGGCGTTTTCGGATATTCATTGCACTTTTGGGCCGAGCATTGTCATGTTGCAATACAACACCTCGACGATTGATCAGTCCTAGCCACTTTTCTTCGATTTTTGCAATCAAAACTGCCATTTGGTAACAATACTTTTTCCGAATTTATTGTCCTTTAATGGCAACGATTCATAATGAATAACTTCTTTGTAGTCCCACCATACACAAAGCATTACTTTTCTGAGATGATGCCCTCCTCTCGATGTTACTTGGGGAGTTTAATTTGACTTACAACATAATCTTTCCCTTGTAACATTATTGCATAGAATCCATTTCTCATCTCCAGTAATGAGCTTTTTTAAAAAAGAAGCTTCTTTATGTAGATTAAGGAAAGAAACTCATGCCGAAACTCGAGCAAGCATATTCTGCGGTGTTAAAGTATTGGGTACCCCACACATCATAGCGCTTTACATACCCAATCTTCATCAAATGATCATGCACTGTACTTTTTGGAAAATTTAATCTGTGTGATAGATCCTGAGCTGTGTAACGTAGGTTTTCAGCTATAGATTCTTTCAAGAGGTCCTCCTTTATAGATCCTGGTCGTCCAGACCGAGTGTCATCTTCGAGGACAAAATTTCCGTACTTAAAATCTCAAATCACCTTTGAACTGTGTCACCTGAAACAACACTTTGTCCATATACACCACAAATTTTACGAGCAGTCTGAATAGAATTTTTGCCTTCTTGAAATAAAAGAGCATAATATGACGAAAATGATTTTTTTTTTGGTTCTCAATCCTTAGCACTATACTGAAACAAAAATTATGTGACAATACAAACAGAATTATGCAGTTCAAGAAGAAAAGACTGAATGTACATCTCTGGGTCACTCAAGGTCATGCCTTTTCAGTAGTGACAAAATAACAAGACTTCACTTTGAAATTCTGCAGAACTTTCAGGATGACCCCACATAATATCATATTTTCCATGAGTGGCAATGTTCATGAAAGATTGTTGGTAGTTAAACTTCGAATTTGGCTGCCCGACAGGGCCAATTTTCTATATATGTATACATATATGCGTATATGTATGTATGTAAACCAGGTGGAACCCGTCGAATCTCGACGAAAGAAAACGTCTTAAAAGTAACTGTTATATTGGCTCATAATAAACCTAAAAAATTAATTACAATTAAAAATTCACCTGACATTGGTTATTCACCATTTAAAAAATAATTTAACATACATCATATTATTAATAAATATTTTTTCAAACTTCAACTCACATTTGTCACCTAAAACTTTGCATGTGAATGATAAAAATATATAGGGTGACCGAACCAGTAGTTGATCAATTAAGGTCGGTGCTACGGGTTTTTTATTATAATTCCTTCCTTTTAAGTTTTAGAAGTAAACTAACATGATTTCTAAAACCCTTAATGAATGTCCTATAATGGACAATAATTAAATTCTGCTGAAATTATATAGCAACATAATTATAAATAAATAGTTTTTTTAATAGCCATTTCCCCAGTAGTTGATCAAGCGAATCCAGTTTTTGATCGATTTCATTCCAGAAGTTGCTCACTGGTCATTTTGATCTTTTTTTTCAATGTAAGTAGAAAAAAATTAAACAATTTGAGAATAGTAAACATTTTAATGAGACAACTAAAAGTAAAGAATACAATAACTTATAAGCAATATTGAAACTAATTCGGGGATAGAGAAAAGATTTCTTGTTCTACTGATTTTTGTGGGTTCTACGTGGAAATAACTTGATCCCATCAATAAAAAAGGACAACTTCCATCTGCGCCCACATGCCGCCGTGGAAGCCACCGTCGCTCATCATTTTTCCATTTCCAATATTTTCCAAAATGAGAACGCTCTCATTAATATACTTTTGCACTGTCTGCCAAGTATGAACAGTTTTCTCAACTGAGGATTCCACTCACACACTCTCACCGGACGAAACTTTGACGCTGGACTCAAATCTGTGTGAGTTGCTCAGTCGTTTTTTTCGCCTAGTCAGAATTTTAGATAGTCCTATATCTTGTCTTTGAAGTAGACGTTGTTGCTTCCTCTCTTCCCTTTTCTGAATCATTTCTTTCTTTCGGGTTTCTTTCTATTATTTTCCCTTTTCCTTTTTTTCGAAAGAATTTATCCATTGTTTTGATGTTGTCGCATAAGGCAACTGTCTTTTTTCTGCTTTTTTTCTTCTCTGGTAAGTCGTGGGGCCATACAATATTTTCTCCAAAAGCTGGACTGACATTTTTTACTTTAGCTAGACCTAAGTTTTTTGGCCGCTGTTGAGTAGCATAATTTGGAAGTGGTCCGTCTGCCTTGAAGTACCAGGTGTTGCATGATCATGATCAAATGTTGGGGGATCATGAACTGGCGATTCAGGTTCGCTCTCTGGTGTCGCAATGTTCGTTTGAGTTTCTTCAAGACATTTGCTCCGCATTTGCCTCCAGAAATGGAACAATTCAAGAGCTTCAACATCACTCTCATTCGTTCCCTTCCACACTTCTGAACTTCTGAGCTTTGGCGTTTTTGAATAGAGATTCAATGTACAAAAGCGTCTGGACTTAGAAGTTTTCCGCTACTCTTACTCTAGACCAATTTTCACGTGAATTTGTAGACAGACAATGTCGTCACTTACTGTTGATGACTTTCGGAGTTGCTGCTTCTTGAAATACGCTTGCAATCAAAGGTCCAAATACTGCTTTTGTGACCACAGATTTAGTTTTCCAATCGTAAACGGTTTCCCTCCAGCACACTTTGAGAAATAGCAACGTCCGCTGGTTGGAGTATGTGTGTTGCATTCGGATAAAGAGCGAAATGAAGGATTTGATTCTCTGAACATAACTTTGCCACTTCAAGAGTTAAGTGGCTCTTGTGGCCAGTCACCAAAAGTAATATGGGTAGTTTGATATTTTGCTTTCTCAACCAAGGCAAAAATACATTTGCTAGATATTCAAAGTAGGTGCTCCCACACATACAATCCCATACAACACAAACACGTCCTGAGGACATACGAAAGACGTCCTATGCAGTATATTGCCTCGTCCGTCGGACGTCCTACAATATCCCATCGTTATCCGGCGGACGTCCGCGGGGGAGCAGAAAGAGACACCTAATCACGTCCTTCGGACGTCATTTTCAGCCATTCATAGGATGACAGTAGGACGCTCATAGGACCAGATAAAACAAATAGAATTTGCGTCCTCTGCTCGTCCGGCATGCGGCATTCATAGGATGCTCTTCGGATCAGTAGCGGACGCTTTATATAAAAAAAAATAAAATAAATAGGAAGGGAGGGCAATTGCCCCAACCTGTTTTTCCTAGATGAGGCTTCAGATTTCTATTAATTTTATCTTAAACTGAGCGACGGCGCACACTGAAAGATTTCTATTAAAAAATAGTGGTAGCCTGGACAATTGTTGTCCAGGTTACCACTATTTTTTAATAGAAATGTTAGTGTAAAATAAAATTAATAAAAATCAGAAGCATCATTTAGAAAGGACAGGTGGGGCAATTGCAACCCCCCTTCATTTTTTGATTTTTAAAATCTTATATTTATATTATTGAAAAATATATTTTAATAGTATGATTTGTATGATTATTTTTCCTGTTGTTTTTCGCAAATATAGGAATCCTTCAATATAAATAAATTATACTAAAAATATTTAAAAATAAGCATGAAAAATGAATACGAAGAAAATACTAGTTCATTTCAAGAGAAAAATTATTTATTATTTCTGTTATCAACATCTCTTTTTTTTTCAACTAATAAGTAGCATACGATGAATGGGGTATCATTGGATAGGATTCTTCACCCATATCTAATATAACAAACTGAATTTTCTTTATACTTTTAGATTAATATCATCATACACATTTTTTCTGATTTCAACACCCCTTTTTTTAGGTAAATACACAAAGTTGAGTTGGATTTTATACGAAAAGCTTTTGACATAGCTCCTATTAGTACAATTTGTTTGGTTTAAAAAAAATTGCAAATATAAATTTAGGAAAAATGCACTTAATTTACAGTAAAGATTACAGTGCGAAAGCCTTGCAAGGGTCTATTGGTCTAGACTTAATATACTTTTCTAACAAATGAATTTTACTCCTAAGCAAAATCTGCATTAAAATTAGTGATGAAAAAGTAACCGAATTGAAATTTTTGAAAAAGTAACAAATTTTATCAGTAATAGCTGAATGCATAAAAAATTCCTCATTTTCTTAGAACAGTTTAAAAAATTGTTAAATATTGTTATCGATATTGAATTCAGACCTCTTGGGGAGGGATTTCTGTGGCTCCAGGCAGGTAAGGGGGGTGTATTTTAGAGTTCTGGGGGGTCAAATTGCACTTTCGTTCATTAAAAGGGATAAATCTCAAACCTTCTATATGGGGAAGAGGAGGATTCCCTCCTGGGCCACCCTCTGAATTCAACACCAATTGTTATATATGTATTAAATAAATTTTATTTCATTCTTTTGATATTCCTCATACTTTTCCACAGTCATTTAAATTCATAAATACATCAAATTTGCAGTTTTTTTTAAATTTAATATAGGTAAAAATAAAGTTAAATAGCAATTTTAATATTTCTAAAAAAATAAATAAATAAGAGGGTAAAATCTTTGTTTTTTAACACTGTCAAAATTTTTATTTTAATCAGATTTTTGAGATACAACAGGGGAAAGGCCACCATCGAAAACATCGGTTACAACTTAATACAGATCCTACTTAAAAGAAATAAAATTTCGTATTAAAATAATGTCTGCAAACTTCATGTGTGTACGTGTATTTAGACAACCACAATTTAAGACATGTCTCATTTGAGAGAATTGAAAAATGTAGTAAACTTGTTTAAAAATTTCATATATTTAGTTTCAAAATTGAAATTGTGAATGTGCAAGAAGTTTTCATTTAAAATGAAAAATTTGAGTATGCACTAAATGACATTTTAACAAAAAAATTCTCAGAATTTTTATCGATTCATCTGCAGCATCAATTTTCTCATACTCTTTTTTTTTTTTTTTTTTTTTTTTTCATGATTTATAAAAACAGATAAAGAACATTGCCTACTCCATGGCGAAGAAATAATGAAAACTCAGAATGAAAATACTTCATTCTCAAGTAACAAATATGTTTTGTATTTGTTATATATTTTTTCTGAACTAATTACATTTCTTTAAATTAAAATTCAAGAGATTACATTTTTTAAAAGTATGTAAGCATTTAGCTCAATATTTACTGTTAATAATATATTAATAAGTTCTGTTAATAATCAATTATATATATTACATTTACTTTAAACAAACCAAAAATTTTAGTATTTAATTTTTAGGATAAATCAAAAGAAAATAATGATAACACTTTATGATGTCAGATTTTAAATATGAAAGCAATTAAATAGGCATTCTTTTCAAGTGCAATAAAAACTTCTATTTTTAGGTAGGGTAGAATTAGGTATATTTTCTCTTCCCTTTAGCTTGAAGTAAAAACACACAAGATCATAAAAGTTTCATAATATTTATACCATTAGATTCTATTATATCTAAAACTTCTTACCTGATAACTTGTTCTGTCAAGTTTTGGTTTTAATGAAATAATAAATAGTACATTCAATCTAGTTGTTCTATGTCTGAGATCCATTGAATTCCTTATTATTTTTTATAGTAAATAAATGAAAAGCTTGCCATTAAACACATAAAAAATATATTAAAATCACTTCACATCATGATATTCTTTACAAAATACTTAATAAACTCCTGTAAGTAAATCTATTTACATCTTCTATTCCAGTATGGATGTACTATTTTAAAATAATTATACAATTATTTTACTCGCTGCTTTAGAATGCATGAATTTTAAGCAATTGCTGAAGTACATATGTTTTAAATCACTGTTAAGAAAGAAAAAAATGCTGTAAAATAACAACACCAACAAATACATTTAAAGTACTTTAATTTACATTTATAGACTTT
This sequence comes from Maratus speciosus, assembly GCA_963932465.1. Taxonomy (NCBI): domain Eukaryota; kingdom Metazoa; phylum Arthropoda; class Arachnida; order Araneae; family Salticidae; genus Maratus; species Maratus speciosus. The sequence goes on along the minus strand of OZ010788.1, from coordinate 291,929,735 downwards.
TTTTTACATAACATTTACGTTTTTTTACATGTTGTAACTATGCCTTTAATACTCTTTCAATGTGTGCCCTTGATATAAGTTTCTTTCTCAACAGCATCTGAAACAAATAATTTTCAAAACATAAAAATTCAGAGTAAAATATCATTATGGCTAGAGGAGTTAAACAAAATTTTGTGTAAAAGAAAATAAGAGAATTTTTAATTTCTAACTTGGTATTGGTACTACTTTTATGTTAGTATATCAGGTGATAAATTGACAAAAATTCCTTTTATAGCCCTACTTTGTGTTGAATTCATTTAATTTTAAATATAAACCCTTCACTTATTTCATTTAAAATACATAATTTTCATTAAATTACATACATGCCTTTTACTAATATCAGTTAAAATACAGAAAAAATAAAAAAAAATCTCACACTGTCTTTTTAAAGAAGTTTTATAAAACAAAAATTTATAAAGAAGACCACAAAGCAAAATATTTAATTTCATGATCAAAGTATTATTTCTAATTTCGATAGCAAAAAATAAAAGCTGTCACTGACGAGAAAAAAATTGCGGTTGGCAGGATTTGCACCTGGCAAACATAAAAGTTCCCAATCTTTTTACTTAAATAAAAAAAAAAAATGTATGCATAAAAAATTACTTAAGAATTAACATATGTAAGAAAATTTGAATTGCTTTGCCATATTTAAGGTTATTCACATAATCAAATTTATTATGCTTCATTAAGGCTCCCAGTTAACGTGCATCTTCTATTTCCCCCTTGATTAGAACTTTTATCTTAAACAGTTTATTTGTAAGTTACGTCATCAAGATCATAATTAAAATTAATTTAAAAAATATAAAATATTAAAAGCTTTTTTAATCTAAACAAAGTGATTTTCACTTTACATGAATGTAAAAAAGAAGAAAAAGCCAGCTTTTAAAAGTTTAGCCTTTCAGTCTCAGAATTTTGAGAGTAACTTTTCCAATTTAATTTAACACCAATGTTTGCAGTATATCATGTCTCTGTTCAAATTATTTTTCAGTTGCATTTGACTATTTTCCAAAACTAGTAAAAAAAAAAAAAAAAAAATTACAAAGAGTTTTAATCAATAATCCCTGCAGTTTAAAAACAAATTTGGATTGTGTTATAGATACCATCTACATAGTATTGTTTGTGAAGTATATAAAGGATGCAATTTTAAAGGAACAAATTATTGTGGTTCTGGCATTATTATAAATGTTATTTTTAAATCTTTCATTCTACAAAAATTGGTAATTTTTATAAAAAATTAGCAAATTAACCCCCCCCCTCCCCCCCTGGCTTACAAAAGACGCTTTTGTATGATGTCAGTATTAACATTTCGGTTAGAAACTGACCAAACAACATTTGCTCTGTTTCATTTTTTCTTAAATATAAATCATAGATTTTGGTCTCAGAAATTTTTTATAAAGTTACTTTCACTTTCTAAACCGGTTCTGAAAATGAAAGTGTCATTCTAAAAAATATCTGCAACTCAAATTGAAAAAGTAAAAAAGGTGCGATGTAGAGATGGAAACTTGGCTATCCAATACAAAAAAAATTATATTAAAATGTCGAAATGCAAACGAGATATTAGAAAAATCCCTCCCCAAATGATTCACATTAGCTCTTGAGTGCCTTCGCTGGCAGGGACAGGAGCCTTAAGGTTCCCAGTTGACGTACATTTTCTATCACTTCGCCCCTCCCCCCTTGATTGGAACTTTTATCTTAAACAGTTTATTTGTAAGTTGCGTCGTCATGATCATAATTAAAATTAATTAAAAAAATATAAAATAAAAACTTTTTAAATTTCTCAAAAAACAAAATGATTTTCACTTTATATGAATGTATTCTAAAAAAAAGAAGAAAAAGCCAGCTTTTAAAAGTTTAGCGTTTCAGTCTCAGAATTTTGAGAGTAGCTTTTCCAACTTAATTTAATACCAATTTTTGTAATATATCATGTCTCTGTTGAAATTATTTTTCAGTTGCATTTGACTAATTTCCAGGAGAACTAGTTAAAAAAATAATAATAATACAAAGAGTTCAATCAATATCCCTGCAGTTCAAAAACAAATTTGGATTGTGTTATAGATCCCTCATCTACATAATATTGTTTTTTAAGTATATAAATGATGCAATTTTAAAGGAACAAATTATTGTGGTTTTGGCATTATTATAAATGTTATTTTTAAATCTTTCATTCTATAAAAATTAGCAAATTACCCCCCCACCCCCACCCCCCTCTTTCAAAAGACGCTTTCGTATGATGTCAGTATTTAACATTTTGGTTGGAAACTGACTTCAAACAACATTTGCTGTGTTTCATTTTTTCTTATAAATCATAGAAAATGTTACCCCCACATATAATATTAAAACACTTAGCTGTGAGATATCAAAATAGAAAATACAACATCTAGCAATTGTTTGTTTAGAGTAGGTTACTAACAGGGCTGCAAAAAAGCCGGCTAAAATTTTTAAAAAAGCCACGCCGGTGGCTTTTACTGGTTTTAACCGGCTTTTTTTGGCCATAATCGGCTTTTATACAATGAAACATTGTAATTATACACTACACATTTTAAAGTGCTTTTAATTAGTTTTAATGACATTTAATTGATTTAGAATTTAATAAGTAACCCAATTTCTCAATAATGAAGACATTAATACTGGAATAAAACTTAGATGGTTTTGCGAGTGATTTGCAGTTAGAATTGCAAATATGTTAGGTAAATTGGAAAAGCGCCATACCAACTGCTTTATCTGGTTTACACTGACTGATCCTTAACCCCCCCCCCCCACCCCCCGAATTTTTTCATTTTTACAGCTTTATAAAATTAAAGAGGACAATGGTTACTTAGTTACATGCTTTATTACTTAATTAATTTTAAGAACTATTAATATACAAGTCTTATTTTATTTCTAGTAAACATTTAAAATTATGCATAGTCATAATAAAAACGTCATTTTCTCACTATTAAAAATATTATGAATAGCATATGCATGAATATGCTTAGCAACAAGCTTTTCAAAATGTTATTTATTTTTTTGGAGTCTAACTTATATTCTTTTCAATATTTATGTATATATTTTTTCAGACATAATGCCTTCACAGTTGCTTTCTAGCAGTTATAAAGACTTATTTATTTGAGAAAATTTAATAGAAATTTATAATTTACTCAGTAGAAAATATTTATAAATGTATTATAAATTAATTGATCCAAATTTAAAACGAATTAGCTGTAAACCAACTTTAAAAAATAAAAACCGGCTTTTTTTCAATAAAAGCCAGCTTTTTAAAAGTGGTTAACCCCCCCCCCCCCCCCCCCCACCACCACCACCACCACCAAAAAAAAAGCCGGCAAGCCTGGTTTCTCACTTAAAATAACACCACAATTGAACGCATATAATATATAATTTTCAATTCCCACATATTTAGTTTTGATATAACTGCCAAGTCTAAACCCAAACCAAAACTACATTTTACTTTAAGTTTTAGATTCTCAATATACATGTTAATAAATAATAATTAATTTTCTCAATATATTTATTAATGAAAATTATAAAACATGGATTTTCACTTACTTATAAAAGTTGTTTTCGACTAAATTTGTTGCAAAAAATTGTTTATATTTTCTTTGTAAAGTTTAATTTAATTAATATATAGATACATTTGAACTAAAAATAGTTAAATGTTTTTTTATGATTATCATTTGATTACATTAAAATTGCAGTTATGTCAATAAAAAAAATCAATTGTAATTTATTTATATTCAATTAAAAAAAATCAATAAAAAATATCAATTATAATTTTGCTGCAGAAAAGTATAATTAAAGAATATATAACAGGGAGATACAAATATGCATAGACTTGATATGAATTTTTATTGTTATGGACCCTTATTCAGAAATACTTAAAAAAAAAAAAAAAAAAAAAAAAAAAAAAAAAAAAAAAAAAAACTTGCCAATTTTGAAATTTAATTTCTTTAACATTTTATGTAGAACTGAGCTTTGAATGCTGGATGTTTGCAGTATCTTTTTAACCTTCATTTATCCATGCTGGGACTTTTTGGATCCTACAGTTTGTGCCTACAAAAAATAAATAAAATAACTGAAGATACAAAAGTCAAATCAATTCAAAATAAAATTTAATATAAATGATCACACGTGGCATTAAGCAGCTTCTATTATCTTTACATTTGATCTAAACAAATTAAAAGAAATTAAAGTACTTCTCCATTATTCCATCGCAGGGTTCATTTATTTTAAATCAATTTAGTTTTAATCGTGATTTAAATCAATGGATTTTTTTTTTTTTTAATTATGTTTAAATAAATTCAAGATGTAAACAAACATATTAATGTTTTTAAATATATTTAGTTTTATATAATACAGATAATGAATCAGTTTTTAGAAAGATAAGGCTTTTAAGCTTTATAAGATTAAAATTTTTGTCAAGTAAAGTACAATGTAATAGAAAAAATGGTTTCAAATTTAATTTGAATCAAATTGTAAAATAAACTAGCAACAGTAAGGAAATCTAAGCAGGAATATATTAAATATAGGAATATTTATTTTGATTACTTAATATAGTATTTAGAAAAACTTCTGCAAGTTTAAGTAAAATAAAATTATATGACTTTGCTCGTTACAAACAAGCATTGTGACTAACAGATTAATTATCCCATCTTTTGCATTATGCAGGAGAGAAACTAACAAGCTGTGAGAAAATAATCAACATTATTGTTTGCTTAAAAGAAATTCTTGACTTTAGTGATACCTATTACATTAAAATTTGAACCATTAATTTTCATGTCTGTGTATATAATTTTATAAATAAAGTCATAAAATAATAATATTGTGCGAGGTTTAAAAAAAAAAATAAAATATAAAGCTCTACCCATTGACAACTTTTCATTAAAAAAAAAATAATAATAAAAATTATTGTATCTTAAACTGTATGTAATGCCTAATAAACAAATGGAGGTACTTTTCCGTTATACAGACACCACTGTCGCCAAGCATAATAGTTGGCACAAAATGAAAATCACGTGAATTGAAACATTTGAAAAATTAAAGAAAAAATTGATAGTACAGTGAGCATTTTAAAAATATAACATTTGAAAATTACAGACTTTTTCAAACTATTTTATTAAATCACAAATATATACTTAAAATAAGTGAATAAATAACTGTTATTCAATAAAGTAATAAAATAAAACTCATATTAAACTTCTGGCATAAAATTACAAATATCTTAGAAATATCGCATGGTTATTTTCAATAAAAATCCCTTTCACGATCAGGGTTGAAATAATTAGCGCATTGGAAAAGCCCTACTTTTTAAAGTGTCAGCTATCAATAATTTTAAACAATAAAATTAATGAAAACAGAAAAAGGAATCTTGGATATTTGACCCTTTTCATTAAAATTAAAAAAAAAACTATTCTATCATAACAAACTCCAATTTTAAAATTTGTAATACACAGTAAACAAATGGAAGAATGAAGCCATTGGACACCCCCCCCCCCCTCTCCCCTGCACAAAAAAAAACCAAAATAAAACAAAAACAAAAAATTTGGAAAAGACTCACTCACTAAAGTTTCAGCTATTAATAATGTTAAACAATAAATTTTAACAATATCTTAAAACAGAAAAAGAAATCTTGGATATTTATTTGTTTACATTATTTTCTTAATTATCTCTATCGGCTAGTGAATGTTTGTAATGGTCAGTTGAAATGGATCTATTGTAGGTAACTATGAATCTCAAAATTTTCAAGCTCTTTCTCATTTAATATCATAGTGCCACCATTTAAAAGCTTTACTCTTATGTTAATTAATGAAATAATTAGTAAACCAATAACACACAATTAAAAATACAGAAAAAGGTCAAATTAAAAATTCCCTGATGACAAACACATATAAGATATCACATATAAGATGACATAAACACATCATATATAATATTATGGATTAAAATAACATCTGACATCAAGTGAATGTAACGCTACAATCATATATCTTTGGCATTTAATCCTATTTTAGCCAAAGTTATTTTTATTGAAAGCAGTCGACAAGATAATGGAGGAGTACCGAAAAAGCTACCATCAAACTATAAAATTGAATGCCAAAATTACATGATCGTAGCGGCACATTTACTACATTTACTTGATGTAAATGTGTTTATATCTGTTTTTAATGATGTTTTACTGATTTATTAGATATTTTGTTGATTAAAATAACAATTATGTTCCTAAACAGCAACAAAATGATATTAAAAGAGGAAAAACTATTGAACAAATTTTATGATGCATAGTTTCATATAATAGATTTGTTTCAATTGATATCGCTTAAACATTCACCAGACGAGAGGGAGTTAAGAAAAATAATGTATTAAATATCCAAGATTTTTATTTCAGTTTTCAATAATAGTATATTATAAAATATATCGTTTAAAATTGATAGTTAGCAAATTAGTAAGCAGAGCTTTTCTGATTTTTTTTTTTTTTTTTAACTTCAATGATAACATTCTTACTTTTTATTTATTAGTTGTTGAAATTTTTTGGCAATAATTTTTTTTTTAGAAAAGTGATTGATGGGATAACAGAGAAGTACTGAAATTAATAATGAGTTTAGACATCCAGTTAAAATTATTACAAAAGTACCAATAAAAATTAAAAATGCTATGTCTGAAAAATGGTATTATTTACTTTCAGTTTTAAGATCATGTACACTTGCAGACCCAGAAGCAGAATTTTTTGCGTCAGTCTGCAGCAAACTAAAATTTATCTGCGACTCAATAAGCCTACTATCATAAGAAATGACAAAAACACTTAAAGTAATCAAAATTTCCCTTTATAAAGAAAATATAATATAAGGACACAATAAATACAATAAATCTAGCAACTTAAGCAAATTTCAGCTATTTTTTAACCCCAGCATTTCTTTTTAACTTGGTGGATTAATCTGCAAAGTTTAATATAATCTACAATGCCCGCTGCCGTGCTGCACTGTTTCTGCTACTGGGCTTGCAGAACTAACAAAATATATGGGATGGAGCAAGAATTTGAAAAAATTTTGCTACCAGGCCTAGTGTTTACTACTGTAAACAGAAAATAAATACAAGGAAGAATACTTTAAATAAAATAAATAAAATAATGTGATTATTACATGATTCAAAAACATTTATTACTAAACAGGTGCAAATATTTGCACCTACATGATGTTTCAACTTAAGATATAGAGTGTTTCTTATATTTTGAACTATTTTTTCAAGAGAAATTGCATTAACATGTTTAGTATAGTAGTGATTGTTAAAAAAAAAAAAAAAAAAAAAAAAAAAAAAAATGTGATTTTTATGTATGGTAAACAAAGAAACGTTAACTTTAAATGATTTTATGGATTAAAAATTTAAAAATCACGTTCAACTGGAACATTCAATTGGATTACGATGATTGAATAACCTGTTTTCCTAAAGAAATAAGGAAGTTCTATAATTTTTGAAAGCTCTAGGGCACACGGATTTTGAAATACTGCAATACTGCGATTCGTCGAAGAGTTTTATGAGATATTTTTGTAAAAATAGGGGTACATTTCACTATATTAAAAAAAGAAAGCAAGGTGTATTTTGCCAATTTTAAAAAGACAGGTGCAGCGTCTTTAAATAATGACTTAGAGGGAACACAGACAAGGCTAAAATGTTATTTATAATGAAAAACAGATGAAATAAGCTACTCTAAAAATCTTTTCTTTGAAAATACGACAGATTTTAAACACATCAAAACAACAAACAACACAGAAATGCAACATAAAAACCCAATAGAAAGCAACTGTGACACATTTTTAAAAATGAAGAATTAAAACAGTGTACTTTATCTTTTTTTCAGGGGTGCTGTGTGTCTCACTGAACTCCCCCCATCCAAAAAAGCAAGCTAAAAACCAGCTGTATATACTTTTTTAATACAGTATATATGTATAAATGAAGCTGTTAAAGTGTCACACAGGGTCCCCAACTGGATCTTTGCTATTGGGCCACATGTAGGCTTAGTTAGAAAATTTAAAAATCCTTATCTTATACAAAATTAATTTTATAAGCAGGTTATTCTTGGAATGAAATATACTTTACGAGTATTTTTATTAGATTTTTTAAAGATAAATAAATTTAATGGTTAAATAGATTTAAAAGTTGAATTTAAAGCTTTATGAATATTTTTACTTGTTCATCATCACCAAAATGAATGTTTAATGTATTTTTATATCTAACACAACACCCAAACAATGGGTCATAAACAATGTTTTGATGACTCACGAAATGATCTATCTTTAAAAATAATACTATTTCAGTAAAAATATAATGAACAAAGGTTTGTTTTACGATCATACAACATTATTATTTCGAGTATTTATATGAAAAATGCTTATAAATGTTTATATGTTTTCTATGAAAGTTTGCCAGTCTCATGGTATAGATTACGACAAAAGCCTTATATTTTAGTGCAAAACTCAAAAGTTCACTCTAAAAAGTTAAGATTCGAAAGTTTACTTACCTTTAGGATAAATTCAATCCTCATTAAAAGAAATAAGTAATAGAACACAGTTGTTTAAAAAAAATCTTTCGTTTCAACAACAACCGGACAGAGCAGTTGAAGTCAGAATTTCTTGCGCATGCGTACAGGTGACACGGATGTTCTCAGGACAACACCGGACGATCGTGGATGGTTCGTCCGGATTCTGGCGTCCTGCGAACGTCCAAATTAGGCTCTGTACAGGATCTGACGGGTATCGGACCTCTCGGATCGATATAGGACCATATAGGACGTCCGGAGGCAGTCTTTGGTTGTATGGGATCTTTCTCTGATCTACGTATTTCCCAGTTCTCTGGCACATTCTATGCAATTTCACGTGATATTTTCTGCAATGGGTAAACGATCATCCCAGGAATAACCTCTCCTGCTGCATTGAAAGTAGCCATCACGGTTATAGCTTTTTTGTTGCATTACCTGTTTTTATTTTATATAAAATGTTGAATGAAATGTGTCGTAAAACTTTTCCCGTTTCTGGACAAGTTTGAAAACCGCTTTCGTCAGCATTAAAAATTCTCCTGGAATCAAGAAAAATGTCAAGGCAGCCTTCGATGTTGGGCTCCGACACTTCTGCTCTTGCAGTGTTGATAGCATCTGCATACCTCTCAGCTATCGGACTGTTTCTTCGCAAGAATCGCTTAAACCATGTTTTCCCCAGAGTTGAGTTTGCAAAATGGTTTGGCCTTTTATCGGCCTCAATGTTTTTTACGGTTTCAAATAAAGTCCACCTCTTAATCGGGAACTCTTTTTTGGCATAAGCATTTATCCAGTAAACAAGAAGGTGTTCCTATTCTTTGCTTAAAACTAATGAATGTCACACCCGTCTCACCTCTGGCGCTTATCCTTTAACCTGAAACAAAAAAGCTTTTTAAGGAAACCTAAGTGGGAAATTTCGAAAAGGGCTATTGATTCAAAATTATGGAAACACCCTTTTCTCTTACGTCTTCAACGGCTGCTCGCAGATCATCCTCTCAGTACTGGAAGAATTTCTTTTTCAACGGCATAATGAATTCCGAAAATAAGCAATAATAGGTTGGTAAGCAAATAAATTAAAGAATGATCAACTAATGGCTACGCATGTTGTTAGCCAATAGTTCATAGACTGATCAATGACTAGAGTCCTCGAAAACAATAATTGATCACAGCTGATCAATTTCTGAAATTTGCTTATTTAATAAGACCAGATGTTGATCAGTCGAATTTCAACACCTAAAAAGAAGTCAATCGAAAATCTAAAAATCCATATTTAAAATATCATCCTTCGGCTGTGATTAACAACAATTCTTATAAAAATATTAGTTAAAATAAGCAAGATGGAAGGGGATTATTTTAACTTACCTTTATTGTCTCCAACTAATCAAAAACTGAAGTTTTACACTTTCTAATAAAAACGTTTCATAACATGATTTCTCTTACAGATGACAGCTGAAAACTATGTGACAACAGGTGCACTAACATTCGAACAAAAATATTATATCTAGTGCCACTTGTAAAACTCATTTCCGCCTGAAATGGAGCAATATTTCAAAAATTTGATCAACTACTGGACGGGTATCTACTACTGGCGCAGTCACCCTAGTTTTATAAAGTAAAATGATCGTTTTCTTTTAAATATTGCGTCATTTGTACTGACCTAAACCTTTCGTTTAGACCTTAAATTTAGAAACACCCGAATAGGAAGTACTGAAATGTAACACCTTTATGTTGAAAAATGCGCCATTTTCTGTCTAATTCTTTTTGAATTTTTTTTTTCTAATTTTAATGAAAAAATGCTATCACTGATATAATGAATACAGATAAATAAACCCTATTATTTCTCTTTTCTCTTCAAAGATGAAAGTAATCCGATTGCCAATATTTTGATGAAATTCCATTCAAAGTTTTTAAAATTAAATTAAAAATATAAAAATGGGAATATTTAAAAATATATCTAGTGCGGGTACATCTACAAATAACGAGCTTTCATTTAAAAATCTAATTGTCAAAATCTGTTCAGTAGAAAGCTCAGGCCAGATTACTAAAGAAAACAGGCTTGTCTTTTAAATATATAGATAATATGGGAAATATGTCTAGTGCATCTCTGATAGAGGTTTGTTTGGAAATTATTGAAATATGTTGTACAAGATAAGAAAATATGTTTATTTAAGGATTTTAAAGCTTTTTAATTATAAAAATTCTTTTATTTTATTTTTATTTTTTACATCTCATAACACCATTACAAGTTTTATGTTTAGTTTACTATGTTTTAACAATTAACATGTATAAAAACTACGATGGTTTTGTGAGCGCTTGCTACTGAAAAACAAAACAAAAAAAACAAACAACAACAACAACAAAAAAAAACAATCCGAAAATTGTATATCAAACATGGAAATGAAATGCGTTTGTACTATAACTAGTTTTCTAAATATTCAGATCTTGATGCAATACCTCTTACACGCTTATACAAAAAGTGATTGAATACAAAATTTATTACGATTATATGCATTACATTCAGTAATATTGGAATAATATGACTCCATAGTAAATATGACGCCATAACCATGGCAACCAAGAAAAATTATCTATCATGGGATGTCATTGAATTAATTACGTATGATAGGATTCAATAGAATGAAGAAAACTTTTATTAATATAACTTTTAGTTTTGATTATATTTTCATAAAATGTGAAATGACTCGAAACAATTCTGCAACGATTATATATATATTAAGTTTCAAACCATTCGGTTGGAAAGTTTTTCGCTGTTATATACGGACAAACGAACGGACCGACCAGACGTCGACTATGGGTGCTAATTATTTATATAATTTGAATGCATCTAAAAATAAATCGATATCGTAATTGACATTTTAAGTTTCCCAGTTTAAACTATATTTCTGATCTTTTATAGCAAATTTATAAAATCTACAAATAAAAATTATTCAGAGAGTCAGTAAGTATGGATACTAAACTAGATTAAAATAATGAAATTATTTTAGTAAAAAGAGGAAAAATATATGTTTTATAATTGTGTTGGATTCCATGCTTATATGCGCCTCGTTTTATTGAGAAGCATGTTTATATGACTTCGGATATTCTTCTCGTTTAACTTATTGCGTAACGCCATGAAATTCAAAACACTACATGGAGGATGTTACAAGTTTTGAAATATACTGAGGTATAATAAAAATTTAATTGAGTAGTTCCAACATGCAATTTAAAGGAAAGAACTCTAGTGAAAGTAAATAGTTTTACAAAATAAATGATAAAGGTATTTCAAATTATTGTTTTTTATCTCACGACTTGATTATAGCTGTGAAAGAAATTCATGTAAAAAATTGTGAACAAGCTATTGAAGATTATTTTTATAAGTTATAAAATTTGTCGAGAAACTATTGTCAGGGTTTCTTTACCTCATAACTATATATTTAAGAATACTAAGAAACGTTATTAATAAAATAAAGATTACAATTAAATAATAATTAATATATATATATATATATATTTACATTTTAAACAATTTTATTAAACAGTTATGAGGAAAATGTAAATGTAGTTTCAAGTACCAAAATGCGCACATCATTTTGAATTTTGCATCTCAGCCTTCCACTCTTCCACGCCACTAGGATCGTCGCTTAAATTCTTTATAATACTTAACTCCGTTTGTTTTTAGCCTTACTGTACAAAATGTAATAATATTTTTTCACCGCGCTCTTAAATCAAAACTTATGAGGTCAAGAAATCTGGATAATTATTTATGGACACGTTGTATTTTTTAAAAGTTATTCCACACCAATTGAATAATTTTAAAGAAACTGCCCCTTGTCAGATATCTATACTTAAAAAAATAAAATAATGTCATACTTCACTAAAAATTAATTGTTTATACTATATATACTTTTCTTTAATGAAAATATGTTTTTCATTGATAGACAAATCTTTAAATTCCGTTAAAACGTATATGTTTAGTTCTCATATTCGCATTCAGAGACCCAAAATTAAAAAGGAAATTTTGTTGTTTCAAGAATTGGCTATGACAATTTCTACGGAAGCTATTGCGTTAGAAACTCCATAGAGGTTAGAATTTTTTGCAATAATTTGGATATAATATCCCACAAGGAGAATCTCTCGAGGGGAACTTAAGACCTTAGGATCTCTGGTGAATGACAACTATTAGAGAAGTTTCTATATATCATGCATTTAACCATAGATACCAACATTTCTTAATTATTCCGGAGTCTGATCCAAAATTTGCATGTTCAAACCGAAAAAAATATATAACAAATTCTGCCTTCTTTCTACGAGGTACATTTTCGATTTCATTTTGAAATTTTTGGCTAAATAAAATTTCCGGTTGAAAACGTCTTCATCTTCGATCAGACTCCGGAATAATTAAGAAGTGTTGGCATCTATGATTTAACGTGTACCAGATCCTATTCAGTGCATGGCGATATTGTGTCTTTGTTCAGTCTGAACCCCCAAACCACTGATTATAAATATGATGTTCTGCGAACCAGGCAATCTTGACATTATGAAATATAAACGGGTTTAGCTCATAAAAACATACAAGTACTCCATAATTATACATCGGTGACACATACTGTATTTGATTATTTATCTTTTAAAAATCTCATTTAAAAATTTTGTTTTAAAATAACCACGTTTTTATGTAATTTTACTTTGTCGATTTTGTGCAATCTTTAGCGTTTGATGAAAAACAGAAAAAAACTCCCTTCTTTTCCCTTTCTTCAAAATTCAGAATACACTAAGGTTTTGATAAATATTAACCCCTCTTTCTTTTAATAAGCCGAAGCTCTTATCGGAAAAATAAGTACATTGCGCACGCTTCTATCTCTGTTTTTCAAATTCCAGAGCTGAAATCAAACGGCCTAAAATGTTCAAATTTTAAGCATTTTGAACAGTATTAGCAAAACATCCATTTTACCTTGTAGTCGTTTTTTTTTGTGCATAAGTAAGTCAGAAGGAAATTTTATTTTAAAATTCATGTTTAAAAGTTACATGCTTCAATGAAAAGAAACAAAATTGCGTCACGTACTACTATTGTGCATTTCTATTTTTCATATGTATTAAGCAACAGATTTTAAAATGTTATTGAAATGGAATATATAGTTGCCAATATTCCTGTTTTCCAAAAAATCATATATATATATATATATACAACATACTTGTCAACTTTCCCTTAAACTTCCGTAAAATGTGAATTAAATGGACCCGGATTAAACACGTTTCGAACTAGAAATTTACTAAATTAATTATTTCAAATAGATTTCACAGAGAAACATGACTTTGAATGTGTAATGATACATCAAATAAAATTTCTGGTTAGTTACGCGCACAACCTGGGTCAATTTAATTCGCATTTTACGGAAGTTTAGTTGAATGTTGGCAAGTATGATACAATGAACCAGATTAAAAAAATAAAATATTAACTTTCTTCTATGCAATACATATATATTTTCCTTAATTAATTTAAATGCGTAGTTGAAATAATTTTAATTGAGTTAAAAAAAAAGGAATTTTGGTTGCTATGGAAGTATTATTTTCATATATGTTGTAATTGATTGCAGATGATGAAATATATGCTGTTTTGATTTATTTCAATTTTTAACTTCAGTATTATTAGTTATTAAGGAATAAGACTGATTAAAAAATGTGGTCATAGCAGCAAACTATAAAGAATAAATAAGCAAATAGGTTTTTTTTTTTTTTTTTTTTTTTTTTTTTTTTTTTTTTTTTAACAAGATATTTTGAAACATATGGGTACGTGATAAATATAAGAAATTAGCTTCAGCAACATTTTTTACTTTAAAATGTGTTTTATAAAGTTAAAGAAACAAAAACTCACTGAAATTAGCAAATCCCTCAAAATAAAAATCACAGCGCTATTACTGAATAAGGTTCATTATTATATTAATTTGATCAATGTTTGCCTTTTTATTAATGATGGACATATCAGTACAAGGAATAAACCAAAATAAATATTTGAGTTCACATTAACTAATATTTTTTATGTGTTAAGTCATGCCGCAATCGACAATTAATTATTAAACACGAAATCAATGACCTGTAATAGAGATGCCTGTTTTCAACGTCTTTTTATTTTCCTAAGAAGTAAAACAAGCACACAAAGGTCTTTCAATATCATTTCTAGCTTGTAATACATGTATTAGAAAGATTAAAAAAACCTCTCGCATTATCCTTTCATCTAATATGTTTCGCTATTATCTAATTTTTCCTGATCTGAATTTTTCTTATGTTTGTTATTATAGTATAATTTTTATTTCTCTTTCTTTTAATCGGAAAGATAAAACGGTGTATATATGCAATTTTTAAATGTTTACTTTCTTCTATGCAACGCTTATATATTTTCATCCATTAATTTAAATCTGTAATTGAAATGTTTTTATTTGGCTTAAAAAAATGACGTTGGCAGAGCTATGGGAGAACTATTTTAATGCGTGTTACAATTATTTGAACATGATGGAAAATATTGTTTTGATTTATTTAAAGTTTTCAACTTTAGTATTACTACACTGTTAAAAATACAGGTTCAGTTCTTCACCAATATTGCGGTTAATCAATGGACCTTCAAGAGAAATAACCACTAACTTGGATTTCTTAAAATGACTGTGATCTGCTGATTTCTGATTTCACGTACTTTCTGGTTCAATCTTTGTTATCGTCGTGTGGCAACGGCGAAAGACGGCTACCTAAAGTTTTAATGGCGGCGTCCATGGTTCCTTCTGGCTTCCTTCTGAATTCGTGGAATTTCGTAGCAAGAACCAATTTCTCTCAATATTCAAGGCAAGTTCATAATGATTATTGTTTATTTTACTTTTAAACATATTTTAATGATATAATGTTTCTTTCGCACACGAAATTTACCCAGAAATATTTATCTATATTTTCCCTAAGCCTAGACTTTTTAGCACCGATTCAGAAATTATTATGCATTGTGTCAGAAATATGTAACTATTATAAAGTTATTAATGTCAGTAATATATTTAATAAGTTAAGTATAGCTAGTTAATTCGTTTATAGCATTTATGCAAACGAAATTAGTTTCCAATTTTAATTTTTTCGCTTTGCTTGTGTTTACTTAATAATATGCAGTTAGCATAAGTTTTATACGCAAAAAAGCGCTTTTACTACTACGAAATCATGATATATTACTGCATAACTATATCTTTTACATTACATATAAGGATGTTTCAGGCATTTTATATAGCTAAATTAAATTAAAAAGGTTTAAATGATTTTTAAACCGATCAGTTAAAAAAAATAATAAATGATGTTGATAAAAAGAGGTTGACATTTTCCTTTTTTTCTGTGATATTTAAATTTACATTCATAAATACTTTTATTTTGTAAGTAATACATATATGCAACAATAATTGAATTGAAAAGAATATTTTAATGTTTTTAAAACTGTATCTAATAATGGAACGGTAATCTTTGTTTTTCTAAAAATGATATTTTTTATTACAAACTCTTGATATATGTTTGTATGACTGTCTTTTAAAAAAATATTTAAGCATGTTTATGGCATTTTATTTTATATAACCAGGGCCAAAACTAGCCTTTTTTTTGCGCCAGGGACAAACATAGATTTTGCCCTCCCTCAGCAAAATAAATTTACAAAAAGAATTTTACCAAGTTTCTAATAGCCGACTGTTTTTAAAATAAGTAGGTATATCTGATGTTTATTTTAAAAATATCAAGATGTTTGATATTTTCATGTACAGTAAAAATCTTTATAAAGCATTAAAACCTAATGCAACCTAAAAATGTGAGGTTTTGCATTGTATAGAACACATTTCACTGTACACAAATACATAATAACATAACGTTTTAAAACAATGTGTAGTAGTAATAATCATGGAACGATAATCTTGTTTTTTAAATGCTACTATTTATCACAAACTCTTCATGTATGTTTGTATGATTCTCTTTTTCAAATTATTTGAGCTTGTTTATAGCATATAGCATCTTATGTAACCAGGGGTCAATGCAGGTTTTTATTCTTGGGGCTCATTTTCTGAAAAGCAAAAGTTATTTTTGTGAATTTTGTTATATTTTTGTGAAAAATAACATTTTGTAACGAAAGTTGAAATCCAGTTATTCAAATTCAAACCAAGAATTTTTTAACAAAAACTTCTTTAAATTCCCTTGCTAAAGTTTTTGTTTTTTATGACCTGGTGTTATTTACAAATTACACATTTTAAAACAGTTTAATGTAATTAAGGGGCCTATTTTATTTAAAGGAATTTTGTGAAGGGGCCTGTTTATGAAGTTCATTTTTGTGAAGAGGCCCATTTTATTAAATTAATTTTTGTGAAGCCATTTTATTAAATTAATTTTTGTGAAGCCATTTTATTAAATTAATTTTTGTGAAGGAGCCTATTTTATTAAATAGATTTTTGTGAAAGGGCCCTAATTTGGCTCTAAATTTTGCCTGGTAACCAAATTAAAAAAAAAAAAAAGATTTGATTTTTAAACCAAAATATTTTTTTAAATGAAGTTGGCAAAAATTGTTTGTATTCTTTAAAAAATTGTCTTTTAACATTTTATTCATGAATAGCTTTATTTTGTAAGTAAAGTATTGGATACATGAAGCAATGGGATTAGAAATTAGCAGTTGTTAGTCGTCAAATGCAACTAAATTATTGCATTTCAATACCACAAAATTATGCCTAGACGTCAGATTTGACGCCTAGCTTTCTTTCACTTTATTTTCTGTACAACGAACACTCTCATTTGTACTTTAACCTAACTTCCCACCCCTCTCCCGGTATAATTCAAGTTGAGTTAGGAGATCCGTTTTTAAAAACTCAATATCTTGATTTCAATTTTTCAAAGTGATTTTCTAAGATTACCTAAAATAAATATTGGATGACAACATTCTATTTTATGTGTTTTTAATATTTAAGATTTTTCCTTTCTTGTATATTCCTAAAACAAGACACTGTATTGAGAATCTTAAATTTTAGTGCTACCCCCCTTCCAAAGAAAGTATAATGCCACACTATATCCAAAGGTTCATTTATTTGCTATTTTTTTTTAATTTTCTGATGCATTTTCAGTCACAAGATATTTTCTAATCTAGGATTATCTCTGATTGTATGTAAAAGTTAAGATTTTCTTTCTACAGACATAATTGTTTGACAATCTGTTTGTTTTGTATGTATATTAGCTTTATATATATAAAAAAAGTTAACCTTTTTGTAGAACCCAAATGTTGTTGTTCAATCATGTTTTACACTTTCATAGAAAAGTTTTCTCACCCTTAACATATAAAAATTGAAAGGATATTGTTAACATGTTTGCAAAAAGAAAGGAGAAAATATCATGCAACATAAAATTGTAACCTTGAAATGCAGTTTGCACCCCCCCCCCCCCCCCAAAAAAAAAAAAAATGCAGGTGACATTTTACGCCCTACACCTTATCAAGTATATGAAAATATCAAGATGTTTGGTATTTTCATATATTTGATATTTATTTTCAAATTATCACTATGCAAGATATTTTTTATATTTTCAATGCGAAACAAATACAAATGCAATTTTCAACTGTTGTTGGCAGTGTCATTCTGTAGATGAACTTCTGTGTCTCTGGAGTGACTTTTTTGCCAAAGAAAAAATTAGTATCTTTTTCAAGCTTTAAATTTGAAGTTTTATTTTTAAATTAGCTGACCCGCCCAGCGTATCAAAATTGATAGCAATATCAAAAACAAAACCCCCTTCCTCCTAAGCAGATAATATGCGTAAAAATAATACATATTATTTATATAAACATATTTATTGTTTTGACATGTATAATGTTTATTAAATAGTTATATATGTTTATAAATATTTAAAAACAATGTGTTCTGCCACCTTGAAAAATTTGGTAAGATGCTAAAACTATCTTTTGACACCATTTTTGTATTCCTTCGCCAATTTTCCGTGCACGTGTGTGTCTGATATTATAGAACTCTGATGTGAAGTAATAAGAAACTTTAACTAAATTGCAAAGAATATTTTAATGTTTTTGAAACAGGAAATTTTATAAAAATTGGAAATTGTGAAAACACAAATCTAGGCACTTGTAAAAATTGTGCTCATTAATTCAAATTCTTGCAATGTGTCTGTAAAATTGTATTTTATAAATAGTTTAAGAAAAGATATTTTGTTGCATTAATTTTTTGAAAATTTTATTTTACAAATGAAGTTTAAAACCGTTTTGAAATTATATATTTAAATATAAATTTAACAGAATTTATAATTTCTTCTTTTAAATTTCCATAGGCTTTACCCAACTGTGGGACACCAGCCACCTTAAGAACCTGCAGGTTTATGAGGACAGTCGGATTTCTGGATTGTGTAATTAATGTAAGTACATTTTATTATTTTTTAATTAGCAGTAGGATCAGATGGGGTAAAATAGTTATAAAAACAGCACATTTTTTAAAATTCCTAGTTTGTCAAAAATAATCTGCAAAAAATTGAACGTGCTAATGAATCAGTAGGTACTCCCAACATTTTAAGGACAATCTCAACGGTAAAAATGCAAATTATTACTGATCAGAGTTCATTCTAGGCGCTTTTCGCGGGGCGGGCCAGGCGGGAAGGGCCCTGCCTGCCCTTCTTTACAAAATTTGACACCCCAATGCCCCCACTGTCCGAAATCCCCGCCCTGCGAGCCCTATCACTCGGAAAATCGACCGAGGGAAAAATAGCACACTTTAAGTTATTTTCATCGCTTATTTCAAGCAAACTGTAAACTATTTGTAAACATTATATAATGTCCTAGCCCCATTTTGCACCTAATCTGTTCCTTTTCACCCCCCCCCCCCCCAACATCCTCATACACACCAATAGACACCAATTATTTTCAGTAAAATTCCAGCACCGACGCAGTCATAAATTTCTCTCTGTCTCTTCATCCCATTTTTCGGCTACCGTGAAAACTCAGCCGAAATAAGAAAGAAAAAAATCCCCGGAAAGGTCTTTCGACGAAATTGACATTTTTTCGCGATTCTCTTACGAAATTGGTTTTCTTAGGCGAACATTTCTCAAAATTTGCGATATAGTTTGTCCAAATTTTCGAATTTATGACCGATTTTTTTTTTTTAATTTTTGGAAAAGAATCAACCCCTGCACTACAAAGTGTCATGAATGTGGTAAAGGGGTAGTAGCAAAGACTTTTTGGGGGGTGTGGTCAGGCGTGGATCCACGGGAGGAAGGGGGCGATCGCCCCCTATAAATTCACCGCTTATCACGAATTTCAACAAATGATCGCCGAAAAAAAATTCAATTTCGTCAATCGTTCACAGAAAAAATCATCAAATTCGTCAAAGAATCTCGAATTTCATCAAAGGATTGCGCAAAAACTGCCAATTTCATCAAAGAATCGCAGAAAAACACTAATTTCGTCAAAAAATCGCGAATTTCGTCCAAAATCGCTGAAAAAACGCACATTTCGTCAAAGGACCGGGGGAAAAAATCGCAACTTTCTACAAGGATCGTAGAAAAAAGCGAATTTCGTCAAAGGATCGTAGAAAAAAGCGAATTTCGTCAAAGGATCGCAGATAAAGAGCAAATTTTGTCAAAAAATCTCAAAAAACACAAATTTCACTAAAGATCCACGGAAAAAATGCAAATTTCGCGAAAACAAACTTTAATTTCGTCAAGAGATCGCTGGGGAAAATGTGAATTTCGCCAAACAATCAATGAAAAAAACGTGAATTTTGTCAAAGGGCCGCGAAAAAACGCATATTTAGCGCCAGGAGGAGATTCCTCAAGATGCTCATCCCCCTCCCCAACCCCCCCCCCAAAAAAAAAAAAAAAAATATATATATATATATATAAATCCACCGCTTATCGCGAATTCCAAAAAATGGTCGCCGAAAAAAAATGAATTTCGTCAATTATTCGCAGAAAAAATCATCAAAGAATAGGGAATTTCGTCAAAGAATCGAGCAAAAAACACCAATTTCGTCCAAAAATCGCGGAAAAATGCGAATTTCGTCCAAAATTGCGGAAAAAACGCGCATTTCGTCAAAGAACCAGGAAAAAAACGCAACTTTCAACAAAGGATCATAGAAAAAAGCGAATTTCGTCAAAAGATCGCAGAAAAAAAAGCAAATTTTGTGAAAGAAACGCGAAAAAAGACTTTAATTTCGCCAAGAGATCTCTGAAAAAAATGCGAATTTCGCCAAACAATCAAGGGAAAAAACGTGAATTTTGTCAAAGGGCCACGATAAAACACATATTTAGCGCCGGGAGGAGATTCCTCAAGGCGCTCGTCCCCCCCCCCAATAAAAAATATAAATCCATTGCTTATCGCGAATTCCAACAAATGGTTGCCGAAAAAAATTAATTTCGTCAATTATTCGCATAAAAAATCATTTCGTCAAAGAATCGCGCAAAAAACGCCAATTTCGTCAAAGAATCACGGAAAAACGCCAATTTCGTCCAAAATCGCGGGAAAAACACGCATTTCGTCAAAAGACCGCGGGGGAAAAAGCAAATTTTGACAAAGGATCGCATGAAAAAGTGAATTTCTTCAAAGAATCGCAGAAAAAAACGCAAATTTCGTCAAAATATCGCAAAAACGCGAATTTCACTAAAGAATCACGAAAAAAACTTTAATTTAGTCAAGAAATCTCAGAAAAAATGCAAATTTCGTCAAAGGATCGCGAAAAAAATACGTGAATTTCGCCAAAGAATTGCTGAAAAAAATGCGAATTTTGTCGAAGGTCTGCCAAAAGAATGCATATTTAGCGCCAGGAGGAGATTCCTCGACGCGTGTATCCAGGGGGGGGGGGCGAACAGGGCGCTCGTCCACCCCAAAAAAATATAAATCCACCGCTTATCGCGAATTCCAACAAATGGTCGTCGAAAAAAAAAATAAATTTCGTCAATCGTTCGCAGAAAAAATCGTCAAATTCGTCAAAGAATCGCGAAAAAACGCGAATTTGGTCAAAAAAATCGCGGAAAACGCAAATTTCGTCAAAATATCGCAAAGAACACGAATTTCGCTAAAGAATCGCGGAAAAAAACGCAAATTTCGTCAAGCGATCTCGGAAAAAACTTCAATTTCGTCAAAGGATCGCGAAAAAATACACGAATTTCGCCAAAGAATCGCTGAAAAAAACGTGAAATTTGTCAAAGGGCTGCAAAAAAAAAACCGCATAATTAGTGCCACGAGGAGAATCCCGAGGCGCGGATCCAGGGGGTGCGATCGCCGCGCTCGTGCCCCCGCTCAAGATATAAATCCAACGCTTTTAACGGCTGTTTTCGCGGAACATGCAGGCAAGCAAACGAAAACCAAACACTTTTCGGGTTTCAATGGTAAACCTCACTGACGTTTCGTCAATTAATGAACAAAAAAGGATTATGTCCTGTCAAAAGGCATATGGTGCCATAATTTTTTACACTATGGGTTGAGGCATGGGACGATGCCACTTCGTGTACCTTTTGTTGAATTTCTACAACAGAAAATTGACACCTTATGCTGATTCCTTTAAAGTGTGGAAACTTTTTCATCTTTTCAAAGAAGTTGCACTTCTAATTTCTGTATAATATTTTTGCAGAGAGCTCTTTTGTTTGAGAAAAGAATGGGATTCATAGCAATATCCAAAGCAAGGAAAAAGAAAGGACCTTTTAAAACTTATTCAAGCATCTTAATGTTTTCTGAAAAAAAGCTACTAATGTTTTTAAAAAATGTACTGCTATTGCCACCCACATTGGTGAATTCCAAGCGGTATTTGATGAATGAACAAAAAAGGATTATGTCTTAGTCAGTTAAAAGCTATAATGCATATGGTGTGTTAATTTCTTTAAAATCAACTTGGTAAATCAGTTCTTCCTTTATGTATTTTATCAACAGCGCTCCCAAATGGTCCGCCAACTGAATACCAATAAATTTTAACAGAAAATTTTATGGTAGGTTTGCGTTAGAATTAACTTTCAAAGGTGATTCCGGGGCGGTTTGTAAGAAAAATCTAAAAAGAAAATTTTTCTAAAAAAATATTGGTATTCAGTTGGCAGACCATTTGGGAGCCCTGAATTAATGAAAGGCTTTCTAGGTGATTTGAATAGAAAATGCCGCTCTACTGTCACCCACCGTTCGTTGTTTGGTTTACCATTTTTCTCTGTCTTTCTACCTCTTGTAGAGAAGTTATGGAAACAGACCTGGGTCTCGATAACAAATGTTAACCTTGATGGACTATGAGTAGATTATGAAGAAGTATACACACTGCTTAGATGACACATTTTGACTTTTGAAAGATTTTAAGCCCCCTTGAGATTTTTATTGTCCCTTTTTTGAATAAACCGATAAGATAAATAATTACCAGAGTAAAAGAGTAAACATGAAAAAAAAAAAAGACATTTAATAAATAAATTCTATGGTAACATTTTTAATTTTTCGACACAATAAGTAACAACAAGCCACATTTTGAGGAGAGGGGACTTATATAATAAGAGGGTTGGTTAACCAAGTGTGTCGGTTAATTGATCGTCGGATAATCAAGAGTCTATAGTAATTTTAAATAGTATTAATTATTTCATATTCATATAATAATTAACTGCGAGGAATGATTTAACCAATAGAAACTATGACTGTGTTGATTATATATCATTTGGTATCCCCCCCCTCCCCCCCCCAAAAAAAAAACAAAAAAAAACGAGTCTCTGGATCCGCCCCTGGGTGGGGTCAGGAGGGGAAGAGTTATTAGTTGATTATTTATCATTACATTAATGTGCCCTTTTTTTTTTCTCTAAAGTGCCCTTTTATTGCAAAGTGCACCCTGCCTGCCCTTGATCCTAGAATGAACTCTGATAAAAGCAGTAAGGGCACAATTTTTTTTACCGAAAGGCAAGAAGGATGTTCTACTATTTCTGGTCATTGCTTTGTTTACATTTTTAAAACAGTAATTTGAATGGAATAATGCAATAAAAATTATAATGAGTGCTTGCAATATAGTTAAATATAATAATTAAGTAAAGCAGTAAACTAAAATAATAATAAATAAGATAATTTAAAAAATGATTAAATTATTAAAAGAGGACAAGTAAATAATTAATAATGTATAATTAAATAAAATATGCATAATAAAGATAAAATACATTTTTTGTGAATTATTCAATGAAATTTTCCTCTTAAATGTAAAGTAAGGAAGTTTTATTTCCGGTTTAGCCAGTCTTAATAACCAAAAAAGCTTGATTAATACATAAATAAATTTGGTATAAAGATTGTGATTACCAGTGATAGCAGCAATATCTTGATTTTTTCAGAAATAAATTTATACTTCCTTCGTGGAAAAGCACGTGTTCAGTCATATTATCAAGAATTACATATTAAAATACACACAAAATGATATAAAACTAAAAAATTCTGTAATTTTGTCCTTACATCTGACCTGAAAGTTACATTGTTTACATCTGTGATGTGTGGATTTTAGGTGTTTGCGGATTTGAGGGAGTCTACTGTATTAATTGGATTAATTAAAATAATTTTCATTGATAATAGCAAATAACAAGTACAAAAATAATCAATTCATTATCAATTCATCATCAGACAATCAATCAATCAGATTGTATTATTTATTTAATTTAGTCTCTTCCTGACAAATAAATAATATATGATCCTGTACAATTTTTCTTCCATTTTTTTACAATTTCTCTTTGATTTTAAAATGTTTGTTTTAGAATTTAATAATTCATTTGTTTTAATTCACAGAAGAAGCCATGAAATTTAAAATTTTATTCATTAAAAAAGTTTTATAACTATCCTCCTCTTAAATAACTCAAGGTAGATTTTTTTTTTTCAACATAAAGTTTACTTGAAAAAGCTCTTGATTATTAAAATGAAAGTTTCTGTTTTAAATATTATGTAAAATTGTTTTAAAATAACATTTTAATGCCTTTAAACTTTGAAATATAAAAGTATTCGACATGCCGAATATTCAGCCTAGCAGTTACTATTTGGCTAGCCGAATATTCGGTATTCGGCCAAAATCTGTATTCGGTACATCCCTAGAAACAATGTACTGAACTTACTTTTGAAAAATGGTTTAACCCGACCTGCAACAAAAATAATTAGCATCGGGAGAAGATTTCCCCACCACAGTCTGCCATAACATTTCAGAAAATTGGCTGTGGATTTCAGAATTTTTTGTTTTACACAGAATCACCCGTAGTACTTTGGTCTCCACACAACACAGACACGCACAAAAACTTCTATTTTTATTATTATAGATTCCTTCCAGGCAGGGGCGCCATTTCAAAACTTTCTTGGGGAGTGCAAAGTTTTTTTTGCGGACAGTGGCATAGCCAAGAGTGAGGTTCGGGGGGGGGGATCCTCTTCTCTCCGAACGAAAACCGATTAAAAATTCCGTTTTAAGCAGGTTTTCATCTTAGCAGGTATAATTTCAAGATACTGACTCAGGTTTTCCATTTAAGACAGTATTCCGTTATAGACAGTTTCCATTTTTACAAGTATATCTAATGCTTTTAAAACATCTTTTAAACAAAAAGGTTTTAAATAAAACCTCTGAAGAGCTTAGGCACATAACATTTACTGCAAAACTTGTAAAAATGAAACCTATCGGAAAAAAAAAAAATTCTTTCGGAAACGGAAAAAACATCACGTTTCCATGAAAAAAAAAAAAAAACCCGTATAATTATACTTGCTAAGACGGAAACCTGTCTAAAATGGAGCTTTTTTCCTGACCTTTCGACTTCTTCTTTGCAGCTGCAGGGGTGGGGAGCCATTTCAAGAGGTCCTTGGAGGGGGGGGGGGGGTGAACAAGTGTGATTTTGCCCACTTAACGTCTATCAAAATCATGGGATTCTTCCAGGAATATTTTTCAATTTTCGTGGAAGACTGCAGTATTTTTTTTTTTTTTTTTTTTTATCCGCGGAACTACGCGAACTCATTTCGCCAATCGACTGCGGAAAAAGTCGCAAATTTTGCCAATTGAACTTTGAAAAAATAGTCAATTTCACAAAGTAGTCGCAGAAAAAATATAATTTCCTAAAAGGACCGTGGAACAATATTGCAAAGATCGTAGAAACAAACAGCGATTATTGTTAATCGGTTGCGGGGGAAAAAATCGCAGATTTCAACATTCAGTCACAGAAAAAAAATCAAATTTGCCCATCAGTCATGCAAAAAAAATTGTGAATTTCGAATATCTACCAAGGAATAAAACAAGAATTTCATCAAAGGTTTCAGATAAAAATCACAAATTTAGTCAAAGAATCGCGCAAAAAATTCAAAAATTTCGTCAAACGATCGTACAAAGCAATTGCAAATTTTGTCAGCCGGCTGCAGGGAAAAAAAATGTATTTCAACAAATGATCATAGAAAAGAATCGCGAATTTCGTAAATCGGTCACAAAAAATATTGTGAATTTTGACAAATGTTCACGGAAAACATTTCTGAATTCCGTGAAACAATCACGGGAAAAAAATGCGAATTTCGTCAAACGGTCGAGGAAAAAAATCGTGA
Source organism: Maratus speciosus (assembly GCA_963932465.1). Taxonomy (NCBI): domain Eukaryota; kingdom Metazoa; phylum Arthropoda; class Arachnida; order Araneae; family Salticidae; genus Maratus; species Maratus speciosus. The sequence goes on along the minus strand of OZ010788.1, from coordinate 291,903,651 downwards.
AATTCAATCGGTCACGAGATAATCAGCACACAAACATGGTCAACACGTCAAGAAGTTTGCAAATTTTGTGATCCATAGGGATAAGAAATTTTCACGTGTGATTTCCTGCCAGTAAAAAATTTCCTTAACCCCTTAACTGCCGAAGAAATCTTGCGCGATCTCCAGTGCCTTACTTAAATCGCATATTTCTGAAATTTTAGAAAGTGTATATTAGTTTTCTGAAATAACAGTAAGAAAATGCGCATGTTATACTGTTATATATAATGGCTCAGGTGGTGAAAATTGCCTCGCTATAATTGGAATTCGCCATCCCTTTAATAGATACATGCATTTTCTAAAGACGCACATATACGTGCGGGGCAGTTAAGGGATTAATAAAAGACGAATCTCTTGAGACTATGATCTAAATCCCACACAATTCATAAATTTGTAAAATATTTGGTCTCAGGTAGAGTCTGCATTGGGTTGTCCAACCTGATTTTTCTCAAAACCGACACGATCCGATCCCCGACATATATCAAGGCGGATTGACGTTTCTTTTTTTGTTTCGGCAGAGGAGATTATTAAGAACGTACTGTATATAATATGATTTAATAAAGCAAATGATTTGATAGCGTTGTAATGACTGCAATAAATATAATGTGACACTAATTATGCAAAATAAAAAATTCAAATAATTAAGAACTTGAATTAACCCTCTTTTTAAAAAGAAGAAAAATCCTCTGTAAATTTCTGGCTAAAGGGGAAATTCACAGCGAAAATTCTAGCCCTGAGGGGCACGAGTTTTCATTTGATCTATTCTGAAAACGGCTGGAAAGCAATAAATAGAATTTTTTCTCACATGCCTTTTTAAAAATTAGCCAAAATACGGATTAATAAGAAATGGTTCGCCTTGAGAATGTTGGAATAGCAAAGTCTGTAGAAAATATTTTTGATAACTATTAGTCTACATGCATAAAGTGTTTATTTATTGCATGTGTTTTTATTGTAATAAAATCTGAGAAGTTATTTTAGCTTTTGAGCAATTTATGAAAAAAAAAAATTGAGTCTGACCTATGATGACATATAGGGATGCATCGAATATTCGGTATCCATTCGGTATTCGGTCATGCTACCGAATATCGAACTATTCGTTCTGCCAAACATTCGGCTTAGCCAAATATCGAACTATTCGGCCTGCCGCATATTCGGTTTGGCTGAATATTGAACTATTCGGCCAAACCGAATACTTAAAAATATCTTTTAAAAACCTTTAAACCTTTTAACTGTCGATTTATAAAGATATTCAGAATAATTGAAAACAGAATCATATTTAAATAAAACAGAATGATGCCGTTAAATTATTTGTTTGCGGTTTGATAAGTGTCACTTAAAAACAAATAACCATTAGGATAATGTCAGACGGATGTCTTTTTATCACTACACAATGCTTGCGGCATTGTGTAGGGATAATACGCAAATAAAAAAGCATGCAAAAAGACGTCCGTCTGACATTAGCCTTAATGATGACCTTCATAGAAATAAATGATGCACAAATGGAAGTTTCTGAACAATGTCTTGTAAATAATCTGTCTTTTGCTTTTTCGCTAAAAGAGTGTTTCTAAAGAAAATGGGGAAACTTTCAGATGTGATAATAGACGTCAAGACAGACCATTTTCGCCCAAGAAACCAGTATCGCAATCCGCTTCATCAGTCAAAATAAAAAAATACAGTGTATCTCATCCACTTCATGTCAAACTTAGATTTTCATTTATTACTTTAACGATAATGAAGATATCGTTAACTATATTTTCAAAAGAATTACTTTGATTTCTGTGACACATGATATCATGAGAAGTGCCAGAAATTTTGTGTGTGTGTGTAAAGTTTACTTGTAAAGGTCTTGTTTATCAAAATGGAAATATCTGTGTTAAATATTATGAAAATCTGTTTTAAAATTTAATTTTTTAATATCTTTCAACTTTGAATTCAGCCTAACGGTCAGTATTCGGCTACCCAAATATTCGGTATTCGGTTTACCTGTAGACCGAATATTCGGTATTCAGTTACCTGTAGGCCAAATATGCGGTTTTTCAGTTTACCTGTGGGCCGAATATTCGGTATTCGGCCAAAATCGCTATTCGGTGCATCCCTAATGACAGATAAATTTTCTGAAATATCAAATTCCTTGGGGAGGTCCAAGCCCCCCCTCAAATGGCGCCCCTGCTTCCAGGTTAAGCTGTCTGTTGTTCTACAACTCAATGCGTAATCAGACTTTGCACAAGACATTAAAAAATTTTTTGAAATAAGGGGAGGAAAAGAAGGTGGACTCCTCATGTGCAAACCAAACTCATAGGTATTCATAAATTGGGATTTAATTTTTCTATGAGATTCTTAAAAATATAGCATGATTTTAGTGTACTTTGATAATATATTCAAGGGGTGGACCAGTGAAAAATCCCCCTTCTCAGTGCATTGAAATGTCTTTCACCTTCAGAAGATTTACGATTTTATGCCTGTTAATGATTTAGATGTGAATTTCCTTTCCAAGGAAAATGTCAGATTCCAACACAGATCTATGTTGACAAATAATTCAATGGGAAGTGTAATGAAAGCACCCATTCATTCAACAAAAAGTAACCCTTTACTTAATGAAAGTATTTTTTTCAACAAAAATGTCTTTTTTAAAAAAAAGTCTTGCCCCTTTTTAAAAGAAATCTGAATATTTGTGATACTTGTTATCTTCTACTCTCAAATAAGGATTATTTTACAATTAAATTTGTATCTTGAATTTTTACTTTTAAAAAAGTAAAGAAAATTTCTCTTTTTAATATCTTGTTTGAGTGCGAATAATACTGGTTTTAATTCATTATTTAATTATCATTAAAACAATAATTAATTCATTTCATTTACCTTTTCCAAATAAACAAGTTTCATTTATTCCTTTAAAATATGAATTATTATTGATGAGGACCAGCTTTTAAAGGAGCTTAAAAATGCCATTGGCGAGATTTGCATCCAGCTAACATAAAAGTTTCAAGAATTCTTTGTGATGCCTTTACAGTTAAAAATGTCAGAAAATTTCGTATTATTTAGCAGTGAATTTAAGACCTACTTTAATGTATATTTCCAAATATAGGTTATATATATTTCCAAATATTCTGTTAACAGAAGCTCATTATTGCTATTAATTTTTTTACAAAACATATTGCCTGCCCTACGCATCCCGAGAATGATAAGTCCAGTTTCAGACTATGTAGGGCAGGGTCGGCGAATCTTTTTGTTGCTGCATGCCAAATTTGATCAAAAAATATTTTATGTGACCATGACGTGCCAACTAAAAAACAAATTTTGTAGGTGGAAAAATAATGGATTAAAATTGCTTAAAATTTTCTATTAAGATTTAAAAAATATGAGGAACATACATGTAGGTTACACTATGATAATTATGGCAACAAATATATTTTAGAAAGTAATTAAAAAAATTAATGCTATGTAATTTGATTTCTGTTGCTGCATCTTAATATCAGGTTAATTTTAATGCAAACTAAATGGCGGATTTATCTGACAAGTGCTTTCAGTATGAGTTTTGATAGTACTCATTTGTGAGAACAGTGGCTTGAAAGCATAGATAGACAGAAAAACTGTTAAAATGGCAAACACCAGTTTCTTTGAATAGCTTTGAAATAAATTCAAAGTTTCCATAAATTTATCATTAGAATTTAATAATGTCTAACAACCAATTCGTGTCGATAGTTTTCAGATATCGTCTTTGTTTGAAAATTTTTTGAGACCATAATTAATCAGATTGGAATATAATATGCCACAATATTTTTTTCAATTTCCATTTAATTGAATTTAGAAAAGATGTAATTTTATGTAATCTCATTTTATTTTGATTTAGAGCCACAAGCAATGTCGTGCCAAATTTATTCTTTCGCGTGCCATACGTTCACCGTCAGTGATGTAGGGGAAAAAATGTAACCCTGATCTCGGCCCGGTACGAGCCTACTAAGAAAATTAAGCCCGGGATCAGATACCATGTAAAATGCTGATCTCTATGCTGGACATGTTACATTTCTGTATTGATGCTGTCAAACTCTCATCGGCTCATAATGCACATTTATACTTATTCTCGCAAAAGTCATATTAATTGAAAATGGCCCATATTTTATTGTTTTTGTCGAATTTTTTTATATCGGGCTGGTAGGCCCGCTCACAGCCCAGTAGCGTAGTGATCAGCACGCTGCAGGCCGCGAGTTTTGCTCCCGGCTGGGCAAGGTTTGCTCAACCTTTCATCCCTTCGGGGTTGATAAAATGAGTACCATGCTTGGGAACTAAACACCGAGGGTCTCTTGTTGGGTTGACCACCTGGCCGGGGCACATACTGCATAGCACCTCAGGGCCCAGGGTCAAGTAAACAAAGTTAGGCACTGTAGTCCCTGATCGTTCATGGATCGTACAGCCACAGGTTTAATTTTTTTTTTTTTAGTTTAGTTTAGTAGGCCCCTTAATTTTTTTATCGGCCTGGCCCGTTTGAGAGTTCGCCATCATTTTGCCTGCATGGGTCTCGGGCTGTGCAAACCTTTAATGTCGACGGAGAGTATTTTGTCTGGTTTGGTTCAGATTGGTAGTGTTGCTTCTAGAAAACAGAATGTATTCTCAAAAAGAGCAATCTGCCATATTTTAAAAAAATTTCGAATTATCAGTAGAATTTTATAAAATTTTTGCGAGCAATTGACTTTCTTGACACCCCCCCCCCCCCCCCACACACACACACACACACGCGCGCGATTGACTGGTGAATTTCGTGATTATCTTCAGTGACCTATTAATGAAATTTGCAATAGTTTTCTTTTGACGTTTGGCGAATTTTGCGGACTTTTCTTGTGGCCAAATGGCGAAAATCAGTTTTTAATCATGATCGATTGTAAAATTTTACCCCTCAACCAACTTATGCTTTTCGCAATATTTTTTCACATATTTGGATTAAGAATTTCATACTATTTTCCGTCTACCTAATAGTTGAAGAATTTTACAGCTTTTTCTTAACACTGATTGGCAAAAAATGCAGAGATATGTTTAGGAAAATTTTAGGTCCTTTAAAGGACCCTTCACAAAATACTTTATCTTAAAACAGGACTCTTCACAAAATTTTTTATCACCAAACAGGACCCTTCACAAAACATTTTATCCCAAAACAGGACCCATCACAAAATTATTTGTCTCTTAAATAGACCTTTCACAGAATTTTTTCACCTTCAAATTGAACTTTTCACAAATTTAGTCATTTAAAAATAAAACCTGGCCTGTAAGTAAGCAGTTGAAATCGCCAAAGGGCATATTACTTAGCTTTTTATGTATGAAGGATAGAACATAAAGACATCGATAATTTAAAATTCACAAAATTGTGACTAGAATTTTCACAAAAATAAAAAAAACTTCACAATTTCACAAAAACAGGACCCTGTGAGAAAAATCTGGACAGACCCCTGGTATGGGAAAGGGGTGTCTACAAGCAATCGACAAATTTTGCTTTTTTTTTTCACCAGATTGACTAAAGAATTTTTAGATTGTTTTTTTCTCACTTTTGCCATTTCCCTGTCGACCGATACACTATCGTTTGCTGCTGAACTGGGTATTCAGCATGAAATAGTGTGGAAGGTTTTGCGTGCAGAAAACATGCCTTCCTTCCATGTGCAGAATATCAAACTCCTCCTACTCAATGCTGATTACCCACTTTGGGTGAGTTCATATTTAGATGCTTGATGTCATACAGAATAATTCAGTTTCCCACCCCTGTTTTACGAGCGATGTCATGGTCATATGCAGTGGTGGTCATCATATGCAGTGGTGGTCATCATATGTAGTGGTCCAGAAATCCCCACTGCACTGTCTTGTCGAAGTGCACCGCAAGTTCAGTAACGCCTGAGGAGGGATTCTTGGAGATCATCTGTTGGGACGGTACCTTCTGCCCGAACACCTCAAGTAGTTCAAATTACCTTGTTTTCCTACAACACATCCTCCCAAATTTTATTTTGAATCAGAAATCTGTACCCAGTGAATTTAATCATTTTGCAATACATTGGTTCAGTGGTAGAATTGATTATTTAAGCATGAGAATTTAATGGTCCGCATTCATCATCGCTGGCCTGCTACATAAAATTCTATTAAGTCCCTTTAACCATTTGAGTGGCCCCTCTCTCCTAGAATAAACCAAACTTCCTTTGCAGTTATCCGAAATTTTCAGCATAATAAAATGTAAAATTATAATTTACTAAAAATTAGATATTTTATTTCTGATTATTTCAATTTACTAAGGTTCAATGCAGTTTTATTTTTTTAAATAAAATAAATTGTGTGATTTATGTTTGGTTGCGGTTTTCTCAGGGATGGGAAAATTTAAGTTTACCTGTGACCCTCTGAGAGAGGGGGGGGGGGTGAAGTTACTGGTCCAATTGAATTTTTGGTGGTTTCAGACCAGCGGACTACAAAGGATTTCAAAAGCAGATTGGTTTTTCAAATGCTGAAACTTTTCCTTGTAAAAGACAATTTGATTGATATGCTGTTTTTGGATTATTTTCCCTGTGTGAAATTTTATTATGTCTGCACAAAAAACAATTTTATGTCTTAAAATATTTACCCTTTCATTTAAAACAGGTGGAGAAATTAACCTGATGCTTGGAGCTGCTAATACTTGGATACTAAGCTTCAAGAATTCTTTATATTTGATGACCTCGTCATATTTATGATCCTCATTTGGGGAAGAAAGAGGCTATTTTTTTTAAATGAATGGTCAGACAGTACTGCACCCTCCTAAAACTGTCGGAGAGAAACTCTGCATGTAAAATGGCATTATATTTACAGTAAATATTAGTCTGACATACTATATATATGTATATACATATAATTTAATGATTATATAATTTGTATTTTCAATAAATGGAGCGGCATACCGCAAACCAACTTAATTGTGTTGTTATTTTATTGTCTGTGACCATTTCTTTTTTCAGCTATTGCAAGGCTGCTGTTGGTGAATATTTTCCTTTTCTACTACTATTATTTAAAAAAATATTAAAAAATCTTCATCATAGATTATCATTTACGAATACTGAAAAAATACATATATAAGCAATAATAATTAATCACTTTTGGCGACAATGCTGTTATTAAATTAACCCTGTAAATTAAGTATTTAATATAATATGAAAGCACATTGTGTATTAAAAAAAAAAAAGCTTTAAAATTCATTTAAAGTAATACTTTTGTGTTAGCTGATATTAGAGATTAAATGAAGGATTCTGCTACTTATAGCTGCGTTTTTTTATGCTGATTAATTCAGTGTTTACGCATATACAGTAAACTCTGTGTAAGACGGAAATCTGTCTAACTCTGAAAGATTTTAAAGTCCCTGCGAATACATAGATATAAAGTCAAATTTGTCTAAGGCGGAATATTGTTGACTACAGAAAATTGCCTCGATTCCACTTTAGACAGACTGTATTTTGATTATGTATCCGTTATGTTTGTGTTTTATTTATTTATTGAAAAATGTTATATTCATTATTGAGTGTTAAACAGAAACGAATGCTGAACTTTTTGTTGTTGTTTTATATTTAAATGAGTTAATTTTGCATAATCGAACTGTGTGCAAATAAATTTTTAAATGAACCGTGCTTGAAAATTAATTTAAAAAACATGAAAAATCAGTAAATTGAAATGCAGATTTAATTTAATTGCACTTGAAATTACAATTTTTCCCCTTTTAACGACATAAAAAAAATTGTGACGATAATTCAATTTGAGGAAAAGGGGAAATGGATTATTGTTACTGTTATTAAATTATTGTTACTGTCGATATGTGTCAGCAATAGTAAAAAAATCAAATTTTTATTTAATACTAATTTAAAAATAAATGTATTAGTAATAATTTTTCATAATTGGGATTTTGGAACAGAACATGTGTTTTATTGTCCAAAGGTTCAAAAATAGTACTATCAAAATGTATATAACTTAAAATAGTGATTGGTGAAATTTTCATATGTGTAACAATTGTACCTTTATATTAACGATATGAGGAAATGTCTAAAAATATTTTTTGCTAATTGAAATATTTTATTTTTTGTTTTGTGAAAAGAAGGTAAAAATTTGAAAACACTATAATATCAAAATTTCAGCATCTTTAGATTCACAACAATATAAAAACAAAAAAAAAATCTACAGATCATAAAAGTAGCGGGCCCCACCAGTGGCCGAGAGGTTCTGCTCTCGAAGCTGGTAGACGGGAGGTGCTGGGTTCGATCCCAATCGCGCCCGTCGGCCTAATCGTTCGGAGTTTTCGTGGTTTTCTTCGAACCTTGGTTCTCCAAGCGTTAATACGGGTTAGGTTCCCTTAGAAAGACCTCCACGGAAGGCACTCCCCCCCCCTTAGGGCCTATATCCCACGTGCAGATAATTGGCCGACATAAATACAACCAACCAACCAACCATAAAAGTAGCAGCTAAGTGCATTATGAAAACAAACTTTTTTCAAACCTGTGCAAAAATTAATATTGTTTAAAGAAATCCAATTAGCATTGTTTAAAGTAATGTTTATTAAAAATATTTTTTATTTCCTGGATTTTAAATTAAAAATATAATAAAAACAGGATATGTATTTAAATCTAAGAAAATTATTTAAAAAAAAATCTTCATTATGAATGGTTTGTGAATAAGCAAACACTAAATGGATTATAAGTGTAACTGAGTGCAGAGAAATGTTCCAAAATGTACAAGGACAGAATGGTAATATTCGTGGAAGAGAAAGAAAAAAAAGCGATTATTTTGTGAAATTAGATCACTGGTTTACATTTCTTTTTTAAATATATTTCATAGACAATAGAATCAATAATTAAAACTTTAATAATTTTCAGTTTAATGAAAACAAAAAAATCATGCTTTCGTACTGCAATATAATTTCTCATAATCTGAAATTTTGTTCATTATTACATCATAAAATGATAAATTGAAAACCAAAGTCCTGGTTAATCATTTCACTCCAAAGCGAGGGGGAAAAAAAGAAAACTACAATCCTGTGTAACCTTTTCCCATAAAGTTGAGAGAAACCTGAATCGTGGTTCAACCTTTTACCAAAAAATTGGAATAGAGAAAACCTTGAATCATGGTTAAACCTTTCACCAGAAAATTTTATTAAAAAAACCCTGATTCATGGTTCAACGTTTCATCAGAAAATTGGATTTAAAAAATACTGATTCATGGTTCAACCTTTCACCAGAAAATCGGATTTAAAAAAACCCTTGATTCATGGTTCAACCTTTCACCAGAAAATCGGATTTAAAAAAACCCTTGATTCATGGTTCAACTTTTCACCAGAAAATTGGATTTAAAAAAATCCTGAATTATGGTTCAACCTTTCACCAGAAAATTGGATTTATAAAAAACCCGAATCATGGTTCAACATTTCACCAATATAATGGTATTTGTGAAAGCGCCAATAAACTGGTGAAACATATCACCAATATCTCGGTTGCAGCTAAATTTCAGCTACTTTTCACCATTTTCTTGGTGAAACATCTAACTTCATTTTTAACAGTGTAGTTATTCAGGCATAAATCTGTTTAAAAACCATGGACACAGCAGAAAACTGTGAACAATAAAGAAAACGTATTGCTTGTTTAAAGAAAAAGAATGCATATTTTTTACAATTTATGGTATATGATACGCGGGTAAGTCAGTAAGTAGGCCACAAACTGTTATTATATGTCAGAAATTAGTAGTAAATTGTTTCCAAATATGGCAATAGTTGGCAGCATAATCCAACAATAAAGTGTTAATGAAGATAATTGTTCGATGAGAGATGTTACAAAACGGAATTTATGAGACGGCAGTTGTACAAGATGAGCAGGGTCGTTCAAAAGTTGTTGAAGAAGAGCGAAGTGGTCGTACAGTTGAGATTGCGATAGAAGAATCATTGCGGAAGGTTGAGGAGATGGTTGCTGTGCTGTCTATTGTTGTTCGCTTGTCAGCCCAAACCATTTCCTCAATCTTCCGCACTGATTCTTCTGTCGCAATCTCAACTGGATGACGACTTCGCTCTTAGTCAACAACTTTTGGTCTTAGTCAACAACCTGCTTATCTTGTACAACTGTTGTCTCATAAATTCGAAATTAACATCTTATAGTTGGATTATGCTGACACCTATTGTCATATTTGGAGACAATTTACTACTAATTTCCGAACTCTCTTATCGGTTTGTGACCTACTTACAGACTTACACTCGTAAATCACATAAATTAGCTTCTGTAGAGATTTTTACTTTAAAATATGTTTTATAAAATAAAAGAAACAAAAACTCACCGAAATTGCCAAATCCGTCAAAATAAAAATCACCGCGCTATTACAGAATAAAAAACATTATTATATTAATTCGATCAATGTTTGCTTTTTATTAATGTTGGACATAAGGAATAAACCAAAATAAATATTTGAGTTCACATTAACCATTATTTTTTATGCGTTAAGACACACCACAATGGGCAATTAACTATTAAACCCGAAATCAACGACGTGCAATAGAGATGCATGTTTTCAACGTCTTCATTTTTCTCTCAGAAGTAAAACAAGCTCACAGAGGTCTTTCAATATCATTTGTAGCTTGTAATATACTATCTAATAGAAAGAGAATAAAACACACATATTATGCTGGTATCGGATGCGTTTTGCTATTATCTAATTTTTGCAGATCTGAATTTTTCTCATTGTTTGTTGTTATAATACAAGTTTCATTTCGCCATTTTCTTTCTTTCGAAAAGAAAACGGCTTAAACCTTTAATTATTAAAATGAAAATTCCAGTGTTTTGCACGATGATAATTGATGTATTGTTATTTGATTAAGGGGGTGGGGGATAACATTCTGGTAAAATTTTCTTAAAAAATCACTTTTTCCATTTGTAATTTTTTAAACATTAGAGGGTCTAGAATTTAACCTTTAATGGAAGACCTTTCAATTTCATTTGCAGCTTGTATTGTACCTAGTGAATAGAGAAAAAGCCCTCACAAGATACGGTTCTCTATGAAATAATTACTACAGATTTAGATTTTTCTTCTGTTAGTTATTACGAGGGTGGTTCAATAATTATTGTCCCTGGTGTGTATAAAGTATTTGTACTGGTTAAAATACCTGGTATACCCTTGTACTTGTACATAAAATCTTTCTTAGGTTGTTGTGGAATATCGAAGCCCAATGTCTTAGATGCCTATATGCTCAATTTCAGAACAGTAGCTACTATATTCACATAGTTTTGGAGGGAGGAGTGAAAAGGGGGTAGTGGGGGTGAAAGGTTTATTTTAAGCTTATGGGGCTAGATTTGTGACAGTGGATGAGACGTATCTACTGTCGTTTGGACTCGGGATCATAGTGATGTAGCCACATCTCATCCACAGTCCAAATGTAGCATCATAAGCTCCGAACCAGCATTTCACCCTCACCCTCCTTCTTAAAATCTCCTCCCAAAATAGGTCTTTAAAACTTCACCCCTCCCTCCAAAACTATGTCAATATAGCAGCTACGGTTCTGAAATTGAACATATAGGCATCTAAGAGATTAGGCTTCGATATTCCACATCATCCATCGCTGTACAAATATTTTATTTAAATTAGTGACAATAATTAGTGAACCACCCACATATAATAAAACTTTTTATCATTATTTTCCTGTCACCGAAAATAAAAAACTGTTTAAGGGATCTCAGGACTCTTAAAATTGGAAAAAAGGAAAAAAAAGAGACCATTTTAAACATTTAATATCTTAAAATGTATATGATTTTAAAACGCAATTTTTATTGGAATGAAAGAAATAAGTGTTTCCTTTGTTTTCATGTATTTAAAAAATTGTCAGATGCAGAATTAGTATTTATAGCGGGCTACAAACTGTCCAAAAATTCGTATAACAGCTTACGAGCAGGATTACAAAATACTGGAACTAGAATGAAATTCTTTGTGCCTATTTACAGTTCAGATTGTAATAATCACTCTGAACCTAAATAAATTTATTTATAAATCATTTTTATATTTTTAACACAAAATTTTTAACAAAATTTTGAAAATTTCAACATTATAATCACTTTTTTTTTAACCATTTGGAAAAATCGTTATTGTCCTCGGTCAGGGTAGGAAATCAAAAACATATCTGAAGCGTTTTATTAGTTGAATACCGCATTTTATTCGTTTTCTGATTGGTCTATACAGTAATCTGTATTTCCCCTTTACTTTCAATAGAGATGGATACTTCTGTTGCTACTATGACAAAAAAGGATTAAATAACTACAAAAAAATTAATAACTCAGAAACAAATTGAGATGCAGCTTTCAAACAAATTGCATTTAAAAGTACAATTTTTTTCTATACGACGGTGTAAAAAGTAATATTGTGGGATATTTAGAAGTTTAAGAATGAAATTTCATTTAAAATTGGTCCAGGAATATTAAGGTTTAATCCATGGCGTACGTAATCTATGACCAGCTTAGTAGAAGTTTAAAAAATTACAGTACCGAAAAATGTAATCCATGGCGTACGTAATGTATAATCAACTCCGTGCGATTATTTATGTCTTAAATTTTAGTCTTAGAAAAAAACATTTTTCAGATGGTCGTTGTAATTTGTTAAATTGCATTTTTTTTTTCTTTAAGAATAAAATGAATTTTTAGGTATAGTTTTAAGAGACTAACATGAAACATGTTTTGAAAATTTCATGAACAAAATTTCTGAAGGTTTTAACATATCCTGCTCGTTATGCCCAAAAACGTCATTTGGAGGAAAATGACTTCAAATTTTCGGAAACGCCGCTTCAGCTATTGAGTGGGTATAATTCTAAAAGCCACAACTTATGTTCTAATGAGAATTTTAAGGAAACAATTATATAAAAATTTTCATAAAAGATAGGAGTTTAACATCTAAAAAAATTAAAATTTCGGAAATTTTGAAGCTTTAAGAGTCTCGAGACCCCTTACGACTCCAATACTTTAAGATAAAAATTCCAGTATTTTGCCAGAAGATAATTTAAGTATGATTATATTCTTAGTGGAGGGAGGGGGTAGATTCCGCAAGAACTTTTTCCAAATATCATTTCCTTTCTTTTATAAAACTTTTAAAACATTAAATTTTCTAGAATATGTCTTCAAAATCTTTATTACTTTTAGACAATATTTAAATCTTGACAACGAGATGAGGACCAGGTGTTACTACTGACAAACCTTTAAACGCGTTTTTTTTTTTTTTTTTTTTTTTTTTTTTTTTTTTTTCTGCGAATAAAGCTTTTTTTTTTTTTTTTTTTTGATAAGCTTTCATACTATCATTTTTTAAATTAAACCACGCATTTACAGTCATAAAAATTGAAATTTTTAACAATTTTTATACTTTAAATAAATTTAAATATGAAAATTTAATGTTAAACATTGACCCATATTTCAAGAAGCCGTCATTTTGTGAAATTTTGATACATCGTATGAATTATAAGTTTTGTTTTTAACAAACTTAATATATTTTAAGAATCCGTGTGAATCTTTAGTTTGGATGAACTTTAAGAAAGCAAGCGCATCCGAAAATTTACTGTGAACTTTGAAGGAGTTTAGAAAAATTAAAATATCAACAAATAGATATGAAAATATTTAACAGCTTATTCAAAGTATAAAAACTCCAATTCTAAACACCATTATTTTATAAGCTTATAATTTATACAAACAAAAAATTTCTAATAGTGTCCTAAAACTGAAGTCATATCAAGAGAAATTTTCCTTTATAAATGAAGGGAAAATTTAGTTTTTGAACGAAATATACATTATTCTTTGAAGTAAGTACAAACACTGAAAATATAATCCCTACCTGATTTGTGTAAAACACGCACAAATACACATATACGAGGGGGTATCAATACGTTTTTGCACTCACATAGAAATAATTGAGTAAAATTTATGAAATTGATACATTGTATTAGTCCTTTTCTGTATAGTCACCGTGCACAGGAACTAATTTCTGCAAACTGTATTTCAAAAAGAGGGGGAGGATGTATTTCAGGAAACGCGATAGTAAACACAAACAGGGGCATTATTCTAACTTTTACTATCCCCCACATCTGACATATTGTTGGAAAGGCCTGTGACCACTTATTCATGTTATGCACATCCTGAGCCACCCCCTTCTTTTTGTCCTCACTTTTCTAGATTTTGAGGAAACCATTCATGCCGTCGAGGGCAAATTTGGGGGAAGGGACTCGGGGTTGCATAACATAAATAAGTGGTCACAGGCCTTTCCAACAATATGTCACATGTGGATGTCGGCAAAAGTTAGAAAATTGCCCTCCTTGGAGTCTGCTATCGCGCCTCCTTAAATACAACTTCCCCCTCCTTATCAAATACCGTTAGTGAGAAATGTGTTACTGTGCACGGTGGCTATATAGAAAAGGACTAATACAATGTAGCAATTTGATACATTTTACTGAATTATTTCTATGTGAGGGCAAAAACTTACTGATACACACTCGTATGCACAAGGTGTCCGGAAAGGTTAATAAAAATTACGGAGTGATAAAGCTCATACTACACGTCTCAAGAAATAATTTTTAGGAAACCAGGGTTGAAATGCACTTTCTCAGTCATAAATCCAGGTTATCTCACTTTAAGTTTAACCCAAATTTTGGATCACAACTTTATCAGTATAAAGATACTGTAGATATATTTTCATTATAAAGTTAGTGCTTAATATGGAATGTGATATTGTCTGGAGAATTGAAGAATATGAATATGACAAGCATCTGAAGAACACTGATATAGTTGCTCTATAAATCAGAATGTAGCTCTAAGGACTCACGGTGTTAGTGATCTAATTACAGTACACTTTCCATAATATTATCACAATTCACAGAAAGCAAAGTTAACTTTGGAATATTTCAATAAATTATGTTCACATTTTAAATGTAATGCATGGAAACCCGTGCTCGGTATGCAGTAATCGGACTGCATAAGTTTATCGGAAGCTTTTTTTTCTTCTTATAGAACAAATATTTGTTGCATTTGTCTCTATCACTTTCAAAGATTTACAATTAAAAAAATAAACGGTTTGATGTATGAAAAATCTTTATGATAACTGTATGATATATAAAAATAATGTATTTTTTTACACATATTAAATATATATACAGGCTGTTTCAATGCATGGGTTACAAATTTTCAGGGCAGATGAAGAACACCTAGACCGTGGGAAGTAACATAGCAGTACACGTTCGGAACCGCTTTCTTGGCGCGGTAGTGACAACACAAAACACAAGAAAGGAAGGACACGAACATGGAGAAAAAACATGTTTATTATTCTTAGTACAACAAAAAATTAAAAAATAAGAACAAAAAGAGTGGAAACGATCATTATCAAAAAAAGTGTTCGAAATTACGAGACCAGGACATGATGCATGTGTCACATCTCCGAAGAATGGAAAATCTAATGTTCTCGAAAATCTCTCTGGTGTCCCGGATTTTTGCAGTAGCTGCCACGATACGTGGAACTATTCCTCAGCACTGTCTAACTTTATTTCAGCATTTTTACGGCACCAAAAGAATAATAAACATGTTTTCTCACCCTGTTCGTGTCCGTCGTTTTTTGTGTTTTGTGACGTCACTTCCGCGCCAGGAAAGAGTTTCCGACCATGCATTGCTATGTGATTTCCCATCATCTAGGTGTACTACTCTATCTCTCCTAAAACTTTGTAACCACTGTGCTGAAACGTCCTGTATATATGCGTGGTGTGTGCTAGTAAAATATGTTTAGGGAAAAATTCTTCTGGAAAAGGTTATCTGTCTTATAAATTCTATAATTTGTATCGGGGAATAAATAATTTACGAGGCATTTTAAAAAGCATTCCTTATAATTAATTCTAATAATTATTGAATTTTCAAGAAATGTAGGGCATTTTAAAATTTACTTTCATTTTGTCTAAAAAACGTACCATTTATTTGAAAATACTGCATTACAATTTGAAAATTAAACTCGATGAAATCCTACTTATAATTTTTGTTGAATAATATAAGATGTAGATTTTTTCCATAATTATTTGTATTCATACTTACATTTAAAAAATCATACCTATACTGTTAAAAATGTCGTAATAAGTCTAATCAAATTTTGGGTTTGGGCTCGTTTTGCTGCATCAGAAAATTAATGTTCTAGTTACTAGATATTTAAATATTTTAGATGCATTTATATTATATAATGATGTACGTCTTTAATTATATTTTTCATATGTCCATTGATTTTTTCTTTTTTTTTAAGGTATAAGCATTAATCAGAATACTCAAGGGCCAAAATTTGTCTCATGACATAAATGTTTTTTAATGAAATGAAAAGCTGTTTATAATTCTACAATGATAACAATAAAATAATAAGAAAGTGTAATCAAAAACAAAATGATTTAATAATAACTACTTTAACGAAAGGTGTGAAGATCGTAGAGTCACTTCAGATGTTAAAATCCATCTAAATTTTTATTAAAAACATAGTTTTAATCAAACAGTAAAACCATGGTTACAAATATATTTTAATTTAAAGCAGGATTCAGATGGCCTGCTGAACCTAAGACCGATTCATCTGAAAAAGTTTCAGCACCTTACATTAGCTGCAAGTCTTAAAGACGGTGACAACATTTACCAAGATTTTTTACTTTGCATTAACAATGAAACGAAGAATATTGGTTTATGATTTTTGTGTAAGTTAAATCATGAGCTCGGGCAGATTGAATTTATAGCTGATGAAAGTGTGGAATAATGTATGGGTAAAATGTTGATCAATATGTAAAATTGTTAATTATGAAATATTATACCCGGCGATGGTTTCCCTTTAAAATAAAGTGCTAACCGGAGCGATACTTCTGTTTTTATGAGAAGCTTACCCAGTAGAAGCAATTAACCTTGCTACGGGATTCGAACCAGACTTTTCTTGTCTTCTCTGATTTGGCGTTATAATCATTAGAGACGCAGCATGGTACCCCCATTTTATAAAAAAGCTTTTATAGAAATTTTTTTTGTTCTGATTGTTGAAAAAAGATCCTTTCAAGGTTATGAAAAATGATAATGTACTGCATCTAACTACTTTACATCATTGATTGATTTAAATGGTAGTGTGATGGAACTATTGAATTTTAAAAAATCAGGAATCCCTAGCGAGCTTTTATACTTCTCACTAGATTGAAACTATAGAGCATTTCAATGATGTTTGCTTATGCCGTATCTACTTTATCTGTACAGGCCAATGTTGCCAGATTGGGGACTTTTTTAATTCGATTATTTGACTGTCACCACTCTTTTAAAATAGTATAATTCGCTTTATTTTACAGAATTTTTAATTTGTTTTTAAATATGCCGGATATTTCTATTTAAAAAAAAAAAGCGGTGACAATCAACAAACTAGGAACAAAAACGTTCCCAATCCGGCAACACTGGTCGAGGTAGCAGCAGATCATAGAAAGCGGGAGTCGAAGAAAAGTGGTGATGATGATAGGAGGTATGGTTGGGAAGCCAAGATCGTGGTCAGATATTTAAGGTTGTACATGTTGATTTTGATTTTTTATATATTACAAAATTTTTATAAATATAGTTTACGTAATATGGCTTTTTCTGAAATTCTATGCAGACTCATATCTCGATCGAGTACCAAAATGTCTTTTCAATCCATAACAACTTTAGCCAGATGAAACACACTCATAAATAACGAAAAATTATACTTATAAATAAGTAATGATAAAACACGCTCCTAAATAACAATAAATATGCTCATAAGTGACAATGAAATGCGCTCATAAATAAGTATTCAGCAAATTGACATTAAAGGAAAAATAACATACAAGGACTGCACTGAAAGTTTTATGATAGGGCTAAATTGTGCAAAGTATACTTATCAACACTTAGGAGTGTTCAAAGTAGTTCCCTCCGCGATCAATGCCCATTTGTAGGCAAATTCTCCAAAAGTTACATCTCTCAAGTCATCCATTTTTTGATATAGATCAAAAATGTGATTTTATGGACTCATAAACATCATCTTCGAAAAAGGAAACGATTTCCAGGTAACATTATTTTTTACTAAAAATTATCCAAAGTCACTCGTTGCAAGATCAGTAGAGATGGGTGAATATGAATAGACACACCTAGCAAGATCAGAGGGGTGGGTGTTCTATCACTTTTTGTTCAAGAATTCCGAACTGTAATCCTTGCTCAATGAAAAGATGCATTGCCACACTGAAGCATGAGTCTTCTAACATTCACTTATAGAAAAATTTCTGGTAGACTCTAAGTGGTTTAACAATTAGCTGTATCTGTCGTCTGCCCCTCAATTTTTATGGTTTTTTGACCAACCCTGTACTTCAGAAGAACACGATATGCATACCTTTTTTCATTGCTAGTTGTCTTTTCACCAATTTTGGTAATTATGTTTTATCATTTGTCTGAGATGTTGCACTGTCTAAAGCTCTGTTAAACTATGAGACAATTGAAAAACTGATTTTCATATGCATGAATAATTTTATTTATAGATGGAGATCCAAAGGTAGGTTTATTTTTTATTATTTGATAAGTACAGTGATCATCGATTAACATTTTTGGTGCAGCAGACACGTTTTCAGGGACTAGAGCTTAGAATTTAATAAAATTATTATCTTCTGAATTTTGCTCAGCATATAATTCAGCACAAGTGCATGAATTATTAGATATAATATAAATGAAAAACAGCGAATCACATGATGAATATTTTTTACAATGAAAAAATTCTGTTCTCAACGTAATATTAAAGATTCTGTTATTATACAGAATGTGATAAATTGCATTAATAAACCTGTATTTACAAAATCATATTATATGTTTTTTATAATATTCCTTAAGCTAGGAAAAAAATAAGTTTCTGAAAAATTAAGATTAGATTAAGGTAACGTTAAAAAAAAAATAGAAAATATCAGATTAGATTAGGATAATATTTAAATAAAATTAATTTAATAAAATTAATAAAATTAATTAATTAAATTTGTGAAAAAAAAATTTAGATAAGGACATTGTTAACCCACTCTAACCAGCACTGGAGTTTAAGAGTAAAAAGGAACCATTAAGAATGGTATACGCTGTTATAATTCATAAAAGTGCAAATTGAGGCGAAAATCATAAAAGTGCAGATTGCAGAAATAAGGATGAATGGTTCTTTATTTTCAAATGTAATCGATACAGGCATAGGTCCTATGAATGAAATAAGCAAAGAACAACAACAACAAATAAAGGCGAAATTTACTAATTACACAAAAACAGGGTTAACTCTCAGAATTATATACTTTAAAATGTTACTTGCTTTCATTAACATTTTTTTCAGTAGAAGATACGGGTAGTTAACGTGCAATTTTTAAAAAGTGCAATTTACAAACAATTAAAGATTATGTAAAATAAATTGAAAAGTCTCCAGTTAAACTAATGGCTTGAGCTTACAGGTTATTCACACTAATTTTATATTATACTCTTATTTAAAAGAAAAAAGCTCTCGAAATATAAATTAAAGGGGGTTTAGGCCCTACCCCTCTATTTCCCATCTTTACACTTAACGAATGAGTATCCAAATCTCATCAGGGAAGCACCTTATCAAAAAGCCGGCATACGAAATGTCAAGCAAATCGGACAGAAAAATCCATTTATCTAAATTAAAGGGGGATTAGCCCCCGTTCCACTTTATACTTAACCAATGAACCCCAAAACTAGTAAAAGTACCTTATCAGAATGAACATATTTGCAAAATTTGAGGCAAATAGCATAATTCTGCCGAAAAAACCATTTATCTAAATTAAGGGGGTATATTAGGCCCTCGTTTCCCCTTTATACTTAACCAATGAACCCCTCCAAAAGTAATCAAATAAGAGCCTTATGAGATTGAACCTATTTACAAATTTTTATGCGCATCGGAAAATTCTGCCTGAAAAACCCGCTTATCTAAATTAAGGGGTTAATCACCGTCCCCCTCTTTTATACTTAACCAATGAACCCCCAAAAGTAATCGGAGAAGCACCTTATCAGAATGAACCTATTTACAAAATTTGATGCACATCGGAAATTTCTGCCTGAAAAATCAACTTATCTAAAATAGGACTTCCCTCACAGGGATTAGCCTGAGCGGTATTGCTGAAAACATAGATTTATTAATAACATATGGAAGCAAAGAAAATGAGATGTTATCTTTAATTGTCCATATACTGCGATAAATTGAAATGATGAAAATGAACGAATCATAGAATTACAAAATCTTGTATATAAATTCGTATACACTGTTTAAAAAAATGGGAAAGCAAATCTTGTAAGATAGCCATGCATGGATTTATAATAAAATTAAAAGTAGGCATTATATTAAAAGTAAAATAGAAAATGAAACACTAAAGCATCTTATATCGGAATTTTAACCGTATAAAATGATGTCAAGAGCATAATCAGACGCTCCGCACCAATTTGAGTAACTTTTAAAGACAAATGCATGATTTTTAAAAAGAATGGACTATACTTTATATGGTTGTGTGCTCCCCCGGAATACTTAATGTACAATATCTGTTTTCCACGGATGCAATGAGGTTGTCGATAAGAGATAAGGAAGTCTCTCTTCAAAATCTGATATAGTATCAAAGTACCGAACACATGAACAGTGGCATGCAATGCGTCATTAGAGTGTGTTTTAGATATGCTCGATCGGATTTAAATGATGAGTGTATGCTGGCCACTACATACGCTATATTGTTTTGTTTTCAAACATATTCTGCACAAGTTGAGCTATATTTAGCATGTATTAAATAAATGAAATCGGCAATGATTGCAACATAAAGTATGACACAAGATCTGAATATATCGTCTGCATAACCTTTGAACTGTCAAAGTGTCTTTTGAAGTAATTTACAAATCCATACATATTTTTTCAGCAAATCATGCAAGCTAAAATACGGCAATATGAACCCGATTATGAAATTTCACCAGAATAAATTAATATATAAAAAATCTACCAATGACAATTGAGAATATGACCTTATGATAAAATGTCTAGAAAAATGAATCAGGAAGAAGATTCATATCACATTTAAAACGGCACTTCCCTCTGTTAAGCAGGGAACGCACATGCGGAAAAATATAGACGGAAATCTGCAGCGGATATTTTTCCGCTACGCCAAATTTCTGACTTGGAAATGAGAATTGTACTTGCGTTTTTCGCTGGCGCTTCCGCGTTAACTACTGCGCATGTCTGTGACAAATCTACATAGTTTGATTTCTACAGATGCAGTCGCGGAAAACGGAAAAAGTTAAAACATGTTAAACTACAATTCCGCTGCGTTTTCGCATTTGTGCGCGGTAAAAATGGGGTCAATTTGCCGTTCCGCTGTCCAATTCCGTCGTATTTTTCCGCATGTGGGTTCCCAGCTTAAGTGGCCTGGGCGAGAGAGAGAAAAGCCTAGAGAAGGAACACTTTAACAAGTACTTTCGGGCAACCTACTCACTGTTTCATACAGCGTCTTTATTCAATAGTTACATAATTTATTTAATGCTGGCGGGTATCTATCAAGTTTGTTGCATTTAAAGTGCATGTTTTATGGAGGAAATGCAGCATTATGAAACATTTAAAAATGCTATACCTAATAATTCCAAATTAATGGTAATTGAGATCGCTTTCCGTTCATTTAATCTTTTTAAATTTTAAATTTTTAAGAAACCATTCATAGAGACAAATTTATATTTTAAAACTAACCCGAAGAAAAATTTCAAGTTTTTGGGCTCAGCAGTAACACAGAAATAGAAAATGTTCGACAGTTTATTGTTTCTGCAGTGTTTTATATAGCGACATTTTTAGAAATTGTTCTATTGCGAGAATTTAAGTCATGATAAAAACAGCCATGTCAATTTTCATGTTTATATTCCTAACAATTCCATGTACTTCGTTACTTAGATCATCTTTAGATCTTTTTCTGCTTTTTTAGCCTTTCGATTTTTTAGAATTCGTTCTACAACGAGCATTTACATCTTATAAACTACTGCCATGCCAAAGTTCTAGAATCTAACCTCAAAAGTATCCCAGGAATTTCAGTATTCCAAATAAATCATAATTTAGAAACTTTCTAGAAATTTTTACGTTTATCTGTCAAATTGAATTTTCGAACCTTTTAGAGAGCGTTCATAACGAGTATTTACATCTTAAAAGAAACCACCTCACCAAATTTAAAGTTTCTAACCCAATCAATATCACAGAAATCGCAATTTTAGAACTTTTTAAATCATGCAGCGATGTATGTTGTTGCACTGACATAAAATACAGTCTTTTTTTCGCAGCAGAGGTGGCCAGCAACATTTTTTTTTAAGTTGGCTATGTAGTTTCAGAGAAATTTCTTCACACTTCACAAACGTACAAACGTTAATAATATTGTACACTTTATAATATTATAATGCTTTATAATATTACCATTAGATATACAGATACAAAAGCCATTTTTCTGTTACAAACTAAAGTGCCCGGCTTTGGCCAGAATTTGAAAGATGTTTGTTCTCAAAAATCAATTTCAAAATTTAACACACAACATAAAACAAACATTTAAAAAAGCAGTCGAAGTGTTGTACGCATAAATCAAATGAAAACACAATATAAAAATGTATAAATGTATACAACAGACGCAAAAGAATACAGCTATAAATGAACTTATTTCAATTTATAATTGGAGCAATAATGTTAAAATACGCCAATATTTCCATAATCGGGTTTTTATCATGCTTCAATAAGTTTTTGTTGACACTCATATGGTATTATACTATATTCACCACGTCCTTTATATTTCCAATATGATGAACTATTTTCCTCTTTCACGTGGAAAACTTGAAATAGAAAAGTTTTGAAGTTATATTCACTTTCATTTAAATTCGTCAAACTATTTATTTCATTTTCATTTTTCATGTGAATATCTTGCAATAGAAAAGTTATGACGCAATATTCACCTTTTTTTTTAATTCGGCAAACTGATCATTTCATTTTCATTTTTCACGACGAAATCTTGCAGTAGAAAATTAATTGTTGTTGTAAGAATTTTATTGTGTATTTTAATTGTTGGCAACTGCTATAACGAAAAATGTTTAAATTTGATAAGAAATTGCTGTTAAATTGGTGTTTTTTTATAAATTAAAAATTAACTATGAATTATTTCGATTCCGGATTGCTTTAGTTGCTTCGGCCGTTTTTTAATACGCATGTACGTATCTTTACACAATTTTGGCTTCCAAACTGTCGATTTGTACAGAATGACAAACAGACTGATAGACAAATTTTCATTTTTATATATTAGATTATATACAAACATAAATAACTTATCTAATACATGTTAGCAGATGCATTTTTAAATATATATATATATAAACACCGTATAATACTTATTCTGCTTTATTTTCATAGTAATTTGGCAAAACATCTCACTTTCTTAACTCCGAATTGCGTGCTTTTTACAAAAGCGCCAAAGCCCATATAACAGCAAAACACCATGAAAATGGAGCTCCAGGATGTAAAAATTTTCTGTGTTGTAAATTTCATTCTGCTATCTCGTCCCTGTATATCGACGATGACTTATAAGCGGGCCTTGTTGTCAAGCACACAAGTCTGATGTATGTGTCCAGTAAAACAAACAATACCATGAAAAGCATTAAATGCATGGTAATAAGGTACTTAGAATACGACATTTACGATCAACCATTATTGGTATTCAATCTTATAGTTTGGCGATAGATTTTTGGTAGACGGGATAACTAAGTAGTACCAAATACTGTACTGCAATTTAACTTCAATTTAACTTAATCTTTTCTATTCTACTATGTTAAGATTTTTAACTTCTAAACATCGCACATTTTCAATTTTTATACCATTATATTGGGGAGAAAAAGTACTTTTAAGTGCAATTTGTTTGAAAACTGCATCTCAATTTATTATTGAAATATTATTTTTTGTGTAGTTTTTAGCTCCATTTGTTTAATTTTGGCAACTCAAGTACTCCATTTCTGTAGAAGGTAGGGGGAAAATAGTAATCCTTTTTGTTGCATTCTTTCCTTAACAACTTTAAAAAATGTAATTAAAATACGTGCTATTTTGAAAAAAATATAAATAAATGATTTCATTTTCAAAATTTAATTTTAAGTATCTATATCAATATTACAAACACATGAAGGCATATGAATCATGATATAGTCTTTTTTTTTGTGGAGTTTCTTGAATGACGACATCTTTTTTTTTTTTTTTTGGATTTGTGTATTATTCAGCCATAGCGACGTCCTATGCGTACTTTACTGGAGAAGTTGTTTAAGACTTTATCGTAAATGAAGGATTCTTCAGCGGATGCGGATAACGTCAATCTGTACAAAATAAAAACGCGTGTTTTAAGTCTTAAAACTGAAATATTTTTTGTACTATCTATATTTATATATTTTATTTTCATCGAGGGTGACACTGAATTCTGAAAAAACAGACTTCTTGTTTTCTAGTTTTTTTAATCTTTGTGCAGTTTTGCCTCAAAAAGTGAGATTTGTTGCAAAAAGATATGGATAACTATGAAAACAAACTTGATGAATGTTTATGCTCATTTTTACAAGTAAATATGGCACAGATGTCATATGCTCACCAAGGTTACCTAATTGGCGCCAAAGTGGCGTTACTTTGCTCGACATGGTAACCAGTGACGGCTCGTGACTGTCATATTTTGTGGCACTAAATGCATGGCGAACATTATATTCTTTTCTTACCATTGTTTTTTGAAAGAAAAAGATTACCTTGTTTAATGGTCGAATATTCTGCCAACAAATGTGGCAAAGATTTCTTTTAAAGCAATAGTGCTAAGAGAATAATATATTTGGAAGCTATGGATTTAGTGCCCCCCAAAAATGCCAACCACTGATGTAACCATATATAACGCTATTATAAATTGTTTTGTTCTATAATTACATCATTTAATGATTGTTATTTCCTTTTAAAAATAATATAAAATGTTTTGTTTATCACTTTATTTTGTTTTCATGTTGAAATAAAAAAATAACGTACTATTATAGCACGATATATGTGACTGTTATTCGAAAACGACGTTATCGCCAAATTGGCATAAAAAATCACACCAAACTTGGTGCGTTTATGGCATCTGTGCCATAAATATAAACATTTTATTTATATATATAATATCATTGCTTTTTATATATAATTTACTTTTGTTTGTATATAAAAATAGGTAAGTGGCTTGTTAACACAAAATAAATTGCATAAAACTTTTAAAAATTGCTTGAGTATATGAAACAATGAATAAGTCGCACTGTCTGGCTAGCTCAGTTTCAAATCACCCAGAAATTTCACATAATTTCAAAATATCACATTCTCGGGGTAGCTTTTTAAAATATTTTTTATTTAATCTTGATAAGACGGCACATCACAAGTAGCACGGCACATAACACATATATAATAACACGGATATAACTTTTTACATTTTTAGCACATCTCAAAAACAGAACACAACTACAGTCAACGCTGTAACAGAACACTCTCCAACTCACAGCATTTCTCATTCGGCAAAGCTCACGGAAAACGGTCACGTGACTGCCGGTAGAGTCTATTTGTTTTAGAACGGGTGGCGCGCGTTACATCCTCCCCCTCTGTTTCCGATTTACGTCTCGGAGAGGAAACAGGATGCTTTCTGGGTCTTCCTCTTTTCCTTAAGGGTGCAACTGGAATAGTTTCAGTTTCTTGAAATGGTGACAAAGCGGAAACATGGTAAGACCCAATTCGCTCAGTAGGATTGTCCAGGCTAGCAATGTCATATGTCACTAGTGACTTTTGAGTCAAAACTATGTATGGCCCATCTCTCTTAGGCATAAATTTGGCTGTTTTATTTTTACTTGCTTTGCTCACAGGATGTAGGTTAACCCATACTTTATCACCAGGTGCGAAATACACTCGTCTACGATTTTTATCGTAATATTTCTTCCGCTGATCTTGTTTCATTTCAACACGCTCTTTCACACCTTTTGAAATATTTGCAAGACGTTTAAGATATGGGGTTATTTCCGGAACAAAATTGTCATTTTCCACAACAGCTCTAAAATCGTTCACCACATCATCAATTGTTCTTAATTCTCGACCAAATTGCAGATAGGCGGCAGTTTGGCCAGTTGTATCAGATTTGGCAGAGTTCATAGCAAATCTAATAAAAGGAAGTTTATCAATCCAGGAAGTGTGTTCATCTCCAACAAGGATTGCTATTCGAGGTTTCAAGTCTCGATTTTTGCGTTCGACTGGATTGGCCTGAGGATGGTACAAAGGTGTCAATGATTGGTCTATTCCAAGAATGTAACAAACTTGTTGTAGAACAGCGCTCACAAACTGAGGGCCGTTATCACTTATGAGTCTTCTTGGGATACCATAACGAAGGTAGATCTCTTCAATCAGAGTAGTTGCACATTCTTGTGCAGTAGCAGTTGTTAAGGCAAATAGTTCGACCCATTTAGTGGCACAATCTTCTACTATAAAAATCCATCGATGCCCATCTTTACTAGGAGGCAATGGTCCAAAGAGATCAATGCTGAGGGTCTCAAACCGCTGAGCATAAGCAGGTGTTCGTAATAAACCAGCTGGTTTCTGATTTGTTGCTTTATAACGAGCGCACTCTGGGCACTTCTTCACATATTCAGAAATGTATGCTCTCATGCCTGTCCAATAATATCTTTTAGCAATTCTCTGATAAGTTCCTGCTTCACCATAATGTCCGGCTGAGGGGTCGTCATGATGAAGTTTCAAGATATTTTGTCTTTCTTGTATTGGAATGACCAGTTGCGCTTCTTCGGCATCTGATTCGGGAGCATACCTATAAAGCACACCTTGATTCATCAGGAATCCTCTATCAGTCCAATTGGCGAATTCTTCGCTTTTCTGTTCGTCTTCAAAAGAATCTATGATCTTTTTAAGGTTTTCATCTTGCAACTGTGCTTCTCTGATATCTTTTGGACTTCTTGTTGGCATGTCTATGCTGACAAAATTGCATGTCTCACAGAAAGCAGATTGATGATTACAGACAGGGCGTGACAGCATGTCAGCCACAACATTAGATTTTCCAGGTTCATATTCTATTTTCAATAAGAACGATTGTAACTGTAGTGCCCAACGGGCTAATCTCCCCGATGGTGACTTAAGGCTCAAAAGCCATTTTAAAGGTTGGTGATCCGTTGCTACAACCACTTCTTGGCCTTCCACATAGCCGCGAAATTTTTCTAAGGCCCAGACAACAGCCAAAGCCTCGCGTTCTGTAGTGGAATAATTCCTCTCTGCACTTGTAAGAAGACGGCTAGCATATTCTATGGGGTGCTCAGAGGCCTTGTCAGTACCCTGTAAAAGTACAGCACCAAGAGCGTAGTTACTAGCGTCAGTTCGCAGAATAAATGGTTTGGTCCCATCAGCTTGCTTCAGCACTGGAGATGTCACGAGACACTCTTTTAGAGTTTCAAAGGCTACTTGCTCTTCTTTTCCCCATTTCCAGGTTGCTTTCTTTTTCGTAAGATTGCTAAGGGGTCTTGAGATATCAGCAAAATTTGATATAAATCTTCGGTACCAAGAACAGGTTTGTAGGAAAGACTGGATCTCTTTAAAATTTTTGGGTGGAGGTATCGCTTTAATTGCCGAGACCTTGTCTGAATCTACTTCTAGACCATTTGGGGTTATCCAGTGTCCTAAGTACTTGACTTTCTCACAAGAGAAATGACATTTTTCACGTTTGGCATCTAACTTAAGTTCAATGAGTCTCTCGAATACAGCTGTAAGATCTGAGAGATGTTTCTCAAACGTTTCTGACAAAACGATGATGTCGTCTAAATACGATAAAGCAAGGACATCTTTAAGACCACTTCTAAATTGATCTATCAATCTTTGAAACGTGGCAGGAGCATTTTTGAGTCCAAAAGGCATCTTTAAAAAACGATAAGTTCCAAAAGGGCAGACAAATGCAGTTTTATCTTGATCTGGCGGGTAGACTCGAACTTGATGATACCCAGAACGAAGATCTAAAGTTGACATGTAAGAAGTATGCTTGGCTTCATGTAAAAGGTCGTCCATTCGAGGTAATGGATATTTATCTGCTACTGTAACTGCATTTAATTTCCTATAATCTATGCATAATCTTATACTGCCATCCGGCTTTGTTACGAGAACCACCGGCGAAGCATAAGGTGATTCACATTCTTCTATGATACCTTGAGCTAGAAGATTATCTATTTCCTTCTTAAGAATTGCTTTCTTAGCAGGAGTCATCCGATAAGGTGGTACAGCAACAGGAGCACTATCACCTGTGTTGATGCGATGCTCTACAAACGGGGTTGCCTCTCCCCCTGGTTGAAAACATTTTTCATACCTTTTCAGAAGATCATTAAGTTTGTCCCTTTCATCGGAATTTAGATTTTTACCTTCATCTTCACGTAAAGCGTACGGATTGACTTCGACCGCACCAGCTGACGTATTATTGTCTTCTTCATATTCATCCACAAAATAAAACTTTTCCTGAGGTTTATCACTGAAATACCATGTTTTGTTGGCAGTATCTAACACCATGTTAGCATTATGTAAGAAATCCATACCTAAAAGAGTTCTATTACCCTTGGCATCTGGTAATACGATGAACTCCGTTTCGAAGACTCGGCCTTCAATCTCTACGGGCACAGTGGCAGACAAAGTGTCTCTAACCACCGTAATTCCATCAGCTAACGTTACTTCATAAGTATGAGGGTTCAATGCAACACCAGTTTTTAAAAATAATTTATACATACGTTCTCCTGCAATAGAACGATTCGCTCCCGTATCTGCACAAACTAACACCTTCTTATTGCAGATCATGATAGGCACATTTGGAGCTGAAACTGCTGATGTATTTAAACTATATAGCTCAAGACGATGTGCTTGAACAGTTTGTTTTTTAACCGTAGGGGAACAATCTGGACATTTCTTCTTTATAAATCCCAATTTACCACAACCATAGCAAACAATATCGGATTCTATGCGTCGATTAGCAAACTTAGGGGAAGATCTGTCTTCTTTTGGAGGCTTACTCTGCTTCCAATTATTTTCTCGACGAGAAAACTCTTTTTTATCTTGGGGTACAACCGGATCCCTTTTAGGAAACGTAGATCTAATAATGTCATACGCATCTAATTTTTCGGCAAGGTCGACTGGCGAATTTAAATTTTCCCAATCATCTAACATATGTTGTTTGCATTCAACAGGCACGCGCCTTTTCATTTGATCAGCTATGATAAGATCCTGAAGATCTTCAAAAGACGTTACAGCTAATTCTTTAAGCCAGTTTTCAAAATAAGCTCGAAGTTCGAAATAATAATCTCGCCAAGTTATTTCCTTGGACTTGCGATGCATAAAGAACAGCTGTCTAAACTTTTCGGCACTAATTTTAAACCTTTTTAGAAGTAAATCTTTAACATGTGAAAATTTTGAAGCGTTTTCTTCTGATTCACGAGCGATAAGCGTAGAGATAGAAGATGGTACAACACTGAGTAAATACGAAACCCATAGATGCTCTGGTACCTTCGAGAGCTTTAACTGACGTTCCAGGAGCACCAAAAACAAGGTTACATCATCAGTTTCTGGCCTGAATGTAGGCAACAGCTTTTGGATATCTATCTTACTCTCCGGGTGAGACATTACCCCTGCTGCACTACCACCTACCGCTCCACTGGAAGTACTTTGGCTCTGAGCCTGTAACTTGAGCTTCTCAAGCTCAAAATTCATCTCAAGCTTTTTTAACTCTAACTCTTCCGCTCTATGCTTTTCTTCTAATTCTAATTTGCGCTGTTCTAACTCAGCTGCTTTTTGTTTTTCCTCTAAATCCCGTCTGCGTTGTTCTTCCTCGCGAGTCGAAATTTGGTTTCTGACTAATGAATTTACAAAATCAACTTCGTACGAGGGGGAGGATTTAATTTTTTCACGCAATGTGACAACCGTCATAGAGGGTTGCACATCTAAATTCATTTCTAACGCAACCTGATATAAATCCTCTTTACGAGCTTTATTAAGTTCAGACATTTTAAACTTTAGCAAAACAACAAAACAAGTACCCCACAAATGCCGAAAATTCGTTTAAATTATTCCCCAAACGTGTGAGCTTTGCCGTTACAACTCATATAAACAAGACTTTAATAAAGCAAAACAGTAAGGTTTAACATTAGCAAAACTTTTGACTACAAAACAAAACAAACTTTAAATCCCTGCAGGTATAAATAAACAGTATGGCCATAACGCGACATTTAATCAAAACAATATTGTAACCAATATAAAACCATTTACTGAATAGTTAACACTTTCAAACATTATTCTAAATAATATCAAATACATAATGAATAATTAAATTTGCAACCAATATTATCATTATATTACTAACGCTAATTAATATCGGTTTCATTCAATATCACCTTAAAAGAAAATAAAGTTTCTTTTATAAACAAATAATAAATGCAAAAACTTACTTATTCCGTTTTGAAAATGAATCACATTCAAGGCTTTTTCATCAATAAATCAGCAACTCAAAAGTAAATATTTACGTTTAGCATTTAAATAATAACAAACACTTAAATAAAAATAGTAATCATTTCTCTTACGAAACCAATAAAAAAAAATAATAAAAATAAGCACATATCTTTATGAGAATTGTGATAAAATTATGAATCATCTTAACAACTTCTAATTTGACTGACAACAGTTTATTTTCCTCTTTTAAAAGGAAAAGAAAAAAAAAATCAACGAAAACGTAAATGAATATTTCTTTCGCTTTCTTTTTTTTTTTTTTTTTTTTTTTTTTATGAATCAAAATATTTTACTTAAAACAAAGTAAAAATTAAACATACATGAACAGAATCAAAGTAAAATTTTCAGAATAATGGGTGAGGGAGGGGGGAAGGGGAAATATGCAATACAAACATGACAGGAAAATAATAGAGTGAATTAAAATTTAATAATGTCAAAAATATTTAGAATTTTTAGAATATCAATAATGTTATGAAGTCAAGAATGCATTCTTTTTATTAAACAAACTATGGATCCATTCTATTTAAAGATAGCTTACTTGTTGATAATATTTTGTAGAATAAACAAATCTTGTAGAATAAAACTATAGGCACAAACACTGTAGGCACCGTTCTAAGAACAAATGAAGCGAGAGTCCCTTAAAGCACAAACATCCTAGAACTTTCTTTAGGACATTAACGAAATATTTTGTAGAACTTTAACTTGAGAAAATAAGAACAAAGATAACGAAACATTTCAGATTCAGAACATATTTCACGTGCACTCACGAAGACGACCGGTCGTGCCATTTTTTTTTTCTCTGCATGCTCGTAAAAACAACACTTTATGATTAAAAATATATTACTATATCACTTGACTTGAAGAATGATGAAATAATATTGCGAACACTTTTGAAAAATTTGGATGTGATCATTTTTCTTCGAATTCGTGGCCCGAGTTGGGTAGCCAAATTGTCTGGCTAGCTCAGTTTCAAATCACCCAGAAATTTCACATAATTTCAAAATATCACATTCTCGGGGTAGCTTTTTAAAATATTTTTTATTTAATCTTGATAAGACGGCACATCACAAGTAGCACGGCACATAACACATATATAATAACACGGATATAACTTTTTACATTTTTAGCACATCTCAAAAACAGAACACAACTACAGTCAACGCTGTAACAGAACACTCTCCAACTCACAGCATTTCTCATTCGGCAAAGCTCACGGAAAACGGTCACGTGACTGCCGGTAGAGTCTATTTGTTTTAGAACGGGTGGCGCGCGTTACAGCACGAAAATACGCAAAAAAAGCTTACTTGTCTCGCCAAACCCATTTTCTCTACATCGCCAAGGACCTTATACAGGAAAAGTACCAGTTTCATTTTTAAAGACTAAAAAGAAATTAATATAAATGAAAATTGTTTTTCTGAAAATCATGCTTTCATTAAAATTCACAAAAATTTGTAAAATATATATGTTCTTTAAAGGCACTAAATATTAGAAAAGTCTTAAAAAAACCTTAACTGCACGGAGTTAAAATTTAATTCGGTGAGTTCAGTTATGGAAGATAAATGGATTTAAATGGGAATTTTGCCAAATTAGCCGGCTGTCTCCAAGTTGGCTTCATATATAGAACTTTTTTGTCGCAAAACATTTTTGTCATATATAGAAAACTTTTTGGCGAATTTTCGCCACGTTGGCCAAAGTTTGGCGATATCGTGGTAGCCCTATCATTAGTACTTTTCAACAAATATTCATTGTTGAAGCTAATGCAGATTTCTCTATAGAAAATCAAACGTAACCATTAAGTAATTCACAACTCCCCCAACCACCACCATTGCCCTTATAGAGATCGAATTAAAAAAAAAAAAAAATCAATGTCCAATTCATATATTGCCCTCAGGAATACATATATATTCCAAATTTCAAAACACTAGGTCAACAGGAAGTGGGTGAAAATCACAAGATTTGAATGCCACAGACAAATATGTACTGTAAGTTATTTGTGAGTTAAAAGAAAGCATGTAAAAAAAAATAATAAAGAAAAAAAGAAGAAATGGTGCTATAAAGCAAAATATTTTATTACACATTACATAATTGTTTCTAATTTTCACACGCGAAATATAAATTATGCTTTTGGCGATTATAAAATGTTATTTAGAGATTATCGCAATATCTCAAATCAAAGTTTTTATACCTTTTTTTCTTTTATATGGAAAAACAAACAGAATTATTTTCCTGTTTGATTAAATTTAAATATCTTTCATGGCACTTCAATATTACTGCGTGCGTATTTTATTTTATTTGCTCCATGTGTTCAAACCAGTTGTCTACGAAAACATCAACCGGTGAAAATGACGCACACCAAAATCCTATGACGTATGCAGATAAATTGTGCTTTTCTATCAGTTTTTTCTATATAATTTTTAAACGGTTTGGAACTTATTTTTCATAGTAGGAGCATTCAGTAGGCGACCCTCATAGGTACCTTCTGGTTCATTCAGAAACGAAATCCGACAAGTATTTTTTGAGTTACGCTTGACGAAAGGCTTTTGTTAGGCTTTATTATTAGGCTTTTTATTTAGTAGGACATGGTGTTAATATCCATCGTAGCTGTATGTGTCGCTGAGTATTAGCCTTCGCTTCGCTCAGACAATTAAGAGGGGGGGGTTCTCACTACCCCCTTTATACTCAACCAATGATCCCCCAAAAGTAATCGGAGAAGCACCTTACCAGATGAACCTATTTACACAATTTTATGAAAATCGGAAAATTCTGCCTGAAAAATCATTTATCTAAATTAAGGGGGAATTTGCCCCCGTTCCCCCCTTTATACTTCACCAATGAACTCGCAAAACTAATCAGGGAAGCGCCTTATCAGAATGAACCTAGAAAAAAAATGAGAAAATCGGATACTTCTATCAAGTGTTATCGCGTTACGTACGTACATACGTATGTACACAAAGAACCTGCGGGCACATTAGCTCTCAGGCTTTGATAGCATGTAAGCTAATAAAAACCAATATATAAGTGTTTAACTGGAATATGATAGAAATTTTTTAGTCTAGTTGAACACTCCAATGCAGTAAACGAAAATTATGATTCAAAATTTAGAAATTATTTATTTTATTAATGGAAATTCAATTAACTTTTACATGATTATTGGTACTGATATTATACATCAAGACTGTTTAACTGTTTCTATAAATGATGTAAAACTACATAAATTTAAAATTGAACTTCAAAACTACTTAGTTGATGATCTAAATTTGTGTAAAACGTCTTTTGATTCTAAATGTAACTTTTTTCTTTTTAATCTGAAGCAGTAACTCGCAAGCTCCGAATCAAAACAAAATCTTACTATTTAATAAATTTTAGTAACATAGATCGATATCAAATATATCTATATTTTTAAGCATGGTATTTCCCATATATTTTAGTTAGATTTAATAGTTTAATATAGTACAATACATTATATATATATATATATATATATATATTATATATTAAAATAGTGCTATTATTGCACTTTTTGGAAACTAATACAGAAATAAAAAATACTTCTTGAAAAGAAGTTTATGATGATACATAACAGTCCTAAATCAATTTTTTTCACTGCATGTAACAAAATGTATGTAACAAACATAACAAAAAAGGTATATAACAATTATATAACAAAACATTTCCTCCAAAATTTAGTGTATTTTAAATTTTAACGAGATAAAATACACACAGAAGTAACATAAAATCAAGTTAAAAAATCATATTTAAAAATATGCATTGCCTTTTCTAATAGCCAGAAAGGTCTCTAAAATACAATTTTTTTTCTTTAAGATTATTACTGCCAATTGTCAATAAATCTTTAATTGTTAATAAATCAATGTCAATAAATCTCTAATAAAGGAATAATAAATAAATAAATGTCAATAAATCTCTTCTATGGATGGAAAACGATCATGCTACTACTCTGCTGTGCCCAGAAGGTACATGAGACGAAAGAAATATCATGTCCCGTCTTTTACCGCAGCACACTTTTTATATCTACATTAGTAATCAAATTGTTCCTGCTCCAACGTTCGACTGCTTGACGAAAATCAATTTTCAAAGATCTCGAAGGATTCGAAGCAAACACATGGTGTTCGAGATCCTTAGGCTATGTTTTTCTTTTTCAATACCGATGTCTGATATTCTTATCATGAAAAACTCTCTAATAAACAAATATCTATATATTTTGAATCAATAATTTTCTTACGGACCTTAATTGTTTTAGGTATACAAATTAATAAATATTAACAATACCGTATGACTGGGTCACTTTCTGACAGTAGGAGTTAGTTTGAGACAGATGGTCTAGTTTTTGTACGTCGAATCTCCCGCTCGGTCCGCGATGGAAGCAAAGCAAACAACAGTGCGACGTACTAGGAAATGCAGCATTATGAAATATTTAAAGTTGCTACACCTAATAATACCAAATTAATAGAAATTGAGATCGCTTTCCGTTCAGTTAATCTTTTTAAATTTTATTTTTTTTTTAGAAACCATTCAGAGAGACAATTTTATATTTTAAAACTAACCTGAAGAAAAATTTCAAGATTTTGGGCTCAGCAGTAACACAGAAATAGAAAATGTTCGACAGTTTTCTGTTTCTGCAGTATTTTATATAGCGACATTTTTAGAAATTGTTCTATTGCGAGAATTTACGTCATGATAAAAACAGCCATGTCAATTTTCATGTTTATATTCCTAACAATTCCATGTACTTCGTTACTTAGATCATCTTTAGATCTTTTTCCGCTTTTTTAGTCTTTCGATTTTTTAGAATTCGTTCTACAACGAGCATTTATATCTTATAAATTACTCTCATACCAAAGTTCTATTTTCTAACCCCAACAGTATCCCAGAAATTTCAGTATTTCAAATAAATCACAATTTAAAACCTTTCTAGAAATTTTTACGTTTATCTGTCAAATTAAATTTTCGAACCTTTTAGATAGCATTCATAACGAGTATTTACATCTTAAAAGTAACCACCACACCGAATTTAAAGTTTCTAACCCAATCCATATCACAGAATTCGCAATTTTAGAACTTTTTTGCTCCTGCAGCGACGTAGGTTGTTGCAATGACATAAAATACAGTCTTTTTTTCGGAGCAGAGATGGCCACTAACATTTTTCTTTTTTTTTTGGCTATGTAGTTTCAAAGATAACGCCTCACACACGTACAAACATTAATAATATTGTATACTAGATTAATAATATTAGCATTAGATATAAAGATACAAAAGCCATTTATCTGTTACAAACTAAAGTCCCCGGTGTTGCCCAGAATTTGAAGGATGTTTGTTCTGAAAAATCAATTTGAAAATTTAACATAAAATATAAAACAAACATTTAAAAAAGCAGTCGAAGTGTTGCACGCATGAATCAAACGAAAACACAATATAAAAATGTATAAATGTATATAACAGACGCAAAAGAATACAGCTATAAATGAACTTATTTCAATTTATCATTGGAGCAATTATGTTAAAATACGCCAATATTTCCATAATCGGGTTTTTATCATGCTTCAATATGTTTTTTTCACACTCTTATGACGTTATACTATATTCACCACGTCCTTTATATTTCCAATATGACATAATATTTTCCTCTTTCACGTGGAAAACTTGAAATAGAAAAGTTATGAAGTTATATTCTTTCATCACTATTCTATTATCACTTTCATTTAAATTCGTCAAACTATTTATTTCATTTTCATTTTTCATGTGAATATCTTACAATAGAAAAGTTATGACGTAATATTCACCTTTTTTTTAAAATTCGGCAAACTATTTATTTCATTATCATTTTTCACGTGGATATTTTGCAGTAGAAAATTAATTGCTGTAGTAAGAATTTTATTGTGTATTTTAATTGTTGGCAACTGCTGGTGGTTTTTTATTAATAAAAATGAACTATAAATTATTTTGATTCCGGATTACTTTAGTTGCCTCGTTCGTATTTTAATACACATGTACGTATCTTTTCACAATTTTGGCTTCCAAACTGTCGATTTGTATAGAATTACAAACAGACTGATAGACAAATTTTCATTTTTATATATTAGATTATATACAAACATAAATAACTTATCTAACACGTGTTAGAGGATGCATTTTTAAATATCTACCCTATTTATATTATAAAGGACAAACATATCTGTGCGTAACGCATACGTCATTTTGCGAATGGCAACACTTTGAAATTTGAAATGAAATTTCGGTTTTGCAATTTTCGTACTACAATTTTTTAAACTTCTAAACATCGCACATTTTTAATTTTTACACCTTCATACAGGGAAAAAAATGTGCTTTTAAATGCAATTTGTTTGAAAGCTGTATCTTAATTTATTTTTGAGATATTAATTTTTTTGCAGTTTTTAATACAAATTTTGTAATTGTGGCAACTGAAGTACTCCATTTATATTGAAAGTAAAGGGAAAATAGTCATGGTTTATTATTTTTATTTATTATATCCTTATTGATGCCATTTTCACATTACAAATAAAAGTAACTTTTTTATACTTTTTGAATAGAAAATGACACCAGACATAAAAAAAACACGCATTCTTCTTCATAAATCGGTTACATTTCAATATTTTTACATTACGCTGATACTGAGTTTGAGACACTAGGGAAAATGATTCAGTGAGTAAAAATGATGTCATATTTAAAGGAAAACGATCATTTATTTTGATAAAACTAAATATTTGACCAATACTATGACAAGTAAAGGCAAATTTCTGAATTTTTTTTTTTTTCGTGGGTACGGAGATTAGAACTTAAAGTTTGTGCGAATGTTTACATGAAAAATTGTATTGGACAAACGTGACATTAAGTTTGGAAATACATTCATTAATGATCTATTGCGCCTTAAAATACTTTTAAAT
Organism: Maratus speciosus; assembly: GCA_963932465.1. Taxonomy (NCBI): domain Eukaryota; kingdom Metazoa; phylum Arthropoda; class Arachnida; order Araneae; family Salticidae; genus Maratus; species Maratus speciosus. The sequence continues at coordinate 291,866,134 of OZ010788.1, read as the reverse complement.
TGTGAACTTGAGTGGTGCGTATGTAAATTTTGAGAATGTGAAAATAGCGTACAGTTTAGATTTTATGGTGAAATTTTTATGATTTGACAAAGCAAATCACTTTTACTGATTTTTCATCTCGTAAAAACAAACGTAAGAGCCTCAATTGATAACTTCATCATAATTATTCATCTTGATTACGTATTCTAATACAGTTTTTAATTTTTCAATAATTTAAGCAGTTGAAGTTTGTGGAAATAATATTTTGGTAATTTTAGGTTAAAAATATTATTTGTTTTAAGAGTTAGACAACCAATGTAAGATGAATTTTTTATAGTAATTATTTTTGTAGGTTTATTATAAATTCGATATGACCAGTTCCTTTCTAACATTTTAGTTCGTCGAATTTCGACGGGTTCTAACTCGTATATAGATTAAACAACTGATTATGTTTCACGTCTATTTCTCCTAAAATATGGAATACTTTCCGATGAAATTAACACCAAAAATCAATATTGATCCGCAGATTTCAAAACTGGTATTAGAATTTTTAAATTCGAATTAGTTTTCGAAATATTACTTTTTTTCTAATTTTATATATATTTTTCTAATGATGGCAACTCAAATTTTAATCAAACCGATATATATATATTTTTTTCAGATTTTAGAAAAGGTTACTATTTTAAACTAATTTGGCGAGAAGTTTGGCCTCCCTTAAATGTATTCTAAGAAATGTATCATGTTACTTTTATTCATAATTAAATTTGTAATTTATTATCATTTTATTTAATACACTAGGGGGCTCTGCCCCCTACGAGCTACGCTCGTCAACCCCCGTTCAGACACCGCAGACTCTAAAAGTATGCTAATTTGATCGGCTTTAAAAAGATTTCGGAATATTGAATTATAATTTAAAAAACAATGGCGATCTCCCTATAAACGGATTTCTATTCATTTCTCTTTGACTGGGGAATTTTAAGGCCAAATCCGCTGCGGTACTACTTGATTAACCCGTCGACCCATTTCGCCAAATTATATAAATCGCCAAAGCACTCGCCAAATTATACAAACTGATATCATTTTTATTTTAAATAACGAAAGAACAAATAAATTAGTGCAACATTAATAAAAATACAAATAAAACGTCGAAAAAAAAAACTTGATGACGTAGACACGTGTAACTTGCTAAAAGTCAAGTTAATGTGACATTTACGATCAACCATTATTGACATTTAATCCTATAGTTTGGCGAATGATAGATTTTTGGTCGACGGGATAACTAAGTAGTACCAAAAATACATATGTCAATCGCTGTTTTCATCTTTGATTAAGTAAAATAAGATAAACATTTCAAGGAATTAAGTAAACAGAATCTTTGTCTCCCGGTATTTTTTAACAAAGCGAAAAGAAAGTTCTTTTAAATAAGACATTTTAAATTAATCGTTTTTAATCTGGCGTAAATTTGACCAAACTATTCTTTCTCTTTTTAATATTCACGTGAAAATACTTGTGTTAGAAATTAAATATTATTTGCTCTTTGCTAACAAAAATAGTTGAAAAGTATCCGCTGAAAATATCAAATAAATGTCTATCGCAATTTCTGAATTTAAACCTTTTTGCAATATTATTTTGTATTCATTTTATGTAATAACTGTACACTGTTAAAAATGAAGTTAGATGTTTCACCAAGAAAATGGTGAAAAGTAGCTGAAATTTAGCTGCAACCGAGATATTGGTGATATGTTTCACCAGTTTATTGGCGCTTTCACAAATACCATTATATTGGTGAAATGTTGAACCATGATTCGGGTTTTTTATAAATCCAATTTTCTGGTGAAAAGTTGAACCATGAATCAAGGGTTTTTTTAAATCCGATTTTCTGGTGAAAGGTTGAACCATGAATCAAGGGTTTTTTTAAATCCGATTTTCTGGTGAAAGGTTGAACCATGAATCAGTATTTTTTAAATCCAATTTTCTGATGAAACGTTGAACCATGAATCAGGGTTTTTTTTAATAAAATTTTCAGGTGAAAGGTTTAACCATGATTCAATGTTTTCTCTATTCCAATTTTTTGGTAAAAGGTTGAACCACGATTCAGGTTTCTCTCAACTTTATGGGAAAAGGTTACACAGGATTGTAGTTTTCTTTTTTTCCCCCTCGCTTTGGAGTGAAATGATTAACCAGGACTTTGGTTTTCAATTTATCATTTTATGGTGTAATAATGAACAAAATTTCAGATTATGCGAAATTATATTGCAGTACGAAAGCATGATTTTTTTGTTTTCATTAAACTGAAAATTATTAAAGTTTTAATTATTGATTCTATTGTCTTTGAAATATATTTAAAAAAGAAATGTAGTTTGATCTAATTTCACAAAATAATCGCTTTTTTTTTTCTTTCTCTTCCACGAATATTACCATTCTGTCCTTGTACATTTTGGAACATTTCTCTGCACTCAGTTACACTTATAATCCATTTAGTGTTTGCTTATTCACAAACCATTCATAATGAAGATTTTTTTTTAAATAATTTTCTTAGATTTAAATACATATCCTGTTTTTATTATATTTTTAATTTAAAATCCAGGAAATAAAAAATATTTTTAATAAACATTACTTTAAACAATGCTAATTGGATTTCTTTAAACAAGGGTCAGCTAGGTGGGGAGGCCTACCAAATGGCTTAAGCACTCACAAGCCCCACCCAGGATTTCTTTAAACAATATTAATTTTTGCACAGGTTTGAAAAAAGTTTGTTTTCATAATGCACTTAGCTGCTACTTTTATGGTTGGTTGTATTTATGTCGGCCAATTATCTGCACGTGGGATATAGGCCCTAAGGGGGGGGGGGTTGCCTTCCGTGGAGGTCTTTCTAAGGGAACCTAACCCGTATTAATGCTTGGAGAACCAAGGTTCGAAGAAAACCACGAAAACTCCGAACGATTAGGCCGACGGGCGCGATTGGGATCGAACCCAGCACCTCCCGTCTACCAGCTTCGAGAGCAGAACCTCTCGGCCACTGGTGGGGCCCGCTACTTTTATGATCTGTAGATTTTTTTTGTTTTTATATTGTTGTGAATCTAAAGATGCTGAAATTTTGATATTATAGTGTTTTCAAATTTTTACCTTCTTTTCACAAAACAAAAAATAAAATATTTCAATTAGCAAAAAATATTTTTAGACATTTCCTCATATCGTTAATATAAAGGTACAATTGTTACACATATGAAAATTTCACCAATCACTATTTTAAGTTATATACATTTTGATAGTACTATTTTTGAACCTTTGGACAATAAAACACATGTTCTGTTCCAAAATCCCAATTATGAAAAATTATTACTAATACATTTATTTTTAAATTAGTATTAAATAAAAATTTGATTTTTTTACTATTGCTGACACATATCGACAGTAACAATAATTTAATAACAGTAACAATAATCCATTTCCCCTTTTCCTCAAATTGAATTATCGTCACAATTTTTTTTATGTCGTTAAAAGGGGAAAAATTGTAATTTCAAGTGCAATTAAATTAAATCTGCATTTCAATTTACTGATTTTTCATGTTTTTTAAATTAATTTTCAAGCATGGTTCATTTAAAAATTTATATTGCACACAGTTCGATTATGCAAAATTAACTCATTTAAATATAAAACAACAACAAAAAGTTCAGCATTCGTTTCTGTTTAACACTCAATAATGAATATAACATTTTTCAATAAATAAATAAAACACAAACATAACGGATACATAATCAAAATACAGTCTGTCTAAAGTGGAATCGAGGCAATTTTCTGTAGTCGACAATATTCCGCCTTAGACAAATTTTACTTTATATCTATGTATTCGCAGGGACTTTAAAATCTTTCAGAGTTAGACAGATTTCCGTCTTACACAGAGTTTACTGTATATGCGTAAACACTGAATTAATCAGCATAAAAAAACGCAGCTATAAGTAGCAGAATCCTTCATTTAATCTCTAATATCAGCTAACACAAAAGTATTACTTTAAATGAATTTTAAAGCTTTTTTTTTTTTTTTTTAATACACAATGTGCTTTCATATTATATTAAATACTTAATTTACAGGGTTAATTTAATAACAGCATTGTCGCCAAAAGTGATTAATTATTATTGCTTATATATGTATTTTTTCAGTATTCCTAAATGATAATCTATGATGAAGATTTTTTATTATTTTTTTAAATAATAGTAGTAGAAAAGGAAAATATTCACCAACAGCAGCCTTGCAATAGCTGAAAAAAGAAATGGTCACAGACAATAAAATAACAACACAATTAAGTTGGTTTGCGGTATGCCGCTCCATTTATTGAAAATACAAATTAATCATTAAATTATATGTATATACATATATATATACTATGTCAGACTAATATTTACTGTAAATATAATGCCATTTTACATGCAGAGTTTCTCTCCGACAGTTTTAGGAGGGTGCAGTACTGTCTGACCATTCATTTAAAAAAATATCCTCTTTCTTCCCCAAATGAGGATCATAAATATGACAAGGTCATCAAATATAAAGAATTCTTGAAGCTTAGTATCCAAGTATTAGCAGCTCCAAGCATCAGGTTAATTTCTCCACCTGTTTTAAATGAAAGGGTAAATATTTTAAGACATAAAATTGTTTTTTGTGCAGACATAATAATAAAATTTCACACAGGGAAAATAATCCAAAAACAGCATATCAATCAAATTGTCTTTTACAAGGAAAAGTTTCAGCATTTGAAAAACCAATCTGCTTTTGAAATCCTTTGTAGTCCGCTGGTCTGAAACCACCAAAAATTCAATTGGACCAGTAACTTCACCCCCCCCCCCCTCTCTCAGAGGGTCACAGGTAAACTTAAATTTTCCCATCCCTGAGAAAACCGCAACCAAACATAAATCACACAATTTATTTTATTTAAAAAAATAAAATTGCATTGAACTTTAGTAAATTGAAATAATCAGAAATAAAATATCTAATTGATAATTTTGTAGTTTTTTTTTTATGTACTGTTTATTTAATTTTTAGTAAATTATAATTTTACATTTTATTATGCTGAAAATTTCGGATAACTGCAAAGGAAGTTTGGTTTATTCTAGGAGAGAGGGGCCACTCAAATGGTTAAAGGGACTTAATAGAATTTTATGTAGCAGGCCAGTGATGATGAATGCGGACCATTAAATTCTCATGCTTAAATAATCAATTCTACCACTGAATCAATGTATTGCAAAATGATTAAATTCACTGGGTATAGATTTCTGATTCAAAATAAAATTTGGGAGGATGTGTTGTAGGAAAACAAGGTAATTTGAACTACTTGAGGAGTTCGGGCAGAAGGTACCGTCCCAACAGATGATCTCCAAGAATCCCTCCTCAGGCGTTACCGAACTTGCGGTGCACTTCGACAAGACAGTGCAGTGGGGATTTCTGGACCACTACATATGATGACCACCACTACATATGATGACCACCACTACATATGATGACCACCACTGCATATGATGACCACCACTACAATGACCATGACATCGCTCGTAAAACAGGGGTGGGAAACTGAATTATTCTGTATGACATCAAGCATCTAAATATGAACTCACCCAAAGTGGGTAATCAGCATTGAGTAGGAGGAGTTTGATATTCTGCACATGGAAGGAAGGCATGTTTTCTGCACGCAAAACCTTCCACACTATTTCATGCTGAATACCCAGTTCAGCAGCAAACGATCGTGTATCGGTCGACAGGGAAATGGCAAAAGTGAGAAAAAAACAATCTAAAAATTCTTTAGTCAATCTGGTGAAAAAAAAAGCAAAATTTGTCGATTGCTTGTAGACACCCCTTTCCCATACCAGGGGTCTGTCCAGATTTTTCTCACAGGGTCTTGTTTTTGTGAAATTGTGAAGTTTTTTTTATTTCTGTGAAAATTCTAGTCACAATTTTGTGAATTTTAAATTATCGATGTCTTCATGTTCTATCCTTCATACATAAAAAGCTAAGTAATATGCCCTTTGGCAATTTCAACTGCTTACTTACAGGCCAGATTTTATTTTTAAATGACTAAATTTGTGAAAAGTTCAATTTGAAGGTGAAAAAATTCTGTGAAAGGTCTATTTAAGAGACAAATAATTTTGTGATGGGTCCTGTTTTGGGATAAAATGTTTTGTGAAGGGTCCTGTTTGGTGATAAAAAATTTTGTGAAGAGTCCTGTTTTAAGATAAAGTATTTTGTGAAGGGTCCTTTAAAGGACCTAAAATTTTCCTAAACATATCTCTGCATACACACAATTTTTGCCAATCAGTGTTAAGAAAAAGCTGTAAAATTCTTCAACTATTAGGTAGACGGAAAATAGTATGAAATTCTTAATCCAAATATGTGGAAAAATATTGCAAAAAGCATAAGTTGGTTGAGGGGTAAAATTTTACAATCGATCATGATTAAAAACTGATTTTCGCCATTTGGCCACAAGAAAAGCCCGCAAAATTCGCCAAACGTCAAAAGAAAACTATTGCAAATTTCATTAAGAGCAAGAATCTGAGAAAGTGTCACACCTAGCATTATGGGGTGATTCATGCCATCTCGGATTTTCTCCAAAAAATTACCAGTTATTACTTATCTTGTTAAAAGGCTAAATCCAGAAGTTTTTTTCTCCAAAGTTGAGTTGTTCATTTTTTATGGGCCCCCAAAGGTCACCGTGCAGTGCGAAAAATTGAGCGTTTTTTTTAGACATTAAAATTGCTATGACCCACAATTCTTTGCGCAAACAACTTGCCACAAAATTCTTTTTATATATGGGATGTAGGAGGGTTCAACTTTATATAATGGATGAGAAGTCTGTGGCAACTTGTTGCCTCAAGGTCACTGAAGGTCACAAACTTATGCATTTTCGCTGTTTTTTAGCATTTTTAAGGCCCAATAACAGCTTGCGCGTTGAAGTTGCCATGGCAAAAGAGGTGTCATTTGAAAGACATGTATTAGCACTTTTTAAAAATGTACATATAATTGAGGCAAGTTGTATGCGCTTTTAGTAACAGAGCGCCAAAATGTGAAAAATGTCATATTTGACCGATATTCAAACTGTCATAATTTCCTGCGGCAATGACATTTTGAAATAATTCTTTTGCCATTCTTTTATTCTATTATTGCTCTTTATGAAAAAATAAACTCCATTGAGGCATGTACCTTTAAGAAAAAAAAATGATTTTTTTAAACATACTCTATTCCGGTAGTCAGGACTTTTTTGCTTTTCAGAACAACTCGTCTGAATAATAATTTTTTTAACATTTACTTGGCTGTATGAATTGATATATTTTATATATTGTTGCGTTTATATTTATTGAGGACAATTATTTAGTTTTAAAATTCAAAAAATCACCGACATGTTCGCTATTTGGTATATACCTGTGAAATGCATATATGATTTTTTCATTACTGTTTAAAAATTTACTATAATTTTTCACATTTAATAGACTAAAAGCAAAAGGTTTACAAAGTTTTATACTTTTATACATATTTTTACATATTTTGTTTAACTTTTACATATTTTGTTTAATTTTTAACATTTGTTAAAAAATCACCTGAAACTTGTACAAAATTATAACTGAATAAAATGCACATATATAAAGATATTAGTCTTTTTTTTTTAATATAAGGTACATTTTAAAATCATTATTGATGAACAGGGATGTAGTGGAGGGTATACGGGGGTATACGTCATATACCCTCTGGATTTTTTTAAAGAACACCGTATACCCTCTGTTTCTCAAGAAAGCTATAGTATATATGCACGAGGGTATACTCTCTGCCTTGAGCGTATACCCTCTGCTTAGAACGTATACCCACTGTTTTTTTTTTTACGACTACACCACTGTTGATGAAGTATTTTTAATTTAAAATCATTAATTTCAGAACATAAAATTATTCAAAGCAAAATATTCCAACCTTCCCCTTGTTTGTATTACTATTACTACATAGTGAAAAATGCCAAACTTCAAAACAATATTTCTGTGGAATATGAATGAATTTATAATGCTCCTTCATTTAAAAAAAAGGCTGTATCTTATGATAAGATTAATTTTTGTAAAGTATTTTTAAAAAAATCATTGATAAAATATTTTAAGTTTATAATCACATTATTTCAGCAACACAAAATTCTGAAAAACAAAATATCTCAACTCTTCTTTTTTTTTTTTTTTTGTATTACTAGTACTACTTGGTAAAATATTCTAGAACCGTGAGAACAATATTTCTGTGCAATCAGAATTCTTTATGTTCATCCATTAAAAAATAAAATTATTATTTTCTTTTTTGTTTATAAAGGGTATTTTTTTTTAAAGTATTACTGATAAAATATTTTACATTTGCAACAATAATTTTAGTAAAATAAAATTGCACAGAGAAAAAAAAAACCCAACTCAGCTCTTCCCTTGTTTGCCTTACTGTTATCACATGGTTGGCTATTCTGGAATATCAGAACAATATTTCTGTTGAATAAGAATTACCTTTGTTCATCCATTTAAAAAATAAAGTTGTGAATTTTTAATTTGGATATTTTCATACTTATGTTTATATATTCTTAGTTAAAAAAACTTTTACAAAACATGGAAGAACTTAATTTGGATCCTTATACAGACTGTTTTTTTTATAATGAGCTATTGAACTGTGGAAGACACGGCAAAAGTCGTAAGGATGAGTTGTTTTCAGAACAGGACTTGGCAGCAGATGTGAAGAAATTATCTAGAAAGAATAAATGTTAAAGCACCTGATAGAAATGTGTCTGAAAAAGAACTAATACCTAGCAGAAGTGGTAAAGTTTTACCTGAAGGATTTAAACTTTGTGCAAAGCATCGTTTTGGTTTTGGTACTTATTGGAATGTTCCAGCTGTATGTTTACACCCTTATCACAAGGAAAACAGGAAAAGAAAAGAAAAAGGTGTTAGGTCTGCAAGTTGGGCAACATATGAATTAATATGTAAATATAATTCTTCTGTAAACTTTCCAATTGGAGGAACTGTTTGTCCAAAGCATAGAGATTATCTTCTTTCAAAAGATCTACATCAAATGAATGATGAAGTTAAGATAGCCGACATCACTTCCAGCGATCCAACATTTGAAGTTCGTAATTCTCTGTTAGTGGAAACTGATAAGACCAGGGGTCTGTCCAGACTTTTGTCACAGGGTCCTGTTTTTGTGAAATTGTGAAGTTTTTCTTATTTTTGTGAAAATTCTAGTCATAATTTTGTGAATTTTATATTATCGATGTCTTCATGTTCTCTCCTTCATATATAAAAAGCTAAGTAATATGCTCTTTGGTGAGTTCAACTGCTTACTTACAGGCCAGATTTTATTTTTAAATGAGTAAATTTGTGAAAAATTCAATTTGAAGGTGATAAAATCCTGTGAAAGGTCTATTTTAGAGACAAATAATTTTGTGAAGGGTCCTGTTTTGGGATAAAATGTTTTGTGAAGGGTCCTGTTTGGGGATATAAAATTTTGTGAAGGGTCCTGTTTTAAGATAAATTGTTTTGTGAAGGGTCCTTTAAAGGACCTAAATTTTTCCTAAACATATCCCTGAAGACTGAGACAAATTCATTTATAAAATCATTAACAGAAGGTGTAAGCCCTGTTAAATTTCAGTCAAAATCTCCTGTTTCAAAACTTTCTGCAAGTACCATTCGCTATATGAAACGAAAATACTCTGAAGTTACCAATAATTTTAAAGCAACGTTAACCAAGAAACTGGCCCCAGAGCAAGAACATCAATTTCGAAAAGGTTGTTTCAGACAGTAGTAGCTGCAGCGAGACGGAAGCTGAAGATGAATGTCTAAAAGATATAGTAGCAGCCTTTAAAAGCACTCCATCTCAAAAGATGAAGCTAGCTTTATTGGATCCTCAAAAATACACAAAATCAGAAGTTATAGAGAAATTCCAATGCTCACAGAGAATGGTAAGGAGAGCAAGAGAATTGAGAGCACAATTTGGGGCTGGCAATATGCCTCTTGTACACAAAATTAGTAGAAACTGTCTCGACATGAGTAAGGTTGATCATTTTTTAGATATTTTTGTTTACAACAGATTCTCTACAAGATGTTGCTTATGGAACAACTTTAAAATATGATTGTGGATTAAAACATGTTACCCCACATGCGATACCATCTTCTCTAGTCCTATACAATTGTCTGGGGCTGATCCTTTTACAGTTCCATGCTTAAAAGATATTCAAGAGTCTTACAAGAAACAATTATATGTTTGTGGGGTTTTTTTTTTTATTTTATTCTTTTTAAATTATTGATAGTGTTAGCGTTAGCTGAATATACTTGTATTATCAATATAGATTATAAATGCCAAGAATTTTGATTGTCAAATTAAATAACATCTATCATATATGTGTCACAATATATTAAAATATATCCATTCATACAGCCAAGTAAATATAAAAAAAAAATTATTATTCAGACGAGTTGTTCTGAAAAGCAAAAAAGTCCTGACTACCGGAATAGAGTATGTTTAAAAAAATCATTTTTTTTTCTTAAAGGTACATGCCTCAATGGAGTTTATTTTTTCATAAAGAGCAATAATAGAATAAAAGAATGGCAAAAGAATTATTTCAAAATGTCATTGCCGCAGGAAATTATGACAGTTTGAATATCGGTCAAATATGACATTTTTCACATTTTGGCGCCCTGTTACTAAAAGCGCATCAAACTTGCCTCAATTATATGTACATTTTTAAAAAGTGCTAATACATGTCTTTCAAATGACACTTCTTTTGCCATGGCAACTTCAACGCGCAAGCTGTTATTGGGCCTTAAAAATGATAAAAAACAGCGAAAATGCATAAGTTTGTGACCTTCAGTGACCTTGAGGCAACAAGTTGCCACAGACTTCTCATCTATTATATAAAGTTGAACCCTCCTACATCCCATACATAACAAGAATTTTGTGGCAAGTTGTTTGCGCAAAGAATTGTGGGTCATAGCAATTTTAATGTCTTTAAAAAACGCTCAATTTTTTGCACTGCACGGTGACATTTGGGGGCCCATAAAAAATGAACAACTCAACTTTGGAAAAAAAATTCTAGATTTTGTCTTTTAACAAGGTAAGTAACAACTGGTAATTTTTTGGAGAAAATCTGAGATGCCATGAATCACAGGTGTGACACTCTCTCAGATTCTTGCTCTTAATAGGTCACTGAAGATAATCACGAAATTCATCAGTCAATCGCGCGCGCGTGTGTGTGGGGGGGGAGGGAGGGGGGAGGTCAAGAAAGTAAATTGCTCGCAAAAATTTTATAAAATTCTACTGATAATTCGAAATTTTTTTAAAATATGGCAGATTGCTCTTTTTGAGAATACATTCTGTTTTCTAGAAGCAACACTACCAATCTGAACAAAACCGGACAAAATACTCTCCGTCGACATTAAAGGTTTGCACAGCCCGAGACCCATGCAGGCAAAATGATGGCAAACTCTCAAACGGGCCAGGCCGATAAAAAAATTAAGGGGCCTACTAAACTAAACTAAAAAAAAAAAAAAAAAAAATTAAACCTGTGGCTGTACGATCCATGAACGATCAGGGACTACAGTGCCTAACTTTGTTTACTTGACCCTGGGCCCTGAGGTGCTATGCAGCATGTGCCCCGGCCAGGTGGTCAACCCAACAAGAGACCCTCGGTGTTTAGTTCCCAAGCACGGTACTCATTTTATCAACCCCGAAGGGATGAAAGGTTGAGCAAACCTTGCCTAGCCGGGAGCAAAACTCGCGGCCTGCAGCGTGCTGATCACTACGCTACTGGGCTGTGAGCGGGCCTACCAGCCCGATATAAAAAAATTCGACAAAAACGATAAAATATGGGCCATTTTCAATTAATATGACTTTTGCGAGAATAAGTATAAATGTGCATTATGAGCCGATGAGAGTTTGACAGCATCAATACAGAAATGTAACATGTCCAGCATAGAGATCAGCATTTTACATGGTATCTGATCCCGGGCTTAATTTTCTTAGTAGACTCGTACCGGGCCGAGATCAGGCTTACATTTTTTCCCCTACATCACTGACGGTGAACGTATGGCACGCGAAAGTTCGGGCAGAAGGTACCGTCCCAACAGATGATCTCCAAGAATCCCTCCTCAGGCGTTACCGAACTTGCGGTGCACTTCGACAAGACAGTGCAGTGGGGTACGACATTGCTTGTGGCTCTAAATCAAAATAAAATGAGATTACATAAAATTACATCTTTTCTAAATTCAATTAAATGGAAATTGAAAAAAATATTGTGGCATATTATATTCCAATCTGATTAATTATGGTCTCAAAAAATTTTCAAACAAAGACGATATCTGAAAACTATCGACACGAATTGGTTGTTAGACATTATTAAATTCTAATGATAAATTTATGGAAACTTTGAATTTATTTCAAAGCTATTCAAAGAAACTGGTGTTTGCCATTTTAACAGTTTTTCTGTCTATCTATGCTTTCAAGCCACTGTTCTTACAAATGAGTACTATCAAAACTCATACTGAAAGCACTTGTCAGATAAATCCGCCATTTAGTTTGCATTAAAATTAACCTGATATTAAGATGCAGCAACAGAAATCAAATTACATAGCATTAATTTTTTTAATTACTTTCTAAAATATATTTGTTGCCATAATTATCATAGTGTAACCTACATGTATGTTCCTCATATTTTTTAAATCTTAATAGAAAATTTTAAGCAATTTTAATCCATTATTTTTCCACCTACTAAATTTGTTTTTTAGTTGGCACGTGATGGTCACATAAAATATTTTTTGATCAAATTTGGCATGCAGCAACAAAAAGATTCGCCGACCCTGCCCTACATAGTCTGAAACTGGACTTATCATTCTCGGGATGCGTAGGGCAGGCAATATGTTTTGTAAAAAAATTAATAGCAATAATGAGCTTCTGTTAACAGAATATTTGGAAATATATATAACCTATATTTGGAAATATACATTAAAGTAGGTCTTAAATTCACTGCTAAACAATACGAAATTTTCTGACATTTTTAACTGTAAAGGCATCACAAAGAATTCTTGAAACTTTTATGTTAGCTGGATGCAAATCTCGCCAATGGCATTTTTAAGCTCCTTTAAAAGCTGGTCCTCATCAATAATAATTCATATTTTAAAGGAATAAATGAAACTTGTTTATTTGGAAAAGGTAAATGAAATGAATTCAAGATACAAATTTAATTGTAAAATAATCCTTATTTGAGAGTAGAAGATAACAAGTATCACAAATATTTAGATTTCTTTTAAAAAGGGGCAAGACTTTTTTTTTAAAAAAGACATTTTTGTTGAAAAAAATACTTTCATTAAGGGTTACTTTTTGTTGAATGAATGGGTGCTTTCATTACACTTCCCATTGAATTATTTGTCAACATAGATCTGTGTTGGAATCTGACATTTTCCTTGGAAAGGAAATTCACATCTAAATCATTAACAGGCATAAAATCGTAAATCTTCTGAAGGTAGAAGACATTTCAATGCACTGAGAAGGGGGATTTTTCACTGGTCCACCCCTTGAATATATTATCAAAGTACACTAAAATCATGCTATATTTTTAAGAATCTCATAGAAAAAATTAAATCCCAATTTATGAATACCTATGAGTTTGGTTTGCACATGAGAAGTCCACCTTCTTTTCCTCCCCTTATTTCAAAAAATTTTTTAATGTCTTGTGCAAAGTCTGATTACGCATTGAGTTGTAGAACAACAGACAACTTAACCTGGAAGCAGGGGTGCCATTTGAGGGGGGCCTTGGACCTCCCCAAGGAATTTGATATTTCAGAAAATTTATCTGTCATTAGGGATGCACCGAATAGTGATTTTGGCCTAATACCGAATATTCGGCCCACAGGTAAACTGAAAAACCGCATATTTGGCCTACAGGTAACCGAATACCGAATATTCGATCTACAGGTAAACCGAATACCGAATATTTGGGTAGCCGAATACTGACCGTTAGGCTGAATTCAAAGTTGAAAGATATTAAAAAATTAAATTTTAAAACAGATTTTCATAATATTTAACACAGATATTTCCATTTTGATAAACAAGACCTTTACAAGTAAACTTTACACACACACACAAAATTTCTGGCACTTCTCATGATATCATGTGTCACAGAAATCAAAGTAATTCTTTTGAAAATATAGTTAACGATATCTTCATTATCGTTAAAGTAATAAATGAAAATCTAAGTTTGACATGAAGTGAGATGAGATACACTGTATTTTTTTATTTTGACTGATGAAGCGGATTGCGATACTGGTTTCTTGGGCGAAAATGGTCTGTCTTGACGTCTATTATCACATCTGAAAGTTTTCCCATTTTCTTTAGAAACACTCTTTTAGCAAAAAAGCAAAAGACAGATTATTTACAAGACATTGTTCAGAAACTTTCATTTGTGCATCATTTATTTCTATGAAGGTCATCATTAAGGCTAATGTCAGACGGACGTCTTTTTGCATGCTTTTTTATTTGCGTATTATCCCTACACAATGCCGCAAGCATTGTGTAGTGATAAAAAGACGTCCGTCTGACATTATCCTAATGGTTATTTGTTTTTAAGTGACACTTATCAAACCGCAAACAAATAATTTAACGGCATCATTCTGTTTTATTTAAATATGATTCTGTTTTCAATTATTCTGAATATCTTTATAAATCGACAGTTAAAAGGTTTAAAGGTTTTTAAAAATATTTTTTAAAAGATATTTTTAAGTATTCGGTTTGGCCGAATAGTTCAATATTCAGCCAAACCGAATATGCGGCAGGCCGAATAGTTCGATATTTGGCTAAGCCGAATGTTCGGCAGAACGAATAGTTCGATATTCGGTAGCATGACCGAATACCGAATGGATACCGAATATTCGATGCATCCCTATATGTCATCATAGGTCAGACTCAATTTTTTTTTTCATAAATTCCTCAAAAGCTAAAATAACTTCTCAGATTTTATTACAATAAAAACACATGCAATAAATAAACACTTTATGCATGTAGACTAATAGTTATCAAAAATATTTTCTACAGACTTTGCTATTCCAACATTCTCAAGGCGAACCATTTCTTATTAATCCGTATTTTGGCTAATTTTTAAAAAGGCATGTGAGAAAAAATTCTATTTATTGCTTTCCAGCCGTTTTCAAAATAGATCAAATGAAAACTCGTGCCCCTCAGGGCTAGAATTTTCGCTGTGAATTTCCCCTTTAGCCAGAAATTTACAGAGGATTTTTCTTTTTTTTAAAAAGAGGGTTAATTCAAGTTCTTAATTATTTGAATTTTTGTATTTTGCATAATTAGTGTCACATTATATTTATTGCAGTCATTACAACGCTATCAAATCATTTGCTTTATTAAATCATATTATATACAGTACGTTCTTAATAATCTCCTCTGCCGAAACAAAAAAAGAAACGTCAATCCGCCTTGATATATGTCGGGGATCGGATCGTGTCGGTTTTGAGAAAAATCGGGTTGGACAACCCAATGCAGACTCTACCTGAGACCAAATATTTTGCAAATTTATGAATTGTGTGGGATTTAGATCATAGTCTCAAGAGATTCGTCTTTTATTAATCCCTTAACTGCCCCGCACGTATATGTGCGTCTTTAGAAAATGCATGTATCTATTAAAGGGATGGCGAATTCCAATTATAGCGAGGCAATTTTCCCCACCTGAGCCATTATATATAACAGTATAACATGCGCATTTTCTTACTGTTATTTCAGAAAACTAATATACACTTTCTAAAATTTCAGAGATATGCGATTTAAGTAAGGCACTGGAGATCGCGCAAGATTTCTTCGGCAGTTAAGGGGTTAAGGAAATTTTTTACTGGCAGGAAATCACACGTGAAAATTTCTTATCCCTATGGATCACAAAATTTGCAAACTTCTTGACGTGTTGACCATGTTTGTGTGCTGATTATCTCGTGACCGATTGAATTTCACGATTTTTTTCCTCGACCGTTTGACGAAATTCGCATTTTTTTCCCGTGATCGTTTCACGGAATTCAGAAATGTTTTCCGTGAACATTTGTCAAAATTCACAATATTTTTTGTGACCGATTTACGAAATTCGCTATTTCTATCTGAGATATTTTGACGAAATTCGTGATTCTTTTCTATGATCATTTGTTGAAATTCATTTTTTTTCCCCGCAGCCGGCTGACAAAATTTGCAATTGCTTTGTACGATCGTTTGACGAAATTTTTGAATTTTTTGCGCGATTCTTTGACTAAATTTGTGATTTTTATCTGAAACCTTTGATGAAATTCTTGTTTTATTCCTTGGTAGATATTCGAAATTCACAATTTTTTTTGCATGACTGATGGGCAAATTTGATTTTTTTTCTGTGACCGAATGTTGAAATCTGCAATTTTTTCCCCCGCAACCGATTAACAATAATCGCTGTTTGTTTCTACGATCTTTGCAATATTGTTCCACGGTCCTTTTAGGAAATTATATTTTTTCTGCGACTACTTTGTGAAATTGACTATTTTTTCAAAGTTCAATTGGCAAAATTTGCGACTTTTTCCGCAGTCGATTGGCGAAATGAGTTCGCGTAGTTCCGCGGGGGGGGGGGGGGGGGGAAAAAAAAAAAAAAAAAGAAAGAAAAAAAAAATACTGCAGTCTTCCACGAAAATTGAAAAATATTCCTGGAAGAATCCCATGATTTTGATAGACATTAAGTGGGCAAAATCACACTTGTTCACCCCCCCCCCTCCAAGGACCTCTTGAAATGGCTCCCCACCCCTGCAGCAAAACCTGCAAAGAAGAAGCCGAAAGGTCAGGAAAAAAGCTCCATTTTAGACAGGTTTCCGTCTTAGCAAGTATAATTATACGGGTTTTTTTTTTCATGGAAACGTGATGTTTTTTCCGTTTCCGAAAGAATTTTTTTTCCGACAGGTTTCATTTTTACAAGTTTTGCAGTAAATGTTATGTGCCTAAGCTCTTTAGAGGTTTTATTTAAAACCTTTTTGTTTAAAAGATGTTTTAAAAGCATTAGATATACTTGTAAAAATGGAAACTGTCTATAACGGAATACTGTCTTAAATGGAAAACCTGAGTCAGTATCTTGAAATTATACCTGCTAAGATGAAAACCTGCTTAAAACGGAATTTTTCATCGGTTTTCGTTCGGAGAGAAGAGGATCCCCCCCCCCCCCCCCCCCCCGAACCTCACTCTTGGCTATGCCACTGTCCGCAAAAAAAACTTTGCCCTCCCCAAGAAAGTTTTGAAATGGCGCCCCTGCCTGGAAGGAATCTATAATAATAAAAATAGAAGTTTTTGTGTGTGTCTGTGTTGTGTGGAGACCAAAGTACTACGGGTGATTCTGTGTAAAACAAAAAATTCTGAAATCCACAGCCAATTTTCTGAAATGTTATGGCAGACTGTGGTGGGGAAATCTTCTCCCGATGCTAATTATTTTTGTTGCAGGTCGGGTTAAACCATTTTTCAAAAGTAAGTTCAGTACATTGTTTCTAGGGATGTACCGAATACAAATTTTGGCCGAATACCGAATATTCGGCAAGCCAAATAGTAACTGCTAGGCTGAATATTCGGCATGTCGAATACTTTTATATTTCAAAGTTTAAAGGCATTAAAATGTTATTTTAAAACAATTTTACATAATATTTAAAACAGAAACTTTCATTTTGATAATCAAGAGCTTTTTCAAGTAAACTTTATGTTGAAAAAAAAAATCTACCTTGAGTTATTTAAGAAGAGGATAGTTATAAAACTTTTTTAATGAATAAAATTTTAAATTTCATGGCTTCTTCTGTGAATTAAAACAAATGAATTATTAAATTCTAAAACAAACATTTTAAAATCAAAGAGAAATTGTAAAAAAAATGGAAGAAAAATTGTACAGGATCATATATTATTTATTTGTCAGGAAGAGACTAAATTAAATAAATAATACAATCTGATTGATTGATTGTCTGATGATGAATTGATAATGAATTGATTATTTTTGTACTTGTTATTTGCTATTATCAATGAAAATTATTTTAATTAATCAAATTAATACAGTAGACTCCCTCAAATCCGCAAACACCTAAAATCCACACATCACAGATGTAAACAATGTAACTTTCAGGTCAGATGTAAGGACAAAATTACAGAATTTTTTAGTTTTATATCATTTTGTGTGTATTTTAATATGTAATTCTTGATAATATGACTGAACACGTGCTTTTCCACGAAGGAAGTATAAATTTATTTCTGAAAAAATCAAGATATTGCTGCTATCACTGGTAATCACAATCTTTATACCAAATTTATTTATGTATTAATCAAGCTTTTTTGGTTATTAAGACTGGCTAAACCGGAAATAAAACTTCCTTACTTTACATTTAAGAGGAAAATTTCATTGAATAATTCACAAAAAATGTATTTTATCTTTATTATATAGGTCAAAACTGGGAAATTTCTTTAGTGGCCACTGGCCAGTAAGACTAGTTTTTTAAGTGGCCACTTTCTTTAAACTAGTGGCCACTTTTTTATTTAAAAATACTAAACAGTAAAGTTTCTATAAGTATTAATCTAAAACTGAATAGCCCAAATAAATATGTTAATATAAATATATTAGAAACAAAAAATTTGAATCCTTGATGAAATGCAAGAAAATTTTATTCTCTCCTTGTAAAAAAGTGGCCGGAAGGTGGCCGCTGATAGACAATTTTGCACTAGCCACTTTTTCTCATTTACTGGCCCTGTGGCCGGTGGCTAGTGCTAATTTTGACCTTTACTTTATTATGCATATTTTATTTAATTATACATTATTAATTATTTACTTGTCCTCTTTTAATAATTTAATCATTTTTTAAATTATCTTATTTATTATTATTTTAGTTTACTGCTTTACTTAATTATTATATTTAACTATATTGCAAGCACTCATTATAATTTTTATTGCATTATTCCATTCAAATTACTGTTTTAAAAATGTAAACAAAGCAATGACCAGAAATAGTAGAACATCCTTCTTGCCTTTCGGTAAAAAAAATTGTGCCCTTACTGCTTTTATCAGAGTTCATTCTAGGATCAAGGGCAGGCAGGGTGCACTTTGCAATAAAAGGGCACTTTAGAGAAAAAAAAAGGGCACATTAATGTAATGATAAATAATCAACTAATAACTCTTCCCCTCCTGACCCCACCCAGGGGCGGATCCAGAGACTCGTTTTTTTTTTTTGGGGGGGGGGGGGGATACCAAATGATATATAATCAACACAGTCATAGTTTCTATTGGTTAAATCATTCCTCGCAGTTAATTATTATATGAATATGAAATAATTAATGCTATTTAAAATTACTATAGACTCTTGATTATCCGACGATCAATTAACCGACACACTTGGTTAACCAACCCTCTTATTATATAAGTCCCCTCTCCTCAAAATGTGGCTTGTTGTTACTTATTGTGTCGAAAAATTAAAAATGTTACCATAGAATTTATTTATTAAATGTCTTTTTTTTTTTTCATGTTTACTCTTTTACTCTGGTAATTATTTATCTTATCGGTTTATTCAAAAAAGGGACAATAAAAATCTCAAGGGGGCTTAAAATCTTTCAAAAGTCAAAATGTGTCATCTAAGCAGTGTGTATACTTCTTCATAATCTACTCATAGTCCATCAAGGTTAACATTTGTTATCGAGACCCAGGTCTGTTTCCATAACTTCTCTACAAGAGGTAGAAAGACAGAGAAAAATGGTAAACCAAACGACGAACGGTGGGTGACAGTAGAGCGGCATTTTCTATTCAAATCACCTAGAAAGCCTTTCATTAATTCAGGGCTCCCAAATGGTCCGCCAACTGAATACCAATATTTTTTTAGAAAAATTTTCTTTTTAGATTTTTCTTACAACCCGCCCCGGAATCACCTTTGAAAGTTAATTCTAACGCAAACCTACCATAAAATTTTCTGTTAAAATTTATTGGTATTCAGTTGGCGGACCATTTGGGAGCGCGTTGATAAAATACATAAAGGAAGAACTGATTTACCAAGTTGATTTTAAAGAAATTAACACACCATATGCATTATAGCTTTTAACCGACTAAGACAATCCTTTTTTGTTCATTCATCAAATACCGCTTGGAATTCACCAATGTGGGTGGCAATAGCAGTACATTTTTTAAAAACATTAGTAGCTTTTTTCAGAAAACATTAAGATGCTTGAATAAGTTTTAAAAGGTCCTTTCTTTTTCCTGTTTTTTTCTTGCTTTGGAAATTGCTATGAATCCCATTCTTTTCTCAAACAAAAGAGCTCTCTGCAAAAATATTATACAGAAATTAGAAGTGCAACTTCTTTGAAAAGATGAAAAAGTTTCCACACTTTAAAGGAATCAGCATAAGGTGTCAATTTTCTGTTGTAGAAATTCAACAAAAGGTACACGAAGTGGCATCGTCCCATGCCTCAACCCATAGTGTCAAAAATTATGGCACCATATGCCTTTTGACAGGACATAATCCTTTTTTGTTCATTAATTGACGAAACGTCAGTGAGGTTTACCATTGACACCCGAAAAGTGTTTGGTTTTCGTTTGCTTGCCTGCATGTTCTGCGAAAACAGCCGTTAAAAGCGTTGAATTTATATCTTGAGCGGGGGCACGAGCGCCGCGATCGCACCCCCTGGATCCGCGCCTCGGGATTCTCCTCGTGGCACTAATTATGCGGGTTTTTTTTTGCAGCCCTTTGACAAATTTCAAGTTTTTTTCAGAGATTCTTTGACGAAATTAGTGTATTTTTTCACGATCCTTTGACGAAATTGAAGTTTTTTCCGAGATCTCTTGATGAAATTTGCGTTTTTTTCCGCGATTCTTTAGCGAAATTCGTGTTCTTTGCGATATTTTGACGAAATTTGCGTTTTCCGCGATTTTTTTGACCAAATTCGTGTTTTTTCGCGATTCTTTGACGAATTTGACGATTTTTTCTGCTAACGATTGACGAAATTTTTTTTTTTTTCGACGACCATTTCTTGGAATTCGCGATAAGCGGTGGATTTATATTTTTTTCGGGTGGACGAGCGCCCTGTTCGCCCCCTCCCCCCTGGATACACGCGTCAAGGAATCTCCTCCTGGCGCTAAATAAGCGTTCTTTTGGCAGACCTTCGACAAAATTCCCATTTTTTTCAGCAATTCTTTGGCGAAATTCACGTATTTTTTTCGCGATCCTTTGACGAAATTCGCATTTTTTCTGAGATTTCTTGACGAAATTAAAGTTTTTTTCATGATTCTTTAGTGAAATTTGCGTTTTTTCCGAGAATCTTTAGTGAAATTCGCGTTTTTGCCATATTTTGACGAAATTTGCATTTTTTCTGCGATTCTTTGAAGAAATTCACTTTTTCATGCGATCCTTTGTCAAAATTTGCTTTTTTTCCCCGCGGTCTTTTGACGAAATGCGTGTTTTTCCGTGATTTTGGACGAAATTGGCATTTTTCCGTGATTCTTTGACGAAATTGCCGTTTTTTGCACGATTCTTTGACGAAATGATTTTTTATGCGAATAATTGACGAAATTCATTTTTTTCGGCAACCATTTGTTGGAATTCGCGATAAGCAATGGATTTATATTTTTTATTAGGGGGGGGGGGGGGAAGACGAGCGCCTTGAGGAATCTCCTCCCGGCGCTAAATATGCGTTTTATCGTGGCCCTTTGACAAAATTCACGTTTTTTCCCTTGATTGTTTGGCGAAATTCGCATTTTTTTCAGAGATCTCTTGACGAAATTAAAGTCTTTTTTCACGTTTCTTTCACAAAATTTGCTTTTTTTTCTGCGATCTTTTGACGAAATTCGCTTTTTTTCTATGATCCTTTGTCGAAAGTTGCGTTTTTTTCCTGGTTCTTTGACGAAATGCGAGTTTTTTCCGCAATTTTGGACGAAATTCGCATTTTTCCGCGATTTTTGGACGAAATTGGTGTTTTTTGCGCGATTCTTTGATGAAATTCCCTATTCTTTGACGATTTTTTCTGCGAATAATTGACGAAATTCATTTTTTTTCGGCGACCATTTTTTGGAATTCGCGATAAGCGGTGGATTTATATATATTTTTTTTTTCTTTGGGGGGGGGGGGGTGAAGGGGACAAGCGTCTTGAGGAATCTCCTCCTGGCGCTAAATATGTGTTTTTTCGCGGCCCTTTGACAAAATTCACGTTTTTTTCATTGATTGTTTGGCGAAATTCACATTTTTTCCCAGCGATCTCTTGACGAAATTAAAGTTTGTTTTCGCGAAATTTGCATTTTTTCCGTGGATCTTTAGTGAAATTTGTGTTTTTTGCGATTTTTTGACAAAATTTGCTTTTTTTCTGCGATCCTTTGACGAAATTCGCTTTTTTCTACGATCCTTGTAGAAAGTTGCGTTTTTTCCCCCCGGTCCTTTGACGAAATGTGCGTTTTTTCAGCGATTTTGGACGAAATTCGCGATTTTTTGACGAAATTAGTTTTTCTGCGATTCTTTGATGAAATTGGCAGTTTTTGCGCGATCCTTTGATGAAATTCAAGATTCTTTGACGAATTTGATGATTTTTTCTGTGAACGATTGACGAAATTGAATTTTTTTTCGGCGATCATTTGCAGTGCAGGGGTTGATTCTTTTCCAAAAATTAAAAAAAAAAATCGGTCATAAATTCGAAAATTTGGACAAACTATATCGCAAATTTTGAGAAATGTTCGCCAAAGAAAACCAATTTCGTAAGAGAATCGCGAAAAAATGCCAATTTCGTCGAAAGACCTTTCCGGGGATTTTTTTCTTTCTTATTTCGGCTGAGTTTTCACGGTAGCCGAAAAATGGGATGAAGAGACAGAGAGAAATTTATGACTGCGTCGGTGCTGGAATTTTACTGAAAATAATTGGTGTCTGTATGAGGATGTTGGGGGGGGGGGGGGGGGGTGAAAAGGAACAGATTAGGTGCAAAATGGGGCTAGGACATTATATAATGTTTACAAATAGTTTACAGTTTGCTTGAAATAAGCGATGAAAATAACTTAAAGGGTGCTATTTTTCCCTCGGTCGATTTTCCGAGTGATAGGGCTCGCAGGGCGGGGATTTCGGACAGTGGGGGCATTGGGGTGTCAAATTTTGTAAAGAAGGGCAGGCAGGGCCCTTCCCGCCTGGCCTGCCCCGCGAAAAGCGCCTAGAATGAACTCTGATCAGTAATAATTTGCATTTTTACTGTTGAGATTGTCCTTAAAATGTTGGGAGTACCTACTGATTCATTAGCACGTTCAATTTTTTGCAGATTATTTTTGACAAACTAGGAATTTTAAAAAATGTGCTGTTTTTATAACTATTTTACCCCACCTGATCCTACTGCTAATTAAAAAATAATAAAATGTACTTACATTAATTACACAATCCAGAAATCCGACTGTCCTCATAAACCTGCAGGTTCTTAAGGTGGCTGGTGTCCCACAGTTGGGTAAAGCCTATGGAAATTTAAAAGAAGAAATTATAAATTCTGTTAAATTTATATTTAAATATATAATTTCAAAACGGTTTTAAACTTCCATTTGTAAAATAAAATTTTCAAAAAATTAATGCAACAAAATATCTGTTTTCTTAAACTATTTATAAAATACAATTTTACAGACACATTGCAAGAATTTGAATTAATGAGCACAATTTTTACAAGTGCCTAGATTTGTGTTTTCACAATTTCCAATTTTTATAAAATTTCCTGTTTCAAAAACATTAAAATATTCTTTGCAATTCAGTTAAAGTTTCTTATTACTTCACATCAGAGTTCTATAATATCAGACAGACACGTGCACGGAAAATTGGCGAAGGAATACAAAAATGGTGTCAAAAGATAGTTTTAGTATCTTACCAAATTTTTCAAGGTGGCAGAACACATTGTTTTTAAATATTTATAAACATATATAACTATTTAATAAACATTATACATGTCAAAACAATAAATATTTTTATATAAATAATATGTATTATTTTTACGCATATTATCTGCTTAGGAGGAAGGGGGTTTTGTTTTTGATATTGCTATCAATTTTGATACGCTGGGCAGGTCAGCTAATTTAAAAATAAAACTTCAAATTTAAAGCTTGAAAAAGATACTAATTTTTTCTTTGGCAAAAAAAATCACTCCAGAGACACAGAAGTTCATCTACAGAATGACACTGCCAACAACAGTTGAAAATTGCATTTGTATTTGTTTCGCATTGAAAATATCAAAAATATCTTGCATAGTGATAATTTGAAAATAAATATCAAATATATGAAAATACCAAACATCTTGATATTTTCATATACTTGATAAGGTGTAGGGCGTAAAATGTCACCTGCATTTTTTTTTGGGGGGGGGGGGGGGAGGGTGCAAGCTGCATTTCAAGGTTACAATTTATGTTGCATCATATTTTCTCCTTTCTTTTTGCAAACATGTTAACAATATCCTTTCAATTTTTATATGTTAAGGGTGAGAAAACTTTTCTATGAAAGTGTAAAACATGATTGAACAACATTTGGGTTCTACAAAAAGGTTTAACTTTTTTTATATATATAAAGCTAATATACATACAAAACAAACAGATTGCCAAACAATTATGTCCATAGAAAGAAAATCTTAACTTTTACATACAATCAGAGATAATCCTAGATTAGAAAATATCTTGTGACTGAAAATGCATCAGAAAATTAAAAAAAATAGCAAATAAATGAACCTTTGGATATAGTGTGGCATTATACTTTCTTTGGAAGAGGGGTAGCACTAAAATTTAAGATTCTCAATAGTGTCTTGTTTTAGGTACATACAAGAAAGGAAAAATCTTAAATATTAAAAACACATAAAATAGAATGTTGTCATCCAATATTTATTTTAGGTAATCTTAGAAAATCACTTTGAAAAATTGAAATCAAGATATTGAGTTTTTAAAAACGGATCTCCTAATTCAACTTGAATTATACCGAGAGAGGGGTGGGAAGCTAGGTTAAAGTACAAATGAGAGTGTTCGTTGTACAGAAAATAAAGTGAAAGAAAGCTAGGCGTCAAATCTGACGTCTAGGCATAATTTTGTGGTATTGAAATGCAATAATTTAGTTGCGTTTGACGACTAACAACTGCTAATTTCTAATCCCATTGCTTCATGTATCCAATACTTTACTTACAAAATAAAGCTATTCATGAATAAAATGTTAAAAGACAATTTTTTAAAGAATACAAACAATTTTTGCCAACTTCATTTAAAAAAATATTTTGGTTTAAAAATCAAATCTTTTTTTTTTTTAATTTAGTTACCAGGCAAAATTTAGAGCCAAATTAGGGCCCTTTCACAAAAATCTATTTAATAAAATAGGCCCCTTCACAAAAATTAATTTAATAAAATGGCTTCACAAAAATTAATTTAATAAAATGGCTTCACAAAAATTAATTTAATAAAATGGCTTCACAAAAATTAATTTAATAAAATGGGCCTCTTCACAAAAATGAACTTCATAAACAGGCCCCTTCACAAAATTCCTTTAAATAAAATAGGCCCCTTAATTACATTAAACTGTTTTAAAATGTGTAATTTGTAAATAACACCAGGTCATAAAAAACAAAAACTTTAGCAAGGGAATTTAAAGAAGTTTTTGTTAAAAAATTCTTGGTTCGAATTTGAATAACTGGATTTCAACTTTCATTACAAAATGTTATTTTTCACAAAAATATAACAAAATTCACAAAAATAACTTTTGCTTTTCAGAAAATGGGCCCCAAGAATAAAAACCTGCATTGACCCCTGGTTTTATAAGATGCTATATGCTATAAACAAGCTCAAATAATTTGAAAAAGAGAATCATACAAACATACATGAAGAGTTTGTGATAAATAGTAGCATTTAAAAAACAAGATTATCGTTCCATGATTATTACTACTACACATTGTTTTAAAACGTTATGTTATTATGTATTTGTGTACAGTGAAATGTGTTCTATACAATGCAAAACCTCACATTTTTAGGTTGCATTAGGTTTTAATGCTTTATAAAGATTTTTACTGTACATGAAAATATCAAACATCTTGATATTTTTAAAATAAACATCAGATATATATCCAATGATGTTTGACTATATCAATGAACCTTACTTTCAATACAGTTGGCGATTTCCAACCAAGGTTGCTTCATGTATCCATTACATTATTTATAAAATAAAACTTTTCATGAATAAAATGTTAAAAAAAAAAAAAAAAAAAAAGGCTATAAGCAGTTTTGTCTACTTCATTTTTTACTTTTATTTAAAAATGAGAGGTTTAAAAATCAAATAAATCTTTTTAAAATTTAATTTAGTCATATACAGGGCTGAAACTAAAGGGGGGAAGAGGGGTAAGTGTCCCAGACCCCAGAACGGAAGACGAAGATGACACCAAAGATTTTGTTTGTTGTTTTTTCTCACCTCTATGTTCAGCAGTGTGTTATTAAAACTGTACTTTCTGGGGCATGTCAAGACATAGAAGGATCTAAGGATCCTTGTATAAAACAGATTTTTTTTTTCAGTTCCTTTCGATTCCGTTTTCAATGTTTTAATGAAATCAATATTTGACAAAGCTGATTACGCAATTCAGTATTACTTATTTTAAAAACAGTCGGCTATTAGAAACTTGGTAAAATTCTTTTTGTAAATTTATTTTGCTGAGGGAGGGCAAAATCTATGTTTGTCCCTGGCGCAAAAAAAGGCTAGTTTTGGCCCTGGTTATATAAAATAAAATGCCATAAACATGCTTAAATATTTTTTAAAAGACAGTCATACAAACATATATCAAGAGTTTGTAATAAAAAATATCATTTTTAGAAAAACAAAGATTACCGTTCCATTATTACAGTTTTAAAAACATTAAAATATTCTTTTCAATTCAATTATTGTTGCATATATGTATTACTTACAAAATAAAAGTATTTATGAATGTAAATTTAAATATCACAGAAAAAAAGGAAAATGTCAACCTCTTTTTATCAACATCATTTATTATTTTTTTTAACTGATCGGTTTAAAAATCATTTAAACCTTTTTAATTTAATTTAGCTATATAAAATGCCTGAAACATCCTTATATGTAATGTAAAAGATATAGTTATGCAGTAATATATCATGATTTCGTAGTAGTAAAAGCGCTTTTTTGCGTATAAAACTTATGCTAACTGCATATTATTAAGTAAACACAAGCAAAGCGAAAAAATTAAAATTGGAAACTAATTTCGTTTGCATAAATGCTATAAACGAATTAACTAGCTATACTTAACTTATTAAATATATTACTGACATTAATAACTTTATAATAGTTACATATTTCTGACACAATGCATAATAATTTCTGAATCGGTGCTAAAAAGTCTAGGCTTAGGGAAAATATAGATAAATATTTCTAGGTAAATTTCGTGTGCGAAAGAAACATTATATCATTAAAATATGTTTAAAAGTAAAATAAACAATAATCATTATGAACTTGCCTTGAATATTGAGAGAAATTGGTTCTTGCTACGAAATTCCACGAAATCAGAAGGAAGCCGGAAGGAAGCATGGACGCCGCCATTAAAACTTTAGGTAGCCGTCTTTCGCCGTTGCCACACGACGATAACAAAGATTGAACCAGAAAGTACGTGAAATCAGAAATCAGCAGATCACAGTCATTTTAAGAAATCCAAGTTAGTGGTTATTTCTCTTGAAGGTCCATTGATTAACCGCAATATTGGTGAAGAACTGAACCTGTATTTTTAACAGTGTAGTGTGAAGTAAATATGACGTAATTTCTCCTATTTAAGACTTCTAACGCATGTTAATAAATTTATTATTTTACAAATTCCTTTCTCTCTTAAAATTCACGTGTAATTATAGTTTTTATGACGTAATTTTTAATAAGTTCCTGCTTTTTGTACATAATTACTTAATTCTAATTCCAAATGTTTTTTTCTGTTTATAATAGTCACGTGTAAATAAATTTTTAATTTATTTACAAGTATAAATATTTTTTTCAAGCAAAAATTATCATACTACCGATTTTCATATTTTTGTATGCATTATTTTTCTTAATATTAAGGAAGAAAGACCTCCTGTCACAAAAAATCCAAAACCGGCGGCGGTGACAGCGGTAGTTACTTTTTTTTAGAATAGAGAGAAACTGAAACACTTAAAATAAATGGCTTTCACTTCTTTATTTTTTTTAAATGAAATGAAAAGAAAAATATTAGGCACAGATATCATATACGCACCGGGGTACCTAATTGGCGCCAAAATGGCATTATTTTATTTGACATGGTAACCCGGCTATTGTTGTTTATTTAATAATAAGAGTTTATTTACTTTATTTACTTTTTTTAAATTACATAAATTGTTTTGTTCCATAGTTAATTACTTTTTTTGATTTTTTTCTTTAAAAATAAAAAATAATAGAAAATAATTAAAAAATACGGTACTACTTAGTTATTCCATCGAACCATTTCGCCAAATTATATAAATCGCCAAACCACTCGCCAAATTATACAAATTGACATAATTTGTATTTTAAATAACGAAAGAACAAAGAAAATAGTATAACATTCATAAATATACAAATAAAACGTCGAAATAAAAATCACTTGCTGACGTAAAGACGTGTAACTTGCTTAAAGTCAAGAGAATGTGACATTTACAATCAACCATTATTGGCATTTAATCTTATAGTTTGGTGATAGATTTTTGGTCGACGGGATAACTAAGTAGTAACAAAAATACATATGTAACTGGTATTCGAAAACGAGGTTTTCGCCAAATTTTCGTAAAAAAAAAATCATGCGAAACCCGGTGCGTATATGGCATCTGGCCAAATATTAAAATGTAACAAACGATGACATTTAATTTCAACTTCAAAGCAATGTTTTAATTTACCATTCAAAAAAAAAAAAAAAAAAATGCTAACTGGCGACTTGAAAAATAGCTATTGGCGAGATTTGCACCCGGCCAGCGTAACAGTGTTGGGGCGCCAACCATGTACCAAGAATTTTTGCGACCATAGAAACTTTTATGTAGTTTCTCTCTATTCTAAAAAAAAAAGTAACTACCGCTGTCACCGCCGCCGGTTTTGAATTTTTTGTAATCGGAGGTCTTTCTTCGTTAATATTAAGAAAAATAATGCATACAAAAATATGAAAATCGGTGGTTTTATGCAGAAATGTTTGATAAACACGCTGATGCAGACAGTTTTCAAATCGAAGAATTATTTTAAGATATATTTAATGCTAAAGTTGGACAAAATCGTTCCACTAAAAAAGTTTTATAGGAGCAAAAACTATACATCGGAATTTAATAATTTTTAGATCATTTTATACGTTATAATTTCCCGGTGTGAAGAATTCATTTTTTTCTTTAATTTGACTCATTTTTCGAGGTTTCATTTCTATTTTAAATTGCAATTTTCAGCATTTCGAGAGATATTTTTTACTTATTTTAGAAAATTGTACTAATTTAACCTGTTGCCAACTGTATAAACAAAGGAAACAATAATGTTTGCTTCAAATTAAAAATTTATTTACACGTGACTATTATAAACAGAAAAAATCATTTGGAATTAGAATTAAATAATTATGTACAAAAAGCAGGGACTTATAAAAAATTACGTCATAAAAAGTATACACGTGAATTTTAAAAGAGAAAGGATATTGTAAAATAATAAATTCATTAACATGCGTTAGAAGTCTTAAATGGGAGAAATTACGTCATATTTACGTCACATTAAAGTTATTACATAAAATGAACACAAAATAATATTGCAAAACAGCTTAAACTTAGAAATTGCACTAGACATTTATTTGATATTTTGAGAGGATCTTTTCAACTATTTTTGTTAGGAAAGCGCAAATAATATTTCATTTCTAACAAAGGAAATATACAAAAGGAAATATATATATTTTCACGTGAATATTTAAAAGAGAATGAATAGCTTGGTCAAAATTACGTCAGATTAAAAACGATTAATTTAAAATGTCTCATTTAAAAGAACATTCTTTTCGCTTTGTTAAAAAATACCAGGAGATAAAGACTCTGTTTACTTAATTCCTTTTATATTAGCTTATTTTGAAATGTTGTTACACGTGTCTACGTCATCAAGTTTATTTTTATTTCGACGTTTTATTTGTATTTTTATTAATATTGTACTAATTTATTTGTTCTTTCGCTATTTAAAATAAAAATTATGTCAATTTGTATAATTTGGCGATTTATATAATTTGGCGAAATTGGTCGACGGGATAATCAAGTAGTACCGCAGCGGATTTGGCGTTAAAATTCCCAATCAAAGAGAGATGAATAGAAATTCGTTTATAGGGAGATCGCCACTGTTTTTTAAATTATAATTCAATCTTTCGAAATCTTTTTAAAGCCAATAAAATTAGCGTGCATTTAGAGTCTGCGGTGTCTGGACGGGCGTTAGCGAGCGTAGCTCGTAGGGGGCCGTGCCCCCAAGTTATTTGAAAAAGAAATTTGATTTTTTAATCAAAAGGGAAAACTTTCGACACAGATGTCATATAGGGACCCATATTGAAGCGATTTTTTTCTGACGCCAATGTCATATACGCAACGGGTACTTAACTCGCGCCGTAGTATCGTTATTTTGCTTGATTTGATAAGCCGGATGTTGTTGTTTATGCTGTTGATGTTTTCCCCAAATTAGCGTCGGAAAAATATCGTGCCAATATGGGGCCGTATATGATATCTGGGCCAAACTTGCATGCGAAAAACGAAGGAATCAGAGCGTATTTATTTATGGAAGTTACATGACTTGGACTATTATAATATAGATGAAATGATGGCGATAGAATAATATTTGGCGACTTATCACCTGTACTTGGCTAACATTAAAGTGCCAAAATGGCACCAGGAATATAAAAAGCGAAGTGGTTCGCCCGAAACTGTTGATGATAGTCACATGACTTAGGCTATTGTTATAGAAATTATTTTAAAATACCGGGAGATAAGGACTCTTACACTTAATTTATTTTATTTTAGCTTCTTTTCAAATGTTTAACTGATCTTCTTTAATCAAACACGAAAACAACCATTGGATGTCTTAACAGCAACTGATTCGGCCTTAAATTTTTGAAATCAAAGGAAATTGAATAGAAACCCGTTTACAGGGCTGCACAACTTTTACTGCAAGTTTACCCTGCACAGCTTTTTTCAGTATAATTCAATCTTCTATAATATTTTTAAAACTGATCAGATTAGCGTGTTTTTATATTATGCGGTGTCTGAACGGGGGTTGGCGAGCGTAGCTTGCAGGGGGCAGAGCCCCTAGTATATATGTAAACCCGTATAATACTTATTCTGTTTTATTTTCATAGCTATTTGGCAAAAAATCTCACTTTCTCAACCCCGAATTGCGTGCTTTTAACAAAAGCGCCAAAGTCCACATAACAGCAAAGTACCATTAAAAGCATTAAATGCATGGTAATAAGGTTCTTAGAATACGACATTTACGATCAACCATTATTGGCATTCAATCTTATAGTTTGGCGATAGATTTTTGGTCGACGGGATAACTAAGTAGTACTAAATACTGTACTGCAATTTAACTTCAGTTTAACTTAATATTCTCTATTCTACTATTTCAAGAATTTTAACTTCTAAACATCGCACATTTTCAATTTTTATACCGTCGTATTGGGGAAAAAAATATACTTTCAAGTGCAATTTGTTCGAAAACTGCATCTCAATTTATTTTTGAAATATTAATTTTTTTGAAGTTTTTAGCACCATTTGCTTAATTTTGGCAACTCAAGTACTCCATTTCTGCAGAAAGTAGGGGGAAAATAGTTGGAAAATAGTGTTTATACATTTTTGTTGCTTTTTTCCCTTTACAACTTAAAAAAATGTAATTCAAATACGCGCTATTTTGAAAAAATATGAATGAATGATTTCTTTTTCAAAATTTAATTATAAGTATCTATATTAATATTACAAACAAATGAGGGCATATGAATCATAAGATAGCCGATTTTTTTTTTTTTTTTTTTTTTTTTTTTTTTTTTTTTTGTAGAGTTTTCTCAATTACGACCTCGTTTTTTTTTTTTTTTGGATTTGTGTATTATTCAGTGATAGTGACGTCCTATGTGTACTTTATTGTAGAAATTGTTTAAGACTTTATGGTAAATGAAGAATTCTTCAGAGGATGCGGATGACGTCATTCTGTACAAAATAAAAGCTTGTGTTTTAAGTCTTAAAACTGAAATATGTTTTGTACTATCCATAGTTATATATTTTATTTTCATCGAGGGTGACGCTGAATTCTGAAAAAACAGACTTCCCGTTTTCTAGTTTTTTTTTTTAATCTTTGTGCAGTTTCGCCTCATAAAGTGAGATTTGTTGCAAAAAGATATAAATAGCTATGAAGACAAACCTGATGAACGTTTATGCTTATTTTTACAAGTACATATGGCACAGATATCTTATATGCACCGTGGAACCTAATTGGTGCCAAAGTGGCGTCAGTTTGCCTGACATGGTGCCTGACATGCATGGCGGACATTATTATTATTTTCTTAACATTATTTTTTGAAAGAAAAAGATTACCTTGTTTAATGGTCAAATATTCTGCCAACAAATATGGCAAAGATTTCTTTTAAAGCAATAGTGGTAAGAGAAGAATAAATTTGGCAGCTATGGATTTAGTGCCCCCCAAAATGCCAGTCACGATCCACCACTGATGTAACCTTATATAACGCTATTAGAAATTGTTTTGTTCTATAATTATATTATTTATTGATTGTTATTTCGTTTTAAAAATAATAGAAAATGTTTTGTTTATCACTTTATTTTGTTTTCATATTAAAATAAAAAATAACGTACTATTACGTTACACGTTACTACTAATTACGTTACGTATTGCACGCTATATGTAACTGGTATTCGAAAACGACGTTTTCACCAAATTGGCATAAAAAAAACGCCAAACCCGGTGCGTTTATGGCATCTGTGCCATAAATATAAAATTTTATTTATATATATAATATCGTTGCTTTTTATATACAATTTACTTTTGTTTGTATATAAAAATAGATAAATGGCTTGTTAACACAACATAAATTGCATAAATCTTTAAAAAATTGCTTGAGTATATGAAACAATGCATAAGTCGCATGAAAATGCGCATAAAAAGCTTACTTGTCTCGCCAAACCTATTTTCCCTACCTCGCCAAGGCCTTATGCAGGAAAAGTACCAATTTCATTTTTAAAGACTAAAAAGGAATTAATATAAATGGAAATTGTTTTTTTTGAAAATTATGCTTTCATTAAAATTCACAAAAATTTTGAAAATATATGTTTTTTAAATGCACTAAATATTAGAAAAGTCTTAAAAAAACCTTAAATGTTTAAATGTTTACTTTACCTTAAATGTTTAAAAAGTTTAAAAACCTTAAATGTTTAAAAAGTTTAAATTTAATTCGGTGATTTCAATTATAGAAAATAAATGGATTTAAATGGGAATTTTGCTAAGTTAAACAGCTATCTCTAAGTTGGCTTCATATATAGAAACTTTTTTGTCGCAAAATTTGGCGATATTTCGCCACGTTGGCCAAAGTTTGGTGATATCGTGGTATCCTTGTCATTCGTACTTTACAGCAAATACTCATTGTTGAAGCTAATGCTGATTTCTCTATAGAAAAACAAACGTAACCATTAAGTAATCCACCCACCCCCCTGGGGGAATCGACTTTTAAAAAATCACCCCTTGGGATCGAATTTTAAGAAATCAATGTCCAATTCATATATTGCCCTCAGGAATACATATATATTCCAAATTTCAAACTCTATGTCAACAGGAAGTAGGAGAAAAATGAATCACAAGATTTGAGTGTCACAGACAAATATAATTGTAAGTTAAAAGAAAGCATGTAAAAAAAAAAAAATAAAGAAAGAAACTAAGAAGAAACAATGCTATAAAGCAAAATATTTTATTACACATCATATAATAGTTTCTAATTTTCACACGCGAAATATAAAATATGCTTTTAGCGATTAAAAAATGCTATTTATAGATTATCGCAAAATATCCCATCAAAGTTTTTATGCCTTTTTTTCTTTTAAATGGAAAACAAACAGATTTATTTTCATGTTTGATTAAGTTTAAATATGTTATATGGCACTTTAATATTACTGCGTGTGTATTTTTTTATTTGCTCCACGTGTTCAAACCAGTTGTCTATGAAAACATCAATCGGTGAAAGTGACGCACAGCAAATTTTTGTGACGTATGCAGATAAATTGTGCTTTTTTTTATCAGTTTTTTCTATATAATTTTAAAACGGTTTGGAACTTATTTTTTATAGTAGGTGCATTCAGTAGGTGACCCTCATGGGTACCTTCTGGTGCAATCAGAAAGGAAGTCTGACAAATATTTTTTGAGTTATGCTTGACGAAAGGTTTTTATTAGGTTTTTTATTTAGTAGGACATGGCGTTAATATCTATCGTAGCTGTATGTGTTGCTGAGTATTAGCCTTCGCTTCGCTCAGACAATAATTTATATACAGGGCTATACAAAAGAATTCGTAAGGGTTACTGGATATAAGCGCAAATTGCTTAAAGGTGGTTTTTTGCATTTACTTTATTAAAAAATTTTTGTAGATTACTAATAAAATGATATACAGGATCACGCAAAGAATTGGATACATGCCGTCTATGGATGATAATTTTTCTGAAATGTGATTTCAATAGTTTTAAGAGTGTTTTAGTTTGCATTATATTTTAGCTAAATAGTGGCGTGATAAAAGTGCTAGGTAAACTACAGGGCTTTACAAAAGTATTCGAATATGTTTCCATCTATTATTATAAATTGCTGAAAGGGAAATTTCAACCTGTAATGCGTTTTCTTTCTAAAATTTTCCCATTATATAGTATATATATCAACAAACAGATCAAATACAGGGCTGTTCAAACGCATTTTAATACACATTTGGCTATGGACGGTAGCTGCAGAAATAATTTTTTTTTATGTTTACTTGGTTATCTTATTTACTTTATTTCCATAAATAACGAAGTTGATAAAGCTTTCAGTGAGTGTTGTAAAGTGTTTCATAATCTATGCCGAACGCATGATTTTTCTTTCTTGTTTCCCTTGAAAGCTATATTCAAAGAGTATTCCCAAGATATCCGAATGAACGAGTCTTCTTCAGGTACTGAGAGTTTTGGGCTTTTCAAATATACACTTTTAAATGGATTTCTAATCCACAAGTAATCGTCGTCAATTTTAAGAAATAAATCCTAAAACAATTTTCTTCCAACAACATAAAAAGACCTTACTAATTCCTGTGCACATGGTCACTCACATCTGAATCGGTTGATATATACAAGTGCTGTCGCAGGCAAAAAATCAAATTTTTCAAAATGTCACCCACATTAGAAATTCAAACTGCTATATCTGAGCCATTTTTTAAGATAAAGACAAAAAAAAATGCTCCGGAATCCTCATACCATAGTCAAATATTTAAGAAAGAAACCTTTTTCAATTTCTAATTTTGTTTACACCTCACTTTAAATATATTTTTTTTTTTTTTTAATTTAATGGTCTCCATTTGAAAGAAGATGGCTGATGAAGCTGGCCAGCGAACATGGTCGAGACATTACGATATACTATCCACATGCCTTCTTATATCGAAATAGGTTAATAAATACGCGTGTTATCACATGACAAATATCAGATCGTTTCAAAATGTCAGCCATGCTAGAAATTCAAAGTGCTATAATTCATCCATTTTCTAAGATATATACGAAGCAAAAACTGCTCCGGAATCTTTGTATCAAGGTCAAACACATAAAAAAAATCTTTTTTTCATTTTTTAATTTTTTGACAACTCATTTAAAAGTTAATTTTTTTTTAATGACAGCCCTTTTGAAACAAGATGGCGAATGCAGCTGGTCAACGAACTCGGTAGAGACATTGATATGTACTATGTACATACCAAGTTACATACAAATCGGTTCATAAATACGCCTGTTATGGCGTGACAAAAATCAGGTCGTTTCAAAATGTCAGCCGCAATAGAAATGCAAAATGCTATAACTCAGTCATTTTTTTAGATATAGGCGAAATAAAAACTGTTCCGGAATCTATGTATTAAGGTCAAACACATATAAAAAAATATTTTTCATTTTCCAAATTTTTGGTACCTCATTTTAAATTTTAAATTTAAAAAAATTTAAATGGCCACCATTTTGAAACAAGATGTCGGATGAAGCTGGCGAACGAACTCGGTCGAGACTTTGGTGCATATTATGTATACTCCAAGGTAAATCCAAATTGGTTCATAAATACGCCTGTTCAGGGCCGTAACCAGCTAGTAATGCCGGGGGGGGGGGGGGGCTCTGAAATTTTTTTGTGGGGCGGGGCTAACATCTTTTAACAATCCACATGTCTTATGCAATCTAAATACGACTAAACCTGTTAAAACGGATTTTTCTATAAGCAGTGTTTATTTGCTTTTTTTTTTCTAACCTCATACGAAAGCCATAAAAATGTCAACTGATCTTTCTTTTCCAACTGTTCTGCAGTCAACAAAAGAAAGGGGAGTCTCAACAATGGAAAGAGGTGGAGATGGATTTTGTCGGACTGATTTCCGGATCATACTACATATTACGAAAGTAATAAAACATGAAAAGCACTGTCTGACCCCTTAAAAACTTCCGCTGTTAACGAACGCTGCCTACAAATGTCTTTGTCGCGGTTAAGTGGTGCTTTTCATGTTTTATTACCTTTGTGGGATCTGAATCGGATCCGAAATCTTTCCAACGAATGCGTCTCTGCCTCTATCCATTGCTGAGACTCCATTTTTTGGTGATGACCGCAGAATAGTTGGAAAAAAAAAGCCAGTTGACATTTGTATTGCTTAAGTAGAATAAGGAGCACTTTTTCTTTTAGCACTGACCTTAAAAGAACTTATCTATAACGTAACCTGTTTATAACGGAATATTTGCATAACGAAATTCTTAAACTGGAAAAAAAAATCGTAATCCAGGAAAAGAAGTACAAAACAATTAGGGGTGTGTTCCTACTAAGACGAAAACCTATCTAAAATAGAATTTTTTCTCATTCCGTTGGATTTTGTCTTAGCAGAGTTTTACTGTATTTAAAATGTAAAACGTAAATTGAAATCGACATTTCATAAAAAAGTAACTTCATTCAGATTTTAATAAGCATATATTTTCAAATTCTGATAGCCTATTACTGTTTTCACTTTATTGAGAATATTTTAGAAAATGTCGTAATTAAAAATATTTCTGATTACATTCACAATTGATATAAGTAAAAAATATTAATGGGGGTTAAAACAAGTTTTCCTGACAAAAAATTAATTACTTTAACAAATGTACAATGAAGAAAATCATGCATTGAATACTGATTTCGGTTGCACTTTACAATTTATTACATTGATCTCACTTAATTCAGCCCATTCAGAAATAATGTAAAAACAGACAGCAAATGCAATTTCGATTATTCAATATTTCTCTGAAGTATTAATAGTAGTTTTCTAAAAAGACTTAAAAAAGAAAAAAACCTCTTATTGGCAAATTTATATTTACCCACCAGAGTGAGAAAGATAAATAAATGCTTTTTAATTTTAAGATTTTTTTCATGATAGATAATCCATAATTAATATACATCAGGGTGATTCATGACCTCAGGGTTTAAACTAGAGGGAAGTCAGGGGGCATATACCCTGAGCGCCGAGTAGAAGGGGGAATCAAAAAATTTGGTTCGTCTTCCGGCTCAAAATACAATTAATGAAATTAAGTTAAAAATGTATCTGAGAACTGAAAATAAAGGTATATTCATTTAGGCGGTTCTCAAATTCCCTACTCAACATCGCGAAACTTTCTGACACAATTTCTGATTCATTTTTTAAAGGGATAAAATTGGCAGGCCTGGCTAGAGAAATGGTATGGAATGAAATAGCGTTTTACATTTTTTGATAAATATATATTAAATCATATGTGATTCTTGTCACGTGACAAGTTTTCTCCTTTCTCGAGCTTTCGCTTCAAAAATTCGGTTCAAAATGCCCACTTTGACAGTATTTTCTGAAAGGTCTTCTGTCTTTACCAAAAAATGGAAAACTCCATTCGATGACATAATTTAGGAATAAGAATATCTGCTAATTTTATGCATTTACGAACAAAAATGAATTCAGAAATGCGTCTGAAAATAGCTCTTTTGGATTTGAGAGTAGCGTACTCTTTGTTTTGAACACGACCATTTTTTTCATTAGGTGACCATTTAGGGGTGGCAGAACAATACTTGATTAACGAATTCTTCCAAGATACTAGCAAGATCAATACACTGTTCCAATTATGTTTGAATTTGGTACGATATTTCGGGCATTATTGTGTTGACAAGTTTTGCATGTTTGCTTTTGTGTGTTTCTGTAAAGAAACAATAACATGTACATGTTTGATTAACGAACTCATCCAAGATACTTGTAAGAGTTATCGCCAATTTCTACCAGAATGACCACCATTCCGTGATTATTATGTCATGAAAATCAATCTAAAGCGTCAAATTTACCGTTATTTTCAGATAGATCGTTTATTGCTATACAAAAACGTAAAACGCTGTTCGATTCCTTACATCCCGATTACCTGCAAATTTTATGTCTTTATCAATAAAAGTTTTTCAGAAAGTAGCTGGCATAGACATGAACACAGCCAGGTAAAATGTAAAACGCAGTTAAATTCTTAGAGTTTGAATAACCACAGCGCTGCAAATTTTATCCCATTGTCCAAAAAAAAAAAATAATAATAATTGCAATCATGTCAAAAAATAGCGAAATAAAAAACTTAACCTAAGACAAACTGAAAAAAGTTGTTTTTCAAAGTCATGAAACACAAGGAGAAAAAACAGATAAAAATTGAAAAAACATGCTCCAACCACGTTTTCATTTAAACCTCTGCCGACACTCATGACATGAAACAATTAATGTCGTTCAAACAAAGATTTTTCTTATTTGATTTGTATAAATTGACAAACTTTTTTAGCTTTTTCCTTTCTCAGCTAAACACATGTTGTATACAGGCTTGCCGTTGAAATTTGGAAACATGCTTTTATTGATTATCTTAAAGACGTTTAGCCATTGCTCACTAATTACCTATTGGGATGAATAACATATGTCTACTTCCGTTCCACCCTGCGGAGATTATCGAGTATAGATTGTCCTCGACCATTTACTATGTACCAAAACATATGATGTACATCTGGGGTTAATTTTTTGAGAAGTTGGAAATGTTCCTACTATCGCATTTCGCTTGCATATTGAGAATTGTACCGTAGAATGCTTCTGACTGTAAAATAAATGGCATTTTCCGTTCCATTTCAGGCAACTGAAAGATCTAAATTTTTTTTTTTGCAGATATAGTTTTTTCCTTCAGATTAGTATTAGTTAAATTGTACATTTTATTAAAAAAAGTGAAATCTCTAGAGGGGGCTCAAGAGGGAGCTAGGGGGGGGGGCTCAGCCCCCTCTGCCCCCATCTGGTTACGGGCCTGCGCCTGTTATCGCGTGACAAAAATCAGGTCGTTTCAAAATGTCAGCCACGCTAGCAATTCAAAGTGCTATAACTCAGCCATTTTTTAAGATATAGACGAAACAAAAATTGCTCCGGAATCTTTGTATCAAGGTTAAACATATAAGAAAAAATGTTTTTCAATTTTCAAATTTTGGTACCACATTTCAAATTTTAAATTAAAAAAATTTAAATGGCCGCCATTTTGAAACAAGATGACGGATGAAGCTGGCCAGTGGACTCGGTCGAGACATTGGTATGCACTATGTATGCACGAAATTTCATCCAAATCGGTTCATGAATACGAGAGTTAAAATGTGACAAAAATCATATATATATCAACTTTTGCACGTAGGGTTGTTTCGGGGTCTGGGGGTCATGATCGATGAAAATATACCATTCTTTTTTAA
Source organism: Maratus speciosus (assembly GCA_963932465.1). NCBI lineage: Eukaryota > Metazoa > Arthropoda > Arachnida > Araneae > Salticidae > Maratus > Maratus speciosus. The sequence goes on along the minus strand of OZ010788.1, from coordinate 291,826,188 downwards.
TCGCTTTCCTCCGAACGGCTGCAATAGTTAGCTTTTTGTAATGAAAGCTACTTAAATGTCAACTTTGTTATAACGTTGCTCTGAAACATTAAAGTTGCCTTATTTGGTGCGGATTGCTCATCTATAAAAAATAGTACACTTTCTATATTTATATACTTATTTTCCTAAATTCTGAGATATTTAAAGAGTGCAATTTTATACAGCATAATTAATTTTACAATCATAACAGACTTCAGACCTATCTATAACAAATTATATAACAAGAAATAAAAGTTACGCGTCAAGCATGGATTATGACCTTATAACACATTTGAAATATAGTAACATACGCACCTTATAACACATTTAAAATAAAGTAACAAATTCGGCGTCAACGATTTTGATCAGTTGATTTAAATCAGCGATTAAATCGTGATTTTAATCAACTGATTTAAAAAAAAAATCATTGATTAAAATTATAAATTTTCTACATATTGTAAATGGCATAAAATAGTATTAAAATCTAAGACGACCATAATTTAGAAAGTGTCTACAGATATTTTGACTTCTGAATAAAGAAAAAAAGAGCTTTTAATAATTGTTTCTAAACTTAATTCCTGAGTAATGTTAAAAATTAAGTACAGCAAGTTTGTAAAAAGCGTAGTTTTTGCCTGACATGAAAACAATTCCATTTAAAAATGGTATTTAAATCTAATATAATTTTCAATGTCACGATTTCCTTTAAATAATCAAATTATTTTTTAATTTATATAAAATAAGCATAGCAAGTATAGTAAATTTCTACAAGTAAAAGAATAAAATAGCCAGTATCTGATTTTCTCATTCTACTTTTGCTATAATGAATTTATAGTAAAAGTAACTATTGGAACTAAAGAAAAGTGAAAGAATGACATCTGCCCAACAGTTATTGTTAAATAATGTATAACTGACGGAGGACTAATTGGTACAAAAATGTTAATCATAGCAAGAGCTTCTTCGGTATATAGGTTGAATATATATAAATATATATATATATTTAAACTTTAACTCATTTATACCAAAAAATAAAGTTAATTAGGGATTGAAAAAGCAGCAAAACTTTTCCTTAAATAATAATAATAATAATGAACCATGGAATGATAATAATCCCCACTGAGTTATTTAATATTTTGAGAATTTCAGATATAACTCACTATTCTTATATTTACTCTGTTTGCATGAATGAATGGGTTTAACTCTTTTTTATAATTTTTTTGGTTAGTATACACATGTATGTGTGCAAGTTTATAAATAGGAGATTAACAGTAATTTTTATCAGTACAAATACAAAACGAGCTGCAAATAATATTTGTTAGTTTTTTATTTGTGTGCATCCAACTAATCCAATAACATGTTTGCAGTTTTATTAATTTTGTAATTACTGTTTCTTCTATGTCATTTTTTTAAGGGTTACCTCACCCTGCCTCTCTTGAAATGGGCAAAATGCACCCTGCTTTTAAATTTTTCCTTGAAGTTCACCCGTAGTTGTAGTCAGAGATTTCTTGTACCCCCCCCCCCAATCCCACAGTTTCTCTAAATCCATGTGCCCTAGACCTTTAAAAAATGATAGAAATTTATTTCTTTAGTAAAAACAGAATATTATTAAAACATGTTATTTAATTGTATTTTGCAATTTGTAATTAATAAAATTATTAAAATTAAGGACACTTTATTTGTCATACTAAAAAATTATGTACTTTTTTTCTTATATCGTTACTAAACATATTACTAATATATTTCCTTATGAAATAGTGCCCTCTTTTGGAACTAGCATCCTGTCCCTTTTTTTCTAAAATTTGTACTAAAATGTCATTTCATTAATTAAAGCATAAAAATGTATATTTTCCTAATTAGAGAGTTAATTGTTTAATAATTACTAATTTAAGTTGTGTTAACAATTTAATATTAAATGTAATTATTAATATTTTAATAAATATATTAGTGTTTAACGTAATTTTGATTAAGTATTGCAAAATATTAATGTATATAAAATAGTTGTATGCTACTAACTAATAAAACTAATAATTTGCAGTTTTTGTCATTTCTGTAATTACTAAATAATAATAATAATTTTATTAATTAAAGTGTAAAAAATAGATTACGTTACAAACTAGAGGTGTAATTGTTTTGAAAACCTATATTCTTGGTAGTTATTCAGTATTTGAACGCTGGGAAAAAATCATAAAAATCCGATTTAAATAAAAAAACTCATTTAAATAAAAAAAAAAAAATTTTAATTAAAAATAAAACATGATTTCTTTACATTTTAGTAAAAAAGCTTCATCATTTGGCAAGGTGAAAGATGATATCTAAGAAAACAATTTCGAAAACGTATAACACATTTCAAAATTCAATTTCAGTATTTACAATCTGTTTTTTTTTTTTTTTTTTTTTTTTTTTTTTTTTTTGTGCAGTTTTTATATATGATCTATAGATTTGCATATATACTACATAATATTCAAAAATTTAGTTCAATAATGAACCGCATAACAATTTTGAAAATTCCCCATTAGAAATTTCCGTCAATAAGTGGAAATGTAATGGATAGGCCTGTAAATGAATTATATAATTTACACAAATCAACTAATGTGCAATGAAGTAAATTTAAAAACGTACTTCCAAGAATATTTGTTCATAGACACTACTGCAGCCGATTTTTTTCGTGTATACATGTAAATTAACAATAAATGTTATGCACATCATTTTCTATAGTAATTCGCTTGCACTTTATAAAAGTGACGTATATCAGTTTTATCTTTGAAATACTGTAACGTCATTAAAATACAATGAATACGATTTTCCCTTTAGATCATAATGCAACGGAATTATTTCGAGTATTCTTGTAATCGAACTAGAATTGCCATTCGTTCTATTTTCAATACCAAGCCTGCCATGGTAAACCTCAACAACATACATAAATTGCACAACAAGCCGAGTATATGCCAGCGAATTAAAGCATGAACAGGCAGACAGTCATACAGAAGGTCAGAAAAACCGAACTCATAATATCTTTTCAACTATGTTGAAGAGTCCTGAAAAGCACACTTAAATATATAAATAAATACATTCTGGGAGAAATGTAAAAAACAGATATATAAATATATATTGGTCAATTTTTGTTTTAAAAATTAAAAGCTTTCTTATAAAAATAAATATATTGTGGAGATATAAAAATTAAATGTTGCTGGAATTACCTAATAAAAATCTTGCATTTGTAGCAATTTATGTTTTCTATGCTTATGCTTTCTTAAAACACATAAACATGGATATAAATCATTTAGAAAATATAAATTATATCTAATGTGTTTAAAAACAATTACAATAATCATTTATTCATTTGCGAAACAATACAAAACCTAACGTGTATATTTTCCTTATTCTCGTATTTTATACAATTTTACTTATAGTGAGTAGATAGCAGTTAGAAATAACTAAATATCAAAATAGAGTCAAACTATTCCTGTATGTATAGAGGTGATCACGCAATCTTTATATGTCGTTGATTTCTCGAGTATAAAAATCAAATAAATGTAAACAAAACTGCATGTTTTAGAATAAATTCGAATTAATATAAAAGATTCGGCTACAAAATGAAAACAAAAGTTTTGTTTTCTCTGTGCAGAAGATATTTTGCGTTCCACAAATATTTGTTTTTTATAGATTGAAATATTATTAAATAGAAACAAGAAAAAGAAAATGATTTTTTTTTTCTAAAAGGTTTATGAAAACGGATCCATAAATGTACAATAATATAGTAAAATAATATTATATCAATTATTTGATCTCATTAAACTAAATTATAAGTGGACATTTCTACCTATCTATCTATCTATCTACTTATGTTTATACCGGTTGTTCATAAGTCCATCTATTATATATATAAAATCCAAACGGAAATTTCGTTCCGAACGCCTAGATTTCGCGTTCTACTGCATGGATTACCATACCACTGCATGGATCTACTGCATGGCATTTTACGGAACTTATACCGTTAGATAGGTATCGTTTCAGGGAAGGTTTTAAGCTATAATACATCATTCTACCTATATTAGTTATAGAATTATGACGGAAGTTCAGTTATTTTGGACGATGAGGTTTTTTTATTTCTTGGCGAAATTTATCGTTGATAAAAAAATTAAAACAGCTATTACACCTTGAAACATAAAAGAAAAAACTGCTACTAATTTTATTTAAATGAAAAAAAAGAAGAAGAAGTTTTCATGAGTGACAATATTAAAAAACCGGAAACATTTAATTTAAACCTGAAAGAAATATTTGTAATGCTTAAAAATTAATTTAATAAGAAAGATTACGATTGATACGCAATATTTGGCTCTTTATCGCTTGTGGTAGATTATAGAAACGAATCTGAAAATTTGATTAGATGGAATTTGAATGACATTTTTTTTTCTTTTTCTTTTTTTCTTTTCTTTTTCTTTTTATCTATTTGTGCCATCCCGTGACTTATAGAAGAAACAAGTAGATGTAATTGTGAGTCAGATGTGTAATTACTATTTGTTTCTTTACGATTTTTTATTTTTCTTTTGTCGCCAAACAACGTGATTTTAAGCCAAAAATGCGTAAGCGTGACATTAGCTTGAGGATGTTCTCACAAATGGTGTTTTTTTAAGTGAAAGAGATAATTTTTTGAGTACATTTTCATATTCAATTGTAACTTATATAGATATCAGTTAATATTTTAAAAATGGAATCGAATACTTAAATTTCAATGTGAATTTCTGCCACACATACATATTGTAAGATAATTTCATACTTTTAAAAATGTTTTTCACCGTAATTCCGAAAGCGTGTGATATTTATAAACTCGAACTCAGATCAACGAATATTACCCATTTTTTTAAGGAAATATTACCTATTGTTTATTTCATTTTTTTCTCAAGTCATATCGCCAATTTCATTTATATAAAAATTCACAGCTTCGAAATCTAGGAAATAAAGATAATTTTTAAGGAAATCTTTGCAATAATACGTTATTACTATCGAAAAATTCAACATTTTGAAAAAAATATATCAAGTTTTATTTTTTTGTGTAATTTGTCATTTCTTCTTCTTCTTTCTTCGTAATTTCTCCTATGTTATGTAATATTTCAAATGATATTGGACTAATTTTCGATCATCGAGTCACCGCAAAATGGCATATCTAATATAGTATATAAAATAAAGTTTGGATTAGGGGACTAATTAACGCACAGCGCAAACTACTGAACCGAAAATCTTGAAAATCGTGGTAAAAATAATTCTTATGACATAGACTTCTGCTAAGAAAGGATTTTCTAATCACTAAAAACAAAAAGTTTCAAATTATATCCAACATTTGACTGGTGGACGGCAGAGCTGAAGGTCCAGCGAAATAAAATCTCAGCATTACGGAAAAGATTTAAATCAACAAATGACCCAAAGTGGAGAACCCTCCTACAAAGAGAAAGAGCAATATACAAAAAACGTATAAAACAACAAAAAAATAAATCATGGCAGAGTTTCTGCTCTAAAACAAAAGACAAATTTGGTCAAGCCTTTAAAATAGCAATGAATAAAAGACTCAAAAATAATCATTTCATACACACAACACTACAGGGTTCAACCCCATATACTACAAAATTAGACACTTTCAACATATTACTTAACCACCATTTCCCAATACATCAAAACCCGCATCCACCTCTCATGGACCCAGCGGCAGAGGAAGATCTTCCCCCCCTCCCCCCCTAATATCTTTTAAAGAAATAAAATCAGCACTTAATGAGCAAAATAATTTAAAAGCCCCTGGATTTGATAAAATTGATGCATTTATTATTAAAAACATATACAATAATTTTAAACATCTAATACGTGACTTATATAACAAATGTCTTACTCTTAACTACTTTCCTAAATCATGGAAAATAGCAAATGTGATCTTCTTCGCAAAACGTAATAAAAATCCACGCCAACCTTCCTCCTATAGACCCATTTGTCTCCTTCCCATGCTGGGAAAAATCTATGAGAGGATCCTAAAACGAAGAATTAATCACTACTTAGAAAAATTAAATGTTCTTCACGGGGCCCAGTATGGCTTCCGTGAGAACAGAAGCACAATTCAACTATTAAACAAATTAAAACATAAAGCAAAAACGTATCTTTAAAAATATAAGTACTGCAGCATTATCTCATTCGACATTGTAGGGGCGTTTGACAATATCGATTGGGTCACTTTGGGTCAACAAATTAACGAATTACCAATTCCCCAATATTTAAAATGTATCCTTCTTAGCTTCTTATCCGAACGAGAACTAATAACAAATTATTTATCAAATAACATTAAAAGACCAACTTATCAAGGCTGTCCACAGGGGTCGTGCCTTGGGCCGCTTCTGTGGCTAATCATAGCAAATATAATCTTAATAAACTTTTACAGTAAATTCGAAGACCTGTATGTTTTTTGCGATGACTTCAATATGGTTGTCAAAGCGAGGAGCAGACTCATCTTAGAGACCGAAACCAACCAAAAAATAAAACTTTTTTATAATATTTGCAATAACTTAAATTTACAGATTTCAAAGGAAAAAACGACTTTTATTATGTTGGGGAAAAACACTTTGGATAAACGTCCACCAACCTTTAAATTGGGTAACTATACCATCAAGCCATTAAAGGAAATAAAAATTTTAGGTATAATATTCCAGAGTACTTTAAAATGGGACAAGCACATAACTAGCATAAAAAACAAAATTTTACAGCTAACCTCATCCATTAAACAGGTCTTCTCGGCTACTTGGGGGGTGGACAGAGGCTATCTTAGAACCTGGTACATAACAGTACTAGAAAAAATTATAGATTATGGTTCGGAGGTGTGGTTTGGAGACCTCAGGATAAAAGATAAACGCGCTCTCCAATCCATCCAAAGAACTTGTCTTACGTCAATAACCAAAACATATAAAAATGTTGCAACACATACGTTACAGGTCCTATTAGGAATACCACCAATCTTAATAACACTGGAATATAAAAATCTAAAATACAATATTTTACACAATAAAAACTTATTACTTAAAGAACCCAAACCAATATGTAAAGATGATATAGAAAATAAAATCCTAAAATATGAAATAAATCCGGAAATTCATTTAAATAACTTAATAGTTACAGACAAAATTATCACAAAAACTAATCTTATTTCGATTTACACAGATGGTTCTAAGGTGGACTTTGGCACAGCATATGCAATGGTAGCCTACAATCATAACATTAAAATTTATGAAAAAAACAGTCAAACTGAGAGCAGAAAATTCAATCTTTCAGGCGGAGCTGCACGCAATAATTTCGGCAATTAATTGGGCCATTAACTCCCCTTATACAAAATTCCAAATATTAAGTGACAGTCAATCTACTATTAAAGCCTTAGACAATTTATTTCAAACTAACCCTTCAATTTATTACATCCATAATTTAATTAAACAAAATCAAAATAAAATTTTTTACATTACTTGGATAAAAGGCCACATTGGCATAGCGGGTAATGAACTGGCGGATGAGCTGGCGAATGATGCCGCCCAGTACTGCGACCTACCAGTGGATCGAGGAGTTAAATTGCCTCGGTCCTATCTTATAAAATGTATTCGAACCCAATTACTGGACAGGTGGCAGTACAACTGGGATCACTCAGGTTGTGGCAGATATACGCATGGGCTGGTACCAAAAGTTCAGAACCAAATAATTTCAAAAGATAAAGTATCTATTTACTTTTTAACAGGCCGCGGCAGCTTCCCGTCTTTCCTTTATAATATCGGCAAAAAAGATGACGACCTTTGTAAATGTGGTGGTCGAGGAGACCCGATGCATTACATTTTCGGCAACTGCAAATTCATGAAGTTTAAATTTCACAGAACAGAAACGACAATCCTTCAGGACATCCTAAAAATAATTAATGACCCGGCACAACTTAAAAAACTTTATGCTAACTACGATATTCTCAATAGCCATTATTCTTTTATTCAATATAAATACATTCAATAATTACCTCTTCTGATTGCCTGTGGTGGACATGTCATGGGTCCACGTGGTGTATGGAAGGGTGTTTTTGAGATTGTTTTATTTTTAAGAACTTAAATACCACTAGAAATATTGTAAATATGTATAAATATTTTTGTTTAAAAGGGTGAAAAAAAGGGAAAAAATATTACTTATCAAATGTAAAGAAGAATGTAAATACTTAAAATTTTTTTCAAATAGTACGTAAATTCCCAAACATATAAATCATAATCGTAATATATTTCTAGGCTCGCCCTGAAACAATAGGGTAGCCAATTGTGATTGGTAAAGAATCGCCATCTTAAATAATAATAAATTTTCACAGGCGGTCCGGGGACACGGCACTTGCCTCTTGTGCTCTCTTCGGCGTGTCAGGTGGGTCGTTCTGAAGTCTTCTTTCCCGGAGACTGGGGTTCTGGGCTTGTTTCCGCAAGTAGTAAAACTTTTCCCTGCCCTGAGCTTGGGGGTTACACCTAACCATAAGCCAAAAGCGGGTTCCCAGGGTGGGTGCTTACTTACTTACTTACTTACTTACCCCTAACGGTTTTTGCACGGGGAGGGAAAAAAATTCCTTAAAAATCGAATATCATAATTATGCGTCAAATGATAGCATATTTTAATGTAGTTTTGCTGAATCGAATGGTACCAAGTAAATTTTTATAAGTCCAACAGTTCATGACACATTTCATATTTTTCTAATTTGGCGGTGTCTTTGGCGTCTAAACCTCAAAATATCTATCATTACATCCGTTACTCTTGCAACGGAAAAAATTCAAATCAACTCTTTTGGCTAAAGAATAAAAACGGCTCTATGAGTTTGAAAAAAAAAAATACAAGCATCTTAATAATAAAAAAACAAAACAAATTACAACGAACATTTGGAAAATGATTTTTTCAAAGACTAAAATTTAAGACATAAAAAATCGCACGGCGTTGATCATACATTGCGTACGCCATGGATTAAACATTAACATTCCTGGATCCATCATGAACAGTTTTTAAAACAAATTTCAGTTTTACAATTTTCGGTGCTGTAAATTTTTAAACTTCTACGGAGCTGGTCATACATTACGTACGCCATGGATTAAACATTAATGTTCCTGGACCAATTTTAAATGAAATTTCATTTTTAAACTTCTAAACATCCGACAATATTACTTTTTATATCGCCGTATAGAGAACAAAGTGCATTTTTAATTGCAATTTGTTTGAAAGCTGTATCTCAATTTGTTTCTGAGTTATTAACTATTTTTTTGTAGTTTTTATTACTTTTTTGTCATAGTGCAACATAAGGTATCCATCTTTGTTGAAAGTAAAGGGAAATACAGATTACTGTATAGACCAATTAGAAAACGAATAAAATGGGGGATTCAACTAATAAAACGCATCAGATATGTTTTTGATTTCCTACCCTGACCGAGGACAATAACCATTTTTCCAAATGGTAAAAAAAAAATAGTTATTTTATGTAAAATAAAAGGAAATAAATTACTGAGAAATTAGCATTATAAAACGAAAATGGAAAAGGTACTACTTAGATATTCCGTCGACCAAAAATCTATCGTCAAACTATAAGATTAAATGCCAATAATGGTTGATCGTAAATGTCAAATTCACTTGAATTTAAACAAGCTACACGTGCTTACGTCATCATGTGATTTTAATTTCCATGTTTTATTTGTATTTCTATTAATGTTATACTAATTTATTTGTTGTTTCGTTATTTAAAATAAAGATTATGTCAATTTGTATAATTTGGCGAGTGGTTTGGCAATTTATATAATTTGGCGAAATTGGTCGACGGGATAACAAGTAGTACCAATGAAAATATTTAAATATGAAAGCAATGTTTGTAACGAGTTAAAAATTATTTTTATATATATAAACTCGGTTTATTGCATCCGATGCCGTCATTCGAAGAATCTACAAGAGTCTTTTTCCCTTTTTTCCGGTCAAGGGTCCATTCCTCAATGAAAGAAATTAGAATTGGAATAATATTGGACGATTTATAAATTGCTCCCCGATAAGAAGAAAAAAATGGGTACATTTATAACAACCGTGCGCAAATCTCGTTAATAGCATTTTTTAAATTCCCAATATCAGCAGTTACATATACATAGCAGTAGTTACATTAAAAATATTTTTTTGTTTTTAATTATGGCATCATTTCCTGTTATTGTTTATCTTTTCAGTTTTTTAAATAAAATTAGTATAAGGCATGCATTTTAAATGAAATGAGTTAAAGTTTGTATCTTGAATGAAAATAATAAAATAAGAATATGGTATGAAAACAATCTTTATTGATTTATTACCTGCGTCCGGCTAACATAAAAGTATCACAAAAGCCACATATTCACTTTTCTTTGGGTAGTTGCTCATGAGAATCCAAGTTAACCTTCCATAATCGGATACTTCACATATTGGTGTATTAGCTACAATGTTGAAAGCATCGTTTATGTTTGAAGCCAAAATTTTACGATGAATTCTATTACACAAAATCGCATCATCATCATCTACTATATATTTACAACGGAAATTTGCATTTCCTTCCGATTCTTTATAATACTTTCGTAGGATATACTACAATTAGTTGGGTAATAATTTTGGAAAGGTTTTAGTGTATACATATTGTTCAAGGGTACTTAGTTATAGAGCAACAGTATAAGTTCAAAAATTAAGTGAACCTGATTATGAAAGTTTAGCCTTTTTTAAAAAATCTACAGAACATATTTTGTTGTAAGTGGCCCTGTTACATGACTTTTCAGGAATGGTGTTAGTATATAAGATTTCATTATATGTTTATTAGTTATAGAGATATTAATTCCTGTTGTCATAACGGTCTCATTACCCGACTAAAAGTGCGCTGTTTATAATCAACTAAAAGAATTACTTCTTAATAGCTAAATTTTGTCCAACGCTTAAGATAACATTGTATCGCAATGGCGTTCGCATCGTTTTCAGTAATAAGCAAGGTCCAGCTGAAGGTCCATATTGTTTAAAATACAAGTTCAAATTCACCATTTAGTTTAATCCAAGGTTCATTTGGAAATATTGACAAGCGCAGCGGGCATAGCCTGCTAGTTCGCAATACAAAATAAATTAAAAATGTCATATCGGAGTGCGGCTTTTACAATAAAGATTGCCAAAATATATGAAAATCCGATTTACAAAAATCAGTTGTTCATTTATACAAACCCCTTTTATGCACCGTTTTATTAAAAATCATTGATGAAATACATATTAAAGAACTGCGTATTTGTTTGCACTTGATAATATAAGTGCTGTATTATGTGTGTATATGTGATTTTAAGAATACATGTATCTCCCACGATTAATATTCAAATTATTCAAAATTATGAAAAAAACAAAAACAAAAACAAACAAAAAGAAAACAATTAAATACGAAATTTTATTATTTTACGTGGCAATTTCTGAATATTTTTTTAAATATAAGTTGCATTTAATATAATGTAGTTAAGTCAGTGATACGTAATAACTTGTCGTACGTAACTAAACTAAAGTACGTAAATAACTTGACAATTCACAGAAATAATATAATATGAAAAATACATTTTCCATTCGTTTTATTTTATTTGAGTTAAAAAAATTTAAACCTAAAGAATATAAGCCTCAATGATAATCTCTATCAATTTTTTAAATATAAGTTGTATGTAATAAAATTTATTTAAGTCAGTGATATAGTTTCAAGAGTCTTATATATATATATATAAATATATATATATATATATATATATATATATATATATATATATATATATATAACTTGACAATTCACAGAAATAATATAACATGGAAAATACATTTTTAGTTCTTCTTTTTTTAAATTCGACGTAAAGAAATATAAACCTAAAGAATATAAGTCTAAATGGTCATCTCTCGCAATATAGATTTACGACTTTATTGTGCCTTTATTGTAAAATAATTAAAAATAGTAATATTTATCTAGTAACAGTGAAATTGAAGGAAAACCCATAAAATAGACGAAGAGCGATGACATGCGGCATTTCATTAAACTTGAACTTTTATCATTCTTCTTTGTGGAATTTTCAATTTCCTTCTAGAATCTTTGAAGGAAATGGTTTTCAAGGGAAAGTAATAATAACAGCTTGAAATTACATAAAATATAAGCTAATCATATAAAATTATTTAAAATACAAGCTATGCACAAGCTAAGAAATTTAATTGCTAATCATTTTAAGTACAGTCGTGGAAAAAAAAAGTAAACATCCCCTACTAACTCCTCAACAAATTATCGTAGAAGAAAGTTACTGGTACCGAACGATTGGAAATAAAGTTTACTTTTAAATGGTGAGTATAAAATGTGCTTAGGGGTCATCTACATATTAAAACGAACCCAAACTTTATTTCTTTCAATGGCAATACTCAATTTTAAGAAGCTATTTCAAATCTTCGGTTTAAATTATGTCTAGACACTAAATTTCAAGTCATTTGAATGATAAGTTTTTGAATTATAACATTCAAAATTTAGTGATTCTAATTTTCAATTACATTTTCATATTTTTATTAATATCTCCTGAAATTTTACTCCGAATGTGCTAATTTTTGGTGTAGCAGTAATACTAAAATACCCAAACATATATACGTTGAATTTGCATTTTTTATAATTTTATGATAGGAATTATGAATTATGGATATGGAATTAATACTCGAAAAAATTATGAATTGCAACCGACAATTTATTTGATGGATTTAGATTTATTAAGTCGTGCTTTATGGAAATCTAAAATTTCACTTTTTTCTTCCAAGTGGTTTTCAAATTATGCCTAAAAAACGGCAAAATGATCGTTTAAGGGGCCGTCTATGACAGAAGTGACTAGATATTTTAAAATTTCTTACGCTATCCTGTAATCTATCAGTTTTCAATGACCGCTTGAGTGGTGCCTTGATCAAGAAGGAAGCTCTCTCGGTCCACAATCGAGTACCGAACTTCAATTTTGATACAGCCCCTAAAATACGCTCGTTTTAAAATAATTATTATCTCGGAAAGTTATCTTACGAATTGTATAAAAACATTTTTTTAGGCTAATTGAAGGGTGTAGAGTTCATTTATGCTGTCAGAATTGTGTACTACTATTGAAAAAAAACAAAGTTACGGTTCGTTATACTATGTAGATGGCCCCCTAAGCAAATTTTATATACATCATTTAAAAGTAGACTTTATTTCCAATTGCTCGGTACCAGTAACTTTCTTCTACGGTAATTTGTTGCGGAGCCAGTTGGGGGCTGTTTACTTTTTTTTCCACGACTGTACATTTCCTTACATAAATATCAGTTCACATATACGCATATATCAACTCAAGAAAATTCTAACTTGACAATTTTCCAAGACTTTTAATATTAGTCAATTAAAATAAGGTCGGCGCACCCATCGGGCAAACGGGGAGAATGCCCTCCAGGGCCCCGCGGCAACCCGTGTGTTTTTATGGACCCCAGGTTTATCTATACAATTTGAAATAATGTTTTCTCTGCATAAAATAATACTTTTAAGGTAAACGAAACGTTGATGATAATCACTTATTTATATGTAACATACGAAATATCATGGAATCATATGGAATTTGCAACTATTTTGATATTAAATCATGCAATCTGTACGCCGTCCGTGTCTTTAAAAGTTGAAATATAATGCTTTTCTTTTTAAATTGTGCTCGTATATACATAAATAAAATGAAGTAACCCCATAATATTTTGGAAATATTGGGTAAGATTAACCTGAATGCCTTAATCTTTTTACAGAAGTTTCTATTTCAATCTAACCATATTTTTGTTTCGAAAATGATAATAAACTACATAATTTTGCAATGTAGAAAAATGTTTCTTACAAATTAAAAAAAATTAAAATTAAGAGAAAGTTTTGTACATTTTTTAAATCTCGTTGTGAATTCAATATAATGTTTTAATATCATTAAAGAAAGAAGAAGCAATAATATTTTTAATTAAATACCTCCATGTAATAAAATTCTGCTCCATTTTAGTAAAGAAACAGCAAATAATATTGCTCAAAAATTTAATAACAAAACTTTTGATAAAATTTGCCAGAAAAAGCAGAACAAAATTAACAATTCATCACAATGTATTTCTGTAAGAAGATCATTGATTTCTTTTTCCAGCAAAATGCTTACGTGGATATGTCTTATTTAATTATATTTTACGTGGTGTATTTGATTTAATTTTCTTCATAATTCTCCAGACATATGCAAAGGTAATACAATAAAGTTCATGTCATCGATAAAACATATTTTATTATTATTATTTTTCTAATCATGCTAAACAATCTATTGACCTAGATAAAATGTTATTGAATTATTTATTATGAACAATTAAATTTGAACATTTATCTTTGTTACTAAAAAATAATTTTATTTACTATTTAAATCTCTTTGTAAGTTATTTTTAATTTCATTATTCAAAGTATGTAATTAAATATTTCAATGGCAGACAAATACGTTTCAGAATTTTGTAGAACAATGGTGTGGTTATACATTTAAATAAAGGAAAAATATTGTTTTAAAAGTGATGTATTACTTGCATGAACCGCTTTGTGTATTAGAAAATAGTTTTAAAAAGATTGCTACAATATGAATAAAATTTATAAATGATGTAAATAAGTAAAATTTTATATAACATATATATTTAATAAAGTTTCATTTTTGCGGGAATTTTTAAGATTATTACAAAAATGTTACAGTCCTTTCCTCGTGAGCAACATAATTATATTTAAATTTCAATTTCGTGAAAAACTGGACGTAGTCGGTTTTCGTTATGAAATCCTTTGAGCATTTCCGTAGATTAATCCTTTAGTACTATATTTAATTATTTAGAAATATTAAATGAGCTGAACATGATAATGAATAAAAAGCAATCTGCAGTAATACACTGAAACCTCGTTAAACAGTTTCCCTTTAGAACAGGAGTTTTATGAGGCTTAATACAGTATGAAGGTATGAGTGAATTACTTCATAAATGCAATATACTGAATTTAATTAAATCGTCGTCCCTTGGAACCATACTTTTGCTATTATTTTTACGGAATGGAGTTATCAATTAATTATATCATGTTGTGTATTTACATTGATTAAAATCATGTTTGATCAACATGGTAGTGTAATTTTTTTTATGAAGTGTAACGTTCATTATCTTCACATAAGATGTAATTTTCTTTTGCGATACGATTAATTATAAACGTTACTTTAAAAATATTCCTCAATCGGAAATCATCACTACAAATTGCTGTACAACTGCAAGTAAAAGGATAAAAATGTGAATTAAAAAATGTGTTACAAAGCATAAGAATTTCAGAAATTAGACAGACCAAAAAACAAATAAATAAATTAATTAATTAAAACTATGTTTTTCCCTAGTTTGATTGATTGAAAATTGTCTTATAATTCCATTAGCATTGCAAAATTATTTATTTCAAAATTTGTTTAGTAGAAATTAAAAGAATTCGGAAATATATGATACTACAGGGTCATGGAATTTAAATGCGTTTGGTTTTTCTCATTGAGATTGTTGTCGTTTTCACTAATAATACTCTTAATAATAATATATATACTCTTGTCTAGTGTTTTAAATAAATAAAATACATGCAAGAAAAATCTCAAATATAGTGAGAATAAATTTTTCTTCGTTTTCAACATAATTTATTTTCAAGTTAAGAAATTGAAATCGATATTGCATAAAGTATTCCGCATGGTTATTTTTTTCTTTACGTAAGTCTATTATAGACATCTAGTGAGCAACATTTCAAATAACTAAAATTTTAAGTTACTAAATATATTTAAAACAAAAAAGCACTGTTTAGTTTTAAAGGATTAGCAGAACAAATACTTCTTATTTTTAAATCACAAAGTAAATAGTAATTTAATAAGAGCAAATATTTGTTATATTTTTACAGCTAAAAAGAAAAATCTCTGATTCTTTTTTTTTTAAATATTGAACATATAAAGTTAAATAAGTGTATTCTTAAGTAATAAAAAAAAACACTTTTAGAATTCTAGAATTACAGTATTAAAAAAAAAAGATCTTAAACATTTACGCAATACAGTAAACGAATTAAACTCCTTTGAAAAATATTGGTAGAAGTAAGTCTAAAAAGTTCGTTTTGCTATTGAAAAAAATGTCATTTTATGTGGTACGTAAAATGTGGTTACGTGGTGGGTGTTATGTGGTACATGAAAGTGGTACGTATTTTAAAGAGAAATATTATATGTACGAGTATGGTACATTTTATTAAAAGTTCAACTATTAGATAATGTTAAACTTCCATAATTATCGAATGGATACTCACGCATAGACTAAACATAAGTTTTTTTTTAAAGAAATATAAATATTTTTGCCATCCAACCATAATGCCATAAGGATATTTTTTTTTATTTCAAGAATCCACAATTAAAAGTATTTTTATTTGAAAAATATTATTCATAAATTGAAATAGTAAAATTTTTGAAATTTATTAAAAACTACATTTTTAAATGAAATAATCAAAGTGTGTTCTAATCACGCTTAAGATCCAGTATCGGTATCAGTAACGTTTTAAAATAATTAGTTCAGACATTTTGCCATTTCAGAAAAACTCTTATGAGCATTTTTTTCTGAGTTTTGTATATTTGTTTAAACTTCTGAGAATTTTGTTTTAAAATATCATAGTACTCTAATTGTTATCATTTTAGCCACGTGGTAATATATATTCATATATTTATGGACAATAAGACAGTGTTATGAAATATTTATCATTTCTTTACCTTGCATCTCTAATTATTTCGACTAGTACCTACATGTCGAAATTACATTTGTAACAAAAATAACAAAAATAACTGAAAAACGTTCCATTATTTCTACATTCCTTAAAAAGTCAACCCCAAATTAAACATAAGCAGCATTAGACGAAATACATTACATACAAATATAATAGTGTAGATTAAAGAATGTAGTGTAATGTGCAACTTTTTTCTTCACTTTAAACACTACTACAAGTACCAAACAACATTAAAAAAACTTTCCCGTTCTTGTTTTATATCCTTGCTGAAACAGACCTAGAAAACAAAAGCCATCATTAAAGGTCATTCATTTCGTAATCAATAGTTAATGGCTCATTGCGGCGTGCATTACACAAATAAAAAATAATTGTTATTGGTTAATGTTACCTCTATCATTTATATCGGGTTATTACTTATTATTCTTTAAGGCTATTAATAAAATATTTAGAGATATGTATTATTATTCGATAAGGCTATTAATAAATTATTTTAATAGGAATATGTATTATTATTGAATGCATGGTTATAATAATGATTTGATATCTATTTGTTACTATGTTAATTTTAATTTTAGAAAGTTGGAAGTTTAATCATTTTAATGTCTTTTTAACTCGTCTCGTTATGCGTAGAAAAATATTTAAAAATTTTCACACTAAGGAAATTTTGATTTTTATGCATTAAAATTTTTGAAAATAATTTTTTTGACCAATGTCTAGCAAAAGTGTTTAGCTCATTCGCGTTTTAAATAGTTAAATGTATGTCGTCAGAATTTTCGGACGGATGCTACGATCTAAATAATTAATTTTTTTTGCTGAAAATGGCACTTCTCTGTGGTTATTTTGTATTTATTTCAGCAGGATAAAAAAAAATATACACTTAAACAAATTCCGTGTAAAATAGGAAAATGTAGGAACGATAAAGTCAACATCCATTCACCGTCTTTTGAAAAAAGACTGTTTGTTCCTTTATCAAGATGAACATTTTCCATTATTCAAGACGGAAAAATTCCATTTTATAAAAGAAGAAGGGGTGGGGGAATACCCAATATTAAAAAAAAATCTGAATAATAATTATATACAGGATAACTTCTAATTACCCTACAACTTTAATCTCAAATAACGTCTCAGAGCTTCACTTAATGTCAGCACGAATGCATACAGTGAGAAAGGGGATAAAAGGAATATGTTTAGTGTCATTTCCATGAATTTTGAAAATGTCTACCAAAGAGTCATATTCAACTGAAGCTCCTATTTTTATTGTTAAAAATATCCTGTATTTATGTGGTGAAAATGAAACACTATTCCTACGGAAGAAGGCTTCAACATTCGAAAACCGACCAAAGCCTTTCTAGAGCAATGGTATGAGATCTGCTAAGAAAATTTTAAATGTTTGATAATGTTAAAGATAATCTCAGACAGTCGTTTTTCTCCAAATTCGTAATCTGTGTATGAACACCGAATTGAACCTGCATGGATATTGGTTCATGCAGTACGGTGCTCCTCCGCATAAAACAGGCAGAGTGCTTGACCCCATTAACAGAGTGTTTATCAATACCCGAGCAACCATCCTGGTGCATTTCATTGGACACCGTATTCATCGTTTACGAATCCGTGCGATTTATATTTTTGGTGTCACTTGAAAGATTTGGTGTACAAGAAGAATCCGAAAGACCTCATTGGTATAAAGAAATCCGTTACTGACTCATTTGCAAACATTAAAAGAGAAACACTTGAACAAGTAACTGATAACTTTGTGACTAGGTTGCGCTACTGTATCGCCTCTGAAGTTTCTCACTTTGAAAACCTTGAGCATTAATTGCATTTTCGACGTTCTTTTCAATAAAAACTTTTTGCTGTGATATCTGCAACGATTCTTGCGTTATTTGCGTTATTAAGACACCTTGCATTTTGATGCGCATTTACATACAGCGCATGTCTTTATATTGAAAATTATCACAGACTATTTTTTATCGTCTTGCCTTCTTTCAGATTCAAACATCGATGCTCACCAGATTTACAGTTGCACCAGAACCCACAAATGCTTAATCCGGCTCTAGGCATATGTGCGTCCGATGGGCGAGTTCGGGCGGTTTTTATCGACGAACAACTGAGGCGCATCTATCGGTGCATCTGAGGACTTCAAAATCAAGAGAGTAACAACTTTTCACTTTTGTATGCCTTTAATTTACAGGAATTAGCTTTAAAATTTTCCAGGTATTATCTCTTCTGTGTTTAAAAGGAAGGAAAAGGACCTCGGTTTGCGTGGGCACCCTGCGATTTCTCGTATGTCTTTTATATTAAATTAAAGAATGTGTGTTATTTTATTAGATAACACACTGTGTGTGTTTATAGAAAATAATTTCCGTCTCTTTAATTTTTTATTAAAAAAATGTGTGCTTCATAATTAATAAACAATTTCATAAAATAGAACTATACTATTTTCACACTTTTTGCCTAACAGGTATTATAAAATTGATTTTCGAGCCAAAATGGAACAGAAAACAATCGCCCTATTCGCAGTGCGTCTGTGCCATCTGTTCAGATTTTTTTAGGTAGATTTCGTATGAAATACTACCTATTACATTCTGCCCTATGTTGGAATTTCTGAAAAAAAATTGCAGATCTACACCGATCATGATCCCTAGAACCCAAAACCACTCCCAGTAAAAAGCTTTATATGTATATATATATATCACTTTCTTCTGTACACAATAACTTCCACAATTCTGCACAAATCTCTTCCAAACTGATACATAAAATCAAGGGGCGTAAAGTCTCGGTCAAGTTCGTTAATAGGTAAAATCGGGCCAAGGGGATGGAAATAGAGAGGGGTTTTGTGAAAACCGAAATAAACCTCATAACTTCTTAATTTTTGTACATATCAAATCGGTTTAAAGATTTTATTACTTTTAAAAATAGGGCCAAAAATTTATATGTTACAAATTTTTGATAAAAATAAAAATGCGCTCAAGGGGCGCAAAAAATAGGGGTTTTGGGAGAAAAAAAATTCATAACTTCGTCAATTCTCAAGATATCAAATCCAATTAATTTTATTATAAATCTCCTTAATATTACCTACTACTTTTATTTTCACAAGTTTTTGATAGGACCAATTCGTACCGCAAAAATAATTAAAAACGAAAACAAAAAGGGGGGGGGGGCGATGAAGAAGACAAAAATCCATAACTCCGTTAATTCACAAGATATAAAATCCCCATTAATTTATCATATATCTTCTTAATATTGTCTACGACATTTATATAGACAAGTTTTCGATAGGACCAATTCTTACAGCAAAAATAAATTAAAAATACATAGCGGTTGAAAAAAAAATCATCTTATTAAGGATGTATTCAAATTCAAACTGCTTATTTTATTACTCTTTTTTAAATTCATTTTTGCTCACAAACGCATCCAGTTGGTAGATTCTCTTATTCAGAAACTATATAATGTACCGTAATGATCGATTTTTTGATAGAGTCAGAATATATTTCAAAAAATGATGTAGAATTGGGCATTTTGGACAGAATTCCCCGAAGCAACTGTGTTAGAAACGAAAAATATTGTCCTACTGAGAAAATAATTGTTTATAAATCAAGTTTTAATTAGTTGAACGAAAAATAAAAACACAGGTCGCTTATAAATCTCTTCAAAAATCACGTCAACAAGTTTCATGTTTTTCCTATTAAAAATGAATCTGGAGTTATGCCACAAAATTTCGAGTTGTTGAGCATGGAAAAGTATTTTTTTGTATACCGCCTTAACATGATTCTGATAAAACCAGCTATTATATAAAAATGAAATAAAACTCATCAATAACGGCCAGATAAAATTGTTAAAGTGGGTTTATCTCTAATCATGATTTAGTTTTTGTTGGTGAAATTAGTATACTTATCTTCGAAATCTACCTCCGCCTGTAGGCCGGGCCGGCAGGGATTTTTTACATTGTGTATTTGTCTGTCTAAGTGTATTTTGCACATTGCTTAGATCAGGGGATTCCAAACTGTTATACAGACGTACCACTAAATCGAAGTTCGTATTTTTGCGTACCACCAAGTATCAGATGTAAACCTGAAGTGAAAAAACTGTATAAAACAGAACATTTGTCCTGCCACTTATTACTACATTAAGTTTTAGTATACATTTTTAAAGGGGTTTCGAGTCCCTGCTCCTACTTTTTACACTAAACGCAGGGGTCCCCAAACTTTAAGACCGACATACCATTAAATCGTAGTTCGTATTTATGCGTACCACTAAGTACTGAATGTAAAGCTAATATAAAAAACCCTGTGAAAACGAGACCTTTGCAAAACGGAACATTTTTCCGGCCATTAAGTTTTATTATACATTTTTTAAAGTGTTTCAAGTACCTGTTCCTTCTTTTTATACTAAAGAAGGGGTTCCCAAACTTTTAGACAGACGACGTACCACTAAATCAAAGTTCGTATTTCTGCGTACAACCAAGTACCAATCGTAAAGCTAATATAAAAAATTGTGTAAAACGGAACATTTGTCCGTCCATTTGTACTCCCGTCCTATCAGATTTTATTGTGTTCAAAACTGTATGATTCTACATTACTGAATTGATGCCTTTGCAAAGAGGCAGATTTCTCAGTTAGCATAATACGCAAGCGGGTATGACCGAGTACAGCTCGGTCAAAATTAGCTTTGCGTTCAACTCGATGTAATATTCTTACTGTATCATTCTCTCTGCATTACTGCGATAAAGCATGTTATATTATAACAGTATTATTTACAAAAAACATTCAATAAGAAAACTATGACGTACATGTACATACATCCACATGTAGATTATTTTTTACGCCAAATATAGCCAAAATTAACGATATTCTTTCATTTGGCGCCTGTGTTGTGCTTTGGAATTCGTAATCTTGAAAGTCGATTTTTCTTCCAAATGTCGTCAAAATTTCGCCAAATATCGCCAACTTTGCGGCTTCGTGACCCAGACCCGTAGTGACAAAAAATGACCAACTATGCAAATCTGCTCGAACATGTGACTTAGCTTAGTGGACTTCTGGTAATAAAAAACGGTACGATACAAAATATAGTCAAAATCGTTTAAGCCGTTTTATAGATAAAATTAGCTTGACCCGCAGTGACCCCAGACCCAATAACCTAATTTTCTCGAACATGTGACCCAGCCCAGTATTCTTCTCAAGACAAAAAATGGCAGAAGACAAAATTCAGCCAAAATTGTTAGAGTCGTTTTTTAGATAACATTAGCTAGACTCGTAGTGACCCCAAAATGACCGAAAAATCGAAATTTCTCGAACATGTGATCGAGCCCAATGATCTTCTCCTGCCTGAAAACGATATAATACAAATATTTGTCAATATCGTTTGAGCCGTTTTTTTTCGATGCAATTAGCGTAACCCGAACCCATAGTGACCCAAAATGACCCTCTATTTTAATTTTCTCGAACATGCTATCCAACCCGATGGTCTTCTGGAGCCGGAAAACGGTAGAATACAAAATTTATTCAAAATCGTTAGTGCCGTTTCCTAGATAAAATTGGCTTGACCCGCAGTGACCCAAAAATGAATCACTAATCGAAATTGCTCGAACATGTGACCTAGTCCAATGATCTGCTAGTTCTAGGAAATAATATCATAAAAAAAATGATACCGTTTGATACCAAAGTTTTTTAAATGCAATTAACTTGACCCGAACCCATAGGGACCCAAAATGAACCACTAATCTACTTTTCTCGAATATTGCTGCCTAACCCAATGGTCTTCTCGTTCTCAAAAATGATAGAATACAAATTCAATCAAAATTGTTAGAGTCGTTTTCTAGATAAAATTATCTTGACCCATAGTAACCCAAAATGACCCACTAATCGAAATTTTCCGAACATGTAACCTATACCTTAAGGATCTTCTCGTTCCCTGTTACGGTATTATACAAAATTTTGTCAAAATCATATATGCCATTTTTTAGATACAATCAGCTTGACCTGGCCCCATAGTGACGCAAAATGACCTACTAATCTAATTTTCTCGAACACGTAACCCATCCCAATGGTCGTTTCGTGCCTGAAAACGGTAGATTACAAAATTTCGTCAAAATCGTTAGAGCCGTTTCTAGATAAAATTATTTTGACCCACAGTGACCCAAAAATGATGCACTAATCGAATTTTCTCCAACATGTGACTTAGCCCAATGGTCTCCTCGTAATTCAAAACAATATATTACAAAATTTTGTCAAAATCACTAGAGCTGTTTTTTAGATAAAAGATTCTTGACCCATAATGACCCAAATATGACACACTAATCAAACTTTCTCGAACATGAGAAAGGCCTCAATGGCCTTCATGGCCTTCAATGGCCTCAATGGCCTTCTCGTGCCCGAAAATGGTAAAATACGAAATTTAGTCAAAATCGTTAGAGCTGTTTTCAAGAAAAAATTTACATACACACACATACACACACAATTTTTGCTCGTATTATAATATAGGATATATACCAGATCAATACTTGTATAATGCTTTCTCTCAAATTCGCTAAAACAAAACTTTATTTCAATTTTGAAATACACGTATAAGCTCATTCACTACTTTACCGTCAAATAATTCAATTTAATAAACATGTTTAAAAATAGTTTTTCCAGTAATGAAATTTGTTTCATTCATTAATTTTAAAATTGGGTCTTTATTCACAAATTTTAATTTTTTTTTCCTTACAAAAATCTAAAAATTATGTTTTTAATTCTGGAAAATTGATTGTGCCATACTTTAGAGAGTCTGCTATAAGTAACATTTCTAGTAACAAAAGCAACAACAAAAAAAGATACTTACAATCCCTAAATTCTTGTTGAAAATTTCCTGGGTAATAAATTTAGCCTTGTCTTATTTCTTAATATACTGCATTTCATTTCACGTATCAGTATCAGACTTTCACGTAACAGTACTGGTACGCGTACCATAGTTTGGGAACCCATGGCTTAGACATTTTAATCTATTTTTTTTTTCAATCGACACTAAATTTAAATATGATTTTTAGCAACACAGTACACAGTACGTTTTTAAACTAGTAGTTGTATCGTGCACGGATCACAGACACGTAAAATATATTATATAAGATTGCCAATCATTGTCGAAATGGGTGGTATTTGTTACAATTAACATATTAAACATAAATGTGGCCATCAATAAATTTGCAGCAAAAACTGCACTTTGTCAAACGGCTCTCGCTAAATTACGCCAATTGATATTCAACAGGCATATATAAATGTAATATCTAGCCCCTCAACTGTCTGGCCCAAGTGCCGTTCGGGCAAAAAGGATTTGCTGTCTTCGATACTAAAAGCTTTAGTATACCACTTATTTTTAACTGTAATCTTTGGTTTGTTAAATGGCATACATTTTTCGATTGTACAAACCCAAATATTTTAGTAAAAGAAAAATGTGGTGTCGGGTACTTATTTTTAATTTATTGCGTCAATAATAATAATAATAATAATAATAATTGTAAAAAAGCGGAAACAGTTTAGGGTAGGGGTGCACAACCTGTGACCCGCGGGTCACCATTTTTACTAGTATTTTTATCCAGAAAAATTTACCTAATCAATTGACAGAAAATTTGCTATTAAATAATTGAAATGTTACTTTTAATTTTTTTGTGGTGACAAATAATTTTCTGGCAAAAAGGTTGTGCAGCACTAGTTTAGGGGTTAAAGAAATAATCATTTGAATTAGGGTTTTTCTCTTAAAATTAATTGCTACTATGAATGCTGCAAAAGCAGTCATATTAAAAATTGTTCAAAGGAACACGTTTTAAAAAGGTTTGAATTATTTTTTCACCATAAATTGAAATAAACTATTTATTATTAGAATTCATTATAATAAATGTATAAAATTAATATAAGGAAAAACATACATGTATTGCAGAACATGTTATTATAAAATTTGAAATAAATATATTATGAGCAATCCTAAAAATATTTATTTGATCACCTTTTCCAAAAAACACAAGGACAATTTATTACGGAAATATTTGTAATTAATTTATTCTTGATTTAATATTATAGTAATTTTTTGAATAAATATGTATCTCCAATCTGTTTCATAAACGTTGAAAATCCATCTCAAAAATTAAATTGTAAGTTATGTATGCTTCAGAAAATTTTTGATCGTAAATTGGTTTTATTAAAGAGTTTCTGAATTTGAATTATTTTTTCCTTTTTAACCGTAAAGAATATTGAGATAATTTTCATGGCAAAATAACTTCTAAGTAATATCACAGAGAAAAAGAGATATATGTTGTATATGATAGATACAATATATTTTCATTAAGGTATATTAAAAAACTCCCTAAAGGTAAACAATTTACTACTTAAAACGAATATTCCGGGGACAAGATATATACTAAAGGTCATTTTCATATAAATTTTGTCGTGGAATCTTTAATTTTTTAAATGAATATGCTAATTACTACAGTCAAAGTTACTGTAATAATACAGAAAATATAGCAAAATACAGGTATATAAAATAGATCAATTTTGTAAAACATCTGATACATAGGAAAGTATTTTGTGAAGTTTTTATAAATTTGTATTTACAGGTTAGTGTTATTTTAAGTATTTCGAAATAAATTTTGTAATTGATCTTTAAGTTTAATATAACACATTTTACACTGTAACGCGGTTTCTGTCGTTGAAGTTAGGTAGCTCTTTTTCCGAGTAATAATATCCCCTTATATCATCTTAAAATCCTTTAATTTATTAAGGCAAAAAACACTATTCTCGAATAATGGCAACCAAATTTAAGAAAGATTGGTAACAATATTGTAAATACGAGTACATTTCATTCGAAATTTATTGTATATAAAGTTGATTTTTTAGCATGAGAGATATATTTATTAATAGGTTAATGCTTAAATGTTTAAGCTTTAAACTGGAAAAATGCAGGCTTAATTTCAATGAAATTCTTACCATGCTACTTAAAGAATAATTCTTAAAAGTTTATGTTGTATGTAATATATTCAACATTTTTTTATTAAATGATTAAAAAGAGATAAATAAAAAGTCACTGTACAACAGCTCTTTATCAGTTTAGAACAGAGTAATGGGGAGTAGATAATTAATTTTAAATCTAAAAACACTAGTTAACTACAGGATGTAAAATATGTTCTTTTTTTCTTATACTCTTGAATGATTAATGGGAATGCTTTCCCACAGTATTGTCCTGAAATTAAATTAAAATTTCTTTATAGAATTCAATTTGTGTTATGTTACAATAAAGGATTATTTAAAAATTTTATGTTTACCAAGTTCATATTTACAAAGAAAATCATTAAAAATAAAACAATTTTTTTTCCATACAACTCCCTTACTATGTGCTTTATTTCATTTTCCCAAAGGTCAATATTTGGAACATAACTTAAAAAAATTTCCAGTCGAAATAGTGTAATCCAAAGCATCTAAATTCGAATAGAAAAATTATAGAATAAGTACTTTGTTTTACACTTTTTAGAAAATTAAATTTTTTATCAATATGTTAAGGATCTTCTTTGATTTTGCTCTGAGTTTAATACGTATCCTAAAGCTTTTAAAGTTTTCGAAAATATAATATAAAAGTCAGTACTTTTCTGTTGAGCTATATAGCATTAAGTGTATTCCGCATTCATGTAAATCTTTGTGAAATCAATTAGAAGTCTTGCCTCTGTCTCCGTGTTGTCTTAAGTGTAACAAGCGGTTATCAAAAAACATCAAAAACACTAATATTCTGCTTATCATATTTATTGAGCATAATGGTATTTTAACAATAAAAGTCTTCTGCAGAATACATTTATCTGGTTTTTAATGAAATAGAATAATATATAAAGAAACACGTGGCTCTTTGTCTCTTTAATGATATGAAATTACACTATTTTGATAGCAGGACAATGTAGTTGATTTATTCTGCAA
The DNA here is from genome assembly GCA_963932465.1 of Maratus speciosus. Lineage (NCBI taxonomy): Eukaryota > Metazoa > Arthropoda > Arachnida > Araneae > Salticidae > Maratus > Maratus speciosus. The sequence goes on along the minus strand of OZ010788.1, from coordinate 291,799,413 downwards.
CGGCATTACCAAATAATATTATGTAAGTTTCAAAATTAAACCAATAGGGCAGACTTTAATTGCAAAGCTCAAATAAACATTCATTATCTATTTAGTATTTAAACATTACCAAAATTAATAGCTGATTTGTATAGGACATGAATGATTAGTTCTAAAGATATGTTAATCATTCTCAATTCACGATAATAACTTTAATCGGACATTGTTATGACAGTTACTCTTAATCTAAAGTTAGACTACTTGGTTCTTTATCACTTTTAATTTTGGAAAATTCCATGATAAAAATATATTTAGTGCTTCCATCATTTAAAATTAAATTAAAAATTCAAGTTTCTTTTCATAGGTTCTTTTACATTTCAAGCATTCATAAAAATCGTTAAATGGTCGTATCGATGAGAAATTGCGCTATAAAAGTTGTCACAAAGTCTTACTTTTTGTGTAAATAGAGAAATAAAAAGTTAAAGACACCTATTAAAGGATTTCAAATAATCATGAAAGAAAAAGAAATGTGCCAGTTAAACTGATAACATTGAGCTCACAGGCTATTCACACTAATTATATTTTATACTGTTATTTCAAAGAGTAATGCCCCTCAAAAATAAAGAAATTGACAAAAACCCCGTTTAACTAAATAAAGGTGGGGGTTTCAGTCCCCCCCCTTTATACTTAAACAATGGACCTAGAAATCTAATCAAGAAGCGTCTTATCACAATAAACCGGTATACCAAATTGAAGCAAATCGGATAATTCTGCATTTTTTCTAAATTAAGGCGGTTTTTAGCCCCGTCCCCACCTTTATGCTTATCCAATGAACCTCCAAAACTAATCAGGGAAGAGCCTTATCAGTATGAACCTATATACAATATCTGAAGCAAATCGGATATTTCAATCAAGAGTTATCGTGTTACGTACATACATACATATATATCCAGCGGGCACACTAGCTCTCAGTATTTGATATTCTGTGATCTAAAAATTATAGACTGTTGTATTGAAAGTTGTTTTGCATCATAATGCTTATCAAATAGTCAAACATTTGCAGAAATAGAAAACAAAATGTTCAAAATGCCCAATAAGAAATTTCACAGTTCACAAATTCATTAAGATTTAGACAATTGTGTATCGGTGTGCTGTTTTTCCCAAAAAGTGAAATCAAAGATATTTTTAACTATTTTTTCTTTCGCAGCAAAAATTTTGACACATTATTAAATCTTATGGTGCTAATTGCATTTCCATCCGACAATTTGTTAGTTATTTATGAAATTTTGAAATGGAAACGAACTTATTACAAATTATGTATTTACCTTAAACTTTAACGCCATAATGTTTATTTTGAATTGTTTCTTTATAATTAAATATATTATTTATTATTTAAATTTTGTACAAAACTGATTCGAGTGCAATAATCAGTTTGACACTTCATTATTTTTAAATCGCTAAAAATATCACAGAAATGAGTAGTAACATTTCGATTATCAGAAATAATTTATAGAAACAAATATTGTATTATGATTTTTTATTTCTTAACCGATTAATTGTATCTCGTAAGAAAATCTCTTTTAAATTATCCTAGAACGTTTAAAATTGCTTATGACTTCTATATAGATATATATGAGACCATACTGTGTTGAAATATAAAAAAAATGTTCTTGTAGCATAAAATTCTGCTTTTCATTCGTGTACACAGCAATAAGTTTCCTAAATACTGGAGCCTCCGGTTTTAATGTAATTATCCAAATCAATCTACTTATAAGTAGCGTAAAATGAAACCGACATAGTCTAAAGTGTAGCAGAAAGAAAAAGAAATTTGTATTTTGTATATGCAAATCCATGTTAACCCCGTCAGATACCAGAAAAAAGTATATGAGAATTGAAATCGCGATCTCCAAAATGCTTACTTTTTTTTTTACTCTCTTGTTCGTAAAACGCACTGTTGAAATTGTCACAACAACGTGATTACCGGAATGTACGACCTGGAAAACTTTGGGAAATCCGATCAAACACAAAGGATTGTAGCGGAATCAGTTAGAATGGCAAAGAGTGTTATTTCAACCATGGAGAATCGATTCCTAGGAACAAGAAATTTTAGACGTGAGGCAGTGGAATTTCCCCTTGTGCTACCGAAACAATTGGTGATCGGTTTATGATGTTAACATCTGGTAGGAAAGAACACACAAGCTACTCAGCTGCAATGAGTGTTTCGTTTGGTAACAGAGGGGATAGTATCGAACAGAACAGCCCGATATAGACTTCGTCAAATCGGACATTCTCTGCACGCAATTAAGCGTTCAGACTGCATTTTACAAAATATATTTCAAAAGTTATAAATTGTTTCACTAGTCTTTCTTTATGTCCTTGACAGTCAACAAAAGAAAGGAAAGTCTCAATAAAAAGAAATGGGAGGTGATAAACATGCCAGGTGTTCTCCTGATTCCAACGCTTCTCTGTTGCACTCCTACAGAAGACTCACCTTTAAAGTATTTTATGAAGGAACCATTGTGGCTGAAGGCAGTGTGGTCGCACCTTTAGCGAATGGTGGGTATTTCTTTGAGTTCAAATCATCGTGTGGTTCGATGAAGTTCGGCTACTGAAGATCGAGATTGGACGCAATGTCACAGATGTCAAGTGCTTTTCAGTCACGATTCCCGTTCAGTTGGAAAACCCGATATCTCGGTTTTAGAATAATTACAGCGGCTCTGTAGCGGATAATTGTGGAAATACTTTGCAGTTGGCAAGACCATTAATTTTTCCCATATTGGCAGTTGTGTTAATTTTTCACTTATTTCTTTTAATGTTTGCGTATTTAAAAAAAAACTTTAATATGGACACATTTAAAGTTACTTAAAAATAGTTTATTTTATCGTATGTATTATTGTTAATTAGGATTACTTCCCACAATACAAATGTTGCTAGAAATTATAAGTGAATTTTTATGGCTTATTTTACGTTCTATTTGAAATAAATCAGGATCTTGGAAAAAATTTCTTTAACCTCTTAAGTTCCGAAGCTAAAAAAATAATACATATGCTTATTCATTGTTTTTTTACAAACAAAATGACATCGTATATGACCGAAAAAATATCTTTTCTGAAATTGATCCTTTAGGCTATTATTAATTTAGGTTAGAAAATATGGATCTAAAACTACAAACCCCCTTAGAATATCAATTTAATAACCATTAGCCTAAATTAACGCAATCATAAATTTAAGAGCTTTAAACAAGTAAATAATCTACAAATCCTCAAAATTTTTTATTGAAAAAGATTTAAGTTAGATACTTATGATATTTTCTCACTTTCTTGGTCATACTGCCTTTTGGGCATTTTTAGGCATTTTGCAAACTCGGATTGAAATGACATTTATTTTATGGGGGAATCAACTTAGATGCTGCCATTTATTCGTTTGATTTGAACGCAAAAAATATTCAGCTATTAAGAATTAATTTGAAAATGTAAAAATATCGGATATTTTTGTTTTTATAAGGAAGAGAACAGAGGTTCTCGTATTGGGACGAAGGTACCGAAGAGGTTAAGAAAAGCAATTTAATTTACATGGACAAGAGAGATTATGCTTTCGCTTATAAAAGACGATTTCTCTGAACCGCAATTTCTCAAATTGTAATTGATATTATTATCATTTTGACATTAAACACTAAATAATTCAACTTATACTTAAAATATTGTTAAGTTCCTTGGTTAATGTTGTAAAACAAAATGATGATAGACTTACTTACTTTTCAGATTCAGATTTCATTAAGGTTTATTGAACTTGAATGTTCTTGGTATAACTGACCTATCGGAGAAGAAAACCGCAATTCCAAGAAGCAGCAAAGCAACATATCCTTGACACAGTTAAGGTTGAAAATGATTGCTGTGGAGTGCATATGCCTTGGAATGAATGTCACAGGATTGGTTGAATGAAAAAAATAATAGAGCTCAAGCGGGAAAATGAACTCAAGTTATCCGAGCACTAAATTACTACACCGACCTGTATTAAAGTAAATAGTTGTACGAGGATTCGTCCTGTTTCGATGCATTGGAGACAAAAGAAAACCTCACCTACACACAACGATTGTTTAGAGACTGGAATTTACCTCATTAAATTAATGCCAACTATATTGTTCCGTTTCTGATTAGAAAGAATCGGTGCAATAGCAGAAGTACTGAAGGCTTTCTTCGATATCAATATTTCGCCCTATAATAATAATTATTTACTATTTGTGGTTTGGAGAAAACGGTGAGCTGAAGCACTACCGACTCTGTGGTGTTGGGTTTGAGGTAACATGTAGACCTTTCCCTTTGAGTATTGGCTCCACCAGTGGCCGAGAGGTTCTGCTCTCGAAGCTGGTAGACGGGAAGTGCTGGGTTCGAACCCAATCGCGCCCGTCGGCCTAATCGTTCGGAGTTTTCGTGGTTTTCTTCGAACCTTGGATTTCCAAGCGTTAATACGGGTTGGGTTCCCTTAGAATGACCCAGAGGAAGGGCACCCCCCCCCCTTAGGGCCTATATCCCTCGTGTTAATAATTGGGCGTCATAAACACAACCAACCAATCCTTTGTGTATTGTGATTCAGTATCATTTACAGAATGCAGTTCCTTTTCAAATAAAAATCTAAACTCTTTCATTTCATGTAAGATTAATATTTCCATGTTATCCGACTGGGTAAAATTACATAATTTGACTTGGAAAAAGCAATTATTAATAAAAGTGTTAAAAACAAATAATATATGAATGAAGATATTCCTGTACAGAAAAATTGCTCAGAGTAATTACGTACAGATTCAATTAATTCAGTCGTACATATTTGCTTCTCTAATCAGCTGAATATTATGTGTAATATTTTTGTCCAATTTCCCTTATGTCTTAAATTTTTCTTCTTAAAGAAGAGTTATTTGATTCAAACACTCAAAAATAAACTACAAATGCATAGAAAATTGAAGAAAAGGTCATTTTCAGCAAAACAATATTATTTTTATGTTAAAAATCCGATACTACATTATATTATACATTATAAAATTCCGATTAGTACATAAATTAAAAAATGAAGATAACAAAATGTTATTACTGATAAAAGTTTAGATAGAAGATTATGACATACATATTTGGTAGGAAAAGCCAAACCATAAATTAATACATTATTTAATTTTGCCAAATATTTTTTATATTCTCAAGTGGATGCCGCTAAAAGAACTGTGTATTTTTAAGTCAATTTTGCTAACTAATTTCAGTTTTATCATTCCAAAACGTAAAATAATTTACAATAACATAAAAATGGAATTCAGCGATTATTTTCTTGAAAAATCACATTACATAATAAGATTTATATTTAATTTGATTATTTTTTTTCTTTTAAATGTTAGTAAAAATATAAAAATAAAATAAACATTCTGAAACTGGGATCAAAGCAAACAACTTTTTTTCACAATAAATGACATCTACGATAACATATTTCTTTTCTTTTTTTTTTCTTTTTTTTTTTTTTTCTGTGACGACGGCTTTTGTACATATATATCTTAAATAAGTCACATTTTTGGGGTGTTTGATGTAATTCGCCTAAATTTCTCTTCATATACGCAAGGGAAGTTGAATTAAACAATGTTTGGCGAAATACATTTTTTGCTACATTAAACATATGCTAAAAAAGATAATATTACATGATTAGATTTCAATATTCTCAAGTGAATGATGATAAAATTTACTTTTCTGAATTTTAAAAATCTCTTAATTAATTATTTTATTTTTTTTATTCCACTGAGTAATAGAATTAGAATATTCAATAACACAAAACAACTTTCACGTTTCTATTAGGAAACTCACAATTTTATGTGAAATTAAGCATTTTCAAAGAACAATAACAAATAGTTATGTGCATTTGAAAATGAAAGTACTTGCGTCAGAGTGAATAAGCTATTTAAAATAAAACAACATAAAACAGGGAGAATTATCAAGCACAATAAATTATTTATTATGAAAAATATTATTAATAATAGAAACGAGCAAAATAACTCACTTTAGGCAGAACAAAAAAAAAAGTTTTTCCTAGTGAAGAAACTGCTACTAAAAACCAATCTAGTTATGATAAAACCTGAGCGCACGAAACTGTTGAACCATGCTGTGCGAACAACTCTGGTCTGCGAATCGACAGTAGCTACACGCCATGTTAGGCTTAATGATAAACATATCCAAGCATATAATGGCTAAATGATAACTTGTTCTACTTGAAATCATGACTGTTCAGCATATTTTCACATAGAACATGTGTATCATATTCATTTATAATGTATTAAGATCTAAATGAAAATTAAGCTATTATAAACATAAAAATCAGATCTAAACAAACGATACTGTTGCCATTCAGATGCAAATTCCAGCAAATGTACAAACAAATTAATGACTCTTTGAACGCTTCATTAAGAAAAAAAATACAAGTTAACGCCGATGCTGGTCTTAAAATATTTGTAATAGTATATTAAAACCTTTAAATATTTTAACTTTGTTTAAATCTTCAAAACTATCCAATTAAGTTCTAAATTTAAGTACCAAATCATCATCATCAACAACAAGTTCTAAATTAAAAATAACGGATAACTATCGCCATCTGGTGAAGAAAATATATAACTTTCACTCTAAAAAGCTTCGTGCAAGCACATTGCATTACATGTATTTTTTTTTTAAATTCAGAATGATTATTCTTTTGCACAATTTCAGATTTCCTGTGACATTTGTTTTCTGTCTTAAATGACAAAGTAAAAATTATCCGAATTTGAGTATCTAAAACTTTTAAATGCATTTACAATAAATAATTATTTCAATGGCACTTTAGCATTATTTAAGGTGAAATTAACCCTTTATGTAATGAATTTGAATTCATGAAAATTTAATCTTCTAAAGCATTTTTCGTGAATTTTTGAAACAAAATTAGAAGATTTAAATAATCATTAAATAAATTTTAGAAGGATTGAAGGATGTAGAAGAATTCATTAAATTTATTTTTATAGAGATTTTGTGTAATATTTATAACCCACTCAAATTTTTTATTTTAAATATTTTTCCTAGTATTTTGTAGAATTAGGAAATTGGAATTAGGAATTAAGAAATCTACAAATATAATGTTCTTAAAATAGAAATATAGAAATATTTCTGAATTAAAAAATCACCCCAATCCCTACTACGCCAAGAAAGCTGAAAAGATGCAAAGGCCAAAGAAATCTTTCTTTTAAAAATATTTTTGTTTTGTGTAACCGATTATGCTTTTAGAACATCATAAAGTAATGCTTCTATAACTCATTCTAAATTATATTACTACTAATCGATGAATTAAATTAATTTTATAGCAAGTTAGTTTAATGGTACTTATAAGTATCGTCAGTAGATAATGGATTAAAGGGACGATTTTTTCTGTATCGAAGACTGCGAGCAACGCCTCAGTAGGCCGTGTTAATTCCTAATAAATTGGGAGCTTGTGTTTCTTTCTGGTTCTTTTGGCGTAAACTTTCTGTTGTAATCGTACTTTTTTTTAAATGCATTTCATCAGATTTGAAGACATTGCAAATAAAATGAATATTTCTTATCGGTACAACATATTTTAATTATCTTGCAGGTAGAATTATGAAATTTAACATAATTTTTAGAGAAAAAATAAGTCCCGCTAAATAACAAATTTTTAATGTAGAATGAATCTAAACAAACATTTTCGTCATAGAATGTGTAGCTGGAAATGGCGTGTTTAAGCGCTCGTGATCAAATTGTAGTTTACATAATTTCTTTGTTCTAATCATAAACAATCAAAGGATAATACTTTTTGATTAACAAAATGCATGAAGCGTCTTTTTTTTTTCTTTTTAAGTGAGAAAAATATATTTTTTAACTATTGTTTTGAAGATTTATCATTTAATTTCCGTCATTTTTCGTCATAAAATGTGTAGCTGGAAATGGCGCATTTACGCGCTGGTGACTAAACTGTAGTTTCCATAATTTCTTTACTTTAATCATATAAAATCAAAGGGTAATACTTTTTGATTAACAAAATGCATGAGGCATCTTTTTTTTTTCCAAGTCAGAAAAATATTTTTTAAACTATTATTTTGAAGATTTATCATTCACTTTCCGTGATTTTTGACGGGGATTATATACTCTACTTATAATAAAATCTGAGTGCAGGAAACTGTCGGAACCATGCCGATGCGAACTACTCTTGTCTACGAATCGACTGCAGCTAAACGCCATGTTAGGCTTAATGAAAAACATATCCTAGCATATGACGGCTAAATGATAATTTGTTCTACTTGAAATCATGTCTATTCAGCATACTTTCACATAAAACATGTATATTATATCCATTTATTATGTATTGAGTTCTAAATTAAAATTAAACTACTATAAACATAGAAGTCAGATCTCAACAAGCGATACTATTGCCATTCAAATTCAAATTCCAGCAAATCTACAAACAAATGAATGACTCTTTGAACGCTTCAATAAAAAAAAATACAAGTTAACGCCGATGCTGGTCTTAAAATTTTTGTAATAGTATATTAAAACCTTTAAATATTTTAACTTTGTTTAAAACCTTCAAAAACTATCCAGTTAATTCTAAAATTAACGGCTAAGTCACCACCACAACCACCAACAACAAGTTCTAAATTAAAAATAACGGATAACTATCGCCATCTGGTGAAGAAAATGTATAACTTTCACTCTAAAAAGGTCCGTGCAAGCACATTGCAATACGTGTATTTTTTATTTTTTCAGATTGATTATTCGTTTGCACAATTTCAGATGTTCTGTGACATTTGTTTTCTATCTAATATGACGAAGTAAAAATTATCCGAATTTGAACATCTAAAACTTTCAAATGCATTTACAATAAATAATTATTTTAGCATTATTTAAAGGGAAATTAACCCTTTATGTACTGAATTTGTATTCATGAAAATTTAATCTTCTAAAGCATTTTTCGTGAATTTTTGAAACAAAATTAGAAGATTTATATAATCAATTAATAAATTTTAGAAGGATTTTAGAAGGATTGAAGGATTTAGAAGGATTCATTAAATCTGAATTTATAGGGATTTTGTGTAATAGTTATAACCAAAAATAATGTTCTTACAACAGAAATATAGAAATATTTCTGAATTGAAAAATGCCCCCCCCCCCCTCCAACGCCAAGAAAGCTGAAACGATACAAAGGCCAAAGAAATCATCCTTTAAAATATATTTTTGTTTTGTGTAACCCATAATGCTTTTGGAACAAGATAACGTAATGCATCTATAGCTCATTCTAAATCTTATTACTACTAATCTATGAATTAAATCAATTTTATAACAAGTGATTTTAATGGCACATATAGACACCGTCAGTTGATAAAGGGTTAAAGAGACAATTTTTTCTATACCGAAGGCTGCGAGCAGCGCCTCGGTAATCCATGTTAATTCCGAATAAATTAGGAGCTTATGTTTCTAGGTAATTTTTTTACCGTCAACTTTCTGTTGTAATCGTACTTTTTTACCCGACTGAAATGAAGGGTTATGTGTTTCACACGTATCTGTGTATGTGGATTTTTTTTATACCCTCGAAAAATCCCAACGGCTGGATGGATTTTAATGAATGAGGTTTCTATCAATTCGTCTGAACGGCCGATGGTTATAGGCTAGTTTTTTTTAAAAATATAAATTCAAAATGGCGGTAGAGACGAAAAAAATTACGCACCCTATTGAGTGGCATATCATTGGATAGGTCTTTCAAAATAAAGAAGATGTTTCACTGACTATTTTACAGTCAGAAACTCCATTAAAATATTATACAACCTGGAAGTTGTGTATGTAATGTGGATCTCTAGCTTTACTGCAACTCTAATCATCATAGACATCTATAGACCTCATCAAAACAGTGTTTATAGATAGGAAGTAACAATTAAACGCAACTTAAATGTCATTAAGTAAATAAAAAAAAAAGGTAAGTAATGTAAACAAGTAATATAAAAAAAATTAAGTCAATTCCTACTTAGGTCAATAAGAGAATTTTTTTAGGTAGCTTTCATTACAAAAACCTACCTATTGCAGCCGTTCGGAGGAAAACGATTTCAAAAAATTTTGGTATATTTTCATCGATCATGACTCCCAGACCCCGAAACCATCTTCCGTTAAAAAGTTGATATATATATATATATACTAGCGAACTTGCCCGGCGTTGCCCGGGTACGTCAAAAAACAGCAGGAATTACGAAAAAGATCTGAAAATCACAATAGTATATCATGAAAAAATTTTAAATCGCTTCTCAAACTTTGAAAAAAGAAAAAAAAAATTATATATTGTGTTCGAAGATTGCAAGTTGATTCCTTTCACTAATGTGGAAAAATAGTAGCTAATCGCTAAAATACACTAAAAATCACATACAAAATTCCCGAAAAATTCGAAAATTGCTATACGAAATCCGAATAAACTTTATTGAAATGAGGGCAGAATGTACTTCAGGTCAAAAATGGAATGTCAAAAAATTGCACCAGATCGCGAAGAAACGTAAAATGGCATTAAAAATCGCAAAAAGTTCAAAAATTACGAAAGTTGTTATTTACTATAATTGGATAAAAGTTTCAAGACAAATTCCTTTGACCCTGTGGGCTCTCTTAAAATTTATGGTTTGGAAATCATGCTAAGCATTAGATCATGTTACTTTTTTTCGTAATTAATTTACTTGGACTCCCTTAAATATAATTAATATAATCCCTTAAGTTAATATTAGTTTTTGTTGTTTTAAAATTTCTCAATTTGTTGATTTTCTGTAAGCAAGTAAACCCTATTGTTTTACAGTGGAAGTGCACGGGAATTTGGCAAAATATTAGAGATATCGCCAAGCTGGCGACAAACTTGGCGGCATTTGGCGACAGAACTGGATCCCCCCTACGGTAACCCTCCCTTATAGGTATAGAGATGCATTACATGCTGTTCAATAATCGCATAAAAAATTCGCTAAAAATTCAAAAATTGCTGTACGAATTCCGGATAAATTTCTTTGAAAGAGAACAAAATTTACTATATTGGGTTAAAAGAAAGAAACCGTATTCTTTTTCCTAATGTGGAAAAATCGAATTAATATAATCCTTTAAGTTAATATTAGTTTTTGTTGCATTAAAATATCTCAATTTGTTGATTTTCTGTAAGCAAGTAATCCATATTGGTTTACAATGGAAGTGTATGGGAATTTGGCGAAATATTAGAGATATCGCCAAGTTGGCATAAATTTTGGCGTCTCATTTCGGCCGCCAAATTTGGCGATATACCGCCAAGTTGGCGACAAACTTGGCGGCATTTGGCGACAGAACTGTGTCCCTCTACGGTAACCTCCTTATAGTAATGGAAATACATTTAATGCTGTTCAATAATTGCATAAAAAATTCGCTAAAAATTCAAAAATCGCTGCATAAATTCCGAATAAACTTTTTTGAAAAGGGAACAAAATTTACTATATTGGGTTCAAAGAAAGAAAAAATATTCTTCTCACTTATATGGAAAAATCGCCTCGAAACATAAAAAAGCTCTACAAATCGCATAAAAAATTAAATAAAAAAAAATCTAATTCGAAAATTGGGCTTCGAGGTGCTAAACTTCATATACAAACGTACCATTTCCCCAAATTTTGTAGTTCTACGTAGCACTTTGGATTTCTAGCTTGGCTGATATTTTGAAACGACCTGATTTTTGTCACGCGATAACAGGCGTATTTATGAAACGATTTGGATGTTCCTTGGTGTATACCTAATACGTATAGGACCATTGTCTTGACCGAATTCGTTCGCCAGCTTTATCCGCCTTCTTGTTTCAAAATGACGACCATTTAATTTTTTTTAATTAAAAATTTAAAATAAGGTACCAAAAAATTGGAAAATGAAAAAGATTTTTTTGCATGTATTTGACCTTAATACAAAGATTCCGGAACAGTTTTTGTTTCGTCTATAGCTAAAAAAATGGCATAGTTACAGCATTTTGAATTTCTATTGTGCCTGACAATTTAAAATGGCCTGATTTTTCTCATGCAATAACAGTTGTATTTATGAAACGATTTGGATGTAACTTGGTGTGTACATAGTATATACCAATGTCTCGACCGAGTTCGTTGGCCAGCTTCATTCGCCATCTTGTTTCAAAAGTGCTGTCATTTAAAAAAAATTAATTTTAATTTTAAAATGAATTATCAAAAAATTGAAAAATGAAAAAAATATTTTTTTTTTTATGTGTTTCACCTTGATACAAAGATTCCGGGGCAGTTTTTGTTTCGTATATATCTTTAAAAATGGTTGAATTATAGCACTTTGAATTTCTAGTATGGCTGACATTTTGAAACGATCTGATATTTGTCACGTGATAACACGCGTATTTATTAACCTATTTCGCTGCAAGAAGGCATGTGAATAGTGTATCGTAATGTTTCGACCAAGTTCGCTGGCTCGCTTCATCAGCCATCTTGTTTGAAAATGGAGGCCATTAAATTAAATAAAAAATATATTTAAAGTGGAGTGCAAAAAAATTAGAAATTGAAAAAGGTTCCTTTCTTAAGTATTTGACCATGATATTCCGGCCCATGATTCCGGAGCAGTTTTTGTTTTGTCTTTATCTTAAAAAATGGCTCAGATATAGCAGTTTCAATTTCTAATGTCGGTGACATTTTGAAAAATCTGATTTTTGCCTGCGACAGCGCTTATATAAATCAACCGATTCCGATGTGAGTGAGCATGTGCACAGGAATTACTAAGGTCTCTACCAAGTTCACTCGTTAGCGTCATCCAAGATGTTGTCTTAAAATGGCAGGAACTTCAAGATATCGCCAAATTTGGCAACCAAATATAAGTTACTTTAAATAAAAGCAGCTTGGATAAAACTGAATAATTTCGCGAAATTCTCATTCATAATGGTTTAGTATTGATAAAAATTAGTATTGAATCTCCTATAATCGGTTTCTCTAAATTGAGCTTCGTGTGTTTTAATAATATAAGCTTGCTTTTTAAAAATACGGAATAAGAAAGCTACTTCTTCCTCCCGGCACTGGCCGGAAGGACGTTTTTCCCCCATTCATCTTTCCTATTGAGTGGCGCTTAAAATGCCTTGATCAAGAATAGGGCTCTCTCGGTCTTAAAATACCTTGATCAACAAGAGGGCTCTGTCAATTATTGAAAATGAATTAATATTGGAAAAAAAAACTGGATTAACATCAAGTGTCATTCACTACAAGTTTTAAAAAATTATTTGAGCTTGATTGGATGAATAATAATTATTTTATTAACGAGTGAAAATTTGAAACAGATATATATAGCGAGAGTGTGAGCTAATAGTAGGAAATAGGTCGCTTTTTATGCAGTCGAGTTATTTGATTATTTAAATTTAGTTGTTTATTTTACAAGGCATTTCATCAGATTGGAAGACATTGTAAATAAAATGAATATTTCTTATTGGTATAACACATTTTAATTATCCAAGTCCCGCAAAAACAAAAAATTTTTAATGTAGAGGAAACCTAAACAAGCATTTTCGTCATAGAATGTATAGTTGGAAATAGCGCGTTTAAACGCTGGTGACAAAATGGAATTTACATAATTTATTTGTTCTAATCATAAAAAATCAAAGGATAATACTTTTGGATTAACAAAATGCATAAAGCATCTTTTTTTTTCTCTTTTTTAAGTCAGACAAATATATTTTTAACTATTGTTTTGAAGATTTATCATTTACTTTGCGTCATTTTTCGTCATAGAATATGTAGCTGGAAATGGCGTGTTTAAGCGACGATGACTAAGCTGTAGTTTGCATAATTTCTTTGCTCTAATCATAAAAAATCAAAGGATAATACTTTTTGATTAACAACATGCATGGGGCATCTTTTTTTTAATAGTCAGAAAAATATTTTTAACTATTGTTTTGAAGATTTATCATTCACTTTCCGTCATTTTTGATGGAGATTATATACTAGTGCACAAATAAAAGTTTTTTTTTTTTTTTTTTTTTTTTTTTAAAGAGGAAAAATCGTGTTACGTAAAAGGAATTAGAATTCTATGAATTTAACAAAAACAAGTATGCAAAAAAGGCAAAGTAAATATAATAATTACGATAAATATCGCTCATAATATTTTCAAGTGTAAAACATAAAGAATATTTTGTTTATGCGGGTGCTTAAAGACACATTTTTATAGTTTCGAAAATTTTCTTAATTCCTTAATAAAGGAATCCGGAAGGACATTATGCTCTACGGATTTGGTTTCCTCTTCTGAGCAGACCCTCTTAGCTTCTCAAATCAAATCAAATTTTTTCAAGTTTAGTAGATTGACTGAATATGCTTTAACTATGATGTATTAACAACCATCTGGTTCTAAAGATCTACTTGTTGCAGCTGTTCATAACTGGATTTCGAATCTATTGTATTTTCACTTTAATCATCATCTCTAGAAATAGAAGTACTATATCTAATACTATAGTATTAAAATGAAATTGATAATTTGATTCTGCCGAACAATAATAATTTTTAACAACATTTCGATAATGTTTCTAATTTCCTACAAGGAAACGTTCTCGAAGATATATGTTTTAAATTAATTACTTGTGTATTCAATTAATTGTTAATAAATAGATTAAAAATTAATTTAAAATAGTAATTTTTTTTTCTATAGCAAAAGTGTTACATAAAACCAATGTTGTACAGAAACTATACATTTTTTGGTAATTAAAAAACACATTGCGCAATGACATTTAAATTTCGTTTTATCCCTTTAAGACCAGAAGATTTTTCGTAGAAATGAAAAGTTTTGGTGGTTTTCCTACTTTATAGGATCAAATTGAAATAAATAAATGTAAAAAATATCTGATGTCAGGTTATTCGATGGGAGGATCCACTAATCCTGTGAGGGTAGATTGGACTTTAAATCGCACAAAAATTGGAAAATGTTTTTTCTTTTTCTTTAGTATCACATACGCAATTATGTAGATATATCTTAAAACGTTATTAAACAAAAGCCAACATATAAAAATATTAAAATACATAAATAAATAGTCATTCATAACATAAATAAAAGTAAAAATACTAATATTTCCACAACAAATGACATGTACGAAAACATCTTCATATTTCCGAGAAAACATGCTTCAGTGGATTTATGTCTTAAAATAATAGCTTGTTTCGGGTAAGTGTTTTGTTAAATTAGCTTTCTATTTACTTTAGATATGTAAAAAATGAAATATTGAGATTATTTTCGCCTTAACAAAATGTTTTTTTTTTTTTTAATATGTCATATTTTATTAGAAAAATGAAAAATATATAGTATTACATTTGATAAGAAGATAAAAATTAAAAAGTTAGAGATAAAAATTTATGTAAAAATTTAAATATTTACTACATTATTAAATGTTAAAATAAAATTTTAATATTCAGATGTAACTGTTACTAAAAATTTATTTTTTTCAATGATTTTGGTCGATTTATTATATAGGTTGGCCATATAAGAATGTTCCAGTTTCAATGGCATATAATAACAGTTTAATTTAGACTTTTTGCAACAAACCATACTTCAAATTGGAGTTAAGCTACTGTAGTTTATCTGGCAAATGTTCAATATCGGCACATTTAGTTATACGACACACATTCAACTTAAATTCCTATTTTTCCCAAAATTAGGTTAACAAATCCAGAATAATAGAAGTAATAGCCTCTTGAATTATGTCTTATCTCTGTCAAATCATTGGGTAGTGGCGACACGATGTTTTATAAAGCCCCAATGAAAAAAATGGCATGGCGTTATGTATTTTAAATATTCAGCCCAGCTATAACGCTTAAAGCTCGATTTTCGCTATTTTGCGTATATGACACTGCAAGCGAGTACATAACAAAGCAGTACTCTCACATGCGCTTATCTAAAAGCGTTTCAGTTACTCTTTATTTCTGACCTTGAACCAACACTCTACAACGCTTACAGTTGATACTATTAAAATTTATATTTCGCATACTCTTTTATGGTCACACTTTATAACAGCAATTTTAATGTACTGCCGTGAAAAAATAAATAAACACCCCTGCTAACTCCTCAACAAATTATCGTAGACGAAAGTTACTGGTACCGAACGAATGGAAATAAAGTTTACTTTTAAACGATGTATATAAAATTTGCTTGGGGGGCATATAAAAACTAATCCAAACTTCTTTTTTTTCAATGGCAATACACAATTTTAACGAGATATTTCAAATCGTCGGTTCAAACTATGCCTAGACACCAAATTTCAAGTCATTTCATTGATAAGTTTTTGAATTATAAACATTCAAAATTTAATTCTTCTAATGTTAAATTACAATTTCATATTTTTATTTATATCTCCTGAAATTATTCTCCTAATGTGCTAATTTTTTGTGTAGCAATAATATTGATATACCCAAACATAAATACATTGAATTTGCAATTTTTATAATTTTATGATATGGATTATAAATTATGATATAATATTCGAAAAAAATATGAATTGCAACCTACTGTTTTTTTGATGGAATTGGATTTATTAAGTCTTGCCTTATGGAAATCCAAAATTTCACATTTTTCTTCCATGCAGTTTACAAATAATGATTGAAAAATGGCAAAATGATGTTTTAAGGGGCCGTGTGGGATAGAAAAGGCTAGATATTTTGACTGCTCATTGACTGCTTGAATGGTGCTTAAGGTGCCTTGATCATAAAGGGGGCTCTTTGGATTAACAATCGAGTACGGAATTTTAATTTGGATACAGCAATTAAAATACGCTCGTTTTAAAATAATTAATTTCTTGTACACTTATGGTACGAATTGCATAAAAATTTGTTTTTAGGCTAATTGAAAGGTGCGGACGTGGAATTCATTTATGTTGTCAATATTGTATACTGCTATTGAAAAAAAAACCAAAATTATGGTTCGTTTTAATAAGTAGATGGCTCCCTAAGCAAATTTTATACACATCATTTAAAAGGAGAATTTATTGCCAATCGTTTGGTACCAGTAATTTTCATCTAAGATTATTTGTTGAGGAGTTAGTAGGGGGGTGATTACTTTTTTTCCCCACGACTGTACAATATTATTCATATTTAAGCGATATTATTAAATATGATACACAGTGGTTCCAGTTAAGAAAGGTTATGTTATTCCATAAAATTTTCATTTTATATGATTAAGCAAAAACAAGCAAAAAAATGTAATTTAATAGATTACAACGACCATTTGGAATTTATTTCGTTTACCAAATTCCGTCGCATCCTCTTCAACAACAGATCGCAAAGATCAAACTTCAGACGACCAAAACCTTCATCTATAAACTCTCTAAGTCCCGTTGCGAGAAGAAAAACAGTTTACAAATCGAAAGCAGTTCCACCGAATCATCCACAGATTGCGACAAATTACCTACATTGAGCTCAATTTTTTACTGTTAGAATCGACCGATTGTAAACCGCATTGGCAAGTGGATTGGAGCCCTTCGAGACATGGTCTTATATATCAATCGATTAAACATTAGATTGTTTACAAATCGAAAGCAGTTCCACCGAATCATCCACAGATTGCGACAAATTACCTACATTGAGCTCAATTTTTCCCTGTTAGAATCGACCGATTGTAAACCGCATTGTCAAGTGGATTGGAGCCCTTCGAGACATGGTCTTATATATCAATCGATTAAACATTAGATTGTTTACAAATCGAAAGCAGTTCTACCGAATCATCCACAGATTGCGACAAATTACCTACGTTGAGCTCAATTTTTCCGTTAGAATCGACAGATTGTAAACCGCATTGGCAAGTGGATTGGAGCCCTTCGAGACATGGTCTTTTATATCAATCGATTAAACATTAGATTGTTTCCTTTTCCGCGTTCGTCTTTTATTCTGTAATCGATTTTCATGGGCTACATAATCAGTTGAAAACCTCGATTTTTATGGGCTACATATTCAGTTGAAGACCTTGATTTTCATGGCCTACATAACGAGTTGAAGACCTCGATTTTTGCGTTGCAAGACGATTTTCATTTCGGCGTCGCTCTTTGGCTTTGGATTTTTCCATATCTGACCATTTGCGCCTACCCATTTTGTAACTTTTTAAATTTTTAACAAGTTTATGCCTGTCGATTACATATTCAAACAATTTTTAATGATTTTATGCCTTTATATTACCTCTTCAAATAAAAATTTTTCTAAAAGTTAAGGACATCGTTGAATTTCGTTAAAAAAAATAAAATGCGAGCATCATTTGTCCCCATCCTTGACCGGAAACAGCAACCATTTCCAAATGGTTGAAAAAAAAGGAAAAAAAGAAAAAAAGAAAAAAAGAAAAAACTATACACAAATATATTCAAGGCTGGAGTAGCACAGTTGAAGTTTATTCCAACAGAGTGAAAAATGTCCAGACCAGGGATCGAACCTGGATACTTGGCGTGCCGTGCCAATGCCTTACCTGTTAGGCTATCCGGACCGATACCTGGCTGACATAATTCACTCTTAGAATCGAAATTGAGTGAATAAGAGTGAATTATGTCAGCCAGGTATCGGTCCGGATAGCCTAACAGGTAAGGCATTGGCACGGCACGCCAAGTATCCAGGTTGGATCCCTGGTCTGGACATTTTTCGCTCTGTTGGAATAAACTTCAACTGTGCTACTCCAGCCTTGAATATGATTTAATCCAGTTGGAAAAAATATTCGTTCCCTTCATTATGAACTATACACAAACTTTGATAGTATGATTAATTCATACAATATTACTACTCCCTGAATATATGTCGTGTGTGATAACAGACAGAGGTTTCCACAAAGAGAAAATTGTCTCCCATACTTTAAGGTGGTCCTTAAAATTTCACATTAAATTTTGTATGGGGCACCCTCTTATTTGTTTTACGTATAAAATAAAGACTTCCACAAAAAATTAGAAATTTACCAAGGTTTGAATGTTAAAAGAAATTAAAAATTGACAAATTAGGCATATTTTGTAAGCTAATGATAAGTTATTATTACAAATTCATAGTCATCGCCAAATTGAGTCATAGTATGATATTAGGCTGTAAAGACTATCATTTGTTTCAAGTTTAAACATTTTTATATAGTCTATAGTCCTTTCATGTCATACTTTCAAGTCATACTTCCATGTGTACAGTCTATTTCACCTTTATTAAGCAGCTTTGTGACAGGTAGAAACATTTACATCCTGCCTTAAAAAATGTTCTCGTTTATTTTTTAATCTTCAACAGCTAAAATGCGCAGAAATTTATAACACAAAGTTTATAAATTATAGAATTTGATTTTTTGATATTCGTAAACGTATTCTGTTTCAAACTTGGAGCCTAATGTAGGTCATTTTCCCTTCCGTGATTTTAAAATTTTTAGCAAATTTTTAAAGCTATTTTCGAAACGGTTTTTTTCGTTCTGCAGCTTTTTTTTTTTAAATTCGTGCAAGGAAAATTCGATTTCAAACTTTTATCGCAAAACAGTAAATTTTGCCCTTTTTTCAATATTTTTTTTCCGGATTTCGTCCAACGTTTTTAAAATTGTCCACAATTTTTAAATATCTTTCGTGTTTTGAACGATTTTTCTAGAGTTCGTCAAGTAAGCTCATTTGTGGTGAAAATCTACATTCACAGCTGGTATCATGCACAATCTGCTTTTTCGGCGTCTAGAACTGATCGATTGCTTCTGAAGAACTGGAAAGAGTACACAAATGTAAATAAAGTATTCTTTGTGTACTATGAATAAGTTCTCAGGACATTTGTGTTATTTGTCAGAAGAACTAGTTGCTGTTGTATTTTTCGAGGACAATGTCTCCTTTGAAACGAAAAAAAATGGTACATGCATTGAAAAATAAAGAAAATGATAAACATTTGAAGCCAGCCCGTGTTGATCCTGATGTCATCCTCTAAAAGGCCATGCGAGATTTTGTAAAAAGCAACTCTGTGTGGTTTTTTAAAATTATGGATTTACCTTCAGACTTTTTTTTAAACAGATGTAACTAACTGGAATGAAATTGAGTCCTGCAAGATCTGTAAGCCATTAGACATTTCAAAGTTGTTAATGATGTAGCCGAACGTTGAGTAACACTCATGGGGGAATACAATGAACTTCATACAAAAGATGAAGAACAAAAACGGTACTTATTGTTGTTAGTCAAACAGTTTCGAAGCAAATATCCAGACCCTAAAAATATCTACATTAATGTCTTAATATAAAGTTAAACCAAATTATTTTAAATCAATGGTAGCTTATTTTTCTTCTTCATATATATATATATAGGGACATTCAAATGAAAACCCGTCACTACTGTAAAGTAACGATTTTATTGACACACACAAATGTAGTTATACACAGTACACAAACTCAAAAATAGTCATGATAACGTTGCAGATGACTCAAAGACAGCGCCATTCGAGTATTGCGCTGTTCGGCGGTCAGTTGGTGGGGAACCCACTAAGCACAAATTTGTCAAAAGTTCAAGTGTTGATGCAATATGGTGTGAGTGGTGCCCATACTAATACCCAGTAACCTATGGATCTCGTCCACAGCTATTCTGCGGTTGGCCAAGACTAAATCATTAGCTTCCGCAATCATTTCCGGTGTGATGGCATGATGAGTCTGTCTGGGACCAGCATCGTCTTCCAGTAACTCACTCACGTCAAGGAATCTTTTGCGCCATTCCACAACAGTTGAACGACACAGGCTGTACTCACAGTACACATCATTCATCCGGCGATACAGTTCACGGCCCCCAACTCCCTCCGCAGCTAAAAATTGAATCACTCCTCGTTGTTCCTGCTTACTCACCTGCATGTTCAGTAGTGGACGATAATTTGTGTGACTACCTTCTCTTCGGTGTGCAACCACACTGTCGCTATGCAACGTGAAACGTTGTGCATGCGTCAGTCTCTCTACCAATAGATGGTGCCGCCATACACTCAGTTACGTGGCGCCCCCTTACGTCTAATGCAAAGTTACATGCACTGACCGTGTTTCAATTGAATGACTCTCATACACTGGAAATCTTAAGGCAGATTTATTTTAACTGCAAAAATCACAGACAAATTTGTAACCATATTCTTCTGCATAACATGCTTCCTGTAACTCTCCGTGGCATTTCAAGTATTGTATCTAACCTTCTTTGAATATAGAATTCGAGTAAATTCATTGAAAAAACGTTAAGTATCCATTATCTTCTTCATCGTCTGAAGGATGTCTCATCAACCTTTTTCTTTTCTTTTCCTGTTGACACTTAATTTCTTTTTTCTTTTTAAGAATATTAATTTTTCACTTTGCAGGTTTTTTACCTTTTTCTCTTTAATATCTGTTTCAGCTCTTATTTATAGGGCGAAGTAGTTAGAATAACAGTTTCCCCCTTCTTTTGCAAGATCTTTTCTCAATCCTAAAGCCTTCCTGGGCAGAGGTTAATAACATTTTAGGCAAAATTCGAAGTGTCGATTACAGGCTACACAATCGGAGATCAGAATGGAAGAGGCTGGATGCTGTCAACTTCTGGATGTGTGATATCAACACCCAGATAAAGTAGGCAGATGTGGAATGATGAGCTTCATTATCCTGAGATGTACTATAAATATTTATTGATATAGCTATGGCAACCTATGGCTGCGTAGGCCTAGGTGTGCTATCACTGATTTTCATGGGTTTCTCTATCATTTCCGAAGGAGCAAATAGATGTTCTAGAAAAACACCGTTGTTGTAGGGAAAATTCCCTGTTTTCTCAAATCGTCCGATTGGAATATTTGCAATTACAGATCTAAGAAATGCAGATTCGAATAATTTCCCAATTTAATAAATTATTACAGATCACTCAGGATTGAAAAGTAACCGATACATAAAAGTTCAAATCAACACTGTAAAAAAAAAAAAATACGACCAGTTTTCCTGTAGGAATCGGAAAAATAGTTGCCCTTATCGTACAGAAAAATTTTCCGACCCAGCTCGGAATAAAATCCGTAAAAAAAGGGAAATAGTCAATAAAACGGTATTTTACGGATTTTATTCGGAGCTGGGTCGGAAATTTTTCCGTTACGATGGGGGCAACTATTTGTCCTATTCCTACAGGAAAACTGGTAGCATTTTTTTTTACAGTGAAGGAGGAATCGGCGCTACTCGGTTTTACCGTCCTACCTGATTTTGTACAACTCTCGTCTACTTTTTACAGCTCCTATAGATAAGTTATCGTTTGAGAAATAATACAATATATATTTTAATATTTCATGAAATTTCGGTGAACTTTAAACTAGGAGCTTCATAAAAATTACAACGTTTGAATATATAGTAAAACAAGAACTTTGGAATAAATTTTATGGTACGTGGGATATAACTTAAGGCTTGTAGTCACTCAGCTTCGGAATTCGCATCCCGAATGCAAAGTCTATGTCCGTTTGATGCATTCATCTCTCGGTTCGCTTCTAGAATCAACTAAAGTGTTAGATTTTAGCCCAATTTCCGTTATGTCTTTAATTCTTGTACTTATTGAAGAGTTATTCCATTCAAACACGTAAATTTAAACGAGAAATGCATAGAAAATTGAAGAAATGTTATAAGCAAAGCATAATTATTTTTTTTGTTAAAATTATGATAATGTACTACACTGTAAAAAAATAATAATAATAATAATGCCAGTTTTCCGGTAAGAATCGGAAAAATAGTTGCCCTTATCTTACCGGAATAATTTCCAACCCAACTCGGAAAAAATTCCTTAAAATCGGAATAAAATCCGTAAAATACCGTTTTACTGACTATTTCCTTATTTTTACGGATTTTATTCCGAGCTGGGTCGGAAATTATTCCGGTACGATAAGGGAAACTATTTTTCCGATGACATTATTTTTTTTTACAGTGTACATAAATTAAAATATAATGATAGCAAAATATTATTACGTATAAAATGTTTAGATAGTAAATTATGACATACAGATGTGATAGGGAAAGATCAAATAATAAATTAATACGTTATTTAATATTGCCAAATACTAGTTTTTAGTATTCTCAAGTGAAAGCCGCTAAAACAACTTTGTACACTGTAAAAAAAAAAAAAAAAAAACGACCAGTTTTCCTGTAGGAATGGGGAAAATAGTTGCCCTTATAGTACCGGAAAATTTTCCGATCCAGCTCGGAATAAAATCCTTAAAAAAAAGGATATAGTCAATAAAACAGTATTTTACGGATTTTATTCCGATTTTACAGATTTTATTCCGAGCTGGGTCGGAAATTTTTTCGGTACGATAAGGACAACTATTTTTCCGATTCCTACAGGAAAACTGGTCGCTTTTTTTTTTTTTTTTTTTTTTTTTTTTTTTTTTTTTTTTTACAGTGTACTTTTTAAATCAATTTTGCTAACTAATTTTAGCTTTATCATTCCAAAACGTAAAGTAATTTATATTAGAATAAAAAAAAGGATTCAACGACTAGTTAAATAAGAAATCGCATTGCATAATAAGATTTACATCAAATTTGATTAAAACAAATTAATAAACCTAATTTTTAGTAAAAATATAAAGATATAATAATAACTTTGATACTGGGATCAAAGCAAATAAAAGAATTTTCATCACAATAAATGACTACTATGATAGCATATTTAACATTTAAAAAAAAAAAAAAAGACAGCTTTCGAAGATATATATTTTAAATTAATTATTTTTTTCTGGAGTATTTGATTTAGTTCTCTTGAATTTCCCTTCCTATACGCAAGGGGAGTTGAAATAAGTAATGTTAGGCGAAACATTTTTTTTTTTTTTTCATTAAACGTAGGCTAAACAATCTACTGATGTTGATAAAAACGCACAGCATTTATTAATTTTGACAATGAGATTTGAATATTGTCATGTGACTGCTGCTTAAGATTACTTTTGTAAATGTTAAAAATCTCTGTATTAATTCTTTTTCTCTCTTTTTATTCCACTGAGTAATAGAATTAGATTATCCAGTGGTACAAACGCGATTTTAGGGTTTTCATTAGGAATAACACAATTTTACATTAAATGAATTTTTTTCTCATATTTCAAAAAGAATAATATTAAGTTAAGTATTTGAAAAAAAAGATTCTGCGCGAGATTGAATAATTTATTTAAATTAAAACATCATAATACAAAGAGAATTCTCAGCGATAATAAATTTATTTATAATAAAAAAATACTACTATTAATAATAAATATACGGAAAATAATGCAATTCATGTAAAGAAAAAAAATCCTACTAAAACTACAACTAAAAAACAATGCATGAAAATAAAACTTTCATTTTTATAAAAAAGTGGAAAAAACATTTTACGTAAAAAGATTTAGAATTGTATGCATTTAATAATAAAAGAAAAAGTAAAATAATAAGGATTAAAAATACCGCTTATAATATTTTGAGGTGCAAAACATACAGAAGTTTACTTTATTTACCCCCTTTTGTTAGGTATGAACGCATTAGTATAGTTTCGAGATCAATTCCTTCAAGTCCATTCATCATGTTATTACTAGATTGGTTAAATATGTTTTAACTACTTTGTATAAACTTTCCTCTGCTACTAATCATCTGCCAATTAGAGATCACAATAATTGGATTTCGAAGCTATTGCATTTTCATTTTAATTATAATCTGAAAAAATATATGTACACTCTAAAAAAAATAATGCCAGCTTTCTGGTAGGAATCGGAAAAATAGTTGCCCTTATCGTACCGGAATAATTTCCAACCCAGCTCGGAATAAAATCCGTAAAATACCGTTTTACTGACTATTTCCTTATTTTTACGGATTTTATTCCGCGTTGGGTCGGAAATTATTCCGGTACGATAAGGGCAACTATTTTCCGTTTCCTATCGGAAAACTGGCAGTATTTTTTTTTTACAGTGTATATCTAATTCTGTATTATAATGAAATTGATAATTTGATTCTGCCAAACAACATTGCTTTTTTGCAAAATTTCGATAATATTTCTAATTTTCTACAAATAAATGTTCAAGCAGATATTTGTGTTAAATTAAGTACTTATGTCTTCAATTAATTGTTAACAAATGCATTAAAAAATATAATAATTTTTCCTGTAGCAAAAATTTTAGATAAAACAATATTGCACGGAAACTATAATTTTTTTGTCAAATTTAAAAACATGTTGTGAATAAGATTTAACCCGAGATTGCTCGCGCAGGGTATGCTCGCACAGGCTGGGCGATTCTCACCACTAATTTTCAAAAAGTAATCGTCAAATTATTTTTGTGAGCAGTGTCAACGATTAAATAAAATGACATTTTTTGTTTGAATTTATTGGTGGCAAAGTGTTAATCGTTCATATCCTGGATATACGCGAGCATTCCCGGGTTAAATTTCGTTTTATTAAAGAAAAAGCAACATATAAAAATATTTAAATACCTACATAAATAATCTTTCATAAATTAAATAAAATAAAACCTTTAATGTTTCCTCAACAAATGACTTCTACGAAAACATCTTCATATTTCCGAGAAAACATTCTTCAGTGGATGTATCTCTTAAGATAATTGCTTGTTTTAGGGAAGTGTTTTGTCAAATTAGATTTTTATTCCTGTTTGGTATATAAAAAAATGAAATAATGAGATCATATTCGCCTAATAAAAATGTTTTCATATTTTAAAATATGTTACATTTTATTAAACAAATGATAAAAGTAGAGTATTACATTTCATAAGATGATTAAAAGTAAAAGGATAGAGATACAAATTTAGATAATAAGTTACTACATTATCAAATGCTTAAAAAGATATTTTAAATAGTCTTATACTGTTTATAAAAATGTACTTGTTTAATGATTTTCAATGGTTTTGTTATACAGGATGTCCATTAAAGACTGTCCTAATTTCACTGGTATAATATAACAATTTAATTCAGACTATTTAAACCAAATCATACATGAAATTCAAAGAAAACTAACCTCGTTTTTCTTACAAATGTACGATATGTGCACCTTTAGTTATACTGCAAACATACAACATAAAATAAAAATTATTCCAACACTTCAGTTAACGGGTCCGAAGTAATGGAAACAATAGACTCTTCACATATGTGTTTCAACTCTGGGAAATCATTAGGTTGTGGCGGAAAGAAAACACGACCTTTTATAAAGCCCCAAAGGAAAAAATCGCATGGCATTATGTCTTTTAAATTATCAGCCCATAAATAACGCTTTACGCTCAGGAGTCACCATTTTGCGTATGAGGAACTGCATGCGAGTAAAAAATAAAGTAGTACTCGCGCAATCGCTTATAAAAAACAGATGGAGTTACTCTTTATTTGCGATCATTCCAATTTTAATATTCGATCTTACACAAACTTACACGATAGTATTAAAAACGAGATACAGTGATTCCTTTTAAGTAAAGTTAAGTTAGTTCAAGTTAAGTCAATTCGTCCGATTAAACAAAAACAAACCAATAATTATTTTCAGTAAATTTGGAAAAAAAAATCTATACACAAACTTTGATAATATGATTAATTCATACAACATTAAAATTCCCTGAATAAATATTTTCTATGATAACAGAAATAAGAAAAATGTACTCAATGCATATATATCTTAAATTAATTACTTATTTTAAATAAGTATTTCATTAAACTTGTTTAAAGCTCATTTCAAGGGGAAAAAATCCTTTTTTGTTCGAATCATGGTAAACTCTTTACTGACAAGGATGAAATGTTAATGCGTTATTTAGTTTTGAAAATTACATTTGTATAATCTCTAGTGGATGTCCCCTAAATATTACATTACTGCACATTTTTAAAGCTCTTTATTAATTAACTTTTTTTCTGAAAATTAACAAAATTAGATTTTTCAAATGGAAAAGAAAAATAATTACAATTTTTTTCCCCTTTAAATAAAAGATTTCTTTTTAATACTAAAAAATATATATATACATGACTTTAAGTATTTAAAAATATATATTTCCTTTTAATTTTTTTTGAAAATATATTTGTTTAGCGAGATTTATGATTATTAAAATGTTATCATACAAAAATACGCTGTTCCTTTCATAATACAAACATAATAATGATCTTTTTCTAAGTAAAAATGCAACGTGAAATACATTTTATTTTACAGCATCTACGGAAAAGTTATCGTTTGAGAAAGTGGTAATACATTTAAATATTTCATCAAGTTAAAAGAAACTGTAAAGCTAGGAGGTTGATAAAAAATTACGAAGCTTGAATACATAGTAAAATAAAAATATCTAAAAATATACCATATTCAATGTTAATATAATAATACAGAACAATTAAAAAAAATATTTTAAATAGATCTCTTTTGGAAAAACTTTAATTCACAGGAAAGTATGTTATGAAATATTTATAATTTTTTATTTGCAGCTTAATGTTCTTTTAAGTATATGAAATATAAATTCAGGATTTCATTCTTAAATGTGAAACGTTTTACACTGCAACATGGTTTGTGTCCTTGAAGTAAGGTACTCTGATTTCCGAATATTAATAACAATTTATGTCATCTGAAAAGCCTTTGATTTATTAAGGCGAAAAACACTATTCTGTAATAATGGTAATCACATTCAAGGACACATAGGAACCATGTCGTAAATAAAAGTTTACTTCATTTGATAATTTATTGTATATAATGTTGATTTTTAAGCATGTAAAATATATTTTTAATAGACAGTAATGCTTAAACGTTTATGACTTAAACACGAAAAATGCAGGCATAATTTCAAAAGAAATTATTACTAGTAGCCGCCCTTGGCGATCAGTTTAGTCGCCCTTAAAATATATGTTTGGGAAAGCATGCTAAGCATTGTATTATGTTACTTTTATTCATAATTTAATTTACTTGGACTTCCTGAAATATCATTAACGTGATCTCTTAAGCTAATAATAGTTTTTGATGCATTATAAAAAATCTCAATTTGTTGATTTTCTGTAAGCAGGTAAACCCTATTGGTTTACAATGGAAGTCTATGGGAATTTTGCGAAATATTAGAGATAGCGCCAAGACGGGGACAAACTTGGCGTCATTTGGTGACAAAACAGGCTCCCCCCTATGGTAACCACACTTTATAGGTATGGCGATGCATTAAATGCTGTTCAATAACCAATGAGACGCGTTTCATTCGGACGTTGCCATTAAAAAATTAACAAATAATCCCGATTTCTGTGCCACGTACGATAGTGTAACATATATATAGATACAACTTAAATCAAATAAAATTTATATAAAGTTTATATCACATGTGATATATTTGACATTTTTTATTAAAAGATTATTAAAAATATAAATAAAAAATCTCTGTATAATACCTCTTTATCAATTAAGAACAAGGTCATGAGGAGTAGGTAATTAATTATAGATCTAAAAACATAAGTTAACTAAAGGATGTAAAATATGTTCCTTTTTTCTTAAACTCCGGAATAATTAATGGGCATGCTTCCCTAAATGATTATCGAAAGATTAAAATATTTTATAGACTCCAATCTGTGTTCTGTTACAATAAATGATTATTCGAGGCTTTATATTTACCAAGTTAGTACTTAGAAATATTAATATACACTGTAAAAAAAATACGAACAGTTTTCCTGTAGGAATTGGAAAAAAAGTTATCGTACTGGAAATTTTTCCGACCCAGCTCCGAATAAAATCCGTAGAATACCGTTTTATATTTCCTTTTTTTACAGATTTTATTCCAAGCTGGGTCAGAAATTTTTCCGGTACGATAGGGCAACTATTTTCCCGATTCCTACAGGAAAACTGGTGGGATTTTTTTTAAAGTGCATATGTATACATAAATTCAATCTATTTTCTCATACAACACCCTTTCAATGTGCTCTATCTCGTTTTCCAAAATGTCAATATTTAGAAAAAACTTTAAAAAATATTCTTCCATTCTAAATAATGTAATGTAAAGCATCTAAATTAGATTTTAAAAAAATATGTAGAATTAAAACTTTACTTTGTGTTACCCTTTTAGAAAATTGCAATTTTTATTAACACAGCACCCTCTTCTTTGTTTTTGACTCCGAGTTTAATATGTGTTAAGAAGCTTCTTATGAAGTTTTCGAAAATATAGCATAAAAGTTTTCTGTAGAGTTTATTAAAGTCATATACTATATGTAAAACAAACTATATGTAAAAGTGAAATCGGATGTTCTCCGTACGTAAGAAGCGCACAGACCGCATTTTCAAAAATATGCTTCAAAATGTCATAAATTATTTCTCTAGTCTTCCTTTATCAAGGTTCTTGGTTGTGAACTAAAAAGGGGGAAATCTTGACAAAAAGAAAGAGGAAGTGATAAAAAATATCAGGGTGCCTCCTAACTAGAAGTGTCCTCAGTTGCACCGCTACAGAAGTCCTATCACAAGAAAAAGAAATTACAAAGAAACCATTATGGCTAAAAGCAGGCTAATGGCATCTTCATCTTTAGTAATGTGTGTATTCATTTGACCTCAAATCACCGTGTCCGAAGAAGTTCGGCCGCTGAATATTGACATTAGCCGCAACGTAATAGAAGTCAAGTATTTTCACTAATGATTCATGATGGAGTTTAAAAACTAGATATTTCAGTTTTGACATATGGCTATTTGAAATGGTTAGGATAGTTAGCCCTAGGCAATACAAAAATTTGACTGTTAACTGCTTTAATATTGGCAATTGTGCTTATTTTACCATTTATTTATTTTAATGCTTGCTTGTTTTAAAGAAATAAATATAGACACATTTAAATTTATCGAAATATTTTTCGTTATCGTAATTGCTATTCTTAATTGGGATTATGTCCCACAATGAAAATATTGTTAGTACTTATAATTAAACTTTTATGTCTTGTTTTACTCTTGTTTTTATCTTTTTTTGGCACTTGGTGTTAGAGAAGATTAGAGAAGAGTGATTATGCTTTCTCTAAAGCTGATAAAAAAGACACATTCTCTAAACTGCAATTTCTTAAATAGTAATGAAGACGATTATCCATTTGACATTAAATATCAAATCATTTAAATCAACTTACAATTAAAATATTGTTTATTAAGTTCCTTAGTTAACGTTGTAAAACCAAATGTTTTATTTCTTTTGATAAATAAAAATTCCAATCTTTTTCATTTCATATAAGATTAATCCATAAGATTAACCATATATGATTAATCAAAGTCACCGACATGCACTTCCTGCATAAAATCAGATAATTCGACTTGGAGAAATCAATTATTAATAAAAATGTAAAAATAAATAACATATGCATGAACATATTACTGTACAAGGAAAATATTCAGAGTATTTACGCTAAGATTCAATTAATTCTGTCAGACATATTCGCTTCTAGAATAAACTAAGTTGTTAGATTATAGTCCAATTCCTTTTATGGCTTAAATTATTCTTCTTATTGAAGAGTTAATTCATTCAAACACTTAAAATTCCAACGAGAAATGCATAGAAAATAGAAGAAAAGTTCATTTTCAGCGAAACAAAATTATTTTTATGTTAAAATTATGACAAGGTATATAAATTAAAAAATGATGATAACAAAATATTATTACGTACAAAAAGTTTAGATAGTAGATTATGACATACAGATGTGGAAAAGCCAAATAATAAAGTAATACACTATTTAACTGAGTCAAATAATTTTTAATATAGGGGAAAGTGTCGCACTTTGAATATATATGTACCCATACCTACACAGTTTTTAGCTCTATCTATTGGATTTGTATAAAAGTAACAATGTAGATTGAGATATACCACTAGATGTCTCTTTGCGATTAGTCACCTTAATATAGGAAAAAATGAAATACGAAAACAATACAAATACTACACAAAAACAATACAAACAATGAAATTTATTTAGATAGTAGATTATGTCATACAGATGTAGAAAAGCCAAATAATAAAATAATACACTATTTAATTTTTTCAAATAATTTTTAATATAGGGGAAAGTGTCACACCTTGAATATATATGTACCTTCACCTACACAGTTTTTAGCTCTACACAGCTCTTTAGCTCTATCTATTTATATACATTTAGCTCTATCTATTGGATTTGTATAAAACTAATCAATGCAGTTTTGAGATATACCACTTGATGTCCCTTTGCAGTTAGTCACCTTAATATAGTTAAAATATGTTGCATATAATTTTTAATTAAATGATTTGATCGTCAAAAATAAATAAATAAATAAAAATAAAAATAAATAAAATAAAGTTACAACTTTTTATTATATCTCGTTATCAATAGCTATTTGTTTTTAATTCAAAGTAATACATAAAAAGTATTTATAGTACATTATGAACACGAGTTTCAAATTATGTTAAACCTAACTAGAAAATAGTAAGAAAACTTTATGTTTCAAATTACCAAGTTTTGTACCTTGCAACTAGCAACAGCATTATACCTTGAACATGTCCTAAGTATAACACAATTGCATATAATTCTATTAAAAAATATGAAAATATTATTTCACGAAAGTTTGTCCCTGTATCATTAATGAAAGGAATCCAAAACTCTGCTATATATACCCATGACTCGTGTACAGAAAATATGCATAAATAATGTCAATGATTAATAAGAGATTATAGTTGTGTCCATGAAACGTTTTAATACCTTTATAATAGAATAAACATAGTAGGAAAACGTGTTTGTTCAATCATTTGCAAACAAATCCTTAACATTTTGCCCGAACTTTAGCGTTATTGTAAGAGACTGAAAAATCCTTTATGTAATTCCTGTTATATTATCAGTTTTTGAAAAATAATCTTAGCTTTTTAGGCAACTGTTTTTTGTTAATTTTGCATCGCGATAAAGCAAGCAATTATTAAAAAAACATAAAAATTCATTAAAGCAGTTAAAATGCAATTGATATTTCTTGTAGTTGGAATTATCCGTCTCCTTTTCGTTTTAGTTACATGTTGTCTTTCATATTAATTGAAAAAAAAAAAACATACAATATTCATCTATGACAAAATTACTGTTAAGTATACTATTAAAATTTATTTCAAATACATCATGAAAATGTTTCGTCAATTTAATTTAAATTCTTTACAGAAAAATGAGCAATGATCATGGTGTAACACGCCTAGGACCAAAGTACAACACCCATGTTGTGCCTTCATTCTCAAATTAATATTTTCTTAATTTAAAGAAAAACTATGATAGGTCTAAAAATTCAAGAAAATTATAAAGGAAAAAGAACATGATAAATAATTAGCAAATATCTTTATATTTCATTATTTACATATATTTATTAAATTAAAAATTTAAATGTCAAAATATGACCGAGATACATAGATTTCTCTTACTCAACTGGATGCCGCTAAAAGAAATCTTTACTTTTTGAGTCAAATTTTCTAATTTTAGTTTTACCATTCCAAAACTTAAAAAAGAGCATAAAAAAGAAATTCAACGGTTGTTTCCATGGGAAATCGCATTACACAATAAAATATACATTTGATTTGATTTAAAAAAATTAATAAACCTAATTTTTAGTAAAAACATAAAAATATAATGAGTAGTTTGATACTAGAATCAAAACAAACAAGAACATTTTTTTTCTCAATAAATGACTACTACGATCACATATTTAATTAACAAAAAAAAAAAAAAAAAAAAAAAAAAAGTTCTCAGATGTATATCTTAAATTAATGACTTTTTGGGGTTATTTAATTTAATTCGCTTAAATTTCTCTTCAGATACGCAAGGGAAGTTGAAATAAATAAGGTTTGGCGAAACACATTTTTTGTTGCATTAAGCATATGCTAAACAATCTACTGATATTGATGAAAACTTGCAGTATTAATTAATTTTCACAGTTCGATTTGAATATTCTCATGTGAATGCTGCTAAAATTTACTTTTAGCAAATAAAAAAAAAATATTTTTATTAGTTATTTAGAATTCCACTGAGTAATAGATTAGAATATTCAATAGTACAAAATCGACTTTCACGTTTCCATAAGGAATAACACAATTTTACATGAAATGAATCTATTTTTTCATAATAAAAAAGGACGATGTTATGTTAATATTTGAAAATAAAAGTTTCGGTGAGAGCGTGATTAATCTATTTAAAATAAAACACAGTTATACCGGGAGAATTCGCGGGGATTATAATTTTTTTATTATAAAAAAAATCTATTATTAATAGTAAAAATAAGCGAAACAATTAACTTTATGCAAAAGACAAAAAAATATGCAATACATTCAAGTAAGAGTTTTATAAAAGTTATAAAATAAAAAAAGGATGTTACGTAAAAAGTATTAGAATTCTACAGATTCAACATAATAAAGACATAAAAGAAGTAAAAGTAATATAACGATTATTATAAAAAACGCCCATAATATTTTGAGGTTCAAAATATATAGGTCGGGGCGGGGGGGGGGGGTGACTGAAAAGTCCATCACCTCATGTTATTGGCGCCTGAAATTTCAGAATTATTTAAAACTCAATTCGCATATTGAAATGCATCTGGTTTGCTAATCATATCTCATTGGAAAACACCTGTAAACCAGATTTTAGTGGTCGACAGATAGTTTTACCATTGTGTCTTCCTTCTCCCATTTATCCATGTTTCAATACCTTTGAATGCAGTGGCTTTCACCAAGATATGACTTCGCAGACTAGTTGCATTTTAATATGGTAATTGAGTTCTGCCAAATCCTGGAATTTCAGCCCTCAACTCGATGATGTGTTGGATCTGTGCAGTTTACTCCCGATTTAATTGAAAAGTTTATTTTTTTTTCTCTTTTGCGGGTGAGGAGATACACATTATTATAGTTTCGACACCGATCTGTTTAAGTTTTGTAGATTGGGTGAATACGTTTTAACTCTCTTTCGCTAATATCGCTCTGCTTCTATTCAACTGCCGATTACAGTTGTTAATAATTGAATTTCGAATCCATTGTATTTTCATTTAAATCATCATCTGTAGAAATAAAGTATATGGAATTCTATATTTTAAGGAAACTTGTAATTTGAGTATGACAAACAATAATATTCTTTTACAACATTTCCGTAATATTTCTAATTCGCTACAAAAGAATGTTCTCGAAGATGTGTGTGTTAAATTAAATAATTAGGTCTTCAATTAATTATTAATATATGCATTAAAAATAATTAAAAAATGTACTTTTTATAGCAAAATATTTTACACAAAATCAATGTTGTATAGAAACTATATATTTTTTTCTAATGAAAAAACTCGTTGCGCAATAAGATTCAAATTTCGCTTTATTAAACAAAAACTAAAATATAAACATATTTAAATACATAAATAAATAATCTTTCATAACTTAAACAAATGAAAAATATTAATATCACCTCAACAAATGAGTTCTACCAAAACATCTTCTTTTTCCGCAAAAGCATACTTCAGTGGATATAGTCTTAAAATAATATCTTGTTTTGGGTAAGTGCTGTGTTAAATTTGCTTTATATTAGCTTTAGGTATATAAAAACATGAACTAATGAGATTATTTTCACCAAGCAAAATGATTTATTTTTAAATAAGTATATGTTATATTTTATTAGAAAAATCCTAAAATGCAATAAAAGCATTAGATAAGAAGAAGAAGATGATTAGATGAGAAGAAGATTTAAAAAAAAAAAATTAGAGATAAAAATTTAAGTAATAAGTTACTGCATTATTAAATATTAAAAAACTATTTCAAAATTCTTAAGTAACTGTTGATAAAAATTTACTTTTTTAATGATTTTGAATGGATTTATTACAGCATCTCCATAAATGAATGTCACAGTTTCAATTATGTATTATAACAGTTTAATTAAGACTATTTACAGCAAATCATACATTAAATTGAAGGTAAACTGACCTAGATTTTCTTATAAATGTTCAATATATGCAATTTTAGTTAGATGGGTCTCAGCCAACATAAATTCCTATTCTTCCTACACTTCAGTTAATAAGTCCGGAGTAATGGAAGCAAAAGCCTCTTGAATTATTTGTCTCAACTATGACGAATCATTAGGTAGAGGCAGAACGTAGAAACGATCTTTTCTAAATCCCCAAAGGAAAATAATCGCATGATTCTAACGGCTTCTAAATCTTCAGCCCAGCAATAACGTTTCACGCTCATTTTCCATTCACATTTTGCGTATGTGGCATTGCAAGCGATTAAGTAACAAAGCAGTACTCGCGCATGCTCTTATTTAAAACTGTTTGAGTAACTTTTTATTTGTGATCTTCAACGACACTTTACAAAGCTTACAGTTAATACTATTAAAATTTATAACTGAGAAATTCTTTTTGGAAGGCCTGTATAACTGCAATTTTAATATTCGATACTATTCAAATTTCTGCGATATTATCATTAATAAAGAAACACAGTGATTCCTTTTAAGTTAAGTCATGTTATTTCATAAAATTTAAATTTTATCTCATTAAACAAAAACGATTGTTTTTGTTTGTTTGTTTTGTACAACATTGGTTTTGTGTAAATTTTTTTTTGCTATAGAAATTATTTTTTTATGTATTAAATATTATTTAAAGACATATTTAATTTCACACATATATCTTCGAGAACATTTCTTTGTAGGGAATTAGAAATATTATTGAAATGCTGTAAAAAATTATTATTGTTTGGCAGAATCAAATTATCAGTTTCTTTACAATAATGAATTACATATACATTTATTTCCACAAATGATGATTAAAATAAAAATACAATAGATTCAAAATTCATATCTTAATTGGCTTAAGCCAAGAATATTTTATATTAAATTAAAAAAAAAAAACTATGCACAAACTTTAATAATATGATTAATTCATACAACATTACTATTCCCTGAATGAATGTCTTCTGTGATAACAGATAATACTTTCCAAAAAGAGAAAAATGTATGCCATACATATGTATGTTAAATTAATTACTTGTTTTAGATATAAGTATTTCATTAAACTCGTTTAAGTGTCATTCCAAAAATTTAAAAATAAGAATCCTTTTTTGATCAAATCAGGATAAACTAACTACTGACACGGATGAAATGTTAATGCATTATTTAATTTTGACAATTAGATTTGTATTTTCTCTAGTGAATGTTGCTTAAATATTACATTACTGTAGATTTTTAAAGCTCTTTATTAATTAACTTTTTTTCTAAGAAGTAACAAAATTTGAGTTTTGAAATTGAAAAGAAAATGAATTACAATTTTTTTTTCTTTCTAGAAAATTTAATTGTATTACGGGCGTGGAAAAAAATTTCGGATTTCATTTCTTTTTAATTAAAAAATGTTCTATATTTGGTTTGTAGTATGAATGAAAAATATTTCCCTTTAAAATTTTGTTACATTTATTAGTTTAGGGAGAATTATGATTATTTAAAGGTAATCACAAAACAATATATGCTTCCTTTGATAGGTATATTATAATGATCTTTTTCTCAGTAAAAATCCAACATAAATTTTACTTTGTTTATAAAATACCTACAAAAAAGTTATCGTTTAAGAAATATTAATACATATATTTTAATATTTCATCGAATTAAGGGGAACTGTAAGTTTGGAAGTACGTAAAAATTAACAAGTTTGAAAACATAGTAAATTACAAACATTGAAATATATATATATATATATATATATATATATTTTTTTTTTTGGGGGGGGGGGGGATTTTGTGCAATATTTATAACTTCACACTTTTTATTTAAAATATATTTTTTACTATTTTATGGAATTAGAAAATGTATAAAAATAATGCTCTTTCAACAGAAATATACAAATATTTCCGAATATAATATTTTCAGACACAATGTGTCAACGTCAAAAAAGCTGAAAAGATGCAAATGGAAAGAAATCATCCTTTTAAAATTATTTTTATTTTGTGCAATGAATAATGCTTTTAGAGCACGATAAAGTAAAGTACAGTAGCCTCCCTCTTAACCGGACTCCTCTTAACCGGAACTCCACTTTAACCGGTCGACTTTTTCCCCAATATCAGGCAAATATCAAGGATGACGGCCTCGGGAACTCAGCTTACGCTTTCGAGTTGAAGTGCAATCCCGAGGAGAAGGAGGCAAAATTAAGAAAGGAGAACGTCGGTTCTAAATAGATACGCGTTGACCTCCACCACACCATTGTTGAATGCGGTCCGGGGGGGGGTGTTCGCCCCGCCCGCCTGTAAAATGTCGCATGCTAACATGCATGAATGTCGAATGAATGTGCTATGCTGCAAAATTTCGGGCATCTTGCCTTCAACAGAAGAAGGTCGCTGATTTCTTTATGGTTGATTAACTTAAATGTACATACTACAGAACAATTTCAACTTTTTATAAAGGTGCGCGACACGATTTTCAACAATTTAATTTGTGTTAAATATTTTTTATTATTTGTTATCAGTGATAAGTTTTATTTCAATTCCGTTAATTATAACTAGTATTCATGCCACAAAATATAGAAAATATGTACTTTGTTAAAACTGCGCAAATTGAAAAACTAAATGCATTGTTACGGGTTTAATTAATTAAATTACGCAGATATTAAATGTTTTTTTACTTCTCCGCTTTAACCGTTTTTTCTCTTAACCGGCTTACCCTCGGTCCCGTTTAGGTCGGTTAAGCGGGAGGCTACTGTATCTCTAACCCATTCTGATCTGTATTACTACTAATAGATGCATTAAATGAATTTTATAACAAGTTACCTCAATGCATAAAAGGTTAAATGGAGGTAGTTCTAGTCGAGACCAAATTTTACACATAATAACATTTTTTTTTAGATTAAACAAAAATAAAGAAGTTTTGCATATTTAAGTGTGAAATTGCTACAGTTTCAAGAATAATTCTCTAGCTTTAAAAAATTGCCACATCATTTGCAACTTAAATAATATATATATTTTTAACAATATATAATGTATGCACAAAAGTAAAGAAAAATTATATACGCACGTCCCTTTCTAGAATTTGAAAAATACGTAAGAGAAACTAATTTTTTATATCTAATTGAAACTAAGTATCACTTTTAATTATGTAAACCTAAAACAATGAACTTATCAAATGTTTTATTTATTTTTCCATTACAAGTTTAGCATGATAAATGCTTGCAATTTAAAAAATAATAACATTTTTAAGTTTTCAATTTAAAAAAAGTAAAATTTTTAAATTTTCAATTAAAAAATTTATAAAACATTTCATAAGTTCAATATTTTAGTTGTAAAAAATAACCGTGTATTTAGCTTCAAATTGATACAAAAAATTTAGTTTCTCTCTTACGTATTTTCAAAAGTTATATTGAAAGAAAGAGAGATAAGTATATAATTTTCTTTTATTTTTTGTATACAATATATATTGTTAAGAATATATACGTTATTTAAATTACAAATGATGTGGCCATTTTATAGAACTAGGGTATTATTTTTGAAACTGTAACAATTTCACTCGAAATTATGCAAAACTATTTTTTTTACGTAGAATTTAAAAAAAGTGTGTTATTATGAGCATAATTACATTTCGAAAGAAACTAACTCCCCTTAAATTTTTAAGGTATAGTTAAATGTGAATTACAATGAATAAATGAAAACGAATTACATTTTTTTTCTTTCAATAAAAGATTTCTTTTTAATATTAAAAAATCTATATATATATGGCTTTAAGTGAAAGTAATAACCAAAAGGTTAATTACTCCTAAGAGTTATTAAATGGGAGAGTTAACACGCAAATGGAAACATCTGCTGACTTTGTCTGCCAGGAACCTATTAACTGAAGCTGGTGAAATAAAGCAATATAAAACTATCTGTAAAGGAATATTTAAACAGAAACCCAAGCCAAGTTCAAACAAATAACAATTTTATTAAAATATTTAAATAAAACAAAAGTAGAAATTAAAATCATTAAAATAGAATGAGACTTTTAAACATTCGACATAAGTTCTCTATGACTCTATATCAACATGAACCGGAACACCAGAAAGTAAATATATTATTTCAAAGAAATCATATTTTACTTTGATTAATAAAAACTGTAATTAAACTTAATTTCAAACTTTAATCAAAAACTATATACTTTATTTTAAAACTGAGTAAAAGAAAAATAAAGCTTAATTTCAAAAAAGGTAATTATCTCAAAAAGCAAAATGTAAATTTATTTCAATTAACTATTAAGGAAAATATAAGCTTAATCCAGTTCAACTGAGATTACAATATTAATTATTGACGTTTAAGAAAAACAAAATAATTAATGAAAAAGATTATATTACTTAATTAAATTCAATCTCTCTTCTCCTATATAAAAGATTTCATATAAAGACAAGCACAACTTATTTATCAACATTAGCTTAACTGAAATCTCCAGATACCCTCAACTGCCACTCAAAAGTAAACTGAAGACCAGAAGTAGGACATTAACTAAAATTTAATGATAAATGAATTTCCGAACTGTAGCAAGCCTAAATGGAAACACCCCAGCGAAATCCGTCTGATAGAGTTTCCTAATAATCACAAATATCACGATACTACAAGTCGTAACAGTGCCGAATACACCGCGCGGTAATGCACTGTTGCGTGTATTTCGGACAAACTTCTATCACAACCTATCCGTAGCATCGAAACGAGAAAAACTCTGGTCTCTTAGAAACCATATTGAAATCCTACTGCTCGTTCCTCCACTCTAAAAGCAAAGTTGGCAAGATTCCAAAAAGGAAAACCAGAATAACATCTGAAAAAAAAAACGTATTCTTAAAACGAGGGAGAATATTAACTGTAAATAAAAGTCAGAATGTTTCAATAAGTAGGAATAAAAAGAAAAATATTATCTGAAAAACATGCAGTAGACAGCAGGCACACTTCCCAATTCCAAAAGACTGAACTTCACAACACGTACATCTCCAGGCACATCCTTACGGAATTGAAAAGCCAAATGTACTGCGACAGTTCGTCTGCATCTTCTGTTTACACACTTAAGAAACCGCACCAATATCATAAGCCGCTTTAAACATGACAAGAACATAACACTTGTGAATAAAACATTTCTTCATAAAAGCGTACATGACTAGAACTAAACACCGGGAAATATTATCCTTGAAACGCCACCCACTTCATCTTAAAAATAAATGGAGCGATACAAACAAAGCGCTATAAGTAAGCGTACAAAGTTAATGCTGGAATCTGTCGTAAATTGACACAGCTGCGCCATCTTGTGGATGGAGTGAATAACGCAAATACGCGGGTTTTTTGTATGACGTCATATATGACAGAATATCTACCATCTGCGCATCTCGTGCGCAGGTCTATTTCAAGATATTTACAATTTAAGAGTTATAGGCGGAAAAGCAGACAAAGCTATTTTAGAGAATACCTGTTAAAATTTTAATCATGAATTGTAAATATTTACTCACACATGGAAGATGAACCTTGTTTACCAGATTTATTGCAAAATATTTTTGTTACAGTTTGTTTTGATGAAAATATATGTATTAAAAAAATCGCAATGTCATTTTAATTTCGGGAGAAAAAGCACTAATACGACGTAAACAGTATTGCCTTTTGCCCCGGAACTAAACTGACATCGCAACTATTTTTTAAATACATATATTTTTATCAAAACAAGCTGTAACAAAAATATTTTGCAATAAATCTGGTAAACAAGGTTAATCTTCCATGAGTGAGTAAATATTTGAAATTCACGATTAAAATTTTAACAGGTATTCTCTAAAATGGCTTTGTCTGCTTTTCCGCCTATAACTCTTAAACTGTAAATATCTTCAAATAGACCTGAATTTTATGCAAGCTATTCAGGCTAAAAGAAAACCATTTTTGTTAATATAAGTTATAGGCGTAACTTTTAATTCCATGGTTTTTTCCAGGTTTTTTTCCACATTGGAAGAAACTTGCCCACCTTGGGTTTATGTTATTATTTATTAGGAAAAAAATATATTTTAAATATAATGAGCGAAAAGCATGTGTTTAAATTGATGTAATATACCAGTATGTATGTATTTTAAATGAAGTTATGTTTTTCAAATGACGAGTATATTTTTAAAATGATGATTTTATATTTTGAATGAAATGAATGCAATATAAACGCTGGTGATGTGGAAA
Organism: Maratus speciosus; assembly: GCA_963932465.1. NCBI lineage: Eukaryota > Metazoa > Arthropoda > Arachnida > Araneae > Salticidae > Maratus > Maratus speciosus. The sequence goes on along the minus strand of OZ010788.1, from coordinate 291,758,411 downwards.
ATATTTGACGGATTATGAACTGCGGCCGGCTAACATAAAAGTACTTTTTTTACACTGTTTATTTAATCTAACCCTGTTCATATATATGAAAAGATAAAAAGATTTAATCGATTTTTCCCTCCCAGATATGCTAGAAAAATAAAAATTATGTACATGGATGTGTTTCTAGTAACAATACAACATTTTAGTATTTTTACAACTTGATTATAAATTAGCAAATTAATTTTACGTTATCTAAACGTAGCTGATAAATCCTTAAACATTCTTTATGGTTGTTACAACTGTATATACGAGTACAACAATTGAGTAAGTTATGTAACAAACTACGATTTCTAAACTATACCAGCTGTTTGGGAAATTGCAAAAGAGAAATATTAAACCTTTAAGCATCTTAAACGTGATTTTCAGCCCTATAATTTTTTTTTTTATAAAAAAGTTAAAATATTATTTAATATATATTATTAAATGTCAGTGATTTTAATACGCTCAATTGGCCCATCTCCGTCCGCAGCCCTTTTTCTACTACTTATTCCGACTCTTTTGCGAAAGCCAGATTAAAAAAAAAAAATGAAACCGTACAAAATTAAAAGGGAAATTTGAAATTATTGGCTACCGACTAACAACTGCTACGTCGAGCTTATTATTAGTCTATAGTTTTCAGTTATTGGCGATTGTTGTGTGTTTCATAAGCCTTTTTCAAATTTGGAGAATGTTCCGCAATTGGGTTATTTCGATAAAAGTTACTTTCATTTTCTAACCATTATTTAGCTTTTATACAGTCACAATTGTATACTGTTTTCTCATTTGACGCCAATCATGGCTATCGGCCCGATTACGGAAAGTTATCCATTTTACCATTTGACCCCTGCGAAGAACCGGTGTAAGATAAATAAATGTTTAATTGAGCATATCACGTACTATTTCTAAATATTTTATATTTTATTCCAATTTTTGAAGTTTCTTCTATACTTTGTATGCTTTCTGCAATGTTATTCACCTGTGCGGAGTGCAGGTATCCCATGAAAACTATTTTTCCCGGATATGACACAATGACCGACATATTTCTAAATTAAAAAAAAAAAGTAATTTGTCGATTTTAGGAATATTTTGTCTAAAATTCTCAAAATATTTAAAACTATAAATAATCAATTATTGCTGGTTTAATAGTACAAGAATTACTGCTTGCATTTTAAATTAAAGTGGATCCTAATGTAAAATTAAATGAGTTTTAAATGGAATGAATGAAATGCTTCTATTTTAAATATTATACATACAATTCGATCAAGAGACTATTTGGCAATTTATCGCCTGCGCCCGGTAAATAAAAATTATGCCTTAAAATTAATTAAATAATTTATACTTAAACTCTAAGCGTAATGAAACGTTTAATTCTCATTGGAAATACACATGTTTATGTAATTTTTATAACTTTATCTCATCAGGAATTGAATTAAAAACGCTGCTGTAAAATTCTATCTTAACATACATTAACAAATTTTTATATGTCCTTGTTCATTGCATTACAAAAACATAATTCAAACAGAACGTATTAAAATCACTGACATTTAATAATATATATTAAATAATATTTTAACTTTTTTATAAATTATAATAAAACACAAAACTAACCTGTTTTTTTCTTTTGGGAAGCGAAAAAAACTGAGTTCTCTCAGATAGAGAGTTATTTTTGCAGTTTTGAAAACTGCAATAATTAAAACGCCAACGTGGCATTTTCCCAAATAATATAAGTTCTTAAAAGAACTCATTTTGTTTAAATAAATAACTTCAATTAATAAATTAAATAATGGCGAATAAATAAATCGAATTATATCTATACTTCCAATAATTAAGTACTGCAGACGACAAACGAATAAAATCACGGCTGCGCGTGCGCATAGTTATTTCATAGATATCGAACTTATAGATCATCCATAAAGGGGAAAGAAGTTAATAATCCTCTTGTAGTTCACTCCGTCCGCTAGGTGGCGTATGACCTTGATTGACGTGACCTCGCCTTTAATCTTGCGGGTACCTCTCCCATTTAAGATAGGACGCTTACTTATATCGCTTTGATACAAACATTTTAAAAACGTAAAACATCGTCTTCCCAAAGCACCAACACGTACAACCACAAGACATGAACGAAGCTACCGTTCGGCTGAAGTCCAAAGTCCAAGCTATAAGTAGTATTTCCCATCCGCCGGCAACGCCCCTCACGTAACTTCCGATCACCTGGTCAACGTCACATCCGATGTCTGACGATCTCGAGAAAACGGACCTGTGATCGGCCACTAAGCAGAGTACGTCACGACGGACAGGTCACGCCATCTGCCGATGGCCACCACAACTCCTCAGTCTGTGAGCTGACCTTTCAATACGATGTTGACACCGGTGAAAAACGAAAGAAGAAGTTGAATGCTGTGAAGCATGTGGGATTGGAGGGAACATAATGAACAAGCGAAAAGGAACTTATATAAAAGTAAAAATAAGGTAAGATAAGAATATATTATTTATTGTAAAACTATATTTAAACACTGAAAATAAAGATAAGTAAAAGTGTTTAAATATGAAACTTAAAGTATATAACCAGAGTTTATTTTGAAATGAATGCAAACTTAAATAGGAAAGATTAAATGGAGTTTAATATAGAAAGGTTGAATAGAAAAGTCAAATGAAAAGGTGATTGGAATAACAAGACTGGAAGGGAAAAGTGTATATTTTTCCTGTCATTAAGTATATAAAAAAAAATATTTCCTTTTTTTTTTTTTTTTTTTTGAAAATATATTTATTTTGGGAAAATTATGAATATAATCTCAAGAAAATATGTGCTTTCTTTCATAATACAAATATAATAATGATCTTTATCTGAGTAAAAATGCAACATGAAATATATTATTTTAAAAATTACAACACCTACGGAAAAGTTATCGTTTTAGAAAATGGTAATATACGGGGTGCATTCAAGTTCAAAGGCCTCCGATTTTTTCTAACTAAATACTCACCCGGAAACTATGGAACTGGTGTTACTTCTCGAAGTAATCTCCCAGCAGACGTACGCATCTTTCTCAACGTCGAAGCCATGATTCGATGGCCGTGGCGAAGGTTTCTTTAGGAGTCTGTTTTGACCACTGGAAAATTTAGTGCTCTGGTCTGTGGTAAAACAGACTCCTAAAGAAGCCTTCGCCGCGACCATGGCATCATGGCGTCAACGTAGTGAAAATTGTGTACGTCTGCAAGCAGATTACGTCGAGACGTAACACCAGATTCATAGTTTTCGGGTGAGTAGTTAGAAAAAAAATCGGAGGTCTTAAACTTGAATGCATTGTATTTTAATATTTCATTAAGTTAAGAGGAACTGTAAAGCTGGGAAGGTAATAAAAAATTACGAAGTTTAAATACATAGTAAAACAAAAACATCTAAAAATATACCATATTTGACGTTAATGTAATAATACAGAAGAAAAAATATTTTAAATAGATCTGTTTTGTAAAAACTTCACAGGAGAGTATGTTATGGAATATTTATAATTTTTTATTTTCAGCTTAATGTTCTTTTAAGTATTTGGGATATAAATTCAGCAATTGATTCTTAAATGTGATATAACATGTTTTACACTGCAACACGGTTTGTTTCCTTGAAGTTGGTTACTCTTATTTCCGAATATTAATAACAATTTATGTCATCTGAAAAGCCTTTCATTTATTAAGGCGAAAAACACTATTCTGTAATATTGGTAATGAAATTCAAAGACACGTAGGAACCGTGCTGTAAATAAAAATTTACTTCATTTGCTAATTTATAGTAGGGGAGAATGGGGATGAAAGGGACATTTTGTCTTTATCTACCCTATATACATAAAATCCTAATGAAACGGAAGTATGAAACGAATTTATGAAACGGAAGTATGAATCGACTGATTAAACAATTGATTATGTTTCACGGCGATTTCTCATAAAATATGGAATACTTTGCGATGAAATTAACACCAAAAATCAATATTGATCCGCAGATTTCAAAACTGGTATTAGAATTTTTAAATTGGAATTAGTTTTCGAAATATTAATTTTTTTCTAATTTTATATACATTTTTTTAATGATGGCAACTTAAATTTTAATCAAACAGATATATTTTTTCAGATTTTAGAAAAGGTTACTATTTTAAACTAATTTGGCGAGAAGTTTGGCCTCTCTTAAGTGTATGCTAAGAAATGTATCATGTTACTTTTATTCAGAATTCAATTAGTATTTCATTATCATTTTATTTAATACAAACAGAAACATTTAAAATAAATGGCTTTCACTTCTTTATTTTTTTTAAACGAAATGAAAAGAAAATTATTAGGTACAGATGTCATATACACACCGGGGTACCTAATTGGCGCCAAAATGGCATTATTTTGGTTGACATGGTATCCCGGCTATTGTTGTTTACTTAATAAGTGTTTATTTTCTTTATTTTCTTTTTTTTTAATTACATAAATTATTTTGTTCTATAGTTAATTATTTTTTTGGTTATTTTCCTTTAAAAATAAAAAAAATAATAGAAAATAATTTAAAAATACGGTACTACTTAGTTATTCCATCGACCCATTTCGCCAAATTATATAAATCGCCAAACCACGCGCCAAATTATATAAATCGCCAAACCACTTGCCAAATTATACAAACTGACATAATTTTTATTTTAAATAACGAAAGAACAAATAAAATAGTATAACATTAATAAATATACAAATAAAACGTCGAAATAAAAGTCACTTGATGACGTAAAGACGTGTAACTTGCTTAAAGTCAAGTGAATGTGTCATTTATCAACCATTATTGGCATTTAATCTTATAGTTTGGTGGTATATTTTCGACGGGATAACTAAGTAGTACCAAAAATACATATGTAACTGGTATTCGAAAACGAGGATTTCGCCAAATTTTCGTAAAAAAAATCATGCCAAACCCGGTGCGTATATGGCATCTGGTCAAATATTAAATGATGTAACAAACGATGACATTTAATTTCAACTTCAAAGCAATGTTTTAATTTACCACTCGAAAAAAAAATGCTAACTGGCGAGTTGAAAAATAGTTATTGGAGAGATTTGCACCCGGCTAGCGTAACAGTACCAAGAATTGTTTGCGACAATGCTTTTATGTAGTATTATTCGAAAAAAAAATTGATAAAACACATGTATAATAATCACTTATAAACAGATAAAGTTAAAAAATGCTACAAAAAGTGATAGAAAATCCTTATTAAGATTGACGATCGTTTCGTTGCACAAACGGCAACATTTTCAAAATCATTCAACGATAGAAAATATTTTCACATTATTTAAAAACAATAAACATAGTAAACAATGTCACGCGACATGATGCATAATGAAAAACATTGTAAACATAAAATTAATTTAAAAGATTAGATTAGCTATTGGTGAGCGTGGATTAATTTTCAAAACAATAACATGGTAAACAATGTCACGAGACAACATGCATAATGAAAAGCATTGCAAAATATAAAATAAAAATAAAATTATCTTGGCTATTTGCGAGCGTGGATTAAATTCTACTATTGTCACTAAAATTACATAGCATCTTTCCAAATTTTAGGTAATTCTATGGACAATGAATCATTGCAAATATTCTTATTGCGTAAAAATATCTCTATTGATTCTCGGATTATGGATGGTAAATAAAATCTTGATGTATAAATTAACTTGCTATTTTTAAAATCGATCTGTAAAGGTCCTTCGCTGTATAATCTAGCCAAATCTGTGTTTCGTCTGTTGTATTTGATGTCTGCTATATGTTCTTTGATTCTAGTTTTAAGTTTTCTAGTTGTCATACCTATATAAAACTGCTTGGTTCCATCTTCTTTGGTGAAAGGTATTTCGTATACTCCCGATAACTGGTTTGACTCAATTGGATCTATTTTCTTGCATACTATATTTCTTAATTTCATAGAAGGTTTTGCGACTAGGGAGATATTGTATTTATTGAGTTTATATTTCAGGCGTTCGAAGAAAGCAGGAAAATATTGTAAAGTGGATAACATGGAATTTTGTGGATTGAAATTTCTTTTCTTGTTATTCTTTAAGCTCATCCCAGCAATTGTCGGCAGACTCAAAGACCACAAAATAGATATGCCAATAAGACCAATAGTAACTAAATGCTCAAGCCCCACATATTTTATGGAAAAAGCTTTTGTAGTTTTATTGAAAAATATTTTGCCAGCTCAGATCATGTAATTAATTCAACGTATGAGTTCATTCAATATTTGAATCACATTAATTTACCTCAGGATTATTTAATAGCCAGTCTAGATGTAGTTTTTTTATACCCATCTATTGATACCCAAAAAGCCGTTACAAATATAAATAACTGCATTGACCACATGGAGAGTATTAATGAAAGTATGAAAACTACACTTAAGAGTGCTCTTAATCTTATAGTTAATAGTAATTACTTCACTTTCGAAGACAAAATATACAAACAAAATAACGGAGCTCCAATGGGTTATCCTATATCAGGATTATTAGCTGAATTCATATTACGACCTCTTGAAATAGATATATACAAATTGGATTATACTCCCCATACATGGATCAGATACGTAGACGATATTTTCATCATTTGGCAACATGCAGATACCTTGCTCAATAACTTTTTAAACCAGATTAATAGCCTTGATTCTAAAATTAAATTTACTTTGGAAATAGAACAAAATGGTACGCTACCTTACTTAGATGTATTACTAATCATGACGCACCAAGGAATAGAACGCACTGTTTACAGAAAACACATAGCCAGTCAATCCATTATCCCTCATAATGCTCAAGCACCTTTTTCATACAAAGTTTCTGCATTAAGACATTCTATTCATAGAGCTTTCACAGTTTGTACCCCCGTGCAGTTAAATAACGAAATAAATAAAATATATGATATTGCAAGAAACAATGGATACAAAGAAAGTACCATAGAAAAATTAATTAAGAGCTTAAAGAATAACAAGAAAAGAAATTTCAATCCACAAAATTCCATGTTATCCACTTTACAATATTTTCCTGGTTTCTTCGAACGCCTGAAATATAAACTCAATAAATACAACATCTCCCTAGTCGCAAAACCTTCTATGAAATTAAGAAATATAGTATGCAAGAAAATAGATCGAATTGAGTCAAACCAGTTATCGGGAGTATACGAAATACCTTTCACCAAAGAAGATGGAACCAAGCAGTTTTATATAGGTATGGCAACTAGAAAACTTAAAACTAGAATGAAAGAACATATAGCAGACATCAAATACAACAGAAGAACCACAGCTTTGGCCAGATTATACAGCGAAGAACCTTTACAGATCGATTTTAAAAATAGCAAGTTAATTTATACATCAAGATTTTATTTACCATCCATAATCCGAGAATCAATAGAGATATTTTTACGCAACAAGAATATTTGCAATGATTCAGTGTCCATAGAATTACCTAAAATTTGGAAAGGGATGCTATGTAATTTTAGCAACAATAGTAGAAATTAATCCACGCTCGCAAATAGCCAAGATAATTTTATTTTTATTTTATATTTTGCAATGCTTTTCATTATGAATGTTGTCTCGTGACATTGTTTACCATGTTATTGTTTTGAAAATTAATCCACGCTCACCAATAGCTAATCTAATCTTTTAAATTAATTTTATGTTTACAATGTTTTTCATTATGCATCATGTCGCTTGACATTGTTTACTATGTTTATTGTTTTTAAATAATGTGAAAATATTTTCTATCGTTGATTGATTTTGAAAATGTTGCCGTTTGTGCAACGAAACGATCGTCAATCTTAATAAAGATTTTCTATCACTTTTTATAGCATTTTTTAACTTTAAAAAAATTGATTTTTTTAAATCGAAATGGAAAACTTTCGGCACAGATGCCACATACGGTCCCATATTGGCGTTATTTGTTTCTGACGCAAATGACATATACTCAACGGGTACATAACTGGCACCATAGTATCGTTATATTGCTTGATTTGATAAGCCGGATGTTGTTGTTTATGCTGTTGATCTTTTCCCCGGGTTAGCGTCGGAAAAAAATCGCGCCAATATGGGGCCGTATATGATATGTGGGCCAAACTTTCATATGAAAAGCGAAGGGATCAGAGCGTATTTATTTTTGGCAGTTACATGACTTGGACTATTATAATACAGATGAAATGATGGCGATATAATAATATTTGTCGACTTATCACCTGTACCTGGCTAATATTAAAGTACCAAAATAGCACCAGGAATATAAAAAGCGAAGTGGTTCGCCCGGAACTCTTGATGATAGTCACAGGACTTAGGCTATTGTTATAGAAATTGTTTTAAAATACCGGGAGACAAAGACTCTGTACAATTAATTCCTTTTATTTTTAGCTTCTTTTCAAACGTTTAACTGATCCTCTTTAATCAAACACGAAAACAACCATTGGATGTCTTAACAGCAACTGATTTGGCCTTAAATTTTTTAAATCAAAGGAAATTGAATGGAAACCGGTTTACAGGGAGATCTGAACAGCTTTTTTCAGTATAATTCAATCTTCTCTAATATTTTTTAAACCCATCAGATTAGCGTGTTTTTAGATTCTGCGGTGTCTTAACGGGGGTTGGCGAGCGTAGCTTGCAGGGGGCAGAGCCCCCTAGTAAGCTTATAAAATAATAACAATAAAAAATATCGCTTTCAAGTTTGCGCCTATTGCTCGTCTAAAACCTTTGCTTTCATACTACTAAAACCTCTTATCTTCAAGTACAGTAATTAAAAATATATATCCTTTTTTATAAATTGAGAGAAATGTCCATTTTAACCCCATTCTAGGGGATGAAAGGGACACTGTGCGAGTTTGAAAGGGACACGCATAAATAAAACACTTTTATGAACATTTTTTCTTTTTATTTGTGATTAAATTATTCAAAAATAAAAGATAATTACACAAAAATACAAATTAAATATATTACAACATATGATAAGATAAAAACATGAAAAATAACGTGTTTAGGCCTATTTGACATACAACAACTTTAAATCAGTCAAAAATTTTAAGAAAGATGTAACTCTAGCTGTCTCGCCACCAGTTACGGGTTTAGGTAACTTCACCACAATATCATTAATATTCAAATTATTCATGTCAATAGTATCAGTAAATACAAAATGGTTTTATTCTGTTACTTTCTGAAAAAATGTACTTTGAATTCTTTTACGAGTGATTTCTGGAGTTTGTGGCTATAGTGCGACAAGAACATCATCATAGATATTCCATTACTTTTCGCAAATTTTATTGTCTTAATATCTGTATTGCTTTCATACATATCAGATAAAAGAAGAGCATGATCAGTTTTGGAACAACTAGAATTATTATCTAATACACAATTGCTTTAAAAAAATTCAGCGAGCATTGATCAGCTTTGGTGAGAAAATCCAAATTTTCGGGATGGGGCACCTCCGAGAATGAACTCTTTGAAATTCTTCCTTTAGAAAATGAATACTGTTGAACAGAGTTACTTGATGCAGAAACAAAACACAAAACTGTGACAAGTTTACCATGTTCAGCTGATGTTATGTGAGAAAATAGTTTTTTAATTACGTTTTGCCACTATATTAGTTGGTTTGTGCTTTGTCATTAAGACTGTTTCATCACAGTTTTATATTATGTTCTGTGTAAATGTATAACTAACTGAAGATTTAAAAAAAATATCAACATTAGCTTTGTTGAAACTTATATTGCTTATTAAACTAATGGCTATAGGTTTCTTAAGATGAAATATTGAACTTGGTTGCATAAAATCTTGGAACCAGTCGATTCCAGCTTGCTTCTTTGTTTGCCAAGATAAGCACATATTTGGAGAGTTCAAAGCAATTCAATACTCATATGTACATTTGTCAAACCATAGATGATATTAGATGCTTGGAGAAAACATGAAGCTAACACTTTTTATTGAGCTTCACTGAAGGAAGCTTGATAGGAGCAACCTGAGGGGTGTCCCTTTCAACCTCCTGTAGGGCCCGGTCTAGGGCACCTTAAATTTTTTGTGTGCCATGTGCTTTTCACACCCTAATTTTCTCACCTTCGCAATGCGTAATTTTAAAGTTGAGTCTTGAACTCTTCTCCTTAGACAAACACTCACATTTTTTTATTGGGGCCCTAGGGCACTTTTTTAAGCATTTGACAATGTTTTTGCACATTTCTTTTAAATTATATTCTAATGATTAATTCATATCCTAGGCTTAATCTCGAATAATCGAAGATCTAAAACACTAAGTACTAAAACGTTGCAACATGTTTTCATGTTAGGGGCCTGTTCTCAACTACCCTTTTGGGCCCCCTATTCTAACTCCCTTAAAAATAGTCCGATTCACTAGATTTTTTTTCTAACTACATCTTAGGTTCTACAGCTATTACATGAAGGACAAAAAAAAATATATTTCAAGCTTCAACTACCACCAATTTTTAATATAATTCGTCTTCTTAGGGCCCTTGGTACATCTTCTTTAAAAATGATCCGATTTTCTTGCAATTTTCTGCACCATACCTCAGATTACATTAAAAACTACTAAAAAGTGTATTTATACCTAACTTCATGCCACTTAAGTCCCTTCCCCCTTGGGCCCGGTACACAGTCCCTTGAAGCTTTTGCACAATAAATTATCAGTAAATTGCCCCTCTCAATCTGATCTTCATTTTTGGAACCCTTTTTCAATTTAGTTATTCTCCAGTTTCTATATTCCAGTTAAAATCTTGGGGCAACTTAGGGTTCTGTAGGACGATCCGAGGCCCCTTGAAATTTTTGTGTGTTACACATTTTTTACAAACTAATTTTCTCACATTCTCATTGCATAATTTAAAAATTGAGTCTTCGACTCAAAATATTATTCTTTAAAATATTATTCTAATGATTATTTCATACCCTATGATTAATTTTGACTAATTGCAGATCTAAAACGCTAAGTACTAAAACATTTAAACATGTTTTCATGTTACGGTCATGCTCTCAACTATCAGTTGGGCCCTATTGGGCCCCCTGTTATAGCTCCCTTAAAAATGGTCCGATTCACGAACTTTTTTTTCTAACAACTTCTTAGGTCCTCCAGTTAGTACATGAACGACAAAAAAATTTGCAGATTTCAACTACAACCAATTTTGAATATTGATCGTCTTCATGGGGGCCTTTGTTGCAGCTTCTTTAAAAACTATCCTATTCTATTGCAATTTTCTTTAACATAGTTTTAGTGTCTTCCAGCTACTTTAAAACCCCTAAAGATTTTTTTTATACCCAACTACATTCCAGTTAAATCCCTCGCCCCCCCAGGGACCGGTCATTCTTTATACCTCAGTTACCACCTTTTTCGAACATTAATCACCTTTTTCAGCATTAACTTACGTGTACTCACTACAGCCGTAAATTAAAAACCGCGTTACTTTAAAGGTAACTTTAGATAAGGATTTTCATCCGTTTATTAAATATCGTGTTAATGTTTAGAGTAATTCATGAAATATACAAGGTGAGGAAGCATCTTCAACCGCATTGTGGTGCGTTATCTTCTCGTGTTTAAAGGTCCAATTTCAACGGGATTTGCTTCCTTTCAACTTAGATTACAATTCCGCTTCTTTCTGTATTATTAAATTATATTTTAGACTTTAGTTACCAACATTTTCTAACATTAATGGCGCTTTTTTATGGGCTTGATTCCTACGACGTTTAGTTCACTCAACTTGGTTTTCGATTGTCTCCGGCACGTGCGACACTTCCGCTAAAGCTGCCGTAGTTAGTCGGAATCTAGATTACAAGTTTGTTTGGAAAGAAGATTGATGGGAACACATTAGATGCTGTGGAAGGCAATGGGGCCTCCGAAATTAGGTTCATTTAAAAGAATTTCCAAAGGTATAAAATCATACAAACTTAAATTTTATTTAAGGTTATCATTTACATACCCCGGGCGTGTTTGCTAGTGTTAAATATATTTATAATAGAATGTAATGCTTAAACATTTATGACTTAAACATAAAAAATGCAGGCATAACTTCAAAAGAAATTATTACTATACAACTTAAATCAAATAAAATTTATTAAAAATTTATGTCACATGTGATACATTCAACATTTTTTATAAAAAATTTATAAAAAAATAAATAAAAAATCTCTGTAGAATAGCTCTTTATCAGTTATGAACAAGGTCATGGGGAGTAGATAATTAATTATAGATCTAAAAACACTAGTTAACTAAAAGATGTAAAATATGTTCTTTTTTCTTAAACTCTAGAATGATTAATGGGCATGCTTCCCTAAATGATTAACGTAAAATTAAAATATTTTTATAGAATCCAATACATGTTATGTTACTATAAATGATTATGTGAGGATTTATGTTTACCAAGTTAATACTTAGAAATATTAATATATATATGTATATATAAATTCAATATTTTTTTTATACAACACTCATTCAATGTGCTCTATCTCGTTTTCCGAAAAGTCGCTATTTAGAGAAAAAAAAAATAAGAAATTTTCTTCCATTCTAATCAATATAATGTAAATCCTCTAAATTTGAATTTTAAAAACATGTAGAATTAACACTTTGTGTTACCCATTTTAGAAAATTGCAATTTTTATTAACACATCCACCCTCTTCATTGTTTTTGACTTAGGGTTTAATATATATTATAAAACTTCTTTTCAAGATTTCGAAAATATATGATAAAAGTTTGCTGTAGAGTTTGTAAAAATCATATACTATAATTAAACAAATATATGTAAAAATCAAATCGGATATTCTCCGCACGTAAGAAGCGTACAAACCGTATTTTCAAAAATGTCTCAAAATGTCATAAATTATTTCTCTAATCTTTCTTTACCTAGGTTCTTGGTTGTGAAAAAAGGGAGAATCTCGACAATAAGAAAGACGGGGTGATAAAAATGTCAGGGAGTCTCCTAATTCGAAGTGTCCCCTGTTGCACCGCTACAGAAGTCTTATCACTAGAAGAAGAAAAAACAAAGAAACCACTGTGGCTGAAAGCAGGCTGATTATATCTGCACCTTTTGGCTAACATCAGACGGACGTCTTTTTGCACGCTAGCACTGTGTAAGGCTAATATGTAAGTAAAAAAGCGTGCAAAAAGACGTCCGTCTGACATTAGCCTTAGCAAATGTGTGTGTTCATTTGACTTCAAATCACCGTGCCCGGAGAAGTTTGGCTGCTGAATATTGACATTGGTCTCGACGTAATAGATATCATGTGTTTTCACTAATGCGCACCCATGCTGTTTAAAAAACAGATATCACAGTTTTGACATGATAAAAGTAGCTCTGTAGCGTAAAATGGTTAAAATACTTAGCCCTATGCATGACAAAAATTTGACTGTTAACTGTTTTCATATTGGCAGTTGTTTTTATTTTACCATTTATTTATTTTAATGTTTGCCTGTTTTAAAGAAATAAATATGAACACGTTTAAAGTTATTGAAGTATTTTACGCTTTCATATTTAGTATTCTTAATGAGGATTATTTCCTTCGATGAAAATACTGTTAGCATTTAAAAGTGAACTTTTATGGCTTGTTTTACTCTTGTTTTTATATTTTTTTGGCACTTGGTGTAAGAGAAGATGTCGTATGTAGCATAAATTGGGCTATTGGAAAACATTTCCTTAAGAAAAGTAGTCCAGTTTAGATAAACAAGAGTAATTAGAAGAAATCACATTACACAATAATATTTATATTTAATTTGATTAAAAAAAAATTAATAAAACTAATTTTTATTAAAAATATAATAAACAGTTTGATACTAGGATCAAAGCAAACAAGAACATTTTTTTCTCAATAAATGATTACAACACTAACATATTTAAATAATGCAAAAAATGCTTTTATAGATATGTATCTTAAATTAATTCCTTTTTGAGGGTATTTGATTTAATTCGCTTAAATTTCCCTTCAGTTACGCAAGGGAAGTTGAAATAAATAAAGTTTGGCGAAACACATTTTTTGTGGCATTAAACATATGCTAAACAATCTACGGATATTGATAAAAACTTGCTGCATTAATTAATTTTGACAATTAGATTTGAATATTCTCATGTGAATGCTGCTAATATTTACTTTTAGCAATTTTAAAAATCTCCATATTAATTAATTTTAATAATTTTTTTTAATTCCACTGAGTAAGAGAATTAGAATATTTAATAGTACAAAAGCAACTTTCACGTTTCCATTAGGAATAACACAATTTTACGTGAAATAAAACTATTTTTTTTAAATTAAAAAGAAAAACGATGATATTATGTTAATATTTGAAAATAAAAGTTTCTGCGAAAGAGTGAATAATCTATTTAAAATAAAACACAATTATACCGAGAAAATTCGCGCAAATTATAAATTATGTATCATAAAAACAATCTATTACTAATAGTAAAAATAAGCAAAATAACTAACTTTATGCAAAAGACAAAAAAAAAAAAAAAAATTCCTACGCTGTATAAAAAAACTGTTGTTCTACAGATGTAACTTTATATGCTTACTAAATTTTTATCCGTAACTTTACAAATAAGCTGCAAATCTACAAAACTAGTTTTTGCAAAGCTACAGAAATCTGTAATTTTACAAATGAATCTGCTAAAATTGCTATAATCTTGCAAAAATTTTATCTGTAACCCTGGTTGCAGTTACATGAAAAGATCTAGCCATCCCAGTTTCCTAAAAAATTCTTAGTAACCCTGGAGATTTTTTGATTTTTGGCGCAAAAGTTTGTCTGTTACATGCATTTTTTTGTTGCCGTTGCATAAATTGTTCTATGAATCCCAGTTTCCTAGAAAAACATTAGTAAGTTTACAGATTTTTTTTACAGTGTAGAAAAGCTGCTACTAATGACCAATACTTCCAAATAAATGCTTTTAAAAAATTTGAAATAGAAAAAGCATGTTAAGTAAAAAGAATTAGAATTCAATGTATTTAACAAAAACAAAGACATAAAAAAGTAAAAGAAATATAATAATTATTATAAATATAGCTCATAATATTTTGAGGATCAAAACATATAAATAGGGAAGTGACTGTACAGACCATCACCTCCTCGTGCTGGCGGCTGAATTTCAGAATTAACTAAAACTCAAATCGCATATTGAAATGCAACTGGTCTGTCAGGGCATATCTTTTTGGAAAACACCTACAAACCAAATTTTTGTGGTCGACAAATAGGTTTACCATTGTGTGTTCATTCTCCCAGTCATCCAGGTTTTCATACCTTTGGGTGCAGGTGCTTTTCCCCAAGTAATGACTTGGCAGACTAGTTGCATGTTAATATGCTAACTGAGTTCTACCTAATCCTGAAATTTTAGCCATAAACTCGGTGACGTGTTTGTCTGTGCAGTCGGCTCCTTGTATAATTGAGAAGTTTATTTTTTTTTCTCTTGCAGGCGAGTAAAAACACATTATTATATTTACGACACCAATTTGTTCAAGTTTTCTAGATTGGGTGCATATGTTTTAACACTTTTTTGCCAGAATCTCTCTGCTTCTAATCAACTGCTGATTACAGCTGTCAATAATTGATTTTTGAATCTACTGTATTTTCATTTTAATCATCATCGGTAGAAATCAATGTATGTGTATTCAATATTGTAAGGAAACTGATAATTTGATTCCGCCAAACAATAATTTATTTTTCACAACATTTCGATAATATTTCTAATTTCATGCAAAAAAATATTCTGAAGATATATGTGTTAAATTATATTTGTTAAATACTCATGTCTTCAATTAATTGTTAATACATGCATTAAAATATAATTAAGAAAAATACTTTCTAAAGAAAAAAATGTTACACAAAAGCAATGTTGTATAGAAACTATATTTTTTTTCCAATTAAAAAACCCATTGCGCAATAAGATTTAAATTTAATTTTATTAAACAAAAACCAAAATTTAAACATGTTGAAATACATGAATAAATAATCTTTCATAACTTAAACAAAACGAAAAATATTAGTATTTCCTCAACAAGTGACTTCTACCAAAACATCTTCATATTTCCGGAACAACATGCTTCAGTGGATATAGTCTTAAAATAATATCCTGTTTTGGATAAGTGTTCTGTTAAATTAGCTTTGTATTCACTTTAGATATATATAAAAAATAAATAATTAGATGATTTTCACCTAAGCAAAATGTTTTGGTTTTTTAATATGTGTTACATTTTATTAGAAAAGTTATAAAAATGTAGTATTGCATTAGATAAAAAGATGAAAAAAAGTTTAGAAATAAAAATTTAGGTAATAAGTTACTACATTATTAAATGTTTTAAAAAAAACTATTTTAAATATATTTAAGTAACTGTTGCTAAAAATTTACTTTTTTTTTATGATTTTGAATCCATTTATTTTACAGGTTGTCCATAAGATAATGTCCCAGTTTCAATAGTACATTGTAATAGTTTAATTTAGGCTATTTACAACAAAATCTATATGAAATTGATGGAAAATTATAATTTTATAATTTAATTTTTTTTTTAATTTTTATTTTTTATTGATGCTTTAGTTCTTCTCTGATAACCACCAGAACGAGTCTATACCATGATCAAAAGAAGCATCAAAATCGAAGCATTTTTTCCAAATCTACTCGTTGATAATCACTAAATACTAACATTTTTCTGAAAGTCAGTTAATAAAAAATGACAATTTGTGTAAAATCCCTTATCATTCAGATGCTTTTAGAGAACAACTAAAAATTTGCTTACTCTAACGCCGATATCTTTTCGAATATTTACGATATTTGACTAGATTTATTTTTATAAGTAGCTCCATAGAGTTGATTATTAAATTGTGTAAAGTGATCCTTGTTATCGTTCGCGCATGCGCAGATAAAAAAATATTTCATACAACTGCTTATATTTCCCAAAATATTTAATATATTTATATTCCAATTGCACTAAATTGTATCTACTATATTTTGCCAATTTTTCTGAAATCGGCTTTAAATTTGGTTGAAAACTCTGTATGTTATAAGCACAAAACATGCAAGAATTTTTTAATTTTTTTAAATAAATCGCTATATCTCTATTAATATACGTGCTATTCTTGCACAAAAGAATGCACATATTGCAAAATGTCTGTTTATTTATATTCGGTAGCGATAGATCATTTCGTGCATTTTATTTTACAGGGTGATTTCAAGTATTATTTTTTTCTTTGATTTTTTGTTGGCCCCCTAATTGACCCCCTTATCAAATCGACTTAGCTAAATATGAGGTCATACCTGTTCTTTTTAATCCTGAAATTCCAGAAGAATCTGACACATATATTCCTAAATATTCGAGAAAATGTCTAAAATTGAAAATTGCCGGTCATTAATGGCAATATAGTGTATATAAAAGCCGTTCTCTTAGTATATGTCCTTTATACAAATCCATTTTAGACCGATTTACACGAAACTTGCTATACATATGTTTTAGAATATGGAAAATATTACTGTCTACTTTAAAAAGTCATCAGACTAATATTTATCCATTTTCTCTATCATCTTTTATAAGTTAACATTATAGAAAAAATCTCTTTATAAATTTTCAAATTCAATAGTTTCTTTCCTGTTGCGACACATCTAAAAAACTGCTTAATAATTAAAAAAAAAATTGATAACTCGAATACTTTGTTTTATAAACCAATAAAAATTCGGATTGTCTCACTATATTTTTGCTGTTTTTGAAATTGACGTCATTCAAAGTAGAAAATATACATTTTTCATATATTTATATAAAAACTTTAACTAAGCATGTTTTAAAATGACGTAGTACCTTAGTTGAATGTTTCTGAAATTAAAAAATCTATTTTAATGAAGTCAATTCAATATCAAGAAATCAATTAAGGAAAAAGATAATAATAAAAAAATCTTTTACTAGATATGACGTCAATTCCGTCAATATAATTCCAAACTGGTTCTAAAAACCGGCCACTAAAATTTAAATCCTATTTCCTTGTAATGCTGTAACTTTAATTATATCATTTAGGTAAATGTTTTAATACCTGAAAGGCAGTGATAGCATTCTACGATTTATATCGAATACGGTTATATAAAATACGATTTTTCTACGATTTATATTAAATAGAAATTATAGCTATTATTTTTTAGGGTAAGATTTTTTCTTTAAAAAAAAAAAAAAAAAAAAAACTCATGACTGACATTGAGATTGAATACGTCTCCGAATTTGGATTTTATAAATGGAAATAAGAGTTTCCACTTAAAATTATAGGCAAGCAATCTTTTTATACATGTGGTAAAGATGCCTGATATACTGCCCGTTAATAGTACATAAATAAAAATAGTTTTTAATTTGAAACACGAATATATTTTTAACCCTTAGTATATTTGTTAGATTTCTCAACAACTACAGGGAAAATTATTTTTGGTATTTTTGTTTTAGTGATCAGTTTCGTTTTAGCGATCACTTATTCACCTGAGTAGCACATTTCTCCCGCTGCGGACAAATTCTCCGAACAAATCTTTAATTAAAGGAAATATATGGGTGAATTTAATCTTCATTTTAAAGCAATATGTATCTTTATCTCAAATGTTCATCCATATAGCTGAAAACGATACTATCATCACTGCGCCTATTATATTTTCTAATGTGTAAGACAAAATTTTGGCTGTTTTGGTCCTAATTTTTTATTTGATCATTTACAGTAGGATTCTGTCTAAGAATGATAGACGGATATGCAATATACTAAAACTATTCCTCAAAAATTATTCAACCTTTTAAAAAGGCTAATCATTCAGAATTGGTTTCGCATGATTATAGAAAATTTCAGTAATTTCTATAACAAAGCACGTACAAGAAAATGTTTTATACTAAAACTATTCCAAAAAGTTGGGTGCAATTTAATAGTCCAAATTTCATCGTAATCTGCCCAGTAGAACTTTTAAAAAAGGCTAATCTTTTAGGATCGAGCTCACCTGACTATTGAACTTTCTTCTATAATTTTATAACAAAGCGACGTAAAACTATATGCAATATTTTAAAAACATCCATGTAAAATTATCTAATAAACAATACAAGTTCCAATGAAATCCATTCAGATTTTTTAAAAAGATTAATCTTTCATAACTGACTAATCAGCATATAACAATGTTACGCACCAAAACCTTTACTGAAAAGCTAATAGTGCAAGTTGAATAAAAATTATTTCAGAAGAACCCAAGTTATAAGCAGCCGGAATGAGATTCCCACACGAAAACAATCAAATACTGAAATTTGCCAATTTAGTTTTGTAAAAGTACACGAAAACAAACAAATATTGAATTATTTACAATGTTTTTGAGTAAATAAGTTAATCTTTTGTAACTGGGTTTAAAAAATTCAAGGTTGAAAATTACTTTAAAAAATATAAAAAATCTGTAAATTGACATAAATTTTTTTAAACAAATTACGGAAAGTATTTTTTGTTTTCTGTTAGATGTTGAAATAATGGGATGCATGATGTTTAGAGATCAAATTGAAGTAAAAGCGTAATTTATGGTACGGTTAGGTTGTTGCCACCAACAATATGATGCTAGGCGTTACTCATAGATATGTCTTTTCTTCATAATATTGCATTAATAGCAAATGGATATATCTTTCCTAATTGGGTTGTAGGTATATTTAAAAATATCTCCGTGATTGAAAATTAATTTAAAATGAATAAGCAATCTGTAAATTGAGATGAGCTTTTCAAATAAATATTACTGAAAGTTCTTTTTGACATTTATTATTTTTATTGGACTTTGGAATAATCAAATGTGTGATGTTTAAAGGTCAAATTGCAGTAAAAGTTAAATTTATGGTTGGGTTTGGTTGTTGCCACAAACAATATAATGCTAGAGTAACTCATAGCAATGTCTTTACTTTATAATATTGTATTAAGAGCAAACAGGTATATCTTTCGTAATTGGGCTGCGTGTAGGGATGAGATTTCCACGTTTTTGCACAACTACATATTCTTACAGAAAATGCTGTTCTGTTAAATCGCAAGAGTGTTCCGATTAAATGAAATGTAATTTTCTCTAACAAAATACTGGTGTGCGAAAACGCGGAAGTCTCATTCCTGGCTGCATGAAATTAAAAAATATCCATGATTGAAAATTACTTTAAAATCCATTCACATGAAAAAATCGAGATACAATTTTCAAATAAATTTCATTTGACATAAATTTTTTCTATTCGACAGTGTGAGAAACGAAATTGTATGATGTTCATAAGTTAAGAAAAATTTCAGTAAAGGCAAAATTTATGGATTAGGTCGTTGTCATCATCAGCATAATGTCACAATTGGCATTGTGTTCGTAGTTTTTTTTGTATATTCTGAAGATGGTTCAATAAAAGAGTCGAAACATGTACATTTTTAATATTTTTAATGTTTTTTTTTATTGAAATGACGCTTTTTAAGCAAATAGTTGTACTTTAAAATATTTTATGACATTTGTTTGGAATATATATTATTATAGTGTAGTTAATAGTAGACGCAATTATGACTATTTTACTTATATTTCATATTGATCTTTTTTACGATTCGAAGACGGGATTGCACAAATCTCAGTTATTGTCATTGCCGTATTATTTCATTTTAAGGTATTTTACCCTAGAGGACCCTTATTATTGACACGAGCGAAGCCGGGTAGATCCGCTAGTTCAACATAAAATCCAATTCTTCCTACACTTTGATTAACAAGTCCTGGGTAATAAAAGCAATAGCCTCCTGAATTCTGTGCCTCAACTCAGGCAAGTCAATAGGTAGCGGCAGAACGTAAACACAATCTTTTATAAAGCCCCAAAGGAAAAAAAATCGCAACGCTCTAACGGATTTTAAATATTCAGACCAGCAACGCTTTACGATGAATTTTCGCCATTTTGCGTATGTGGCACTGCAAGCGATTAAAAAACAAATCAGTACTCGGACATGCTCTTGTTTAAAACTGTTTGATTGACTTTTTATTTGTGACTTTGAACAAACACTTTACAACGCTGACAGTTAATACTATTAAAATTTATAACTGGGACATTCTTTTATGGGCACCCTGCATAACTGCAATTTTAATATCCGATACTATTAAAATTTCTGCGATATTATAAAAAATGAGAAACGTTGATTCCTTTTAAGTAAAGTCGAGTTACTTCATAAAATTTAGATTTTGCCTGATTAAACAAAAGCAAGCCAAGAATATTCTTCTTTTCATTAAAGAAAATCTACACTGTAAAAAAACCACTGTAAATTTGCCAGCACAACTCGATCACAGTTGAATGTACTGTATCTTTCTTTGGTTTCCTGACTATTTAAACATGGAAAATACAGTAGTTGCGTAAAATTAACAGTACAATGTACTGTCAATTTTGGACGCATTTCGACCACAGCAAAAACTACTGGCGTCCAAATTGCCAGTACATTGTGCTGTTAATTTTACGCAACTACTGTATTTTCCATGTTTATATAGTCAGAAAACCAAAGAAAGATACAGTACATTCAACTGTGATCGAGTTTGTGCGCGAGATGAACAGTACTTTGTACTGTAAAAATGTCGTTTTTTTTACAGTGTATGCACAAACTTTGATAATATGATTAATTCATACAACATTAGTATTTCATGAATAAATGTCTTCTGTGATAACAGACAGTGCATTTCAAAAAGAGAAAAATGTATTCCATACATGTATATGTTAAATTAATTACGCGTTTTAGAAATAAGTATTTCATTAAACTCGTTTAAGTGTCATATAAAAAATAATAATAATAATAAATAAATAAATAAATCATTTTTTTGTTCAAATCATGGTAAACGACCTACTGACACAGAGTCAATGTTAATGCATTATTTAATTTTGACAATTAGATTTCTAGATCTCTAGTGGATGTTACTTATATATTTCATTACTACATATTTTTAAAGATCTTTATTAATTAACTTTCTTTTTTAAAAAGTAACAAAATTAGATTTGTGAAATTGAAAACAAAATTACTTTCAATTTTTTGCTTTCTAGAAAGTTTAATTGTATTATGGGTGTGGGGAAAAAATTCGGATTTTATTTCTTTTTAATTAAAAACTGTCTATATATTTTTTTTTGCAGTATGAATGCAAAATATATCCTTTTAAAATTTTGTTAAAATATATTAGTTTAGGAAGAATTATCATTATTAAAAGGTAATCACAAATAAATATATGCTTCCTTTGATAGGAATATTATAATGATTTTTTTCTGAGTAAAAATCCACTATAAAATATAATTTGTTTTTACTGTACCTGCGGAAAAGTTATCATTTAAGAAATATTAATATGTTTTAATATTTCATCAAATTAAGAGTAACAGTAAGCTGGAAAGCACAAAAAAATTACAAAGTGTGAATACATAGTAAAATACGAACATTTAAAAATATTTTATGGTATATGGAACATAACGTAAGTGCAATAATTTAACCCTTTATATCCCAAATTAAGAATTCTTGAACATTTCATCTTTTAAAGCATTTTTGTGAATTTTTGATACTACATTAGAAGATTTACACAATCATTTACTACATTTGAGAAGGATTTTGTCAGTTAATATTAATTAATTGCATTTTAATATATAGGGGTTTTGTGCAATATTTATAACTCCACTCAAATCTTTTATTTAAAATATCTTTTTTTAGTATTTTATAGAATTAGGAAATGTATAAAATATTGCTCTTACAACAGAAATATAGAAATATTTTGGAATTGGAACTTTTCCTCCACAATGTGTCAACGTCAAGAAAGCTGAAAGGATGTATATGAAAAAGAAATCATCCTTTTAAAAATATTTTTGTTCTGTACAATGAATAAGCCTTTCGGAACTCGATAAAGGAAAGTATCTATAACTCATTCTAAACTGTATTACTACTAATCGATGTATTAAACGAATTTTATAACAAGTTATTTTAATGCATAAAGGGTAAAAGGTAGTTAGTACCTTTCTTTACTCATAACCAACTTTACTCATAAAAACAATTTTTTTTTTTTAATTCGACATAAATGAATAAATTTTGCATATTTTAGTGTAAAACTGTTACAGCCTCAATAATAATACCCCATCTCTAAAAAATTGCCACATCATTTTAGTTTAAATGATATATATTTTTTTAAACTATATATAATGTATACACGAAAGTAAAAGAAAAATTATATAAATTTCTTTCTTTCTTACAATATAACTTTAAAAAAATTCGTAAGAGAAAATAATTTTTTGTATCAAACTGATGCTAAGTATCACTTTTAGTTTGTAAACTTAAAAGATTGAACGTATCAAATGTCTTATATATTTTTTAATTAAAACTTTAGCATGATAAATGCGTACAACTTAAAAAATAAAATTTTTAATTTTCAATAAAAATAAATTATAAAACATTTGATAAGTTCAATGTTTTAGGTTTAAAGAATAACGGTGATATTTAGCTTGAATTTGATATAAAGATTTAGTTTATCTCTTATGTATTTTCAAAAGTTATATTGTAAGAAAAAGATGTAAGCATATAATTTTTCTTTTACTTTTGTGTATACATTATATATTGTTGAGAATATTTAAATTGTAAATGTTGAGGCCATTTTTTAGACCTAGGGTATTATTCTTGAAAATGTAATAATTTCACTCGAAAATATGCAAAACTTATTTGTTTATATTGAATCTAAAAAAATGTGTTACTATGAACAAAATTAGATTCCTAAAGGAACTAACTATCTTTAAGTTTTAAAGAGATACTTAGTTGTGTTCTATTAGTGGATCATTTGACAATCAATTCACATGGATCAGTAATCCATATTACGTCAAACGTTCACTAAACCTTAACAAGCTCTCAGGCTAGACATTTTGTTCATTCTTAAAGTTGAACAAATATATTTTAACATCATCAGGAATCTTT